>OZ007597.1:250663546-252067046 GCA_963931845.1 Maratus michaelseni | reverse complement strand
TACATATTTAAAATAACATGAAATTATGCATGATGGTGCATTAAAATAGAGAGAAAATTAAAACCTGTTACTGAAAATGTCTATAACATAGTACTTTTCAATACCGTGATTTTGAATGTTATTCACAAGCAGATGGAATTTTCTCATCCTTAAACGCAAAGGAAGAATAGAATACAGATCGTTGTTATAAAAGTCCCAGAGGTAGCCACAATTTAAATCTAACCATTTTATACAAGCTGGTTTTCAAGCTGTAATTGATTTTACTTATCAATCCCGAAAACAGTCGTCAGTTGTCGCAACAGCTATGTATGAGGCCATGATAATAAAAAAATGCCCCATTAAAACGTTAAAAGCATGGCAACCCAATTACAGACTTACCAATATTTTTAAAATAAAGCACGCTGTCATGTTTTTAGAGGCTTCGAAGTCTGAGCGGGGGTTGGCGAGCGTAGCTCGCAGGGGGTAGGCCCCCTAGTCAGGGCCGTAGCGAAAGAAAATTTTTTTTTGGGGGGGGGGGGGCAAAAGGCAAGATTGGCCGACTCAAAAATGTTTCAAATCCGACTAATGTAAAATAGTCAATCTGTCGCATTATTTCTTAATTAATAGTTTTTACAATTAATTTTAACTGATTAATTATAATTGATAGTTAAAAATAAAATATATGATTTTGTATTACTAAAATGTTTCTTTGATATAACTCAGTAATTATTTAAAAGATTTACCAAGAACTTTACTGGAAAAAAAAAGAATATGTATTGATAAGAAAAAATCCTACAGTTATATTTGTGAGAAACACGTTTGTTTAGAATGATAGAATGCAGTGATAGTTTAGTAAATAGAACGTAGTTATTTTCAAAATAAAAGCTAAATAAAAATGTGATCTCTTAGTTCTAAAAATTATGATAATGTAATGAATGGGAAGTACTTTCAATATTTTATTAGTATGCGATAGAAATTAATTTGAACTTTATATTTCAATTAGAGATAATATCATATGGAATTAACAACATACACTTTCAGTAATTCTAATTGTAAAACTAAAAAATGCACACTATAGGGGTACTGAAAATATTTGGAGGGGCCTCAAAATTTAATTGCGCCTGGGGCCTCTTGAGTGCTTAATCCACCACTGATTGTGTTTTATAGGAATGTCAAGGGACCGACAGAAACATTTGAATTATCCACGATTTCGAATTATACACGTTCGAATTATTCAAGTTTGACTGTACTCTTTTTACATGAATTACACATCACACTGAAAAAAGCAAACCATTCATACCTTTCTTATCACCATTCCCTGTCGAGTGGTTTCCACTTTCCAGACATGTTGATAAGTTCTTCGAATTTTTTGCAGCCTCCCAGTTTCTTCTTTTTAGAATCTGTCTTTTTTTATTTCCACTTGGCTGGTGCCGAATTCGTTTCATAATATAAACTATTATCTCAACACAAGCAAAGTAAGATTAACCCCTTGGGGATGAGCGACAAGTATACGTGACGCATAAGATGCTCAGAATCCTTGATTATTCCCACCAGTTAATTTTTATTGTAAGCTTTGCCTTATTTATAAATAAGGCAAAGATTAGATTCATTATAATGACAGCATTTCTGCGATTCAATTAGGCGAAAATTTCTGCTTTGAAAAACCGGTGATTAAAAATTCCGTAAAAGACGCTCGTCACGAAGGGGTTAAGTAATAAACTATCGTACTATCACTACTATGCGACTCTCAACTGCTCTGACAGTCCGATATTGATGAGCAGTTAGTAAACGAATGACATATCATGAATAGCACTAGCTCACTGCACGTCCTAGCCTGAAAATCACACGGAATTGACTCATCACTCTGCAGGTACTTGGCGCGACATGACACATTCGACTCGACATTCTGCTGTCTGCTCTAGAGATAAAGGTGAAAATAAGGAATTTTTCTTAGTAGCCACTGGCCGATAGGTTGATTTTCTTTAGTAGCCAGTTACTGGCTAGTGACAATTTCTTTAGTAGCCAGTAAGTACATTCATGTCGCTGAATATTTAATTAAAAAAAAATTAATGACTTTACAGTAAAGAAACAATATATGTACTAAATAAAAATATTTTAATTTATATTGTTTCGAATAAACTTGTGATATTAATTTCCAATCTATTTTAAATTTAAAAATAAGTTAACAGCAAAGTTATACACAACAGGCTTATGTGGCTAACTACATAAGTCCCACTATGCTTTGGTACTTGTGTCGCTAACTACATATGTACCTTTCTTTTTTAAATTATTTGTCTAGAATTAAGATCTGATAATAATAAAATAGGTATGTTTATTCACTAAGTAATAACCCACAACATGATATTCATTACACATGCACGACCTGAGACCCGTGGGCCAAAATCTCCAGAAATTCAGGAATTATGTATTTCACCAATTAGTTTCGGAAAAAATTGTAAATTTCGTCAAAGGGACACATAAAAACCATGAATTTCATCGATCACGCACGTAAAAATCATGAATTTCATCGATCACGCGCGTAAAAATCAGGAATTTCATCGATCGCACGCGTAAAAATTATGAATTTCGTCGATCGCGTGGGTAAAAATCATGAAATTCATCGACAGAGCACGGAAAAATCATGAATATCGTCGAACGGGTGCGTAACAATCCTGAATTTCGTTGATTGGGCGCATACAAATCATGAATTACGTCGACCGGGCATTTAAAATTCATGAATTTCGTCATTTGGTAGCGTAAAAATCATGAATTTAGTCGATCGGGTGCGTAAAAATGATGAATTTCGTCGATCGGGCGTATACAAATCGTGAAGTAAAAATCATGAATTTCGTTGATCGGGTGCATAAAAATCATGAGTTTCGTCGAACGGGCACGTAAAAATCACAAATTTCATCGATCGCACGCGTAAAAATTATGAATTTTCTCGATCGTGTGCGTAAAAATTATGAATTTTCTCGATCGTGTGCGTAAAAATTATGAAATTCGTTGAACGGGCACGTAAAAATCATGAATATCGTTGATCGGGTGCGTAAAAATCATGAATATCGTCGAACGGAAGCACACAAATCATGAATTATGTCGACCGGGCACATAAAATTGATGAATGTCGTCATTTAGGAGCGTAAAAATCACGAATATAGTCAATCGGGCACGTAAAAATCATGAATTTCGTCGATCGGGCGGATATAGGAAAATCCTGCATTCGGCCGGTGCTTTCCATATTTTTAATCCCAGTTTTTCAAGTTTAATCGACGAGTGGAGACTGGCGAGTGCTTATTTTCACCTTTATCTAGAGATGCTTTTGCATGCGAAGCGTATGGAGTATTTGAACGGACACGCAAAAACATTTACTCTAGCACTTTGATGGATTTTTACTTTCTTCTATCTATAATAGAAGAAAGTATTGTAATCGAAATTTTTTTCGACTTCCGGTTTTCGACGGATTTACACGTTTTAGGGGTCAGAGGTTCCGAAAAACATGTTTTTACAAAATGTCTGTCTGTCCGTCCTCATTGTATCATCGAAAAGTGTATGAAGTTATGCTTCAAATTGAACCACATTTTTTTTCTATGTTTTTGGCTATGGCAAGCAAGTTCTATTAGAATTTGGGGATATTTCGACGAAAGGGGGCGCTGTGATCGATATTTTTGTACAATTTTCACTATTGTACCATCTAAAAGTGTATGAAGTTATGCTTCAAATTGAACCACATTTTTTTTTATGTTTTTGGCTATGGCAAGCAGGTTCTATCAGAATTTGGGGATATTTCGACGAAAGGGGGCGCTGTGGTAGCCCTTTAACGATTTCAAATTCAAAAAGATGTGCAAATTCAAAAAAATTAGAAATCCTAAAAGTTTTTTTCGTTAAATGTTCGGCCTTGATCCGAAGAATCCGGAGCAATTTTTGTTTTGCCTCTATCACCTCTACATTTTACCTAAGACAGCAGAATTCATCCATAAACGGATTTAATTTATGAGTTTTAGTTAACACAGTTTAGGCAAATTTCCTTTCATTGTTGTAACGATTAATCCTATTATATGCTTATCACTATATATTTATATTCGCCAACGTCAAATTCTCGCAAAAATTGGCGACAGTTGGCGGAATATCGCCAAATTTGGCGACCAAAATAGGTTGCCCTAAATGAAGCCAACTTGGCTGTAGAGGACTAATTTGGCGATTTCTCATTCAAATTCAATGTTGACGAGAACTGGGATTGAATCTTCTTTAATTAGGTTCCACGCATTTTACCTTCGTGTTTTCCAGTAAAATTAGCTAAAATCGTAAAACCAAGGAATAGGGAGGCTATCTGTTCCTGTCAGTTCAGGCCAGAAGGACTTTTCGTAGTTTAGTATACATCAGTTGATCGCATCCCGGTAACCCGACGATTCGCAAGCAGCTGACGTACAACAGAATGACGAAAAATATTGATTTTATTTGCGATGTGATAGCGAATTTTGAAGTATTAACATGACTGAGATAGAAGAAAGTTTTGGGATTGGCACATCCGACTAGTTTTTATTATTAACATTTAGCTAGGTGCTGGGTATTTTATAGGAAGTTAGATTAGATATTAAAATAAAATAATTTTTTAACCATCAGTTTGGGGTCTCGGGGCAGTGCCCCGGCGGTAGTTAGGGGCCTGAAACGCTGAATTATTTATATTGTTTTAAGTGCAAACGTGTTAATGTTCCGCAATCGCTTCAAGTTTTTTTTTACCATAAAACTACTTTTAATAATTTAATTTTTCCTGTAATCTTCTACTTTCTGAATTCTTGATTAAAAAAATAATTCCTCTTACGTATGATTTAGTTTTTAAAAAAAGTAATCGCTAACATGTACCGTAATTTCCGGCGTATAATCCGCGGATCAAACAATTATGTTTAGACCCAGAAATTTTATTTAATAATTGAAGTAAAATATTTACAGCGACCTAGTATGTTCCATTATGTAAAAGAAAATTTCTGGGTCGAAACATAACTGTTTGATCCACGGATTATACGCCGGAAATTACGATAATCAGGGTATACAATAAATATTAAGTAATTAATAAAAGCTCCAATTCTAATTTTTATAATAACAAGTGAAAAATCAGTGAAAAGTATGTAATTATGTTATGTTGGCACAAGCATATAAATTTAGTTTTAGTTTTATCAAAAAAAAAAAAAAGTAAGAAGTTTTTTAGGTATTAAATGTTAAATGCACGGATATTTTTTTAATTTATTCATTTTCTTTTTCTAAATAGTTTTAAAAATTCTTCGTTTTTATTTTCCAAACGTTCCTAAAACAGTTCCAAAGGGCGTAAACATCATATCGTTGCTAGAACCTACTTACTAGGTATCAAGTATAAAATTTCTTGAATTTTCTTAAGCGACTTTCGCATTCGGTCGGCCTAGTTTATATATTGATAGTTTTTATCTATGTAAGTTGCGAGTGTTACTGTAGGACAAATTTGATATTTTCAAATCAATAGATCAGATTCATTTTTTCCCCTATTGCCCTATGTATCGACGGCCGACTTATCTTTTCCATGTGTGGGTAAGGTATAGTATATGTCCAACATTTCGGGCTCTGCAGACAAGATTTATACATGATAATTTTTTTTCAGTGGGTAGGCCGACTAGCTATTTATGTGATTCGAAAATGTGACAGAACACGTGACTTTCATACCGGCTGACCAGATAGATCTATTGAAACCATTACTTTTTTTACTCATAACTTATCTATTGATAGACCGACTAGCTTTTGCCATATGATTGTAAGGTTGTAGTGAAATGCATTCTGAAGACTTAAAGTCCTGCCAACCAGAATTTTCCGAATTGTTTTTTTTTAATCGGGCTACTGACATACTACAGAAACACTAATTAAATCTGCTGATAAGTCGACTGAATCCTTTTACCAAACATTGGGGGGGGCAGCTGCCCCCCCCAGCCCCCCCGCTCGCTACGCCCCTGCCCCTAGTATATATATATATATATATTATATAGTTTCCAACAGTTTCAAAGAAATAAATTCTAGTGACTACTTCTGTAATGATGATTTTTATTTACTGATTTTTAAGCATTTTTGTAATATTTTGTTAGGTATAAATATTTTAAAATGTTATTTTATTATTAAGTAGGTAAAATTATATAAAAATAAGGATGCTAATATTTGTAAATCTCTTGTTACAGACTCACATATATGTACAATACAATTATGAGGATAGTTAGTTGTAGTGTATTAAATATATTTATGTACTTACAAAAAAAAATAATAATACAGTATATATTCTGAAAAATCAAGCGAAATGTTCACTTACCCTCGCTAAAGATCCTGATACTATGTTTATAAATATTTTCCTGAAATCCCATTTAATAAAAAAGTTTACTGCTTGAACTTTTTGATTTTACGTTCATTAATATGGTTTAATTTTTTATCACCAAACATTTTTGTGTAATTTTTCAAACAGGTGTTTGTAAATGAATTTATATTTTTTAAAATATTATCAAATTGAGGCTGTTACATGATATGCAGGTGTCATCTATGCGTAAAGACTCACAATTGTTTATATAAGTAGCTATCAAATTCACTAAAATACCATGCTGGTTTGTGGATTTTTGAAAACACAGTTCATATTCTTCTGAAATTATTTTTCGAAATATGCAGAAACTATGAATTAAAATATTAATAACCAGAGATGATGGTTTCTTCAAACCTCCTCTGTTTATCATATCTATAAATGCCGTAATATCTTTGGCATTCATATTAGCAGGTAGAGGTAAATTCTGTTCGTCCTCAGTCTCAATCAGTAAACTCTCTCTAGCTGAGAAGTTTGATTCACACTCTTTGCAGTCTAGTTTTAAGATATGTACACAATATCCTCCAATGTATGTCAAGATTTGAATTTCATCACTTGTCACTTTCACACCCAAATCAAGCAATATGTTTTCAAATTTTGTAATATCAATATCAGGTGTTGATGGCTGTACAAATTTCATAAATGTCTGATGGATAATTTCCCTAAATATTTTGAATCTAAACTCAAAATGCTTTTCACTCTTAATTTTCTCTCACTCTCCAGAATCTCTTGTACTGTTACATGATAATTTGATCCAGACATTTGACGGCATAATCCAAATCGAGATTCCAAAGCATCTGTTTGAAATTTTCCTGTTAAAACATATTCAGCTCCATTTGACAGTAAAAATTCAATTATGGATTTCATGCAAGTTGTTGTGTGAGTCAGCGCAAAAAAACGTTTCCTCGCTTAAACAACCACATCTTGGTTTTTGCTTTAGATTCTGCCAAGCTTTCAACCAATTTGTGAAACGTTCTAAAAATGTTAAGCGTTCATCAAGCATAGAGGTGAAAGGATAGCTGTTAACATTTCTTAAACGTTTCCCTTTATCGGGATTATCGACATTCATTATGTCCCACCACTTCTTAATAATATTAAGAAAATTGGATGTATCTTCCCAATCGGAAATTAAACAATTTTTAGATCCATATTTTTCGATAGCTGCGCTGCTTGTTTCATCAAAAACTTTTAATGCCAAATTGACATTCTGCCGTTCGATGTTTGAGGGGTACATTGCTTTAAAACTCAGTTTATGTCCATATTTCATAACTTTGTTCTTTTCAGAATGAAAAACTTTCCTTAAGTTCAAAAAACTGACATTCATTGTTTCATCAAAATTATCGAATCGGGGACAAATAAACGTTTTTTCGACATTTAACTGGTTTAACCAATTATTTCTGATCGATTTTACTAAATGTACGGAATAAAACATAAGAAATAAGTTCTTTGTTTCGTCAACAGGATTCTTAATGCAAATTTGGTTGGAGTTATTTGAAGGAAAAAATCGAAACATATTCCGGTTAATTCTATTATTGTCAGAAATTAAGCATAAAACTTGGAAATTCGCTTCATTTAATACTGCCAGAGCTTGCTGTGTTAAATGATACAGATCCTTTGCAGTTAGATTGCATACAGGAACAAGTCCGATTACTTCTTTATATTTTGAATATAATGACGAAATCATAAATGCTTGAATGGTAGTAGCTTCAGTCGATGAATTTTTATTTTCTGCAATGCCTGATAATTGATTTCCTTTATATATGATGTCTTTTCTTACATGAATTTCATCGATCATTAAATTAACTGTTTTTTCTTTTTGGGATAATTCTTTCGACTTGCTTTTGATATGTCTAGCATTCGACGGATCTGTTGTAGACTCATGAAGTGTCAGGAATCCTGTCAATCTTTTTAAATGTCTTATTGAAGGCATGATTACCAATTTACTTTCTATAAGCGTTTCATAACTTGATGCAGATTTAATAAATAAAGAAAAAGCAAACGCAGTTAAAAAACTACTGTACCTTCTATCCTTTTCATTTTTTTCATATAATTTCATCTGTTCATATATGAACTGCGCCGAGTCATATACATCGCTATATTTTTCTTCTACAAAATTCTTCCAACAACGCAAAGCTATTTCAAAATCATTTTCCTTAGGTAAAATTTCTTCATTCATATTTTTAATAAATGTCACAATGTTTTCAAGCTGACTCCAGAGAGAACTTTTGAAGTTAGCTAGTATGAAAGAAACTTGTTTTAAGTCGACTTACTTATCGACAAGATAAATATTTATGTTCATGTTAGAATCGATTTCTAAACTTTTTTCTGCGACAGGAGCAGGCATAAATGTAATAAATAACACAAACACTTTATCATTTCGCTTATGAATAATGATTTCAGAACTGCAAATTATGTCACTTAATTTATTATCAATATTCATAAGTAGATATTTGTAATCCATTATTTTATCATCTTCCATGAATTTATTTAGTATTTTTTTTTCTTTTGATTGTAATTTTTTCTCTGTCGAAATTTAGGCGACGTTTCTGCTAAATAAGATGGGCTTCCTTCCGAATATACATGGATATGCGTCATTCTTCAATATAGGCCTTTTCCTTGGAATTCTTATTATTTTACCTTCACTATCTGTGAATTTGTCTTCTTTCAAAATCATATCACTTCTGAAATGCTTCTCACAAACGACTGCGCGCTTACCAGGAGTAACATTATCTCGACGAATTTTTTGCACCATAATTTGCTTCGTTACTGCGCAGCGATCTGGCATATTCACATTAAAACAATATTTAAAATATATAAGACAGCAAAATTACTGTGTTCTTTCACTCTCAGTATCTTATCAACACTGACCACTGACCTTGGATAATAAGAATGCTGAAAAGGGAGAAAGAGAAAAAAAATAGTGTCTCCTCTTGCTGGACATTGGACGGGTACATTGCCTACCCCATTTCTCTTTTAGGGAGTCTCACGGCCTTGTGTCTAGAGGGTTGCGGTAGGGGTCGGGTTGGTGGTGTGCAGTAGGGATGGGCATTACCACAGACGGGCATTACGACTCACTTTCCGGATTCGAGTCTGAACCGACTCTCGACTCACCTGAAGAAGTAGGGTTGGTTGGTTGGAAAGTTATTCAAAATAATATTTATCGCAACTAATAAAAACTAACAAACATCTACTTTTTTATTAGCAACAACTTTCCTCACATTTATCACAAATAAATTCCATACAGATCATGTTCTTTTAAAATCGTGATTTGCAAATAAAGCTCCATAGAATATTGAATATAGGTATTTGCTTAGAAAAATTTTATTTTTAGATTTTTCTTGCAAATTTTACAGACACCACCTTCGGAGGTAACATTTTGCGGAAATGTTGTAGAAATCTACCATGAAATTTTCTCTTTAAAAATATTGGTATTCAGTTGGCGGACCACTTGGGAGCCCTGCATAAATAGAACTAAAATGTGTTCTAAAATAGAAAAAGAAACAAATGAAAAAATCATCTGATCGTCATTGAGGATTTTTCTGACACGTTTGCAAGATGAATTGCTTTCCCACATACGATAAAATTTCAAATATTCTCAGTGCAGCAATAAAAATTCGAATAATATATTTTATTTTCTAATAAATGTTATATATATTTCATTTTTAGATATTGTTTTCTTGTAATCACTTTGTTGTGATTATCGTGACCTAAAAATAATGTTTAAATATCAATTGGTGGCTGTCTTTTATTTATTTTTCTTTTTTACTTTATTTTTAGATGCACTGTTTTTATGGAAAAATGAAAAAAAAAAAAAAACTCTTTGATCTGCTTAATAAAATGTCTGCATTTGTGAATGAATATACTTTATTGGATTCGTAAAAATGTAGTAAAATAAAAATTTATGAAAAGGTACCCCTCGCCCCCAGGAGGGGGGGGGGGTTAAAAGGGAACGAAATAATTCTTCGTATCTGCTGTTTATATTTTGCAATTCACCTTCTTTCTAAATATCATCTCTAAAATTTTGATAAATGCAGAGATACGTTTTTATGCCACTCCCCCGTCCTCTTTTCCTCGCGGTCGATGGGGCTGAATTTGAAAAAAAAAATCGTCCGAATCTTATGTTTATATTCTGACACTTAACATGTAGCAAAATTTCATCACGAAAGCCATGATTTATTATTTTTGCACCTTCCCCCTCCCCCTCTCCATATCCGGGAAGGAAGTAGCTGAAGATAGATTTTTTTTTTTTTTTGCATCATATGTTTATATTATGTGATTCATATTCTTTCAAAATTTAATCTCTAACACGGAAGGGTAAAGGGATCGAGTTTAAAAAAATTCATCCGCATTTTATGTTTACATTTTGATACTAAGCACCTAAAAAAAAAAAAAAAGACGAAAACGGCGAGAGATCCTGAGATGCGTTTTTGCGCTCTCCCCACTAAACACACCCAGCAAGGGGGGCTAATAATTAAAAAAATATTCATATCTCGTTTCTATGTTTTGTCATTCACCTCCTTTCAAAATTTCATTTCTAAAACCATTCTGAGATACGTTTTTAACACCCCCCTACCCCGTACACCTCCTAACCCCTCTGAATGATGAAAAGAACGGAAAAGTAGAATTCGAAAAATAACCTCTCAATCTGGTTTCAAATATGAAACAATAAAAAAAATCGATTTGTTAAACTTTCAAGAAATTATGTATAATTTTTTTTAATTATCTGCGAATATTTAAATTTATCAAAATGAATTAAAATCACTATATATACGCAAATCAAATAAAGGATATCAATTTTTAAATAAAACACATAGATTATAAAATAAATTCAGTAACAGATCATATTTATAATACCCTGTTACTGATGTAGACTCTTAAGAGCCTACATCAGTCATGTGAAAAAACGCGCAAGCTAATGTTAAGTCTATGGGAAGGTTCTTGGCAGATTTCTCGCTCGCATTTTAATATTTTTAAATGATGTTTAATGCATAGGATAGCTGAGGTCGATCTCTAACGTTGTTAGTTTTTACTTTTTTGATTTTGGTTCCAATTTTTTTATATAAGGGTACTTTCCCTTTCAGAACAGGTTCACACCGGTTCCAAAATTGAAAATATCCACTTATAAAAAAACTGTAACCAAAATCGAAAAATTAACAGGAACGAAAAATCATGCATCAAGCATAGATTATGAAACACTTTCTAACACAGCCAGAAAACTGTAACGAAACTTCAACGTTAAATAAGGCGAAAGAAGATAAGAAGATATGTAAGTAAACAGTTTAGAAAACATATAATACATTGAAAAATACAGTTTTCGAAATTACCTTCCTGTGTCAAAAAAGTAGTCGAATTATTTTGTGCAGCTCTGTATATGATCGATAGATGTGGATATGTAGTAAGATAAAATTTAGTTCAGTTAGAATATTCACATTTACCATTTTTCGCCAATCGATGGAAATGCACTTGAAATCTTTTGTACAACCCTATATATTATCTGAAGACTTTTGTACACACCAACTACTAAGCTAAAAGGCAACTTAAAACTCACTCGCAGCAATTACCAAACGTGAAGGGCAATGAATCTTTTTTGCGTAGCCCTGTATATGAATTTATTTATATTCCACAAACTTCTATTAGTCTACTAAATATAGTTCAGCTTGAAAATGCGTAAACACAATTAAAAACTACCCTTGAGCAATTCACTCCCATAGTCTGTAATACTTATGAATTCCCTTGTGTAGCCCTGTATATGATGAACCGAGTTTATAAACACACACGTGCTATGAAAAAAAATTATACTTAAAAACGCAAACCAAAGTTGAAAACGCACTTATCACACAAAGACTGTAAGTATCGCACATGTACTGTAACCAATATCTTTTGTGTGTCCCTGTAAATAAACGCAATGCACACAAGAGAGCAATTTATAACACACCTCAGTAGTGCATATAATTTTCATTATGTTTGAAATAGTGAAATATCACTAAATTACACTGCAGACGATTTTTCCCCATAGAACGATGTGTAACATAGTACTTTTGTTTGACCCCGTAAATGAATAATAAATGCTTTGCACCCCATATTCTACAAAAAGCATGTTTTAATGCGCTTCATAACTATATAGCAATTTTATTGTGTTTTAAATGACGTAGCGTCATCAAAATGAACTTGAAACCGTTATTCCCCATTGACCGTAATGTAACGGAAAAGTTTTGACTGTCCCTGTAAAAAAACTATAAGTGCTACACACTTCAGTTGAAATAGGGAACATGCTATAGATAACGACAATAACATATAAAAATTTCAGAGCAATCCGAGCATATTTACGGGAGTTAGAGCACGGACAGACGGCCATCCGGCCAGATGGCAGACTTACCGAAGTCATAAACACTTTTCAACTAGGTTGGAAAGTGTTAAAAACTAACAACGTTAGAGATCGACCTCAACTATCCTATGCAAAAGAAGCATTTAAAAATATTAAAATGCGAGCGAGAAATCTGCAAGAACCTTCCCATAGACTTAACATTAGCTTGAGCGTTTCTTCGCGTGACTAGCGTAGGCTCTTAAGCTACGAAACTCGTCAAATTTTCTTTCTCTTTCAGCACTTGTTCCTAATTTTCACGGCGAAATTAAAGTGGCGGGATTTTCCAATAATACATAAAATTGAACATTTTCATATCAGCTGTTATATTTCCCAGTTGATAATAAAAGTACTTTGTGCTACGTCAGTTTCATTTACTACATTATTTCTTGATAGGGGCAGTTCATGCTCATTTTTGAAACATGAAAATACTCGAAATAAAACTCACACCGGAATATTAAAAGCATAAACTTTTGAAATACTTTATATATGGTTTCTTTTAATTCTTCAATTTCGATATCAAGATTACTTTAAGCACATCGACTGCTGACTCGGTCAGACATGCCATACGTTAAATAATATTAAGTAACATCGCAAGCTGGATACTAACTTTAGTAGGATACTAACTTTAGATTGTGGACGAAAAATTTTAGAGTTGGTTTTCCCATTTTGTCTTCTTTTTAACTTGAGTGGGGAATTTTCTTTTTTACATTCTTTCTTTCTCTTTTTTAGAACAGTCTTAAAGGGATAAAACATATCAGAAATATGTTTATTTACTTATTTTCTACTTAAAGAAAATCTTTACTTAAAAAATATCTTAAAATCTTTGACATTATGTTGAATAGCTTTAAAACAGGCTTTTGGTTTATTTTCCTTTTTACATATTTGTTGTGTTAGGAATTTTCACATTCCTCTTAACCCTTTCAGGGGCAAGCAATTGTGCTCCTGTAACGTCGAATTCACACCGGTATTTACGAAAGAATTTAGTTCAAAATAAGAAAAAGCAATTTTTCAACTTTTACCCGTCAAAGTTCAAAAAGTAAAATTTAATTAAAAGTTTCTGGTTCGAATCGTATTAAAATTAGGTGGTATATAATATATACCACCGCCCCTCAAAGGGTTAACTCAAAGTTTCGGGATTTTATTCTCGACGACGAAAGTTGAAATTTTCGATTTTTACATTTCGTTGTCCGATGGATTTAATTAAAAGAACTTTCATTTTTTTCTCTTTTTTATTTATTTATTTATTTATTTTTAATTTTTTGTTTTAGCTAAAATTAAATCATGCAATTAAATATGCTCTTTCAGATATACAAACATATTCTGTTACAATTGTCTGAATAGCAGTTCTTGAATATTTTTAATTTCATTTAAAAAAGAGTTTCCTTTTATTATCATCTTACTATCAAATTTAATGGTGCTGCCATCTATGTTCTTATTGACAAAGTGTATTGATAAATGATAAGAATAATTTTAAATTAATGATTTGGATTTATTAATTAATTGATTGTGTGTGTGAGATAGACATAAACTCACCAGTCAATGCTCCATTCAAAATGTATGAAAATAGCAAAATAGTTGCAATTTATCGAATGGGAATGTATTTTCATTGTATTTATTACTGTTATTTTGTTGTTGTTTTCTTTGGTTCCCTTGTCTAGATACATTTTCTTTTGTTTTGTTCGGGCTAATGCCAAATGAGATTTTCGTTTTTTTTTTTTTTTTTTTTTTTTTTTTTTTTTTTTTTTTTTTCAGGCAATTTTAATGAAAATTACTTATATTTGTATAATTTCTAAGTTGTGTTTCTTCCTAAGTCTCTAATGTTATTGAATCTACACAAATACTCACCTTAAAAAAAAAAAAAAAAAAAAGGATGAAGGAAAATGTCATTTGAAGTACACCCACTTTATCACAAATCTCTTAATCAGAAAAACAAAACTCATAAATTACCTTTGTTACGCTGAAACTTAATATACTCTTTCTATCTTTCTATTCTCTTTCTATCTCTTTTAGGTAGATTTCGTAAGAAATACTACCTATTACATTCTCACCTAAGTTGGAAATTTTGAAAATTTTTTACAGAACTACGCCAATCATGACTCTCAGAACCCAAAACCACCACCAGTTTAAAAGTTTATCTATCTATCTATCTATCTATGTCACTTTTTTCTGACCACGATAAAAATTCTGCATAAATCTCTTCCAAACTGATACATAAAATCAAGGGGCATAAAATCTCGGTCAAGTTCGTTAATGGGCAAAATCGAACCAGGGGGGGGGGGGGGGGGCTTTTTGTGAAAACAGAAAAAAAACCCATAATTTCTTAATTATGATACGTATCGAATCCGTTTAAAGTTATTATTAGTTCTAGGAACAGGGCCAAAAACTTATGTATGACAGATTTTTGATATAATGAAAAATTGCCTTAAGGGGGGGGGGGGAAGGGAGGTTTTAGAAGAAAAAAATCATAACTTCGTCAATTCCCAAGATTTCAAATCCGCTTAAATTTATTATAAATCTTCTTAATATTATCTAAAACTTTTATATTGACAAGTTTTTTATAGGACTAACCTTTATAGCAAAAACAAATTAAAAACAAAAAAATCCCCGCCGGCTCCGCCTGCAAACAAGTTACTTTTCGAAGTAGGCGGTTCCAACTCCCGCATTTTTTCGAAACTGATACATAAAATCAAGGGGCGTAAAGTATCGGTCAAGTTCGTTAATGGGCAAAATCAAACCAAGGTGGGGGGGGGACTTTTTGTGAAAACAGAAAAAAACCATAATTTCTTAATTATGATACGTATCGAATCCGTTTGAAGTTGTTATTACTTCTAGGAGAAGGGCCGAAAATTTATTTATGACCGATTTTTGATATAATTAAAAATTGCCTTAAGAGGGGGGAAAGGGGGTTTTAGAAGAAAAAAAATTCATAACTTCGTCAATTCCCAAGATTTTAAATCCGCTTACATTTATTATAAATCCTCTTAATATTATCTAAAACTTTTATATTGACATGTTTTTTATAGGACCAACTCTTATAGCAAAAAAAAAAAAAAAAAAATCCTTGCTGGCTCCGCCTGCAAACAAGTTTGGTTTCGAAGCAGGCGGTTCCAACTGCAGCATCATCGCAAAAAGGTCATTTCTTCCGCAATTCCCGACAAACAGGCACCCCACGTTCTGCGTCTTTGAAATCTACCTGTGCCTGTAGGCCGAGCCGTCAGGGATTTTTTTTTTAGACATCGTAATCTTATTTAATCAGTTAGTTTTATTAGATGCAAAATTTGATAATTAAAAAAGGCTTCCTCACAAGCGAAGGAAGTACACTAATATAAATTAAAAAATATATAGGCATTCTGTAATTGCTTATGACAAAAATAGAAATTACTGCTTCAATTAAACTATCTAAAATTGTAATTTTACTTTAAATCTGGCATTGGATGAAGTCTAAAATTTTCATTCTGACATTTTGACACTTCTGTTGCTGCATTGCAACAACACTCCTTCATTCACTAACTCAATGTCAATTCTCAATGTCAATTCTCAATGACAGGTATCAATTCAATATTTATTAAAAGCAAAATAGAAAACATGCTCCTTCTGCCACTTCGTCAAAGAAAACGTAAAAATGTTTGTACCTTCGGTCTATATCTTTCGTGCAGAAGATAATTGGCCTTAAAAACACAATCCTTTTGTTTTGTTTTTAACTTTCTTGAACATTCACGTTTTTAACGTTTAATCTTTAGTCGTTCCATGAATTATATTATTTGATTGTTGATTGTTGCTTAGCTATACTATTAAATGTTAAATTAAGTTATAGTTATTTTAATTCTGACTTTTTTTTCATTTTAGAGCAACATATCTAAGGACCCTATTCATAGACAGATTCTTAAGCTACGAAGCTCATCAAAACGTTCTATTTGTTTCAGCCCCTATTCTTAACTTTCATGCCGAAATTAAAGTTATAGGATTTTTTTTATAATTCATAGAATAAAACTTTTGCAATTCAGCTGCTACTCTGCCATCTAATGTAGTTAATGATAAAAGAACTCTACTCTGTGCTTCCTTACCTTCATATACCATCTCTTGATATGAAATAGTAAACTTAAAAGATACAATGAATTTAAAAGTACCGTTGATTGGTTATACGCAGGCATTTTCAGGCTAAGCATTGGGATTAGCCTTCTGTCCGTCATCTTGTTTTTTAAATCAAAACATATTTCTAAAAAGGTGGATTAAACTTCGTACCGTTATATTAATAAAAAAAAAACTGCCCAGTTAAACTGAGGGCATTGAGCTCACAGGCTATTCACACTAATTGTATATTATACACCTATTTCAAAGAATTTGAAATAAGCCCCACGAAAAATAAAGAAATCGGCAATATATTAAGGGGGGGATCATCCCCCGTTCCCCCACCCCCTTATAGTTAACCATTGAACCCCCAAAACTAATCAGGGAAGCCCCTTATTACAATGAACATATATATTAAATTCGAAGCAAATCAGATTATTCTGCATGAAAAACACATTTATCTAAATTAAGGGGGATTAGCCCTCCCCCCGTATCCCCCTTTATACTTAACCAATCAATCCTCAAAACTAACCAGGAAAACTCCTTACCACAATGAGCCTATATACAAAATTTGAAGAAAATCGGATAATTCTCCATGGAAAACATATTCATCTAAATTAAGGGGGGGGGGGGGGTATAAGCCTTCCACCGCCCTTTACCCTCTTTATACTTAACCGAAGAACCCCCAAAACTAATCAGGAAAGCGCCTTATCACAATGAACCTATATAGAAAATTTGAAGAAAATCGGATAATTCTGCATGAAAAACCCATTTATCTAAATTGAGGGGGGATTAGCCCCCGTTACCCCCTTTATACTTCAACAATGAATCCCCAAAATAAATCAGGAAAACGCCTTATCACCATTAACCTATATACAAAATTTGAAGAAAATCGGATAATTCTGCATGAAAAATCAATTTATCTAAATTAATGGGGGGTTAGCCCCCTTTTCCCCTTTATACTTAACCAACGAACCCCCAAAACTAATCAGGGAAGCGTCTTATTACAAGGAACGTATATCCAAAATTTGAAGCAAAACGCTTATTTCTATCAAGAGTTAGCGCGTTACGTACATACATACGTACATACATACATACATACGTACATACAGAACGGGCGGGCACATTAGCTCTCAGGCTTTGATAGCCTGTGAGCTAAAAATAAATGAACAACGTGAAATAGCACAAATAAAAATATATGAATTGGGAAACAGCTGTTTCGAAGCCCCTAAAGCTTCATCATCAATGCCAATTCAAAAGATTAAAATCGATTAAAAAGTTTAGGCCATGTAAAATATGCTTGCGTCTTTCACATGCGCCAAGATTGAATGGCGGTGACCTTTTCAAAAACCACAGCGGATTAAACTTTTAAATCGGTTTTAATATGTTGAATTGGCACTGATGATGGAGCTTTAGGGGCTCCGAAACACCTGTTTGTCAATTTATATACAATAGAACTCCAATTATCCGAACTCCGACTGTCCGAATCGCTGATTATCTGAATCGCTTTCAGAATTTCAGAAAAAAAATTAGGACAGAAACGTACTGCGATTAGCAATATAATGAATCTGCGTACGCGCGCTATTTTTCTTCCCTCACATTCTTTTGAAAATTCCTGGATATTCAGAAGTTAGTGCTGAAGATATAGGAGAATGGTGTGTGATTCGTCAGACCCTGGGCTTCAAATTCTAAATGATGATGAACTTATTGAAAGTGTGAGAGAAGAATGTGTCGAGGAAGAAGATGACCTTAATGTCGAAGTTGAAGCAGACACGGGACAATCAGCTAGACAAGCATTTGCCGGCCTTAAAACTGCGTTGAAGTGGAACGTCAGCCTGAGTTTGACCACATGCAACTTCTCACTGTCAAGCGAATGTGCGACTTGGCTGCCCGAAAACGGATGGAGATTGCCAAACAGCTTACTTTGACAAAGATGTTCAGCAAGCAATCACTTTCATTTCCAGTATGGTACGTACATACTGTACGTCTAGTACAGCACTTGTAAATACGCTTAACATGCAAAAGTGTTGCCTTTTCATTTAATTAATCAGGGATGAGAGCGCTCCGACCCGAATGTCCGATTTTTACCACTAAATTTTAATAGTATTCGCCACCATACTGAATTGGAACAGTTGCCGAACAGTTGATGTCGGTTAAGGGGCTTCCGAGTTGCGATCAACTTTACACCCAGTCTATTTGTGAGTAATCTGTCTTGTAAATATTGAGCCGTTGGGAAAAGTTAAATGTAGTAATAACTACGTAAGAAAGAACAATTAAAAATAGAAGAAAAATTAAACAATGGGAATAAAAAAGTAAAGCAATAGATATTAAGGATAGTCTAATAAATGGAAAAAAGTAAAATGGTATAGCTGTAGTTAAAATTAACTACTGAAAAATGTTGAAAAAGTGTAAAATAGGGTTCGGAACATGCTCAAAAACAGCACATAAAAGCCAGGTGGAAAAGGCAGGCAAAGCTAATCTGTAACAAAAGTAACACTTAAAAAGGGCGAACATTTTTTTTTAAATAAATTTTTTTATTTATTTATCGGTGATGTGGTTCGAATGCGTCATAATCCGGCAATTCTGCGATTATATCATTAGGGAGGTCATATAATTTTTCATAAAATTTTTTGGCAAGGTGGTTGATTCTTTTATTTAATGTGGTAGTTTTGAGGTCTCTGCGAACAGTGCTATTACGGAGATAGCGAGAGGCATTTCTGACAGTACGCAGATTTTTGTTATGAAGTTGGCTGAGGTTTTTCATGGAGGATTTGCAGATATAGCCCCAGACCGGACAGGCGTAGGTGATAATTGGTAAAATACAGGAATTATAAAGGAGAAGTTTGTTATGGATAGCCAGTGTTTTACTATTAAGAAGAGGTTTTAGTGCATTCGTAGCTCCAGCGACTTTCCCCCTGATGGTGAGGATATGTTTTTTGAAAGAAAGTCTTTGACCCCCAGGTACTTTGCTTCATTAGTCCAAGGTATAGTGGTATTATTAATGGTTATTCTATTGGGAAATGTTTGTTTTCTAGAGAAATAAACATTAGCAGTTTTGTTTTCATTGATTTTAATGCACCATAGGTCGCACCAGTCTAAGAAGGCATCAATGTGAGTCTGCAGAAGCCTGTAAAGTGTGTATGGGTGATGAGCGTAAGCGTAGATTGTAGTGTCGTCCGCATAAAGTGCAAGGTGGGTGTTAAGTGAACGAGGAATGTCGTTAAAGTATATGTTGAATAACAAGGGTCCGATGACGCTCCCTTGGAGGAAGCCTGCTAAGATACGGAAAATGCTAGAAAGAGTGTTGTTAATGCGGACGCGAATACTGAATTGCAGAAATTCTGTCCTTAAATAAGGTGACAAATACTATTAAAATTTAGTGGTGACAATCGTGCAGTCCGGTCGGAGCGCTCTCATCCTTGATAAATTAAAAGCTCTTTTTCTTTAAAAATAATTTTTTTCTCCTATTTTCAACATACATACGGTGTGGTTAAAAGTATTCTACTCTGTGCTTCGTTACCTTCATATACCATCTCTTGATATGAAATAGTAAAATTAAAACGATACAATTAAACAATACAGTAATTAATTAAAATAGACCCTTTTTCGGAAAAAATCCAATTATCCGAATTTTTGATTATCCGAATGGCGTCCGGTCCCAATTGATTCGGATAATTGGAGCTCTACTGTATTTTTATTTGTGCTATTTCACGTTGTTCATTTATTTTTAACAAAACATATTTGTTTTGTTTCTAATTTCCAAAATAATTTTCATCCATATTTACTTATTATAAACACGTTATATAATTTTATTGACTAATTTAGTTATATTTAATAACAGAAGTTAAAATGTTTTGATTTAAAAAAGGAGATGGCTGACCGCGGGCGATAAATCAAAAGATTTGTTTTGTTTCTGACATAATCAAGTTAACTAGAAAACATAATACTAATTTATTTATATTTAATAATAGAAGTTTAAATGTTTTGATTGAAAAAATGAGATGGCTGGCCGCGGGCGATAAATCGAAACATTTGTTTTGTTTCTGACATAATCAAGTTTAATCAAAACAATTTAACTTTTATTATTAAATATAAATAAATTAGTCAATAAAATTAAATAACGTGTTTATAATAAGTAAAAATGGATGAAAATTATTTTGAAGTGAGAAACAAAACAAATATGTTTTGATTTAAAAAATAAGATGGCGGACAGGAGACTGATCCCAAAGCTGTTCCGTTCCCATTTTCATACATACTTTGGAAATCAAAAAGAAAACATTTGATTTTCGGAACTTTCATTAAAAACAATTGTAGTACTTAAAAATAAAACTCACACCGGAATATTAAAGTGACAAATTCCTTATTAAAAATACGCATACTTTTCTTTGTGCACGAATAACTTTAGTACTGTTCATATCCCGTGCGTCGATGCTAACAACGTTAGTCACTCGATGTACGAAATAGTAATTAGTAAATAAAGGCAGATTGCCGTGTTGTTGTCGTTCAGTAAGACTGCGTCCTCTGTAATGTAAATGCCTCTCATATTCACTGTTTCCCCATACAAAAATTAGAAGTTATTTTTTACCCCCAAATACAGTCTATTTGGTGACGATTGACATGATTTTTAAATACCTATCAGCAAAATAACTTAAATAAAGCCTGTATTGACAATATTTATATCGAAAGTTTATAAAAATAAAGTTTAAAATTTTTTTAATTAACTTATAAAATATCACTAATTGATATCTGTTCTTTTCTTGTATAAATACCAATTCAAATTGTTGTAGCAACTGATATTTTTAATATAAGTTATTTGTTTTTAAAATAAAAGTTCTTTTTTTAATTAATTATCTATACTAACAAAAGACAAAATCGATATTTGTGTGTGTGTGTCTATCTGCGATGGCTAGCGAAATCTAGCGCGCCTAGAAGTCTGAAAATGAAGATATAGGTTGTCCAAGGCCTGATCAAATGTACCTGGGACACAGATTTGTAATATTTTAATAATTACCAAGATATTAATTAGAATCTCATTAAACATCGCATCGAAAATGTCATCTTTTTTATCAAAATGGCAAAAGAAAAAACACCCTGCAAGCAGAAATGAACGAATTGGAAATTTATTTACTAATTAGCGAATTTTAACAAAACTAATTAAGATATTGATTTGAAACATTCTGAGCATATGTAGAAAAAATTTCTGCATCCGACATCGCAATTTTTGTAAAATTCGACCAGAATTTTTTCTTAATTTTTGGAAATAACTGCAAATATTTGATGGCGCCAGTCAAAAACAATCCGAGCAAGCTTCAGACAGGGATCTGCTTTCATTAAAAACTAAACTGCAAAGAGATCCGTTTCTCTGGCCGATCCCTCCATTTATTTTGCGAAAATGAAAGAAAATAATTGCCAATTTTTACTAATGAACAAAAATTAAGATAACTAATTAAGACATAGATTTGAATTTGAGGATGGAAAGGAGTGCCATCTGGCGGCAATTTTAACTTAGCGTCTTCATTATGTTCTAATTATCAGAAAAATATAATTCTTTTTTTAATGATCGCGTTAAAGTAGGGAAAGAGGGTTTTCTTGAACAAATTATTCGTTATATTTGCGGATATGAGGAGGGGGGCTAACGCCTTGCTCTCATTTACACAAAACGAGTTCCATTTAAGAAATTTAATAGTTTTAGCTTCTTCCGTAGCGTCTTGTAAATGTTATATGTAGAAAATATCGGAAATTTCAAATAACGATTTTCGTCAAAATTAAATTTATGTTACTAATAAAAGTACACAACCCGTATTTACTTGATGCATACCAACAATCAAAGTAAATGATTTGTTGTTAAGCATTTGACCAAGCGCCCCCTAGCGGACAATCCTACAAGTTTATTTCTCTAACCGTGCATTGTTGTCTCGGGTTCTATGGGCCCGATCACAACAGGGTTTAGATGATTGAACTTGGTTTTCGATCGCGTTATAGATTTTAGTTCCATCTTCCACCGCCAGGGGCGCGCATTATTTTCTCGATTTCTATGAGTCCGATTTCGACGGGAATTCGGTCATTCAACTTCCTTGTCACAACAGGTTTCCCGTGTCGGATGTTCGTATAGAACAAATTGTTCCCCCTGGCGGTGGAAAGTGGAACTAAAGAATTTTGCAGCGCGTGCTCAGGACGCCTGTTATACGGTGCCGGGGGCAGTGGGGATGCGTGTTGGAGTTTCGTTCGTAAGGTGGTTTGTTTGGAACAGACTGCGTTGCCGGGCAGCGGAAGGTGGAACTAAAAGCTTTGCAGCGCGTGCGAAGAAACTACTGAAATTTTGCAGAGCGTGTGAAAGTGTAAATAAAGGATTTTCCGTCGCGTGCGCAACAAATTTAAATAAGTAATTTCATACAAAATCAGGTAAGAGGCTTACTACAGAATATGGTGTCTGTCTGTTAACAATAATTCCTGGAAGTGCGTTTTAAGTTACTGAACGCGATTTTAAATTTAACTCACTTTTTGTTTATTACGTGGTGTGTATAAATTCTGTAGATCCTATACAGGGAAGCACAAAAGTTCGTGAACACATTTCCGTTTATTGACTGAAACTCCAGAAGGAGAATTTTAAACTGTGCTACGCGTTTCTTAACTGAACTAAAATTTAGCATCCTATGTAGTATATATAGAAATCTATAGATCATATACAGGGCTACAATATTCAGATATTTTTCCGAATATTGTATACTTTGGAAATTCCTGAAATTATGTTTTTAAATATGTTATGCGTTTTCCAAATTGTTTACTTAGTAATAATAATTGTTTACTTAGAGAATAGGTTTAGTGTGACAGGTGTAACCAATCTGTCTTTAGAGCCTCTTATATTTCTTAGTTTGTAATTTAGCTTTAGTAGAATTCTGTTTTCGGTTCGCTTCGTTACTTTTTCTAGTTCCCTGCGTGAAGCAGTGTTTTCTCACAAAGTCGGTGGGGTGTTGTTGTTTTGTTTTGATAATCCCATCAACCCTTGTTCGGGTTCGTCTTTGAGCTGTGTTTTTGCTGGGTGGTGAAGGGGAATCTACCGCCGGAGGTTTTACGCCGCAAACCCTCAGAGGTTGGTGCTCCGGCTGGATGATCTTGTTTACTTAGATGCTATCTTTCAGCTTATTAAACGGTATGATTTGTAAAATTATTTTGGAAGCGTTGGAAAGTGTTACATAATCTATGCTTGACGCATGATTTTTCTTTCCTGTTTATACTAAAATCAGAAACACCAAAAGATTTAGAGATAAATAAATACAACGTTTTAAGCAATTAAAAATAGTTTAAATAACACGCTACTATAAAATGCAAAATAAAAAATATAAGTAAATTTCTATATTTAACATTGAGAATTCTGACCATAAAATACACAGTAAAAAATGTAAAAGATAATATTTACTAGTTTCATAATCAGGGCTTAAATTGCGCCGGAGCCCACCGGAGTCAGGCTCCGGTACTTCTCTGCTTGTAGTAAATATTTAAATATTTGTCGGAAATCACCGGAGGCCATAAATACTGGGCTCCGGAGCCCAGTGCAAGCGCTTCCGAAAAACCGAAGCCTAAATTACCCTTTCCTTTTCCTCCCATATCGAAGCTTTTGCCTTATTTTCTATCAAAACACTATATGTGACATAATGTATTGCACGCGTATGAAATGGAGATGAAATGGGTTCAATTTTTATATCACTTTTCGGGCTTGTGTGTGCTCGAACTCCATCTGTCTGTAAATTAAAAATTTTATTTATTCATCTCTCTATCTCTTTTATCTTGTAGTAACTCCTCTATACCGACCCGATAAAAGATGGTGAGTGGTAGCGAGATCGGATCGTTGGCACAGAGAATTTCTCGCATAAATTAGAAAATAGAATTTTATTGTATAACAATGTTAATTCTAATGAAAAATATATACAAGACGTTAATACAGCATTTAATTATTTTCCGTGAGTCAATCGCTAATAAATTAATGTTCTCTTGACTCTGAGTGCAGCTGAAACAAACCAAAAGTCTCTACACATTACAGTCGGTCGTGACTACAAAAGTTCATTCGGACCAAGGCTCGTCCGTTCCTTCTCTTCGGAAGATCTACTAATACTCGTTAATTCAGAGTCTAAGAACTCTCACTCTCGCACTTGGTGTGCTTTTCTCTTCTCTGGGAGTTTCACCGGATACCTGCTGTATCAATTCTAGAGGTCGGACCTCACTAGCACTTACACTACGCTGAGTTCGAAACTGACGTTTCGTCCTCCCTTCTCCAGAGAGTCAACACTCTCCTTTTCGATCTCTCCAAAAACTGTCCTCTCTCTTCTTCATTCTCGCAGGGGACCTTCTACTAAGGGCGGGGTCTTGTCGTGGCGGGCCCCTCGAAACTCTCCAGCCTCTTAGCAGCCTTGAGATCCCTCTGTTTCGTTTTCACTAAGTCCGTCATTGGACGTTCTAAGACAAAGGGCAAAGTTTCGGACGCAAACCTAAAAATCGTGTGCAGAGATCGCTTCTCTCGCAGATGAACTCTTTCCCACGAACTCGGCAAGGATCAAAGCATAAGACCCCTCTTTGGGTAACGCCTTACCACTACATCACTGTCCGAACTTTCCGCTCACAGTACAATAGAATTCGGCGTCTGCTAGTCTTCAAGGCAAAAATAGCGAGGGAAGGTATGCAGTTAAGTGTACTCACAGGAAATGCTAGAATGACACATCGTGCACCTGGACGTAGAGGCTCAATTCTTTACAGCACCCCCTCCTCAAACGATTCTTAAGGGCGAAACACTAAGAATCTCTAAGAGTCGAATAAAGAATTGCAAGCTCAAATTACATCAGAGTGGCAAGAAAAAAAACATACATGAATAAGATAATACTACCTTCCTTTTCTTTTTTGCGCGCTCTGATAAGAAATCATGAACATATATTGAAATAAAACATAGTGAAATAAAAATAAAAAGAACTTAAAATAATTATATACAAAAATTTATCAAGAAATCTCCTTAAACTCGACTCAGACAATCAACATGCGGAATGTCTTTGCCTGCGCGATGAGAAATGGCATAATTATAAGGTTGCAGAGCCAAGGACCACCTTAATAACCTGGGTTTATTTCCAGAATTTCTTTTTAGAAGTATCAAGGGATTGTGATCGGTTTCGATAGAAAAGTTTTGTCCATCAATATAATGCCTTAACTTTTTTATCGCAAAAATAATTCCAGCACACTCTATTTCAGTGGCGCAGAAACTTTTCTCACTATCAGCAAATTTGCGACTTAAATATATTATGGGGTGCTCTTCCGATCCCTCTCTTTGAGCCAATACCACGACAATACCTAAGTCACTAGCATCCGTTTGTACTATGAATTATTTCTGGAAATCAGGAGCGTATAGCACCGGTTCTTCAGTAAGTTTCATTTTCAAAGTCTCAAAGCCTTTTCCCATTTCGTCGCTCCATGCAATCTTTTCTTTTTTATTTTTCCCTTTAAGCGCCCTCGTTAATGGTTCTACAATCACTGCATAATCTTTTATGTACCGGGAATAATATCCAGCCATTCCCAAACATCTACGAATTTCAGTTTTCGATTTCGGCTTTCTGGTAGTTAAAACTAAAACCTCATCTTTCACATTAAGCTTCTGTTTTACCGCCTTTCTGTCAAACCAAAATTTTATCTTTTCTCGTTTTTCTGACACATTTTCAACGGCTAAAACTCGACCTCTTTTTAACCTGTTCGTGAGATTAAACACACATCCCTTCACGAATTTATTTTCCTCCGTTTCTCTTATCCATTCTTCAAATACTAACGCTTTCAAAAGCTTTCTAACTTTTCGATGCCAACATGCAATACTATCGCTTATCGAATCTCTCATCTTAACACAGAACCGTTTTAGAAATGCGGTCGCTAAATCATTCATCAAACTTCTCCCAAAGCCAAAGTATCCTGACACATTTCCTTTAACTTTCCCTTTCCCTAAGTGTAATGACACTTTTTCAAGGCACGCGCCAAAAATATCTGCCTGATAAGGCAATGGGACAAGCACCTGCTTCCCCACATTCACGCGATTGTCTCTAGCTTTTGCCACTATCAAAGAATCTCCTGCATTACAATGCGATACTTCACCTTCCGTTTTTTTACTAATCTCTTTGAGAGATTGATCTCTGTCTAATTCAATTTGACTATCCTTCCCTCCAATTTCTGCTAAGATCGAAGATCCCTCACATGTCAACAAAGGCGATAATCCCTTATCCACACTAACCAATTCAATAGGGCTTTCTAGATTTTCACCCTCTAGTTCTGAATTCAACGCTTCCGCTTCACTGCACTCGCGAAAAATCCCCCCTTCCTTTTCTTTTTCTGAATTCAAAGTTTCCGCTTCAACATTCCCGCTAGAAATATCCTCTTCTTTTTCTTCCTCGGAATTCAAAGTTGTTTATTTACCGGATTCAAAGTTTCCGCTTCATCGCGTCGGTGAACATTCTCCCCTTCCTTATCGGAAAACATAATCCGCTTATCTTCCAGCTTTGGAGTATGGTCAATTTTTTTCTTTTGAGCCCGCGTCAAAACTGCATTTACTAACTCGGGTTTTATATTCGCCTGCTCTAATAACTTTTGAGATTGATTACCCAACAAATAATAATCCATGTCTGAATCGCTATTATTTACTCCTGCCTTGGTTTCAATGATTCCTACACCTTCAATTTCTAAAGTGACTTCTGCTATAGGTAAGCAGTACAATTTCCTGTCCACCGGGGTTTTAATCCAAACATGATCTCCATTCAAATTATCTTGACTGACTAAATGGTGCGGGACCAAATCTATCTGGCTCCCACTGTCCGTTAAGGCAGTTGCCTGAATTCCATTCACTAATATTTTGCTCAAATAAGGGGAGAAGGTTTCTTCAAGTGTCGGCTTACTTATTACCCGCGCAACATCTCTCTTTTTAATTTCCGGACAATCTACTTTGTAGTGCCCGCTTCGAAAACACGCATGACACTTAACTTCTCGCCTTTTTTCGTAATCCCTTTCCCTTTCTTTATGATCATCGCGATCCCTCCAGTTAAAGTTAGTCTCCGGATTTCTGTTACCGTTTCGCCCATTTTCAAAAGTCCTGGGTCTTTCAAATTTCTTCTCTAAAGGGAGTTTCGGATTCCACGTCTTTTTAGAGGGGCGCTTGATTGCCTCGTACGCATCTAAAAGCCTCACTAACTCTTCGGGATCTTTAATCTCCGCCCAGTTATCTATAAAATGTTCGCGCATTTCTGGAGACGCTCTCCGTTTGATCTGGTCCGTGACAAGCAAATTTTTCAAACCCTCAAAATCCGAAACTTGTAAGCATGACAGCCAACCTTCTAAAAAACTATTAAGCTCGAATATCAGATCCTTCCAAACTGAATTAGGATTTCGTGGATGTTGACTAAATTTTTGTCGGTATGTCTCTGCATTCAAACGATAGCGTTCTAACAGTTTTTCTTTCACATATTGAAAATCATCAATTTTGTCTTCGGGTTCTCTCAAAATTAGCTCGGCCATTCCCACAGGTAATAATGATAGTAAATTCGTCACCAACTCATCCGAATTTAGATTACATTTTTTTGCCTGTCTCTCGAATAAATTCAAAAACAACGAAATATCCGAATTCTTTTCATCAAAGCGATGCATAATTGTTTTTAGGGATAAATGATTCGTTCTAACTGAGATGCTACTAGATGCGGTACTCCGGTCATCTGACTCTTGTGTCGCTTTTAACCTAGCTAACTCATGTTCCTGCTCTTTTTCTTCCTTATCTGCCAATAATTTATTTTCCCTATCTTTTTCTATAAGTTTAATCTGCGCTAAGGCTAGCTCTTTATCAAATCCTTCTGACGACTCTATTTTTTTTATAATTTTCGGTACAGTATCATTTTCCTCTAAAATGACCTCAAATTCGTAAGCTAACGTTTGCAAATCAGCTTTCCTAAAATATTTAAGCTCCGACATTTTTAAAGTATAAAATTAGAAATTATCTTTCCCACAAATATAAAACAATACAATAAGATTAAATCAAATCCTACCAAGTGCGTCAAAATATTACCAAAATATACGCTCATAAAAAAAAGTACGCTTAGCAATAATATAGGAAATATGCAACATATAAAGATAAGCAACTCTATCCTAACGTCTACATTCACCTTGGTATTTGGTTATAAAATACATATGGGATAAATTCTACACAAAACAAAAATTTCAAATTCAAAAAGTACAGTAAAAATATTTTAAATTGCAAAAGTCTCATTCAATTCCTTTTTTTTTTAAATCAATGGTGGTCTTAATCTCTGCATCCACTCTTAAAAAATTTAGAATAATTCACAAAAAACATATAAAATCAACTCTGTTATCGTAAAATATGAAATGCGTTCGATACTTTTTTTTTTTTTTTTTTTCAATGAACTCTCATTTATAGATTCAGCTAAAATTTTGTAACACTGCACAACTCTCAGTTTGCATTAAATTAATTCAACAATAATTTAATTTTTAACTACAAAATTTGTCTATTAAATAAGTTACAGTTATATCGGAAATATCTCATCATACTTTTTTTTTCTACCGGAAAAATTTCTCAAAATATTTACTCTCACAAAAATAAACATACAACTTTTTTTTTAAGCCTACAACACCTATACAAACACTAATAACAATTAAAGCCACTCTGAGTATAAAAAGAGCTTACCTCCATTACTAAGAGCCTTTCAGGGCGTCAGAAGCACAGACTTCAGAGATTCTAAGGAGCACAGACGGGGTTCTCTGTCACAATTTTCGGATGGGGGAACACTCTCCAGATTTCTTGGTAGATTTCTCTTTCTGATGGGGAACACTCTCCAGAATTCTTGGTAGATTACTCTTTCTGATGCTGTGTTGATCCACAGGGGCGTCTAAGGAGACTCAGGTCACAAGTCACAAGGAGACTCTCTCTTGGAGCGCTTTGATGATTTAAATTTCAGAGTCCACTCTTTGTCTTTGAAGATTGTCATTAATTTTTGCTAATTAATCCATCACCGCAAGCCACCAGTTGTAGTAACTCCTCTATACCGACCCGATAAAAGATGGTGAGTGGTAGCGAGATCGGATCGTTGGCACAGAGAATTTCTCGCATAAATTAGAAAATAGAATTTTATTGTATAACAATGTTAATTCTAATGAAAAATATATACAAGACGTTAATACAGCATTTAATTATTTTCCGTGAGTCAATCGCTAATAAATTAATGTTCTCTTGACTCTGAGTGCAGCTGAAACAAACCAAAAGTCTCTACACATTACAGTCGGTCGTGACTACAAAATAAAGTTCATTCGGACCAAGGCTCGTCCGTTCCTTCTCTTCGGAAGATCTACTAATACTCGTTAATTCAGAGTCTAAGAACTCTCACTCTCGCACTTGGTGTGCTTTTCTCTTCTCTGGGAGTTTCACCGGATACCTGCTGTATCAATTCTAGAGGTCGGACCTCACTAGCACTTACACTACGCTGAGTTCGAAACTGACGTTTCGTCCTCCCTTCTCCAGAGAGTCAACACTCTCCTTTTCGATCTCTCCAAAAACTGTCCTCTCTCTTCTTCCTTCTCGCAGGGGACCTTCTACTAAGGGCGGGGTCTTGTCGTGGCGGGCCCCTCGAAACTCTCCAGCCTCTTAGCAGCCTTGAGATCCCTCTGTTTCGTTTTCACTAAGTCCGTCATTGGACGTTCTAAGACAAAGGGCAAAGTTTCGGGCGCAAACCTAAAAATCGTGTGCAGAGATCGCTTCTCTCGCAGATGAACTCTTTCCCACGAACTCGGCAAGGATCAAAGCATAAGACCCCTCTTTGGGTAACGCCTTACCACTACATCACTGTCCGAACTTTCCGCTCACAGTACAATAGAATTCGGCGTCTGCTAGTCTTCAAGGCAAAAATAGCGAGGGAAGGTATGCAGTTAAGTGTACTCACAGGAAATGCTAGAATGACACATCGTGCACTTGGACGTAGAGGCTCAATTCTTTACAATCTGATTATCAAGGACTCATCACGAAAGACTGTAATACGGAAGGAATCGATTATAGTTTAAGATATGCACGTTTTATTGGAAATTGAAAAACTTTGCTCGATTCTTCAGCATATAAATATTAATTTTTGAAAATTTCATTCATTTTTTCATAAAAATGTATTGCTGCAAACTATTCTTTTTTTTTTGTGTGTGTTACACTATTTCCAAGTCACAATCCTTATTTAATCGCAGAATTCTGCTATTAATTAACATTAAAATTAGGAAAATATTTCTATTCGGCCGGAGTGATAACTAAAAAGTGGAATAATTGACAGCTAAGTAAATGCAGATAGATATATTTAAATTTTTTATTTTACTAAAAAAAAATTGCTTTACATTTTGCAAATACATATAATATATGAAATATAAATATGCAGAATGGAGTGACGTTGGAGAGGGGGGGGGGTGTTATTAGACTACGGTTATTAGTACTGCAGAATATTAGGGCTCCGGTATTTATTTATTTTTTTGCTAGAAATTAAGCCCTGTTCATAATATTAAGAAAATAAAGTAAAATTAAAAATACCAAAATCCTACTGAAATCAGGATAGCTTTTTAGAACATTAATTATTTTCGCGCTATACTTAGGATAGAAAATATAGGTACATAAAGTTGATTCAGGACGACTCTCGATACTTTTAAATATTACAGGTACTGAAGATGAAGTGTAAAGTGAAATAGAAAAAAAAATAATTACAGAATTCCATTATGTTTAGAAAATAGAATAATGGCGAAAAATATAAAATCAAATATTCGAATTCTGGACAGGGTCATAAAAAAAAAATATTATAAAATAATATTTACATGTTTCACAATATTTAAATAATAAGCAAGTTCTCTAGAATCCGGTAATCAACTCGTGTCGAATTTTTTTTCTCAAAACATCTATTATTTTTACACGATTCTTAATTATATTACTTTTAAATGCTAAAGGTGTAAAATTAACAACTATAATATAAATTAAAATAACTTTTATTAGTTGTTTTACATGTTTCGACTCTTCTGAGTCATTTTCAAAAACAAAATGAGAATATTCTAAAGCTGCACGGGCTTTGAAGTTATTATTTACATGTACTTTTTAAAAAATTACGCACGTTATCTATTATTTTTTACTTGATTGTTTATTTTCATATCTTTGAGCATGGAGTAATTCTAGCCACAGTTTAGGTAAATTAAAAGATGTCGCATCGTTACATATTGTATTTTTGCGCGTGAGTATCTCTATGGTTTCTCTTATTATGGATGGATAGTGTAGACTGGAGGGAAATATTATTTTACTTTCATTGAAATTTATTTGGATGGTTTCTTCTTGATATAATCTTGCTAGGGCTGTAGTTTTTCTATTGTATTTAATATCAGCTATATGCTCTTTTTTTCTGCAATTAAATTTCCTGCTGGTCATGCCTATGTAGTAATTCTTGGATCCGTCTTCTTTAATAAAAGGTATTTCATATACTCCTGAATAATTCTCAAAATTAATTGGGCCAATTTTACTGCAAATGATATTCTTTAATTTCTTAGGTGGTTTGGCTATTAAGCAGATATTGAAACGTTTACTCTGCAATATTATCCAAGCTTTTTCGAAAAATTAAAACACAGCCTTAAACGTTTCAATATCTGCTTAATAGCCAAACCACCTAAGAAATTAAAGAATATCATTTGCAGTAAAATTGACCCAATTAATTTTGAGAATTATTCAGGAGTATATGAAATACATTTTATTAAAGAAGACGGATCCAAGAATTACTACATAGGCATGACCAGCAGGAAATTTAATTACAGAAAAAAAGAGCATATAGCTGATATTAAATACAATAGAAAAACTACAGCCCTAGCAAGATTATATCAAGAAGAAACCATCCAAATAAATTTCAATGAAAGTAAAATAATATTTCCCTCCAGTCTACACTATCCATCCATAATAAGAGAAACCATAGAGATACTCACGCGCAAAAATACAATATGTAACGATGCGACATCTTTTAATTTACCTAAACTGTGGCTAGAATTACTCCATGCTCAAAGATATGAAAATAAACAATCAAGTAAAAAATAATAGATAACGTGCGTAATTTTTTAAAAAGTACATGTAAATAATAACTTCAAAGCCCGTGCAGCTTTAGAATATTCTCATTTTGTTTTTGAAAATGACTCAGAAGAGTCGAAACATGTAAAACAACTAATAAAAGTTATTTTAATTTATATTATAGTTGTTAATTTTACACCTTTAGCATTTAAAAGTAATATACTATTACAAGGTGTTATATTTTTTTATATTATCGATTCTTAATTATTTAAAAAATGTATATATGTGTGTGTGTGTGTGTGTGTGTGTGTGTGTGCATTGAAAACAATTTTCGATAATTTTAATCATTATAGGTGCTGATCTAAAATATATAAGAATATAGAAATATAACAAAATTGGATATAAAATTAAATATTCTAATTCCGGAAATTCATGATATAAAAGTATGCGATTAAAAAAAAAGAAGAAGAAGAAGAAGAAGATATTTATATGTTTTATAATATCAAAAGATTAAACAAACCTATTTCGCCAATATCCGGCAATCAACTCATATCTATTTTTTTTTTAAATAAATCTCAAAACATTTTTTCAAATTTTTCAAATATTAATTAATAAACCTATTCAATATATTTATATAAAAATGTGTAACTGTAGGTATATGCAGGAAATATTGTTTGTATGCCGCTGTAAAAATATTGTTTGATTCTTATAGACTACACGTTACCAAATAAAAATATGACAATCAAATTACTACTTGCCATTTGCAAAATATGTTTTGATTATACTTTAAACATTGTGAAATTTTATAGCGAAATATACTGTAAATATTATAAAATTAAAGGTAAATAAACTTTAAATTTTTTCTTGATAAAGAGTTCTTATATGCAGATGAACTTAGTTCATTTGTGAAATTCCTTGCCATATTTTTTAAAGTGGTAGGCAAGAATTTTGCAGATATTAATGAACATATATGTATTACACAGAAATGTTCCCTTGATATAAGTTTCAATTCCTTAAGTCCAATTTTGAAGAAAATTCATGAAAAGAAATTCCACGAATTTGTTTCTGTGATTTTGAAGTGATGTATGGAACACAGCAATGAACCATTTTCTACTGAAAAATAAAAAAATCGCAGTTTCATTTAAATTATACCTAAGAAAACACAAAAGTGAAAAGTAAAAATAAGGAATTTCCCCATTAGTGACGTGGGTAAAAACGCCACCTGAACTTCTCTGGAGAGAAGTCTGATTCCCCTTGAATAAAGGGATTTTTACTTTTTGTTACGGCCGTGTAAGGGGAAGAAAGGGGAAGAAAGGAGAAGGGGAAAAGGGAAAGAGATCGCGTTTGGCGGTGGTTTATCATTTCTTTAAAGTTACAACGAGGACAGAATAATATTAAATTGTAAAAACATTTTAAAGATTCAGCCGCCCTCTAACTTTTGTTAGTGGGTGGGGAGTTTAGAAAAATGACTATTTATTTTTATTGCAAAATATGAAACACAGCAAACATTTTTCTGCATGCAGATTAAAGAGTTTTAAAGATTTTTGAATGCAAAGATGTGCATTTTTAAAGAATGTTTATTTAGCATTTAACAGATAAGACAGAAAGTTTTCGAAAAGATAAAGAGTTTCAAATACTTTTATATTTGTACGCTAAGAGGGACTGAGGCGAAAGGGAAAATTTCACGGAAAGGGAGTATATTATTAACCATTTTACAGAAAAATAACAAACAAAGCAAAATAATAATAATAATAATAATAATAATAAAGCTTTATAGAATTTTGTGTGGTGTGAAAAAAGTGGATTAAGGGATGGGGTAGAAATTTCGGAGGGCGGTATCATATTTAAATAATATAAGGTTAAAAAAAATACTGCCATTAAAATTCACAAAAAAGTTAACTTATATTATAAACCACAAATGTCACTCAATGCTGACGTCATAATAATGCGGGCAACAATGTGGTGAAAATGGATTGCAACAGTGGAGCTATTTTTTCAATTAAGCAATTGTAACGTTATTTCTATGGGGAAAATGCAAATTTTGAGCCAACGACATTAACCCCTCTTCGGCGGCATCGAATTTTTAAAAAATAATCTTCAATTTATGTATTGCCCTCAGGAATACATATATATTCCAAATTTTAAAGCTTTACCTGAACAGAAAGTGAATGAAAAATGAGTAACAAGATTTGACCTAAGCTTTTTTAAGCAGGCTCAAGAGTCTTACATACAGAACTGTAAGTTAAAAGTAAGTATATAATAATAAAAGAACGGTTTTAAAAAGTATAATAATTTAATTTAAAACTCACACCGGAATAGTTAAAAGATAAAGATATTTAAATAAATACACATAGTTTTGCAATTATTCAACGAATTTTAGATCTTCATACTGAATCAACTGCTGACTCTGTCACGCAGTCGATGCCGAAATCGAAATGAAAGAACAGTATAAGAAGTAAGTTCAGCGTTCTCAGATCAGGGGAAATTCAAGTCTACTTCGGAATTTAGGGAATTCTTTCTTATTTCTAGGTATTTTTCAGAAGACAGATAATACTTTTCCAAAATCTAAGGAAAAAGGGAATTTTTTTTTACTCTTCTGTGTTTTTCTGAGAATGCGCATGTGAAAGTGATAAATGTGACATGCGTGATGAATCAACATGAAAGAAGGAAGTAAAAGGATGCGAGAAATTGTTTTCAAGCAACTCTTTGGTTAACGGGTAGGCTGGGGAGGTTCGAAAATAGTAATCTCCCACCTCCATTTCGTTTCTCGGAATCCTATATCGCTATTAAATCATCACTACATGGACCTACAGTTGTTAATTGCTCCATCTAGGGGCACTGCTTATTTTGTCATCCAGTCTCTTAGAATTACAATACAAAAATAATTTGCAGATTTCAGCATCTCGATTGGAATCACTAGAAACTTTTTTATGTGAAACTACCCCTCAGATGGTCTTTCATTTGGAGAAAGTGGAGGAAGAGGGCCGGAGGTTAGATCAGGTTTTTTTTCCCCTTCATGGAGTATTTTCAAGTAAAACCAAATAAATCATCCATCTGATTTCCTTTTGTTAGAAAACCTCGTATTACGTGCATAAGGAAAATCCGTTATAACTATACCCGTAATGAAGTATAGTGCTATGTATAATGTATGTAAAACAGAAGAATAGTAAATGAAAAGATCTACTAAAAAATTAAACATCGTGATCTTATAAAGAAATTTTATTCTATTGCTTTTAAGTATTATTCATAACAATAGCGAACAATTCTCCAAAAATATGCAAATTGGTACTTATTTTTTAAAAGGAACTTAAAACACTTTTTTTGCTGAAAAAGTACAAATTTTTAAATATATTTTTTTTAGATTAATAATTAATATTTATGCGGAAACTTATTTATGTTGTATATGTTGAAATCGTCGTGCTTATAAGAATCGCTTGGCATCTCCCTTTTCTATTTTTCAGAATGAAAATTAATACGTATTCTGTACAAAGTGATTTTAAATTCATGCCATGCATTTTAAAATGTTACATACAAAATATACTTGTTTAAGAAAAGATCATTCTATTTAAATGTGCACAGTCTTGCAAATGTAATAACTGCTTCAGTTGACGGCATAGGATTTCGCCGTCCACAAAAATGAAAAAAGATTGTTCCATTCTAATTTGCATAATGATATTCTGTTTCTTTTACGTTTGTCCTGTTTGTTTTTGGTCTATGTACAACACACGGAATATTATATACTGAATATATAAAATTAACAATGATACATTAGACAGACTTTGCTTCATTTAAAACAGTTAAATTAAAATAAATACATAAAAACATTTAAAAAACATTTGAAAAATTAAATAAAGTAGACGTTTTGCCATGACATCGCAATGGCCTCATCAGTACTAACATCAGCTTACAAAACGAACATCGAACAAAATGGATTCAGTTAAAGTTAAGGTTATTACTTTTTAAACAGTGAATTTTCTATCGGAATAGAACCTGATTCATTCAGTGTGTTCGGGTATAACCCAGTAAACCAACTTTCCATAAATAGTCTGTAATGATAATCTTTGCAGTTAATCTTCAAAATTGACGAATAGTAGAATAATGGAATTTATATATAGACTTAATTCAGACGTTAAAATATATGTTTGTCTTAAAAATATACTGAATAGTTTGTATATTCTTTAATGTTTAGCGAAATTCTATATTAAACAAAAATAAAGGCTATACACTATATTCATTTCCTGTTACTTCATAATCAAACAAAATTGAAAAATAAAAAAACAAAAGGAGTTTTTTAGCTATCACTAAGTGATGTTTTTAACGTCTGAGGATCCTCCCCACCCCCACTCATCTAGCAACTGTTTTTAAACATATGAATATTTTATTTTTATTTCATTCTTTAAATTAATTTTTGTTTTATTTTTTAATTCAATTATATTTTTAATTTTCAGATCTTAAAAGCTAACGTTTTTATAACTTTCGATTTTAGACTATCTTTAAATAGTTTAATAAACTATGGTTAGACTTACTACATATGGTTATTCTGTATGGCAATTTTTTTTTCAGCTTCCTTGAACGTTCATATTTTTAATTACTTTTTTTAGCCATTGAACGAGTCATATTATTTTATTGCTACTTTGTTACATGATTAAGTTTTAATTATGTTCATAATCTTTAAATTCAGATTTACGTTCCATTTTACTCCAACAATGTAAGTCCCTTATTCATAGACAGATCGTAAAGTACGAAACTCATTATAGCTTCATTTCCGCTTCAGCAATTGTTCCCGACTTTCACGTTGAAATCAAAGTGACACAAATTTCCAATAAGTGAAAAAATTGAACTTTAGCCAATCAGCCGTTATGATGTCATGGAACGCAATTGATGATATAAGTAGTTTGTGCTACATTACTTTCATTTATTTTATCTCTTGATACAAAATAGTAAAATTAATATGATAAAATGAATTTTTAAAGCCACCATTAATTCTTTATAAACAGAGATTCTCATGTTTTTGTAATTAAGAAGCAAATATTTGTTTTCAATGTTAACATAAATAGAAATAACAACATTTTAATTTAATACTCACAAGATAAATTTATTTAAAATTTTTACACATAGTTTTCTTAATATTCAAAACAAACATAGGTTCTTCCTTTAAAGTTCATCGATTGCTGACTCTGTCACGCGTCACGCATTCGATGCTGAAATCGAAGTTGAAAAATACTGTATGAAGTTGGTTAGGTGACAGGGTTACCGATTTGGCCTCCTTTGGCCTTTTTTATTGAGAAATTCCGAGTTCATATTGAAGATTTATTAAACATTTATTTTATGTAACCACAAAATGCCTGCCATTAAATAAATTCTTTCTTTGTATTCTTCGATTCGGAATTCGTATTTTTTTATATGCATTTGGAATTTATTTATTTATTATTAGTAGTATTATAATTTTAAATAATGTTTGAACCTTTTAAAATATTGTTCAGTTGGTCCAATTGCAGAATTCAAAAAATTAGGATCCTACTAGCCGTTAATGCTGAGTCGCACAGACCGCCTATATCTATGAAATCACAATTTTAAAATCTAGGGTAGATGTGCCAGTAATGGACACCCTTCAATGTTTTTGGTTTATAAAAAAAAAAAAAAACAATAAAAATTTTTCTTTTATTATTTTTTTCATAGCTCCCTCTTGCATGTTTTATAATCTGGGTTATTGTTGGCACTTTTAACCCTTTAACGTTCATTGGTTTCCCTAAGAAACCAATGAACGTCGCAAACTTTAATTACGAAATTGAACAATGACACCAGAATTTTAATAGAAATGTTTTCCATTTATTATGTATGTGGAATAACGCTTTTTTATTATACAAAAATAAATTTGTTTATAATTTCCGGCGTCAATCATTTATTGCAACATTTTAGCAAATGAAGTGCTTCATCCGTTAAAGGGTTAATCAAACCAATCAGGAAGCAGAAAATAATGTTTTGAAGTTCCAATGTTTTTCAGTGAAAATATTAATGAACACGCTAAGAGCTGGCTTCATTTAACAAATTTATATAGTCTTTATTTTCTTGCAAAATTTGAAGCTTTTTGTTTTGGTAGTAATAGAAAACTTTGAATTTTATATACTAATAGCCATTTATAAGACTTCATTTATTTTTAAGGTTATAAGAGGGGTGTCCATTACACACACACACACACACACTGGAATGCTTAATTAGTCATTTTCCAATAATGGACACCCCGCGTAGACATTGCTAAAAATGCAATTTCAATAATGTTTATAGTTTATAGTGCATAAAATATTTTGACTTAACTGAAAACCTAAATAATGAAATTTAATTTTTAAATCACACTTACAAAAATGTAATAACACCAAAACTTTCATAAATAGCTTCTTTTAAGTTATTTTATGTGATTAATAAAATTTCAAAATATCTTCTTTTTTTTATGTATATAACTCTGCTTTGCATATTTTATAATCTGGCAACCAAACCAGTCAGGAAGAAGAAAATATTGTTTAAGGGCACAGTCAAAGAAGGGCTCATAGGGCTTAATCCCCCCCCCCCCCCATTTAAATAAAAACAATTAAGCTACAGGAGTTGTTGAAAATCTATTTTCTATCTTAAATGTTTGCTTATTCATCTCTTTCAGAAAAAAAAAAATATTAATGAAAGTTATAGTAATCATGAAATAAGTAATTTGCAGATCAGTGGTATCAAGCATCAGTTCTACAGTTTTATTTTGAAATAATTTTATTTATTATTTAAAATATCCAACTCACAGTGTCATTTTTTTCATATTTGTAATATTAATTATTTCAAGTAATATATGAAGTAGTCTCTAGAAATTTAATTGTTAATAATAGTGCAGAGTTGCCAAGTCTCCGGATTTTTGAACACCAGTAATTTTTTAGAGAAAATGTTGTTCTTTTAAATCGCAAAATGTTCCGATTAAATAAAACAATATTTTCTGTACTAAATTACTGGTGTCCAAAAAGCCGGAGACTTGGCAGGTCTGATAGTGAGACGAAACTATACACTAATACTCCAAAACTTTTTTTTTTCTAATTATTACCTTTTAAATACCCCACTGTCTCAATAATTTGATAGCTGTAATTGTCTGATATTAAGTATTATAAACTATCCATCTATAATAATTAAAATATCAATCCTCTGATAATTATAATAATTGATGCAAACAGTGAATGATTATCACAAATATTTTATTAATTACTGGTATCCTAATTGTTAAATTTATTTGAAAATAACTTTTGTTTCATTAGTATGCTTTCATTAAATTCTGGTTCTAAATACAGTCATAAAAATAATAATATTTATTACTTTTTTTGGTGTGTCCATTACTGGAACAGAGGGTGTCCACTACTGGAATAAAAAGTGTCATTACTTGCATTTTAGGTGTTTTGATATATTTCTGTTATTTACAATTAAATTTTGATTCATATTGGGAAATGAGACTATGAGAATGGTTAAATATTGTTGGTAAATTAATATAATATTGAAAAAACTGGAATATAATAAATATAACTATTAATTAAAAAACAATTTTTAAGAAATTCCTTAAGGGTGTCCATTACTGGCACATCTACCCTATATCGCGAAGCTCAGCAGTTTTGCCACGATAAATTTTGAAGAAGTTAGCCGATTTACATCTTTCTTTCTTTTATTATTATTTTTTTTTATAGAGAAAATTGTATTCTCTAAAAACTGTACCTGAAAAACAAACAAGCACTTTTTTTATTATTATTATTTACAAGAAAAATATATTACATTTTTATAGATTTTGAATTTTTTATAATTTTTTTTCATAATTTTTTTTTTTTAATATTTATTTATTTGTTTTTTATGTACAGTCGAGAGACAACATAATAAGCAGTATAAAAATACAATGGCGATTCAAAAATATAGAAACTGGTCTTCGAAATCGTGACAAAAATAGTTTTGCAATTAGATATCGGAGATTGTTGTTGTTTTCCATGGCAAAAATATTCTTACTTATTGTAGTATCCGACACGAATGCCAATTTTCCATATCGAAGCAGTATACAAAGCGTTGAGAATGACACCCTGTATATTTATTTAAATCTACAATATAGCAGTTAACACATTGTCAGTTGACTTTATTAGAAAAATTCACCAAATGTGGAATTTAGGTAACTCCGCCCCAAATACCGCCTTCATATCATTTTTATTTGTTTTTGTACATATATTTAAATATTTATGTTATACCAATGACATATTATATATATATATATATATAATATGGGCACACATAAGGAACTTCTGGCAGAAAAATAAATAAATAAATAAAATAAAAAAATAATTTTCCGTATAAATATAAGATATGATTTTAATTTTTTAAAACATTTTTATCGTTATTTCAATCAGTTTTTATTAACATAAAATTATATATTTAGGCATAAAATTCGTTGCGGTAGTTTTCAGATTTTTTTTTTAATAAAAAAAAACATTTTTATCCCATAAAATATCAATATTTATAAGGTGATAATAGGGGAAAATTGTTGTCAGAAAATTCTTACAGAAAAAATCGCATCTCGAAAAATAAAATCAAGAAAATTTATTGAAAGGCATATTGTCCATGCTTATCCGGCTATACCCTTTGGAATTTTTGTTATAAAATATTTGCATATTTTATTTAACTGAAATTTCATGCTGATGGCATAAACATTTAAAAATATCTTTTCTTATTTAACTAAGCAATAATTTAACAGAGAAGAAACATGCATGAAATGCGTTTAAATAATTTTCTAATTTTTAAAGGTATATGTTTTATTGCGTTTTTAAAAATAATGTTTTTCTCTATTTAAATAAAGTTTTCCTTTAAATCATTCAACTGCAATATTATTCCTGTAATTTAATAGCATCATAATAACCGGAATGTACGCAATGATGATAAATATAAAGATTTTGTTTAAATGTTATTTTAATATTTTTAAGCAAAAAAAAAAAAAAAAAAAAAAAAAAAAAAACATAGATTTAAATCCTATTTATTTTTTATGGTTTCTTTCAGCCAGCGTGAACGAATCTACGTCATCACCGCTGATTTCTTGTTCACTCTGTCCGAAGAACTAGGCATTGTTCTCTATATCCATATAACCATTTAATCCACAAAGGATTTGAAAATTCTATTTTTGTTAGATCTTCTTTTGAAAATACTTGGAAACAATTTTTTTTTTTTAAATTAAACTGACGGGTATTTTCCATTTATCTCTTTTGATAAGAAAATATGTTCATAATTATCATAGAGCTTGAAATATTCGCTAACGAGTTTGATCTCTCAGACTAATTTGGTGTCCTATGGGCTAATATTCTAACTTATTCCAAATTTTTCCGCAATCTTTTTTTTTCCTGTTGAAAAAAAAAAAAAAAAACTTTTATTCTATTGTAAATTACTTGCTATACTTTAGTGAAAATTATTTATTTTGTATGTAACTGAAAAGTTTCCTATATATATATATATATATATATATATATATTTTTTTTTTTTTTTTTTTTTTTTTTTTAAGCAAAAATCTTGGGGTCTTTTACTCCGACCTATCCCAACATCTGCCTTGCCTCGTCTGACATTTTATGGCCATCGAACTATTGAACTATCTATTTTTTCGTTAACCTTCACTTATTTCAATAGACTTCTCTTTTTTCTTTCTTCTTTTTTTAACCCTATCTTTATTTTATTATTTTTGCAGTCCTGGACCACAGCTCGTCACTTCTCATGCTCTCTTATGTTTTACTACACAAGTACAGTGTCTAGAAGTGTACCGGATATCCAGATGCATCTGGGGAAAAAAATAAGGAAAATTGATTGAAAGGCATGTTGTCCATGCTTATCCGGCTATTCCCATTGGAATTTTTGTTATAAAATATTTGCATATTTTACTTAACTGATATTTCATGCTAATGGTATAAAAAATTAAAAATATCCTTTCTTATTTACCAAGCTATAACTTGATAGAGAGGGAAAATGTATGAAATGAATTTAAATATTTTTCAAACTTTTAAATGTATGAAACATAAAAAGTGTTATTGAGTTTTTAAAAATAACGTTTTTCTCTATTTAAATAAAGTTTTCCTTTAAATCATTCAACTGCGCTATTGATCATGTATGTTAATAGCATCATAATAACCTAATGTACGAAATGACGATAAATATAAAGATTTTATTTAAAAGTCATTTTAATATTTTTAAGCAAAAAAAAAAAAAAAAAAAAAAAAAAAAAAAATCAATACGTTTAAATCTCATTTATTTTTTACGGTTCCTTTCATCCAGTGTGAACGAAACTACGTCATCACTGGTGACATCTTGCATTACTCTGCCCGAAGAACCTTGTCCTATTCTCAATAGGAATTATTTTCAAATACCTTCAGAAATTTATCACTTCCTAATAACATGTTCGTTCAAACATTCACAAAGGCTTTAAAAAGTGAAACTTTGTTAGATCTTCCTTTGAAAATACTTGGAAAAAAAAATCCCAATTAAACTGCAGTGCTACGTCCGTTTATGTTTTTTGTAAAAAAAAAAAAAAAAAAAAAGGAACACTGCTCTTCTTTCAATATGTCAAAGCAAACCAAGTGGGATTGAATCTGAAAGTTTACCAAAATCAAGATAAAAGTATTATACTTCCACCGGTAAATATAGATAATCATATATTCAATTAATATATATGCATCTTCATAAGTACATTCACTTTTACTTCTTTGACAACTTACTTGTTTAAATAACGAGTAAGTTGCGTTAACTGATATTTCGCTTCTTCGCTGCTTCGATGGCTCGCTAACTTAGAGCCGTGCGGCACTAAGTTCTCCTTGTTGAATTTTAGAAAGAATTTTACTCGCGGATCTAGGGTTGATTGGTTGGTTGATTTATGATGGCTGATTATCTGCTCGAAGGATATAGGCCCTAGAAGGGGGTGCTCTTCTTGGGGGGTCTTTCTAAGAGATCCTAACCCGCAAGTTTCGAAGAAAACCACGGAAAACTCCGAACGGTTAGGTCGACGAGCGCGAAAGGTTTTGAACCCAGCAACCTCCCGTCTACCGGCTTTGAGAGCAGAATCTCTCAGTCGCTGGTGGGGCCGCGCATTTATGGAAATCGTACAATATAGGACTTATATTGTAGGCCTAGGACTTATTCCCAACGGGGGGGTATGCTTCTGCCATATATCGCCATGTAGTGAAACAGTATTATGTGGTTGGTTGGTTGTATAGAGTTTAATGGCACAAGGTCCCATTGGGGACAAGCTGCGAAGAATTAAATTTCTTCTGATACTGATTGAATTCATTTATGGGGTTTTAAAAATGCAAAATTTAAATAATATCTTTAAATGAATTTACAAAAAATATATATTGTTATTATACTGCGAAACTACGTCATCACTGGTGACTTCTTGTATCACTCTGTCCGAAGAACTAGGTCATATTCTCTGTAGCAATTATTTTCAAGTGCCTTCAGAAATTTATCTCCTTCTAATAACATTTTCATTCAAACATTCACAAAAGATTTAAAAAGTGAAATTTTATTAGATTTTATTAAAATACTTCGGATTTTTTTTTTCCCTAATATAACCGCAGGGTTTCTTCTGCTTTTCCTTAAAAAGAAAAAAAAAAATACACTTCCAATATGACGAAACAAACCAAGCGGGATTAAATAGGTTCACCAGAATCAAGATAAAAATATTAAACTCCCACCGGTAAATATCAATAATCATATATTGGATGATTATACATGCATCTTTAACAATACAATATGATGTTACTAACATTCAAATAACGAGTGAGCGCCCTTGAGGCATTAAGTTCTCCTCGTTGAATTTTAGAATAAATTATGTTCGTGATACAAATAACAAATGCCATACAACTATATATTGGATGATTATATATGCATCTTTACGAAAGGAAACTTAACAAAAGGAAAATTTTAATTAAATAATCTTGGTGCCGTTTGTCAGTTTTGGAATTAAAATTAGGTGTCCTTTTTTGTGACCACCGCCCGTTAAAGGATTTTAAATAGCGATCAAATCTACATGTGTTCTAAAATTTGGCCCTATGTCCCAATACTACAAAATTGCAGGATTATTTTAGAAAATATTTTACTTCAGGTATTTTTAAATGACATATTTGTACTGTTGTGAGTTGGTGTTTTTCTAAAAATCTGATTTTCTTTTTTTTTTTTTTTTCTCTCTTCTTCTATCTTATCAAATATTCGCGGATTTTTATGTTTTGTGTTGTTTTTTTCTGCCGGTAAGGAGCTAGGGGTGTCGTCGCTACTGCAGACTGTCTACGATCCGATCAGGTGATAGAATAATTCAGGTGGGGCTTCTCGCTAGTCTCCATAGTGGGGTTTGTTCTTGTGTCCTGCTACATGCCAGCTGGAAGATATGATGTGACGGGCCTAGCTTGGAAATTGCACTTTCTCTGGCCCCTCTCGGCCTAATGAGTGGAGGTTTATAGCAACATCCGGAGTCGGTTTAACAGCGGCCAAACTTGATTATCCCCTTATATGGCCTTCACAATCACACTTTAGTTCCGGAATCGTTAAAGGGCTACTTTTGCTAGTAGAAGGCGCGAATACTCACCGTAAATAATATGCTTAGTAAAGGTTACTTTTATATATGAAAATACAAAAACCTCTCACTATATGAGTTATGAAAGATATTGTATCTTTTGTCTCGGCGTTATCTTTAGTACAAATAGGAAAAATTAAATGATTTAGAGATAAAATAAATAAATACAATGCTTTAAGCAGTTAAAAATAGTACGCTACTATAAAATGAAATACAATCATTATAAGTAAATTTCTAAATTTATATACATTTAAATTCTTCATCACTTGAAACATTGATAACTCTGAGCGTAAAATACACAGTAAAAAATTAAAAAAGAATATTTACTAGTTTCTCAATAGTAAGAAAATTAAGCAAAACTTTTTCAAAGATATAAAAGTCTACTCAAATCAGGATAGCTTTTCAAAACATTAATTATTTTTGCGGCATACTTTGGATAGAAAATATAGGTACATTAAGTGGATTGCGGACAACTTTCGATATTTTTAAATATTAAAGATACTGAAGATGAAGTGTACAGAGAAATAGAAAATAATAATAATAATTACAGGTTATATATTATGTTTAGAAAATATAATAAAACAAGGAAAAATATAAAATCCAGTATTCGAATTCTGGACAGAGTAATAGCTTAAAAAAATGTAATAATAAAAAATATACAGGGTGTTCGAAAAGTCTGGAAACGCTCGGAATAACTCGAGAAATATACATCAGATTAAAAAATGGAAAATATGTGTTCAATATTTTTGAAAAATCTATATAGGAATATCAAAGTTGCGCCCCCCCTAATCTCTGCCCTCTAAGGGCAATGAAGGAAATTTTGGAATCTTCAATGATAACCCCCCCCCCTTTTTTTATTGAAGTTTCGGATTCTATGAGGAAAAATACGTAATTTTTATATTTAACATTTTCTTCGGAAAATCGTAGATGGCGCTGTAATCAAGAAAATGCACTGAGAATCGTTTTTATTGAAAAGTAAGGAAACAATCGAATAACTCGAGAAATATACATCGGATTGTAAAACGGAAAAATATGTGTTAAATAATTTAGAAAAATGGCAACTTTTATATCCCTAAATACATTTTTCTAAGTTATTGAACACGTACTTTTACGTTTTACCATCCGATGTATATTTCTCCAGTTATTCGACTGTTTCCAGACTTTCAAATAAAAACGGTTCTAACTGCATTTCATTCGATTACAGCGCCATCTACGAATAAATCTGGTCTGCTGTGATTTTCTAAAAAGATCTTGTCGAAATATGGACGTTGAGTTATTTTTAGGGTAAGAAATAAAATCGTTTCGGGAGGAGTGAATTGATCTGCGTTCGTCGGTGTTTTTTAAAAAGTTAAAATTTATAGTTTCTAAAGCCAATTATACTGTCAATTAGATGAAGGTTTCGGCATTAAGAGTATATTTTTGGTTTGTCTGTATCTCCAAAACGACATTTGACGAGCGTTGCCGTAAAATTAAAAATATCCACAATGGAAAACTACCCTTTTTCAAAAATGTTTTTCAAAGAAATAACATCCTTTTTTTTTTTTTTTTTTTTTTTTTTTTTTTTTAATTAAATGGGGCATTTGAGACGTAAGAGTGCAATCTTTCAGAATACAAGTACAATCTTTCAGAATACAAGTACAATCTTTCAGTACAATCTTTCAGATAGACGTGGAAAAATAGTGCTGAAACAAAGGCATACTTCACTCAAATTGTTCTTCATTCTGCGTAAATCGGTTTCTTGGCACGCGCTAACGCTTCCGCGTACTCTGAAAGAAAGAGATCAGCATTTAATGAGTTTTTAATTAATATCTAGGCTAATTATCAAAAATAAAAAATTCTGAAATTCAGGTACATCAGGACCTCCCTTGGACTACCTAAATACAAATTTTTAAATCACTATGTGCGGTATGGCTCCTATAAGGGTACAGGATCTCTAGGTGTGGTAGATTTGTCTAGCCATCGCCGACAGACATATACACAGAGCGAAACTTTCTTTTATTAATATAGATAACTTTCTTTCATTAACAAATGTGACAAAATGGATGCTAATAATAATTTTTAAAAAATCCTATCATGTTCAATCATGTTTTTTTTGGCTAAATGTGTGTATCTATTAAATGTGTGTATCTATATAACATATATACACCCAAAACTGTGCACTCTGTATCTACGCAAATATTTTTTTAAATGTTGTATGAAAAAAGGAAGAAAAGTGATTGAAAAAAATAGAATAAAGAATGACACTTTACAATTCCACATTTAAATTTTGAAGAAAGTATGCTATAAATACTTGCCTGTTCTTTGCCTGTTATAGTTATGGCCAATGCTTTGAAATTTTAGTAGCAGATTTTCGTGACGATGTTATACAATTTCAAATTATAGAAATTTATATTTTTATTGGTGTTTATATTATTAATCAGGTATGTAGACTTTTTGCAGGATCAAGAACAAGCCGCAAGAAACTACAGATGTACTTTTCTGTGAATGAACTTACTACTGGATTAAGCAAATTCTCTGTATATAGAAAGACGGAAAAAAAGAGTTCTTTTCGTCGTTATATAAATGAAAACGTAATCTTTCATTTTCGTCAGGAAAACGATTTTCAATATTTATCTTTTAATATTATAACTGTATTAACAACAGAATTTGAAACGTATCAATTTTTTTAAAACCCTTCTTAAGAGAAAACATTAAAATCTTTCTCATTTACAGATTGCATTCATGTCCCCAAAATAATCTCTGCTGAAACAGAATACATTTCAATCTTAATTATTCTGGTACTAAGCAAAATCTGACTGTGAGGAAATTTTCTGATATTTCTTTGTTATCGATATTAATTTAACTATTCTGTAGGAGTTTAATTTTATAAATAAATTAAGTGCTTTGCATCATGCCAGGGGACGAATGGAATACCCCTGAGCAGCACGTTTATAAGACGCCCTAACGAGACTGAAATGATTTCGTTACTTTTTGAAATAAATAGGTCCTAAGAATTATTTGTATTCATGTCCTAGGTACCTCGATGATATTCAAGTACCCATTTTTCTTTCAAAAAGTGTAGGGCCTTAAAATTACTTTTCTTATAAATAGAAATCCGGATTTACTAAACTCTTGGATATAATTCCACAGCTAAAATGCCGGAGAGAATATGCGAAATATGATAAATGTTTAACAGGATTAGCATTCTATGGAAGATTTCATTTCTAATTTTGTATTACTAAAATTTTTAATTGGAATAGTATTCGAATTTTGTGTTATCAAAAATTCTGCATTAAAATTTTGTATTACAAAAAGTCGGTATTTATTTATTTATTTATTTGTACTTGTTTTGCAAGTATGTGAACATTTTTTCACATGTTAATAGAACACATCATAGCATCCCACAGGCCGCCAAGCTGTCATTTTTTTTAGTATAGAAAAAATTGCCTCTTTCTAATGACAGAAATTTTTTTATTACATGGATGAAAATTGCTTTACGAAATAACGGAACTGTTCATGGCAAACAACTGCAGTGAAAAAAAGTTGAAAACTCCTACAACAGCAGAACGAGTGATTTGTATTCAAATATAACGATAATAGATGGCAGCACCAGAATAATGTTATAACTCTTAGAAAATAATACATCAACAAGATACGGGAAGAGAATAGTTTCTGATGCTGAACTTATTCTCCCACTTTCCTGTTTATTATTTAATATATTGAAGGTATAAGTCAAATTATTCTAATTCTAAATTTCTCAATTCTAATTCTAAATTCGAATCATTATTATTTTATTTCTCGAAGATCCGTCGAGACGATAATGCCATGGACGCCTCCATGCGATATGTTACTGAAGTGTTTACAATTTATACAGGACATAATAGAAATACAAAGACACATTATATTGTTTTTGAGAATTTTTTTTTTTTTTTTTTTTTTTTTTTTTTTTTTGTTATATACGTTTTCAATTACGTACATTATCAGTTTTACACATTGATGAAATTTAATCAAATTGATATAGCATGTAATATGGGTTAGGTTGGATTGATTTTTGACGGCCAATTATCTACACTAGGGATATAGGCCCCGGGGGGAGTGCCCTTCGTGGGGGTCTTTCTAAGGGAACCTAATCCGTATTTACGCATGGATAAATCCACGGCTCGAAGAAAACCACGAAAATCCCAACGATTAGGCTGACGGGCGCGATTGGGAGCGAACCCAGCACCTCCCGTCTACCAGCTTCGAGAGCACAACCTCTCAGCCACTGGTGGGGCCATGTAATATGGATATTGACATATACTTTTAATAACTAGAAAAAATTATACAGAATCAAAAAAAAAGTTTATCAGAAAATCAATTAGCTAATTTTTTTTTCAGAAATATGTGCAAGATCACAGTGTTAAAATTGTAAACTGTAAAAATGAAATAGAACTTCTATTTATTAAATGTCCCATTTCTTCCAAAAAATTTATAATATAAAAATTTTACTAAATAGAAAATCAACAAGATATGTTGTTGCAAATCACGTGAGCGGCGGAGATTGGCGCCGACTGTCTGTCTACCGGGGAGTCCCCTCTGTGACAGAAGAGAATTAATTTCAGCATCATGAGGTGCTTGGATCTAAAGGAAGCAAAATGCGGCTTCCAGAATTAGATTTTAAAATTTTCTCGAATATGTTTATTTACTGTTTAATATCTTTTTAGTGTTTGATGTGTCTGTCTGCGTGTTATGTGTTCGTATATTAAACCAAGAAAAAGACAAATCGTTAGTATTATTTTACCTGAAATACACCAGAATCTCGTAACAAGAAATTATATTTACTGCATTTCTCCAATTCCTTCAAAAATCATGAATTACCAGATTTCATTCAAGAATGTTGATTTCTATATATTATTATGCTCTCCCAACCAGCACGCTTGAGTGATTATTATGATTAATTATTTTTATGGTGACAACAAACCCGGGAGCTTTAATATTAAAGTTCATGATAATGAATGTATTGTTCCAAGTGATTAGTGATTATCATCAAGATTAAGTTCAACATTTTCGAAGACGACTTACTGGATTAAGATTATATCCCGGCAAAATCAGGTACTGTACCTTTTATTTGTTTTTAAAAATGAATCTCGAAAAATTAAAATCAAAGCGCAAGGTAATTAAAACTGCCTGTACGAAATTTATTACAAAAATTGAAACATTTATGGAAAGTGTAGATTTAGAAAATGAAAATGATTTTGAGACACTCTCGGAATATTTGAACAATTTAATTGAAAAACAAGATGAATTAAAGTTAATAAATCCTAAAATTGAAGAGTTAATATCTGATACTACTCTTTTTGAAGCAGAAATTCAAAACAGTATTGAGTATGACGATACCATTAATGAAGCAAAATTTAAAATTAAAGGAAAATTAAAAAAGTTTAAAGCTAACGCTGAACTGAGCAATACAAGTACTGCATCAAATGCCAGTACAAATGCCAGTACAATTCCGTATCCTAATACACGATCACCTACAATAAATTTACCCAAGATAACTATACCAATATTTAAAGGTGATCCTAACACATTTCTTGAATTTATAAATAGTTTTAAAAGTACTATAGATTCTAATGAAAACTTGAGTAGCATTGAAAAATTCATATATTTGAAATCGTTTCTGTCAGGAGAAGCTTATAAAACGATTTCAGGATTTGCTCTAAATGAACAAAATTATAAATCGTCTCTAGATTTACTAGAAAACAGATATGGAAAAACAGAATATTTGATTAGTGGGTTTATAAATAAACTATTAGAAATTGAGCCTGTAAAGTCTGCTTCAAATACCAGATCGTTACGAGAATTGTACGATGAATGTGAAGTTAGCATTAGAAATTTACAAGCGATGGGGGTGGCTTCAGATAATTTCGGATATTTACTTATTCCAATAATTTTAAGGCAATTACCCCATAATTTGGTTGTAGAATTTCAAAGAAAAAAAAATGTTGATAAATCTGGTGACGTCAATGAATTAATGAATTTTATAAAGTTTGAAATAGAATCACGAGAAGCGGCTAACGCGGTGTCAGGAATTTCCTTGAAAAATAATGAAACATCTCGATGGGAAAGAAAAAATCCGACTAGATTAAAAACTAATGTTCCCACTTCAGTCGCGCTTAACACGGTTGTAAAAAATGTTTGCATATTTTGCAATTCAAATCATTATAGTCTAAAATGTAAGGAAATCTCGGACGAACAAAAACGTTATAAGTTAAAAAGAAGTGGGAGGTGTTATCGATGTTTGAATAAAAATCACCTATTATCTTCTTGTAAAGTAAAAATTCAACCTTGCGAATTATGCCAAAGTTATCAGCATAATTATTTATTTTGCCCCACTAAGAAAGATAAAAATCGTTCCGTTGAGAATGCGGAAACACCCGAATCTTCCCGAATTCTCGAAAACCAAACTGTATTATCGTCAGTTATTAAGACTCAAAATTCCTCCGAAAAATATTCAACATTATTACAAACTGCTTGTGTACAGGTGCTAGGTATCTCTAAAACCTTATATACGAGGCTTTTATATGACTCGGCCTCTTCTAGAACGTTCCTTACAAAAAGTCTAGCGACAGCTTTGAAATTAAAACCTAGGAAAAAGGAAAGGCTTCTAGTTTATACGTTCGGAAACCGCAAAGCCATAGAACAAGAGTTCGATGTTGTGAATATTACAGTACGCAGTCGCGTTCCCCCCTACGCTGACATACAAATTGAAGCGCTTGTGTCAGAGGTCATTAGCGGAGCGAAAATTATCGCCTCAGTTGATTCTCAGTTAATAAATAAACTCGGTCTTAATGAAAATGAATTTGCTGACACATTTATTCATGCAAAACCCATCCAAATTCTTTTAGGTGCTGATTATATGTTTTCAACGATAATTGGAGAAGTTAAAAAAATAAATCAATCGTTGTTTATTCAACCAACGATATTTGGAAAAACTTTAGTAGGTAGAATTTATGGCGCTAAATTACAGAGTACTTCCTGTTTAAAAATAATATGCTCGTCAATAGATAATGACTTAAGAAACTTATGGGAAATGGAATCGTTTCTATTTAATCAAAAAGATAAACAAGATGATGAACATTTTGAGGTCATAAATAAATTCGAGAAGGAAATATGTTTCGAAAATGGTAGGTATGTAGCACCACTTTTGTGGCGATGCGATACGGATAGACAAAATTTATGTAACAATTACCAAGTCGCGGAAAAAAGATTTGCAGTTTTGGAAAGACGGTTAAAAGATGATCAATCTTTATTTTTAAGATATAATGAAATTATGAAGGAACAATTGAATGAGGGAATTATTCAAAAGTGTAATGATAATTGTTCTGTAAATTATGTAATGCCTCATAAAGCGGTTTTTAGGAAAAAATCTTCTAGCTCTAAAACTAGAATTGTTTATGATGCGAGCAGTCGACAGGGTAGTAACAAAAGTTTAAATGAATGTCTTTTCTCAGGGGAAAATTTAAATCCTAATCTCGTAGATGTTATACTAAATTTCAGGCGGCATAAAATTGCTTTTTGTGGGGATTTGGCCCGAGCCTTCCTGCAAATAGAGGTATCGAGGAGTGACAGAGATTATTTATGTTTTTTATATTTTGATGACTGCGACATAAATAAACCACCAACCTTATATCATTTTAATCGACATTGTTTTGGCCTCACCAGTTCCCCCTACGTGTTAGCTTCAACTCTAAAAAAACACATTAAAAATTATAAGGAGGCCAATCCCATCGCATACCACATGTTAGATAATTATTTATACGTAGATGACTTGATTCACGGAGCATCTACGGTACCAGAAGCTTTTAAGCTGTCATCTTGTGCAGTTTCAATTTTTAAAGACGCGAATATGAAGTTACGGAAATTTAACTCCAATTCTGTAGAATTAAAGGAACAGTGGAAGAATGCCGACCCTGTAATTGAAATAGAAGAAAAACAATCAAACCTTAAAATACTAGGAATAAATTGGAACAATAAGGAGGACTTTCTGTCCATAGATTTGACATCTTTAGCGTCAAACGGTGATTTAAAATTCACCAAAAGACACGTTCTCCACACTGCTGCTAAAATATTTGATCCTATCGGATTCCTCAATCCCTTTATGATTAGAATTAAGCTCCTCTTGCAGGAATTGTGGGAATCTGGTCTTGACTGGGATGACACATTTTCCGAAGAAATTGTAAATAAATATCAAACGTGGTATAAAGAAACAAAACTACTAGAAAATATGAAAATACCTAGATATTATTTTGATTCAGATGTAACAGTAAACAAAGTTCAAGTTCATGTGTTTTCTGATGCCTCGTTAAAATCCTACGGAGCTGTAGCCTACTTTAGATACAGGACATTAGAAGGCTATTTTAATACTTGCTATATAATTTCAAAATCGCGAGTTGCTCCTTTAAAAAAAGTTAGTTTACCGCGATTGGAGCTCTTAGGAGCTTTAACAGCTGCCAGAATTGCCAACCATATTAAACATCTTTTCAGTTATATTGAAAATATAATTTTGTGGTCCGATTCTATTATAGTTTTGCACTGGATTAAGGGATCGGCCGCCAAGTGGAAACCGTATGTCGCAAACCGCGTAGCGGAAATTCAGGAAATGACCGATCCTAGTTCTTGGCGGCATGTTAATAGCAAGGATAACCCGGCAGACATGCTTACTAGGGGGCTCTCTTCCAAAGAGCTAATAAATTCAAGACGCTGGTGGTATGGTCCTGAGTGGCTTATTAATCCCGAAATTGATTGGCCGAAAGAAAATAAGCTAAAAATCAAATCATTCATTCCAGAAATTAAAAATGAATGCAAAGGCGAAATAATAGTTAATTCAATCATTGTTAATGAAAAAATAATTGATATAGAAAAATTTAGTAGCCTAAAAAAATTGTTAAGAGTCACTGCTTACGTGATATATTTTATAAAATTGCTAAAGGGCAATCACGAGAAAGTCTGTGCACTTACACCAGAAAATCTTCGAGAAGCAGAGCTGTATTGGATAAGGCTAGTTCAAAGTGAATTTTTTTCTAATGAAATACAGTGTTTAAAAAATGCCAAACCTCTTCCAAAAGACTCGCACTTGCTTTGTTTGAACCCATTCCTTGATTCCGAAGGCGTCCTGCGTGTCTCTGGTCGACTTGGGAAAGCTGATTTTTCAACGGATGAAAAACACCCGATAATTCTTCCGTCCAAAACGAAGTTTTCCGAATTGATAATTTGGGATGCTCATGTTAGAGTATTTCATTCAGCGGTTTCTCACACCCTCGTACAAGTGAGAGAAAAATTCTGGTTACTAAAGGCTAGACAAACAATAAAAAATCAACTGAAAAAATGCATTATTTGCAAAAGGTTTTCATCAATTCCAGGAGACCAGACGATAGCTCCATTGTCACCTGATCGTGTCGAACAGTCAGCTCCATATAGCGTAATAGGAGTCGATTTTGCAGGACCTTTATTTGTCAAAGATTCTGACAGCAAACAGTATATATTGCTAATAACGTGTGCTGTAACAAGAAATATCCACCTGGAACTTGTTGACAATTTGTCAACACAAACATTCTTACTTGCCTTTAGACGGTTCATCGCTCGTCGTGGATTATGCTCCGTTATTTATTCCGATAACGCACGAACATTTAAACGCGCTGAAATAGAACTTAAGAGACTATGGACTATAGTGACTCATCCAGAGGTGAAAGAATTTTTTGCTTCCAATAACATAAAATGGAAGTATATAGTGGAAAGGGCCGCCTGGTGGGGCGGATTTTATGAAAGAATGGTAAGGTCTGTAAAAACTGCGCTGCGAAAGACATTGGGCAGATCTTCTCTGACCCTTAATGAGTTGCATACAGTACTTATTGAGGTTGAAGGAATGGTGAACTCCAGACCCATGACATACATAAGTGATGAAAGGCAGGACCCCCTACCATTAACTCCTGCCCATTTTTTAATAGGGAGAAGAATATCTTCTCTCCCCCCCGTACGGCTTCACCTTGACTCTAATTTCTCTTCTAGGAAAGAATTGCTTAAAGCCTTTAACTATCGGGAAAAATTGATGCGGCTGTTTTGGTCTAGATGGAAGAATGAATACTTATTAAATTTGAGGTCAGCCCACCAAAGTTTAAATAAAACCAATCTTCCCCAATTTAAAATAAATGATGTTGTTTTAATTAAAGATGATAAATTACCCAGAAATTTCTGGAGTTTAGGTAAAATTATAGAAATATTTCCTGGAAGAGATGGCAAGGTGAGAGCCTGTAAAATTAAGACTGAAAAGTCCATATTGAACAGACCTGTACAACTGCTTTTCAATCTTGAACTATAATGGACTGAGATAAAATTTGAACTTTAATAACTGGACTTTAATATAAATTTTCTTCTTCCTTTATTTAGTTGAATCAGTGTTGATCTCTCTCTTTTTTTAAATTAGCCTTGAAGTATGTATAATTTTATTATTATTCTATATTTGTATTTGATTTAATTTGTATAACTTGTATTATTATTTAATGATTGTATTTCATTTAATTTGTATTGTTATATATATATGTTTAGTGATGAACACCCCTATGTTCATGGTGGGGCAGTGTGTTGCAAATCACGTGAGCGGCGGAGATTGGCGCCGACTGTCTGTCTACCGGGGAGTCCCCTCTGTGACAGAAGAGAATTAATTTCAGTATCATGAGGTGCTCGGATCTAAAGGAAGCAAAATGCGGCTTCCAGAATTAGATTTTAAAATTTTCTCGAATATGTTTATTTACTGTTTAATATCTTTTTAGTGTTTGATGTGTCTGTCTGCGTGTTATGTGTTCGTATATTAAACCAAGAAAAAGACAAATCGTTAGTATTATTTTACCTGAAATACACCAGAATCTCGTAACAAGAAATGATATTTACTGCATTTCTCCAATTCCTTCAAAAATCATGAATTACCAGATTTCATTCAAGAATGTTGATTTCTATATATTATTATGCTCTCCCAACCAGCACGCTTGAGTGATTATTATGATTAATTATTTTTATATGTTTCTTAAAGTAAAATAAATAAATAAATAAATAAGAAATAAGAAATGAGCATCTTTAACTTGGCTTTAACTACTACTACATTTCAATTTAGTAATATTTACTGGCTTCTAATTTCTTTAGATATAAGGCCCTAAAATTACTTTTCAACTGTGTCCTTATAAGTAGAAATCCGGATTTACTAACTTCTAGGATATAATTCTAGAGCTAAAATGTCGGACAGAATATGCGAAATATGATAAATGTTTAACAGGATTAGTATTTTAGGGAAGATTTTATTTCTAATTTTTTATTACTAAAATTTTTGATTGGAATTGTATTCGAATTTTGTGTTATCAAAAATTCTGCATTAAAATTTTGTATTACAAAAAGTCGGTATTTATTTATTTATTTATTTATTTGTACTTGTTTTACAAGTATCTGAACATTTTTTCACATGTTAATAGAACACATTATAGCTTTCCACAGGCCGCCAACCTGTCACTTTTTTAGTATAGAAAAAATTGCTTCTTTTTAATGACAGCATTTTTTTCATTAAATGGATGAAAATTGCTTTACGAAATAACGGAACTGGTCGTGGCAAACGAAATCAGAGAAAAAAAGATTGAAAACTCCTGCAACAGCAGAACGAGTGAATTGTATTCGAATATAACGATAATAGATGACAGCACTAGAATAATGTTTATCTTTAAAACTGTATTATTCGAAGCAAGAACTCCTTATCATAGTATCAGGCATTCAGGCCTCACAATTAGCAAGTTTCCTTTGACCGAATGGTTGTCCTGCTACAAGCGCCATCAATCGTCAGTAATAGGCATGATCTCCATGGTAATAGGAGTATTTACGACACGAAATAACACGAAATTTTTTCACAGCTCCATTTGTTCTATGCATTTGCTTATGAACTAGTATCGGTAGTATCCACCAGGCGGCGATACTTTCCGGAGAAAGTCAATGAATAAGTTGGCAATTACCGCTGACATTTTATCCCATAGACTTTCTCCGGATTGTGAAGTCTGATCTATGGTAAGGGAATCTTGATTCGAAGTTTACAATAAAAGCATTAACGAAATTATGGCTGTCAAGCAACATATTTCGTAAATAATAGATAGATTAGATTAGATAGATAGATAGATAGATAGACAGATAGACAGATAGACCTTCCGATCGTAATTGTGATTTATTATTCTGACATGTACACAGACATTTTTCTTAATTTTGCAATAGAAAAGAAGTTATTTAATCTGCAAAAAATTGTGAATATCAGAACGAAATAAACGCGACATTTAAAGGGGGATAAGTGCAACAAATTAAAATTGCAAGATCTCATTAAGTATTGAAATCTGTTTATTTCGCATAACAGATTCACAAATCGTGAAGGATATTGCTGTTCATTTTAATAAGTATAGAAGGAAAATTTACATGCTGATATACTATGTACTGAAATATATTTAGTCGGATATTGTTTCTTAAAATATACGATTTAAGTATGCGATTTTGGATTGTTTAAAAATTTTTGAACATATGTAAACTCTTGTTAATTAGTGCTCTCTTTTTTCGTTCTTTCTTTTATCTTTCTTTCTAGCATTTTTTTTCTTCTATCCTGTTAGTAGTTAAATTTTCTCCTCACAGTTAGCAACTAAATGTGAAAACATGTGATACACAAGAAATACTAGTTAAACAAAAATCTGGAATTATTCCTTCGTTTTTACTTAAATAAATAAAATATACATCAGTATATATAATCGAAGATTTTAATGGTAATAAGAAAGATCGAAAATTTTATATTTCAAGTCAATTACAAACTATAGCTCCTCCTTCCAAAAATAACTAATGGGCGTTCCTAAATTTCCCAATACATTTTAATGTGCAGCTCCGGTAAGAAAGTCAAGGCAAGGTTGCTGCTTTATAAGTTCCAAAATTTGTAGAAAAGACAAGTTCCGAGGAGTTATGATTTACTCATTGAATGGGAGGAAATGAACATGAAAAGAAAAGTCGAACTTCCCTAAAATGAAATTGACTTACAAAGCCGCTACTAGAGCGGTTACAGGGTTTTTCTTATCTAAACTACACCTAATAGTGAATGATTTTTTTTTTTTTTTGTAACAAAAACAGGATAAAAATTATAAAAATGTGTAAATAAAAATAAAATGAAATGATATAAGTTAAATAATGAAATTGCATTACCTCGTACATATATTTTAACATTCTCTAAGTAAACATTTTACATTTATGAAAAATTGTAGATGCGTGGTTTAAGTGAAAAAGGGGAAAGCGTTTCAAAACGAACTCAATAAATACGAAACAATCCATATTTTTCGAACAGTAAAATTGTATTACAATTTTCTGAATTAAAATTCTGTTATACGGTAGACATTCATTGTAAATTTTTAAAATGCACTTTTGTTAATACCTTATAAATAACACATAAAATCTGTGTATTTCTGTAAAGCTACAACACTTATTTTTCTTTTTAATGAGTTTAAATAAACAAAAAATTTAATATTAAAAAAGACAAATTATTATTTGTATTTTTCTTAAAATAAATGTTTAAATTTAGAAAGTTCTTAATAAAATAAAAAATAGCTTAGCATTTTTATTAGTATTCATGCACGCGTGAATTAGTGTACGGAGTTTTTAATAAAAGGCGACAAAAAATTAAAAAGGAATTTCATTTTCAGTTACTTTCAAAGATATCAGTTCAATGCGGAAAAAATATTGAATACAAATTTAAATTAAAAAATTCTATGTTCAGCTCTTTGCAATTACATTGTCACTATCTGTTGAAAACTCGAATCCCTTTGCGGTCGATTCGATAGTAAGTAAAGTAAAACACAGATGAGAATTATAGTGATTGACTTTTATTCGCCATTCTGGGATCTAGGACAAAGAATATAGAATAGATAAGAAGTTTTACTTCGACCTTTGGGTAAAGTTGGTAGAACATTTTCAGGACGGAAAAACAAACTTTACAGGGTGCGCCGCCAATAACGCGCATGCGCCAATCTGTCACAAACTTCTCAGCCTTCGTTCCAACCAAACAACATTCCACTGTTCCCGCTCTTTTTTTTTTTTTTTTTTTTTTTTTTTTTAAGAGATCGTATATTTTGCAGAATTTCCATCGCTTCATAGCTATTTATTTGGCTATTTATTAATGGGGGGAAAAATGCAAGATATTATTCCAATTGACACAAAAGACTAAAATTTTAATAATAGTGGAATTTTACAAATATATCTTTTTTTAAAAGTCTGAGAAAGGTTTTAATAATGTTAGAATTCATTTCAAAACATCACTTAACGATCACTTAACCTCCATCATGTTAACGATTATAATTCCACTTGCAATAAAAAAGAAAGAAAAAAATCGCTGTGGTGTAATTATTTTTTCAATTAAGTTGTAAATAATCATTTACTACAATTTAAGAATGGGGGGGGGGGGGAATGCAAAATATTATTCCAATTTACACAAAAGACTAAAATTTTAACAATAGTGGAATTTTACAAATATATCTTTTTAAAAATTCCGAGAAAGGTTTTAATAATGTCAGATATCAATTCATGGTTATTAAGTATGGCTAAACATGAAAGAAAACTTTGTTATTTTAAGATTTTGATGTGAATTATTAGTGTACATTTATAAGGCGAGTTTCACTGAATAATTCAGGAAAAAATTATCTCATCATTATGCATATTTGTATTTAGTCATGCATTATTAATTATTTTAATTATTTACTTGACCTTTATTTTTAATTGTTTATTTTATTTAACTATTTTACTTTATTGTAAGCATTCATTAAAATTTTGAGTACATTGTTAAATTCAAATTATTGTTTAAAAAATGTAAACAGTGACCAGAAATCCGCAAAATTCTAAAATCTGCATAACCTCCGGTTTTAAACTATGCAGATTTAAGGCAGTCTAGTGTATTATTGGAGTAATACCTTAATGAAAAATTTAATAACTTAAATTAACTGCAAATTTATAGACACAACACACATAGATATAATCTAATCTATAACAATTTAATAGTAGAATAATATTTTAAGTTTTAAGTAAATCTGAATTTGTTTGCAACAATTTATTTTTATTTAAATTATTTTGAAATTTATCTAGGAACTGTAATAAAATTAATAGAAATGTGTATATCTATGCAGAGAAAATAAAATAAATACATGCACAGTACACAAATAATTTTAATAAAAAAAATCTGATTTAAATAAAAAAAATCAGATTTAAATCAAATAAATCAGATTTTTTTGATTTAAAAAAAAAATCATGATTTTTATCAACCCTGTCTACTAATAATCAAATGTAGATTTACAAAAGCCTTGTTTTAAAAAAATATATATATCATTTTCCTCATTTCGAAGAAACAATAAGCTTTCACACATTATTGTTTTGTGGTATATATTATTGGCTGATTTAAAAAAAAAATACCTGTTTTTTTTTTAGAAATATTTTAACTATTTAAGCATTCAAATTTAAATTGTAAATATTATCTGATGTTTTGAAAGGAGTTTCTACTTAAATGAAGTAATTATCTCCGTAATTTAGAATAACAGAATAAAAAATGACGAAAAGCAAAATGACCGAAAAAAAAAAGTTAAAACCACCGGTTGATTTGCGCTTACTCCCCTGTAAAGTTGTGTATCGCGCATTACTGTTCATTCTGCCGACTTGACTCGATGTGTTTACATTACGCCTATGGGAGTGAATCTTCTTTACGGAGTAAATATTCTTTGTCTAGGAGAAATAACATAAATCTATCAGGATTCAAAAGTATTTAGAGAACACTTCCTTAAATGTAAGGAATTATTCGGAAAGAGGAATAACTATCCCAAAATTATATAAATAAGAGCACTTTTATCTATTTCTAGCTAGGCTAACGAAAAAGAAAGGCTACCACGGTGCTTTACGCATATCTTTTTTTACAGACCGCGGGAGACACGTGATGCACGAATGCACCAATGCAGGTGTGCGAAAAGAGCAACACGTCACTCTAGCGGTCTGCAAAAAAGATAAGTGGAATGCACCGCGGTAGCCTGTCTTTTTCGTTAGCCTCGATTTCTAGAATATGACGTAGAAGAATGTTACGTCAAATCAGAGAAAAATGACTTAAAACAACCCATGCATTTACCATTCTTCCTATTCTTGTTTAGCTCATGCCTACATATAAGATTAAGTTTAGGTTGATAACATTTTGTTGAGTGTAGTGATCTAAAGAGGGTAAGCATGGGCTAGATGCCGCTGAAATAATTTTGCATTTTTCCTTTTTTTCCCCACAGATGTTCCTCCTTAGCTAAAAATTATTTTTCCCTTAATAGCCGTTTGTAAATATTAATATTACATACGAAGGAAAATATTTCTTGAATATTTAATAATATAATTTTTCAAAAACTCTTCCATGAAATCACAATATATTTAACAGCTATAATAAAATACATATAATCGCAATTTCTTAATTATTTTTTTTTCAGTAATAATTAAAAAAATAATAAAATAAACTATAATCATTTTCAGATACGTTTATACGTTTTCTATCAAATATTTAATGTGTCAAGATATTTTGAGATGCATATCTCGTAATTGTATTATCGGTATCCACGTAAATATTTAAAAATCTATTTGTTGGAATGCATAAAGAAAAAAATAAAAATAAAAATGAAATTTTGGGAGGAGCCACCCAGTTACATAAATATGAAGGTTGACGAAAACTCCGCCTAAACATTGCCTTTTATTATTGCCTATAATCGAAAATTGTTTGAAGTAATTTTTTCATGACATTATACAATTTCAAATCATCAATATTTATGACATGTTACTGAGGTCTTTAGAATTTATACAGGACATAATAGAAATACAAAGACACATTATATTGTTTTTGAGAATTTTTTTTTTCTTATATGTATATGTTTTCAATTACGTACATTATCAGTTTTACACATTGATCAAATTTAATCATATTGATATAGCATGTAATATGGATATTGACATAAACTTTTAATAACTGGAAAAATTATACAGAATCAAAAAATAAAGTTAATCAGAAAATCAATTAGGTAATTTTTTTTTTCAGAAATATGTGCAAGATCACAGTGTAAAAATTGTAAACTGTAAAAATGCAATAGAACTTCTATTTATTAAATGTCCCAGTTCTTCCAAAAAAATTGTAATATAAAAATTTTACTAAATAGAAATCAACAAGATATATTTCTTAAAGAAAAAATAAAAAATAAATAAGAAATAAGCATCTTTAACTTGGATTTAACTACTACTACATTTCAATTTAGTAATATTTACTGGCTTCTAATTTTTTTAGATATACTAATTCATTATTCATTTTTAGTTAAAAAGGATAGCTTAGCTTTAAAATTGTATTATTCGAAGTTTACAATAAAAAGCATAAACGAAATTATTGCTGTCGAGCAACATTTTTCGTAAATGATAGATAGAGAGAGAGAGATAGAAAAAAAAAAAGAGAGAGAAAAAAATCTTCCGATCGTAATTGTGGATTATTATTCTGACATGTACACGTTTTGAGGATGAATTTCTTTCCAACATTCCTAAAAATTTCAAATATTCTCAGTGAGGCAATACAAATTCTAATAATATCTTTTACTTTGCAATAAATGCAACATATATTTCATTTATGTGGATTTTTTCTGGCGATCGCTTTACTGTGATTTTGAAGACTTAAAAATTAGCTTCAAATCCAATTGGTGGCTGTCTTATACTCTTTTTTTCTCTTATTTTTGAGATGTATTGCTTTTATAGAAAAATAAAAAACGCCGTTTGATTAGCTGAATACGAATATCGATATTGTAAATTAAAATGATTTAGTGAATATATGAAAATGTAGGAAATTCGGATTTCAATACAGAGTTTATAAAGAAAAAAAAAAGTGACTCTATGCTAAAACAATTTCAACAATCTCGGGGATGAACACATTGGTGCTACTACACCCTACCTTGGCGCAATATATGTAAAAAAATAAAATAAATAAATAAGATTAATACCGTACGGAAATCTAAATCGTTGACTTTCTGATACATTTACGAAGAAATTTTAATCTATATTTAATCCTATTGTATATTCTTTGTCGTCCCGTTGATAAAATCCCCTTTGCAGAAATACTGCACTCTGTCCCTAAATGGATATACCACGAGTATATTTCGCTCAAAAAATTCAACGAAGAGAACTCAGTGCCGCAGGGGTGCTCACTCGTAACTTGAATCAATCTACTGCGTTTTTCTGAATAAGGGAGATGCATGTATAATGTGTTAACATATGATTATTGATATTTACCGGTGGAGTCTAATATTATTTTTTTGATTTTGGTGAACTTTCAAATTTAATCGCATGGTTTGTTTTGGTATATTGGAAGAGTATTATTAATTAATTAAATAATTAATTTTAAGATAAACGGAAAATACTCAACAGTTTAATTGGGAAAATTATTTTCCAAGTATTTTCAAAAGAAGATCTAATAAACTTTCACTTTTTAAATCATTTGTGAATGTTTGAACGAACATGTTATTAGGAGGAGAGAAATTTCTGAAGGAACTTGAAAATAATTGCTACAGAGAATAGGACCTGGTTCTTCGGACAGAGTGATACAAGAAGTCACCAGTGATGATATAGTTTTGTTCACGCTGCATGTAAGGAACCGTAAAAAGTAAACGGGATTTAAACGAATTTTTTTTTTTTTTTGGTTAAAAATACTAAAATGACTTTTAAATAAAATCTTTATATTTTATCTTTATATTTTATCTTTACATATTATCTTTATAATTTATCTTTATATTTTATATTTATATATTATCTTTATTTAACATTTCGTATATTAGGTTATTTTGATGCTATTAACTTACATGATCAATATCGCAGTTGGATGATTTAAAGGAAAATTTTACTTAAATACACAAAAGCATTATTTTTAAAAATGCAATAACACTTTTTATATTTCATACATTTAAAATTGGAAAAATATTTAAATGCATTTCATACATTTTTCCTCTCTATTAAGTTATTGCTCAGTAAATAAGAAAGGATATTTTTTAATTTTTATACCATTAGCGTGAAATATCAGTTAAGTAAAATATGCAAATATTTTATAACAAAAATTCCAATTGGTATAGCAGGATAAGCATGGACAACATGCCTTTCAATCAATTTTCCTGATTTTTTCCCCCAGATGCATCTGACAGTAAATGTTTCCTATTATCACCTTATAAATATTGACATTTTATGAGATAAAAATAATAATAAAAAAAAAGAAACAATTTTCTCAAAAACTACTGTGCCGAATTTTGTGCCATTAACACAGGAATTAGATATACTAAAGATGCATACCTGGGATTATTTTTATAATTTTATGTTAATAAAAACTAAATGAAATAACGATACAATTTTTTTTTTTTTTTTAAATAAAAATCAAATTTTATATTTATACGAAAATTACTATTTTTATATATATATATATATATATGCCCGTATAATAAATATATATATTCCGGAATTGTGTAATGAGTATAACATATAAATCTTTACAAATATATGTACAAAACTACACAAAAATCATATGAATGCGACATTTTAGGCGGGCTACCCAATTTCGACTTTCGGAAATTTTTTTGAAATAAAATTAACTGACAATGTGTTAACTGCTATATTTAGACTTAAATAAACATATAGGGTTTAATTATCAAAGATTTCGATACTGTTTTCATATCGAAAACTGGCATTTGTGTCGGATACTACAATAAGTAATAACATTTTTGCCAAGGAAAGCAACAACATTCTTCGATGTAACTGATGTTGAACTAAATAGCTGGTTGCGTGAAAAACTTCCCTTTATTGAATTATCGTCACTGCATTTACGAAATTTCGCGCGTACACGCCTCACCTCAGACAATTCGATTTCCTACCAGAATTTATTTTAAATAAAATGTGACTTAGTTCTGCTTAGCACTTATTTTATTTCTTATTTTCAATAAAATTTCCGGTTTGAAATAGACTTAACTAAGACGTGGGAAATTACGGTAAGAGATTTTCCCATAAATCCCCGAAAGAGAAGGAAAAATATTCTTAACAGCAACAATAAGTTTATTTTTTTTGTGTATTGATGATTTTTGAGTTTTTTGTACACACATCAGCGGAAACAGTACGTTTATGTTAATTTCTGTGCTTTAAACAAAATAAAGTAATACATTAATATACAACTAATGTATAAATAATAATGATAACTAATGTATAAATGTTGTATAAATGCGAGCTGACTTTTTTTTTTCTAGAAATACCGTCCGGCAGTATCGTATTTGGCGAAAATCATGAAGAAAGGTCGAAAGAAATATAAATATATATTTCGTTAAAGATGCATCCAATATCTTGAAAATACAAATATCATTTGCAGCGTTTTCTAAAGCAAAGTTAACTTTGATTCATAGGATATAATACTAATACTACTGGTGTTTCTACAATCATAACGCATTACTGCAAGTGAGCTAATTGCATGAGCACAATAGGCTGCTTCTTTGACTGGTCAGCAACAACGTAGTATCTTTTTTACAGCAGATTAATGTTAAATTATCAGAAACTGTAAGGCAGACAGAAATTCTTTCTACACTGTTAAAAAATGAATATATAGAGGTTGCAATTGAATGTGACAGTAATAAACTTTAAGTAATGTTAATTTTTTTTTCTTTTAACTGTTCTTTACATAATATGAAGTAATGCATGAATACATTGTCAGCAGAATCCCCCCCCCCCCCCTAAAAGTCTTTTTATCTAGACACTTTACAATATGAGACTGAGTAACTCCACCCTAAACACAAATATGTATTATACATATATATATATATATATATATATATATATATATATATGCCATTAAAAATGTATTTGTGAATATTTAGCTGTATCTTGAAAATATATTTTAATTTTGTGGAATTTGTGCTAGCAGTTTGTTGAAATAAATATTTTTATTTTATTTAAAAAAATATATAAATAAATAAAAAAATAAATATTTATATATATATATATATATATATATAAATAAGAGCTCAAAATTAAGGAAATGTATTGTTAACTACAAAGCATCATCCAGTGTTTCCAGATTATGAAATTATTGTTAATAAAAATATCTGCCAATTATACCCTTAAGTTATGTTTGCCTCAATTAACCACAAAAATCTGTGGTTAAATAAAGCAAAAATTGCAAATTGCGGATTTGAACAACAACAATAACAACAACATAAATAAATAAATAAAATGGCTAGAATACCCAAACCAAGCAACACCTCAGAAACAAATGAACGTAATAGACCCAAATGCTTGGTGTGTATAATATAAAAAAAAAAGTGGTAACGGAACTGTTTCAATAAAACTGACTATGATACAGGGTTCGTACGGATCAGGGAATTTTCCAGGAGGGTTACCAGTATTTTTTTTTTTTTTTTTATAGAAAACGAAACCTAGATTAAACTGGTGAAACTTCACCTTCTTTTAAGGGGAGATTTTCTGTAACAAAATACTGGTACCGAAGAATTTCCTGGTCGCAAAATTCCAGGAGCCGTACGAACCCTGATGATAACTGTCGTTACATTTCAAAAAAGAAGAATGTTCGTTTCCATTGGAATTTTTTATTTACTTTTTTAATTTAAGGTAGTATCTGACACGAACGCCAATTTTCGATATCGAAATCGTTGAGAATAACACCCTATACGTTTATTTAAATAAAAAATATTGCATTTAACATATTGTCAGTTAACGTTATTAGAAAAATTCTCGTAATATCGAATTTGAGTAGCTCCGCCCCAAACACCGCCATCATGGGCTATTTATGTATTTTTCTACATATATTTGTAAATAGTTATATATTACTAGCAGACTACGCCCGCTGCGCTGGTCGGTTTCTCCAAAAGAACCTTGAATCAAACGAAATATATCGGTGAATTTAACCTTGTATTTTAAAGTAATCTGTACCTTTACCTGGAATATCCTAAAATAACAACAATAATAAAAACGGATACTTATTTCACTAAGTTATGTTTTTTAAATCCAGTTTATTATTACGTTTACAATTTATTATCTACCGCTTTCCATTGATTTATATGTTTTATAGCTACATTTTTTAATAACGTGAATTAACCTATATTATTCACAACTAAAAAGAAATGGCGCATCATTTGTCGGCGCATTATTCGTCGAGAATTAAATAAAAATCATGCACTCGTGACATCATAATCCACTTTTATATTTTAACAGAATAATACGTTTACTATAATTTGTGACTCGTGCTGATCCATTGCTGTTATTATTATTTTTTCACGCGTGAAGTTTTCACTCAAAACACTCCATTGTGAAATTTGGTAATTTTTGAAATTCAATATTTGAAAAACGGCATAATCATTCGATTTGAAATTTATATCAAGAAAAATACAATTTTTTACCTTTCTAACGCAGTTTGTACAACAATTTTCTGACAAATACTTTTCGAGCAATTAATTTTTTCAGTAATTTCAAATGTTTCATTTTCCGAGATAATTCTGTGGCAACGATTAGCGAAAATCCGAGTCGTCAGCAACACGTACCTTTTTATTAAAGAGGATACCTATCACACAATTCCTGAATTTATGTATATTATACTGGAACATGTGAGGAATCTCAGACAAAGAAATTGTAATATTTGTATTAATATTACTTTAATAATCACACACACACACATATATATATATATATATATATACAGTCAAAGCACCTTATAACGAAATCCAAAGTGCTCCAAAGATTTGCTCGTTATAACGTGCTTTCGTTAAAACGTTATAACGAATTATTTCGTTTTATAGTAAGAACGCCAATTACCCTGATTAATATGGTCTGAACGTAATCTGAGTATGCAGAATTCTATATAATGGAGTCAATCATATAAAAGGACGTTTTATTACATAAAGATGTGTCTTAAAATAACTTTTGTTTAATAAAAAAAAAAGCTAGGCCTAATGTATTCATATTATATTAAGCCTCCATAGTAAGGATCATTTTTATTACAAACAGAAAAGAGAAGAAAGGCGTTGATTGAAAAAGGAATTTCTAGGAAATCATATTTTTACGAATAAATACGTACAATTCATAAAACATAATTTTTATTTTGTGATGATAGATCTGGATGACTGAACTTCAGATAATTACAGTTATGTTGTATTATTTTAGCGGTATATATATATATATATATATATTATATCTTACTCTGCTACACATTAAAAAAAAAACGGGCAAATTTAATGTAAAAAAATATATTGATTTAATTCTCTTAAAAGGCAGTTTTACATACCTATATAGATTTGAAGAATGGAGTTAACAAGCTCTGATTTGTTTTGTTAATAACGTTGACTAACATTGTACACCCTATTTTGACAACATACATGTTAATTTCATTCGTTAACAAGTTTTCATTGTGCATGTAACACACAATTATCTGTAAATACTCAAGTACATCAGATGGTAAAATCTTCTCATCAGCTTCTAGAAGGATGTTTTCACTGACACTGCCAACCCACGCCTCATCTTCTGTACTTTTTTTATGATGTTCTCTTCATCGAATTCTTCATTTGCCATTATATGTTTGAATCAACATTAACATATTGATCTAATTTAAGCTCGGAAATCAGATTTAAAATGATGAAATCAGTTCATTTGTATTTTCCAATTTAGGTAAAGAAACAGTTTCATGATTGTTTGAAGGTGATGAAAAAAATCTCGAAACAGAAAAAGCATTAACAACAGAACATCGCACTATGCTTTATTTATCAGATAAAATGCTTTCAGCTCGTCTATTTTTTATTATTTCGTGTATCTGAATTCACGATTATTTTTTCACAAGCATCTTCCAGTATTTAGCTTTAAACAAATGAATAACTCCTTGGTCTCATGGTTGCACTTTGGATGTAGTGTTAGCTGGTAAAAGAAGTAATTTTATAAATTAAACACGAACAGAGCTCACAAGCGAAGAGACGTTCAGACGGGGTCAAAAATAAGCAGAACTTTTCTTTTGGCTTTTTGCTTCTATTCGTCAAAATCTAAAATCCATTCTTTAAAAAGGCATTTCATCATTCAAGCTTTTCAATTACGCATGTACATTGCAGGCAAAGTTTTTATTACGTTTTTAGGGATACACCGTGGATTCTTTGCTTTTCCAATTACAACAGGTTTTCGCCTTTCAGAGAACATAATGCTAATGAAAGTCGGTCTTTGCTCCTTTTCCCACAGTGACAAGTTTCTTTTTTTAGTCAAAGTTTTATCAGGCATCCATATTAAATATATCTTTTCAACCGTAATCCTAATAAATATTTGAGTTTTCGTTCTTTCATTCTTCAATTGTTTCTTCTGAAACAGAGGCTGCTTCTCCACATAATTTTTCACACACAATTTCATATCTTTTTTTTTTTAAATTTACTCAACCAATCATCATGAAAGTCTTTATATACAAGTGTTTCGGCAAACGCAAATGCTTTTTATTGCAAAATACTTCTACTAATATTGAAGTTTTTCGATCTTGCATCTTTAAACCATGAAAAGCATACTCCCTCCAAATCTTCATATTTCGCTGTGCATATGCGTTTAAACGATGAGGAAACTGCACTCTTTTTGAATATTTTAATAATTTTTTCTCAATTTTTCAATTGTTGAGAGTGCTACTTAGAATCCGAAATTTTTTCGCTACATCGCTTATTTTAACATAATTTTTGACGCATTTTATAATTTCAACTTTCTCTTCTAAACTCGAACTTTCTTTTTACAAAAAGTTTTAAAAATTAGCACGCGATAAATTTACACGAAAAGCAAATGTCAATGAAATCAGTCATTAAAAAATAAATAACATAATTCCAGTTCAGCTAAGCTGTCTTAAAATACTGCCCCTCCCCCCAATCTCTCTTGGAAGTATTGAAAATATGTGACTGGTCGTAGACAAAAAGATTGAAGGTTATCTCATAAAAAAAATAGCTGGTATTTAAAAAATAAAATTCTATTTCCCAGCCATTTTTTAAGTAAAAAAAAGTAAAAAATTCGGTATATCGTTCTTTTATCAATTTTCATGCTCGAATTATTTTTGTTATATCGTGCTTTTCGTTATAAATATTTCGCTATATCGTTTCAAATTCGGTATTCTTTAACATACAGACCAACTAAATGGTTATGTGCATTTCGTTATATCGTGCTTTTCGTTATATCGTAGTTCGTTATAAAGTGCTTCAATGCTTCAACTGTATATATATATATATATATATATATATATATATATATATTCATAGCGTACGACTTTTTTTTGTTGTTGTTGTTGTTCTTATTTAACTCAGATTTTTTTTAGCAGAAAATTATAATAATAGAAAAAAAAAACAAGTAAAATCCCAGATATTCTTCTTCAGTATCTCGAATTCCTATGTTAAAAAGATATTTGGTGCAGTAATTAATATATTTTTTTTTACTTATTATTATTTATTTTAATTAGAGTAAGCATTTTTATCTAACAAAATATCATTATTTATAAGGTGATAATAGGCAGAATCTACTGTCAGATAGTTCAATGCATCAGCGGGAAAAAAAACCCCAGGAAAATTGATTTAAAGTAATGTTGTCCATGCTTATTCGGCTATATTCTTTGTTGTATTTTGCAAAATATACTTGATATTCAATTTTTACTTGTGTGAAACAAATTTTAAAGGATAATAAAATGTAAAGACAATAATAATAAGTTAAAAAAATAATAATATGTTAATAAATAATAATAAGTTACATCTTGAAATTGCATTAATATGATTATTTTTTCCGTTTATTTGATTTTTGTTGGGCTTTTCTTAAGTTGAAAAGTGATGCTGCTCTGTTCAGTTGCTTTAATTCTTATACATATTCTAACTCTTGAAAATAGAGTAATAGCTCGTAATTGGATATAGAAATTGGATATGGGTGGTCTCTGAAATTCTTTGGTCAGGTTCTTAATGACATTCCTGTCTATACGAAATTCATCTTCGTGAACTTTACGAAACGTAAAGTCCATCTTTCTAGCAGTTCTCATCCATAATCAATCCGGGCCCCCGTGTAAATGTTAAAACTCTTACCGAGAGTAATAAAATCCAATTAAATTATTCTGGAATTTCAGTAATATTCTTCGTTAAAGTTCCAAGCAATGTATCGATTACATTTTAATTTCATTCTGTATGCTATGAAGCCTGCAATAAAAGCCAAAACCCCCTCTTCATTTTTGTCGAGATTTTGTTTCAGAATTGCATTCCCATTTGAAAAACATAATATCTTCGGGTATATCATCGAAATGTAGAAAATCATTTTCTGTTCTACTTTCATTGATTTGGCCTTCTTTTCCAAATGGAATGTATTCTGCAATACTTCATTTGTTAAATATGCATTTTCAAAAATTTTCTTGATTTATTTTTCTCAATATATTTGGAAATTTATTAGTCAAGAGCTGTTTTTTCATACGAATTATTATTTCTGACGGGTAGATGTGATCATTCAAACGGTCAAGCTCTCTAATTTGACTGAATAAGCTTCCCTCAACGTAGGGAATCAGTCTTAACGTTGATATAAATTTACTAACAATATATATATATATATATATATATATATATATATATTCTGACAGACGACTACTACGAAAGTGTCGCTTTTAATAAATTTCAAAACTTATTTTGAATATTTTATTGATATTTATCATATTAAAATTCTTTTTCCCGTTAACAGGGGCCAATCTAAAGAAAATATATCATATCTAAAAAATATATTAGAGTTTTCAATTAAAAATGGTTTTCATCTATGTTCTATAACTCGGGATAAACAGCCTTTACCAAAGAAGGTAGAATAGATAAAAAGCGCAGCTTCGAAAAGACGCAACTATCGTCTTCTGAGGCTACCTTTTAAAATTTCCTGTCATTCGAAGCGTAGGAAAAAGCAAACATTACAGGATAAAATATTGAACGACACGTGCTAAGGAATGAAACGCCGCACAGTGGAGCGTTTTGAGGATCTAGGTGGACAAAATTATTGCGTTGAAGTTTAATTAGGTTTTGCTGGGTTTTCGAATGTATCAGTAATAAAATAACCAAACAGTGATAAATATTTGACTTATTTAATTATTTATATTATTATTATTATTATATTATTACTTATATTATTATTATTATTAAAAATTATAATATTGTATTGTCATTGAAACTACACATGTATTCAAAGTTTCAGCTCAATCGGATAATTAAAAGTGGTGAAAATTGATTTGCAAGATTTGAATTAAACACTCAGACGCACACTTCAAGTTAATATAACTTAATGATTCGCAAACTTTCGCAGGAGCTGTCTTAAGTTTTCAATACTTTAGGAATGGCACTTTGATTTAAAAAAATGCTTATTGCTTAATAATGCTTAATACTCTATTAAAAGTCAAGATGAAGTCTGAAAACAAGATGGCGCTTATTTTCAAACAACAGTAGGTTAAATCGTGTGACAAACATGTGACATATGTCCAGTAAACTCCTGCTTTCAATTAAAACAGAAAAGTCACGACTTGCTTTCGAACTCACAGAAAAATAATGCAACTGTTGAAAGTCTCTCTAATCAACTGTCTTCTTTACGGTCGTAGTTAATTGACACATCGGGTTTTTTCGACAAAACTCATACGGATCTCGACAAAAGAGACATTCAGCTACCAGTATACGCGGTCTTGTTAAATTCCGAGATAATCCGTAAAATGAATTTTGTCCACCTAGATCATCAAAACACCCCACTGTGCGACGACACGGCTACATATTTGCGCCTTCTGAAGATATCGTTTTCCATGGTGATCTCTACTTCTATTTCTGGCAGCGAACTTCTAACAGCGATGGGCTTTCTATAGGATTGTTAACCTTCCCATACAGCGTTCTCAGATGGATTTTAGTTTTTTCCCTAGACTATCAAAGTAAAATTCCCTAGATTTCCCTAGATTCTCAAATCACGTGACTTGAAGAAATAATATGGTATTTTGATTGGCTGGCTATAAACATATAATAAGAAATAGCAGATGGCGGCAACATAAGTTATTTTGTCCACATAAATGCTTCTAAATTTATTGGTAAAAATACATAAATAAACAGAAAAAAAAATCAAGGCTTATTGGTAGAAAATCGAAATAACGTGTAGCTCCGCCCTAAATGCATTCCCTTTTTCCTTTATTATTATTTTTTATATATATTTGTAAATATTTACGTGTGATACCCATCGCACAACTTGAAGCTAAATAAATGTATATGACTGACATGATCAACCATAAGGAATATTTAACACACACAAATATGTGTAATTACTTTCACAGAATGAGACATAGGTATGTTTATAACTTTTAAGAATATATATAATCAGTTTTTACGCAATTAGTAACAGACAGAAATTGTAAAAAAAAATACCGAATTATAATTCTTTAGTATCCTTAAAACATATCTTTAATTCATGAAATGCGGTGCCCAACGTCCCAGATTCGAAAAAAAAAATTTCTACATTTCTCGATCTCTAAAAGCAAAGGGGTTGGTGTTTTCCGAAGAAAAGGCAAAATACGATGCCTGTAAATTTGACTATCTCATTTAGGGTGAAAAGATTTGTCCGAATTGTTGCGATTTAAATGCCACTTCCAAAGGTATTGTTATTTTAAAAGAAGGCAACACTTTTCGGCAATTAAAAATCGATAATGTTTTTTCTTTTTTTCCCCCTTTAAATAACGAATATTGTATGTAAACAGGGAATTTTTTAATCTATTTTTAACATTTCCTAATAGAAGAGAATTATAAAACTGATGTTCAAAGGTGTGTTTCCCATGATATGTATATACAGGGTTCGTACGGCTCTTGGAATTTTGCGACCAGGAAAATCTTCGGTATAAGTATTTTATTACAGAAAATCTCCGGTTAAAAGAAGGTGGCGTTTCACCAGTTTAATCTAGATTTCTTTTTCTATAAAAAAATACTGGTAACCCTCCTGAAAAATTCCCTGATTCGTATGAACCCTGTATATATCCAGTATATATTATATGTATTCAGGTATATATTCAGTATATATTATATGTATTCAGGTATATATTCAGTTTACTGCATGAGAAATAACATAAATAAGAAACGAGATCATAGATTAATTCTTTCTTTACGGTACCTTTATGAATGCCCAAAAATTGCCACAAAAAAACTCTAGAAATCGCATAAATTTTTTTTTACTGTACCAATTCCAAATAAAATTTATTAATATTTATTTAATATGTAATGTTTAAAGTGATTATATTAGTACATGTTTTTGAGGATATTTGTTAATTAACATGTGTTTTACCGCATTTTCAGATGAAAAGGCAAAATACGATGGCTGTAAATTTGACCAGCTCGTTTACGGTGAAAAGATTTGTACGAATTTGCTATAAGGCTAAAAGTACGAAACCGAATTTCTTTTATCAATGTTAAAAAATCGCCGCAAAATAAAAAAGAAAATCTCTAAAAATAGCATAAAAAAGTTCACGAAACATACAAAAATAACCTTACGAATACCAAATAAACTTTATTAAAAAAGGACAAAATGTACTACATTGGGCTAAATGTTTAAAAGCGTTTCACTATTGTGGAAATATCGACGCAAACCGAAAAAAAAGAAAAAAAGATGATATTTTTGAATAATTTGCATTGAGGGGGGGGGGGGGGTGCAGATGTTTTATGAACACAATAATGTTTTACGCGAAATTTGAGCTTTTAAGAATAGCGGAAAAGGGGGAAAATCTGAAGAATATTAAATGAAAGGGGAATAGTTAATATGAAGGTGACATAGTTCCCAGTTAGAATTTTACGTTACCGGTACTCTTATTTGAGAGTGCAGCAAAATTTGTACATTAACGCTGATAAGAGAATAACAAGACTTTTTTTCATGATTTTGTTTTCTGTTTTCTTTTTTTATATAAAGATTAAAATCCAAATAGTTGGGATAAAATAACAATTTAAAGTGTATAAAAATTTAATTTTGATGAAATGTAATACATTTGTGCAAATAAAAATGAGTAGCAATGAAAGTTCAAATAATAATTTTAAGTCGTAACAACAGCGTTCTCTAATCTGAAAACACTTAAATAAATACAGTAAAGATAGAAGAAAAAAAGAAAAGGACACATTAATGCATTTTAGAGTAGCAATATTTATTTCGTAGAAAGAATTCTTGATTTACATATATCCTGTTTTTTAATTATTATTATTATTTATCTAAATTAATAGAACATCGCAGCACATATAAGTGCTAGACCAACTTAACAAAAATCAATTTTAATTTTTATTGCTAAATATACACCACGTGTATATCAACAATATATATCCTTATATATTATTTCTCCTGTCAACATCCCTTTTACTCAGAAAATATGAAACGCAGAACAACGAATGAGATACCATATGAAAGGTTTTAGAACCGGCTTCTGACATAGCCCGCTTAACAATTCGTTAAAACATGTTTTTGATTAAAATTTGCTGAAATTAAAAAATTAAATCGGCATTCTTTTCATGAAAGAAATGATAGGTTTTCCTGAACTTATTGTTGCCAAAAAAAATAAAATACCACATTATATGATGCTTATAGCAATTATTATAAAAAACATCGCACGGGTTTATTTTATACTTATGATTAAAAAGCGAAATTGAAATTGAAATGTTTAGATTTATATTTCTAAGTCCCATGGTTTTCCCGAAGCGGATGACGTCATCCTTTAATGCAGTCAAAATACGATTGTTAATTTTTTTTTCTCGCGCGTGCCTTTAGCAATCTTGGATCAGTTTTTAGTCTAACTTTGGTGGAATAAATTAGATGATATTCTGGCTTGACTAACAACTAAATGTTGTTTGCAGATATTTTTATCCTTGCTTTTTCTTTAGAAGTTTAACCATGCATCTAATAAATATTACATATTGATAAAAAATGATACTTCTCTATTATCCCGTCGACCACTTTTCATGACAAAAAACTATCGCCAAATAAACGGGAGAACGTTGCCATTGGAATATCAAAAAATAAATAAAACATAAGAATTTAAGGAATAACTGCTAAATCAGTAAAACATAATGAAAAATACACGCAAATGTCGAATGTAATACCACTAGATGACGTAACAAACACGCATAATGATTCTGACATCAAGTAAATGGGACTGCATTTTTGGCGTTTAATCTTACAGTTTGGCGGTAGTTTTTTGTTATGAAAAGCGGTCGACGGGTTAATAGAGAAGTACCTAAAAAATATTAGATTTCAGGGCGAAATCTTCGCACGGGCTCTCTGGTATATTTTAATCATACATAATTAAAAATAAAAATAAAAATAAAGGGGGCACAGCCATAGAGTATTGTAATTAAAAAATTGATCTCACCAAAGTACATTTGAATACTGCCTGGCAGCTGTCATACTTACGAATGCAACATGTATCTACGACCTTTGTTCATTTTGACTTCTATGACCTTTGTGGATTTTTAATAACTCGAATAACTACTTCTACAATAAAATGCTGTGAGACTGAATGTACGCTCATCGATAGTTTTCCACCGAGACTGTCATGCATATTTGCTTGTGCGAGCAAGTTGGAAAATCCGGACTCCAGGTACCTCAGTCGGACTTCAGTTTCGGGTGCAGGATGGAAACTTGCATCAGGGAGAGTCAAGCATGAGATCGAAACGCGGGTATCCAAGGCATCTTTCCTGAGTCTTGGATGAAAAGGGAATATAAAATCTTCTGTCTTTATTTTCCTTCTCATCTTTTTATTTAAATTTACGTCAGACACTCTGTTTGGGGGGGGGGGCGACCAAGAGGGATATTTTTGTATTGAGGCATTCTCTGCGAAGAGGTTCAGCTAAGTCCGTCTTCCCCACTTCCTTTGTCCTTTATTGGCAGTATTCCTTAGCCAATCAAGAGACGGGCTATAAGCATGGGGTCCCACGTACACTTCATGCCAAAAAGATCTCTGGGCTCATATGTTTTGTTAAGTGTCTATATAATGAATTTCCTCGACAAGTAATGAATCTATTTTTGTCTCTCTTATAGCTTCTTGTGACAGCTTCTATATCCAAACAAATTTTGTGGTTCAGTGAGATACTAAGATACTCTGATGACTATGCATACGTGAAAATTGATTAAAAGAAATTATACATTATAAAATATGTATACAATACAATAACACAAATTTTTGAAAGGCGCACAAAAATTGTAATTGACAGAGACACCAGTTTTAATAGGATAAATACTTGTTTGGGTGTGTTTAAAACAGAATAATAGTTATTAAATGTGTAAATGTGCCAGCCTGTATTTCCAAACAAGTTTTGTGGTTCATTGAGATACAAAGATACTCCTATGGCTATGCATACGTGAAAAATGATTAAAAGAAAAACTAATTACACATTATAAAATATGTATACTTCAATAAAAAGTAACACAAATTTTTGAAAAGTACACAAAAATTGTAATTGACAGAGACACCAGTTTTAATAGGATAAATGCTTGTTTGAGTGCGTTTAATACAGAATAATAGTTATTAAATGTGTAAATGAATTATTCCAGCAAAAAGGAAATTACAATAAAATTAGTAAAATGACTGTATGGATTCTTAAATGAGTACAGTAATTTCCGGCCTATAAGCCACGGATCAAACAACCAGAAATTTTATTCAATAATTGATGTCAACTATGTACAGTGATTTAGTAGGTTACGTTTTATAAAATAAAATGTCCAGGTTGAAACATTATTATTTGATTCGCAGACTATAGGCCGGAAATTACGGTAACTATTAATCGTCTGTTTTCGAATTTAGGAATTTTATATAAAGAGGATGAAAGACAATTTTTTTTTGTTGTTCCAGCAGGAAGATTAGGACGATTTCTTTGTTTTTTACTTTTTCATTTAAAGGTATATTCCATAATATATAAGTTAAATTAAAAGATTTAAGTATTACTCGATATAAAATCTTTCTTTTGGTAAGAAAGGTAATTTGTCAGAAATTTTTAAATTCAGTTTATCAACTGTAATTGAATGAATAAAAGTTAACTCTATCAAAAAATCTTTCAGAATTCTATCAAAAGTTTTATTTTGGAAATGTTTCCAAAAGTGAAAGTTGCAATTGAAAAAAAAAAAACTGCAACCAATTAAAAAAAATAAATAGTAAAGTAGATTTGATTTGTTTAAAACATTGCCAACACATTTGACAGACGTTGGAAATTATCCGTGTAGGGTTTGGTGTACTTTTATTGTAATTTTTCAAAAAAAGCATACTGTGTCATATTTACAAATCTGCCACCTTATATATTGAGACTTTCTTTTCAATTAACAGTTGCTTATCAAATGTAATTTATAGTATATAAAAACATCAAAAGATTTCCGATTATGGAATATTAAAAAATGTTGAGATGAAGAAAGAAATCAGAGTAGCTACTCTTCCGTAATCGGATCCTGAACAAATGTTGGTGTCGAACATAATCGATTTTAGATAGGATTTAAATTGAACGCATTAAAAGTAAATTTAAAAAACTACTTTATAGCGAAATCACTCTTGCTAAATACATTAATTGAGAGTGACCCGATTACGGATGATTTTTCAATAGCTTTAATTTTCTACACATAAATGAATGTGTTGTAATTTGAATTACAAGTGCATATTCTGGAGCATAATTATCGAAGAGAGTCTAATAAGGAGTGTTATCAAGATATAAACTGCAAAATTGAGGTACATAACCACAAAAAATATATGAAATACTCACGCCATCTCTATCGGTTTCTCCTTATTTGACGAAGACATAGAATTAATTTCAGGATCAATAAACGCCAGGTGGTGAAACCAACTTAAACTACACTATTTCATTTTTTTTAAAAACGAATTTTTGGATGATTTTAGATTCTATCTTCAATCAAAATGGATTAGGATATATTTAAACAATATCTATTTTTTTATTGTCAACAGACGTTTTTTATAGACAGATGTTTTCAACAGATGTTATCTCTATACAGTGAGATGCTTATCACCATAAAATTACATTATAAGTTCAAACCGCACCACATGCTACAATAAACAAATATAATAAATATAAAGAATTGCAAACGTAAAGATAGCCAGAAAACTTGGTGGGGGTGTGGTACTTTTACGTAATGGAATTTCTTTCTTAAAACAATAAATATAAAATATAATTGTAATAAAAATAAAGAATAAATGTATAAAATATAAAGAATAAATGTATAAAATATAAAGAATAAGGTAATAAAGCTAAGGTTATCCTTTAAAGAACACCATTGGATGAAACAGCGTTAAATCTTTAACGCCATTTACAGTTTCTGAAAGTTATATTATCTGAAACTCTTGGAAACATTACATGCTCATAATACATGTAACTTAAACTACATAAATTTCGGATTACAAGATAGCAGGTGGTATTTGAAGCGAAAGCAAAATAAATATTTGATTTACACACCTGACGTCGATAGCCCTGATCACTAGATTTACAAGATACAGTATGTAAAATCTGTCTATTCTTCACTTGTAATTATGTTACATTAAATACAATTCAAATTTTTTTTTCTTTCGGGTGTTTTACAAATATTTTTATCACTGACTCTTTAATGATTAACGAATCCTAGAATACAGAAACCGTGCTTTGAAAGTACGATGCTAATTTTAGTTTTGTTACAAACAACTATTTTAAATTCGTTAGCTATTCTTGATTTTTGAACAGAATCAAATCTAAATTTTGTTTTCAGGTACTTTCACTACCATGAGGCCCCACCAGTGGCTGAGAGGTTCTGCTCTCGAAGCTGGTAAACGGGAGGTGCTGGGTTCGATCCCAATCGCGCCCGTCGGCCTAATCGTTCGGAGTTTTCGTGGTTTTCTTCGAGCCGTGGATTTATCCATGCGTAAATACGGGTTAGGTTCCCTTAGAAAAACCCCCACGAAGGGCACTCCCCCCCGGGCCTATATCCCAAGTGTAGATAATTGGCCGTCAATAATCAACCCAACCCAACCCAACCCAACTCACTACCATGAGAAGTAAACTTTAACAAATATATGAAGTAAGTCACTCGATGACAAAAGCTGTTAAGTATTTCTCCTGAAACTATATAGTCCTATCTTTTTACTCATCATTTGCCAAAAAAAGAAGATCTACTTTTATATATCTGTAATAATCTTCGGTTTTCATGTTCTATTTATAAAATTCTATTTTTCAGGCACTCTCACAACACATACAAAGGTGAATGGTCCTCCCTTTGTCTGTTTGAAGATTAAAGAATAGAGTTAAGTGCACCAAATCCGGTTCTTCTCCTACAATTCGTACCTTATTGTTTACTTTTGTGATAAATGCTGATGCATCATGCCAAAGGCATCAAACACTTTGGTATACTTCCTAATCGAGTACTGACAGTGATGTGAAAAGGAAATGATGTCTTTAGGCGCAATAATTTTTCATTCATAGTTTGAGGAGAAGATCGTTACTGTTATTATTAATGTTCAGAACGTTATTTTGCTGCCACATGATACGGAGTGTATGAGTGCTACTTGCAGATTGGGGACATATTTGTCATGATGAAGATCTGCATCTTAGTTAGGACAGGACAGAACAACATGTTTTTAATACATTTAATCCTAATTCGTCCCACATAAATCTCACAGTAAAAGGGTCAGTCAGAAGTGAAAACACCAAAAAATACAACGCAAGTACTGACAATCCAACATTTTCTTCTGCTCTCATTTTTTATAGGACAGAAATAATGAAGAATTTCTGAAAAAAAGGGAATCCTTCTCTCCTGAAGGAGTCACTTAAAATTTCGTAAGAAGTAGAACAGCAGTTTGAAGAACACTAGAAGAAACAAATAAATTTCGGCGAAGAAATTACCTTCGTCTAATCCAAAAAAATCCCAATTTTAAATAATGTGCAGTGTTTTACAAATCCGTTCACATTTCAGAAATTCAAGAAAAGTTACCAAGTTGTCGTATCGGAATGCGGAGTTATTTCTCCTTTTTAGATAAGAGGAATTACTATTATGTTTTGTGCTCTAATTTACTCTATTTTGAAATAATTTTTGAAACACATTCATCATAGCTCCTTCTTTAAAAAAACTATCAATATACATTTATTCCTCTTCCATTCTTTTCCAAATTTTTAAATGAAAGACATTTTATGTTTCTTAAATGCATTCACTTTATTTTTTACTAAATGCTCTTTGCACTGTCACTTATACTTTTGAAGAAATGGTCTTTTTTTCATATATTTCCTACTTCAAATAATGTACAGGGAGTACTACAAGTTCATTGACATTTCAGAAACTTGTAAAAAGTTTTTCAATTGCCGTACCGGTATGCGGCGTTATATCTGTTTTTGACTTAAGATGATTTACTCTTATTGATTTTCGCAGTAAATGCTTTTTTCCCTCTCAAATACTTTGTAAAATATTCCTCTTCAACACATTTTTTTGTTTCTTGAAAATATTTATCCCAGTTTCTTTTTCCTTTTTCACATATATATATATATTGATTTGTATATTTTATGTAAACTTCCATGTTATCTTTAGAGTCAAGATTTATTATCAAGATCAAAAACCTGCTTTACTGAAGGAAAAATATTTTTATTATCGTCATTTATACAAAAAATTGCCATTGCAGAAATGCATGAATCTAAGCTTGAATTCAATTTTTACGGAAACAAATATACATTTTGGGATAATAGGAAAGTTGGCTTTTTGTAAATTAGTTGGCATTTTGTAAATCAAATAAAAAATCTTTAGAAAATATAAATTTCACAAAAACGCCGTTACTACAATAAAAAAAATATTTTACGACATTTCCTATTTGAAATAAAATAAAATTTCAGAAAAAAAATTTATAATTAAAATAAAAAGTTAAGCTAAATAAAATTCTATAATAAAAAAAATATATATATGTAATTCTTAACTCCCTTCTTCTTTTTTTTTTCTTGTAAATTCTATGTGAACTGTTACTTATCCTTTTGAGGATGTCCAGAATTATTATCAAGAGCAGCAAAATATTTTAGTGTGATAAGAATATACTTATTATTCTCATTAAAAAAAAATTATAATACATGAAGTTAAGATTCTGTTCTCTATATACAGTGATGAAAGCGCGGCGCTATAGTTGGACGTATGTCACCTCTAAATTCCAATAGTATTATTTGCCTTACTAAGCATCAGATGTTCCGCCATTAAATAAGATGAAGATTACTATTGTAATTTAGTGGTGAAACTGTGACGCAGCGCTTTCATCGCGTCTATTTAAATAAACAAATGTATTTGCGGATAATAGGCTACTACGTCTACAGTTGGCATTTTGGATCTAGAATAACAAAAGCTTTAAAGCATTCAAATTTCACGGAAAGGCCGTTGCTAGAAACATTTTCTTAATTTAATAATTTTAATAAACTTACGTTTAAAAAAAAAGATGTATTATTCGTATATAAATAAATAATTTTTATAAGAGGAACATTTTGCGCCAGATTAATTATACATGAGTATCAGTATAGAATTCTCTCCCTTTTTTCTTTCGATTTTTCTTCATATAGTTCATTTTCTTACGACTTGAATATATTTCAACGATAAAAACCAAAAATGATATGAAATAACCACATAATAGGAATATAAATGCAGGGGCAAGATCTGTAAGTGTCAGTTTTCTATTAGTAGTTTCATATACCAGGTCTAGTGAGGACAATTCCCTTTTGGCTAAAAAAAGTCCATCACTAGCATACTTAGAGTAAATGCCTGACGCCATTATTTTGTGTACGAATGAATCCAGCAGATCTTTGCAACAGAAGCCTTTTCGGACCACCATTCCATGCATAGCTTCGGAAAAACGGTCGTCTGAGAAAAAGAATTTTTCAGCATCCAGAAAGTTGAGAAACTTTGTCGGTAAGATAAAAGCAAGATTTTGCTTTTTACTCTCCTGAAGAAATTTTAAGGTATAATCCCCGTAAGATAATTCATTCTTAACAATGTCTGTTGCGATTGTTCGTAAATGTTCGTGTTTTGAGTTCTTCCAGTAATCTACAAAACCTGTATTCAGATAGGCGATGCAATGATAATCTCCACGTTCTACAGCTAAAGCCAACTCTGAAAGATGCTTAATTTTAATGACAGGTGGAATTGAGAGAAAAGATAAAAATACGGAATCGTAAGACAAGCAAAGAATCATAGCCCCTAAAACCCACGAATAGACGAGGAGTTTCTCCACAAGCGACGAAGGTCTTATAAGGGAATTTTGCTTCATCAAGACTGCAAAAACGTGAAAAGAAATTTTGTTGAAAGTATATTTCATTTTCAATGTGGTATAAGTTACTATTGGCATCGCAATTAAAACCGATATTATCGTTAGCCATACAGATAACGAAAATATTTGAAAAATGCCGAAAATGTGTGGTTTGTACACTGTTTTTCGAGTAACAAATGCAAAATTTTCCAACTCGTACGGGTAAGAAAAATCCACTGTCTCTGAAGCATAGTTAATCATATGTTGTGGAATTACTTCAACATCAATTTGTGAACAATTTATTTTTTCCAAAGTACCATTACGACAAAAAATATCATCTTTATAAACCATAACAAAATTAATTCTGTCAAAATAGTTTGTATATTGTCGAAGGTACTGCATAAGTGCAAGCAGTAATCGACCGAATGGGTTTATTTTCGATGACAAAAATGCTATTTTCTCATCATAAGTTGAATTCGGATGGAGTAAATAAGGAAAGTATGGTCTATCGTATGCAAGCATTATTGTTTTCTGGGATTCCATATCCCTTTTCATCTAATTCATTAATATTCCAGAAAATGTTACATACAAAATTTTTTATTAAAAACACATTTTAATATTTATAATATTCAAAATATGAATCAGAATTAATAATTTCCAAATGTAATTAAAAAAAAAACACAATGCTTATTTGTACTTTTTATTCTTACTTGAAAACTAATGATTGAATAAAATTGCATCAACTTTATTCTTATTTTCTATCTGAAGAACAACGTATTATTAACTAAAAATTTATCGCATTGATTGATGCATAAAAATCAGTCTTAATAAGTTAAAAACATTCAATGTTTTTAATGAAATTAAAATACGAAAGTGATTCTTGTGTGTAATATTATACTTATTATACATATCTATCATCTGATATTTCAGATTTTTTTTAAATATAATTATATTTAAAATGTTGTTTTTAAATCATTTTTTATTCTATTGAAAAAGTCATTTTGCTTAAAACTAATTGAATATAATCTAAACCAACCTTCTTTTGTATTTAATTATTGAAGCTAAACAGGAACGATAATAATGTATAAAAAACTTGAAAATACTACAAAATAAATTTTGAATTTAAGCATAAAATTATTCACCAATTTTCTTAATTTCTGTTCAATAAAATATAAATCTAATTAGATCATTTTTAAAAAGTACCATCTTTCAAAGATTTGTAGAATTTTTTATTAAAATAAAAGAAGCATTAGATGAAAGCATACCTTCAAGTACTGTATAAATATTTTATGCACAATATGTGTTGCAGAGTGTATTCCAATAAGGAATCATATGTGTTCGTCAATAAAATTTTGCGAAAATATGATTTTAACAATTTGAAACGTTGATTTTGTACTTCCAATTTTTTCAGAAAAAAAATCAGAGTTGAATAACGCCGATAACATACACATTTCTGTATGTTATATATAATATTTTAAAGAAAAGTGAATGTCATCTTTATCCTGTTCGAGAAACCTGTCTGCCGCCATACCATGTACAAACACAACAGTGATATACTGGTTTTCACAGTATACAAAATATACAGTACAAAATACTATTTATTATTCTTTATCTGAAGGTAACGATTTGTAATTTAAATTTTTATTTCGTAAATCGATATTAAATGATGTCTGAAAGCGACGTTCTCCAATCCCATTTACAAATTAGATCCACAGTTTGGGAGAGTGTTTTCATATTATTATAGCTATAGAGACTTTTTTGTTTTTAACTCTCATTAAAAGTCTATCGTAACATAGCGTATCAAGCGCTCCGAAAAATTTAAAAACTTGACATTTAGTTTTTCGTGTAATGCTAATACTTGATTAAACATCTGATAAAGTTATTTAAAATGGCAATTTCAGAGAATTGCCTTAGGTTGTGTTTGCACGCTTATTTGAAGAACGTTACTTAAAAACATATGCGTATTCGTTTGAAATAAAATGCAATAACCTTCAATGTTTACTTTATATTTCAGCTTGAAAATATGAACAAATAAAAATGTTTTTATTATTGTCCTTGAACTTTATTTATTTTTCTTTTTTTTTTCGATAGCAGTATTCAAATCAGGCATTTGTCTCAGACATTACAGGACATTGATGTACACCCCCCCCCCCACACACACACAACTAAAGTCATCACTTAGCGGTACAGATATTTGATTGATTTCTCAAAAAGTGATGAAAGATCTGGAAATAAACCCTACTTAACGACATGAAATATTCAAGCTGAATAGAACATATTATTTTCGAATATATAATAAGCGAAAATGTTTTATTTAAATAGTTATATAAATCATGTTTAGATTTTAGATTTAATATTTTATTGAGCCAATTTTGCTTTAATATTCTATTGAAATTAAAACGGCTTACTATATCCGTTTATATTATCAAATATTTAAAAACGTGTCACAAGTACACCTTTTAGAAGAATAAGGAACAGCTGTCGCAGACGCACCGGGGTTGGTGCGATTTTTGTTTTGCGCCATTTTGGTGAGGAAACCCCGTCTTCAGGTACCTGTTAGGTCTAGCTAACTTAACAGCATGTTCGTTTTATTTTAAAACGAAGCAGTTTATTTTATTATAAAAAACACAATTTTATTATAAACACATAAAAATTATTGCATTATAAAACACACACAATGATTAACTTACTATAAAATACACAATGTTTAATTTAATATAAAGCACACGCTCTACCGGGTTACAATACAAAGCAAAATCTCGTGAATGTCGCCGGGTTACTCATGCATAAAATCGCGCTTTTGGCTCCAAAAAAGATACCCCGGTGCGTCTGCGACAGCTGTACCAAGAATAATTACGCTGACAGTCTAAAATGTTTTTTAGGTTAATAATCTCGTGTTATTAACTATCTTACATGTAATGCTACTTTTTAGTGAAATATATTTCTCTGAAATATATTTTTTAAATGCAAATTTTAAAGTAATGTAGAGAAGGTATTTAATTTTAAACTTAGAAATCGTATGAACATATAAATGCAGTTCACTAAACAGAGATATTACATGAATATAGTGTGTTATTGATTCGATGATAGTAGTAGCTAATTATATCAGTCTACATGAATTTCGGAACTTATATCTTACTAGGGGGCTCAGCCCCCTACTCGCTAACGCTCGCCAACCCCCGTGAATTGCGAAGCAATTCACATTGAGACCGCTACGTGGTCCCAGCTCGCTTCGCTCGCTCGCCCTTGTTTATCTTTCAGCAATTCTAGCCGGAATAAGTTCTACCATAAAACATTTGAACATATGAAATTGACAATTTTTTTTAATGTAAAAAAGTAATTCTCCGTAGAAAACAGTACTAAAAATGCATTTAGTTGGCGCGACCAATGGGCATATAAATCATTTAAATACTATGAAAAAAGGATCTTGGAAACATAATTACTTTAAAACTTATTGCACGACAATTTTTTTAATGTAAAAAAGTAATTCTCCGTTGAAAACATAACTAAAAATGCATTTAGTTGGCGCTACCAATGGACATATAAATCATTTAAATACTATGAAAAAAGGATCTTGGTAACATAATTAGTTTAAAACTTGTTGCACCTATAATATTGTATAGCACGGCTTAAATTTATTAGGAAAAAAAATTGATTATAGATTTTTACAAAAGAAAACTATTTTTTACTTCAATTTACAGCAACAGATGGCGTGATGTGCAATCTAGACAGGGGATTTTTTTTTTTCAATTTTTGAGTGAGTGAAATTCGTAAATGAATTCTAAATAAGAGTTCAGAATTCTTTTGAAATTAACGATATTACTCATAATTAAAATGAGGAATCATCTCAGACGCTTTGAATTACGTACATGTTATTTTATTTTAATAATTGGTAGTTTGAGTTTCATTCTATGGTTTCTGCTGTCACATTGACCGCCATATTGGAATTGGAGGCGGAGCTGATCTAACACAATCTAGTCAGTTCATTGGTCTGAGCTCTGGAAACTACGATTGTTGCCAAACCATAAGCTACAAATTCAGCCCTATTTCCGCGCCACGTAAGACAAATATGTATATATAGATTTTTAATGCTGATTCACAAAATGTAATAAAAATTGCTCTATCACATCACCTTTCCTTGTGATATAACTTTAAATATATCAGTTGTTAAATTAAATACATATTTATTGTAACCTATAAAAATCGCTAAAAATTAAAAATTGCGAAGACTAAATTTACTATATTAGGCCTAAAAGTTTGAAATCAAATTCCTTTCCCGATATCGAAAAACCACCGCGGTACTCTGAAAATAACTCGGTTTTTCCCCAACAGGCGACCAAAAATCACCGTGGTCGTTCTCCTGGATAGCTGCACGTAATCCGATGGCACACTTGCTAGGGAACGCTAAGGGATGTAGTTAAGACGGGTGCTGTCTACAGGGCAGGTTTACATTTTCCAATAGAGTCGAAAAGTGCTTATAAGTTCGGTTTGTCTGTCCGTTTGTCTGCCTATGTCTGCGTTTGACCATGCTCTAACTCGCGTAAATATACTCGGATTGCCATGCAATTGATATTTGTTATTGAGGGCATGTTTGGTATTAAAAAAGAAGTGCGCATTTATAGTTCGTTTACAGGGATACTCAAAAGAATTCCGTTCCATTACGGTCTGTGAGGGAAAAACGTTTTCGGTCTAGTTTAATGATGTTAACCTATTTCAAACACGTTGAAATGGATATGTATCGCTGAAGTGCACGACAAGAGTCTTACTATAAGTGCGCATAGCATTCATCGTTCATTGACAGGGACACACAAAAGAATTCGGTTACAGTACTGTCTAGGAACAATAATTGCTGGAAGTGCGTCTTCAGATGTGGTACGCGTTTTTAAAATTAATTATTTTTGTATGTATTACATGTTGTGTATAAATGCTATACATCATGTACAAGAGATATCGAATGCATTTCTGATTATTGACAGAAATTGTTGAATAGGAATTTTTGCTATGCGTTTCCTAACTGAACAAAATTTTAGCATGCTATGTATTATATATACATATCTATAGATCCTATACACGGCTGCACAAAAGAATTTGGACATATTCCCGACTATTGATTGCTGAAATCGGGTTTTCAAATGTATTATGCGTTTTCCAAATTGTCTACTTAGACATCAACTTTCACCTAATTAATCGGGAAAGTTTAGTTATAATATTCTGGAAGTGTTGGAAAGTTTCTCATTTATCTATGCTTGACGCATGATTTGTCGTTCTTGTTTTTTATTTAGTTTTTTTCTTGAACTGGTCGCCATCGTATCAATTATTTATTGTTAAATGTTTTGGTATTGGATTCGTATCTCTTGTCACGTATCTATAAATATATATATATATATATATATATGTTTTTTTTTTCATTTAATCATCTTTTTTCTTTTCTTTTCTTTTTTTTTTTTTTTTTTTTTTTTTTTGCTAAATTTAACAATAACCTTTTCGAGAACTATTTTTTTAATACCATGATTTCCGTAAGTTAATATTTTTTCTCATTTAAATGATGAAATTCTGCATAAGTTTTGCATGTCTACGTGAAAATCAAACTCTCATAGAACAGGAGTAGAAATCTACGCTGCGGCAGATTTTCGTTTTTTCTGTTTTTTTTTTTTTTTTCTAAGTTCATCTAATCTGCCCGCACCTCTTCCCAAATTTGCATTTCTCCAAACTTTTATTCTCAGCATACAAAGTTTCATCAGATTTCTTATATTTTTAAACGTGCCCCTCAATGAAATTATTGTGGTTTAAGATGTACGTCAGTTATTCTGAGAACTGTATTTTTTTCAGCTGCGTATATGAATCATTGTAATTTAGAGGAATGTTTATCGAAAATGCTGTTAGCAAAAAGGTTGGAGTCTTCTCTTTGTTACTGTATAGCTGAAAAAATAAGGAAATGACAGATGATATCATATCCCAACCATTGGCAAAGTATATGTAGTTCTGGTTTTCTTTCCTTTCATATGCTCATAATATAAATCTTTAACGAAAATTTATTATCAGAACAAATACTAATTTATTTCAAATCCATTGCACGCGAAAAAGCTTTTAAAAACTCTTTTTTTTTTCCTTAAGGGAAAGGGAATAACTTAATTGACATTGAATACTTTCAAGTGTTTTATGAAAAACCTGCATTGAAGAGGGGGGGGGGGGTAGAGGTTTTATGAACACAATAATATTTTACGCGAAATTTAAGCGTTAAACAAAGCAGAAAACGGGAATTTTTTTAGAATAGTGAATTAAATTAAAGTGGAATAATTAATATGATAGTCTCACAATTAATCTATGAACAGTGACATCATAGTAGGAATAATGAAATTTTTACTGTTAAAACAGAATTCCGTTATAAACAGGATCTGCGGTTTACTGAACAAAATACAGTAAAAATGTAATTAAAAATTTCGTTTTAGACATTTTTTCGTCTAGGCAGGTTGATTTGTAAGGTATTTCTTTAGTAGGAAAAAGTTTATTCGATTTCATAAAATTCTGTACTTTTTTTTATGTAACTTTGTAATCCTAATTATATTGTAAATGTGAAAGTTTGTATGAATGTTTGACTGAAGTAAATGTGAAAACGGATGATTTAATGGCCCTGTATATTTGCATATAGATGGATTATAACCCAGAAATGAACATAGGCTGTGTTTTATACTTTTTTTTCAAATGTTTTTCTTAATAATTCAAAATTTGATACTAGATACAAAACTTGAATAATTCAAGCATTTGTTAATATTAAAGTAAATTTTCCAAGAAATTAAAACATATTTTGCGTATTCGAAATTCATGATTAAATTTATTATACATAGCCAAAAATCGTCTGTCAACTGTTGACATTTAGAAATTATTACATGGTATATATATATATTTTTTGGCTTCAACCAAGGAGGTATATTTAAACTCCTTGCATTTATGTGGACAATAAATGCCCACTAATAATAAAAATATTGGATTTAAAGGAAAATATATAGCATTTTCCATTAATTATACTTTAAAAATTACTGTTAAAACAAAAGGGATTAAAAGTAAAAGGGTTTATGTGGGGGGGGGGGAAGAACGCAGGAAATGCAGAAAATTGTTCTACATGTGCTCAAAAAATTCGTTCATTTCTGTTTGCAAATCGAGAACAGGTGTTCTTTTCTTTAACCATTTTGATAAAAAGATGAGATCACAGAGTAAGGAAATTTAAACAGAGAATCAACTCTCATACACTGCAATGGTAACTTCTTTAACATGGGATTACGCATAGACAGTGGCGATTGCTGCGGGTGACACAGAAACTACGGCCATAACAGAAGCGAGGTTTCTAATACGGCTATATATCGCTTTCTTGGCGACAAATGAGGAAAGTGGGAAAAAAAAAAACCGGCAACAGCTTGTTGCTGCTTGTTTTTTAGATCTAATTATTGATATCATTTAACATCGTAAAATCCGCAATTATTATTTTTTCAATTGCATGCATATTTATAAGCATATAAAATTCTTTGAATGTTCCAGAAATTAGAATCATTAAATTAAACACGGTGTTATACAATGATATTCTGAAATTCTGATGAATTGCTTATTCTTTTAATTTTTTTAAAATAAACAGGTATTCATCAGCAACGAATAAATTAAAGTGGAAAGTAAAAATAAACGCTTTTAAAAAATGTAAAAAATATGAAAAAATGTTTGTATTTCTTGAACAGATGCAAAAACATTTTCAAATATTTTAAGCAATTAATTTCTAAATTCTATTAAATGTATCGGCAACATTTTAAAACTATTGGAAATCCATATCGAAATTTTAGCATTCATAATTTTACGTCTAAATCCATTATGCAAATGTTCCATTTTCATTTCAGATAAAAATTAAATTTGAAAAATCGTCTGCATCCCCATAGGAAAGCATTATGACCTAAAAAAAATGTTCTATATTTTCCGAACGAATGAACCAAATTTAACCAAAAACTATACAGCTAATACTGGATACGTCGCTAACATACCTACTAAAAATCGACCTAATCGGACCATTTTTACGGCAAACAGACAGACGGAAACCAAAAACTTTTCGCGTTTCCACAGTGAGCTCCTTAACATGACGTTTCGGCAAAAATCTGTTAATACTGAATATATATAAAATATTTCAAGCACTATGGAACTTGAAAAACAAGAACAAAAATAACACATGAAAATAAATCACAACTTACATTTTGAAGAATTATAATGATCTATTTGATCTTCAAACAGTAATTTTAATAATAAATATTAATCAAGATTCAAAAATCAAATAGCGAACGCCGAAAATTTGCACCTGTGCAAATGACAACAGCAAAAGACGCCAAGCAGAATAGGGTTACAATTAAAAGTAAATCACGAAGATAAAAATCGCCAAAGTGATGATTTAGTTTTTAAGTCATCCGCTGCAGTCGCTCGTTTCAGGAGCAGTTGGGTCTCTGTTTAAATCTCCTTACTCTGTGGATGAGATTATCGATGCGATGTTTAATGAGATTATAATTAATATATTGGGTAATTATCAAAATATTAAAATTCTGAGTCTCAGGTGCATCAGTTCAGTGCTTGCATTACCTTACTATAAATTTTCAGGCTTCTAGATATGCTAGATTTTGCTAGCCATCGCAGACAAACAAACAGACACGCACACACACACACACAGAGTGAAACTTTCTTTTATTAATATAGATATGATTTTAATTTTAAAATATCTAAATATATAATTAAAAAATGCTTCACAAATAAGCAGGGCTTTGAAAGTATTTGGAGCGTGATAAACATTTTTATATTGTTGGTAGATCTACAGCTGTTAAAAGTGTGGCACTGTGAACTAAAAATACAATAAAAATATGAGATTTAAATATATTTTTCTACTTATTTTATTTATTTTAAAACTTTTATGCTTCACCACGTTTTAATTTCTTTTTTAAATATCATATGACTTCAATTGTTATTTCAAGATGCGAAATTTTTTCCAATAAAAACGTAACGCATTTTGCTTTTTAGATTATTCTAATCAAATCACAGTCAAATCTAATGTGGCATGTTAATTAACAAATTTCTTCAAAAACATTTACTAATATAATCACTTTAAACAACATTCTTCGACACGAAAACATGAATTTTTATGAACCTAATAAATGTAAAATAGAATAAATAGAAATGCAAAAATAGAATAACAATCAAATAAATGTATTCCACACTTAATCTTAGGGAAAGAGTACGAGATTTGAAGCTCATGAAAGAAATTTAAATGACCTTATGTATAAAAACAAAAATATGCAAATTGGGATTATCAGACTATATTTTCTACTATAAAATGTGATAAAGAGTTTGTTAATTGTATATGTTATTTAATTAATGTATTAATTTTCTTTAAATGTTATGTGTACGAAGTCACGGGAAACAGCTAGTTTATAATATATGTCTATGATCAATATTTAAGGAATAAAAGACGAGAGCAATGTTTTTGGGACACCCTGTATATTTGAGAGTCAACGTGCACAAATCTTCTTCACTGACATTTAAAATGATTACAAAATTCCGTGTTTGCATACAGAAAACCAACTTGAAAAGAGTATAAAAATATCTGCTAAAAAAATGAAAAGAAAAGAAAAAGAAAAAAAAGAAAGAATTGAAAAAAAAATTACCTATTTTAAAAGAAATTTTTAATTGCCGAAAAGTGGTGCCTTCTTTTAAAATAACAATACCTTTAAAAGTGGCGTTTATTCTGTTTCTCTCTCTCTCTCTCATATATATATATATATATATATATATATATATATATATATATATGTATATATATATGTCAAAAGCAAAGAAAAATAAAAACATTATTAAAACTATCTTTTTGGGATTTCTAAATAATTTACTCGTTTAATGATAAATCCGTTTTAAATATTTAGCCTAATACAGAAAATTTTGTTCTCCTCAACTTTGGATCTTTTTAGTAATTTTTAATGTGGTTTTTATCGTTTTTTCGCATTCCGCGGCGATTTTTGATTTTTTTTCTATTTAAAATGTGATTTTTAGCGTTTTAAAACGCCGATCTTTTGACATTCGTGAAAGAATTTCAGTTACAATGTGTTAGTCCTTGTACTAAATTTTGTCAACTGCGATTTTTTTTTTTTTTATTCTTTCTGTGGGTTTTTTATTTTACGTTTGCGTGATTTTTTTAACATTATTAAAAAGAAATCCGGTTTCAATCATTTAACCTAGTAATTTTGTCCTCTTTTCATTAAAGTTTATTCGGAATTCATACAGCGATCTTTGAAATTTTCGCGACGGATTTTTTTCATACGATTTTTCTTGTTTCGCAGCGATTTTTTGACATTCGTAAAAGAAAATCATGCTTTAATAGTTTAACCCAACATAGTAAACTTTGTCCTGTGCGATATTTGAAGAGTTTCTGGAATTTGATTTCAAACTCATTTTCCCTTTCGCAATTTTCAATGCAACTTTTATTTTTTTATTATTTTTTTTTTTTCGTTTCGTGTCCATTTTTGAGTTTGTGAAGGAATTCCAGTTACATTTGTTTTAGCCCATTGTAGTAAATTTTGTCCTGTACTTTTGTATGTTTAGCATTTTTTAAATGAGATTTTTTTTCTTCTTTTTTTCAGTTTCGCGGCGATTTTTCTACATTAGTAAAACGAATCCGGCTTTAATCTCTTAACCACAATATTATAAATTTCGTTATCTTTTCAATTCGGTATTAATGTATTGGTGTTGAATTTTTCGTGAATTTTTTATGCAATGTCTACCGTTTTTTCTTGTTCATCGGCAGTTTTTGGCCATTCATAAAAGTGCCGTAAAGAAATAATTAATCTATGTCCTCGTTTCTTATATACGTTTCATTTCTCATGCAGTAAATTGAATATATACCGGGTGTCCTGAAATGTTACTGACTGATTTAAAAACTCAATTACATTGCAAACGATGTGAAAATGTCGTATTATCATCGGAAACACACCTTTGAATATCGGTTTTATAATTCTCTCCTATTAGGAAATGAGTTAAAAATCGATTTAAAAATTCACTATTTACACACAATACTCGTTATTTAAAGGGAAAAAAAAAAGAAAAACTCTACGATTTTAAAAGAGAATTTTAATTTCCGAAAAGTGTTGCCTTCTTTTAAAATGACAATACCTTTGGAAGTGGTCCGTAAAGGAAATGCATAAAATATTTGCTTTATTAACAATGTCGAAATTCGGATTTTAACTATGGACAGATAAATTGACAAATACTAATATTTTGAGAAAAGAAATTGACTGTCACTGCTTTTAAATGTTTAATTACTCTAAGAAATAAATCATAAGATGAATCCTTAGGATAAGTCACCTAAATGATATGACACACAAGATAAGTCAACATTATCTTAGGACACAAATTTCTAAGCACATAAGTCCGTAAAGGAAAAACTTAAAATGTTTGCTTAAGTAACAATTTTGGATTTCGAATTTTAAGTATGTATTTAGGTACATAGATATTTGTGTAAAATAAGAAAAGATTGAAGCTAAGCTCAATGTGCATAATTTTAATAAAATTGAATTTTCAAAAAAACTTTATGATGTATTTAGTACAGGAGAAAAGGATTTCTACCAGCATATACGTAGTCACTGAACTTACAGATGGTGACAAATTTAATGGAAAATGTTAAATAAGTACCATGATATAATCTTGGAAACTTGATATCACATAATTTTTTAGCCACAACTTTCATCGTTTTTTTTTTTTTTTTTTTTTTTTTTTTTTTTTTTTTTAGCTTAGCTGTTTTATTTTTTTACTTTTGAAAAGTTGATTTTTGTAGATCAGTCTAACTGTACATAGATAAAATCATGCAAAATAAAACGCGTTTTAGTTGAAGGATGAACTTTATTCACTGCACAGGGAGAATTTCTGATTGCATCTCCGTTTTGTTGCATAAAATTTTTGGTACTTCTCCATTATCGTGTCGACCACTTTCCATTAAAATATATATATATCCCCGAACTATAACGTCAATGCCAATAAACGAATGCAAGAATGTTGCCAGTATAGTATCTCAATAATAATAATAATAATAATAATAATAATAATAATAATAATAATAATAATAATAATACAAAATAAATACAAAAAATTCGGAGAAGCCCATGTGAATAAAGCGTCAACTATTAGTAACTTTGAGCAATAAAATTTAATGTAAATTAATGAAAACAGAAAACAAATAAACTTGGATATTTAATTATTTACATTATTTTTTTATCCCTCTGAGCTGGTGGATAAATGTTTTTGACGCCAGTTGAAACTGATATTATCTTCCGTAACCGTGCATCGCAACATTTTTCCAATGCTTTTTCTCTTTTAATATCATGACATCACTGTTTAATGACATAAATTTTATTTTAATTTACGAAATACTTAATAAATCACTAAAACAACAATGACAAACAACTATGACATACCAAACACCAATAATTCATCTGATCTCAAGTGACTGTGACTCCACAATCTCGGGCATTTTTGGCATTAAATCCTTTAGCTTGGCGATAGTTTATTTTAGTTATTTATTTTTTTATGGAAAACGGTCGATGGAATAACGGAGAATTATCAATTTAAATTTCTTTCTTTTTTTTCCTTGTGGTAACACTACATGAGAAACAAATATTTTTTGTTTTAGTATCACATCAACAATGACATTCAACAACAATGAATTGTGAAAAGAATTTTGTGAATTGTTCAAGTGTGGCCATTGTTGAAAAAATATTTCGTTGTTGAAATCAATTTATATTGTTAACACTTAAACACAACAAAGAGTTAATTGACAATCAAGTTGATTATTGCAACAAAGAGTTAATTGTTGCAAAGTACATTGAAACAATCAATAAATTTCTTCTTCATTCCTTACGGAAACTTTTGACATTTTACCTTGTATTGCTAATGCTTTGAATTCAAACTGCGTTTTATGTGAGAAAAAAAGCTTTTTGCGAGTAATTTATTATTTGCATCGTTTAATTTGAGTGTTCCATACTTGAAACTATTTAAATCACCATGTTTTTTGCACTGTTTTGCGTCTATGGCTCCTTACAGTTTATGAAGGAAGCTGGTTTTTGGCTGCGGGCATTGTCATCTTGCTCGGCATCGCTATCTTTGTGGATCATGCAACTAAAAATATGATGAAATTTTCTGCAGATTGTGGAGTTGTTGCTACTGAAACAAGTTCAGCTACTTTTTTCGATATCGTGTCTGGAACGAGTTCGGATCTCAATGATTACGAAACCGCTACTGAGGATTCAGAACCAGATACCATCTACGAAGATGCTCGACTCATCATTTCGGATAGTCCTTTCGAAATAAGAAAGAAGTATGATAAAGATTTAATGGAAAGATTCCTTGATAATTGCTTAGACGAATCTGGCTTCATTAGATTCGAAAACATACAATGGATATCTGGTCGACTGGCTGATCAAACACCTGAAATTGAAGAGGAACAGCCTCAAATGACAGAAGGGAAATTTAACATGCAATCAATCGCTGATCCACTGGCTGATCAAACACCTGAAAATGAAGAAGAACAGCCTCAAATGACAGAAGGAAAATTTCGACAGAGACTTAAAAAGTTCTTCTGTTGTTGCTTTTGTTGTGGATGTTGTAATGTCACTGATAGTCAGTGACTGAATCACCAAAAGCGGGATACACTATGCTCTGTTTCCTTCTGGGAAGACAACGTTCAGGCAAGAACGTATGAGCAGAGGAATGGTCCTGCGAAGGGGAGGGATGGAAGCGGGATACACTCCGCTCTGTTTCCTTCTGGGAAGACAACGTTCAGGCAAGAACGTATGAACAGAGGAATGGTCCTGCGAAGGGGAGAGGTGGAAGCGGGATACACTCTGCTCTGTTTCCTTCTGGGAAGACAACGTTCAGGCAAGAACGTATGAACAGAGGAATGGTCCTGCGAAGGGGAGGGATGGAAGCGGGATACACTCTGCTCTGTTTCCTTCTGGGAAGACAACGTTCAGGCAAGAACGTATGAACAGAGGAATGGTCCTGCGAAGGGGAGAGATGGAAGCGGGATACACTCTGCTCTGTTTCCTTCTGGGAAGACAACGTTCAGGCAAGAACGTATGAGCAGAGGAATGGTCCTGCGAAGGGGAGGGATGGAAGCCCACCTCCACGTGGTTCTCCCTGGAAACGTTGCTCGTTGGACGACGGGCAACGGCTAGGAGGCTTCCGCTGAATGGCATCCTGAAACCATTTTCTATAGACTCGGAGGAGGTGAAGAAATTTATTTAAATACTTGAAGATATTTCAAACATTTAAACAGCTAATTGGTATCTCGATTATGGATGACTTCCACTGTTATCAAGGCAATATCCGTTAGCTCGATACTATTTACGGTGGTTGTCCTTCAGTTAAAACACTGTAGATAGCTAAACTAAAAATTTAAAATGTGTCTGTTCGCTAGCACCAGCTATTTTATTATTGTATCGTACCGTAAGTAGCTTCAGAATATGGCCAACATGCTCGCACAAGCAAATATGCATGTGGTGGAAAATATGCGGTGGAAACTTATCGATGAGCGTACATTGCGCTCACAACTTTCACAACATTTGAGAAGTATCTATTCGAGTTTTTAAAAATACACAAAAATCATAGAAGCCTACAGATGCATGCTGCATTCGCAAGTCTGACAGCTACCATGTAGTACTCAAATGTACTTTGGTGAAATCAATTTTTTAATTACAATTACTGTATGGCTATGCTTTTTTTTCTTAAGTATGTGTGATTAAAAAATATATATGTTGCTGATAAAGAAATGGTGTATATTTCGTAATAAAAATTTAAATTGATTTTTGGTAAATTTGTCTAGCACTTATATTGCGCTTCGATGTGCTATTAATTTAGATAAATAATAATAATAATAATTAAAAAACATGATGTACGTAAATAAAGCATGCTTTTTACGAAATAAACATTGCTACGTTAAAATGCGTGTGTGTCCCTTTCTTCTACTTTTATTGTATTTATTTAAGTGTTTTAAGATTAGAGAACACTGTTGTTATGGCTTAAAATTATTATTTGAACTTTCATTTCTACTCATTTTATTTGCACAAAAATATTACTTTTTATCAAAATTAAATTTTTATAGACTTTAAATTGTTATTTTATCCCAACTACTTGGATTTTAATATTTATTTAAAAAAGAAAAGATAAAACAAAATCATGAAAAAAAGTCTTGTTATTCTCTTATCAACGTTAATGTACAAATTTTGCGGCACTCTCAAATAGGAGTAGCGGTATCGTAAGATTCTAACTGGGGAACTATGTCACTTTTATATTAACTATTCCCCTTTCATTTAATTCAATATTCTCCAGATTTTCCACTTTTCCGTTTTTTTTTTTTTACACTCAAATTTCACATAAAACATTATTGTGTTCATGAAACATCTGCCCCCCCCCCTTTTCAATGCAGGTTATTCATAAAATAATCATCTTTTTAGTGTTGCGTCGATATTTCCACATTAGTATTTTTTTTTTAACAAATATTGTTACACTCTTTTCAACTTGATTTCTGTAGATAAACATGAAATTTTCGAATTGATTTTTAACGCATTTTAAATTTCGACGAAGTCTTAAAATTACGACGAATTAACTTTTCTTCCATAACAAATGTCACACCTATATATTTTTGTTGTTGTTGTTGTTTTTAATGCATATTCTATCAATATAGTCGAAATGGTATTGTGCACGTTGAGTATCAAATGTACAGTGTGTCCTCGGCATTTATTCCTTAAATATTGATCATAGTATACACTATACAAAATTTTGGTCAAAAATTACGGTACATATACTGGCAACTTTGTGACCAGTATACATACCGTAATTTAACTCGACGGTAGATGTACCGTAAAATATTTAAAGTATATGTACCGGCTGCACTCCCCCCTCTTCTCAGGCCTGCACGCATTACCTAGCAAGAGCAAGTGCATCACTTGAAGGGTTGCAGTACACCAAGGCGGGGCTACCAACTTTTTCCTTACTGAAAAATGAGGGTATAAATAGCGATTGTTTACTGAAAAACAATCATTTTACGGTATAAATACCATTTATAATCGAAATTGAACATATACGGGTTTTTGACGCTTAATACATCTTAGAAGTACGGTACTCATTACTGTAAAGAGTAAATACGGTAAAAGTACCGTTAATTTACGGTACATCTGCTGAAAGTTTACGAAATTTTTTTACAGTTAACGTATATTATTAACTAGCTGTTACACGTTACTTCGTTTACGTAACATTTAATGACAATTAATGCATTTATGAAGCAACATATACGATACGACTAACAAACTCTTTATCACATTTTATAGTAGAAAATACTTCTGTTAATCCCAATTTGCATATTTTTGTTTTTATATATAGGATCATTTAAATTTCTTTCATGAGCTTGGAATCTCGTACTCTTTCACTGAGATTAAGCGTGGAATGCATTTATTTCTTTGTTAGTCTATTTTTGCATTTCTATTTATTCTGTTAATGGAAATTAATTTAACTCCTGTTTTCGTGTCGAAGAATGTTGTTTAAAGTGATTATATTAGTCATGTTTTGGAGGAAATTTGTTAAAACGTCATTAATGAACATGTGACAATAGATATGACTGTGATTCGATTAGAATAGTCTAAAAATCAAAATACGTTATGTTTATATTGCAAAAAACTTCGCATCTTGAAATAAATATTCAAGTTATATGATATTTAAAAAGAAATTAAAATGTGGTGGAGCATAAAAGTTTTAAAATAAACAAAATAAGTAGAAAAATACCTTTAACTATAATATTTTTATAGTATTTTTGCAGTGAAAACTTCTTTAGGCGCGTTGGGCATTTTTTGAGATGGGAAAAAAACATTGAACTCGCGACACCTGTAACCGACACTGTTACCGTCACCTCTGTATATTTGAAGTGATTAAAGTGAAAACTTCTTTATACACGTTGGACATTTTTTGAGATGGGAAAAAATCATTGAACTCGCGACTTGAAGTGAAAACTTCTTTAGGCGCGTTGGGCATTTTTTGAGATGGGAAAAAACCATTGAACTCGCGACACCTGTAACCCACACTGTTACCATCACTGTTACCGACACCTCTGTATATTTGAAGTGATTGAAGTGAAAACTTCTTTATGCGCGTTGGGCATTTTTTGAGAAGGGAAAAAACCATTGAACTCGCGACACCTGTAACCCACACTGTTACCATCACTGTTACCGACACCTCTGTATATTTGAAGTGATTGAAGTGGAAACTTCTTTATGCGCGTTGGGCATTTTTTGAAATGGGAAAAAATCATTGAACTCGCGACTTGAAGTGAAAACTTCTTTAGGCGCGTTGGGCATTTTTTGAGATGGGAAAAAACCATTGAACTCGCGACACCTGTAACCCACACTGTTACCATCACTGTTACCGACACCTCTGTATATTTGAAGTGATTGAAGTGAAAACTTCTTTATACACGTTGGGCATTTTTTGAGATGGGAAAAAATCATTGAACTCGCGACTTGAAGTGAAAACTTCTTTAGGCGCGTTGGGCATTTTTTGAGATGGGAAAAAACCATTGAACTCGCGACACCTGTATCCCACACTGTTACCGTCACTGTTACCGACACCTCTGTATATTTGAAGTGATTAAAGTGAAAACTTCTTTATACACGTTGGGCATTTTTTGAGATGGGAAAAAATCATTGAACTCGCGACTGGAAGTGAAAACTTCTTTAGGCGCGTTGGGCTATTTTTGAGATGGGAAAAAACCATTGAACTCGCGACACCTGTAACCCACACTGTTACTGTCACTGTTACCGACACCTCTGTATATTTGAAGTGATTGAAGTGAAAACTTCTTTATACACGTTGGGCATTTTTTGAGATGGGAAAAAATCATTGAACTCGCGACTTGAAGTGAAAACTTCTTTAGGCGCGTTGAGCATTTTTCGAGATGGGAAAAAACCATTGAACTCGCGACACCTGTTACTGTAACCGACACTGTTGCCGACACCTCTGTATATTTGAAGTGAAAACTTCTTTAGGCGCGTTCGGCATTTTTTGAGATGAGAAAAAACCATTGAACTCGCGACACTGTTACTGTAACCAACACCTCTGTATATAAGTAGGGCGGTATATAAGTAGTTAGGTATGAGGTAGGGCGGGGCGGACGCATGCTTGCCTGTGCGCTATTGCACCGTGGTATAGTAAGCGGTATAGTAAGCGCAGAAAAATGTAAGCGATATAGTACGCGGTACAGTAACGCAGAAAAAGGTAAGCGGTATAGTAAGCGCAAAAAAATGTAAGCGGTATAGTAAGAGGTATAGTAACACAGAAAAAATGTAAGCGGTATAGTAAGCGGTACAGTAAACACAGACAAAATGTAAGTGGTATAGTAAAGGCAGAAAAATGTAAGTGGTATAGTAAGCGGTATAGTAACGCAGAAAATGTAAGCGGTATAGTAACGCAGAAAATGTAAGCGGTATAGTAAGGGGTATAGTAAACGCAGAAAAATATAAGCGGTATAGTAACGCAGAAAAATGTAAGCGGTATAGTAAGCGGTATAATAAGGCAGAAAAATGTCAGATGTATAGTAAGCGGTATAGTGCGACTGAAGTCTGTTTCCCGAAATTTTTGTATGTAAAATAATATGCATTATTTTTCATTTACAATAGCGCATTAAATGGAAATTGTAATATAATTTTTGTAGTAGTAAATAATGAATAAAAAACACTTCTTTTAAAAGTATTTCGTGCACAATAAAACATTTCCTGACGATTAAAAAAATACACACGCAATTGTTCAAGTTTTCACTTCTGTCGGCACTCCCGGAGTGCCATTGTTTTGTTTTTATTTCACAGTGCCACACTTTTAACAGCTGTAAATCTACCAACAATATAGAAATCTTTATCACGCTTCAAATACTTTCAAAGCCCAGCTTCTGTGTTAAGCAATTTTTAACTATAGATTTAAAGATATTTTAAAATTAAAATCATACCTTTATTAGCAAAAGAAAGTTTCGCTCTGTGTGTGTGTGTCTGTTTGTTCGTTTGCGATGGCTAGCAAAATCTCTCTGTATAGGATCTGTGACATTTATACACACCAAGTAATAAGTAAAAAATGAGTTATATTTACAAACGCGTACCACAACTGAAAAAGCACCTCCAGCAATTATTGTTCCTAGACAGTACTGTAACCGAATTCTTTTGGGTGTCCCTGTCAATGAACGATGAGTGATTTGCCCACTACATTCCGTAGTGAGGCTCTTGTAGTGCACCTGAGTGATACATATATATCCACTAGCTTACCCGCCCGGCGTTGCCCGTGCCAACAACCGTAAATGTACCTGAAATCAGTGTTGAACATTTTTTTATTTTTAAACAAATTTAATGTTTGGGGCCCCACTACCTTAGACAGCAAACACTGGGCGTGCCATACACACTCCCATATATTACCGTAAGTCGAGTCGAAAGAGCCATACCGCTTCATAATCCAGCCCATAGAACCAAAGATAGAAAAGCACCCCTGGTGGTGAAAATCGAAAAGCTCTATCTATGTAGAGTCGAATGAGCCATACCCCGTCGTGATCCAGCCTACTGAACCAGATATAGGAAAGCAGCCCTTGTGGTGAAAATCCGAACTAAAATCAGTCAGCTCTATCGATGTCAAGTGGAAAGAGCCATACCCCATTGTGATCCAGCCCATAGAAACAGAGATAGGAAAGCACCCCTTGGTGGTGAAATTCAGAACTAAAATAGTTAAGCTCTATTGATGTGTCGAGTGAGCCAAACCGTGTCATGATGTGACCCATAGAACCCTACTTAGCTGCAAAATCCTTTAGTTACACCTTCCACCGCCAGGGAGCACAATATGTTTGTATACGAACATAACTGAATTCATTAAGGTTATCGATGTCGAGTCGAATGAGGCATACCCCGTCATGATCCAGCCCATAGAACCAAAGATACGAAAGCGCCCCCTGTGGTGAAAATCCGAACTAAAATCAGTAAGCTCTATTGATGTCGGGTGGAAAGAGCCATACCCCGTCGTGATCCAGCCCATAGAAACAGAGATAGCAAAGCACCCCCTGGTGGTGAGAGGAAGTTGATGTAGAATAAATGTGATATTTAATAAAAAGTCGTTCCCAGCCCACCCCCTTTATCTCGCCATTTTCGCTAATTATTACAAATGTACTAATGTTTCTTAATTACATCTAATGTCCCGATCTGATAATGGGGTTTCCCTATCTACCTATCCTAATCCGCTTTTCCCTATCATAATAGAAAAAAGCATATTTTATCAAAGAATCGCTGGCAAAAGCGAATTTCGTCAAAGGTTCGCAAGAAAAACACGAATTTTATCAAATAATCGCTGAAAAAACATGAATTTTGTAAAAGGATCGCTAAAAAAACATGAATCTCGTCAAAAGGCAGCAGAGAAAACACGAATACTGTCAAACTATCATTAAAAAAGCAAATTTCATCAAAGGATCACGGAAAATGCAAATTTCATCAAAGGATCGCGGGGAAAACGCAAATTTTACCAAAGGATCACAGGAAAAATGTGAATTTCGTCAAAGGATCGCTGAAAAAAAACACGAATTACGTAGTAGGATCACTGAAAAAACATGAATCTCGACATAAGTATGTGGAAAAACACAAATTTCGTTAAAGGATCACAAAAAAGCAAATTTCGTCAAATGATTGCAGGAAAAACTTGAATTTCATCGAAGGATCGCAGAAAAAATACGAAATTCGTCAAAGGATTGTGGAAAAAATGCAGATTTTGTGAAAGGTTCACAGAAAAAACTTTCGTGAAAGGGTCGCGGAAAAAATGCAACTGTCTTTGTTAAAAACAGCACACACACAAACCTCTACACAAACAAACCTATTCTGTCTTCCTGCCTGAGGAAAGCACCGTAATTATAACACCTAGGCCTGATTTTTTTATTTCAATTTAGATTTTTTTTTAAAAATTATTAATACGTGCATACAGAATTCTGGATTCGAGGCCATTCCATGCTCTCCGCCAATCCACAGCAACAAAGCAGACAGCCAATGAGAGGAGGTGTGAATATGGGATGATCCAGAATCCAGCGATGGCAGTTCATGTTCACAGCTGAAAGCGGCTAGCCACAGATTTCATTGTTTTGTTTATGTTTGAGTTTTATTTTAAAGAAAAGGTATATATTTTTGGCTAATTGAGGTTCACATAAGTTAGTTGCAATTGTCTTCATTCTTTGTATGCGTAGTTGCCCCCATATATTATGTGTTTGGTAAGAACATATTTTGCACTTTACTGAATGTTTTCGTAGCATTAGACATATCAGCTCATGAAATGAAACAAACTGTTTTCAATAACAAATCTTAATGAATCAAATTAATCTTACACTTTACTATAAAATGTACAGTTCTACAATTTATTGCATATTAGAACGTTATTGTCAACTAAAAATGTAGTCCAATAACAATAACAGAAAGAAAAATTGTAAATAACAATAAATAAATAATCATAAACTTCACATCATTGAATTAACAAACTCATATATAAGATACAACTTTAAACTGATATGCCTCATCAACTGTTGTCGAAATCAATATAATGTAAATAATTCTTAAACATTATGAGTTTGCTAAGAAATTAAAACATTCAGTGCAGTGTAGGATGTATTTTTTCCTCAAAACAATTTAATTTGTAAATATGAAGTTTAAAAAAAAAAATCCCCGTTTTCTCACATATTATGAGTTTTATCAGCAAGTTAAAACATTAAGTAAATATGAATGATTTGTGGAGCTGTTTCTATCAAAAATTCAATCACATCGCCCAAAAACCCTCAACAAAAATAATTATAAAGTGTGCGATGACAACATAAATTTGCATGTCCGTTCTTAGGCGATTCTTATAAAACACAAAATTTGTCACAAAATGGTGATTTTTTTACAACATGCTTACAAATTAAAACGGTTTATAATTATTTTTAAAAAAACTCGGCCAGAAATAACACTGATTTTACATTTTTAAACACTTATTCTTTATAATTATTTTGAAACAGCTCTGAAAATCATTTATATTTATTTATTGTTTTACTTTCTGATGAAACTCATTATGTGAGAAAACAGTGATTTTTTTTACCTCATACTTACAATCCTCAAAACAATTTAATTTGTAAATATGAAGTAAAAAAAAAAAAGAAAAAAAATCACCGTTTTCTCACATATTATGAGTTTTATCAGCAAGTTAAACAATAAGTAAATATGAATGATTTGCGGAGCTGTTTCTATCACTAATTCAATAACATCACCCAAAAACCCTCAACAAAAATAATTATAAAGAGTGCGATGACAACATAAATTTGCATGTCCGCATTGCATGTCCGTTCTTGGGCGATTCTTATAAAACACAAAATTTGTCACAAAATGGTGATTTTTTTACAACATGCTTACAAATTAAAACGGTTTATAATTATTTTTAAAAAAACTCGGCCAGAAATAACACTGATTTTACATTTTTAAAGACTTATTCTTTATAATTATTTTGAAACAGCTCTGCAAATCATTTATATTTATTTATTGTTTTACTTTCTGATGAAACTCATTATGTGAGAAAACAGTGATTTTTTTTACCTCATACTTACAATCCTCAAAACAATTTAATTTGTAAATATGAAGTAAAAAAAGAAAAGAAAAAAAATCACCGTTTTCTCACATATTATGAGTTTTATCATCAAGTTAAACAATAAGTAAATATGAATGATTTGCGGAGCTGTTTCTATCACTAATTCAATAACATCACCCAAACACCCTCAACAAAAATAATTATAAAGAGTGCGATGACAACATAAATTTGCATGTCCGCATTGCATGTTCGTTCTTGGGCGATTCTTATAAAACACAAAATTTGTCACAAAATGGGGATTTTTTTATAACATGTTTACAAATTAAAATGGTTTATAATTTAAAAAAAAACTCAGCCAGAAATAACATTGATTTTACATTTTTAAAGACTTATTCTATAATTATTTTGAAACAGCTCCGAAAATCATTCATATTTATTTATTGTTTTACTTTCTGATAAAACTCATAATGTGAGAAAACAGAAAATCACAAAATTCATCAATCAATAGTTGAAAAAAATCTCAAAAATCATGAAATGGTCTCGGGGGAAAAAATGCAAATATCGGCAAATAGCTTAAAAAAAAAAAAATCACAATTTGTCAAATGATTTGGGGGGGGGGAGGGGTAATTGTGAAATGTACCAAATGGTTTTGAAAATCATCAAACGACAGCAGGGGAAAAAAATCTTTTTTCAATCAATCATCACAATTGGCGAGTGTGACTATTAAGATGGCCAGTGGTGGCAAAACAGTCAATCGACAAATTTTTAGTATTACTTGCAGATTGGTGAGTGCTAATTTTGTCCTACATGTGAGTGATTCTTTTGAAACTCATGTCACAAAATGCACATCATAAATATTTCACGGACTGGGAATTTATAATCAGTTCATCAAAACAATTTAATAATTACCGTAAAATCCCGTTAATCCGCCCACCTAAATGCGACGGAAAATTGTAAAATAACCAGGGAGGGGCGCTTGCACGGTATTAGAATTGTAGTATATGATATTTATGGGTGATGGTGGTGGTTGGATGCTACCGGCCGATCGTCGCAAAGTATGCATTCTATAAAGTGACAAAAGAAACAAATTTGGAAAAAAAATGATATACAAAATAGAAAAACAGTATAACTTTACTATTAATGACGATTTCAGATTATAAAAAATTCTGGATTTCAGAAGCTTTGAAACTGGAATGCATTTAGATTAATAATAACACTAATATCTGTCATTAATATGGTAACAGAAAAATAAAACAAACTTAATAATTTAAAATAATTAAAAAACACCGAGAAATTGCAGTTGAAATTTTTAGTCGCCCAAGAATCGACTGCTTTTCTTGAACTTTACTTTCTATAAAATGAAAACATTCAGCAAATAATTTCCGTTCTCAGGTGATTAAGATTTAATAATTATTTACTGAATGTTTTCATTTTATTCAAAGTAAAGTTCAAGAAAAACATTAGATTCTAGGGCGACTAAAAAAGTTCTTAAATCATAAACATTACTCAAAAACGTCCCAACAAAAAAATAATGAATATATAGAAACAGCTCAGAAAATCTGTTTCATTAAGAATATTTTTAGTCGTCCAAGAATCGACTGCTTTTCTTGAACTTTACTTTCTATAAAATTAAAACATTCAGCAAATAATTTCCATTCTCAGGTCAGTTGATTAAGATTTAATAATTATTTACTGAATAAAACATTAGATTCTTGGGCGACTAAAAAAGTTCTTAAATGAAACTTCTTAAATGGAGTTAAAAATGGTTCTTAAATGGAGTTCAATAACAAATCTTAATGAGAACATACATCTTAACAATTTATCGCATGTTATGAATTCACCATTCTCGGGAACTGAAAATGTAGTCCAAAACAATTACAGGAAAAAAATTGTAAACAATAAATAAATACTCAAAAATTTAATGTAAATTGTTTGTTTCCATCAAAAATATTTAATTTGTAAGTATGAGGTAAAAAATAATCACAATGGATTCCTAACCACCCAAGAACTCAAATTATTTACTGAATATTTTCATACTAAAAATGTTAAAAAATGAAACAAACTAACTAAAAATACAGTCAAGAATAGTTTTTTTTAATATTATAAGCGTTGCAAATACATGAAGATATACTTTCTGTTCAGTGAAGTGTAAGATGAAATAGGCCTAAACCCCAGTGACAAAACTAACTATCGGGAACTTAATATGATATATATTGCATATTTCAAACTATTTTTGAAATATTATTAGCGTTGCAGACACACGAAAATAGTTCTGTCACTGGGTTTAGGCCTATTTCATCTTACACTTCACTGAACAGAAAGTAAATAAACAATAAACTAACTTACGGAAACTTAAAATAAATATATAAAAAGGAACAGAAACTAAAGAAACTAACTTACGGGAATTTAAATTAGTAAAAAATATATTTTACAATACTAAAATGTTTAAAAATAGAAAACTATAGCTCAACAGTAAAAACTGCTGTTTGATTTATATATATGAGTTTGTTAATTTACTATCTTTCTGTTACAGCTTTTGACTACATTTTTAGTTCCCGAAAACGTTGTAACATGCGATAAATTGTAGAACTGTACATTTTATAGTAAAGTGTAAGATTAATTTGATTCATTAAGATTTGTTATTGAAAACAGTTTGTTTCATTTCAGAACATGAGCAAATATGTGAACATTTTGAAACCATTCAGTAAAATGCAAGTTATATTCTTACCTAAAACATAATATATGGGGGCAACTAAACATACAAAGAATGAATACAATCAAAACTAACCTAATTTAATCTCAATCAGGCAAAAATTAATATCAATTCCTTTTCTTTAAAATAAATCTAAAAAATAAACACTGTGCTACGACTAATAAACTGTCGTCGCTGGTCGCTAGATCCTAGATCCTGCACCTGCTCTCATTGGCTGGCTGCTCTCGTGGCGTTGCCACGAATGGCGTTGCCGAGGCTATTTCATGGGAGGAGCTTGAAATAGCCTCGAACCCAAAATTCCATATACACGTTTTAATTTTTTTTAAAAAATCTAAATTAAAATTTAAAAATCCGGCCGCGAGGTATACTATCCGGTGACAACATCTACACATGACAAATATTTCTGAGTCCTAGGTGTTATAATTACGAAGAAATCCGCTGGCAGGCAAGCAGACAGACACTTACTCTTTTATAGAGATAGAGATTTCAATATGTTTGAAATAATGTAACATCATTAAACTACACCGCAAACCCTCCCCCTCCCCACAGACCGTAATGTAACGAAATTCTTTTGAGTGACCCTGTAAAAGAACTGTAAATGCTACACAATTCATTTTCAATACTAAACGTGCCTTAGTCAACCTGAATAACTTTCTAGGGCAATCCGGGTCTATTTACGCGAGTTAGAGCACGGACAGGGAGACAAACCTAATTCATAAACACTTTTCAACTATGTTGGAAAGTGTTAAAAAGACAGCATATTTTTTTCGTTTTTGAAATAAAATAAAATATAAAATATGTATGGGAGTTCTTCTTTTGTCCAGAGGGTTAAATGGGATCACCGTTTATTTGCAATTTAATGTCGGAAAAGTCCGAAATATATTTCAAAATTTATTCTCATATATAAGTTTATTCTCATATAACTATTTAAAAAAAAAAGATTAATATAATGTAGTAAAGTTTTTTTCGTTGGTGGCCGTAATCCATAGCAATATATTGAGGGAGAAGATTTTAGATGCATCGAGGGATGGATTACGGAAGATTGCGTTCATGCAACAACACAAGCACGTGAAGAGACTAATTTAGGAGAACTCAAAAGTGGCATTTTGAAGATGTTTAATAGCATTTATTGAAGGGAGATTACATGACCCATCAGGAGTGACCCGACCAAGCACAGAGCGCCTTTAAAGGCTACATTTTCAAGCAAGATCAGGAACAGAATTGATATGAATAATTACTTCAAAGTCCTTGACAGCTGGTACGTATTTGGCGTGCGGTTTTCGCCAAATTCCTTTGAAGAATTGCCGAGCTGGCGATAAAATATGCAAAGAGATACGGAACACATCAATGTTAAAAATAACCAAATGAGATATCTATCAAAAATTGCATCCTCAATGCATAGCGATATAGGGTTGCAAGAGGGCAAAAGTTAGTCTTACTGGGAACAGAAAATTATCTCAAGGATTTAGACAATACATCCGCTGATTGTAGAAACTATGAACTAACAATATACATATCTAACAGCTACATTTTTAAGTGTAAATGCATAAGTGCAGACATAAGAAAGAATTATTCTTTCTTTTTTATTTTTTAATTGAGCAAAATTATATCTGGAGGAAATAGAGTGTAGGAGAATGATTTTAAAATAAAAGCGTTATCTTTAATAATAGAAAGAGATATATTTAAATGCAGGGAAAGAGATGCACAGACAAATTAAATTTAGAATATAAATTTAAAATAATTAAATTAAATGCATATTGAATACGAAGAGAGGGTTAACAATAAAGAAAAGCATATATAATGGAAACTCCATTATATATATAACACGCAAAATATCGTAATTGAACATTGAAATTTGATAAACTATTTATTAAATATTACAATGAAAATTAAGTAGTATCGAGATACTTTTTGACAGCACACTAAATTTCGTCACTGACAGAGAATAAGGCTGTAAGTTTGCAAAAGGGAAACTATATAGCCTCAATTATACGGAAAGCAAAATCTCCATTAAAAAAAGACAGTATATATATATATTTACGTTTTTGGAGGAGGAAAAAAATCTAAAATGTATATTTATTTCTTCTTTCTTCATAGGAGTAAAGGGAAATACTTTTTGTAATCTTTGTAGAAAAACAAATTCTATACAAAGTGTCAGCAAGTTTTTCTTTTTTTTTTTTTTTTTGTGAAAAAAAAATTAGTCAAATATGCGGTGCAGAACATTCCTGAACCATTAAATGCGTCTCCCTCGACATTTGAGAATCTTGTTCAAAGATCGAAAAGTCATTACTTTTTTTTTTTTCCTTTTAGTCGTTTTTCCATTGAATTACTTGAAAACTTCCCGCTTTTTTGAATAAAACAAACATACTTTGAAAAAGAAAATTTATTTAATTAAATATGTTTTGCAATTAAAGTGCAGTCATTGAAAATTTACTTTATTTCATACATTAAGGAAACTTTCTGGCTCAAACTATTTTTTTTTTTTACTTTAAAAAAGCTGTATATTAACAAGCTGGCTATAAGTTTAGTTTATTTCTAAAGGACTTAATTGAAAATGTCGTATTATTTTTAAAGTTTCAATCAGGCATCAATTTATTTAAATATCTAAAATTAAATTAAATATTTTAATCTTTGCAGATACAATGATGCACGTTTCATATTTTTAGTAATAGCAAATTTTGCAAATAAGATAGAATTATTTATTTTTTTAAAATATGTTAGTAAATGATTTAAAAAAAGCGGTAAAACACCAACTTTTTAATACTTTCCAACCTAGTTGAAAAGTGTTTATGACTTCGGTTTGTCTGCCGTATGGCCGTCTGGCCGTCTGTCCGTGCTCTAACTCCCGTAAATATGCTCGGATTACTCTGCAATTTTTATATGTTATTGTTGTTATCAGTAGCTTGTTCCCTATCTGAACAAAAGTATGTAGCACTTATAGTTTTTTTACAGGGACACTCAAAAGAATTCCGTTACATTACGGTCTATGGGGAAAAATCATTTGCGGTTTATTTTAATGATGTTACGCAATTTCAAACACATTTTAATTGATATATATCACTAAGGTGCATTACAAGAATCTTAATATGGAATAGGGTGTGCATAGCACTTATAGTTACTTTACAGGGACAGTCAAAAGAGTTCCGTTACATTACGTCTATGGAGAAAAATCGTCTGCGGTTTATTTAAATAATGTTTCACTATTTTAAACGCATTGAAATTTATATATATCACTGAGGTGCATTACAAGAAGCTTACTGCAGAATAGTGTGTGTATAGCAGTCATCGTTCATTTACAGGGACACACAAAAGAATTCTCTGTTACTGTAACCGACACTGTTGCCGACACCTCTGTATATTTGAAGTGGAAACTTCTTTAGGCGCGTTGGGCATTTTTCGAGATGAGAAAAAACCATTGAACTCGCGACACCTGTAACCCACACTGTTACCGTCACTGTTACCGACACCTCTGTATATTTGAAGTGCTTAAAGTGAAAACTTCTTTATACACGTTGGGCATTTTTTGAGATGGGAAAAAAACCATTGAACTCGCGACACCTATAACCCACACTGTTATGCGTTTTATAAATTGTTTACTTAGATGTTATCTTTCAGCATATTAAACGGTATGATTTGTAAAATTATTTTGGAAGCGTTGGAAAGTGTTACATAATCTATGCTTGACGTATGATTTTTCGTTCTTGTTTATTTTTACACTCAAATTTCGCATAAAACATTATTGTGTTCATAAAACATCTGCCCCCCGTCCTTTTCAATGCGGGTTATTCATAAAATATCATCTTTTTAGTGTTGCGTCGATATTTCCACATTAGTATTTTTTTTTTAACAAATATTGTTGCACTCTTTTCAACTTGATTTCTGTAGATAAACATGGAATTTTCGAATTGATTTTTAACTCATTTTAAATTTCGACGAAGTCTTAAAATTACGACGAATTAACTTTTCTTCCATAACAAATGTCACACCTATATATTTTTGTTGTTGTTGTTGTTTTTAATGCATATTCTATCAATATAGTCGAAATGGTATTGTGCACGTTGAGTATCAAATGTACAGTGTGTCCTCGGCATTTATTCCTTAAATATTGATCATAGTATACACTATACAAAATTTTGGTCAAAAATTACGGTACATATACTGGCAACTTTGTGACCAGTATACATACCGTAATTTAACTGGACGGTAGATGTACCGTAAAATATTTAAAGTATATGTACCGGCTGCACTCCCCCCTCTTCTCAGGCCTGCACGCATTACGTAGCAAGAGCAAGTGCATCACTTGAAGGGTTGCCGTACACCAAGGCGGGGCTACCAACTTTTTCCTTGCTGAAAAATGAGGGTATAAATAGCGATTTTTTACTGAAAAACAATCATTTTACGGTATAAATACCATTTATAATCGAAATTGAACATATACGGGTTTTTGACGCTTAATACACCTTAGAAGTACGGTACTCATACTGAAAAGAGTAAACCGTTAATTTACGGTACATCTACTGAAAGTTTACGAAATTTTTTTACAGTTAACGTATATTATTAACTAGCCGTTACACGTTACTTCGTTTACGTAACATTTAATGACAATTAATGCATTTATGAAGCAACATATACGATACGACTAACAAACTCTTTATCACATTTTATAGTAGAAAATACTTCTGTTAATCCCAATTTGCATATTTTTGTTTTTCTATATAGGATCATTTAAATTTCCTTCATGAGCTTGGAATCTCGTACTCTTTCACTGAGATTAAGCGTGGAATACATTTACTTCTTTGTTAGTCTATTTTTGCATTTCTATTTATTCTGTTAATGGAAATTAATTTAACTCGTGTTTTCGTGTCGAAGAATGTTGTTTAAAGTGATTATATTAGTCATGTTTTGGAGGAAATTTGTTAAAACGTCATTAATGAACATGTGACAATAGATATGACTGTGATTCGATTAGAATAGTCTAAAAATCAAAATACGTTATGTTTATATTGCAAAAAACTTCGCATCTTGAAATAAATATTCAAGTTATATGATATTTAAAAAGAAATTAAAATGTGGTGGAGCATAAAAGTTTTAAAATAAACAAAATAAGTAGAAAAATACCTTTAACTCTCATATTTTTATCGTATTTTTGAAATGAAAACTTCTTTAGGCTCGTTGGGCATTTTTTGAGATGGGGAAAAAAACCATTGAACTCGCGACACCTGTAACCCACACTGTTACCGTCACTTTTACCGACACCTCTGTATATTTGAAGTGATTGAAGTGAAAACTTCTTTATGCGCGTTGGGCATTTTTTGAAATGGGAAAAAACCATTGAACTCGCGACACCTGTAACCGACACTGTTACCGTCACTTTTACCGACACCTCTGTATATTTGAAGTGATTAAAGTGAAAAATTCTTTATACACGTTGGGCATTTTTTGAGATGGGAAAAAATCATTGAACTCGCGACTTGAAGTGAAAACTTCTTTAGGCGCGTTGGGCATTTTTCGAGATGGGAAAAAACCATTGAACTCGCGACACCTGTTACTGTAACCGACACTGTTGCCGACACCTCTGTATATTTGAAGTGAAAACTTCTTTAGGCGCGTTGGGCATTTTTTGAGATGAGAAAAAACCATTGAACTCGCGACACTGTTACTGTAACCAACACCTCTGTATATAAGTAGGGCGGTATATAAGTAGTTAGGTATGAGGTAGGACGGGGCGGGCGCGCCGCATGCTTGCCTGTGCGCTATTGCACCGGGTTATACACCGTGTCCCAAAAGTTTAGACAATCAATAAAATTTACATTAACATAAAAAGTAATAAGGTACAATTAAAATTCGTGAGATAGGTAATAAATAAAAGCAGTTTTGCTGATATACACATATAAATTATGATAAAAGGTTCGAAATTCTAAAATATACATTAAATTATATAACAATGTGCTGTCCCAAAAGTATAGACACAATACAGTATTACATGCTTTCTTTTACATTTTTGTTCACAAAATAATATATTTTTATTTTCGTCTACTTCTATAAATACAGAATAATTTTTTCTTTAATTGAAATATCATCTGCTGTATTTTTAGCATAATAATTTGTTGAAATTTTGTGGAATCAAATGAGTTCGATGTATTGTTTTGTTTGTGATTCAGAAAATACATGTCCTGCGTATTCTGATAGAAATTCCACGTTCTAAAGAAATTTCTAAAGATGAAATTAATAAAATTTTACATTTAAAAGTGCAAGGACAATATCCTGTACAAATATCGAGAAGAACAAAGAGATCCTTGAGCAGTATTTATAGAGTTTGTAGATCGGGTGGAACATGGAATAGTAGAAAGTGAGTCGGAAGACCAAAGAAAATGATAGAATGATTACATGATGATAGAATGTTATTAAAAATAGCTTCAGTTGATAATTTATCTGTGCGTGAAATTACATCAATTTTCAGTATTTCAAAAAGTACTGTACACAGAATTAAAGCTTCAACAAATATTGTTTACAGGAGAATGAAATCAAAATCTTGCTTTAAGCAGAGACATAAAGATGCACGTCTAAAGTGGGCTAGAAAGCATATTTGGTGATGGTCATATGGTGAAAAATGGATTTCTGGCATCTTCAGTGATGAAAAGAAATGGAATTTAGACGACCCTGATGGTCATAAATTTTACTGGCAAACCTAAGAAAAGAACCCAAGAACTGTTTCACGAGACAACAAGGCTGAGGATCGGTAATGACATGGGGAAGATTTTCTTTCAACGGCCAAAAATTTCTAGGATTTATGGACAGAAAAATGAAATCAGAGGATTATCAGAATATTTTACGTACCATTTTACTGCCAATTATGGATTTGCTAGCAGGACCGGACTGTGTTTTCCAACAAGATGGGGCATCCATCCATACCTCCACATCATCGAAAACATGTTTTAGGCAAAACAATATCACACTATTAGACTGGCCAACACTTAGTCCAGATTTGAATCCCATGAAGAACATATGGGGGATCTTATCTCGTAAAATATATGAAAATGGAATGCAATATACAAGTGCAAACGACTCAAAAATTGCAAATGACAAAGCGTGGTATGAGATACCTCCTTCTGTAATGCAAAGCTTAGTTAATTCTATGGAACAACGTGTATTTGATGTTATAAAGTATCGTGGCAATACAATTAAGTATTAAAAGTAAGTTTTCAGTTACTTTTATAAATGTAAAATCAAAGGAATTACAGGTGTCTATACTTTTGGGACAGCACATTCTTAAATAATTTCATGTATATTTTATAATTTCAAACCTTTGATCATATTTTATATGTGAATATCAGCAAAACTGCTTTTATTTATTACCTATCTCACGAATTCTAATTGTACCTTATTACTTTTTATGTTAATGTAAATTTTATTGATTATCTAAACTTTTGGGACACGGTGTAGTAAGCGGTATACTAAGCGCAGAAAAATGTAAGCGATATAGTACGCGGTATAGTAACGCAGAAAAATGTAAGCGGTATAGTAAGCGAAAAAAATGTAAGCGGTATAGTAAGAGGTATAGTAACACAGAAAAAATGTAAGCGGTATAGTAAGCGGTACAGTAAATGCAGACAAAATGTAAGTGGTATAGTAAGCGGTATAGTAAAGGCAGAAAAATGTAAGTGGTATAGTAAGCGGTATAGTAAAGGCAGAAAAATGTAACTGGTATAGTAAGCGGTATAGTAATGCAGAAAGTGTAAGCGGTATAGTAACGCAGAAAATGTAAGCGGTATAGTAAGCGGTATAGTGCGACTGAAGTCTGTTTCCCGAAATTTTTTTATGTAAAATAATATGCATTATTTTTCATTTACAATAGCGCATTAAATGGAAATTGTAATATAATTTTTGTAGTAGTAAATAATGAATAAAAAACACTTCATTTAAAAGTATTTCGTGCACAATAAAACATTTCCTGACGATTCAAAAAATACACACGGAATTGTTCAAGTTTTCACTTCTGTCGGCACTCCCGGAGTGCCATTGTTTTGTTTTTATTTCACAGAGCCACACTTTTAACAGCTGTAAATCAACCAACAATATAGAAATCTTTATCACGCTTCAAATACTTTCAAAGCCCAGCTTCTGTGTTAAGCAATTTTTAACTATAGATTTAAAGATATTTTAAAATTAAAATCATACCTTTATTAGCAAAAGAAAGTTTCGCTCTGTGTGTGTGTGTCTGTTTGTTCGTTTGCGATGGCTAGCAAAATCTCCCTGCATAGGATCTGTGACATTTATACACACCAAGTAATAAGTAAAAAATGAGTTATATTTACAAACGCGTACCACAACTGAAAAAGCACCTCCAGCAATTATTGTTCCTAGACAGTACTGTAACCGAATTCTTTTGGGTGTCCCTGTCAATGAACGATGAGTGATATGCCCACTACATTCCGTAGTGAGGCTCTTGTAGTGCACCTGAGTGATACATATATATCCACTTCAATATGTTTGAAATAATGTGACATCATTAAACTACACCGCAAACCCTCCTCCTCCCCACAGACCGTAATGTAACGGAATTCTTTTGAGTGACCCTGTAAAAGAACTGTAAATGCTACACAATTCACTTTCAATATTTCAACGTGCCTTAGTCAACCTCAATAACTGCCTAGGGCAATCCGGTTCTATTTACGCGAGTTAGAACACGGACAGGGAGACAAACTTAATTCATAAACACTTTTCAACTATGTTGGAAAGTGAATGAAAATTAAGTAGTATCGAGATACTTTTTGACAGCACACTAAATCTCATCACTGACAGAGAATAAGGCTGTAAGTTTACAAAAGGGAAACTATATAGCCTCAATTATACGGAAAGCAAAATCTCCATTAAAAAAAGACAGTATATATATATATTTACGTTTTTGGAGGAGGAAAAAAATCTAAAATGTATATTTATTTCTTCTTTCTTCATAGGAGTAAAGGGAAATACTTTTTGTAATCTTTGTAGAAAAACAAATTCTATACAAAGTGTCAGCAAGTTTTTCTTTTTTTTTTTTTTTTTTTTTTTTTTTGTGAAAAAAAAAATTAGTCAAATATGCGGTGCAGAACATTCCTGAACCATTAAATGCGTCTCCCTCGACATTTGAGAATCTTGTTCAAAGATCGAAAAGTCATTACTTTTTTTTTTTTCCTTTTAGTCGTTTTTCCATTGAATTACTTGAAAACTTCCCGCTTTTTTGAATAAAACAAACATACTTTGAAAAAGAAAATTTATTTAATTAAATATGTTTTGCAATTAAAGTGCAGTCATTGAAAATTTACTTTATTTCATACATTAAGGAAACTTTCTGGCTCAAACTATTTTTTTTTTTTACTTTAAAAAAGCTGTATATTAACAAGCTGGCTATAAGTTTAGTTTATTTCTAAAGGACTTAATTGAAAATGTCGTATTATTTTTAAAGTTTCAATCAGGCATCAATTTATTTAAATATCTAAAATTAAATTAAATATTTTAATCTTTGCAGATACAATGATGCACGTTTCATATTTTTAGTAATAGCAAATTTTGCAAATAAGATAGAATTATTTATTTTTTTTAAAATATGTTAGTTGATTTAAAAAAAGCGGTAAAACACCAACTTTTTAATACTTTCCAACCTAGTTGAAAAGTGTTTATGACTTCGGTTTGTCTGCCGTATGGCCGTCTGGCCGTCTGGCCGTGCTCTAACTCCCGTAAATATGCTCGGATTTCTCTGCAATTTTTATATGTTATTGTTGTTATCTGTAGCATGTTCCCTATCTCATCAAAAGTATGTAGCACTTATAGCTTTTTTACAGGGACACTCAAAAGAATTCCGTTACATTACGGTCTATGGGGAAAAATCATTTGCGGTTTATTTTAATGATGTTACGCAATTTCAAACACATTTTAATTGATATATATCACTAAGGTGCATTACAAGAAGCTTAATATGGAATAGGGTGTGCATAGCACTTATAGTTACTTTACAGGGACAGTCAAAAGAATTCCGTTACATTACGTCTATGGAGAAAAATCGTCTGCGGTTTATTTAAATAATGTTTCACTATTTTAAACGCATTGAAATTTATATATATCACTGAGGTGCATTACAAGAAGCTTACTACAGAATAGTGTGTGTATAGCAGTCATCGTTCATTTACAGGGACACACAAAAGAATTCTCTACTGTCTGTTAACAATAATTCCTGGAAGTGCGTTTTAAGTTACTGAACGCGATTTTAAATTTAACTCACTTTTTGTCTATTGCGTGGTGTGTATAAATTCTGTAGATCATATGCAGGGCAGCACAAAAGTTCGCGAACACATTTCCGTTTATTGACAGAAACTCCAGAAGGAGAATTTTAATTTGTGCTACACGTTTCCTAACTGAACTAAAATTTAGCATCCTATGTAGTATATGTAGAAATCTATAGATCATATACAGGGCTGAAAAAAAGTATTCGTATATTTTTCCGAATATTGTATATGTTGGAAATTCCTGAAATTACGTTTTTAAATATGTTATGCGTTTTATAAATTGTTTACTTAGATGTTATCTTTCAGCATATTAAACGGTATGATTTGTAAAATTATTTTGGAAGCGTTGGAAAGTTGTTACATAATCTATGCTTGACGTATGATTTTTCGTTCTTGTTTATTTTTACACTCAAATTTCGCATAAAACATTATTGTGTTCATAAAACATCTGCCCCCCCCCCGTCCTTTTCAATGCAGGTTATTCATAAAATATCATCTTTTTAGTGTTGCGTCGATATTTCCACATTAGTATTTTTTTTTTAACAAATATTGTTGCACTCTTTTCAACTTGATTTCTGTAGATAAACATGGAATTTTCGAATTGATTTTTAACTCATTTTAAATTTCGACGAAGTCTTAAAATTACGACGAATTAACTTTTCTTCCATAACAAATGTCACACCTATATATTTTTGTTGTTGTTGTTGTTTTTAATGCATATTCTATCAATATAGTCGAAATGGTATTGTGCACGTTGAGTATCAAATGTACAGTGTGTCCTCGGCTTTTATTCCTTAAATATTGATCATAGTATACACTATACAAAATTTTGGTCAAAAATTACGGTACATATACTGGCAACTTTGTGACCAGTATACATACCGTAATTTAACTGGACGGTAGATGTACCGTAAAATATTTAAAGTATATGTACCGGCTGCACTCCCCCCTCTTCTCAGGCCTGCACGCATTACGTAGCAAGAGCAAGTGCATCACTTGAAGGGTTGCCGTACACCAAGGCGGGGCTACCAACTTTTTCCTTACTGAAAAATGAGGGTATAAATAGCGATTTTTTACTGAAAAACAATCATTTTACGGTATAAATACCATTTATAATCGAAATTGAACATATACGGGTTTTTTACGCTTAATACACCTTAGAAGTACGGTACTCATACTGTAAAGAGTAAACCGTTAATTTACGGTACATCTACTGAAAGTTTACGAAATTTTTTTACAGTTAACGTATATTATTAACTAGCTGTTACACGTTACTTCGTTTACGTAACATTTAATGACAATTAATGCATTTATGAAGCAACATATACGATACGACTAACAAACTCTTTATCACATTTTATAGTAGAAAATACTTCTGTTAATCCCAATTTGCATATTTTTGTTTTTATATATAGGATCATTTAAATTTCTTTCATGAGCTTGGAATCTCGTACTCTTTCACTGAGATTAAGCGTGGAATACATTTATTTCTTTGTTAGTCTATTTTTGCATTTCTATTTATTTTGTCAATGGAAATTAATTTAACTCGTGTTTTCGTGTCGAAGAATGTTGTTTAAAGTGATTATATTAGTCATGTTTTGGAGGAAATTTGTTAAAATGTCATTAATGAACATATGACAATAGATATGACTGTGATTCGATTAGAATAGTCTAAAAATCAAAATATGTTATGTTTATATTGCAAAAAACTTCGCATGTTGAAATAAATATTGAAGTTATATGATATTTAAAAAGAAATTAAAATGTGGTGGAGCATAAAAGTTTTAAAATAAACAAAATAAGTAGAAAAATACCTTTAACTCTCATATTTTTATCGTATTTTTGAAATGAAAACTTCTTTAGGCTCGTTGGGCATTTTTTGAGATGGGAAAAAAACCATTGAACTCGCGACACCTGTAACCCACACTGTTACCATCACTGTTACCGACACCTCTGTATATTTGAAGTGATTGAAGTGAAAACTTCTTTATGCGCGTTGGGCATTTTTTGAAATGGGAAAAAACCATTGAACTCGCGACACCTGTAACCGACACTGTTACCGTCACTGTTACCGACACCTGTGTATATTTGAAGTGATTAAAGTGAAAACTTCTTTATACACGTTGGGCATTTTTTGAGATGGGAAAAAATCATTGAACTCGCGACTTGAAGTGAAAACTTCTTAAGGCGCGTTGGGCATTTTTCGAGATGGGAAAAAACCATTGAACTCGCGACACCTGTAACCCACACTGTTACCGTCACTGTTACAGACACCTCTGTATATTTGAAGTGATTAAAGTGAAAACTTCTTTATACACGTTGGGCATTTTGTGAGATGGGAAAAAATCATTGAACTCGCGACTTGAAGTGAAAACCTCTTTAGGCGCGTTGGGCATTTTTCGAGATGGGAAAAAAACCATTGAAATCGCGACACCTATAACCCACACTGTTACCGTCACTGTTACCGACACCTCTGTATATTTGAAGTGATTAAAGTGAAAACTTCTTTATACACGTTGGGCATTTTTTGAGATGGGAAAAAATCATTGAACTCGCGACTTGAAGTGAAAACTTCTTTAGGCGCGTTGGGCATTTTTCGAGATGGGAAAAAACCATTGAACTCGCGACACCTGTAACCCACACTGTTACCGTCACTGTTACCGACACCTCTGTATATTTAAAGTGATTAAAGTGAAAACTTCTTTATACACGTTGGGCATTTTTTGAGATGGGAAAAAATCATTGAACTCGCGACACCTGTTACTGTAACCGACACTGTTGCCGACACCTCTGTATATTTGAAGTGAAAACTTCTTTAGGCGCGTTGGGCATTTTTTGAGATGAGAAAAAACCATTGAACTCGCGACACTGTGACTGTAACCAACACCTCTGTATATAAGTAGGGCGGTATATAAGTAGTTAGGTATGAGGTAGGACGGGGCGGGCGCGCCGCATGCTTGCCTGTGCGCTATTGCACCGGGTTATACACCGTGTCCCAAAAGTTTAGACAATCAATAAAATTTACATTAACATAAAAAGTAATAAGGTACAATTAAAATTTGTGAGATAGGTAATAAATAAAAGCAGTTTTGCTGATATACACATATAAATTATGATAAAAGGTTCGAAATTCTAAAATATACATTAAATTATATAACAATGTGCTGTCCCAAAAGTATAGACACAATACAGTATTACATGCTTTCTTTTACATTTTTGTTCACAAAATAATATATTTTTATTTTCGTCTACTTCTATAAATACAGAAATTTTTTTCTTTAATTGAAATATCATCTGCTGTATTTTTAGCATAATAATTTGTTGAAATTTTGTGGAATCAAATGAGTTCGATGTATTGTTTGTTTGTGATTCAGAAAATACATGTCCTGCGTATTCTGATAGAAATTCCACGTTCTAAAGAAATTTATAAAGATGAAATTAATAAAATTTTACATTTAAAAGTGCAAGGACAATATCCTGTACAAATATCGAGAAGAACAAAGAGATCCTTGAGCAGTATTTATAGAGTTTGTAGATCGGGTGGAACATGGAATAGTAGAAAGTGAGTCGGAAGACCAAAGAAAATGATAGAATGATTACATGATGAGAGAATGTTATTAAAAATAGCTTCAGTTGATAATTTATCTGTGCGCGAAATTACATCAATTTTCAGTATTTCAAAAAGTACTGTACACAGAATTAAAGCTTCAACAAATATTGTTTACAGGAGAATGAAATCAAAATCTTGTTTTAAGCAGAGACATAAAGATGCACGTCTAAAGTGGGCTAGAAAGCATATTTGGTGATGGTCATATGGTGAAAAATGGATTTCTGGCATCTTCAGTGATGAACAGAAATGGAATTTAGACGGCCCTGATGGTCATAAATTTTACTGGCAAACCTAAGAAAAGAACCCAAGAACTGTTTCACCAGACAACAAGGCTAAGGATCGGTAATGACATGGGGAAGATTTTCTTTCAACGGCCAAAAATTTCTAGGATTTATGGACAGAAAAATGAAATCAGAGGATTATCAGAATATTTTACGTACCATTTTACTGCCAATTATGGATTTGCTAGCAGGACCGGACTGTGTTTTCCAACAAGATGGGGCATCCATCCATACATCCACATCATCGAAAACATGTTTTAGGCAAAACAATATCACACTATTAGACTGGCCAGCACTTAGTCCAGATTTGAATCCCATGAAGAACATATGGGGGATCTTATCTCGTAAAATATATGAAAATGGAATGCAATATACAAGTGCAAACGACTTAAAAATTGCAAATGACAAAGCGTGGTATGAGATACCTCCTTCTGTAATGCAAAGCTTAGTTAATTCAATGGAACAACGTGTATTTGATGTTATAAAGTATCGTGGCAATACAATTAAGTATTAAAAGTAAGTTTTCAGTTACTTTTATAAATGTAAAATCAAAGGAATTACAGGTGTCTATACTTTTGGGACAGCACATTCTTAAATAATTTAATGTATATTTTATAATTTCAAACCTTTGATCATATTTTATATGTGAATATCAGCAAAACTGCTTTTATTTATTACCTATCTCACGAATTCTAATTGTACCTTATTACTTTTTATGCTAATGTAAATTTTATTGATTATCTAAACTTTTGGGACACGGTGTAGTAAGCGGTATAGTAAGCGCAGAAAAATGTAAGCGATATAGTACGCGGTATAGTAACGCAGAAAAATGTAAGCGGTATAGTAAGCGCAAAAAAATGTAAGCGGTATAGTAAGAGGTATAGTAATACAGAAAAAATGTAAGCGGTATAGTAAGCGGTACAGTAAATGCAGACAAAATGTAAGTGGTATAGTAAGCGGTATAGTAAAGGCAGAAAAATGTAAGTGGTATAGTAAGCGGTATAGTAACGCAGAAAATGTAAGCGGTATAGTAACGCAGAAAATGTAAGCGGTATAGTAAGGGGTATAGTAAACGCAGAAAAATATAAGCGGTATAGTAACGTAGAAAAATGTAAGCGGTATAGTAAGCGGTATAATAAGGCAGAAAAATGTCAGCGGTATAGTAAGCGGTATAGTGCGACTGAAGTCTGTTTCCCGAAATTTTTTTATGTAAAATAATATGCATTATTTTTCATTTACAATAGCGCATTAAATGGAAATTGTAATATAATTTTGTAGTAGTAAATAATGAATAAAAAACACTTCATTTAAAAGTATTTCGTGCACAATAAAACATCTCCTGACGATTCAAAAAATACACACGGAATTGTTCAAGTTTTCACTTCTGTCGGCACTCCCGGAGTGCCATTGTTTTGTTTTTATTTCACAGAGCCACACTTTTAACAGCTGTAAATCTACCAGCAATATAGAAATCTTTATCACGCTTCAAATACTTTCAAAGCCCAGCTTCTGTGTTAAGCAATTTTTAACTATAGATTTAAAGATATTTTAAAATTAAAATCATACCTTTATTAGCAAAAGAAAGTTTCGCTCTCTGTGTGTGTGTCTGTTTGTTCGTTTGCGATGGCTAGCAAAATCTCCCTGCATAGGATCTGTGACATTTATACACACCAAGTAATAAGTAAAAAATGAGTTATATTTACAAACGCGTACCACAACTGAAAAAGCACCTCCAGCAATTATTGTTCCTTGACAGTACTGTAACCGAATTCTTTTGGGTGTCCCTGTCAATGAACGATGAGTGATATGCCCACTACATTCCGTAGTGAGGCTCTTGTAGTGCACCTGAGTGATACATATATATCCACTTCAATATGTTTGAAATAATGTGACATCATTAAACTACACCGCAAACCCTCCTCCTCCCCACAGACCGTAATGTAACGGAATTCTTTTGAGTGACCCTGTAAAAGAACTGTAAATGCTACACAATTCATTTTCAATATTTCAACGTGCCTTAGTCAACCTCAATAACTGCCTAGGGCAATCCGGTTCTATTTACGCGAGTTAGAACACGGACAGGGGGACAAACTTAATTCATAAACACTTTTCAACTATGTTGGAAAGTGAATGAAAATTAAGTAGTATCGAGATACTTTTTGACAGCACACTAAATCTCATCACTGACAGAGAATAAGGCTGTAAGTTTACAAAAGGGAAACTATATAGCCTCAATTATACGGAAAGCAAAATCTCCATTAAAAAAAGACAGTATATATATATATTTACGTTTTTGGAGGGGGAAAAAAATCTAAAATGTATATTTATTTCTTCTTTCTTCATAGGAGTAAAGGGAAATACTTTTTGTAATCTTTGTAGAAAAACAAATTCTATACAAAGTGTCAGCAAGTTTTTTTTTTTTTTGTGAAAAAAAAATTAGTCAAATATGCGGTGCAGAACATTCCTGAACCATTAAATGCGTCTCCCTCGACATTTGAGAATCTTGTTCAAAGATCGAAAAGTCATTACTTTTTTTTTTTTTCCTTTTAGTCGTTTTTCCATTGAATTACTTGAAAACTTCCCGCTTTTTTGAATAAAACAAACATACTTTGAAAAAGAAAATTTATTTAATTAAATATGTTTTGCAATTAAAGTGCAGTCATTGAAAATTTACTTTATTTCATACATTAAGGAAACTTTCTGGCTCAAACTATTTTTTTTTTTACTTTAAAAAAGCTGTATATTAACAAGCTGGCTATAAGTTTAGTTTATTTCTAAAGGACTTAATTGAAAATGTCGTATTATTTTTAAAGTTTCAATCAGGCATCAATTTATTTAAATATCTAAAATTAAATTAAATATTTTAATCTTTGCAGATACAATGATGCATGTTTCATATTTTTAGTAATAGCAAATTTTGCAAATAAGATAGAATTATTTATTTTTTTAAAATATGTTAGTAAGTGATTTAAAAAAAGCGGTAAAACACCAACTTTTTAATACTTTCCAACCTAGTTGAAAAGTGTTTATGGCTTCGGTTTGTCTGCCGTATGGCCGTCTGGCCGTCTGGCCGTGCTCTAACTCCCGTAAATATGCTCGGATTTCTCTGCAATTTTTATATGTTATTGTTGTTATCTGTAGCATGTTCCCTATCTCAACAAAAGTATCTAGCACTTATAGTTTTTTTACAGGGACACTCAAAAAATTCCGTTACATTACGGTCTATGGGGAAAAATCACTTGCGGTTTATTTTAATGATGTTACGCAATTTCAAACACATTTTAATTGATATATATCACTAAGGTGCATTACAAGAAGCTTAATATGGAATAGGGTGTGCATAGCACTTATAGTTACTTTACAGGGACAGTCAAAAGAATTCCGTTACATTACGTCTATGGAGAAAAATCGTCTGCGGTTTATTTAAATAATGTTTCACTATTTTAAACGCATTGAAATTTATATATATCACTGAGGTGCATTACAAGAAGCTTACTACAGAATAGTGTGTGTATAGCAGTCATCGTTCATTTACAGGGACACACAAAAGAATTCTCTAATGTCTGTTAACAATAATTCCTGGAAGTGCGTTTTAAGTTACTGAACGCGATTTTAAATTTAACTCACTTTTTGTCTATTGCGTGGTGTGTATAAATTCTGTAGATCATATACAGGGCAGCACAAAAGTTCGCGAACACATTTCCGTTTATTGACAGAAACTCCAGAAGGAGAATTTTAATTTGTGCTACGCGTTTCCTAACTGAACTAAAATTTAGCATCCTATGTAGTATATGTAGAAATCTATAGATCATACACAGGGCTGAAAAAAGTATTCGTATATTTTTCCGAATATTGTATATGTTGGAAATTCCTGAAATTACGTTTTTAAATATGTTATGCGTTTTATAAATTGTTTACTTAGATGTTATCTTTCAGCATATTAAACGGTATGATTTGTAAAATTATTTTGGAAGCGTTGGAAAGTGTTACATAATCTATGCTTGACGCATGATTTTTCGTTCTTGTTTCTTTTACGAATCGAGAACCGTTCACATTCTCTTTCGAATTTGGGACGTTGGGACATCCGAGGAAGGTAATACTATACATGTGTCTCGCGGCAGATATCACGTGACCACGCTTAGATTCCTGCTCAACGTCGCAGAAAATATTGCGGTCAGCTCTTGACTTAAAAACTTGAGCGACGCAGTGAGTTTAGCACTTCCAGGCGTCTGGGTGAATTTCTTTTCCTCGTCTTAAAACAAAATTTTTGGAGTAAAAATATTTAAAATTGGCCCATAGCTTTTTTTGATATTGAATTTTATAAATTTGTCTACTATTGAATCGTTCCTTCATGTTCCAAACATAATGTCTCTATCATTGAAATTGCGGTTTCCATTCATAGGATGTTTTTATAATAAATTCTCAATAATTCTGCTAATATTCTACAATTGCGCAATGTGATATAAGATATTTTAATGCCAAAAGCTTAAAATGTTAATTACTTTAAAACTAATTTCCCAATAAAAGGAATTGTTGGGTATTCTTGGAGTTGACCGTTTGTCGTAAAACAGCATTTATTTATATAAATATATGACACGTTTTACTCTAAGCACAAGGCTTATTAAATGTATTGAGAAATATCTGACCCACCAGGCGTTGTCCGGTCCCATAAAAAAATAGCACGAAGCGCGAAAAAACTCTGAAAATCATAGTATGTAAAATCTCAAAAAATATAAAAATATAGCTGCATGAATTCCGAATAAACTTTATTGAAAAGAGTACAAAATTTACTGTAGTAGGCTAAAAAATTGAAACCGGATTCCTTTTAACATTGCAAAAATCGCCTCGAATTGCAAAAATCCCGAACAAAACCGCATAAAAAATCTCTCAAAATTCAAAAAACGCAAAGTTTACGAAAGTGGGCTAAGTCATTATAACTGGAATACAACTCAGCACAAAACTGCCAAAAAGCGCTACAAAATGCATTGAAACTTGCGGATGACAGAATGATAGTAGGCAAAATTTCTAAAACCGAATTCCTCTTGCGAATTCAAAAAAAATCGGCACGGAACGCCAAAATATGGTACAAAACGCATTGAAAATCGCGAAAACATGAAAAATCGCGGTGGACAAAACTTACTATATTTGGCTAAAAATTTGAAACCAAATTCCTTTTCCAATGTGGAAAAATCGCCGTGGTACTCTAAAAAAGGCTAAAAAATGCATTTAAGATAAAAATCGCTGAAATTCAAACATCATGGAAAACAAATTTGCTATAATAGGCTAAATGTATGAAACCAAATTTCTTTTATCAATCTCACAAAATCGCCGCAAATTGCAAAAAAACCCTCTCTAAAAATAGCATAAAAAAGTTCACGTATTATTAAAAAAAACTGTACGATTTCCGAATAAACTTTATTAAAAAAGGACGAAATTTACGGCATTGAGTTAAATGTTTAAAAACGTTTTACTAATGTGGAAAATTGACGCAAAACGAAAAAAAATGATGATATTTTATGAAAAACCTGCATTGAAAGGGGGGGGGGGAGGGGTGTGCAGATGTTTTATGAACACAATAATGTTTTTTGCGAAATTTGAGAGTTAAAAAAAACAAAGGGGAAAATCTGGAGAATATTGAATTAAAAGAAAGGGGGGTAGTTAATATGAAATTGAGATAGTTCCCCAGTTAAGAATCTTACGTTACCGCTGCTCTTATTTGAGCGTGCCGCAAAATTTGTACATTTACGTTGATAAGACAATAACAAGGTTTTTTTTTTCAGGATTTTGTTTTCTATTTTTTCCTTTTTTTATATAAAGATTAAAATCCAAATAGTTGGGATAAAATAACAATTTGATGTCTATAAAAATTTAATTTTGATGAAAAGTAATATTTCTGTGCATATAAAAATGAGTAGAAATGAAAGTTCAAATAATAATTCTAAGTCATAACTACAGTGTTCTCTAATCTGAAAACACATAAAAAATACAATAAAGATTGAAGAAAAGAAAGAAACGGACACATTAATGCATTTTAACGTAGCAATATTTATTTCGCAGAAAGCATGCTTGATTTACATACATCATATTAATTAATTATTATTATTATTTATCTAAATTAATAGGACATCGCTGCATATATAAGTGCTAGACCAATTTACCAAAAATCAATTTAAATTTTTATTACTAAATATACACTACTTTATATCAACAACATATATATTTTTTAATCATGCATGCTTAAAAGAAAAAAAAAGAGCATAGCCATAGAGTAGTGTAATTAAAAAATGTATCTCACCAAAGTACATTTGAAAACTGCCTGGCAGCTGTCAGACTTACGAATGCAACATGTATCTATGACCTTTGTGAATTTTGGCTTCTACGACCTTTGTGAATTTTTAGTAAGCCGAATTGCTACTTCTACAATAAAATGCTGTGAGACTGCATGTACGCTCGTCGATAGGTTTCCACCGAGTCGGTCATGCATATTTGCTTGTGCGAGGAAGTTGGAAAATCCGGACTCCAGGTACCTCAGTCGGACTTCCGTTTCGGGTGCAGGATGGAAACTTGCATCAGGGAGAGTCAAGTATGAGATCGAAACGCGGATATCCAATGCATCTTTCCCGAGTCTTGGAGAAAAAGGGAATATAAACTCATCTGTCTTTATTTTCCTTCTCATCTTTTTATTTAAATGCACATCAGATACTCAGTTGGGGAGGGGGGAGACCAAGAGGGATATTTTTGTGTTGAGGCATTCTCTGGGAAAAGGTTCACCTCAGTCCGTCTTCCCCACTTCCTTTGTCCCTTATTGGCAATATTCCTTAGCCAATGAATAGACGGGCTATAAGCATGGGGTCCCCAGTACACTTCATGCCAAAAAGCTCTCTGGGCTCATATTTTTTGTTAAGTTTCTATATAATAAATTTCCTCTACAAGTAATGAATCTACCTTTGTTCCTCTTATAGCTTCTTGTGTCAGCTTCTATTTCCGAACAAGTTTTGTGGTTCAGTGAGATACTAAGATACTCTGATGGTTATGCTTACGAGAAAATTGATTAAAAGAAAAAATATATATACAATTTAAAATATGTATACAATAAAATAACACAATTTTTTGAAAAACGCACACAAATTGTAATTGACAGAGAAACCAGTTTTAATAGGATAAATATTTGTTTGGGTGTGTTTAAAACAGAATAATAGTTATTAAATATGTATATGTGCCAGCTTCTATTTCAAAACAAGTTTTGTGGTTCAGTTAGATACTAAGATACTCCGATGGCTATGGATACGTGAAAGATACACATTATAAAATATGCATACAATAAAATAAAAGAAATTTTTAAAAAGTGCACAAAAATTTTAATTGACAGACACACCAGTTTTAATAGGATACATACTTGTTTGAATGTGTTTAATACAGAATAAGAGTTATTAAATGTGTAAATGTGCCACCTTCTATATCCAAACATGTTTTGTGGTTCAGTGGGATACTAAGATATTCCGATGGCTATGCATACGTGAAAATTGATTAAAAGAAAAAAAATATACATTATAAAATATGTATATAATAAAATAATACAAATTTTTGAAAAGTGCACAAAAATTGTCATTGACAGAGACACCAGTTTTAATAGGATAGATATTTGTTTGAGTGTGTTTAATACAGAATAATAGTTATTAAATGTACCAGCTTATATTTAAAACAAGTTTTGTGGTTCAGTGAGATACTAAGATACTCCGATGACTATGTAGACGTGAAAATTGATTAAAAGAAAAAAAAATTACACATTATAAAATACAGGGTGTCCATAATTAAACGACCCTACTTTAAAGTTGTCTACAGACGAAACTATTGGTCAGAAAGTTGTGAAATTTTGTGAAGGACATAATGAAGGAATGGAAATTTGTTTAAGCGAAAAAAAATTAGTTCAAAATTTCTCCGCTAGAGGGCGTTTTTTTTAATGAATTACACATTTAGCATACATTTACGATAGTTTACATATTTTATTGCAACAAAACATGTTCCACATGACGGCTATCATTTTCAGCTACCGTCTGGAATCGTAAGATAGCATGTTCCACAGTTGACCGCAGTGTTTTCTGGGAAATGCTAAAAACATGTTGCGAAAAAAAGTTATATTCAACATATTTTGTTGTAATAAAATTTGCAACCTATCATAAATGTATGCTAAATGTGTAATTCATTAAAAAAAACGCCCCCTGGCGGCGAAATTTGGAACTAAATTTTTTTTCGCCTTAACAAATTCCCATTCTTTCATTATGTCCTTCACAAAATTTCACATATTTCTGACTAATAAATCTTACTAACAGCAATTAAAAACGTGTTTAGCTTATTTCACACCTTTAAATTCTGAATTTTCAATCAATTGTTTATACTGTGCATCTGTATTTTAAATTAACCACTATACAAATTTCAAGTTTCTAACCTGAATACCTCCAACTAAATCGTAATTTAGAACGTTTTCCACTCATTTCATCCTTAAAATTTCGAATTTGTCAGAAACCGTTTATAGCGAGCATTTACATTTTAAAACTAACAACCCTGTCTATTTCGAAGCTTCTGTACCAACAGTAATGCATAAATCGCAATTTTAAAACTTTTTTGTTCATGCACTCTTTTATTTGTTATAAATATACTGTTTTTACAGCCCGTGTAAACATTTCGTTAAAAAATAACTAGTTGTAAAAGAAATATGTTTCCTTCTCGCTTTTTTTTTCATGTCGGCTTCTTTAACATAACATTAAAAAAATAGTTCTCATCCTTCGAACTCTCTAAAATTTTAATCTGTTATAAATAGAATTGTATCCAAGCTCTCTTTAAATTGTTGTGAAAAAATATGCATATTTAGTAGTGGAAACACGAGTCTAACCCGAGCGACGCCACACCAAAACACCCCGCTTTTTTCGAGTGTTTTTTTTCTTTTTTTTAATTCAAAAATTTCTCAGATTTTATTATTTTTTTAATATTTTCTACACATCCGAATGTTTCGAAAATTTTGTAGGTGATGTAAATCTTGTCTACCAAGATGCTCTAAAAATTTTTACCGAAATACGGACGTTTAGTTACTTATAACGTTAAAAAAAAAAAAGATCGTTTTTATAAGCCGTGAATTGAATTGCGTTACCACTGATTCTGAAAAGTTTAAAATTCGTATTTTGTAAAACTATTTGAGCCATCAATTAGAAGAAGGTTCCACCTTTAAAAGCATATTTTTGATATGTCGGTAGCTCTAAAATTACGCCCTGGAGGTATGTTGCCATAATGGGAAAAACGTCCTTCGGGAAAACGACACTTTTTGATTTCTGTTTTCAAAAAATTAACAGCGACATACTTTCGAATTGATTGCGATATTTGTGACATAAGCGTACAATCTTTCTGAATATGTCTTCCAATTTTAACTGTACCGAGCGGTTTGGTATATTTAGGTATTAACATGCATGAGATAGAAGAACGTTTTGGGATCGTCACATCGGACTAGTTTTCTGTTCATTTTTTTTTTTTTTTTTTTTTTTTTTTTTTTGCCAACAATGATACTTTTAAAAATATTTTCGATTGTTATACTGGATATATTAGAAACGAAAATGTTATTTCATTGTTACATTTTTTTTCAACAAAGTAACATTAACTACTAAGATAAAAATGTCTCTCAACAATAAAGCATTAAACAATGATTGATTTTGTAAGTGAAACAATGACCTCTTTCTTAAAACTTTATGTTCATTGACTACCTTGCTTCTTTTCGTAAAGAGATTTTACGTGTGATTTATGAATTTGTTATTTTTTAAAGTTATTACTGTGTTTTGACTTCTATTTATTTAACTGAATAAAATCATCGTTTTTGATTGAATATATAAGTGCTTTTGTAAACATTCCATCATGAAATAGAACGAAGTCTCAGGCATAGGTTCGCAAGCCTTTTGTAAGTACTCACTACAATTTTATACTAATACTATGATAAAAACTAAGCTACCATTCCTCTATTGATATTAATTAAGTCTTTTGTTTCTGATGTCCTAAGAATAGGACATGACATTTACCTTTATTTTGTGTTTACAATAACTTTTATAAATATTTATATGCAATAATGATATTTATATACAATAAACCTCTATTTAAAATAAAAAATGGGGGTCTTTTCTCCTAACTAATAATTAGTGACAAAGAAAATACTAGAAAGTTATGTGTCTTTTAATTATTTTCTAATACATTTTCCAAACGTCTTCAAAAATTCTTTTGCCCTATTAGTAGTATGCATTATCACTCTGTTTGTTAGATTACAATAAATGACATACCCACTAACCTTAGTTTTTTCGTGTCGGTAACTACTTTAAATTTATTTTTAAATCTAAAAATAATTTTTCCTCTCAATTAATTTTAAATAATCGACAAGAAAGAATCAAGACAACGAAATTATAGCTGCAGTGTGCTATTCAAATGAACTCTGTTTATACATGCAGTGGTAAGAATATTACATGCATTGATAAGATTTTGATAAGAGGGTTTTTTAACATTTTAAACGTATTTTAACATCTATTAGTGTTTTTAAATGTCACCTGTTGAGTAACATCGAGATCTGTTATATCTCGTATTGATATTTTATGAATAAAGTAAGGTGCAAATTTGCATTTTAAAACATGTGTTTTATCAAGCCTAGCATAAATAAAGCTGAACATTTATATACAGAGAGAGGAGGGGGGAAAGAGATGCATACTTTTCGAATTTTTACTTCTTAATATATTGAGTCATAAAGTACAAATACAAATTAAAATCAAATACAAATTACAGTACTGTTCAAAAAAAGTGCATCTCATTTGATTTTTATTGTAATTTTGAACCAAACAGCAACTATGCTAAAATAATCCTCTTGAATTGCCTCAGACAACATCTACGTGTTAACTAGGGTGGAGCGAAAAAAATTTACAAAAAATGGGTAGATTCCAAAAGTTGCCTTTATACTAGTACATCAAATGTTTGCAATTTTACCGCTGAAAAAAAAAAAGACTTGTGTCTGCGCTTTTGGTCAAAAAGTCGAAATTTTGGGAAAAATTTGACAATTTTTTAAAAAATAAAATAAATAAATTTGTAGAACTGGTTATGATTTAAAAGTGTCATTTCCACCTTTATTAATAAAGATTTAAAATATTGAAACGATAAAATGATATCTTTATTCTGTATAACTGGAGCAAAACTGACAACTTTCGATAAAAATTGGGCGTTGCCATTCTTGTACAGCATACAACGAATCTTTGTTTTGAATGCAGCTCTTAGCTAGTTGCTTTTACAACTACCCAGAACATACCACATGGAGTTGGGTACGTATCATGTCCCACCCGTACCCAGCCCAACCACTTTACCAGCTGAGCACAGTGTTTTATTTAGTCCTTGAATTGTGATTTTTTGTCAAAGACTGGATCGAATTTTCGATGTATCAATCTAGTCTTGGTGTATTCATCTCTTCTTTCGTATATCCAGACTTGTGTGGGACAATTTTTCTGGGCTCCTATTCGCTAGTTGTTTTGAGCAATATCCTGAAGAAATAGCTTTGCAAATGTCCAGCGGGTATTTCTGGTTTATGCTGAGTGCTTTCTCACCGATTTCAAGAAATATGTTTTCCAAATTACTCTTAATGTGCTCAAAAACTGCAATAAAAAGTGAATAGCATTTGGAGAAAGACTTTCCTAATGGTTCGGTGAATACATGTGGACCAGAAGTTTTCCCATCGATCTTGACGCAATGGCGAAATGACGCAAAGGCAATTCATTCGAATGGAGATGGCATATGATCCATTGTACTGATCTTGCAAGCTTCTCTTCCATTCGACGGATTACTCCAGTATGCTTCCCGTTTTCACAGAACACGCATTACAACCCAAACATGAGAGGCTCGACAAATCAATATTTTCATCTTCTTAAAACTTCCATATGCATTTAAAAATATCTTTTGATGCTTCAGATGAGTAAGTTATGTGCCCCAAATATTTGGAGCCAGGCTCTTGTATGATACTAACATGTTCTCCTTTCATAATCCTACAATACGCATGTTTATCCTCTTTTCTATACACATTGTGTCATCTTTTCCAGAGTCAAAATATAAGGCTCTTACTTCTGTTTTGAGGTGCTGTTCTTTACGTTGAGACGGACGAGCTAATTGGCGTTCACGCCTTATCTTGCTTCTGTCTATAATGGGTACAGGTACATTATGTTTTCCCGTGTCATTTGCTTCACGCGCATAATCCTGGAGAACCCCTGAGGCAAGAGCTGCAGCAGACCGATCAGAAATTTCTTAGAAAAAGTTTGAAGCTTCATTCTTTTTTCGCTATTTGAGAATGAATGTGGGAATTCAACTGTATCTATTATTGAATTATTGCATGCTGATTAGTTTTCTTCAATTGCACGTGTAGAATATTCTAATTGAAGTGCTTCTTTATTTATTCTTCTTTCTATTAATGTTTTTTCAAAGAATCGTTGTACGGCAACGCCAGACAACGTTCCAGAATGGCAACGCCCCTTTTTTACCGAAAGTTGTCAGTTTTGCTCCAGTTATACAGAATAAAGATATCGTTTTATCGTTTCAATATTTTAAATCTTTATTAATAAAGGTTGAAATGACACTTTTAAATCATAACCAGTTCTACAGAATTTTTTTTTTTTTTTTTTTTTTTTGAAAAATTGTTAAATTTTACTCAAAATTTCGATTTTGGACCAAAAGCGCAGACTCAAGCCATTTTTTTGTTTTCAGCGGTAAAGTTGTAGACAGTTGATGTATTAGTATAAAGGCAACTTTTGGAACCTACCCGTTTTCTGTAAAAAAAAAAAAAAAAAAAAAAAAAGAAGAATTTTTTTTTCGCTCCACCCTAGTGTTAACATATTCTTGCCGTAATGCAAAATTAGATTGCATCATGATCGTTATACGCAGCTTGAATCCATTTTGTATACGTTACATTATTCTTCATCTCTGATCTCATGGCCAGATACACTTACTTGATGCCAAACCAAAGGAGTATTGTTGTGGCATAGCATAAGGATCATCATTCTACTCGTCGTGTTGTTTACAGCGCGCCATGTAGTCAGTGGACAGTAAATAGATAGATAGCTTTTTAAGTTCCGAAATATTGGATCGGTTATCAGAAAAAAGCAAAACATGCAAACACGGTTATCTGCGTAATAACAAGATCACATATTGCTGCGTTTCTGCATGAAAAACTGTAAGATAACTGACTTTATCGGCGATACAAAAGTGAGAGAAAAGAAGTAGCAGGATTTTTGGCTAGTAAAGTACCACTATGCTGACACAAGCTGATTAGCTGCCTTAAGACCCAACTGAAAAGCTGCACATTTTCCAATAACCAGTCTCTCCTTACACTTAATTTTCAAAATGTTTGTTTAGATTTATGTGTAATCTTGCCAAACAGACCAAAGTGTGGATCCTAAACGGAAAAGAAATCCATTATTTTCTCCGAAGAAATAACGTTCGATTTTCATGCCAGTGATGGGAACAAAAATTTTTGTCTTAAAAAAAGTGAGCAGATTGATAGTGTTGACATTAGCGTTAAATTCGCTCTTTGTCAAACTGTCTGAGCCTGCAATTGATAAAATGCAATTTACGGATTTTCGTAGTTATTAATGTTCGTAGAATTAATATTATTTTACAGGGCCACACAAAATAAGTCAGATATATTACGACGTATGAGCAGGGATTGCTTAAAATACATTTTGAAGATAATAAAATATTTAAAATAAATTTAAAAGCTTATTTTTTACCATTAGCTTATTTAACTGAACTTGATTCGTGTATGTGAAGATAATATAATTTTGTAATCGATTTTTCTCTCACTTCCTGATAGGCTAGAATTATAAAATTTGTATGTACAGGTGTGTTTCAGATGACAATACGATATATTAATATTTCTACTCTCTCTCTCTCTCTCTCTCCTTCCCTCCCCCCTGTCTCCTCCTTCTCCCCCTCTCTCCCTCGCCCCTTCCCTCTCTCCTCTCACTACCCTTCCCTCTTCCCCCCTCTCCCCTTCCCGTTTTCCCCCACTTCCCCTTCTCTTCAACAGAAGTATTAACTTCCTGATGAGAAATTTTAAATATAAGAACGCATTTCACGCCCATATGTTTAACATTAGCGAGGAAATTTCACTTGTTTACGTTTCAGATTTTACAAGCCTATACAACAAATTAAAAAATATTTTAATACTTCCTTATGTTTATGTTAAATAACTAAACAAAATTACTGGAAACAGTATTTTTCTGATTTTTGATAAAGTGAAAATCTCTAATGAAAGGAATGTATTCTTATCTTGATAAGATTGCCTAAGCTAATATGTAGAACCTAAGCTAATAACCTTGCCTAAGTTAATAAAAAAAATACATTTTTTTTGTTACAAAATTATGGCGTTACACTAGCGAATACCGTATAAAATGAAAATATGGAATTAAAAAAAAATATTTAAGGGAAAAAAAATAAAACATTTTAAAATATGTGTGTGCTTTTTTAAAGTGTATCACAAAAGTTATTCGTAATAGGTGATTTTATATTTTTTGTTTAGAACGACATTTTTTGCAATCATACCTTTAAAAATGTTCGATTGTTATATTGTTGGTTGCAGAATTGTAAATATTATTTCATTGTTAATTTAAGAAAAAAACTGATAAACATTCAAGTACTGAGATAACAATGTCTCTAAACAATAAAACGTAACAATGAACTCCAATTTTGTAACTCAAACAATTGTCATGACCTCTTTCTTAAAACGTTCTGTCGTATGCCTTGTTACTTTGCTTACTTTTGAGAAACCGATTAACTGTTTTCGTGTATTGATTAATTATTTTTTAAAGTTATTACTGTGCATTTGACTTCTTTTGAAATTAAAAGTGTTTTTGAATTATGAAGGGAAATCGAAATATAATGCGTAGAATCGAGAACCTTTTGTAAGTAATTAGTACAAATTAGATTTGTATAGCCAGATAATAACTATAGCCTAAGTTATCATTCCTTATGTACGTTAAGACAACGATACTATAGTTACATTAACTTTCCCACATGAAGTGTTTCTATACATGCGCCGATAAGAATCTTTCCAGGGAATTTCTGCTAAGATGTAGTATCCTCGCTATCTGTTATTGGAACATTTTCTGACTTTGTAATTTGGGAGAAACATAAATAACAGTATCTTTTCATATATTTAAAAAGTCAGAATACTTTCACATTTAATCAAGAATCTTATTTACATGTTTCTTTTTTTTTTTAAATGAGAAGTGCTTTTCAGTTTAATTCAGAACGTGAATTTTTATATGTGCGCATTTAGTCAAAAACTTATTCACACAGAAAATATTATTCTGAGTGATCGAAAATCGACCTGAGTAGGGATTATATTACATCTCTTCACAAATTACAGTTTTTAAGCGATCGAAAACCCACCTTTTTTAGTCTTATTTTGCATTATTTTAAATTATTACTCATTCTAAAAGTAGTTTAATCTAACCTATACACAGAACACATGTTAGATTTTTCATAAAACTGCATATAAAATAATAATAATAATAATAATAATGGAATACCTAAGTTATTTTTAAAATTATGTTTAAATAACTGACATTACCACTAATGGATTTATTTTTTAATTTATTATATCTTCTTAACTAATGGATTGAAATTAAACAAGCTTCATATTTATCTTATTTCTCTGAAAATGTGATATTGCATTGATCTTTTAAAAGTTACGTTTATTCAAATTTGTAAATGATCCGATCTCCTTAATGAAACTGCATAGCTTCCATGATAAAAGACTGTCATTCAATTCATTATTATAGTTATGCTTTTCTTTTCTCATTTAAAATGAGAAGTGCTTTTATATATGCATTATATATGCATTAATTAGAACTTAGTTAAAGTCAAGTAAATATCCTGTAAATTTACTTTATTCGGACTTCTTCTTCTTCTTCTTTTTTTTGTGTGTGTGTGTGTATACAGGGGTTTCAAAAATTACTGGTAAAATTTGAAAATTTTTGCAACAGAATGTATATCCGGAAATGGCACGTTTAAGAGCTGATGGCGAATAAAAATGTGAAAGGTGCAGAAGCGTAAAAGCGCCATCTATTGGCGCCATTAATTCCGTAATACTCGCATAGATCCCTACATGCCTGCACATTTCATGCCACCAAAATAAAGCTCATTAGGCTCGCCACCAACACCATTCTTATATGTGGGGAAATTTTAGATTTTCAATTTTAAAAATGCGGCGAATAAGCTAAATATGGTTGAGTGCAATCTACATTTATATTTATAGTAATTAATCTAGATTTGTATTTATTTAAATATGTATGCAGTAATCTTTCAAGATATTGTGATTTTTTTACCTTATGCAAAACTAAGAGCAGGTAAACATATAACATGTGGTAATCTTTATCTTTCAGGTTTTATTTTTATTTCTTTAGGTTTGACCTTCTCTCTATTAAGTGCACTTTGACTATAAGCTGCAGTTTTTAACAGATCCGATGTATGCATGTAAAAAAATACATATATTTTTAAATATATACATGTGTTAGAAATCAGTTTAAAGGTTCAATAAAATTCTCCAAACAGTGCAAATGTTTATTAAGCACATTCTACAGTTTAAATTGTAATATTTAAACCCGACATTAGTAATTCAGGAAAGTGGTTTGAGACGCGAGACACAGAATATTCCTTGGGCACCACAGAATATTCTTTGGGTGCTTGTGCACCAAATATTCCTTTGGTGAAATTTGCGCTGCAAGTCTTACTGCCATAGTATTTTCATCAGCAATGTGCACCAATTATTCCTTTGGTGACTCTTGCGCTAGAAGAATTTATGACATAGCTTTCTCATCGGCAATGTGCACCGAATATTCCTTCGGTAGAGTAGCCCCACAAGAATATATGTCATACCTTCAACATCGGCAATGCTCACAGAATATTCCTTCGGTAGAGCTTGCGCTACAAGAATATAAACCATAGTTTCTACATCGGCAATGCTCACCGAACATTCCTTCCGTAGCGCTTACGTTCAATGTCTAAATTAGATTTTTTATCGCAACGTGGACCAAACATTCCTTTGGAGACACTTGCGCTACAAGAATTTATGACACAGCTTTCTCATCGGCAATGTGTGCCAAATACTACTTTGGTGACACTTGCGCTACAAGAATTCATGACACAGATTTCTCATCGGCAATGTGCACCGAATATTCCTTCGGTTGAGCTTGCCCCACAAGAATTAAAGCCATGCCTTCAGCATCGATAATGCTCACCGAATATTCCTTCGGTAGAGCTTGCGCTACAAGAAAATATGCCATAGTTTCTACATCGGCAATGATCACCGAATATTTCTTCCGTGGAGCTTGTGTTCAATGAATAAATGATATGGATTTTTTATCGGCAATGTGGATAAAACATTCCTTTGGAGACACTTACGCTACAAGAAAAAAGCTTCGTATTCTCATCGACAATGTGCACCAAGTAATTCTTTGGTGAATCTTGCGCTAGAAGAATTTATGACATAGTATTCTCATCGGAAAGGTGCACCGAATATTCCTTCGGTAGAGTTTTCCCAGAAGAATATAAGCCATACCTTCAACATCGGCAATGCTCACAGCATATTCCTTCAGTAGAGGTTGCGCTACAAGAATATATGCCATAGTTTATACATCGGCAATGCTCAACGAATATTCCTGGAGTACAGCTTGTGTTCAATGACTAAATGACATGGATTTTTTATGCACAATGTGGACCAAAAATTCCTTTGGAGACACTTACGCTACAAGAATAAAAGCTTGGCATTCTCATCGACAATGTGCACCAAATATTTCTTTGGTGACTTTTGCGCTACAAAAATTTATGACATAGTTTTCTCATCGGCAATGTGCACCGAATATTCCTTCGACAGAGTTTTCCCCAGAAGAATATATGCCATACCTATAACATCGGCAATGCTCACAGAATGTTCCATCAGTACAGCTTGCGCTACAATACAATTTTTTATCAGCAATGTGGACCAAACATTCCTTTGGAGACACTTACGCTACAATATTAAAAGCTTGGTATTCTCATCGTGGAAAGAGAAAAAATATGCTCAATGAAATGCTAAAACAGTCTATGACGAAAAAATACTGAAAATGCTCATGCATCGCACTCCGACAGAAGGAAATATAAGAAATATTTTGGGAGAGGGATTTATGTTCGGACAAATTAAATAGCTCTCCGTCGAAAAAGACGATCGCTCTCTGGAATGCTAAAACAGTCTATGAAGAAGAAATACGAAATATGCTCATGAATCACACTCCGACAGAATGAAATGTTATATATTTGTGCGGAGATGTATTTATTTCTGGACAAAAGTAAATACCTCTCCGTCGAAAGAGAACAAGACCGCTCAATGAAATGCTAAAACAGTCTATGAAAAAGAAAAACTAAATATGCCCATGCTCACATTCCGACAGAAGAAAATGTTAAATATTTTTGCGGAGATGTATTTATTTCTGGACAAAAGTAAATACAACTCCGACGAAAAAGAAGATCGCTCAATTAAATGCTAAAATAATATATCAAGAAGAAATACGACATATTCTCATGCACAGCACACCGACAAATGGAAATGTTAAATATTTTTGCAGAGATGTATTTATTTCTGCACAAAAGTAAACCTCTCCTTGGAATAAGAAGATCGCTCTCTGGAATGCTGAAACAGTTTAATAAGAAGAAATACGGATTATGATCATGAATCACACTCCGAGAGAATGAAATGTTAAATATTTGTGCGGAGATGTATTTATTTCTGGACAAAAGTAAATACATCTCCGTCGAAGAAGAAGATAGCTCTCTGAAATGCTAAAACAGTCTATCAAGAAGAATATGCAATATGCCCATGCATCACATTCCGACAGAAGGAAATGTTAAAAATATTTTGGGAGAGGTACTTATTTCTGGACAAAATAAATACCTCTCCGTCGAAAAAGAAGATTGCTCTTTGAAATGATAAAACAGTCAATGAAGAAGAAATACGAAATACGCTTATGCGTCACACTCCGACAGAAGGAAATGTTAAATATTTTTGCGGCGATGTATTTATTTCTGGACAAAAGTAAATACCTCTCCGTCGAGCGTCGAAAGAGAAGAAGACCGCTCAATGAAATTCTAAAACAGTCTATAAAAAATAAATACAAAATATGCTCATGCATAAAACTCCGACAGAATGAAATGTTAAATATTTGTGCGGAGATGTATTTATTTCTGGACAAAAGTAAATACCTCTCCGTCGAAAGAGAAGAAGACCGATTAATGAAATGCTAAAAAAGTCTATGAAAAAGAAAAACGAAATATGCCCATGCTTACGTTCCGACAGAAGGAAAACTTAAATATTTTTGCGGAGATGTATTTATTTCCAGAGAAAAGTAAATTCATCTCTGTCGAAGAAGATCGCTCTCTGAAATGCTAAAACAGTCTAACAAGAAGAATAGGCAATATGCCCATGCATCACATTCCGACAGAAGGAAAGGTTAAAAATATTTTGGGAGAGGTATTTATTTCTGGACAAAATAAATACCTCTCCGTCGAAAAAGAAGATTGCTCTCTGAAAGGCTAAAACAGTCTATGAAGAATCAATATGAAATATGCTCATGCGTCATACTCCGACAGAAGGAAATGTTAAATATTTTTGCGAAGATGTATTTATTTTTTGACAAAAGTAAAAACATCTCCGTTGAAGAAGAAGATCGCTCTTTGAAATGCTAAAACAGTCAATGAAGAAGAAATACGAAATACGCTCATGCGTCACACTCCGACAGAAGGAAATGTTAAATATTTTTGCGGCGATGTATTTATTTGTAGACAAAAGTAAATACCTCTCCGTCGAGCATCGAAAGAGAAGAAGACCGCTCAATGAAATGCTAAAACAGTCAATGAAGAAGAAATACGAAATATGCTCATGCCTTACACTCCGACAGAAGGAAAATTGTAAATATTTTTGCGGAGATGTATTTATTTCTGGACAAAAGTAAATACACCTCCGCCGAAAAAGAAGATCGCTCAATTAAATGCTAAAATAATATATCAAGAAGAAATACGAAATATTCTCATGCACCAGACACCGACAAAAGGAAATGTTAAATATTTTTATGGAGATGTATTTATTTCTGCACAAAAGTAAATACCTCTCCTTGGAAAAAGAAGATCGCTCTCTGGAATGCTAAAACAGTCTAAGAAGAAGAAATACGAAATACACTTATGAATCACAATCCGACAGAATGAAATGTTAAAAATTTGTGCGGAGATGTATTTATTTCTGGTCAAAAGTAAATACATCTCCGTAGAAGAAGAAGAAGACCGCTCAATGAAATGCTAAAACAATCTGTGAAAAAGAATTACGAAATATGCCCTTGCATCACATTCCGACAGAATGAAATGTTAAATTTTTTTGCGGAGATGTATTTATTTCTGGACAAAAGTAAATACATCTCCGTGGAAAGAGAAGAAGGTCATTGTCTGAAATACTAAAACAATCTAACAAGAAGAAATGCGAAATATGCTTATGCATCACACTCCGACAGAAGGGAATATTAAATGTTTTTGCGGAGATGTATTTATTTCTGGACAAAAGTAAATACATCTCCGTCGAAAAAGAACAAGATCGCTCCCCGAAATGCTAAAACAGTCTATAAAGAAGAAATACGAAATATGCTCATGAATCTCACTCCGACAGAATGAAATGTTATATATTTGTGCGGAGATGTATTTATTTCTGGACAAAAGTAAATACACCTCCGACGAAAAAGAAGATCGCTCAGTTAAATGTTCAAATTATATATCAAGAAGAAATACAAAATATTCTCATGCACCAGACACGGACAAAGGAAATGTTAAATATTTTTACGGAGATGTATTTATTTCTGTACAAAAGTAAATACCTCTCCGTGAAAAGAGACGATCGCTCTCTGGAATGCTAAAACAGTCTAAGAAGAAGAAATACGAATTATGATCATGAATCACACTCCGAGAGAATGAAATGTTAAATATTTGTGTGGAGATGTATTTATTTCTGGACAAAAGTAAATACATCTCCGTCGAAGAAGAAGATAGCTCTCTGAAATGCTAAAACAGTCTATCAAGAAGAATATGCAATATGCCCATGCATCACATTCCGACAGAAGGAAATGTTAAAAGTATTTTGGGAGAGGTACTTATTTCTGGACAAAATAAATACCTCTCCGTCGAAAAAGAAGATTGCTCTTTGAAATGCTAAAACAGTCAATGAAGAAGAAATACGGAATACGCTCTTGCGTCACACTCCGACAGAAGGAAATGTTAAATATTTTTGTGGCGATGTATTTATTTCTGGACAAAAGTAAATACCTCTCCGTCGAGCGTCGAAAGATAAGAAGACCGCTCAATGAAATTCTAAAACAGTCTATAAAAAATAAATACGAAATATGCTCATGCATCACACTCCGACAGAATGAAATGGTAAATATTTGTGCGGAGATGTATTTATTTCTGGACAAAAGTAAATACCTCTCCGTCGAAAGAGAAGAAGACCGTTTAAGGAAATGCTAAAAAAGTCTATGAAAAAGAAAAACGAAATATGCCCATGCTTACGTTCCGAAAGAAGGAAAACTTAAATATTTTTGCGGAGATGTATTTATTTCCAGAGAAAAGTAAATTCATCTCTGTCGAAGAAGATCGCTCTCTGAAATGCTAAAACAGTCTATCAAGAAGAATAGGCAATATGCCCATGCATCACATTCCGACAGAAGGAAAGGTTAAAAATATTTTGGGAGAGGTATTTATTTCTGGACAAAATAAATACCTCTCCGTCGAAAAAGAAGATTGCTCTCTGAAACGCTAAAACAGTCTATGAAGAATCAATATGAAATATTCTCATGCGTCATACTCCGACAGAAGGAAATGTTAAATATTTTTGCGAAGATGTATTTATTTCTTGACAAAAGTAAAAACATCTCCGTTGAAGAAGAAGATCGCTCTTTGAAATGCTAAAACAGTCAATGAAGAAGAAATACGAAATACGCTCATGCGTTACACTCCGACAGAAGGAAAATTTTAAATATTTTTGCGGAGATGTATTTATTTCTGGACAAAAGTAAATACACCTCCGCCGAAAAAGAAGATCGCTCAATTAAATGCTAAAGTAATATATCAAGAAGAAATACGAGATATTCTCATGCACCAGACACCGACAAAAGGAAATGTTAAATATTTTTATGGAGATGTATTTATTTCTACACAAAAGTAAATACCTCTCCTTGGAAAAAGAAGATCGCTCTCTGGGAAGATCGCTCTCTGGAATGCTAAAACAGTCTAAGAAGAAGAAATACGAAATACGCTTATGAAACACAATCCGACAGTATGAAATGTTAAAAATTTGTGCGGAGATGTATTTATTTCTGGTCAAAAGTAAATACATCTCCGTAGAAGAAGAAGAAGACCGCTCAATGAAATGCTAAAACAATCTGTGAAAAAGAATTAGGAAATATGCCCTTGCATCACATTCCGACAGAATGAAATGTTAAATTTTTTTGCGGAGATGTATTTATTTCTGGACAAAAGTAAATACATCTCCGTGGAAAGAGAAGAAGGTCATTCTCTGAAATGCTAAAACAATCTAACAAGAAGAAATGCGAAATATGCTTATGCATCACACTCCGACAGAAGGGAATATTAAATGTTTTTGCGGAGATGTATTTATTTCTGGACAAAAGTAAATACATCTCCGTCGAAAAAGAACAAGATCGCTCCCTGAAATGCTAAAACAGTCTATAAAGAAGAAATACGAAATATGCTCATGAATCTCACTCCGACAGAATGAAATGTTATATATTTGTGCGGAGATGTATTTATTTCTGGACAAAAGTAAATACACCTCCGACGAAAAAGAAGATCGCTCAGTTAAATGTTAAAATTATATATCAAGAAGAAATACAAAATATTCTCATGCACCAGACACCGACAAAGGAAATGTTAAATATTTTTACGGAGATGTATTTATTTCTGGACAAAAGTAAATACATCTCCGTCGAAAAAGAACAAGATCGCTCCCTGAAATGCTAAAACAGTCTATGAAGAAGAAATACAAATTTGCTCATGAATCTCACTTCGACAGAATGAAATGTTATATATTTGTGCGGAGATGTATTTATTTCTGGACAAAAGTAAATACCTCTCCGTCGAAAAGGAAGATCGCTCAGTTAAATGTTAAAATTATATATCAAGAAGAAATACAAAATATTCTCATGCACCAGACACCGACAAAGGAAATGTTAAATATTTTTACGGAGATGTATTTATTTCTGTACAAAAGTAAATACCTCTCCGTGAAAAAAGACGATCGCTCTCTGGAATGCTAAAACAGTCTAAGAAGAAGAAATACGAATTATGATCATGAATCACACTCCGAGAGAATGAAATGTTAAATATTTGTGCGGAGATGTATTTATTTCTGGACAAAAGTAAATACATCTCCGTCGAAAGGGAAGAACACCGTTTAATGAAATGCTAAAACAGTCTATGAAAAAGAAAAACGAAATATGACCATGCTTACATTCCGACAGAAGGAAAAGTTAAATATTTTTGCGGATATGTATTTATTTCCGGACAAACGTAAATACATCTCCGTCGAAGAAGAAGATCGCACCCTGAAATGCTAAAACAGTCTATAAAGAAGAAATACGAAATATGCTCATGAATCTCACTCCGACAGAATGAAATGTGATATATTTGTGCGGAGATGTATTTATTTCTGGACAAGAGTAAATACACCTCCGACGAAAATGAAGATCGCTCAATTAAATGTTAAAATAATATATCAAGAAGAAATACGAAATATTCTCATGCACCAGACACCAACACAAGGAAATGTTAAATATTTTTACGGAGATGTATTTATTTCTGGACAAAAGTAAATACCTCTCCGTCGAAAGGGAAGAACACCGTTTAATGAAATGCTAAAACAGTCTATGAAAAAGAAAAACGAAATATGCCCATGCTTACATTCCGACAGAAGGAAAAGTTAAATATTTTTGCGGATATGTATTTATTTCTGCACAAAAGTAAATACCTCTCCGTGAAAAAAGACGATCGCTCTCTGGAATGCTAAAACAGTCTATGAAGAAGAAATACGAAATATGCTCATGAATCACACTCCGACAGAATGAAATGTTATATATTTGTGCGGAGATGTATTTATTTCTGGACAAAAGTAAATACCTCTTCGTCGAAAGAGAAGAAGACCGCTCAATGAAATGCTAAAACAGTCTATGAAAAAGAAAAACGAAATATGCCCATGCTCACATTCCGACAGAAGTAAATGTTAAATATTTGTGCGAAGATGTATTTATTTCTTGACAAAAGTAAATACATCTCCGTTGAAGAAGAAGATCTCTCTCTGAAATGCTAAAACAGCCAATGAAGAAGAAATACGAAATACGCACATGCGTCACACTCCGACAGAAGGAAATGTTAAATATTTTTGCGGATATTTATTTATTTCTGGACAAAAGTAAATACCTCTCCGTTGAGCGTCAAAAGAGAAGAAGACTGCTCAATGAAATTCTAAAACAGTCTATAAAAAATAAATACGAAATATGTTCATGCATCACACTCCGACAGAATGAAATGTTAAATATTTTTGAGGAGATGTGTTTATTTCTGGACAAAAGTAAATACCTCGCCGTTGAGTGTCGAAAAAGAACAAGATCGCTCTCTGAAATGCTAAAACAGTCTATGAAGAAGAAATACGAAATATGCTCATGAATCTCACTACGACAGAATGAAATGTTATATATTTGTGCGGAGATGTATTTATTTCTGGACAAAAGTAAATACCTCTCCGTCGAAAGAGAAGAAGACCGTTTAATGAAATGCTAAAACAGTCTATGAAAAAGAAAAACGAAATATGCCAATGCTCACATTCCAACAGAAGGAAATGTTAAATATTTTTGCGGAGATGTATTTATTTCTAGACAAAAGTAAATACCTCTCCGTCGAAAGAGAAGAAGACCGTTTAATGAAATGCTAAAACAGTCTATGAAGAAGAAATACGAAATATGCTCATGAATCTCACTACGACAGAAGGAAATGTTAAATATTTTTGCGGAGATGTATTTATTTCTAGACAAAAGTAAATACAACTCCGACGAAAAAGAAGATCGCTCAATTAAATGCTAAAATAATATATCAAGAAGAAATACGAAATATTCTCATGCACAGCACACCGACAAAAGGAAATGTTAAATATTTTTGCAGAGATGTATTTATTTCTGCACAAAAGTAAATACCTCTCCTTGGAATAAGAAGATCGCTCTCTGGAATGCTGAAACAGTCTAAGAAGAAGAAATACGGATTATGATCATGAATTTACACTCCGAGAGAATGAAATGTTAAATATTTGTGCGGAGATGTATTTATTTCTGGACAAAAGTAAATACATCTCCGTCGAAGAAGAAGATAGCTCTCTGAAATGCTAAAACAGTCTATCAAGAAGAATATGCAATATGCCCATGCATCACATTCCGACAGAAGGAAATGTTAAAAATATTTTTGGAGAGGTACTTATTTCTGGACAAAATAAATACCTCTCCGTCGAAAAAGAAAATTGCTCTTTGAAATGCTAAAACAGTCAATGAAGAAGAAATACGGAATACGCTCTTGCGTCACACTCCGACAGAAGGAAATGTTAAATATTTTTGTGGCGATGTATTTATTTCTGGACAAAAGTAAGTACCTCTCCGTCGAGCGTCGAAAGAGAAGAAGACCGCTCAATGAAATTCTAAAACAGTCTATAAAAAATAAATACGAAATATGCTCATGCATCACACTCCGACAGAATGAAATGGTAAATATTTGTGCGGAGATGTATTTATTTCTGGACAAAAGTAAATACCTCTCCGTCGAAAGAGAAGAAGACCGTTTAAGGAAATGCTAAAAAAGTCTATGAAAAAGAAAAACGAAATATGCCCATGCTTACGTTCCGACAGAAGGAAAACTTAAATATTTTTGCGGAGATGTATTTATTTCCAGAGAAAAGTAAATTCATCTCTGTCGAAGAAGATCGCTCTCTGAAATGCTAAAACAGTCTAACAAGAAGAATAGGCAATATGCCCATGCATCACATTCCGACAGAAGGAAAGATTAAAAATATTTTGGGAGAGGTATTTATTTCTGGACAAAATAAATACCTCTCCGTCGAAAAAGAAGATTGCTCTCTGAAAGGCTAAAACAGTCTATGAAGAATCAATATGAAATATGCTCATGCGTCATACTCCGACAGAAGGAAATGTTAAATATTTTTGCGAAGATGTATTTATTTCTTGACAAAAGTAAAAACATCTCCGTTGAAGAAGAAAATCGCTCTTTGAAATGCTAAAACAGTCAATGAAGACGAAATACGAAATACGCTCATGCGTCACACTCCGACAGAAGGAAATGTTAAATATTTTTGCGGCGATGTATTTATTTGTAGACAAAAGTAAATACCTCTCCGTCGAGCATCGAAAGAGAAGAAGACCGCTCAATGAAATGCTAAAACAGTCAATGAAGAAGAAATACGAAATATGCTCATGCGTTACACTCCGACAGAAGGAAAATTTTAAATATTTTTGCGGAGATGTATTTATTTCTGCACAAAAGTAAATACACCTCCGCCGAAAAAGAAGATCGCTCAATTAAATGCTAAAATAATATATCAAGAAGAAATACGAAATATTCTCATGCACCAGACACCGACAAAAGGAAATGTTCAATATTTTTATGGAGATGTATTTATTTCTGCACAAAAGTAAATACCTCTCCTTGGAAAAAGAAGATCGCTCTCTGGAATGCTAAAACAGTCTAAGAAGAAGAAATACGAAATACGCTTATGAATCACAATCCGACAGAATGAAATGTTAAAAATTTGTGCGGAGATGTATTTATTTCCGGTCAAAAGTAAATACATCTCCGTAGAAGAAGAAGAAGACCGCTCAATGAAATGCTAAAACAATCTGTGAAAAAGAATTACGAAATATGCCCTTGCATCACATTCCGACAGAATGAAATGTTAAATTTTTTTGCGGAGATGTATTTATTTCTGGACAAAAGTAAATACATCTCCGTGGAAAGAGAAGAAGGTCATTCTCTGAAATGCTAAAACAATCTAACAAGAAGAAATGCGAAATATGCTTATGCATCACACTCCGACAGAAGGGAATATTAAATGTTTTTGCGGAGATGTATTTATTTCTGGACAAAAGTAAATACATCTCCGTCGAAAAAGAACAAGATCGCTCCCTGAAATGCTAAAACAGTCTATAAAGAAGAAATACGAAATATGCTCATGAATCTCACTCCGACAGAATGAAATGTTATATATTTGTGCGGAGATGTATTTATTTCTGGACAAAAGTAAATACACCTCCGACGAAAAAGAAGATCGCTCAGTTAAATGTTCAAATTATATATCAAGAAGAAATACAAAATATTCTCATGCACCAGACACGGACAAAGGAAATGTTAAATATTTTTACGGAGATGTATTTATTTCTGTACAAAAGTAAATACCTCTCCGTGAAAAAAGACGATCGCTCTCTGGAATGCTAAAACAGTCTAAGAAGAAGAAATACGAATTATGATCATGAATCACACTCCGAGAGAATGAAATGTTAAATATTTGTGCGGAGATGTATTTATTTCTGGACAAAAGTAAATACATCTCCGTCGAAGAAGAAGATAGCTCTCTGAAATGCTAAAACAGTCTATCAAGAAGAATATGCAATATGCCCATGCATCACATTCCGACAGAAGGAAATGTTAAAAATATTTTGGGAGAGGTACTTATTTCTGGACAAAATAAATACCTCTCCGTCGAAAAAGAAGATTGCTCTTTGAAATGCTAAAACAGTCAATGAAGAAGAAATACGGAATACGCTCTTGCGTCACACTCCGACAGAAGGAAATGTTAAATATTTTTGTGGCGATGTATTTATTTCTGGACAAAAGTAAATACCTCTCCGTCGAGCGTCGAAAGAGAAGAAGACCGCTCAATGAAATTCTAAAACAGTCTATAAAAAATAAATACGAAATATGCTCATGCATCACACTCCGACAGAATGAAATGGTAAATATTTGTGCGGAGATGTATTTATTTCTGGACAAAAGTAAATACCTCTCCGTCGAAAGAGAAGAAGACCGTTTAAGGAAATGCTAAAAAAGTCTATGAAAAAGAAAAACGAAATATGCCCATGCTTACGTTCCGAAAGAAGGAAAACTTAAATATTTTTGCGGAGATGTATTTATTTCCAGAGAAAAGTAAATTCATCTCTGTCGAAGAAGATCGCTCTCTGAAATGCTAAAACAGTCTATCAAGAAGAATAGGCAATATGCCCATGCATCACATTCCGACAGAAGGAAAGGTTAAAAATATTTTGGGAGAGGTATTTATTTCTGGACAAAATAAATACCTCTCCGTCGAAAAAGAAGATTGCTCTCTGAAAGGCTAAAACAGTCTATGAAGAATCAATATGAAATATGCTCATGCGTCATACTCCGACAGAAGGAAATGTTAAATATTTTTGCGAAGATGTATTTATTTCTTGACAAAAGTAAAAACATCTCCGTTGAAGAAGAAGATCGCTCTTTGAAATGCTAAAACAGTCAATGAAGAAGAAATACGAAATACGCTCATGCGTCACACTCCGACAGAAGGAAATGTTAAATATTTTTGCGGCGATGTATTTATTTGTAGATAAAAGTAAATACCTCTCCGTCGAGCATCGAAAGAGAAGAAGACCGCTCAATGAAATGCTAAAACAGTCAATGAAGAAGAAATACGAAATATGCTCATGCGTTACACTCCGACAGAAGGAAAATTTTAAATATTTTTGCGGAGATGTATTTATTTCTGGACAAAAGTAAATACACCTCCGCCGAAAAAGAAGATCGCTCAATTAAATGCTAAAATAATATATCAAGAAGAAATACGAAATATTCTCATGCACCAGACACCGACAAAAGGAAATGTTAAATATTTTTATGGAGATGTATTTATTTCTGCACAAAAGTAAATACCTCTCCTTGGAAAAAGAAGATCGCTCTCTGGAATGCTAAAACAGTCTAAGAAGGAGAAATACGAAATACGCTTATGAATCACAATCCGACAGAATGAAATGTTAAAAATTTGTGCGGAGATGTATTTATTTCTGGTCAAAAGTAAATACATCTCCGTAGAAGAAGAAGAAGACCGCTCAATGAAATGCTAAAACAATCTCTGAAAAAGAATTACGAAATATGCCCTTGCATCACATTCCGACAGAATGAAATGTTAAATTTTTTTGCGGAGATGTATTTATTTCTGGACAAAAGTAAATACATCTCCGTGGAAAGAGAAGAAGGCCATTCTCTGAAATGCTAAAACAATCTAACAAGAAGAAATGCGAAATATGCTTATGCATCACACTCCGACAGAAGGGAATATTAAATGTTTTTGCGGAGATGTATTTATTTCTGGACAAAAGTAAATACACCTCCGCCGAAAAAGAAGATCGCTCAATTAAATGCTAAAGTAATATATCAAGAAGAAATACGAGATATTCTCATGCACCAGACACCGACAAAAGGAAATGTTAAATATTTTTATGGAGATGTATTTATTTCTACACAAAAGTAAATACCTCTCCTTGGAAAAAGAAGATCGCTCTCTGGGAAGATCGCTCTCTGGAATGCTAAAACAGTCTAAGAAGAAGAAATACGAAATACGCTTATGAATCACAATCCGACAGTATGAAATGTTAAAAATTTGTGCGGAGATGTATTTATTTCTGGTCAAAAGTAAATACATCTCCGTGGAAGAAGAAGAAGACCGCTCAATGAAATGCTAAAACAATCTGTGAAAAAGAATTACGAAATATGCCCTTGCATCACATTCCGACAGAATGAAATGTTAAATTTTTTTGCGGAGATGTATTTATTTCTGGACAAAAGTAAATACATCTCCGTGGAAAGAGAAGAAGGTCATTCTCTGAAATGCTAAAACAATCTAACAAGAAGAAATGCGAAATATGCTTATGCATCACACTCCGACAGAAGGAAATATTAAATGTTTTTGCGGAGATGTATTTATTTCTGGACAAAAGTAAATACATCTCCGTCGAAAAAGAACAAGATCGCTCCCTGAAATGCTAAAACAGTCTATAAAGAAGAAATACGAAATATGCTCATGAATCTCACTCCGACAGAATGAAATGTTATATATTTGTGCGGAGATGTATTTATTTCTGGACAAAAGTAAATACACCTCCGACGAAAAAGAAGATCGCTCAGTTAAATGTTAAAATTATATATCAAGAAGAAATACAAAATATTCTCATGCACCAGACACCGACAAAGGAAATGTTAAATATTTTTACGGAGATGTATTTATTTCTGGACAAAAGTAAATACATCTCCGTCGAAAAAGAACAAGATCGCTCCCTGAAATGCTAAAACAGTCTATGAAGAAGAAATACAAATTTGCTCATGAATCTCACTTCGACAGAATGAAATGTTATATATTTGTGCGGAGATGTATTTATTTCTGGACAAAAGTAAATACCTCTCCGTCGAAAAGGAAGATCGCTCAGTTAAATGTTAAAATTATATATCAAGAAGAAATACAAAATATTCTCATGCACCAGACACCGACAAAGGAAATGTTAAATATTTTTACGGAGATGTATTTATTTCTGGACAAAAGTAAATACATCTCCGTCGAAAAAGAACAAGATCGCTCCCTGAAATGCTAAAACAGTCTATGAAGAAGAAATACAAATTTGCTCATGAATCTCACTTCGACAGAATGAAATGTTATATATTTGTGCGGAGATGTATTTATTTCTGGACAAAAGTAAATACCTCTCCGTCGAAAAGGAAGATCGCTCAGTTAAATGTTAAAATTATATATCAAGAAGAAATACAAAATATTCTCATGCACCAGACACCGACAAAGGAAATGTTAAATATTTTTACGGAGATGTATTTATTTCTGTACAAAAGTAAATACCTCTCCGTGAAAAAAGACGATCGCTCTCTGGAATGCTAAAACAGTCTAAGAAGAAGAAATACGAATTATGATCATGAATCACACTCCGAGAGAATGAAATGTTAAATATTTGTGCGGAGATGTATTTATTTCTGGACAAAAGTAAATACATCTCCGTCGAAAGGGAAGAACACCGTTTAATGAAATGCTAAAACAGTCTATGAAAAAGAAAAACGAAATATGCCCATGCTTACATTCCGACAGAAGGAAAAGTTAAATATTTTTGCGGATATGTATTTATTTCCGGACAAACGTAAATACATCTCCGTCGAAGAAGAAGATCGCACCCTGAAATGCTAAAACAGTCTATAAAGAAGAAATACGAAATATGCTCATGAATCTCACTCCGACAGAATGAAATGTTATATATTTGTGCGGAGATGTATTTATTTCTGGACAAAAGTAAATACACCTCCGACGAAAATGAAGATCGCTCAATTAAATGTTAAAATAATATATCAAGAAGAAATACGAAATATTCTCATGCACCAGACACCAACAAAAGGAAATGTTATATATTTTTACGGAGATATATTTATTTCTGCAGAAAAGTAAATACCTCTCCGTGAAAAAAGACGATCTCTCTCTGGAATGCTAAAACAGTCTAAGAAGAAGAAATACAAAATATGCTTATGCATCACATTCCGACCGAAGGAAATGTTATATATTTTTGCGGAGATGTATTTATTTCTGGACTAAAGTAAATACATCTCCGTCGAAGAGGGAGAAGATAGCTCTCTGAAATGCTAAATCGGTCAATCAAGAAGAAACACGCAATATGCTCATGCATCCCACTCCGACCGAAGAAAATGTTAAATATTTTTGTGGAGATGTATTTATTTCTGGACAAAAGTAAATACATCTCCGTGGAAAGAGAAGAAGGTTGCTCTCTGAAATGCTTAAATAATCTACCAAGAAGAAATACGAAATATGTTCATGCATCTAACTCCGACATAAGGAAATATTAAATATTTTTGCGGAGATGTATTTATTTCTGAACAAAAGTAAATACATCTCCCTCCAAAAAGAAGACGATCGCTCTCTGAAGTGCTAAAACAGTCTATGAAGAAAAATACGCATTTCATGTGAAACTCATTATTGTTTTAATTAATGTATATTGAGAGACTTTTGTATGTGGGACTGTTAGGGTGTTTTATGTATTCTTTAATTATATATTATGCGTTGATATTATGTGCTGAAATGCAACTTAATAAAATGAAAAACTTGACTTTTGGAGGTCAAACAGAATTTTTTACCTTGGAATATTTAATACTACTAAATTACAGGGCTAAATCTTTTGAAAAGAAACATTAAGAGCTTTTGTGATTTAAGTCACAAGTTCATTCGAAGCGTTAAATCTTATGTATTTTGATCTCCAAAAGTAAAATTTGCATAGTTGATTTTAAGTATATTTTATGTATGTGTTTATGCTTCATATTGGATGTATAGTTCTGTGGTTTTAAAGTATATTACGTACATGGTTTGACAAAAAACAGGACAGGTTGACACAGGGAATACATGTAAAAATGTTATAATTTTGACCTTCGAAATTTAATTTTAGATTACTTTTATTAAAAAAATATATATATGTAGCTCTTTTTAATACAATTTGAGAAAATTAATGGAAAGAATTGGAAATAATATATATATATATATATATATATATATATATATATAGGTCCAGACTAAAGGCTTCGCGATAGGCAACTTGAGGTTCTGTGCGCCATACATTTTGGGTTTGTTGTGACAAACAGTGTGTAGTTGACTAATAACTATGGGAATATATGTATTATTTAAGGGGAAATTAGTGAATGCATACGATTTTTCACCGATCAGAAGAGAATACTTTTGATCTTGGTTGGAATTTGGCTTAAAGTTTGGGGTTATTACACAGAGGAAACAAAAAGTCAGAAAAAGAATTTTTCATGTTAATCAAAAACAATTTTTCGCGGAGTAGAAAGTTTTGTTATGGCAAGGAATTATTAATTAAGTAATTAGAATAAAACATAACAAAAGTTGTAATTATTCTTTAAAATAAAGTACAGAAGGTGGAAAAAATAATTGTAGATCAGAAACAAAATACTTGTGCGAGAGAATTATTTACGATTTGGAAGTCTTATTTTTCAGAAGGAATTACATAGAAATACTTTGTAATTCTATGCAGCTGCATCCAAGTTCAGAGATTATATGATATTTTTAAAAGATTGATGAGGGATGTGGAAAATGGGAAAATTTTAATTTTAAATTACTCTTTTAAGTTTCGTACATGTGGGTTTAATAGTTTAAAGACAACAATCTTTAAGGAGGCACAGTACCTTTGAGTGTGTCGAAACGATCAAAAACATCTCCATTTTCAAATTATCAAAACACACATAATATGCAATTGAGATTTTTTTTTCTTTTTGCCTAAAGTGTATGTGCGAATTCTATAGCATGCAACCCTGTATAGGAAATATACACCTCATTACACTTTAAAAATAAATAATTTAAATTCACAGCTTAGAACTTAAATCCAGCAGTTATGGCTCATAGCCAGTCCTGTACCCGAAATCTTTTGAGTGTCTCTGTAAATAAACGAAATATTCTACGCACTGAATAAATCTGCAGAAAACAGGCTCTAGTGCACCTCATTTGTGCATACCAATTTCGTTAAAATACACTGTGAACGATTTTTCCACACAGATATTAATGCAATGGAATACTTTTGTGCGTTCCTGTAAACGAACTTACTCTACTTACTCTATATAAATCATGTTGCCAGCCACCTCAGTGACTCAGAAAAGTTGCAGTTGCAAAATATATTCAAGTATTTATCTCTCAACAGGAACTTCAGAACGATTGTTTATTATATATACATGGGAATGCATTTGCGGAAGTTAAATTGGAGTCAGTGTTGCAATCTTTTATTTCCATGTATACGCCGATAAAAGATGATAAGGCACATTTGTCGGTTGTCTAAATGAAATGATTCTGATATAAAAATATGCTTTGCACTGAGAGAATGTGTTCTTGCACTTAAAAAAAAATAATAATAAATCAGTTTTTTCGTTGCGGTGGCGATTTTGAATACAAAAGAAAGATAATTGTTGAATAAAGACAGATGCATTAATTTAAAAGAACAGCTATTTCTTATTTAAAAAAAAAAGAGGATATAAATTTAGAATAAATGAGAAACAATTGTGATAAAATTAAATAAAAAATGTATGATTTCCATTCTATGCTCTCCGCGTTTCCGTGGACTGTCGCATCTCGAAATTTGACTCAACACGTCCTCTTTATCTGCATTTTGTAAAATATTCTTCCATTTAGGAAAACATGGAAAATACTATTTGATTTCTTAGTTTCTGGATAAACTTCTTGTATTTAGAAATGAAAATAACTTCGTACACGTGTCAGAAAGTAGCCAGTTTGTATTTTAGAACACCCTTATGTTTATTTTTTTAGGAGGGTTTCATTATTCATTTACTTAAAAAAAAAAAACATATTATCAACGAACGCAAGTAGTGCAATATTTTCTTAAGTTGGTAGTGATAAATTTCCAAAACATAAAATAATAAAATATATATAATATTTTAATTTTTCTTAAAAAATTTTGCTAGTTTATTTACAGTTCACTTCTTCTGTATAAGAAAAATTACAAAACATTAACACGAAAAAAATCATGCGTCAAGCATAGATAATGAAACAATTTCCAACCTATTCAGAATAATGCGACGAACCGTCATTTAATGTGAATACCTAAATAAACAACTTGAAAACCTAATTTCAGTCATGTATATCAAATTCATTATGTTTTAAACAGTATATCATAATTAAAAAAATCCCTGACGGCTCGGCCTACAGCCACAGGTAGCTTTCGAAGACGCAGACCGTTGAAGCATTTTAATGAAAATGAAACTGAAGGAGGCTTATTGGGCATATTTCTGTTATTCACTCATTTTGAATATCATGCTAACATAGTTTCTCTGAAAAAAAAATAATACATCAGTTGAATAAAATGTTGGTATTTTTTTTTTTTTAATTTAACCATTTCCTATTGTTTTACTTTATAAAAATTTGATTTTGCAACTAAAACATGAATTTCTTGTGCATTGTTTATATATATTTTTTTTAAGTGAAACTGAAGGCTTATTCTGAATTTCAGTAATTCAGCCATTTTCATGTTAACATTGTTTTTCTGAAAGTTGTTGGATTGAGTAAAAGTATGTGTTTGGAATGTTTTGTAATTTTATTAATATTCCAGTGCAGTATTGTTCAATATTCATTACTGAAAATCTTTCTCTTTTTTTATTTAAAGATGCAATGATTCAGTTGTAAAAAGAATCCTAGTTAAAAAATATTAAGAAATGCTGAAAAAAAAACAAAAAAACTGGGGACTTTTTAAAATCTATTTGATAAAAGAAAAAGTTTAGTAAAAATTAATGTATGAATGCGTGCTAGGAAATCAAGTGGTGCTGAGTTTCAGAAACTTAAAGAAAATAAGCTTATTTTAACATTTTATTCTTTTAATTGTGTTGCTAATGACAACTTACAAATGAAAAGAGTCTAGAATATTTCTTTATTATCATTTTTTTTTAAATTCTGCTTGTGAAATATCTGTGAGATTCTCCTGTGAAACAAAATCGGACAGGTCAATATTCCATCCAATGAAATTTGACCTTACAAGCACTCTTGATGCATTTTCCTAACAGTTGTTTTCATCTATATTTTTATAAAAATGGGACTGAATATATTATCCAGGCCAGATAGATAGTTTTCAAAATAGTTGTCAATTGCCAGTTTTGTTTATCATTGTCAATTGTGTTCAAAATGGTAATTTAATGTACATTTAATAAATTCATGCCATTGTTGAAAACGATAAACACTATATAGGCAAGCGAAAATGCAAAACAGTCATTTAGTATACATTTATTGAATACATAACATCCAATGGACAGCTTTTAGCAACAAAGGATAATAACAATGGTATTTTATTTGTTGTGCTTTGTTATGCCAACCAGAATGAATGCAATGTAAATATTGTGTGAAATAAATACACTGTATAAATGAATGTGATCTATTACGTTTATGTATATGCTTATATCGTATATTATATAGTTATATGTGTATAAATACTCCTGCCATTGACTTTAATAGGGCAACACTTTAATAATGATGCAGTCAAAATGAAGAAAGCAGAAAAAGTAGGGTTATACTGTAATTAATATTTGTTGGCACATTGAATAGGACTTGGTCCGGATAATACATAAGTACCCTAAAAATAATTCAGATTGTATTTGCAGTGTTACCGCACATAATTCAACTTCAATTCAATTTTTGTAAACTGAGATTGATTAAAATTTTGTATTCAGTCATTTGTATCTTTTGTAGTTTAATCTTTATTTGGAGTGTAAATTCATTTATTCAGTTTCAGCAAATTGTGTTTTCTTTTATTTGTGATTTTAAGGTATATGGTGGTCCTGCTAGAAGATAGTCCCAAAAACAGTTGGTTTTAGAAAGAAAAAAAGAACGAAAAATAATGCGTCAAGCATAGATTATGTATCACTTTCCAACGCTTCCAAAATAATTTTACAAATCATTACCGTTTAATAAGCTAAAAGATAACATCTAAGTAAACAATTTGGAAAACGCATAACCTATTTAAAAACGTAATTTCAGGAATTTCCAACATATACAATATTTGGAAAAATATCCGAATACTTTTATTCAGCCCTGTATATGATTTATAGATTTGTATATATACTACATAGGATGCTAAATTTTAGTTGAGTTAGGAAACGCGTAGCACAGTTTAAAATTCTCCTTCTGGAGTTTCTGTCAATAAACCGAAATGTGTTCGCAAACTTTTGTGCTGCCCTGTATAGGATCTACAGAATTTTTACATACCAAGTAATAGGCAAAAAGTGAGTTAAATTTAAAATCACGTTCAGCAACTTAAAATGTACTTTCAGGAATTATTGTTAACAGACAGTAGAGAATTCTTTTGTGTGTCCTTGAGGTAAGCCTTTTGTAATGCACCTTAGTGATATATATGAATTTCAATGCGTTTAAAATAATGAAACATTATTTAATTAAACCGCAAATGATTTTTCTCCATTGACGTAATGTAACAGAATTCTTTTGACTGTCCCTGTAAAGTAATTAAGTTAGACACTCTAAGTGTCTGAAAAAATAATTCAGACACTCTAAGTGTCTGAAAAAATAAATCAACACTTTAAGTTAAATTTCAGATATCAGAGATGTCTGAATTTAAGACACACAAGCGTCTTACTATGGACATAGTATAAACGAACTGAGAAAAATGTCTGAATACTGATGATATGTCTGAAAATAAGACATTTAGCAATTTAGACCCTTAAGTGTCTGAATTTGCATGTGATGACTGTGATGCGATTCACGATGTGTATCACTATATATGCTAGCATTATAACCTTCAGAGAATGTTTTCTAATTGATGAAAGGTGATAAGATTCTTTTTCATCTACTAACTAATATTACTTTGTAGAAGATGTAACAAAAGTAGTATATCAAAAAATTTTCAAGTCTGCGTACAAATCTCGAAAACAAGTCATTTTTGTGCATTAATTAAATAATTCTTTTTGCAAAAATATAAAGCGTTGCAAAAATTACTTGTGTTCATGGACGTACGCAGGAGGAGGGGGTGCAATGAAGGACACCCCTTCCCTAAATATTTGAAAATAGTAAGATATGTATCTTTTAATACAGTGAGAGGTGAGCGCCGGTAGAAAGAAATATCGGGAGGAACAAGCTTTTGCGAAAGATGTGCCTCTGGTCCACAGCCTAGACCGATTTTTTAAAATGCAGATTATAAACTTTAAATAAGCTAAACATAAAATATTTTCTCAAACCGCATCCACATGATCATTTTTAAACATACCAACTTAAAAAAACAATATAAAAATTTTAATTTAAAGATATTAAAGACTTAAAAATAAATTTCTAATAAAAGTTTTGAAAATGCAGTTTTATAAGTGCAAACTAGCAGGTTTTAAAAAAAAATTCATGGGACTCTGGTTACCCGAACAACCCGTTTAAGATAAATTTAATGCACATGGGCGTAACAGATTTTTTTTTTTTTTTTACGATAGAGTTCAGGGGGAGGGGGGGGGGACTTCTCTGACGAAAACTTCTCAGATCCTTTCCTTTTAAGGTTTAATTATTCCATAATCACTTGGAAGTGTAAATTTTATTTATTTTTTAATAATCAGAGAAACAAAAATTAATTTATTAAATTTCAAAATCTAGGGAGGGGCATTGCCCTTCACTGCCTCACCTCCTGGCGGGAATTATACTGAAAGAATATACCAACTACACATCTCATCTCCCTCTCACAGACACATCTAAATTTGAAGTATAAAAATTGCTTCCCAACGTCTCAAGTCCTTCCGGCCTGTACAGGGAGGAAAAGGTAGCTTTCCTATATCTTCGTTTTAAAATTTGAGCTAATGTTACTCGAAACCAGCAAGCTAAAATGCAAAGAAACCGTTTACAGAAGATCTCTTAATACTGACATCCAACATAAGAAGAAATTAAATATTTATGCGGAGATGCATTTATTTCTGGAGAAAAGTAAATGTCTCTCCGTTGAAATAAAGAAGCTTTGTCTCTCTTTAATTTGCACCAAATCGACAGAAGAAGAAATTAAACATTTATGCGGAGATGCATTTATTTCTGGAAAAAAGTAAATGCCTCTTCGTTGAAATAAACAAGATTCGCCTCCAAATAATACGACAGATATCCAAAAGAAGAAAAAATTTAATATTTATGCGGAAATGCATTTATTTCTGGAAAAAAGTAAATGCCTCTCCGTTGATATAAGCAAGATTCGCCTCCAAATAATACGACAGACATCCAACAGAAGAAGAAATTAAATATTTATTGCGGAGATGCATTTATTTCTGGAGAAAAGTAAATGTCTCTCCGTTGAAATAAAATTGATTCGTCTCCAAATAATACGACAGACATCCAACAGAAGAATAAATTAAATATTTATGCGGAGATGCATTTGTTTCTGGAGAAAACTAAATACCTCTCCGTTCAAATAAACAAGATTCCAATCTACACAATACTACAGACATTGGACACAAGAAGAAATTAAATATTTATGTGGAGAAGCATTTATTTCTGGAGAAAAATAAATAATAACTTTCCGTTGAAATAAACAACATTCGTCTCCAAATAATACGACAGACATCTAACAGAAGAAGAAATTAAATATTTATGCGGAGATGCATTTATTTTTACAGAAAACTAAATACCTCTCCATTTAAATAAACAAGATTCCGATCTACACAATACTACAGACATTGGACACAAGAAAAAATTAAATATTTATGCGGAGAAGCATTTATTTGTGGAGGAAAGTAAATAACTCTCCGTTGAAATAAACAACATTTGTCTTTAAATAATACGACAGACATCGGACAGAAGAAGAAATATAATATTTATACGTAGATGCATTTATTTCGGGAGAAAAGTAAATGTCTCTCCGTCGAAATAAACAAGATTCGTCTCCAAAAAATAATAATGGAATACATAGGTTATTTTTCAAATTTTGTTGAAATAACTGACATTACCACTAATGGATTTATTTTTTAATTTATTACACCTTTTTAACTAATGGATTGAAATTAATCAAGCTTCATATTTATTTTATTTCTCTAAAAATGTGATATTGCATTGATCTTTTAAAAGTTACGTTTATTCAAATTTGTAAATGATCTGATCCCCTTATGAAACTGCATAGCTACCATGATAAAAGACTGTCATTCAATTCATTATTATAGTTATGCTTTTCTTTTCGCATGCATTAAATAGAACTTAGTTAAAGTCAAGTAAATATCCTGTAAATTTACTTTATTCGTACTTCTTCTTCTTTATATATATATATATATATATATATATATATTGTGTGTATACAGGGGTTTTAAAAATTACTGGTAAAATTTGAAAATATGTTAGCATTTTTCGCAACAGAATGTATATCCGGAAATGGCACGTTTAAGAACTTGATGGCGAATAAACATGTGAAAGGTGCAGAAGCCTAAAAGCGCCATCTATTGGCACTTAATTCCGTAATACTCGCATAGATACCTAAATGCCTGCAAATTTTATGCCACAAAACAATGCTTATTTGGCTCGCCACCGACGCCAATCTTATATGTGGGGAAAAAATTTTTAGATTTTCAATTTTAAAAATGCGGCGAATAAGCTAAATATGGTTGAGTGCAATCTACATTTATATGTATAGTAATTAATCTAGATTTATATTTATTCTAATATGTATGTAATAATCTTTCAAGATATTGTGATTTTTTTACCTTATACAAAACTAAGAGCAAGTAAACATATAACATGTGCTAATCTTTATCTTTCAGGTTTTATTTTTATTTCTTTTGGTTTGACCTTCTCTTTATTAAGTGCACTTTGGCTGCAATTTTTAACAGATCCAATGTATGCATGTAAAAAAATACATATATTTTTAAATATATACATGCGTTAGAAATCAGTTTAAAGGTTCAATAAAATTCTCCAAACATTGCAAATGTTTATTAAGCACAATCTACAGATTACGTTGTAATATTTAAACCCAACATTAGTAATTCATGAAAGTGGTTTGAGACGCGAGACACAGAATATTCCTTGGGTGCTTGTGCGCCAAATATTCCTTTAGTGAAACTTGCGCTGCTAGTCTTACTGCCATGGTATTTTCATCAGCAATGTGCACCAAATATTCCTTTGGTGACTCTTGCGCTACAAGAATTTATGACATAGCTTTCTCATCGCCAATGTACACCGAATATTCCTTTGATAGAGCTTGCACCACAAGAATATATGCCATACATTCAACATCGGCAATGCTCAATGAATGTTCCTTCGGTAGAGTTTGCGCTACAAGAATATATGCCATAGTTTCTACATCGGCAATGTTCACCGAATATTCTTTCTGTAGAGCTTAAGTTCAATGACTAAATGACATGGATTTTTCATCGCAATGTGGACCAAACATTCCTTTGGAGACACTTACGCTACAAGAATAAAAGCTTGCATTCTCTTAGCCAATGTGCACCAAATATTCCTTTGATGACACTTGCGCTACAAGAATTTATGACATAGCTTTCTCATCGGCAATGTGCACCGAATATTCCTTCGGTAGAGTTTGCCCCACAAGAATATATGCCATACCTTCAACATCGGCAATGCTCACCGAATATTCTTTCGGTAAAGCTTGCGCTTTAAGAATATAAGCCATAGTTTCTACATCGGCAATGCTCTCCGAACATTCCTTCCGTAGAGCTTGCGTTCAATGACTAAATGTCATGGACTTTTTATCGGCAATGTGCACCGAATATTCCTTCGGTAGAGTTTGCCCCACAAGAATATATGCCATACCTTCAACATCGGCAATGCTCACCGAAAATTCCTTCGGTAAAGCTTGCGCTTTAAGAATATAAGCCATAGTTTCTACATCGGCAATGCTCACCGAACATTCCTTCCGTAGAGCTTGCGTTCAATGACTAAATGACATGGACTTTTTATCGGCAATGTGGACCAAACATTCCTTTAAAGACACTTACGCTACAATAATAAAAGCTTGGAATTCTCATCGGCAATGTGCACCAAATATTCCTTTGTTGACACTTGCGCTACAAGAAATTTATGACACAGCTTTCTCATCAGCAATGTACACCGAATATTCCTTCGATCTAGCTTGCCCACAAGAATTAATGCCATACCTTCAACATCGGTAATGCTCACCGAATATTCCTTCGGTAGAGCTTGCGCTACAAGAAAATATGCCATAGTTTCTACACTAGCAATGATCACCGAATATTCCTTCCGTGAACCTTGTGTTCAATGACTAAATGATATGGCTTTTTTATCGGCAATGTGAACCAAACGTTCCTTTGGAGACACCTACGCTACAAGGAAAAAAGCTTGGTATTCTCTTTAGCAATATAGAATAACAAAAAAGCTTTAGCGCATCCAAATTTCGCGAAAAGGCCGTCCATTTTCTTAATTTAATAATTTTAATAAACTTACATTTCATAAATATATATATATATATTCTTTTTATATAAATGGCTAAAGCTGTAATATTTTTTGTAACAGGAACATATTGTGCCAAATTAATTATACATGAGTATCATCAAAGACTTTTTTCCTTTTTTCTTTCGATTTTCCTGCATATAGTTCCTTTTCTTGCGATTTGAATATATTTCGACTATAAGAACGCAAAATGATATAAAATAACCACATAATAGGAACATAAATGCGGGGCAAGATCTGTAAGTGTCAGTTTTCCATTAGTAGTTTCATATTTCGGTTCTAGTGAGGACAATTCCTTTTTGGCCAAAAAATATCCATGGCTAACATACTTAAAGTAAATGCCTGACGCCATTATTTTATGCACGAATGAATCCAGCAGATCTTTGCAACAGAAGCCTTTTTGAACCACCATTCCAGCCATAGTTTCATGAAAACGGTCTTCTGAGAAAAAGAATTGTTCAGCGTCCAGAATGGTAAGCAACTTTGTCTCTAATACATAAGCAAGATTTTGCTTTTGACTCTCGTGAAGAAAATTTCGGAAAAAATTCCCGTAACTTAACTTATTATTATAAATGTCTGTTGCGATTGTTCGTAAATGTTCCTGCTTTGAGTTCTTCCAGTAATCTACAATATTTGTATTCAGATTGGCAATACAATGATAATCTCCACTTTCTACAGCTAAAGCCAACTCTGAAAGATGCTTAATTTATAGTGTTTATTATACATTAATCAGTGTGGTAATTTTTTGTACTTTGTTCTTAAAACAGAAAATAACGATAAAGAGGACATAATTTTTTTCCAATCATTACTTTTATAGTATGAAAAAGAAGTACAAATATGCATGGTCTGTTTAAAAATTTCATTTGAATGTCGACAGGTGGAATTGAGAGAAAATATAAAAATACGGAATCGTGAGACAAGCAAAGAATCATAATGCCTACAACCCACGAATAAACGAGGAGTTTCTCCACAAGCGACGTAGGTCTTATAATAGAATTTTGCTTCAACAATATTGCAAAAATGGGAAAACAAATAGTGTTGAATGTATATTTCTTTTTCAATATGATATAACTTACTATTGGCATCGCAATTAAAACAGCTATTATTGTTAGCCATACAGACAACGAAAACGTTTGAAAAATGCCAAAAACCTGTGGTTTATATACCGGTTTTCGAGTAACAAATGTGTAATCTTCCAACTTGTACGGGTAAGAGAAATCCATTTTCTCTAAAGCATAGTTATTCATGTACTCTGGAAGTACTCCAACATCAATTTGTGAACAGTTTATTTTTTTTAATAATCCAATCAAAGTACCATTACGGCAATAAATATCATCCTTATAAATGAAAACAAAATTAATTCTGTCAAAATATTTCGTATATTGTTGAAGGTATTGCATACGTGCAAGTAGTAATCGACCGAATGGGTTAAATTTCGATGAGAAATATTCGAGTCTGTCGTCATCGGTTGCATTTGGATGGGGCAGATTAGCATGGTATGGATGTCTGTATGCAAGGTATATTGTTTTCTGTGATTCCATATCCTTTTTCGTTTAACTCATTAATATTCCACAAAATTTTGCTTACAAAAATTTTTAGTAAAAAGAATTATTATATTAAAAATACATTTTAATTATTTTTAATATCAGAAAACATGAATAAGAGTTTACAACATTCAAATGAAATTTTTAAACAGACCATGCATATTTGTACTTCTTTTTCATACTATAAAAGTAATGATTGGGAAAAAATTATGTCCTCTTTATCGTTATTTTCTGTTTTAAGAACAAAGTACAAAAAATTACCACACTGATTAATGTATAATAAACCAGTCTTAATATATTGAAAACCATCAATATTTCTTATTAATTTGAAAATTGTAAACCAGAAAGCCATTCTTGTATGTAGTTTTATCGTTATAATAGTTATCTATCATCTGATATTTTAATTTTTTTCATTTTATGAACAGGCATGTCTTTCATAAACTTGTATTTAAAATCATTTTCATTCTATTTGAAAAGTCATTTTGTTAACATCGAATTGATTATAATCTTAACAAACTTTCTTTTGTTTTTAATTATTGCAGCTGAACAAAAGAGGAACAGTAATGATGCATAAATAATTTGAAAATATTACAAAATAGAGTTCTGAATTTAAGTATAAAATTATTCACCAATTCTTTTTCTATTCAATTCATTAAAATATAAATCAAGTTAAAAAGTACTATCTTTCATAGATTTGTAAAGCTTTTTTATATAAAAAATCCGTTTACCTTCGAATACTCTATACCTTTTTCTGTACATTAGAACACTGATTTGCATATACAATACGCTACGTTTTACTCTGCGATAATCATGCAAGTATTTTGTATAGGAGTTGGATTTCTTCAGGTACGTTTTATAGGATTTAGTAAATACAAAAAAAGTTGAGACAGGATTTAGATGATACTAGAATTAAACCACGGATGTTATTAGTAATGAAGTTTCGATTTTACTATATTTGTCCTTTAGGATTACAACTAGTTTAATGAGTTATCGAACACATTTTTAATACGCTATTTCTTGTTAATAAATATAAAACTGTACACGCATACTTCTGAATATCAGATAATCGTTATAGAGATTATTTCAATAACAAATCATGCACGTTCGTAAATAAGATTTTGTTTGGGATTTTTCGAAAACACGAATTTAAAACTTGCAAACATTGACTTTGTCGATTTTTCAGAAAAAGATCAAAGTTTAATATTATCCGCAACGTACATATTTGTCTATGTTATGTATAATAGTTTCAGAACAAATTAATGTCAACTTTTCCTGTGCAAGAATTGTGTTTGCTTCCGTATCACATAGCTACACAATGCGATGTATTCGATTAAAAAAAAAAAAAAAAAAAAAAAAAAAAACATTACTGTTTATTCTTCACCTAAATCTAATGACTTGTAATTTAAATAGTTTTATAAAAGTTTATAAGTCAATAATGATGGCATGTCTAAAAAGAACGTTGGTATTATGTTGACGTTAGTATGGTGGGTACTATTTATAATTTAGGACCCAGTTTGTGATGAGTTTTTAAATTATCCATATAACTTTATTGACTTTTCCTTTTAAAGTCGCATTAAAATCAAGCGGAGCAAGCGCTTGGAAAAATATAAAAAAATAACTTTTTTTCCCCGTATGCTAGTATTTGAATAAAGGTTAAAATTTTGTAAATAAATGACGTATATAAAATTTTCTGATGTTGTGTTTTTACGGTTTTTAGTTCAAGCTTAAACCTTAATTTGGATCTGCTCAAATTTATAATATGCGAATTGCGTGTGCTGTTACGTTAAAAGAGTTGAATATGTGTTTGTATAAAATCAAATAATCTTCAATGTTTGCTGCATCTTTCACCATGACTGCATGAAAAGTAAAAAGAAAAAAAAGGATTGTGGATTTTGGCTATTAATATGTCGAAAACTTTTGGGATGACACATTTACCGCTTCTTGGAGTAGGGGGGATGCATTACTGACACAACCCCTGAATACTTTTTTCTATTATAGATAGAAAAAAGTAAAAATGTAAGATGTACTGATTATTTTTAATACATAACATAAGCATACTAAAATCAACTTTATTTTTTTTAAACTGAAATGCAGCTGCACATGCAAGCAATAATATATATATATATATATATATATATATATATATATATATATATATATATATATATATATATATATATTTCCCATTTCCAGAAAGCGTTTGTAAAAATATTTAAATAGAAATTTTATAATTATTCCTTTTGTCTATAAAAAATACTCTATTATGAGGCCATATTTCAAACCAATTTTTTTTTCTTTAGGTAATAACATAGTTTGTGATAGCAGATTAAATTGGATCAAGTCAAAGAAAAGGCCATATTCATTCAGTGGTACGTGCAGTGCTTCAAAAGAATTTGAAGGAAGAGAACTAAAGAAATTATACAAAAGCCAAAGCCAAAATGTCTCTGAAATTTTCACCTGATTTTGACACAAATCCAACATTTTAACATCCATTTCTGTAGATTCATTTTATGTAAATGAAAGGAAATAAAAATTATTCAGTAACTATGTCTATCATTTGTAGAAGGTCTCTCATTCCCAAACTACCATATAGTACTAATATAGTAAGGTTGAATAAATGTAGAATTATTATTTTTGTTCTCGAATTTTGTTACTTATTAAAGAGAGATTTTAAATTTTTGCCTTAAAAAACGCCATGATTTTTGAAAATTGATTTCTTCAACTCGGATAAAGATATCAACTTGGTGGGAGGATGCACACCATTGGAATTTAGAGAAGCGCCGTGATTTTTTTTAACCGGAAATATTTGAATCTTTTCTTCGTAAAGACAGAAATTATGTGCAACCGGAATCGGGAGTTCATTTCTCTCGCCGCTAACACATCAGAAATCCATTTTTGAGTTGTATGCTGAAATATTATACAGCAGTCTCTGGAGCGTACAATAATTCATATTTGAAAAAAAAAATGTCGGTGATTTGAAAGATAAAGGTTCTGTTTTAGGATTTATTCTTAGGCTTAGATTTTTATTAAAAACAAGAACGAAAAATCATGCGTCAAGCATAGATTACGTAACACTTTCCAACGCTTCCAAAATAATTTTACAAATCATTACCGTTTAATAAGCTGAACAATAACATCTAAGTAAACAATTTGGAAAACGCATAACATATTTAAAAACGTAATTTCAGGAATTCCCAACATATATTTCCAACATATACAATATTCGGAAAAATATCCGAATACTTTTATTCAGCCCTGTATAGGATCTACAGATTTGTATATATACTACATAAGGATGCTAAATTTTAGTTTTGTTAGGAAACGCGTAGCACAGTTTAAAATTCTCCTTCTGGAGTTTCTGTCAATAAACGGAAATGTGTTTGCGAACTTTTGTGCTGCCCTGTATATGATCTACAGAATTCATACTCACCAAGTTCAGCAACTTAAAACGCACTTCCAGAAATTATTGTTAACATACAGTAGAGAATTCTTTTGTGTGTCCCTGTAAATGAACGATGAATGCTATACACAAAATATTCTGTAGTAAGCCTCTTGTAATGCACCTTAGTGATATATATAAATTTCAATGCGTTTAAAATAGTGAAACATTATTTAATTAAACCGCAAACGATTTTTCTCTATAGACGTAATGTAACGGAACTCTTTTGACTGTCCCTGTAAAGTAACTATAAGTGCTATGCACACCCTATTCCATATTAAGCTTCTTGTAATGCACCTTAGTGATATATATCAATTACAATGTGTTAGAAATTGTGTAACATCATTAAAATAAACCGCAAATGATTTTTCCCCATGGACCGTAATGTAACGGAATTCTTTTGAGTGTTCCTGTAAAAATACTATCAGTGCTACACACTTCAGTTGAAATAGGGAACATGCTATAGATAACGACAATAACATATAAAAATTGCAGGGCAATCCGAGTATATTTACGGGAGTTAGAGCACGAAAAGACGTCAGACGGCAGACAAACCGAAGTCATAAACACTTTTCATCAAGGTTGGAAAGTGTTAAAAAAAGCGATCAAATAACTCGTATAACTCGTGGTCAAAGGGTTCCTTACATTCAATGTATTAATTACTATTTATTAATTAATAAAAATCTACTACCTATATTTTTTTTCATAATTTTAGTTTCAGTAGATTCGGAAATAGGAGGGGGGGAGGGGACAAATTTTTCCAGTATACTTTCGACGATATCTCTGAAAATATAATACTTAAAATTTAAAATATATATTTTTTTTAGTTCAATGTTACGAGATCTTTCGAACGATACCCTACACGATACATAAAAATAAAACTTTTAAAGTAAATTAATATCTTGGCTAATTACCGATAATTGTTTTCGAAAATCATTATTAAATATCCTTGGATGATTCTGCGTCAATAGATACCTCTAGCGTCGTCAACTCCCTCGTTGACCACCGGAAAAGTAAAGTTTGTGCTTAACCGAAAAACGAGTTTTTCTCAAAAGCTACGTTACATAGGAAAATCGCTATAATTTTCCGGCAAATTTTAAATAAACTCCTATTACCCCTAATTTTTTCATAATTTTAGTTTTAGTATATTCGGAAAAAGAGAGTGGGAAACATATTTTTGCAGTGCATTTTCGACGATATTTCTGAAGATATAATACCTAAAATTAAAACAAATATATTTTTGAATTTGATATTAAGAGATCTTGCACATGATACTCCACGTCATATACAAAAAGAAATCTTTTTTTTTTTCAAATAACTTAATTTAGCTCTCTAAATTTTTCCTAAACACATATTTGTGAATCGCTAATACAATAGGACCCGTATTTAACGAGAAGCTCGGGACACAGAAAAATGCTCGTTAAATCCGGTCGCTCGCTAAATCCAAATCCTAGTTAATAACTAATAGTATATACATAAAAAACAACTTACGTGAATTACTGCTTGGTAATCTTTATTGAGAATTGGAAAAATATTCATCCAAAGTGGATTGTTTGAGTTTACAAAATTTCGTTTCTTTGAATTTTCTTATTAAAACACTTAATGCATTAAATGTTGCATCATCAGTATTTTTCATTGCTTTTAACAGATAATATAAACAGAAGATATTGTTTTAGATATTGTATTTTTATGAATAAAATATAAAAAAATTATTTCACAAATTTAATAAAAATGCATATAAAAAGTTAATATGAGCAGTAAGAAACAACGTTTTAATTCATATTTCATCAGTATTACAAATAATGTTAACGATCATTGCGAAGTTGGAAAAAACGAATATACATGAAATTCGTTAATATCGCGATCTGCATATAATAAATTAACAAAGAAGCATCACTGGATGCAGCGAACTCCCTGTATTAATAATACAAAAAAAAAAACCTGTGAAATTCGTTAATGTTGCGATCACTATATCGCATGTATAAACGCTTAGTACAAAAAAAAAAAAAAAAAAAAAAAAATTGGATGGATACCGCATGTATGAGCGCTTCACGCACAAGAAAAGCAAAGAAACCAGTAAAAAAAAAATTACTAAATGCAGCAACTTTTACAAATAAAACTATAAAAAATCTATTAGATTTAGGGAAAAAATGGTTTTCGCCTGTGTTCTGTAACCCGGGAAGGCCGGGTTCGATTCCCTAGTATTAGTAATATTTGTTTTCCCACTAGATGGCAACACCAAAATTTCTAAAAAATAGCGGAACTTATATGAAAACAAACTGTGAATTGCTAATCAGCGTACACTTTATTAGGATATTTTAAACAATGGTGTAAAAGATTAAAAAAACAAATTTAAAAGTATACCCTACGTTTCGATTTATCTTTAAAATCATCTTCAGGAGTTAATTTTCTTACGGCAACAAACTCACACTTTACATTATGGAAGATGACTTTAAAGCTAAATCGAAACATAAGGTATAGTTTTAATTTTGTGATTTTAATTATTTAAAATCTTGTAATAACGTGTATGCTGGTTAGCAACTTACAGTTTTTGTTTTCATATTTTAATATACAGCGTAAAGTCATTTTATGTATAGTACAGCTTATACTTTATTTGCAATGGAATATTCTATGTGCTAAGACTTTCCTTGATCATTTTGTCGGTCGATGAGAATTTTTTATCTTCAAAATAGTAACATAAATGGCAGCACTGAAATTTGTTGAAAAGACTAAAAATGTTTCTATTCTACTTGCGATGTTGAATGTCCCAAAACCTTCCCCCCTTTTTTTTCTTTCCCCTGTATAAAGGTATTCAATTTAATAACAATGGTAAAATATATCTTTGGAAATAGTGCGACAGATGGCAGCACCACACTTAAAAATGTGTAAAAATGCTTATAATTTATAGAGAGATTTTTTTAAATTTTTTTTCCTGTATTCAGTGCCTGATTTACGGCAGGTCATTCGGGGCATAGGCCCAGGGACCCCGATCCCAGGGCCCCCGATTTTCAGGGGCCTCCAAATGCTACTGAAGATTTTTCAATTATTCGTCAAAATCTGATAAAATTTTAACTATTAAAAAACAAACTTAATATGGGTTGGGTTGGGTTGGGTTGATTATTGACGGCCAATTATCTACACTTGGGATATAGGCCCGGGGGGTTCCTGGAGGTCTTTCTAAGGAAACCTAACCCGTATTTACGCATGGATAAATCCACGGCTCGAAGAAAACCACGAAAACTCCGAACGATTAGGCCGACGGGCGCGATTGGGATCGAACCCAGCACCTCCCGTCTACCAGCTTCGAGAGCAGAACCTCTCAGCCACTGGTGGGGGCAACTTAATATGGAAAAACCTGTTTATCAATTTTTTCATTTAATAATAACTTTTTAACTACTGAACTCACGTAAAAATACCCGCTCTCTAAATGTTAATCCTATGGGAGAATTTTTTTTAATTTTTTTTTTTTTATTTTTAAGTGATTTATTCTTTATTGGATAGTTGAGGTCTATCTCTACAATTCCATTTGTTACCTTTTTTAATTTTGTTTACCGGTTTTTAGGTAGACTTCGTAAGAAATACTACCTATTACATTTTGCCTTATGTTGGAATTTCTGGAAAAGTTTTGCAGATCTACGCGGATCCTGACTCCCAGAACCCACTACCACCCCTCAGTTTTTATAACCAAACTTTATATATATATATATATATATATATATATATATATAAAGTTATATATATATATATATATATATATAAAGTTATATATATATATATATATATATATATATATATATATAACTTTTTTATGAACACGATAACTTCACTAATTCGGGACAAATCTCTTCCAAACTGATACATAAAATCAAGGGGCATAAAATCTCGGTCAGATCCGTTAATGGGCAAAATCGAATCGGGGGGGGGATGTGGGGGGGCGGTGAAAACAGAAAAAAACCCATAACTTCTTAATTATGATGTGTATTGCATCCGTTTGAAGTTATTATTTTTTCTGGGAACAGGGCCGAAAATTTATGTATGACAGATTTTTGATATCATTAAAAATGGCCCCAAGGGCGGTGGTGGAAATAGCTGTTTAAGAAGAAAAAAAATTCATAATTTTGTCAATTCACAATATATCAAATCCATTTAAATTTATCATGAATCCTCTTAATAATATCTACAATTTTTATACTGACACGTTTTTTGTAAGATCAACCTTACAGGAAAAAAAATTAAATTAAATTAAATTACAAAATCCCTGCCGGCTCCGCCTACAGACACATGGTAAATATCGAAGTGGGCGGACTCAACTGCCGGCTCATGGCAAAAAGGTCATTTCTTCTGCAGTTCCCAATAAACAGGCTCCCTACGGTCTGCGTGTACGAAATCTACCTGTGCCTGTAGGCCGAGCTGTCAGGGATTTTTTTTTATTATTATTATTGGGATGCTGTCGCGTTCGGAACCGATTTTGAAAGATGAAAAATCGTCGACGAGTTAGAACACTAAAGATTGATTATAAGGATGTTATAAAAACTTTTACTGCCAAATAATTGAGAAGAACATTTATAATTTTGATAAAATCGTATATTTTGCCTAAAACATGTTTATAAAGTCATGTTTTTTTTTTCTATGATTGTGCTAGTAACTTCATTTTTTTCCCCTCATTGTCTTTTGACGATTTATGTGCGGGGATGTACAAAAATCCGTTATTGGGATCGCCATATTATTTCATTTTTATTTATTTTACTTATAAGGCATCACGGTTAACATGGCCAAAGCCACACTGTAAAAAAAAATGGGTCGATCTACTAAAAAAATTTTTAGTTTTTCTAATTGATTTTTGCAATTACTAAAAATTTTTTTGTATTCTTACTCAGTTACAAGAAAATCTGTAAGAATTACTAGAAAACACCTAGCAACATTACTAGAAAACTGCTAGCAACGATTCCGGTTTTTAGTACCGGTTACTAAAAAAATCTGAGGAATACAAATACACTAAAAATATTTTAGTAACCTCAGGAATTTTTTGTACAGTGCAGGTGGTTCAGTTGGTACTGCTAGTACTTGTATAAATTTAGTTTTTATTTTTTCAGTGAAGGCTTGTAGTTGAAAGAAAATGTTGTGTTTGATTAATAGGATATGCTAATATTTTAAATAGTTATAGCTTGGAACTGCGGAAAATTTATTCTTAGGTGCTGCATGCACTATCATTCAAAATATATGGACTTGCATACAGAAAGGTAATCAGCATCACACAATTAATTATAAAACATCTACTCAATAATTATTTAAAAGTAAGTAAATGATATCAAATTTAATTCCTTAACTGATATTTTATAGAAATTATTAGAGTCAATAATGGTTATCTTAATAAGTACCACTTTCAATAATATTTTTTTTATTCAAACCCGCTGTATGCATCGGTGCAAGGGGGCTCCGGATAAGCATCTCTGTCCAGGGCCCCCAAATTTGTAAATCGGTCCCTGCATGTATTTACTCTTTCTTGATATTGTTTAGAATAATAATTAAAGATTTGAAAATAATGTTGCGCATATATAAATATTGTCTTTCATTCTTTCAAATTGTTGTTTTCAATTGTGTATAGATCTACTCTTTTCTATACAGGGCCGGTAGAAAGTCGCGCTGGGCCTTGGCAAATCACTTAATGGGGCACTGGCAAATCACCTGCGTCTCTGACTACAATATTCGACTGATAAAAATAATTTTTAAAAATTGTATATATCATAGAATAATTTATAATATAGAGTATAAAATGTATGCAAAATAACATGCATCTTCTTTCACATGTAATGTGCATAATTATTTTTAATTTCTAAAAATCTTCTATCCTTTAGAATATTTTAAGTATATTATAATTCAGGTCATAAACATAATCATAAACCACCCACTACTTCATTATTATAATAATAATATTTTATTTAACGGGATTAGATGTCAATTATAAATAACAAGCTCCTTTTAATCATACTATTTTTAAAAAGTGTATATGGTATAGCTATTTTGAAATTTATTTCCCTAAAATCATTTAGGAGTATCCATATCAAGTATTCAGACTGAAAAAGAAAAGAAAAAAAGAAAGAAAGTTATTATATTTTAGCTTTATTGCTTCAAGTTGCAAAGAATTGTATTCAATAAAGATATTTTTTTAATCAGTAATTTAAATATCTTTAAATATTTGCTCAATGTGATAACCATTGATTGTAATACTTTTCCACATCATTTTAAAATATGAGAAAAAATGCGATTTTAATCAATGATATTTTAAAAAGAAAAGCAATCTGATTAAAATACAATTTTAAACACTGATTTTAATAATCTGATTAAAATTGTTGATATACTGTTATTTATTTCATTGAAATAAATGTTGAACTTATTAAACTAATATTAAATTAATGGAATACTATTTAGATTTTATTACATGTTTATAAGAAAGTAACTAAATACATTATTATTTAAAGAAAAATAAACAGAAAAATAATATAATTTCATACCAATGTTTCATTCTGATGTATTCCATAGTTTTTTCGAGATGAAATGCGTCCGAAATAAGTACAATAACAATGATTAGAATCGTTTTAACCACACCAAAGATATTGTAATTCTCTCGAACTGAGATTTTGCCTTGCGAGGACTCCTGCGAAAATTTTCGGTTCAATTTTAAAATCCGGACGAACTATTATACGCTCATAACCCGTCTATTGTTGCTCGATTGGGTTAAACAATTTGATGCGAAAATGCGCAAGAAAAAACGAAAAATTCTACTTTTGATCGATTGTTTCCCTGCACATCCTCCAAATATTTCAAGACTTACAGATGTGTTTGTTTTTTAATAGCTAACTGCACAAGTAAGTTGAAGCCATTAGACCTGGATATCATTAGCAGTGTAACAGTATATTACAAAAAATCCTTAATTAGGAAATTATTAAATAACTTTGGTGACAAAAAGGAAGTAAAAAAAAAAATTACAATTTTGAAGCCATGGACATGAGTACATCAGCCTAGAAAGAAGTTTCTCCTTACGTAATTGAAAACTGGTTTCGGGCATCTGGAGTTGGCATTCAAGAAAAAATGGATATAACAGATGTACAACTCGAAACAGAAGATATCACCACCGAATCATGGAAAAGTCCTGTTGGTGAGGAATATGTTTCAGTATAAGATTTTTTTTACTGTGACGAAGATATTTTAATAACCGACTTTATGCGTTTTAGTGAACGCGATTTCTCGCAAGTTATTTTCTTTCATTGTTGTAATAATTTCCTTATCATACGTATGAAACTATATATTCATATCAGTTAGCGCCAAATTGTCGCCAAACTTGGCGAAATTTAGCGAAATATCGCCCAATTAGGCGACCAAAATAAGTCTTCATAAATGAAGGCAACTTGGCCTTCAACTTATTTACTGACTCAATAAGTCGCTCAATAATTTGGCGAATTTCTTATTCAAATTTAGTATTAACGAATATTTTGTAAACGGTTTCTTTGCATTTTAGCTTGCTGTTTTCGAGTAACATTAGCTCAAATTTTAAAACGAAGATATAGGAAAGCTACCTTTTCCTCCCGATACAGGCCGGAAGGACTTGGGACGTTGGGACAACCGGTAAAGCAGTTGCCAAAAATTAAAAATCCACAATGAAATTCTTTCTACAATAATTAATTTTCTATTGAAAGATTTCCACGTGAAAAATGAAAATGAAATAAAAAGTTTCACCTATTGAAAAAAAAAAGATTAATATGAAATAAAAATGATTGACGTCCTATGGGTAATAAGACGGAAATTTTCAAAGATTTCTCAATAATACAAGGAGTATGAGTATGTGTATGTACACAAAGCAGATTAATATCACGTCATTAGACAAAAAGAAAATCTGATGTTTTATTGGAAGTTTAACGAATTTTTCAGATGTTTGAGAAAAATACAAAGCGAGTATCCATAGGAGTTATAGAGAATAGTAAATATATGAGTTTGAAAAACATATTGAATCATGATAAAAATCCGATTATGGAAATATTCGCATATTTTAAAATTTTGAAGGTGTACAACATGTTTAATTTTGAAATATTTTTTTTAAATATCGCATTGAGTCCGCAGGACAAATATTATTATGACAGAATATAATAGAGGGCTTCGCCCGCTATCGGGCTGGTTTAGATATTTGAAAAAAAAAAACGAAAAAATAGACCGGTAAATTTTTACATTATAAAAAACACGACTTTTTTTGTTGCTATGGATAAATGGAATTTATTTGGATTTATTAAAGAAAGGATAAAGTGTTTTGAAAGGAATATTAATCGGAACCCTTTGAGCGATCTTCGATCACACTTACCAATTGTTTCATTTAATCATTTTTTTTTTTTGTAATAAAATGATAGTTTAATCTCTTCGAGACAGTAGTCTCATATGAGGAACTATTTTTCTAATACCACGATTTCCGTAAGTTAATTTTTTTCTCATTTAACTGAAGAAATTGTGCATAAACTTTGTCCATGTGAAAATCAAACTCTCACAGAACAGGAGTAAGAAATCTACGCTGCGGCAGATTTTCGCTTTTTTTTTCTTTTTACGTTCATCTAATCACCTCACTTCCCAAATTTTCACATCTCCAAACTTTTACCCTCAACATACAAAGTTTGATCGGATTTTCTATATTTTAAAACGTGCCACTCAAATGAAATGATTGTGGTTTAAGATGTACGTTAGTTATTTTGAGAACAGTATTTTTTTCAGCTGCGTATATAGGAATCATTGTAATTCAGAGGGATATTTATCGGAAATGCTATTAGCAAAACATTGGAGTCTGCTCTTTGTTACTGTATATCTGAACAAACACGGAAATGGCAGACGATATCGTATCCTAATCTTTGGCAAAGTAGATGGTGGTTTCCTTTCATTCGCTCATAATGTAAATCTTTAACGAAAGTTTATTATCAGAACAAATACTCATTAATTTAAAATCCATTGGACATGAGAAAGCTTTGAAAACACTTTTAGGTAGATTTCGAAAGAAATACTACTTATTACATTCTTCCCTAAGTTGGAATTTTTGAAATAATTTTGCATATCTACGCCGATCATGACTCCCAGAACTCAAAACCACCCCCCAGTTCAAAACTTTATCTATCTATCTATCTATCTTTCTATATCACTTTTTTAGGGACACGATAAATACCATAATTCTGCACAAATCTCTTCCAAACTGACACATAAAATGAAGGAACATAAAATCTAGGTCAAGTTCGTGAATGGGCAAATTCGAACCAGGGGAGGGGGGGCTTTTTGTGAAAACAGAAAAAGACCCATAATTTATTAATTACGTTATGTATGGAATGCGTTTAAAGTTATTATTACTTCTAAGAAAAAGGCCGAAAATTGATGTAGAACATATTTTTGATATGATTAAAAATGTCCCCAATGGGGGGAAAAAAGAAGGGTTTAGAAGAAAAAAATTCCTAACTTTGTCCATTTAGAAAATATCAAATCCGCTTAAATTTATTATAAATCCTCTTAATATTATCTAAAACTTTTATACTGACAAGTTTTTTATAGGACCAACCCTTATATAAAAAAAAAATAATAAAAATAAAAATCCCTGCCGGTTCCGTCTGCAAACAAGTTAGGTTTCGAAGTGGGCGGATCCAACTACCGCATAATGGCTAAACTGTCATTTCTTCCGCAATTCCCAACAAACAGGCGTCCCACGGTCTGTGTCTTCGAAATCTAACTGTGCCTGTAGGCCGAGCCATCAGGGATTTTTTTCTTTTCTTTTTTAACCATTGGGAAAATGGTTGTTGTTTTCGGTCAAGAACTGACTTCTTGATGCTCGCAATTTATTATTTTAACCGCTTTCAACGAAATTCTGTAACTTTAACAGAGTTTTTTAAGCGTTTTTAACGGAATTCTGTAACTTTAGAAGACTTTTTTCTTTGAATAGGCGATAGAAACGCATAAAATCGTTACAAAAATGTTAAAGTTACGAAAAGAATAGAGGCAAACTATCAGATATGAAAAAATGCCGAATTCAAAAATTGACGTCGTTATAAAGCAAAGAACGTGGTCTTGAACTTTAATTTCCTCAAAATACCTTTAGCTCAGACATCAGTCTTAAACAAGAGTTAAAGTTACTGCAGGAAGGACCCGATAAAATATTTTTGTTTCTGTTTTCATTAATATATCGTAAATTTGGTACTTTTGTGTTATAGCGGCCCCCAAGGATGAATCGCCAAGCGACCAAAGATTGATCGCCAAATTATAAAGCATGTATGACATTATAATAATATATGATATATATATAACATTTCTTGACGTATATGTGGCCAAGTTATAGTCATATAGGATGTATATATATGACATGTGTATAAGATGTATATATGACATATATGACGTAAATAATATGTGTATAATGACGTATAGGGCACATAGAGAAGTGTTTGGAATATATATATATATATGCGTATATAGGATGCCTATATAAGCTTTGCGATGATCTTGGAGAAATCATAACTGCAACCTTGGCGTAATCATAATTGTGGGGGCCGCTATAACACGAAACTACGTATATTCACTATCGATTTTCAGTCAGTAAAATTTAATATCTAAAAATGTATTTAAGCACGTCCTAGATAACATTTTGACTTTGCTCTTGGGCTAAAAATATAGCAAGAGAAGATTTATACAAGGATATCTGCCATCTGGGATTTTTTTTTCCTTAATGTTCGGAAGTTAGAAGGAAAAAATAGAAACAGTGATATAATATATATTTTTAATAATACCACCGAAAGTATTTTTCGGATATAAATCATTCAAAATACACTAATATTTTGCGTCGATCTGAGCAATTTTCCAAAAGTTAGAGAAATAGTAGTGGAACGTTTTCTGTAAAAGCTGATTACCACTCATGAATAACAGACAAACTCAAGGTGGTTCTAGAGATCCTTAGAATTTCCAAAGTGTATGGCACCACTAAATTAAATAAGAAATAATTGCCTAATATATTAGATTAAAAATCTTTCAGTGTTTAATTGCATAATTTGTAATATTTTTCTGCTATTCAATACAGCGAAAAATTCTATACGAAAATTGTGGTAGAACTGTTACGTGCCTTGTAAACTTTCATATAAATAATTACGATGGAAACGAATAAAAGGAATAAAAAATTTCTAGGTTTGTACATGATAGAGAAACCACGGTTGTCCCAACGTCCCAAGTCCTTCCGGCCTGCACCGGGAGGAAAAGGTAGCTTTCCTATATCTTCGTTTTAAAATTTGAGCTAATGTTACTCGAAAACAGCAAGCTAAAATGCAAAGAAGCCGTTTACAGAAGATCTCTTAATACTGAATTTGAATAAGAAATTAGCCAAATTATTGAGCGACTTTTTGAGTCAGTAAATAAGTTGAAGGCCAAGTTGCCTTCATTTATGAAGACTTATTTTGGTCGCCCAATTGGGCGATATTTCGCCAAATGTCGCCAAGTTTGGCGAGAATTTGGCGCTAACTGGTATGAATATATAGTTTTATACGTATGATAGGGAAATTATTACAACAATGAAAGAAAATAACTTGCGAGAAATCGCGTTCACTAAAACTCATAAATGAATCGTTTGTTTTTTGTAATGTGCTGTCTTGTTCCAAAATGTCAGCCACCCTAGAATTTCAAACTGCTCTATCTCAGCCATTTTTTAAGATAGAGGTAAAACAAAAAATGTTCTGGAATCCTTGTATGAAGGCCTAACACTTAATTAAAAAATAAATTTAATTTTTATGGGCTGCCATCTTGAAACAAGATGGCGGACCAAGCTGGCCAACGAACTCGGGCGAGGCATGGGTGAGCTTAATACACACAATTAGTTTCATCCAAATTAATTTATAAATACGAGTGTTATCTTATGACATAGATCAGATATATATAAATCAACATTTGAACGGAGGGTGGTTTTGGGGTCTGGGGGTCATGATCGGTGAAAATAGATCGAAAATTTCCGGAATTGTTCTCCTCCGAACGCACTGTGGGAGATTTGTCAAATCTGGCTGGACAAAAGTCGATTTCATAAAGTACAACGCAGGTGCGAATGGATTGATGCATGTTGCAGTTGAATCATTGGAGAATCACGTGACACCCTTTATATCTCACTTAAGCGAACAATGACTTCCTGTTATCAGTTGAAACTAAGGCGTTGCGTTGAGTGCATCGGCTTCAGATTATTGTTCAGTTTGACTTTCCATTTTCGAATGTGAATAACTATATTTCTGGAAATATTTAAAATCTAATTGTTATGGATAGTGAAGAGGTAGGTATGTATTGATATCTTTTTAATATTTGAATTGAGAAAAAAATAGTTTTAGTAGTTGCAAGAGTAATATAAAGTAATGCATATTTTTCCATTATTTTGTTTGCATGTTTCCCACTTCACGAAGGGTTTAGTTATATTTCCCGACATTTCCCGGCAAAGTTTCTTATTGTAACAATAAATATAGGCCTTTGACTTTGTGTTTTTGTTTAAAGTAGCTCCGGAATCGTCCGGTTTTTAAAATGAAGGCACTATAAATATTGCTCTTTCACATTTCGAAGTAAGCATTCGAAAATAGTATGTATTGAGTTTTAATTCATATTTTTAATATGAATTCTAAAATGAAAACAATTGTTTTGGATAATTACAAAGTAATCCCATGTTATTATTGTTCAGCCATTTTGATTAGAATAAAAGTTATATAAATTTAAAAAAAAATTGTTTTAAAACATTATTAAAAATGTTATTCATTCCAGTTTATCATCTTTTAGGCACTTTTCAAAAAACTGAAGTAATTTATGGCTCGTTATTAATATTTATTTGTCTAAAAATAAGTCACGACAATTTTGCTTATGATTTTATTAAAAGATAGCAAAAACTTGCGTGATTTCTTTAAAAATAAGGGACTGAATGATTTTATCTATCTAAATTGCATAGATCTGTTATGCATTATTTTTGTTTATATTTTGTATTTTTTTTCTCTAGGAGCTTCGAACGTCAAAATAATGATTCGAAGAAAATTGTTTAACATTATGCAACAACCGAATTTACCAAATATATATGATAGATTAAACTTTCTGGAAAATTATCTTCTTAACAGTGATACTTTTGATAACGATGAAATTAAAACACTCAAACACAATTTCTCCCGATTTAAATGTGCGTTGAAAAGCAAATGGATTGCAGCTCATTATAAACCAGATGTATTTATGAAAAATAATGAGGAATGGCTTGAAGATACAGTAGAAATTCCAAGGAAAATAAATCGCCCAGGGAGGCCAGCAAAAACTTTCAACGAATCAAGTGATAGGTCAAAGCGAAGAAAGTCTGAAAGCTTAAGGAGATCGACAGATGTGGAAGTACTTACACATGCCGCTCTGGTAAAGTTAGAAACCTGTGGAAAGAGAGATGCTGTCCATGTACTTAAAGCTATGTACATGTACCATGTACTGTAACCCATTCACCAATGAGAGCAACAAAATATAAAAAAGCATATTTGAGAACTCAGCAGAGTGAAAAGAAAACTCAAATGTCCCCTATTGAAGCATTGTCATTATTTGTTGAAGTTAACCTTTCCAGAAACGAATATGAAATTATAAGAAGATATAAAAAAAATGTATACCCTTGCTACGGTCTTCTACAGCGAGCTAAAATTGACTGCTATCTAGACAAAGAATCTTTTAAAATTACAGAAACTTGCGCCAAAATCAATATTCAAGATTTACTTCATTTAACAAAGACACGATTATTTATTTATTTGGATGAAGTTTTGGAAATTTTAAATGAAGAAGAAAGATGCGCTTTAATTCTTATATGTAAATGGGGCTGCGATGGGTCACAACAAGCACAATATAAGCAAAAGTTTGAAAATGAATCCTCTTCCGATGCGCACATATTCCGGAGCTCGTTTGTTCCAATTCAGTTAATTTGCAGCGTAAACAACAAGATCATTTTGGCAAAACCCATTACCTTCATCACCACGTTATTGCAGACTAATGCGGATAACATTTGAAAAAGAAACAACTGAAATGATTAATGACGAGATTAATTACATAAAAAATGCGTTAAACTCTGTACCGCCCTCAAAAATTACATTAGAGAAAGGTACATTTAGTGTAAAACATAAAATGATACTTACTATGTTCCATGGAAAAATATGCAACGCAGCGACAAGTACAAAATCAACAATTCGTTGCTACATTTGTGGACTGTCTTCGAAAGATTTTAATGATCTTTCTAAAAAGAAAAACATCAAACCCGAAACGTTAGAATTCGGACTATCAATTTTACATGCTAGAATACGATTGTTTGAAAATTTGTTGCATTTAGCGTACAAACTGCCCATAAAAAAGTGGAGATTGAATACAGACGATGAAAATGCTATCGCTAAAGAAAGAAAATTGAGCATTCAAGAAAATTTCAAAACAAAATTGGGTTTACTTGTAGATGTACCTAAGGCTGGATATGGTAACACTAACGATGGCAAGCAGGAGATTTTTTACTGACCCCTCTGTAGCATCTGAAATTACAGGCATTGACAAAAATTTAATATACCATTTTAAAGTTATTCTTGAAACCATATCCAGTGGCCACAAAATTCACCTAGACAAGTTTAAAGAATATACAGAGAAGATAGCAGAACTCTACATCCAATTATATAAATGGTACCCAATGTCACCCACAATGCACAAAATATTAATACATGGCCCCACTGTAATAGAGAAAGCTATACTACCAATAGGTCAATTGTCTGAAGAAGCAGCCGAAACACGGAACAAACATTTTCGCTCATTTCGTCAAAATTTAGCACGAAAAATTTCAAGAATTTCTTGTAACCGGGATGTTATCAACAGATTGCTTTTCAGTTCAGATCCAGTGTTAACTGGAATGAGACCCACGATAAGAAAAAAATCAAAATCATTTCTTAAAGAAACCTTAGAAATGTTACTGCCCATGGAATCTTCTGAAGCTCCTGATGAAGAGGATTCTGATTATGAAGAAACAGATGACGACTCTGAATTATCATCTGATTAAGAAACTCCACCTTATTGGTGATTTGTTAACTAATTGTCCATATTTTTAATAATTAATGTTTATAATTTATTCAATTATATTTTTATTTTATTCGATTTTTTATCATAATTATCATTTGTTTTATAATACTAATTTTGTAGAATAAAAACCAGTATGAAGTTCCAAAACATCATTGATTTTTAAGTTATAATGCAATTTTTATTACAAAAAGTTAACTTATTTACTAACTAATACATTTTAATTAGTTTAAAACAATAAAATAATTTTGGCCGCCCAGATTCGTCAAATCTCCCACTGTGCGACGTTGAACAGTGTCATATACAGACATGAGTAGTGACTGACCTTGAAAAATGTTAGTGATTCTCCTAAACCACAGGAAGACATTTAAATGATAGACGGCATAGACATGATACATTTGGAATGGGAGAAAGAAAATAGCCTAAGATAACAGTTCGTCTTTTATTCATTTATTATTATTATCATTATTGTAGACGAATCTTTTTATCTATTTGTCCATTTTAATGCATTTTGTTCAGCTTTTCTTTTGGATTTTCCAGCTGCGAGACTTTTTATACAAATTTCATATATATATTATATATACATTTTTATATAAAACAACAAACAAAACCTGTATTTGGCGCCCCCTTCGCCTTCTGTTCTGCTGGCGCCCGGGGCACGTGCCCCCTCTGCCCCACCCCCCTAGTTTCGGCCCTGATTTAAATTGAAAAACAACCGCGATCACGGTGGACTTCGTCCACCCACACTGTGGAATGATGAAAAACACATTTGAATTGCGCGTTGTATTATTGGCAAATTGTGCGGCCGCAGCTATTCTCAGATTTTAAAGTTTGTTTTCGTATCAAGCACACGTTAAGTATTCATAACCATTCGTTCGAAGCTGGACTTTTTTCTGCCTTATATTCTTTGGGCGGAAAAAAAATATTAAACCATATATATAGTTACTATGTAGTTTCGTATGCGGTAGCATACAGCATTATAGTTCGCAATAAATTGGTTTTATGCAAAATATAAAGCTAATAATGAAATACTGATGTATTAAAATCTAAAATAGTAACATGTATTTCCGGATATGTGATTGCTTTTAATGTGTATGGCATTCAATTTCTTTCTTTCTTTCTTTCTTTCTTTAAACAACAGAATATTCTTGAGAGTTTTTGATGGAATAATTTAAGATCCTAAAATTAATAATCAGTTATTGATGAAAATGATATGTTCAGTTTTAAAATGATATTTTTCACATTTTTTTAAAAACAAAATAAAAATATTGTGAAACAAACTAAGTCTATTTTTTTAGCGTCATATTTAAATATTAAAGATTCATATTCAAACAGAAATATTTTTATTGAAATAGCGCTACTTATAAGTATCCTTTAGCAACTTCGATTTTTATTTTTCTGAATGAAAGTTAATACATATTCAACGCAAAGTAATTTTACATTCATCCCATACATTTTAAATTTCTACATATATTGTCATTTGAGAAAGAAGCATTCTCATAAAATGTGCCCATTATTGCAAACGCCAGAAATGCTTCAATTGACGGTGTATGATGACTCCACCCTTAAAGATAGAAAAAGCGCGTGCATTCTACTTTGCTTGATGATATTAAGTTTAATTTATTTTTCGCCTTTTTGTTTTTGGCGTATTGTTTTTGGTATGTATAACACACGGAATATAATATAGCGAATAGTTTATATACTCTTTAATGTATAACCAAATTCTAAATGAAGCAGAAAATAAAAGCTGAACACAATATTCAACATACTGTTGCTTCGTAATCAAACAAAATAAAAAAAATAAAACTAAAAGTAGTTGTTTGTGTAAAACTAAGTGCTGTTTTTTACTTCTCAGCATTTTTCCCTATTTAGCATCAGTTTTTGAACATATAATGATTGTTTTAGGTTTTTCTTCTCTCTTTATAGCTTTCTCTTTATTAGAATTAACTTTTTTTTCTTTTTTTATTTAAATAAATTTCCATTTTTAGGATTTTAAACGCTTCCATTTCTATTAATTTTAATTTTAAACTCTCTTTAAGAAGTTCCATAAACTATGGTAATATTTTTTATCTTATCATTCTTTATTGCTCTCTGTGTATTAGAAATACAGTTATGACCGGTTTCAACCGGTTCCGAAAGTAAAAGTAATTAAAAAAAATCCTAAACCAAAACAGAAAAAGTTAAAACTAGCCGCGATAGACATCGTCCTCAGCTATCCTATGCAACTAATAATAATAATAATTCAAAAATATTAAAATCTAAGCGAGAAATTTGAAAATAACGCCCTCATAGGTTTAACATTAATTCCGCGTGTTTTCGAGTAACTACTGTAGAGCCTTAAGCTACGAAACTCATGAAAACTTTCTTTCTGCTTCAGCACCTGTTCATAATTTTCACGGTTAAATTAAAGTGGCAGGATTTTCCTATAATAGATAAAATTGAACATTTGCAAATCAGCTGTTATATTTCACAGTTGATAATAAAAGTACTTTGTGTTATGTCAGTTTCATTCACTACTGTTTCATTCACTACATTACATTTCTTAATATGAAACAACAAAATTAACACGATCCAATGAATTTAAAAATACTTTTGATCGTATATGCGCAGACATTTTTGCTCTTGTAACATTTACTTTCCGAAACTTCGTGAATGGCAATTGTAACATTTAAAATAAAACGCACACCGGAATATTTAAAGAATAAACTGTTAAAATTGTTTATACACAGTTTTCTTATTCATTATGAATTACACATCACACTTCAAGCACATCGACTGCTGACCTCCTCAGACGTTGGATGCGTTAAATAATATAAAGTAACTGCGCTGGCTATGGAGGGATACTAATATTAGATTGTGGACGAAAAATTCTAGAGTTTGTTTGCCAGTTTTGTCTTTTAATTCAGAAATTCCTACTTCATGCTACATATTCCATACTAACGTCTACACAGAGCCGATCACAACGGCTCTTATCACAAATCCACCTAGAAATTCCCTTCCACAGCACGCAGGCCCATTGGTGTCAATATTGCTAAACTTCAATCTTTAGAACGGAGTGTTACATATTTTTACACATAAAAAAATAGAAAACGGCTCACAAATATCATTCATGTACAAATTAAATGAGCTTGATTTAAAATGCTTAATATCATTTATTTATTTAAAATCTTTGAATAAAATAAGTTTATTTTTTATTTTATCTTTATTTTTACTGCCGTCGGGATTTTTTATTTAAATTCAGTATTATTTATTTTAAACTATATTACCGATAAATTAAACTTAAGGAAATCATAATTAAACGGAATTTATGAAAGTAAATATGAAACTATAAAAAAAAAGAAAAAAAATCTGCCTTTTAAGTACTGAATTTGCAGGAAAATAGCAAACTATAAAACAAAATATGTAAAATCACATAATTAAAATAATAAGAAACTATAACAAACTATTGTTCGATCACGTACGCACAATATGGAATAGGGGAAACCACCTAAATAAGTAAACATATTTTCCCTTTAAATAAGGAATTTCTTTGATTATAAGAAATTTCTCGGGTGTATTTGTGATAAGAGCCGTTGTGAGGGGCACGGTGTAGACGCTTGTAAATTCCGCAGGAAGTGTTTTTCTTTGTAATATCAAAATGCCTGCCATTAAATAAAGCTAAAATACTATTCGTAATTTCCCGTATGCAATCGGGATGTCTGACTAACAAAGGAAGGCCAAACTGGCAATTCTGGTTCGTATAAGGTGCCTCCAAAACATTTTTGTCATGACAATGTCATTCTTCCAATGAAGTGGGGGTGGGGTCTACACTCAGGAAGTATAATGGAGTGAGGAAATGTCATAGTGACCCCACCTACTTTGGTGTATTCTGCTAAAATCTGAGGTTAGGGGAGTGGTACTGTAGTGTTGGAGCCAGGAAAATAAGTAGTAGCATAGAATTTTTGGAAAATAGAAAGTTAACATGTTTTATTGAAAACTATAAATACATAAAATTCTTTATATCCGTATCACTAAAATGCGTATATAAACGATTCGCGCACAGAAAAACAAGCCAGAAAAAAAAAAAAAAAATCAGTGGATTCAGCTAAGTTTATCGTATTGGAATCTCTAAAACAAGAAAATTCGCCTCTTTAAAAAAAATTATAATATATATATATGTACATTTTACATTTTTTATATTGTTTAAAAATTTTTCCTGACTTAATTAATACACTGAAAAATAAAAACTCTCCCTTTTGTCTAACTTAAAGCTGACTGGATCCGAATCCGGGTCTAAAGACTTGGAAACAAACGACATGTCACACGCATTCACTGAATTTTTAATTTCGTTTCGCAAGTTAGTTACTAAGTATTACACCGAAACAAACAAATGCGGAATTATTTACATCGTTTAAAGAGAAAAACGGGTTAATCATCTGTAATTTGGTTGAAAGTTATGTTTTAAGATTGATTTAAAAATTTACAATAGAAAATATTTTCGAGAAACATAAAAAATGGGTAAATTGAGATACAATTAAAAAAAATCAAATTTCAAAGTAATTTTGTTTCTATTCGACAGTGTAAAAATTGAAATTTTTCCATGTTTAGAAGGTAAAAAAACAGGGATAAATGAAATTGATTATACCAGTCGTCGCCACCATCGATATGACATCAACATTACTTATGGGCATGATTATTTAGCTTTATAATGTAGATACCAGCGGTTCTAACCTGGTTACTCTTGGTTATAGAACATAGATGAAAACCATCTTTAATTGAAAACTCGAATATATTTTTTACATTTAATAGATTTTTTTAGATTGTCCCTTATTAACATCAAAAAGCATTTTAAAATGGAAAATATCCATAAAGTATACAAAATACGTTTTCTCGTGTCGAAAATTAAAAGATCAATAGTCGTTTGTGTTGTTCCTCTTCCCCGATGATGACTTTAAGTTTAAAGCCGAAACATGTAGGATTTTAGCTCTTTTATGAGTTTAAAACAATTTTTACACTGATTTTAGCAACTAATAAGCACAATTTGTGCAATTTGTGTTTTTTTTTAAATATATAAAATAAGTTTTGAAATTTATTAAAAGCGATACTTTCGTATTAACCGCATGCCAGGGATTAAACCTGATGGAATTAAATATATCTTAACGTTAAGACTGACTCCCTATGCTGTGGAAAGCTTATTCAGTCAAATTATAGGGATGGTTGTATGATTTTTGACGGCCGATTATCTACTCTTGGGTTATAGGCCCCTAGAGGGAGTGCCCTCTGTGGGGGGTCTTTCTAAGGGATACTAACCCGTATTTACGGCAAGGTTCGAAGAAAACCACGGAAAACTCCAAACGGTTAGGTCGACGAGCGCAACAGGGGTTTGAACCCAGCACCTCCCGTCCACCAGCTTTGAGAGCAGAACCTCTCAGCCACTGGTGGGGCGTCAAATTACAGGGTTTGGTCGTTTTAATGGTCACCTCTCACGCTCAGAAATAATAATCCTTGTGAAAAGACTGCTCTTAGCTAATACATTTCCAAATTTATTGACAAAAATAAATCCAGTACAAACCATTGAAAATGCGCATTTAACAAATGAAGTATTCCAGAATGCATTCTATTTAGAAAAGGAAGAAAAATCGAAGAAAGTTAACAGTATTTATTTTCTAAATTTCGATGATATGCCCGGAGATAATATGCTTTTCAAATGGGAATCCAATTCTCATAAAAAAAAAAGTCTCCAAAAATGAAGAGGAGGTTTTGGCTTTTATTGCAGGCTTCATAACATACAGAATGAAATTAAAATGCAATAGATCCATCTTTTGGAACTTTAACGCCAAATCTTTCTGAAATTCCATAATATTGGATCTGGAACTCATTACTCTCTGTAAGAGGATTAACAATTCCATCTTCATCATGGATGAGCACCGCAAGAGAGATCACCTTTAAATTTCGTGAAATTTGTGTAGATGAGTTTCTGAAAGACAGGAATTTCAGTAAAAACATTACCAAAGAGCTTCAAACACGCTTTTCCCATATCCAATTACTAGTTACTAATCTATTTTCCAGGGTTAGAACATTTTATAAGAATAAAAGCAATTGAACAGAGCAGCATCGCTTTTCAACGTAAGGAAAGCCCAACAAAAATGAAATAAATGGAAAAAATAATCAGATGAATGCAATTTCAAGATAAAACTTATTATTATTTATTAACAATTTATTACTTATTACCTTATTATTATTGTCTTTACATTTTATTATCCTCTATAATTTGTTTCACATAAGTAAAAAGATTGAATTGATGTTTTATATATCTTATCAAGTATATTTCACGTATATTTTGTAAAATACAACAAATAGCATAGCCAAAAAAGCGGGGATAACATGCATTTCAATCAATTTTCCTGATTTCTTTTTTGCTATCTGACACTAAATTCCTCCTACTATCACATTATAAATATTCATATTTTATGAGATAAATTGTTTTTTCTTTAAAAAAAAAAAAAAAAAAAAAAAAAAAAAAAACAATTGTCTCAAAAATTACTGCACCGAATTTTATGCCATTAACATGGGAATTATAAATACTAATATGCATATCCCATACGCATATCCCAAACGTATATCTGAAAAAAAAAAAAAATCTTTAATTTTCTGTTAATAAAAATTACTTATGTGTGCCCGTATAATAGTTGTATATAGAAATTCTGGAATTGTGTGATGTGTATAACATGTAAATATTTACAAATATATGTACAAAAATACATAAAAATCATGTGAAGGTGGTATTTGGGGCGGAGCTACTCAAATTCGACATTCGGAGAATTTTTCTAATAAAGTCAACTAACAATGTATTAACTGCTATATTTTAGATTTAAATAAATATATAGAGTATAGAGGGACATTCTCAACTCTTTCGATTGGCGTTCGTGTCAGATATTATCACAAATGCATTTTTAAACACATACAATACGTAATAATAAAATTATATATAAAATTAATAATTAAATATACATATAATTAATAATTAAATATAAAATTAATAATAACATAAAATTATATATAAAAAAAATCCCAGTTAAATATCTTTGGTATCTCTAATTCCTATGTTATTGGCATAAAATTAGTTGCGGTAGTTTTGAGATTTTTTTTTTTTTTTAAATACTAAAAAACATTTTTATCCCATAAAATATAAATATTTATAAGGTGATAATAGGGGAAAATTACTGTCAGATAGTTCATACGAAAAAAAATCACATCTTGGAAAAAAATCAGAAAAATTTATAGAAAGACATATTGTCCATGCTTATCCGGCTATACCCTTTGGAATTTTTGTTATAAAATATTTGCATATTTTATTTAACTGAAATTTCATGCTGATGGCATGAACATTTAAAAATATCTTTTCCTATTTATCTAAGGAATAATTTAATAGAAAAGAAAATGCATGAAATGCCTTTAAATAATTTTCTAATTTTTAAAGGTATGAAATGTTTTATTACGTTTTTAAAAATAATGTTTTTCTCTATTTAAATGTAATTCAATAGCATCATAATAACCGAAATGTACGAAATGATGATAAATATAAAGATTTTATTTAAATGTTATTTTTAAGCAGAAAAAAAAGCACTTAAATTCCATTTTTTTTTTTAATGGTGTTTTTCAGCCAGCGTGAACGAAACTACGTCATCACCGGTGATTCTTGTTCACTCTGTCCGAAGAACTAGGTCCAGTTCTCTATAGTCCATAGCAATTATTTTCGAATGCCTTCAGAAATTTCTCACCTCGTAATAACATGCTCGTTCAAACATTCACAAAGGATTTAAAAATTCAAATATTGATAGATCTTCTTTTGAAAATACTTGGAAACAAATATTTTTAATTAAACTGACGGTATTTTCCGTTTATCTCTTTTGATAAGAAAAGATGTTCGTAAAGATGTTCGAAAAGATGCTCGTAATTATCATAGAGCTTCAAATATTCGCTAACGAGTTTGATCTCTCAGACTAATTTGGTGTCCTATGGGCTAATATTCTAACTTATTCCAAATTTTTCCGCTATCTTTTTTTTTCCTGTTGAAAAAAAAAAAAGACTTTTATTCTGTTGTAAATTACTTGCTATACTTTAGTGAAAATTATTTATTTTGTATGTAACTGAAAAGTTTCCTTATTTTTTTTAAAAGCAAATATCTTGGGGTCTTTCACTCCACCTTATCCCAACTTCTGCCTTGCCTCCTCTGACATTTTTCGCCATCGAACTATTGAACTATCTTTTTTATTTTTTTTTCTTTAAACTTCACTTATTTCACTAGACTTCCCTTTTTTCTTTCTTTCTTTTTTTTTTTTTTTACCCTAGCCTTATATTATTATTTTTGTAGTCCTGGGCTACAGCTCGTCACTTCTGTTGCTCTCTGATGTTTTGCTACACAAGTACAGTGTCTAGAAGTATATCGGATATCCAGATGCATCTGGGGGAAAAAAGGGAAAATTGATTGAAAAGCATGTTGTCCATGCTTATCCGGCTATTCCCATTGGAATTTTTGTTATAAAATATTTGCATATTTTATTTAACTGATATTTTATGCTAATGGTATAAAAAATTAAAAATATCCTTTCTTATTTACTAAGCTATAACTTAATAGAGAGAGAAAATGTATGAAATGAATTTAAATATTTTTCAAACTTTTAAATGTATGAAATATAAAAAGTGTTATTGCGTTTTTAAAAATAACGCTTTTCTCTATTTAGATAAAGTTTTCCTTTAAATCATTCAACTGTAATATGGATCATGTAAGTTAATAGCATTACAATAACCTAATGTACGAAATGACGATAAATATAAAGATTTTATTTAAATGTTATTTTAATAATTTTTAGGAAAAGAAAACAAAAATCCAATTTATCTTTTATGATTCCTTTCAGCCAGCGTGAACGAAACTACGCCATTAATGGTGATTTCCTGTATGACTCTGTCCGAAGAATCAGGTCCTATTCTTTATACCAACTATTTTCAAATACCTTCAGAAATTCCTCACCTTCGCACGTTCATACATTCGATTGAATGTGAAAGTTTACCAGAATTAAGATAAAAATATTAGACTCCCACCGGTAAATATAAATAATCATATGTTTAATGAATATACATCCATCTTTGCCTGCCTTTTCCACCTGGCATTTATGTACTGTTTTCGAACATGTTCCGAACACTATTTTACACTTTTTCAACTTTTTTCAGTAGTTAATTTTAACTACCGCTATACCATTTTACTTTTTTCCATTTATTAGACTCTATCCGTAATCTCTATAGCTTTACCTTTTTATTCCCATTGTTTAATTTTTCTTCTATTTTTAATTGTTCTTTCTTATGTAGTTAATACTACATTTAACTTTTCCCAACGGCTCAATATTTACAAGACAGGTTACTCACAAATAGACTGGGCGTAAAGTTGATCGCAACTCGGAAGCCCCTTAACCGACATCAACTGTTCGAAAGTATTATATAATCGATGAAATGAGATGTTTAAATAACGGATGAGACGACTGTGCGGCACTAAGTTCTCCCCGTTGAATTTTAGAAAGAATTACGCTCGCGAATCGCGATATAACCATCTAGGGAAAGCTTGCAATATTTCTGCCAAGGACTTCTTCACAAAGGGAGGCTATGCTTCGGTGAGATCTTGGAAACGCAACTAAGAGGGATTAAGATTTTATTTAAAAGTCATTTTAATATTTTTAAGCAAAAAAATTCAATACGTTTAAATCTTATTCATTTTTTACGGTTCCTTTCATCCAATGTGAACGAAACTACGTCATCACTGGTGACCTGAAGAACCTTGTCCTATTCTCAGTAGCAATTATTTTCAAAAGGCTTTAAAAAGTGAAACTTTGTTAGATCTTCTTTTGAAAATACTTGGGAAAAAAAATGGCACTCCGGGAGTGCCAACAGAAGTGAAAACTTGAACAATTACGTGTATATTATTTAAATCGTCAGGAAATGTTTTATTGTGCAGGAAATACTTTTAAATGAAGTGTTTTTTTATTCATTATTATAAACTACTACTACAAAAATTATATTACAATTTTCATTTAATGCGCTATTGTACATGAAAAATAATGCATATTATTTTACATACAAAAATTTCGGAACCAGACTTCAGTCGCACAATACCGCTTACTATACCGCGTACATTTTTCTGCGTTATTATACCGCCTACTATAACGCTTACATTTTTCTGCGTTACTATACCGCTTACATTTTTCTGCGTTTACTATAACCCTACTATACCGCTTACATTTTCTGCGTTACTATACCGCTTACTATATCGCTTACATTTTTCTGCGCTTACTATACCGCTTGCATTTTCTGCGTTACTATACCGCTTACTATACAGCTTACTATATCACTTACATTTTTCTACTCTTACTATACCGCTTACATTTTTCTGCGCTTACTATACAGCTTACTATATCGCTTACATTTTTCTGCGCTTACTATACCGCTTACATTTTTCTGGGCTTACTATACCACTTACATTTTTCTGCGCTTACTATACCCCTTACTATACCGCTTACATTTTCTGCGTTACTATACCGCTTACTACATCGCTTACATTTTTCTGCACTTACTATGACGCTTACATTTTTCTGTGCTTACTATACCGCTTACATTTTTCTGCGTTACTATACCGCTTACATTTTTCTGCGCTTACTATACCGCTTACCTTTTTCCGTGCTTACTGTACCGCTTACCTTTTTCTGTGCTTACTATACCGGTTACTATACCACTTACATTTTTTTGCGTTTACTATACCGCTTACATTTTTTCTGTGTTACTATACCGCTTACATTTTACTGCGCTTACTATACCGCTTACGTTTTTCTGCGCTTACTATACCGCGGTGCAATAGCGCACAGGCAAAAATGCGACGCGCCCGCCCCGCCCTACTCATACTTAACTATACACAATACATGTACATACATATATAGAGAGGTGTTGGTTACAGTAACAGTGTCGCGAGTTCAATGTTTTTTTCCCATCTCAAAAAATGCCCAACGCGCCTAAAGAAGTTTTCACTTCAATTCTCGTACTATACCGCTTACATTTTTCTGCGTTACTATACCGCTTACTATACCGCTAACATTTTTCTGTGCTTACTATACCGCTTACATTTTTCTGCGCTTACTATACCGCTTACATTTTTCTGCGCTTACTATACCGCTTACATTTTTCTGCGTTTACTATACCGCTTACATTTTTCTTCGCTTACTATACCGCTTACATTTTTCTGCTTTTATTATACCGCTTTCTATACCACTTACATTTTTCTGCGTTTACTATAACGCTTACATTTTTTATGTGTTACTATACCGCTTACATTTTTCTGCGTTTACTATACCGCTTACTATACCACTTACATTTTTCTGCGCTTACTATACCCCTTACTATACCGCTTACATTTTCTGCGTTACTATACCGCTTACTATACAGCTTACTACATCGCTTACATTTTTCTGCACTTACTATGACGCTTACATTTTTCTGTGCTTACTATACCGCTTACATTTTTCTGCGTTACTATACCGCTTACATTTTTCTGCGCTTACTATACCGCTTACCTTTTTCTGCGCTTACTGTACCGCTTACCTTTTTCTGTGCTTACTATACCGGTTACATTTTTCTGCTTTTATTATACCGCTTTCTATACCACTTACATTTTTCTGCGTTTACTATAACGCTTACATTTTTTATGTGTTACTATACCGCTTACATTTTTCTGCGTTTACTATACCGCTTACTATACCACTTACATTTTTCTGCGCTTACTATACCCCTTACTATACCGCTTACATTTTCTGCGTTACTATACCGCTTACTATACAGCTTACTACATCGCTTACATTTTTCTGCACTTACTATGACGCTTACATTTTTCTGTGCTTACTATACCGCTTACATTTTTCTGCGTTACTATACCGCTTACATTTTTCTGCGCTTACTATACCGCTTACCTTTTTCTGCGCTTACTGTACCGCTTACCTTTTTCTGTGCTTACTATACCGGTTACTATACCACTTACATTTTTCTGCGTTTACTATACCGCTTACATTTGTTCTGTGTTACTATACCGCTTACATTTTACTGCGCTTACTATACCGCTTACGTTTTTCTGCGCTTACTATACCGCGGTGCAATAGCGCACAGGCAAAAATGCGACGCGCCCGCCCCGCCCTACTCATACTTAACTATACACAATACATGTACATACTTATATAGAGAGGTGTCGGTTACAGTAACAGTGTCGCGAGTTCAATGGTTTTTTCCCATCTCAAAAAATGCCCAACGCGCCTAAAGAAGTTTTCACTTCAATTCTCGTACTATACCGCTTACATTTTTCTGCGTTACTATACCGCTTACTATACCGCTAACATTTTTCTGTGCTTACTATACCGCTTACATTTTTCTGCGCTTACTATACCGCTTACATTTTTCTGCGCTTACTATACCGCTTACATTTTTCTGCGTTTACTATACCGCTTACATTTTTCTGCGCTTACTATACCTCTTGCATTTTTCTGCGTTTATTATACCGCTTACTATACCACTTTCATTTTTCAGCGTTTACTATAACGCTTACATTTTTTATGTGTTACTATACCGCTTACATGTTTCTGCGTTTACTATACCGCTTACTATACCACTTACATGTTTCTGCGCTTACTATACCGCTTACATTTTTCTGCGCTTACTATACCGCTTACATTTTTCTGCGCTTACTATACCGCTTACATTTTTCTGCGCTTACTATACCGCAGTGCAATAGCGCACAGGCAAGCGTGCGGCGCGCGACGCCCTACCTCATATCTAACTATATCCAATACATGTACGTACATACTTATATACAGAGATGTCGGTTACAGTAACAGTGTCGCGAGTTCAATGGTTTTTTTCCCATGTTAAAAAATGCCCAACGTGCCTAAAGAAGTTTTCACTTCAAATATACAGAGGTGTCGGTAACAGTGTCGGTTACAGTAACAGTGTCGCGAGTTCAATGTTTTTTTCCCATCTCAAAAAATGCCCAACGCGACTAAAGAAGTTTTCAATTCAAATATACAGAGGTGTCGGTAACAGTGTCGCGAGTTCAATGGTTTTTTCCCATCTCAAAAAATGCCCAACGCGCCTAAAGAAGTTTTCACTTCAAAAATTCCTAATTAAACTGCAGTGCTACTTCCGTTTATCTTTTTTGTGAAAAAGAACACTATTCTTTCAATATGTCAAACCAAATCAAGTTGGATTGAATCTGAAAGTTTACCAAAATCAAGATAAAAGTATTTTACTCACACCGGTAAGTATAGATAAAAATATATTGAATAAATATACATGCACTTTCACAAATGTACTCGCACAATTTACATCTTGCTTTAATAACGAGGGAGCGCCCGTGCGGCACTAAGCTCTCCCTGAATATTAGAAAGAATTTCACTCGCTACTACGGTTGGTTGGTTGTTTGATTTTCTGATGGCTGATTATCTGCTCGAAGGATATCGGCCCTATAGGGAGTGGCCTCCGTGGGAGTTTTACTAAGTGATCCTAACCCGTATTTACAGCAAGGTTCGAAGAAAACCACGGAAAACTCCGAACGGTTAGGTCGACGAGCGCGACAGGGTTTTGAACCCAGCACCTCCCGCCTACCAGCTTTGAGAGCAGAACCTCTCAGCCACTGGTGGGGCCGCGAATTTAGGGAAATCGTGCAATATATCTGCCTAGGACTTATTCCCAGTCCCGGAAGGATATGCTTCTGCCATATATCGCCGTGGAATGAAACAGTATTATGTGAAGAATTAAATTTCTTCTGATACTGATTGAATTCATTTATAGGGTTTTAAAAATGCAAAATTTAGGTAATTTCTTTAAATGAATTTACAAAAAAAATATATTGTTATTATTATTTTTCAAATCTAAATGAAAGTGTATATATATTTTTTTATTTGTGTAACACACTTTTGGTTGATTATTTATCAGAATTAATTTAAAGGTGTGATTTTTTACATAAATTATAATTTATTTCCACTATTAAAATAATATAAAAACTTATAAACAGTCATGAGAATTGTTTTGAATAAATTGCACCTTTTGTTTTAAAATCATTTACATTTAAGAGTTATCTAAAATTATTGGAAGGTAACTGATAACTAAAATTATTAATTTTTTTTCTCCATTTTCTTCCTTAAATAAGTATAAATTCAGAGTCTTATTTTGAAAAAATAAGATCATCAAGGATTCTTTAATTTAAAGTTTTCTGGTTTCTGAAGAAGATGCAATAATAACGAATTAAAAAAGCTCTTCATAATAACAGTAGTTATAACATGTTCTTCTTGTGACTATCCTAAAAAATTTCAATTTACTATATTATATGGCATTATTATGCCATATAATATATCAGTTGTATATATCAGTTGTAATCTGAAAAATAAGATAATTATAATTCTTTTTTAAGTACAATTTATTCAAAACAATTCTCATAGCCATTCATAAGTTTTTAATAGTTTAGTTTTTAATAGTTTAGATAATTTAGATATTAGAGATATAATTTAATAGAGGTACGATTTAGAGGTACGATTTTTTTAATGTAAAAAATAGCACCATTTATTTAAATTAATTCTGATAAAATATCGCCTAAGATTGTGTTACATAAAAAAGCATTATACCCTTACATTTGCATTTAAAAAAAAATAATAATAATAAGGTATATGTTAAAAAACATTAAAAAAAAAATCTAAATTTTGCATTTACAACTTTTTATTTATTTATTTATTTATTATTATTTTTTTAATACTTTATAAGTTAATGCATTAATTTAATTCAATCAGTGTAGTACAAATATTTAATTATTCAATCGAGTATGGTTTCTTTTCATGCTGATAGATGACAAGAAGCTGCAACATTTCTTCCTTTCATTGAAAACAAGGCCTTGACTGAATTGCTGCACTCCTTCTCTAAACGCTTAAATAGCGATCAAATCTACATGTTTTAAAGATATACAATTATTATACAGACATACATACATTCAATACATGTATGTCTCTCTAATAATTGTATATCTTTAAAACTTTGAATGTAGGCGTTATTTATGTGTGATTTAATATAAAATCTACATGTGTTCTAAAATTTGGCCGTACATCCCAATGTTACAAGATTGCTGGATTATTTTATAAAATATTTTATTTCAGGGTATTTTTAAATGACATATTTGTACTGTTGTGAGTTGGTATTTTTCTAAGAATCTGATTTCCTTTTTTTTTTTTTTTTTTTTTTTTTTTTTCTTAATCTTATCAAATATTCGCTAATTTTTATGTTTTGTGTTGTTTTTGTTCTGCCGGTAAGGAGCTAGGGTGTCGTCGCCTCTGCAGGCTTTCTACGATCCGATCAGGCGGTAGGATCATTCTCAGGTGGGGCTTCTCGCTAGTCTCCATAGCGGGGTTTGTTCTTGTGGCCTGCTACATGCCAGCTGTAGGATATGATGTGACGAGCCTAGCTTGGAAATTGCAATTTCTCTGGCCCTTCTCTGCCTAATGAGTGGGGGTTTATAGCAGCATTCGGAGTCGGTTTAACAGCGGCCAAACTTGATTATCCCCTTATATGGCCTTCGCAATCACACCTTAGTTCCGGAATCGTTAAAGGGCTACTTTTGCTGGTAGATGGCGCGAATACTCACCGTAAATAATATGCTTAGTAAAAGTTACTTTTATATATCAAAATACAAAAACCTCGCACTATATGACTTATGAAAGATTTTGTATCTTTTGTCTCGGTGTTATCTTTAGTACACACAGGAAAAATTAAAGGATTTAGAGATAAAATAAATAAATACAATGCTTTAAGCAGTTAAAAATAGTTTAAATTGTACGCTACTATGAAATGAAATACAATCATAAGTAAATTTCCAAATTTATATACATTTAAATTCTTCATTACTTGAAACATTGATAATTCTGAGCGTAAAATACACAGTAAAAAAATTAAAAAAGAATATTCACTAGTTTCTCAATAGTAAGAAAATTAAGCAAAACTTTTTCAAAGATATAAAAGTCTACTCAAATCAGGATAGCTTTTCAGAACATTAATTATTTTTGCGGTATACTTTGGATAGAAAATATAGGTACATTAAGTGGATTGCGGACAACTTTCGATATTTTTAAGTATTAAAGGTACTGAAGGTGAAGTGTACAGAGAAATAGAAAAAAAAAATAATAATTACAGATATATATTATGTTTAGAAAATATAATAAAACAAGGAAAAATATAAAATACAATATTCGAATTCTGGAAGAGTAATAGTTTAAAAAAAATGTAAGAATAAAAAATATACAGGGTGTCCAAAAAGTCTGGAAACGGTCGAATAACTCGAGAAATATACATCAGATTAAAAAACAGAAAATCTGTGTTCAGTGTTTTTGAAAAATCTATATAGGGATATTAAAGTTGCCCCTATCCAACTCTGCCCTCTGAGGGGAATGAGGGGAATTTTGAAATCTTCAATGATAACCCCCTTTTTTATTGAAAATTCAGATTCTACGAGGAAAAATAAGTAACTTTTATATTTAACATTTTCTTCGGAAAATCGTAAATGACGCTGTAATCGAGAAAATGCAGTGAGAATCGTTTTTACTGGAAAGTAAGGAAACAGTCAAATAACTCGAGAAATATACATCGGATTGTAAAACGGAAAAATATGTGTTAAATAATTTAGAAAAATGGCAACTTTGATATCCCTAATTACATTTTTCTAAGCTATTGAACACGCATTTTTCCGTTGTACCATCCGATGTATATTTCTCGAGTTATTCGACTGTTTCCAGACATTCCAATAAAAACGGTTCTCACTGCATTTTACTCGATTACAGCGCCATCTACGAATAAATCTGGTCTACTGTGATTCTCTAAAAAGATTGTGTCGAAATACGGACGTTTATTTATTTTTAGGGTAAGATATAAAATCGTCTCGGGAGGAATAAAATGATCTGCGTTCGCCGGTGTTTTTTAAAAAGTTAAAATTTACAGTTTCTAAAACCAAATATACTGTCAATTAGAAGAAGGTTTCAGCTTTAAGAGTATATTTTTGGTTTGTCTGTATCTCTAAAACGGCATTTGACGAGCGTTGCCGTAAAATTAAAAACATCCACATGGGAAAACTACCTCTTTTCAAAAATGTTTTTCAAAGGATTGACGTGAATTTTTTTTTCGGATTTTTTCGGGCGTAAGAGTACAATCTTTCATAATGTGTCTTCCGTTTTTAAATAAATCAAACGGTTTAGTCGATAGACGTTGAAATATAATGCTGAAACAAACGCATACTTCATTAAAATGGTTCTTCATTCTGCGTAAATCGGTTTCTTGGCACGCGCTAACGCTTCCGCCTGCTCCGAAAGAAAGAGATGAGCATATAATGAGTTATTAATTAATATCTAGGCTAATTATCAAAAAACAAAAATTCTGAAATTCAGGTGCATCAGGACCTTTCTTGGACTGCTTTAAATACTAATTTTTTTTAAATCTATGCGTGGTTATGGCTCCTATAAGAGCACAGGATCTCTAGGTGTGGCAAATTTGTCTAGCCATCGCCGACAGACATATACACAGAGCGAAACTTTCTTATATTAATATAGATAGTTTTCTTTCATTAACAAATGTGGCAAAAAAGGACGCTAATAATAATTTAAAAAAATCATATCATCTTGAATCACGTATGTTTTTTTTTCTTTTTTGTCGCTAATAATGATAATTTAAAAAAATCATATCATGTTCAATCATGTTCTTTTTTTTGTGAAAGTTGAAGTATGTGTATCTATATATTATATATGCACTCAAAATTGTGCGCTCTGTATCTACGCAAACATTTTTTTAAATGTTGTATGAAAAAAGGGAAAAAAAGGGATTGAAAAAAATAGAATTGAGGATGACGCTTCACAATTCCGCATTAAAATTTTGAAGAAAGTACGCTCTAAATACTTGCCTGCTCTTTGCTTATAGTTATGGCCAATGCTTTGAAATTTTTGTAGCAGATTTTTGTGATGATATTATACAATTTCAAATTATAGAACTTTATATTTTTATTGGTATTTATATTACTAATCACTAATCAGGTATGTAGACTTTTTACATTAAAAACAAACCCGCAAGAAACAACACATGTACATTTCTGTGAATGAACTTGCCACTGGATTAACGAACTTGACCGAGATTTTATACCCCTTGATTTTATGTATCAGTTTCGAAAAGATGCGGGAGTTGGAACCGCCTACTTCGAAAAATAACTTGTTTACAGGCGGAGCCGGCAGGGATTTTTTTGTTTTTAATTTTTTTTTGCTGTAAGAGTTGGTCCTATAAAAAACTTGTCAATATAGAAGTTTTAGATACTATTAAGAGGATTTATAATAAATTTAAGCGGATTTGATGTCTTGTGAATTGACGATGTCATGAATTTTTTTCTTCTAAAACGCCCCCTTGGGGCCATTTTTAATTATATCAAAAATCTGTTATACATACATTTTCGGCCCTTCTCCTAGAAGTAATAATAACTTTAAACGGATTCGATACGTATCATAATTAAGAAATTATGGGGGTTTTCTGTTTTCAATAAAAGCCTTCCCCCCCCTCCCCCCCTTGGTTCGATTTTGCCCATTAACGAACTTGACCGAGATTTTATGCCCCTTGATTTTATGTATTAGTTTCGAAGAGATCAGTGCAGAATTGTTGCAGTTATCGTGTCCATAAAAAAGTGACATAGATAGATAAAGTTTTGAACTGGGGGTGGTTTTGGGTTCTGGGAGTCATGATCGGCGTAGATCTGCAAATTTTTTTCAAAAATTCCAACTTAGGTGAGAATGTAATAGGTAGTATTTCTTACGAAATCTACCTAAAAAACCTCTAATTCACGAAGGATGACAAGTTCAACATACAGTGGGAGCATGTGTCACACACAGTTCAAAAAAGGAAATCTTGATGTTTGAATTGGTTTAAAACGGCATATTCAGCTGGAACTGAACTAGCCTCATTGAGTGGAGATTTCGCAGATTTACTTAGTGTTTTTTTTTTTTTTTTTTTTTTTTTTTTTTTTACGGCCGATTATCTACTCGAGGGATATAGGCCGAGGGGGGAAAGGGGAGTGCGCTCTGTTGTGGTCTTTCTAGAGAACTAAACCGTATTTACGAAAGGTTACCCAAGAATTGAAGAAAACCAAGGAAATATCCGCACGTTTAGGCCGACGGGCGCAATTGGGTTCGAACTCAGCACCTCAAGTCTACCAGGTTTGAGAGCAGAATCTCTCAGTCGCTGGTGGGGCCGCAGATTACGTAATGCCTCCAAGAAAATGCGGCTCTTGTATACTTTGGCAATTTGATGTAATGACCTTGATATTCTCAAAATCTGGAACGGGATTGGTTTGTATGGCGTGGACTTAGAGTTTAAGTTTCTTGAATTAAAAGCATTCTGGTGTTCTTTTAACCGTATCTTGAAGGTACGGCCAGCTTCACTGATGTACATTACATCACATTGTTTACATGGAATACCATAGATTACTCCTTGGTGCTTGGAACTGGGGTATTTGTATTTAAAATGATAGAGAGAGTCTTGTAAAGGTTTTTGTGGAACAAAAGATGTAAATATATCAAATGGTTAAAAAAGATGTGAGATTTTTTTCTGATAAACTCCTGTAATGAGGTATGGAAATTCATGTCCATATTTTATTACAGAAACTTATGAAGAAAATAAAAGGGATGATTCAATTTGTAGGGATAGAGAATGAAATTTAAGCTCTAGTGACTTCATTAGTCGTCATCAATCATAAAACTATCAGGGACAATCCATTTCGATTTCGAATGCATGGTTTTCGCATTTTTCGAACTACTGAAATTTGCGAGAAATTGATATGTAATCATTAATGTTGAAAGTTATTGTTTCTTATAAATTTTTCTGTTAATTGTATTGTGTGTATAAATATTTAAACAGTTATTGGGCGTTAAGAAACAGCCAAGATCCAATATTAAAATTTTTCTGTTTTCTGTGTGTGGTGGGTTGTCATTGAGGTAAAATTCTTGTGGAGTAAATCTTTTTTTAAAACTTAATTTTCAATCTGAACTATTAAGACGCTATATAGAGGCCCACCAGTGGCTGAGAGGTTCTGCTCTCATAGCTGGTAGACGGGAGGTGCTAGGTTCAAACCCTTGTCGCGCTCGTCGACCTAACCATTTGGAGTTTTCCGAGGTTTTCTTCGAACCTTGCCGTAAATACGGGTTAGGATCCCTCACGAAGGACAAAAAGGACCTATGTCCCTCGTGTTGATAATCGTCCGTCATAAAATCAACGATATAGATAAAGTAATACTTTTTTGACAAAACTATTAAAATTTCCTTTACAAAAATGCAGGCTGAAAAATGAAACTGAAGCCAATCATTGGCAAATTGTTATAAGTTTTTTTTTTTACTTTTTTTAAGATTATTATAAATTCCAAAATTAAATAAAAAAAAATGTTTTTTTAAAATATTTATAACTAACTGACCCGCCCGGCGTTTCCCGGGCCCATGCTAATAACAATTTGTTCTATACGAACATGTCGGAAATCTGTAAGGTTATCGAAATCAAGTCGGATGAGGCAAACCCCGTCTTAATCGGGCCCATAGAACGCGATATCGGAAAGCGTACCCTGGCGGAAGAAAATTCAACTACAATACTTAAGACTATATATATCAAGTCGAATGAACCAAACCCATCGTAATCGGGCCCATAGAACCAGAGATACTCCTGTAGTTCCACTTTTCCCCGCTAGGTACCACAATCTGTGCTTGAAGAGTCCTTTTCAGAGCAACCCAACCAAATTTACATAGTAGAATTGAAATTTAATCACGGGTAAACATTACCAAAATAGCGAAAATCGCGAAAGTGGGTTACGTAAACGACCGGTTTCGAACGGATTAATTTAGATATTTTCTAAAACCCAACGGTACGTTTTGAAGAAAATGAATATGTCTATGGTCTGATGTATTCTGTTTGTCCGTATTCGCATTTCCGGAGTTGATGCCGATTTTTTAACTTGGGCCGAAAAACGAAAATCGCGTGAGTGAGTTTTGGAAACGATTTTTTTTTTCGGAGCGTTAAAATTCAGTTTTTACGAAATGGATACCAGATTTTAAAAAACAAAAGAACGCAGATTAGGCGCGGTATTTTTAGTTTTGTGTATATTGCTTATAAACGCAGATTCGAATTTTTAAAGATAGGAGAAATCGTTAAAAATGCGAAATTGACTTACCATGAAACATATTTTCGAAAGGGTTAACATTAATTTTTTTTTTAAATAAAGGCTTTTGCCTGAAGCCGATAGAACATAGATGTCCTTAGGTGTGATTGTTTTTTGTATGGTTATTTTAGAGAGTCGATGCGCGATTTTATATATCGCAGAAAATCGGAATTCGCAAAATTGAGTCCCGCGCGCGAATTTGTTTTGAAGGGTTAATATTTGCCTTTCTCGAAAACAATTGTAGATGTAGAAAAGAAAAAGAATGTAGATACTGTCTGGTATTTTTAACTTTTCGTAACATGCTCGGTACCGCCGATGCAAATTTTTAAACAAAATCGCGAAAATATACTTTTTTGAAGGGTTAACTTTCATATATTTTAAAATCAAAGGCGAGTTTGAAAAGGACAAAGTCAGATCTTTAATTTGGTGAACTCGGTTTTAACGTATCGCTTGTAGTCCGTCGGAAGCAAGGCTCAGAATACGGGAGAAAATTAAAAAAAACATGAATTCGACGCTTCTTGATTATTTTTTTTCTTTGAAAGGGTTAAATGTGAAATTTTTTTGAACTGACCGGATCGTTCGAGACGTAAAAGTACGTTCTTCGGGACTACATAGACGGTTTTTCCGTATTTCCGGCCGTTCGCCCGTCGCGAATTTAGAAATACGGAAAAAGAAACGGACTGACTATCGCTTTGTTTCTTCTCTTCACGGAAGGTGCGGAAAAGGGGCTTCTGAGCATGCGCACGCGGAATTCGGAAGCGTGCTTTTTTGTTTGTGATCTTTGATAAAGTTTTTAATTAATAACTACTCTAATTTTCAAAATATCAAAATTCTGAGACTCAGGTGTACAAGGAGAGGCCTTCGACTATGCTCACCTAAATTTTCAGACTTCTAAACGCGCTAGATTTTCGTAGCCATCGCAGTCAGACACACACACAGAGCGAAACTTTCTTTTATTAGTATAAGATAAAGATATACCCATACCCATGGGTGCGCGCAAGGAGAGGCATTTGCCCGTCCCTGGATTTTGAAAAACGATTTATGTTTCTGTCATATTGTGAGGAAAAAATTTAACTTATTATTTTCTAATAATTTGAAGAAGGTAAAATTTAAAAGAAAAACGATTCGTCAGAAGAGCTTTACTCCCTCTCCTCCCCCCCTCCTGAACCCCCTGCACGAGAATTTCTGTATTTTTTCTATATGTTTATGTACTAAAAAATAACCTAAACGGAGAGTTCAAAGGACTCTGCTCCTCTGAAGAAAAAATAATAAGCTTTTTAATTTTTATGCTGAAAAAAAAGCCAGCAGAAAATTATTTTTGTTTTTAACCTTTTTTTTTTTTTTTTTTTTTTTTTTTTTTTGTTACATTTCTGAATTGTTTTTTATATGGATATGTTTACAATTTTTCTTTCACATGGGGTTCGGAGAAAAATTCATAATGAATTTATTTAATATTTATAATCTACATTAAAAAAAAGAAAAAAAAAAGAAAGCAGATCACAGAACACCCGTTCCAAAATCTTGCTCCTCCTTAAATTTTGGTATACGGACATCCATAGCCATACTTACCAAACATTTACAATGTAGCACATATAAATATTCTTTAATAAAAAAGTATTTACTGAAATTTTACAAAAAAGATTTATTTATAGAAAAACTGAAACCGAAAAGTTTAGATAAAAATATATAACACTTTTTATATTGTACTGCCTGTGATTGGTAAACATTATTCCAAGATTTATATGCATTTATCTCAAAATGCATTTTGTCAATGTTTTTGATATTTAAACTGATGCATTTAAATTCCTCTGAAAGATATACTTATTGGGCTTCGTACATTTATTTTAAGTTATATGCTGATTAAATTGTCTGTTTTTAATTTGTATTATTATTTTTTAATAAATTTTAAAATATGATTCTCGTAACAAAATACACTCATAGAAAATGGTTGGTTTTCTTTAGGAAATCTAATCATTATTTAAAAATAAATATTGCTAATAACTATAAAAATCAATATCAATATATATATATATATATATATATATATATATATTAAAAAAGGATCAAAAGCATGAACAAATAAATATACATTCTTTCACAAGATATATAAATATTTAAGCGTGGCTAAAATTAAAATGTTTTAATTATATGAAATTAAATATTAGTTTTTAAAGTTCATTTGAAAACAAATATCTATGTAAATATATAATTTTCAAAGAAAATTTTTTTTTTAAAATTTAACAAGAATAGTTTCTTATATTTTGCGAAACGGTCTGAAGAGTATTTATTTTAATAAAAGACTTTAATTAAAACTCAACTATGCAATACAATTTTTGAATAAATTAAAAATAATAAATACTATTACCGTTAGTCATAGTTACAGAAAATACAAGAGACAAAATAATAAAACAGTATGAATTACTTTACACGGAAAAAAGATATTTGATTTATTTATTTTTATCATTACAACATTTTTTGAAGATATACCTTAGGGATGGCAAACATATTAGTTCGTTTCCAGGTTCCAACAATCTGCCAATCTTATAATGCGTAACTAATCGCTATGTGTGCTACCAACGGCCGTTTTAATTAAAATACATTTAAATAGAACGTTTGAAATAATCTTGTTAGTAAATATAAACGATTTGCTGTTGAGATGAATCCACAACATTAATATCAGTTTATATGATTAAACTTCATTTTTGCCGATAAAAATTACCTATTTATGATACTTTGAAATTCATGCATTTTGAGCTTTTCTGCTACTAAAATCACCTTTTTCCATTTTTAGTGAACTCAAACGTTGAAAATTCATAAGATTTTAAGTATCATAACTCGGTAAATTTTGGTCATTGAAGAATAAATTTGTATTGTTTTACTTTTTAGAACACTTTCTAAATAAAATTTATAGGACCCAGGCATTTCATACATTTTTTAAATTTCTTAACTATTTAAAAAGAAACGATTTTAATGTAAAACAATTTTTATATAATGCAAAACAGTGTTTGAGACATTTTTGCAACTGGAACTTTACCTTTAAAACTGACGGTTTAGAAATTAGCTATTGGTACATGATCAGACAGAAGAGACACCCTGTATAAGAAAAAAAACAACATTTTTAACAACATGATTTGTAAAAAATTAAATATAATCCCCGATTCATTGCAGTCATATCTGACAATGCATATCCAAACTGAATCCCACACATATTATTCATACACTTATTTTTTTATTTATTTATTTTTTTTTTTTGTTGTTGTTTAAGTGAAATAAAATTACAGAAAAAAAGTTTCCAGTTCTCATTTTCTAAAAACCGCAGTAATGACAAAGTAAAAAACAAAAAAATAAAATAAAATGAACAGGAACACATAATTCCCCCCCCCCTCTAAAAAAAGCGTCAGAATAAGCCCCCATACTCTTTGATAATACAACAACATCCCTTATAAACATTCAAATTTCAAAGATAGCGCCATCCAGGAATGCCGGCCAAAGATGTGTGCTCTCTAATACTACCAAATTACAACGAGATAGAAATTACAAATCACTTCCCAATCCATTCTTACTAAAGAACATCTTTTACTTTTCATTCCAAAAAAACCCTACAGTTACAAATGATTTCATAAAACTATATGCATCAACACAACAATTTACAATCTTATTAAGTTACATCATTGTAAGCATGTAAAATATATTTTTTTTTTTTTTTTACCCGTACTGAACGGAAGCGGTTATATTATTAAAATAAAAAAATAGCGATTATATGGAATAAAATAACTGTCAAGTTATTTATGGTTGCTTGTAAATAACTCTAACAGCTGCATAGTTTACATTTCGACGAATGACGAGAATAAAAAAGCAAAGCGGATTCTGATTGGTTGCTCGTAAGCCAAGTTTCTCAACCGATAAGGTCTACAGCGAGTTCTTTTTTCCCTTAAAGATTTGAAAGGAAATATTTTGTACTGCGGTTTTTATTTGTTAATTGCGATTTCAACTGGCTTTGTTTTTTTTCGCTTTGTCACAAGCGTTTAAAATAAAACTTTTTTATTCCCGAAACAAAAAAGTTTTTAAAAAAATAATTGAGATAGAAAACAAATTTTGTAAATTTTATATTTAGTATAATTTGAAAATGTATAAAATACTATTTTTTCAGATTTTTTTTTTAATACTTTGCAGATAACACATTCCAAATTTAATAGGGACGTTCCGTTAATTTGTTACCAAATAACAAACTGTAAAACAATAACATTGTTATTTTTCCTAATACATTAAATACCTCCCAACTCTAATTACACCTAGAATTTGAACCAAAAACCACTCAATACTTTCCACAAACAACTATTCAGAGAAAAGTTCCAAGTTGGCAACTGCACCCCGCTGAGGAGACATCGCAACTACAGGTATGCATTGCCAAGAACAGTCACAGGCCCTCGCAGCATCCTACCATTTACACTGATGGGTCGCGTACCGAAACCGGCTTGGCAGCAGCTTTCTGCGCCATGGTAAATGGAGTGTCGACCCATGAGTGGGCCTCCAGAATTAGAGACGATAACTGAGTGTATCAAGCTGAACTGTTTGCAATTCTGAAGGCTTTGGAATGGATAGCTGCATCCCCCGCGCAGGATAACTTCAAAATTTATAGTGATAGTCTGTCGGGTCTTCAGGCAATTTATGCACTTCGAACGAAGCACCCCCTCATTCTAAAAATTAAAATTATCCTACATACTCTGTTAAATCGGGTCACCCTGGGACACGTCACGGCACACATCGGCAGAACAGGAAATGAATTAGCTGACAGCCTGGCAAAGGAGCAACAAAAATTGAAACAATAGAATACTCCCTTCCAGTTTCCCCTTCTTTCATAAGAAGGGAACTAAAAGATAAAATCATCCCAGCATGACAAGTCTGCTGGAACACCTCCACAAAAGGTAGACATATTCATAATCTCATTCCCAAAGTTTCCAGAGAAATGTACAACTTGTCTCCACATACCACGGCATTCCTCACGGGACATGGTCCCTTTAAAAACTATCTATATAAATTTAAAATGTCTAGAACCGATGTGTGCGAGTGTGGGGCCAGTGGTGAACCCACTCATTACTATTTTACCTGTCCCCTGGCACCTCAGATCATCACCGTCTCATCCGCCACCATCCTGGCTGATAAACATAATAACGAGGCCAGTCTTAAACCATAAGCTACTAGAAATTTATAAATTTCTACCCAATCTCTCAAATCTCACCTAATCTTTGAATTTGTTGTAGTATGAGAATAAATAAAATTGTCAGTTTCAGAAAGAAGGATCCCGGGCCCGAAGGCTGGTATAAAAATCAAGCCCGAACCTGTGTCGGGCTCGGGCTGAGCCCGTCTCATCTTTAACACACACACACACACACACACTGAGAGGCAATGGGGTCTAATTTTCAAAAGAATTCTTCATATCTGGTTTCTATGTTCTGTGATTCACCTCCATTAAAATTTTCATTTCTGAAACCACCATAGATCCTGAGATACGTTTTAACTCCGCCCCATTCCAACAACCCCCCACCCTCACTGAATGAAGAAAAGAACGGGAAAGTAGTTTCAAATATGAAACATTTTTAAAAAATCGATTGGTTAAACTTTAAAAAAAATAAGTATAATTTTTTTTTTAAAGTTATCTACGAATATTTATATTTATGAAAATAAAATAACTATATAGACGCAAATAAAACAAAGGAGATTCATTTTAATATAAAACACATCGATTAAAAAGAAAAAAAAATCCAAAAACAGAACATATTTATAATAGACTGTTACTAAAGTAAAATTTAATTTATCTTTTTTCTAATTTACATGAAACAAAAGACCTTGAAAATATTCCACCATTCAATCGTACTTCCTCTTTTTTAGAGAAATTCACAGATAATAACTGCTTGATCGCATCTCCGGTGTCCAGCATACCGAAAATTCAATTAATCATTCTCGAAACAACTCGTTCCTTTTGTCCCGTTCCTAGGGCAATAAATTTGTTAAATATTAAAGAATTTTAAAGAGTAAGTTTGCTGCTGAGGGGGTAGAAGGTGGAAAAAGAAGGGCGCGTTTAAAAGAATGATTATTTAGCATTATTGCGAATAAGGGAAAAAGATATTCGAAGAGAAAGCGGTTTAATTATTATAAACTTTGCACGGTGGGAGGGGCAATGGCAGAAATGAAAATTTCACAAAAGTGGGGGAAGAGATTAATAATTTCTTTTGCAGCAAAATAACAAACAGAGCAAAGTTTTTCTAAAAAATTAAAACTTTATAGAATTTTAATCATTCGTGGTGGAAAAAAGGAGAGAGAAAGAATTAAGAGGGGAGGGGTATTAGATAAACATTTCAGAAAAGTGGAAATCCGCCGAAACGTAGACGATTCTTCTCCATGCAAGGGAGAGCAATCTATTTTAACTCAATGTACAATACATTTATCAGGAAAGGAAGAATGTTGTTCGATTTCAATGAATTTCAATTTTCATGACCGAAAAATTCATGTTTTTAAGTATGAAATGACTTTTTGAATATGTTCGAAATTTTCGCGTTCTTGAGCGAGAAATTTCCTTTTTTAGGGCAGTTTTAAAAGGATAACAGAGATTCGAAATTTTATTTATTTATTTATTTATTTTACTTTAAAAATACGTTTGCTGTGGGAAATATTTGTAATTGTGTTGAACAGTTTAAGAAAATATTTTTTTTTTGTTAGAATTTCACCAATTTCTATCTATTTGTGTTATAGACACAGACGTACTAGCGTTTGTGCTTCATTTAAAATGTATAAATATACAAAAATAGTTGCAAATTATACTATGAGCATATATTCAAATGGATTTTGTTTTTCTATTCTCGGGGGTATAGAAAAATTTCATTTTATCGTGTTCGGATTAATTTAAAATGGAATTTCCAATGTTTTTTTTGTTTTTTTTTCCCAAATGAATTTTTTTCACATTACTTATATTTTTATGTTTCTAAGTTGTATTACATTGTAAGCCTCAAATGTTATTGAAACTGCATTCGCTGATTTATTACCTTTAAATGAAAAAAAAAAAAAGAGCTGAATATGCAATCTCAAAACTTGACATTTGACTTTAATGTTAAGATGCTGGTTAACTGACAGTATAATTACAATTGAAGTTATTTCTTTATTTTAGAGACCTTGGGATTATTTGGCGTCAATTTATATCAGGGGAGGCTGTTGATAATTTTAAGCACAAAATTCTAAACAATGGTAAGTTTGACTGAAAACTTTCTATTTTGTTTTGTTGATAATATTTTAATTCTTGAAATTTCTTTTAAACGTAAACATTGAGTAATTTTTTTTTATTATCAATACTTTATTTCTACTGAATGAGAATTATTTAAGATATTTAATATTGCTTTATATTTATTCATGTATAAACACAATATGCCTCTGCTGGTCTAAAAAAAAAAAACATCGTAAGTGCAAATTATTTATTTAAACTTTCTTTAATATGTAAGGAACATATTCTTATTTGAGGAAAGTTTAAAATAATAATAATAATAATCAAGTTTTATTAAAAAAATCAAGTTGACTGCTGGTAATATATACGTGTGTTCCAACAACACTGCCCAAATTCTGCGCAGCCGGATTCCTTGCTTAGAGTACATAAAAATGCCCAAAGAACTATACCCCAACGACCCATAGTTTTTGAGAAAAATGCGAAAGAAAAGTATGACGTCATATCCGGTGCAAGAAAAGAAAAATTACTGTAAACTAGACTAAACTCCGTTTTTCAACAGTTTTGCCACGATAACTTTTGAATAAGTTAACGAATTTCCATGTTTCTTTCTCTCTCTCTCTCTTTTTTTTTTTTTTTTTTTTTTTTTTTTTAAATAAAAAAAGTGTATTCTCAAAAAAGTGTACCATAAAAACAAACAATTATTAAAAAATAAATTAAAAATTAAAAAATATATAAAAAAGACACATTTTTATCGATTTTGATATATATATATATATATATTTTTTTTTACAACAAATATTTGTTTGTTTTTTAAGTATAGTCGAGAGACAACATAATAGGCAGCATAAAACAACAATGGCGACTCAAAAACATGGAAAATGGTCTTCGAATTCGTGACAAAACTAGTTTTGAAAGATTAATTTTCTGATACAATATTAAAACTTTTGCCACTGTTTTTTTTTTCTTAAATTAATAAAAAAATTTTATTTGTATAAAACATAAATAAAGGCAAAAATAAAGTAATACTCTAAATTTAATTATAGGTTTCCTAATCTACGATCAAACTTCAGTGAATTTTCATCATTTAAAAACTTTTTTTTAGCTAAAAAACGCTTGTTAGAAAGTTCTCGTGAATGCAGAATTTGTGAAAATTTCATAACTTTTTATAATTCTACACTTTTTATGCCTACTTTTATGGCGAAATTAATTTGTATGTGGTTTACAGTTTAGTCTCTATTAGTCTCTTTTGCGATTATCCGATGTTGTTGTGATTTCAATAATCTCAAATCGAGTTTCGAGGTTCTACTGTATAGACTATATAAAGGTCTAACAAGAAAATCAAAATCAGAAATGTGCCTTTCACATTTTTAACTTTGGAAATTGGTATATAATTGGGGAATTGGTGTATCGATGAATGACTTGAATAGGCGAAATGTTAGAATTGGCGATTTGGTGTAATATTTTTTAAGAATTTCCGAATTTTTGCCTTAGTCCGTTAATAGAACCAATGAAAGATAAGACAAACATGTCTAAATCTAAAATATCTAATTTTAGATTTAGATATTTCTGAAACTTTCATAATTTTTTTTAATTCCAGATTTTTTATGACTACTTTTATGATGAAATTCATTTGTATGTGGCTTACAATTTAGTCTCGATTAGCCTATTTCGCGATTATCCAATGTTGTTATGATTTCAATAATCTCAAGTCGAGTTTCGAGGTTCTACTGTATAGAATATATAAAGGTCTAACAAGAAAATCAAAATCAGAAATGTGTCTTTCACATTTCTGACTTTGGAAATTGGTATATAATTGGGGAATTGGTGTATCGGTGAATGATTTGAATAAGCGAAATGTTACAATTGGCGATTTGATGTAATATCTTTTAAGAATTTCCGAATTCTTGCCTTAGTCCGTTAACAGAACCAATGAAAGATAAGACAAACATATCTAAATCTAAAATATCTAATTTCAGATTTTGATATTTCTAAAATTCGGTTTGAGGTAAATTTACGACTTATTAGTGAAGTGTTTAAGATATTTTACATCTGAAAATTTTAATTTTGCAAATGTTAAAATCTGAGTTTCAAAAACACTTCTTTTAACATTAGCAAATGACACAACTAATTAATGGATATAATAGGTATTTGCAGCTTTGCCCTATTATTCTCATTTCTATAATTCATTTGAAATGTTTGACTCGTCAAGTCTTCAACAATGGCTCTGTGTTAAAAAATGCAGCGCAAATCTTTGTGTATAAAAATAGACAAATGGCTTCTTTATGTTAAATAAATTGTATAAATATTGAAAAAAATGCTTGTGAATGTATATGAAACAGTGAATAAATAGGTTGCCAGAAAATGTGTTGCCAAATCTTTCTCTCGCCAAAGGTCATTTTCTGTATTTCGCCAAGGTCCTATACTGAAAAAGTACATAGGTTTTCTACATTTAGTATCTTTTCTTAAACTGCCTACCAACTACATCGAAAATCATTTTTGGATCTTCGTATTATCCGCATTAAAATTAAATTAAATTTGTGCCAACCGATAGTCGCTAGAATATGTCTATTGGCTGCAAACCCCATCACGGAATTTTCTTCTTTGATATTCGCATAAATTTAACGAGACAAAATTTTTTTCCGTCTGTAAATGAATTATTCAAACTGTCAAGTCTTCAACAATGACTCTTTGTTAAAAAATGCAGCGCGAATTAACAATACAAATCTAGAACAATTATGAGTAATATTTTACTAAAACATATTGTTAACAAAGTTTGAGATATTGCTGTGATTACGCATTGTTGCTTGTAACAATACTAGTGCAACTTTATTCGTAGAACAACAGTTATTTCAAAACTCTACTGCTATCAATGCGTTTTGTTTTGGGTGATTATAAAAAATATTATATTTTTATTGATTACTTTCGTATTAAAGTGATTGATTGTATTATTTTGAGGAAAGATTTAATTTCTTTTTAATATTCATATATGAAAATGGAAGTCTTTCACAATTTAGAAGATCGAAATACTGATAGGACATCCGATGAGTAAGTACCTTAAAATGGTATAATATGTTACCATTTTATTGTTATCCTTTTGCTTAAATTACTTTATAATTTTTTTTCTACGTGTAAAATTGAATTTCTCCTGATACATTGCACATCGAATATACATTATACATCATTATACATCGAAGCATTGAATCATTTCATTTTTAATGTTAAACTCAGCAACTGTAGCCTATACATCTTCATAAATATTTGTAAGAAATTTATGGGTGGTTGGTGCCATGTGCACGTGGATGGAGTCGCCATTTTGTTTACTGTTAGTCTTGTTTCTGTGAAGTGTAGGGAAATGACATTAATTAGGTTTTCTGATAAAGTTTGATTTGACTTGTTAGCGAGAAAATGTGATATTGTTTATTTTTTCGATATATACTTCTGTGAATAAAATAAACTGTGAACAATTGAGGTCATGCCAGCATGAAGCTGTAGCAAAATACCTCAAAGCTCTAATCTATATATATATTTGTCTTACGTGGCGCGAAAAAAGGGCTGAATTTGTAACTTATGATTGGGCAACAACTGTAGTTTCCAGAGCTCAGACCAATGAACAGACTAGATTGTGTTAGATCAGCTCCGCCTCCGTCCAATATGGCGGTCAATGTGAGAGAAGTGAAACCATAGAATGAAACTCAAACTTGCAATTATTAAAAATAAAATAACATGTACGTAATCCAAAGCGTCTGAGATGATTCCTCATTTTAATTATGAGCAATATCGTTAATTTCAAATGAATTCTCAACTCTGATTTAGAATTCATTTACGAATTTCAATCACTCAAAAGACGGAGAAAAAAAAATCAACTGTCTAGATATCACCTGCCGCCATCTGTTGGTGTATTGATGAAATAAAACAAACTATTTTCCTATAACGTAGTTTTTTTTCTAATGAATTTATGTCGTGTTGTACAAAAAATCCTTGTTTCATAGTATTTAAATGATTTATATGCCCATTGGTAGCGCCAAATAAATGCATTTTCAGTTGTGTTTTCAAAGGAGAATTACTTTTTTATATTAAAATAAATTGTCAATTTCATATGTTCAAATGTTTTATGGTAGAACTTATTCCAGCTAGAATTGCTGAAAAAAAGGGGCGAGCGAGCGAAGCGAGCTGTGACCGCGAAGCGGTCTCAATGTGAATTGCTTCGCAATTCACAGGGGGTTGGCGAGCGTTAGCGAGTAGGGGGCTGAGCCCCCTAGTATAATAATAATATAAATAAAAAATGTATTCAATATTTAGTGCACAAATTTATTTTTACGCTTTCGTATTTTGCATTTTCAACAATTTACCAGTGTATCTCATTTTTATAAATAGGAATTTATTCAATTTTTCTATAATGATATAAACAAAATATGCGATATTTGCAAAATTTTGAGAGATAAATTACTATAAACTTTACAGTTCTAAAAGTTTTGATGACATATTTTCAAAGATATATACGATGTAAAAGAAACACGTGTATGCTATATGACATGTGTACTTGGTATTTATAATATTGTGTAACAACTGTACTTTATGTTTATAATAATATATATTATAAATATCATCAGAACTTCAGGTATAAATTTTCATATATGTGACACATGTTCCGTGTTTGCAGGCAAGTTCACAATTAATTGCCGTTAGTGCATTTTTCCATTTTCACAGTTTAACTTGTAACTTTCAGTTTAGATGCAGATATATTAGTGAAATTTGTTTCGTTTGGAGCCCAAGTACTATCGTTAGAGACTTTTGGATAGGTGAATTTTGATTATAATAATCCTATACTTAAAGTTTAGTATAGAAAAAGTACATTATGAGTTAATCGAGTCTTTTATTCATCTTTCGATCAAGCGGTCTGATAGAGGCTCACAGTAGTTATGCAACAATTTTTGTCACATTAATTAAGGGTTAATTTCTGCCTTCCTCAATATTTCCTTTCTTATATTTAGGGGACAAATTAAAAAAAAAATGTTTCAAATTCAAAGCTTTTAAATTAAAAAATTGATAGTTTTTTAAGCTTTCCCTATTGCAACTTCATAAATTGATCAAATTGTTATAATTCAGTAAGTTCATTAAATGAAAATGCTGAGGATTAAATGAATGATTAAATGAAAATGAACTACCCTCTAAAAGTGAACTATGTAAACGATTTTCGAGAATTTTTGGTCACTTTAGTTATTTTTAAATTATTTGATTTATGGCAAAGTACACGAAATTTGGACTTTCCTCGGGCCGCTATCTAGCATATGCCACGGTCCCCTGAAATAAAAAAAAATATTTGAAGTCAGTCCTTTGCTCCAGGTATATATAAAGACCGATGCATTTGTGGACGAGATTTCCTCATATTAATTTTCTTTTCTTATTCGAATACTCTCTGTATTACCAACATACAATTTTATTTCGTGGGATTCAGAACACTTACGCATTTTTGGTATAATAGTACGACATACCTAAAAAGATAGAATAGCCTCTGTTTCAGTTATTTCGGAATCTTTCAAGAGTAGTATTCAAAATGCGGCATTAAAAAAAATGTATAGAAGGAACATAAACTAATAAATAACCTTATAAATAAACTAATATAATTGGCGTCGTCGTTGGCGTGATGTATTTGACTTGGCACTGATAAGAAGTAATCACCCGATTTTTAAATATCTCGAAGAATAGGTCATATTGGTGATTACTTTTTCCCTATATGATCAGTCATTGTATTGATCTTTATATGTAATCCAGACAAAACTACATTTGGAAATTACATACAAAATTTATTGTTTTATCAACAATAATAATGGCTACGTTTCTCACAAATTTCCCATAGTCCTCTAGGCTTACGCGCTGGTACAAAAATGGTAGCTGCCCCCACTCCCCTTGAATTTGAACACCATTATTTTTTTTAAGCATTCTTTGTCTTATTTTTCTGTGATTGAATATAAGGAGCGTTCAAATGAAAAGGAGACCTTTTGCTGTAGCGCCGTTGTTTCTAATCGCAGTGGTTTAATATGTCTGCCGAAAGATGGCGTGGCATTTTTCCCAGTTGCGCATCTGTAGTGAACGGCTTTGTCTGTTTATTCATTCGTGGAAAATTGTTTTGTTGAATCTTATGAAATATGGATTCCTCCAGATTAGAACAACACGTTGCTAAGGCTTAAAAAGCCACCAAAAATAAGTTCCGAAGCAAGCTCATTAAAGAAATGATTTTACTGCAAGATAATGCTAGGCCACATGTGGCCATTAAGACTCACCACCTGCTTGAAAAATTTCGGCGGGCGGTCATGAAACATCCACCATACAGTCCGACATCTCCCCATGTGACTCCCATATTTTCGGCCCCTTAAAAAAGCGGTGCCCGCGTGACAAGAAAGTGTAAGATGGATCCAGTTTTCAGGAAACTGGATCCATCAGCAACTCCATAGTTTCTACACTGAAGCCATCAACTCCCTTCCTACGCGCTGGGGTCCATGCATCAATGCCAATGGCAATTATATTTAGTTGGAATGTTACACATGAACTGTAATTACAATATTCTGTAATTAAATTATTCTGATATTATACATGCTTTAAATATAACCGTAGTCTCCTTTTGATATGAACAGCCCTTATATATATCGCAGAATATTAAAAAAATATATTGGTACTCAAATTCAAAGGTCCATACAAATGCTGAATAAAATTGCGACTACGGCAGCTGCCATTTTTATGTCAGCGCGTAGGTTTACAGGGAGGGCTGTGAATTTCCGCCAAATGACCTTACAACATTTTTAACATCTGCACAGTAAAATATTTAAACAAAAAGAGAAGCAATGATTAACTTAATGTATCGTGCCAAAACTTGTAAAAACATACAGAAATTGACAATTTGTTAACTGTAATGTATATACTTTTTCTTTTGTAATACAAATTCTTTACACGTGTAACAAGTTGGATCCAGGGGTTTTAAATCATATACTTATACATCATGAGAAAGTTTCCATTCAAATGGAAAATAACGATAAAAACTATGCATGTGTTTTTATTAATATACAGAGTGTCCCAAATAAGCCCCACCAGTGGATGAGAGGTTGTGCTCTCGAAGCTGGTAGACGGGAGGTGCTGTGTTCGATCCCAATCGCGCCCGTCGGCCTAGTAGTTCGGAGTTTTCGTGGTTTTCTTCGAGCCGTGGATTTATCCATGCGTAAATACGGATTAGGCTTCCTTAGAAAGACCCCCACGAAGGGCACTCCCCCCGGGCCTATATCCCTAGTGTAGATAATTGGCCGTCAATAATCAACCCAACCCAACCCAACCCAAATAGATCGAAACGTTCCTTGATTAATTTACCTGTCGTAGATACGTGGGTAATGTAAATTGCAGAAATTGGAATTAAGATTACGTTGATTAAATAGTTCTGACTTTGATTTTCAAAAAGTTACACGCTGTAATGTTTTACACAGTTCCAGTGTTCTATAAGTTATGTCGAGAAAATTAACGTCCTCGTCCTGAGCAATCAATTTTGCTTTTATCAGAAAGTAATTAACATCTAAACATCACGCAGTTTCAATTTTTATACCATTGAATGGGAAAAAGGTGTACAGTCAGCCATAAAAAAAAGGAAATTGTGCGCCAAACGTGACAAATGAGGTGCGTTCGTACTATAACTAGTTTTATAAATATTCAGATCTTGGTGTAATAGCAGCAAGATCAATAGCAAGTGCAATAACAATAGCTCTTATGCAAAAATTCATGAATTCAAAATTTATTTAAAAATTTTTATTAAGAGAGAGAGAGAGAGAACATTCCATGCAATTTAATTCCGAAATTAACAAATTAAAAAATAAAAAAATAAAATAAAAAATCGAAAATAGTCATTTGATTGGAAATTATGCTTTTTTTTTTTTAATTTTTCTTATAAAAAAAAGAAACTTAAAAGGTTTTCTCCAGTATTGTACCAAACTTTGAAAATTTGCATCCGAACACCTAATTTTAAAATTATATTTAGCTTTTTCGGTAAATTTTTCCATAGGTTATAAAAAAAAATAATTTATTTGGTCAAGTAGTTTAGGATTTATGAAAGTTTAGAGTCTGGAACTTCTATAATACTTTGTACTAGTTGCAAATCTGATTGCAATGCATGTAGTTTTTTATTCATAACTCAAAAACTACTTGATAGAATCAGCTGTAATTTTGGATTCGCATATTTAAAATTCCTAGAAATCGATATCTGTTTTTTTTTTTAAAAAGTATGGGTTATAAACTTTTTTGAAAAATTAAATAAAAAAAAATGTAACATGAATTTCATAAAAAATCGAAACAGTGACAACAAACTTTAATGAATTTTAACTGTACTTTTGCATACGATGGCACCTTTTTATTTCTGTAGTGTTTAATGTCAAACAATATATAATGTTGTGGACAACTTTTCATAAATATTGAAGTGAATAATACAGCTTACTCGCGATTTCATTTTGATTTATGTTAGTTTTGTTCTGAAAAATGTTTCTTTAGTTTCAGTTTCTAATTTTAGTCATAATACTTGCTGTTCGCGCTTTTGGGGACCTCACTTTTATTATTTCTTATGTCACATTGTCCTTTCAAGTCAGACCAGATATACTTAGAATGGTAAAGTTATTACTAGGGAGCGCAACTAAGTTTCGGGGTTTCACACATAGATGGCACTAATGCCCCATGTAGTCGACATACATGTCTAAAGTTGTGTTTTTCTAATAGCTTGGTAGAGGTCTGCACGGGCCGAAATTTCCAGGCCCGGGCCCGGCCCGACCCATACAAAAAATAATTTGGCCCGGCCCGGCCCGATACAAAAATTAAAAGTTCGGCCCGAGCCCGGCCCGGTCAGAACAAAAGAAAATATTGGCCCGGCCCAGCCCGATTTAAAAGTTAAAAGTTCGGCCCGAGCCCGGCCCAGCCCGGAAAAAAGTTAAAATCTCGGCCCGAGCCCGGCCCGGCCCGAGTGAATTTCTACAAAACATAATTTTTACGTCGATTTGGTTAAAAATATGCCTCGTAGGAGGAGATCTAACCAAAAATTCCTATCTTAGCCTTTTTTTTTTCATGTTTATAATCTTCATTTTTATAGAGGTGCCGCAAGCTGGAATATTTATTTTTTTAATAAATCTCTATTTGTTGTATGTATGTGTTTAAGTTATCATCAATATTGTTAATCCATATTCCATTTATTGAAGTGTTAAAAATCAGAAAAATGCTATACAGTAAAATCTTCTAAGATGGAATTGCATAGGGAAGAAAAAAAATGAGTTATAGACAATTTGCCTACTTAGCAGGTGTAAATGTACTATATATTCTTTTCTTAAATATTAGTATATTCATTTTTAATGGATCAACACATTTTTCAATTTAAGACAGGATTCCATCATAAGCAGGTTCTTTTTCACACGTTTTACTATATTTTAATAAGTGTATAAATCTACTATTCTTTAAAAAGAATAAATTTTAATGTTTAATTATAAGATAATGGCGATTTAAAAATGTATGCATGTTTTGAAAAGATTTTTATGCCAGATCTTATTTTACACCAGGACTAAAAATTTTGAGGCGTTAAGACTAGGAATAATGAAACCAGTCCCGGCTCTGTACGGAAAAAATAATTTAAGGCACGGCCTTATCCTTCAGGAAAAAAGTAAGGCCCGGCCCGGCCCGAGCCTTCAGAAAAAAATATGGCCCGGGCCCGGCCCGGCCCGAGTGCCGTGAAGAAAAATAGGCCCGAGCCCGGCCCGCGGGCCGGGCAGAGTACGGGCTTCGGGCCTTGGCCCGGCCCGTGCAGATCTCTAGCTTGGATATCTATTCACAATAACCAGTTGTAATAACAACACATATCGAAACGCAAAAATATTTTTCTAACAACGAAAATTTCGAGTTTTGTGCCAAATAAACAGCATTTGCGGGAAGCTGTGCTTTTCTGCTTTAACTTAAAAAAAATGCAGCTGAAGCACGTAGTTTGCTTGAGGAGGCCTACGGCGAACATGCACCATTGAAAACTACCCGTGAAAAGGGTTTAAACGCTTCAGAAATGGCAATATCGACACTGAAGACAAGGAGCGCTCTGGAAGACCAAAAACATTTGAGGACGCCGATCTGCAAGCGTTATTGGATGAATATGATACTCAAACACAAGAACAACTTGCAGAGTCATTAAACATGACTCGCCTAGGTATTTCCAAACGTTTACATGCCATGGGAAAAATTCAAAAGGAAGGAAAATGGGTTCCGCATGAGTTGACTGAGAGACAGATGGAAAATCAAAGAGCCACTTCCGAAATTTTGCGTTTGCGGCATGAAAGAAGGAGTTTCCTGCATCGAATTTTTACTGTCGATGAGAAGTGGATATATTTGAAGAATCCCAAATGCAAAAAATCGTAGCTTTCACCTGGCGAAGCATCAACATCAAAGGCACGGCCAAAGAAGACAATGCTCAGCATTTGGTGGGACCAGAAAGGAATCGTGTACTATGAGCTGCTGAAACCGGGCGAAACTGTTAATGGGAATCGCTACCAACAACAACTGAATAATTTGAATCATGCATTGCTCGAAAAACGGCCAGAATGGGACACGAGACACGAACGAGTGATATTGCAGCAAGACAAAGCTCCATGCCATCGCACTTCCATCGTCCAGAACACCCTCAAAACACTGAAATGGGATCTGCTACGACACCCGCCGTATTCACCAGACCTGGCCCTTCCTATTATCACTTGTTCTGGTCGATGGCGCATGGCTTGGCTGGTCTACACTTGGCCAAATTCGAAGAAGTGCAAAATTGGTTGGATGAATGGTTTTGGTTCAAAGACGCGTCTTTTTACCGTCGTGGTATTTATGCATTGCCAGACAGAAGGCAAAATGTGTAGCTAGCAAGGGACGATACTTTGAATAAATCATTTTTTGCATTTCTCTTAAATTTGTCCATTTTTAATAGATAAAAAAACCCCGGAAACTTAGTTGCGCACCTGATAAAAAAAATTTGGCAGAAAAAGCCTGTTTCAGCTGGTGTTGTCCGTTTTTTGTTATTGCACTTCTAATTTTTCACAGTAGAGAATTGGTTGGAGAATAGGTGTCACTTTTTTAATAATCAAGTTATAATAATCTTTTGATTGATATCTAAGCTAGTCCGTGCAGGAATCTCCAGGCACATGTGACGGCAGAAAAAGAGGATTAGCACTCGGTTCACCACTTTCCACCTCAAAGCTGGGTGGAATTTAAAGTCTGGAAGTAATAATTATTGGATTGAGAAAATAACATTTCAGACACAAACTTAACTTTGAGCATTAGATTTTTAAATTGTTTTTATTTTTAGAAAAAGAATTTTGAGTATTAATTTAAATTTTGAATTATAAAAATACTTTATTATGTTAAAAAGTAGTTGAAATTCAAACATAATACAAAACATTGATGAAATGAATACTAGATCTTTTCCCAGTGGCTTAATAAACTGAGTGCAGATATGTATTTCTAACCAGTTATATGGTAATGCCTTGAATTTGGTCCCTAGGAAATGAGGAAATCATGTTTCTGTTGTATTATTTTGAAAATAAGCAACACTGAAATTTAAAGAAATTATTTTCTGCTTTTAGCTCATTAGATTTTAAAATTCATACTAAGGGCAAACATTTTTACCCAGTCGCATCTTTCAGGATAACCCTAACATATACACAGCTGCCAACCTTCCGGGTTTTTTTTCCCAAGTCAAATAAACATATATGAACGAGGAATTTTGTTTTAAAATTGAATTCAAATTGATATAAATTAACTAACACATAGAAAGAAGACACAACTTATGACATACATTTTCTGAATCAAAATGAGTTTTTCATTAAAAAAAAAAAAAAAAGATTCTCAGATACGCATATACTTAGTTTTCACCTGTATGGGAAATCCGATATATATTTATTTTTGTAAGGAAATCAAATTTTTAATTGTACACTGTCTAATGAAATCTAATTATTTCAGTTGAACCTCTAATATTCAGTTTGAAATCACTTTGCGATTTTGTAGTGACATTTCAAAGATATTTTAATTTGACGAAGAATTTTTGTTGTTTCAAAATAATATCTAGACTGAAAAACACTTTATTTTTTCAGAATTAGTGAAATAAATTAATTAATTATCTCTCCTATGCGAAAGAAGTTTGTAAAATATCTAATGAGTAATATTTTGAAAATTTGTTCAATCGTTGGGGTTGGTCGTACTATTCTTACTTTTAAAATTTACTTAGAATATCTGAGTCGATTGTTTAACAATGGTTTAATTGTTGTAAATATTATGCAAGTTAACAATGAATATACACCGATAAAATCAGACTTTAAACTGAAACTAATTGTTTAACAATGCGTAAGATATTTTCGGTGTCAGACATTGTTGCATTTAAAAAATAATAGCATTATTCCTCTGTTGAATTGTTATTTCAAAACTCAGCTACTATAATTGTGGTTATGTTTTGAGCGATTAAAAAATCTTATTAATTTACTTTTGAAAGTGATTGATTGTGTAATTTTGATCAAAAACTTTATTTTGATTCATATTCATCCTAAAAATGGAGAATATTGCTAATATCAACAGCTACGACGATATAACATCTGAAGAGTAAGTAATTTAACTCGACTCATTATAGTATGTTGCTACCCTTTGGACACATATTATTTTACGTTGACATATTGATTTTTTTGTATAAAACTGTAATTTTTAGGATTTAAAACCCTATCTCTTTCTCACTTCCTACGATAAATTTTCAACTCCATTAGATTAAGAAATGTAAAGTTTCCGTATTAAAAATTAGTATTTAAATATTTTCTGACGTTTTTGCATTTTGCATTTTTAATTATTTACTCCTGTGTCTCAAGTTTTCAAATGGAATTATGTATCATTTGTGCATAATCATAAAGTCTTTAAAATCTATAATAAAATGTGGACTAAAATGCGCATCTAAAATTATTAATGTACACTTTATTCAAATATATAACTTAGTCAACTTTTTTAGATATTAAAAATCATATCGTAAAAACTGTAATTTATGTATGCAAATTTTAAAACACTGTTTCCAGCAGACTCGAGTCTTGGAGGAATGATGATTTTACGGCTATTTTCTGAACTTGAGAAATAAATTCTGAAAACTCTGATAGTAGGAATTTACACATGTACTAATTTTCACATTTTGGAAATTTGTTTTTCAAATTCATTTAAATATGTTCTTGATGAAAAAGGAAGAAGAGCCGATATTTATATATCTTTAAATCAAGAACTACGGGAGTGAATTTCAGTATGTTTTGGTATTATATTTAGCTATATTTCAATCTTTTTTTTTCTGAAAAAATAGTTGTTTTTTAGTAACGTCAATTAAAAAAGGCCTTTGATCATATACGCTCGCTATTGCATTTATTTTGTTTTTTATTTCTTGTCGAGTGGTCAATTTATAGTTTAGTTACTGTTAAAACGGTAAGAAACATTATTACAGTAAAAAAATATTCAGTAGTTTACGAGAGAAAGGTGCTTTAATGCCATAGCTGTTTTCCATAATATTTTCAACTATTGTTGTCCTCTTAAAATGGAAACTGTACCCCCTATCCCGTTTTCAGCGCATTCGGGACCTGATATGTCATATTGACTGGCCAGAGAACTTTGGAAACAACAGAAATGAAATTTTGTTTTTCAAAATATAATGTCTAAGTTGATATGCTATAGTCCTATCGTTCAACCCAATTATCAAAGCAATGGGCGAAGGTATTTCAGTGGATTTAAGGAGGTTTTTCATGGATCTAAGTCAGCTGAAATAACGATTCATCATTTGTACTTCATTTTCTTCCAACGAGTATCTACTTGAAAGTGTTTCTCCTTCAAATGACGGTGAATCTAAAAATTGCCAACTAACTAAAACATTTATCGCTGTAAACTTGTTCCGTTACACAAATACTTCCGGAGCTGTATTTCCCTAACAATTGCTCCGTTGATTAACAATTGCTCCGAAATTAAATGCAGATTCTGCCGTTATTTCAATTACACGGAGTTCGCATAAGCCACTTCCGAAAAGCCTTAGCACTAATTGCTTTCAAAAGTGGACTGAATTATGACACCATTGCGTACCTGAGGGAAAATAATATAACAAAAACGAATGTATCATTTCTTTTTGTTGTGGTTTTACTCAACTTTCATGCCTCGCATCTTGTTTTGAAATACGTATTATGAGCCTTAAATTTCGATGAAACGTACTATCGTACAATCTGAAATATATTCTATTTTGTCTGGTTTGTTTGCAGACTTTCTTTTGGGCTGCAAGTAGGGTTATTTTGAAAACCTAACGGAATCCTCAAATGTAAGTAACAGGCTGCTAATCACAAATAATCGCTGTTTCATCCCGAGATCTGAGAACAACTGTTTTCAGAGCACTCTGATTAATAGAATTTGAGCGGATATCGGTCTCAAGAGTCACAAACAGCGATAATATCGTCATAGATGAATTTACGAGTGTTAATCTATCACACGGTGTGATAAATGAATTTACGAGAGTTAATATATCACACGGTGTGATTTTTTATGTTGTCCTTCGAAAAAATTGTTCATGAGGAATTATCTGATATTGCCTATGACAGGATAGTACATTCAATCGCAGCTTAATAATTTAAAGTACATTCAACTTTTTAAATCCAAAATTTATTTAATTTTTTTTTCAGCTCATCTGATGAGTCAAGTTATTATAGTGCATGCGGTTCCCCTAATTTACCATCTTATGAGGAGGTCAACAACTATAATTATTCATATGAAAACAACGATACTGTCAACTATTCATCTGTTGACTCGGGGTGAGTATATTTTAATTGCTTATTCGATAATCTTATTACAGGGCGTTTGAAGGTAAGAATATAGAAGTAAAAAATATCGAAAGAAAATTATTGTATAATTTTATGCTATGTATTTAGCTAGTGTATTATTTTAAAGTGTTGCCAAATTCATGGATTTTTTTAATTCAGATGTCTACTACTATTTTCATATAGTACTATTGATCTTATTTAATCTGACATTAAATGAGGGAACATTACTAATCGGAAATAATGATATATGGCTGAATCGAAAAATGCGCTGGTTTGGTAACATTGACTAACTGTCATCCGTGCTATCATTCTTGTCAGATTTTTATTCTTGTCCAGACGTTCCCAACCTGGGATACGCAGCGAACCTGTTGCGGGTATGGAGAAATAATATCGGCTATGGCGGCAATCACAAAAAAATGTTCAAATGAAAACATATAAACAAAGTTGTCTAGTATTTAATTGTAAAGCTAGTCATGTGAAAATCGAATATGTTATTCTTGAAATAAGGGAAAATATCTGCTAGATCTAGGTCTAGTAATTCATTGATAATACGAGGGAAAGTCATTAAGTAAGTCACAAAAGATAATTAAATAATAACTTACAATGATATTCACTTCAAAACTATTTTTATTTCTCAACATATTCTCCACCAATATTTATGCACTCATATCACCGTTTTATCAGTTCCCCAACACCAGCTGCATAACATTCTTTGGGTTGTTGTCTCAGCCACATTAGGACTTCATGTTGAACACAAGAGATTGTTAAAAAGTTTGGTTGGCAACTTCTTCAACATCCACCACACAGCTTCAACTTAGCCCCAAGCAATTTTCCTCAGTTTAGTCCACTAAAAAACCATCTTGGAAGCAAGATGATGTTCACGGATGATGAAAAGGTTCAACTGGAAGTCCTAATATGGCTGAGACAGCAACCCAAAGAATGTTATGAGAGAAATTCTCTGATTAAATAAAGAGAAATTTACTATTCAAAATCACTGGTGTGAAAAAGTCAGGTTATTACGTGCCATGCACGTTATTTAACACATGGGCTGATAAGTTCCCGGTCTAATAAAGAAAACACAACTTTTTTAACATAATTTTATAACTTTAAAACTTTAATAAGTAACATACTTTAATAATAAATAATAATAATTTATTAATAATAATAATAATTTAATAATAATAATAATAATTTAATAATAATAATAATAATAATAATAATAATAATAATAATAATTTAATAATAATAAATAAATAAATAAATAAATAAATAATAATTTTATAATATATAACATAATTTTTATAACGAAAAAGCTCCAAACAGTGCTTAGAATCATCGATTTGTTTTTGTTTTTGGTCAAAAGTCAACACGCGCGGCACCCACTTTGACAACAGCTTTTTCATAGACAAATGTTCATTTAAAAAAGTCCTTCCGGCCTGTATCGGGAGGAAAGGGTAGCTTTCCTATATCTTCGTTTTAAAATTTTAGCTAATGTTACACGAAAACAGCAAGTTAAAATGCAAAGAAACGTTTACAAAAGATTCGTTAATACTGAATTTGAATAAGAAATTCGCCAAATTAATGAGCAATAGCCAAATTAGACTTATTTTGGTCGCCAAATCTGGCGATATTTCGTCAAATGTCGCCAATTTTGGCGAGAACTTGGCGCTAACGGATATGAATATATAGTTTTATGCGTATGATTGGGAAAATTATTACAACAATGAAAGAAAATAATTTGCGAGTAATCGCGTTAATGTGCTGTTTTGTTTCAAAATGTCAGCCACTCTAGAATTTCAAACTGCTCTATCTCAGCCATTTTTAAAGATAGAGGTAAACCAAAAAATGCTCTGGAATCCTCGTATCAAGGCCTAACATTTAATTGAAAAATAAATTTGAATTTTTAATTTTTTTGTATATTTATTTTAGTTTTAAATTTTTAAGTGGCCACCATCTTGAAACAAAATGGCGGACCAAGCTGGCCAACGAACTCGATCGAGACATTGGTGAGCTTAATACACACAATTAGTTTCATCAAAATTGATTTATAAATAAGAGCGTTATCGTATGACATAGGTCAGATATATATATATATATATATATATATATATATATATGGATATATCTATATATATAAATCAACATTTGAACGGAGGGCGGTTTTGGGGTCTGGGGGTCATGATCGGTGAAAATATATCGAAATTTTCCGGAACTGCTTTCCTCCGAACGGCTGCAATAGGTAGCTTTGTACTTTTTTGTATTGAAAGCTACCTAATAAAACCTACACGTTTCTTGAATATCTTCAGAGTCTGAGCTATCTCCTGTAACTTCCCTTTATGGCTCCCCAAAACGATTTTGTGGACTTTTTTTTATGTTTTCCGGAGTAACCACCTCTTTTGCGTGGTGCATGACTGGTGTCCGTACGACCACGTTTAAATTCAGAAAATCAGTCAATAATGGTTGATTTACCTGGTGCAGTGTCCGGATAACACTTATCAAGCCAACCTTTTATTTGAACGATGTTTTTTCCAAATCAAATAACAATTCTTGAAATTCTTGTTTATCCATTTTTTTGTTTATCAACAAAGTCGTTCAACTAAAACCACTCTAACGTTTTATCCACACGTCAAATCGTAATGACATTTTTTCTGCTAACTTTTAAAGGTTAGCATTTACTAAAAAAAAGCATCGGTTCGGCGACTGCAACGCCATCTGTGTGCCAGACCGGGAACTTATCAGCCCATATGTTATAGATTATACTCGTCACGAAGAAGTTAATTAAAGCTTAAATTCAGCTAAATTTGCTTTACTCATCGGGCAACTTATCGTGGACAAACTATAATACAACAAAATCGACAAACAAAAATTACTCACATGACAAAAATCGAAATTAATTACGCTATAATATTAAACGTCATTTATTAATGGCATATCAAAAAGTACCCACATTAAAAGAATTAGAGTTTATATATGCCATCAAAATTCATTATAGTACATCTTTCCTTAGGTCTTATGAACCAGTTTTTGGAGATATTATCTCAACTGCTTCGCTTCCACCAGCTAATTGGATTGAAGTACTGGGGATCTTTCCGATTGAAGTTAGAGGTACTACGTTCTATCATCCTCTTTTCTACTATGTACCTGTGCAGAGGTAAGTGTAACATCCAGAAATCTTTTTTGCAAACTATGTTGTATAATGTTGTTTCAAAACAGGGTTGCCACGTTGGTCTCCTTCTTTATCAAGAAATTCCTAATTCAGACAGAAAATTTCGATTTTTTTAAAAATGTAATCTCGAAATGTAAAGTCATTAAATTAAACAAAAATTGCTATTCCGAATTTCTCATTCAAAAATGAGTTCTAATTGACAGTACTGTTTGAAACTGAAATGTTATTTTTCCTTTAACTCTTTGTCTACTAATGGGACATATATGTTCCTCTGACCACTTGCAATTTTGAAATGTAAAAATTGATGATTTAACTACAGACATAAGTGACAGTGAACAAACTGTAGAAAGAAAATTGCAGAAAGATCACTTAGATTATGCAAAGAATTCAGAGGAATAATACAAAGAACAACAGATATGTTCTGTTACTTGCATAAATTTCACATGAAAAATAAATTATTAGCCAAAGGGTTAACCTTTTTAGGACAGGCGTCATTTAATGATATTTAAATTTTTATTACTAGTAATTCCCTGAAGTAACACTAGCAATTACTAGTAATTCGCTTATTTAATAATAGAATTCTACGATTAGACAAAGCAAAGATTACGATAAAAATATTCTGGTATTAGAAAATAAAAAAATATATATTCGTTCCCTTTATGAGACGTATACGTGACACGCATCTCGATGGGGTTAAGTAATAATTTTGCATTAATAAATATGTTTAGAGGTAAAGTAATTATTATTTTCGCCTATTCAAGAAGCACAGTTACTTAAACTACAGGACACTCATCCGGTTACGGAAAATACCTCAGCTAACTTAACGAACAAAACGATGCAAAGCTAGATTTTCCACGATTTTAAAGTCCATGTTCGATATTTTTGAGTCGTATTTTGGACTTAATACTGATTATTACGTTGTTTATTAATTATACTCGCAACAATTGATTTTCGCGCTTTTCTATTTCCGTTTATTATATTCATGCACAAAAAGTGTCATTTCCTGCGAGAACGCTAAGCATCTTTCTAATTAATTTTTTCAGCAGTCCCAGTAGTTATCGATTGTCCCAATTGCCGCAATAAATATCTGTGTATTAATTGATCCCAAAACCATAGAAAGGATTAAAAATGTCCGAAATTTGTACAGGCAAACCTCATTATAAGATCACTTAAAGGAACCAAATATATATGACCATATAGACGAGTAATCTATAAAGGCAGTATAACTATATGGTTTGAATTCGTGTCCTGCATCATGATTCTATAACCGGGGTGACCATATAGCCAGGTTTCGAGATTATGTACATTAAAAGTACCATGCTACCTTTTATTCCAACTACGAAATTTCGAATTAAGACTTTTCTAAACAGTGAAGCGGTGAGTTCCAAATCTTTCGACGAAAGTACTATAATTTTGCCATAGGCGTAGCGTGACCGAATTTTTTTTTTTTTTTTTTTGGTGGGGGGGGGGGCACAAATGTTTATTAAACACACACGCGGGCACGCACACATACCCATGTATATACAGTGGTATCTTGGTTAAAAACGACCTCGCAGCAATCATATCATATTCGGTAAAAGGAATTCAGTTTCGATCTTCTAGCCTAATACAAAACATTTTGTCTTCTTTTCAAAAAAGTTTATTTTTCTTAAACATTCGTCGTACAGCAATTTTTGAATTTTTTTGCGAAATGTTTATGTGATTTTTAGCGTTTATTCGCGTTTTGCGACAATTTCTTAACATTTGTGTTAGGAATTAAGTTTCAATCTTTTAACACAATATAGTAAAATTTGTTCTCTGCCATTTTAAAATTTTTCGAAAAATTTTGATGTGATTTTTAGCGTTTTTTATCTTTCCGAGGCAATTTTTTAAACATTCGTACGAGAAATCTGGTTTTATTTTTTCAGCAGATATAGTACATTTTCTACTCTGTGATTTTTAAATTTTTTGCAAATTTATTATGCGATTTTTGGCGTTTTGCGGCGATTTTTTTTCCCACTTCAATCTCTTAGCCCAATCTAGCAAATTTTGTGATCTGCGATTTTTATATTTTTCACGAATTTTTTTATGCGATTTTAAGCGTTCCGTGGTGATGTTCTTAAACATTTGTAACATACATCTGGTTTCAATTTTTCAGCCTGATGTAGTAAATTTTGTGATTTTTAGTGTTTTTCCGCGTTTTGCGGCAATTTTTTAACATTTGTGATACGAATCTGGTTTTAATCTTTTAACCCATTATTGTAAAATTTGTCCTCTGCGATTTTTAATTTTTTCATGATTTTTTTATGAGATATTTTGCCGTTTTTTCGAGTTCTGCTGAGATTTTTATAAACATTCGTAAAAGGAATCCAGTTTTAATCTTTCAGCCCATTATACTAAATTTTGAACACTGAGATTACATTTTGTACTCAATTTTGTACTCACTGATTTTAATCGCGAATTTTTCATGTGACTTTTTGCGGGGTTCTTTTCGTGTTTCGTGGAAGTTCTTAACATCTGTAACAGTAATCTAGTTACAACCTTTTAGCCCAATATAGTAAACTAGGGGGCTCAGTCCCCTACTCGATAACGCTCGTCAACCTCCGTGAATTGCTAAGCAATTCACATTAAGACCGCTACGCGGTCCCAGTTCGCTTCGCTCGCTCGCCTCTTTTCGTTTTTGCAGCAACTCTAGCCGGAATAAGTACTACCATAAATCATTTTAACATATGAAATTGACAATTTTTATTAAAGTAAAAAAAACTAATTGAAAACTTCTTTGAAAACGCAATTTAAAATGCATTTAGTTGGTGCTACCAATGTGCATAAATAATTTAAATACTATGAAAAAATGATCTTGGAAACACAATTAGTTTAAAACTCATTGCATCTATAATATTGTACAGCACGGCTTAAATTCATTTTAAAAAACACTACGTGATAAGAAGATAGTTTATATATATCATCAATCATTGTTTAAATTTCGTTCGACATTTTACTGTTTTAAATAATTATAGATTTTTGCAAAAAAAAAAAAGTTTTATCAAGATAGCAACAGATGGCAGCAGGTACAATCAAGACAGTTGATATTTTTATTCTCTCCGATTTTCGTGTGAGTGAAATTCTTAAATAAATTCTAAATAAAAGTTGAGAATTCATTTGAAATTAACGATATTACTCATAATTAAAATGGGGATTCATCTCAAGTGCTTTAGATTACGTACATGTTAATTTTATTTTAATAGTTGCTAGTTTGAGTTTTACAGCTCTCACACTGGTCGCCATATTGGAGACAGAACTGATCTTACACAATCTAGTCTGTTCATTGGTCTGAGCTCTAGAAACTACGGTTGTTGCCAAACTGTAAGCTAGAAATTCAGCCTTATTTCCGCTCCACGTAAAAGAAATATATATAGATGTTGGCTTCTTTTCAATAATGTTTATTCGGAACTCGTTATAGTGAATTTGAATTCGTTCGCGAATCTGTTAGGCGGGGTTTAGCGTTTTTTCGCGCTTTGGGACGATTTTTTGACATTCGTAAAATGAATCCAGCTACAATCTTTTAACCCAATATAATAAATTTGATTCTCTGCGAATTTTAAGTTTTTCGCTGCGATTTTTTTTTTTTTTTTTTTTTTTTTTTTTTTTTTTTTTTTAGTTTTTACGCGTTTTGAAGCGATTTTTCTAACATTCGTAAAATAAATCTGTTTTCAGTCTTTAAACACAATATTGTTAATTTTGTCCTCGGCAATTTTTTAATTTTTCGTGAATTTTTTTTTTTTTTTTTTTTTTTTTTTTTTAACGTTTTGTAGAGATATTTTTACATTCGTAAAAAGAATTCGGTTTAAAATTTTTAGTCCAATAGAGTATTTTTTATTCTCATTTCAATAAAGTTTATTCGGAATACGTACAATGATTTTAATTTTTCATGCGATTTTAATGTCTAATCACGTTCCGCGGCGATTTTTTGACATTCATAAAAGGAATCCAGCTACAATTTTTTAACCCAATATAATAAATTTTGTTCTCTGAGATTTTTAAGTTTTTCGCGTTTATCTTTTGCAATTTTTTACGTTTTTATGCGTTTTGCGGCGATTTTTGTACATTCGTAAAGGAAATCTGTTTCAATCTTTGAACACAATACAGCAAATTTTGTCTTCTGGGATTTAATTTTTCGTAGAATTTTTTTATGGGATTTTTTTTTTTTTTTTTTTTTTTTTTTTACGTTTTGTGAAGATATTTTCACATTCATAAAAAGAATCCCTTTTCAATCTTTTAGCCCAATACAGTAATTTTTTTTTTCTTTTCAATAAAGTTTATTCGTAATAATTTAAATTTTTCATGCCATTTAAACTTTTGTGTGTGTGTGTTTCGCAGCAATTTTTTAACATTTGTTACAGGAATCGGGTTTCAATCTTTTAGGTCCTCTGTAATAAATAAAAAAAAAAGAAAAAGAAACGAAAAAGAAAAGGGAAAAAAGAGATTTTTAGCGTTTTTTCGCATTCTGCGGTGGAAGGAATCCGGGGGGGATCGTAAAAGGAATCCGGTTTCAATATTTCCGCCCAAATACGATAAATTCTGTCCTCTGATATTTTTAAATTTTTTGCGATTATCTGCGGTTTTTCGCGGTTAGCGGCAATTTTTTAACACTTGTAAAATTAATTCGTTTTCAAGCTTTTAGACCAATATAGTATATTTTTTCCTCTGCAAGTTTTGAATTGCTCGCGAATTTTTTAGTGTTTTTTCAGCAAATTTTTTAACTTTTTTTTTTTCGAAACGGAAAGAACTAACTTTGTTAAATTTTGCTTTCCTGTGATTAAATTAAAGTTGGAAGAATACAAAATCGTCGTAACGTGAACTACGTTGGTCAAAATATTAAACTAATTTGGGTCGAAATAAAAAATTTAAAAAAATCAAGGTTAGTTTGATTCGAGACCAGATCAGGCGTAGCCTGCACGGGTGTACGCTGTTGACAGCAGTTGACCCCACTAGCAGGTTCATTTAATTTGAGGTTCACTCGGAAAAAAACGACCAAGTAAATGAGGAAAGCTCTGCTAGATCATTTTATTGAAATATATATTTTTGTAACAAATATAATAAACAGCACCACACTGTATCTGGCGTCTGGTGGGCGGGAAGGGGGAGGGGGGGGGGGCACCGCCCGCACCACTCTTGGTACAGCCCTGATAATAAATAAAAGATATTTATCAAACTTTTAAGACATTTGAAATAAGTTTAAACGGTACTTTTTAAGAAATAACTAATCATTTAAGGTATGTGCGCCTGCAAAATTGTATGGAAAATTGCACGTTCGATAGCCACGGTTTTGCTTAACAACGGTATTTCTGGAACGGATTACCATCGTTTACCAAGGTACAGCTGTATATTAATTTTAAAACAGCTCATTCAAGCAGGCTTACATTTTGAAAAAAAATCATAACCATTGTATCTCAAAAATGCGAAGGTATAGTAGAAGATTAAGTGCTGTCAATACAAAAAAATAATAAGAGAAAGGAACATATTTAATAACTAAATGAAGAAAATATTAATTATTTTTTATAATTTTACTGATGTGTGGTTGCATTCCATTGGTAAATAACTCCAGCGACACAGCTTGGAAAAGCAGGATATCTATGACTTGATTAAATTATGATTAAAGTTACAACAAATTAAATGAAATATAAATTGCGGGGAAACAGAACTCCCGCTCTGATAAACACAACTACATTTTCTAAAGTCTACAGACGGAATCAGAAGAAGAAAAAAGTATATGTAGATACTAACCGCAGACAGCGGAAAAAACAGCTGACACATTGAAATTGTCCGCAGCTGTAAGAGAGTGTTAGTTCAAACTTTCGTTTAATGAATGTTCCTATTAAGGTTTGTACTGCACAACACAATTTTTTCTACCAAATTCATTACTTCAAAGAAAAAGAGCTGAGCTATCTATACTGATCTGACATCTGATTAAGTAAAAAAAAAATGAATATAAAATGAAAATTAAAGTAGTTATTTCATTTCAATTTTGGGTCAATACAAGACAAGTCTTAATTGAATGTATCATATTTTAGAAATTGAGGTTCAGAAAGTTGGAGGGGGGGCACGTTCCCCCTCGTGCCCCCCCCCCCCCCCCCCCGAGGCTACGCCTATGCAATTACAGTACTATAGTGACTTTTAAAATGCTATCCATACTGTTCTCAATATAGCTTCAACAAAGTTCAGGAACGTTGGAATGTGTTCGTGACTCAAGGTGGAAATATCGATGACTTTTGTTAATTAAAGTATTACAAATCTTAACAATTGTATAAAAAATATATTTAAAAATATATTATCATTTGCAACTTAAACTTTTAAAGTGTTTGCTTACTTTGAAAAATAATATTTAAAGTTTATAAAGCTTACAGTTTGGCGTGCTCTTACAGCACATTTATTTCATGTCAGTGAATAAAATAAAATAATTTTCTTTTATATTTATTTTACAGTGATACAGATTTTTCGTCTTCGACATCTGACATGTATTCAACTGCTGAGGAGTGTGAATCTTATTTTGATTCCAAAGCATATGATTATGAAGCTGAAGAGTTCAGCTATTTAAATGAGACTGATACAGATTTTTCGTCTTCCGATTCGTATTTTAGTGCTGAGGGGTCTGAAACTTATTTTGAACCTGAAGAATGTGATTATGGAGCTGAAGAGTTCAATACAGATTTTTCATCTTCTGATTCGTATTGTACTTTGGAAGATTCCGAATCTGATTATGATACCAAGGAATGTGATTATGGAGCCGAAGAGTTTGGCTATTTGAACGAGACTACTACAGATTTTTCATCTACTGATTCGTATTGTAGTGCTGAAGAGTCTTATTTTGATCCCCAAGAACGTGATCACGGAGCTGAAGAGATTGGCTACTGGGATTTTTTGTCTTCGACTTCTTTTTTGAATTATACTCCTAAGGAGTCTAAATCTTCTAATAATCCCGAAGAATGTGATTATGTAGCTGAAGAATTCGACAATTTGAATGAGACAGATAAGTACAAACACAACAAAAAGGTAAGATTTAAAATATAATAATTTAAAATAAAGTTGCATTTTACGCTACTGCTAGATGTTTTCTTAAAAAATGAATTAATTTACAAAATTAAAGTTTTTCTTTTAAAAGTTGTTAGGAAAGTAAATTTCATTAGAACGATTTTTAAAAAGTAACAAACAATAAAAAAAAATTGTCAAACAACAAATTCCAGATCTTTTCGAACAAAATTCCTATCAATTATACTATTAACTCTCCTGCACAATATAATATCGTTTTCACGATATTCTTCATCTCTGCACTTGTATAGAACAAAAGTTTGAATTCCAATTTAAAATTCTTTTTGTTATCATTATACATTTCACTGAAGTGCCAAAAGTCATGGGACCTCTTTTTGTCCGGCGTAGTGCACCAACTCGACATATTATTGACTCAACATGCCTCGGAAGTCCCCTAAAGAAATATTTAGCCATGCAGCCTGCACAGCCGCCCATAATTGCAAAAGTGTTGCCAGTAGAGGATTTTGCGTACGAACTGAACTATCGATCATGTCCCATTCATGTTCGATGGAATTCATGTCTGCCGATCTAGGTGGCCAAATCATTCGCTGGAACTCTCCAGAATGTTCCTTAAAACGATCTCAAACGATTTTGGTCCGGTGACATGGAGCTTTGTCATCCTGGAAAATTCCATTGTTGTTTGGGTACATGAAGTCCATGAATGGCTGCAATAGTCTTCAAGTAGCTGAACATAACCATTTCTAATCAATGATTAGTTGAATGTGACCAGAGGACCCAGTCCGTGTCATGTAAAAACAGCCCACACAAATTACGGAGCCACCATCAGCTTGCACAGTGCCTGTTGACAACTTGGGTCCATGGCCTCGTCTGGTTTGCGGCGTACACGAACCCTAACATCAGCTCTTACCAATTGGAATCGTGACTTATCTGATCAATCAACCTTTTCCCATTCATCTAGGTTCCAACCGATATGTTCACGAACCCAGCAGAGGCACTGAATTCAATGGCGTGTTGTTAGTAACGGCACTCGAGTCGGTCTTCTACTGCCATATCCCAACAATGCGAAATTTCACTGCACGGTCCTCACGGACACATCTGTCGTACTCCCTAAAATGATTGTTGCTGTTATTTGACGCAGTGTTGCTTGTCAGTTAACACTGACTACTCTACGCACATGTCACTGGTCTCGGTCATTAAGTAGTCATGGGCGCCCACTGCGTTGTGCATGGTGGGAGGTAAAGCTTGAAATTAGATATTTTCGACACACTCCTGACACTGTGGATCGAGGAATGTTGAATTCCCAAAGAATTTCCGAAATGGAATGCCCCATGCGTCTAGCTCCAACTGCAATTCCACGTTCAAAGTCTGTTAATTCCCGTCGTGCGGCCATTATCCCGTCACAAACATATTCATATGAATCACTTTTGAATACAAATGAAAGCCCTGACAGTGCACTTACCATTTATACATTTCTTACGCAATGCTACTGCCATCTGAATATCTGCATATTGCTATCCCATGACTTTTGGCACTTCAGTTTATAGTACTGTTTCAACATTACTAAAAAATTATTAAACCGGGAATCCGGTTGGTTTTTCTTCCTGGATTGCCTGATTTAAGATTTTATTCTATAACTGGCTGATTAAAAAGTCTGTTATTCAAGCCATTGTTATCTTTTAAATAGTTTTTTGTGTTAATATATGGTATTTCTATAATTTGAAGATTAATACATTAATTAAACATTTCTGTACATTGCTAATATTCATACGATTATCAACATACGTATTATCACTCCTTCTACAACCAAAATATTACACACAGCTGTTTTGTATATATATATATACATTTACAATTCACTAATGGAAATTACTAGTGGAATAAAATTACTAGTGGAAAGGGATAAAAAGGAGTTGAATTTAAAAAAAATGCTACTAGTCAGAATAGGAGATAGATACTTATTGACCTTGTCCTTAAAACTAAGTGAAGCTATTATCTTTCATAAAATAAATTAATGGAATTCTTATTTATAAAGAATTAAATGCAGTTCTATAGAATTTTGGATCATATAGGGCGTGATTTTTAACTGAATATTAAGATATTTTACTAACATAATCTTTTATTTTGAAAATTATTGCTTAATTTTTTTATACAATTTATAGCACATTTCGTATCTTAATTATAGCTATATTGTAAAAATAACTGTACCTTAGATAATGTGCCGAAGGCCACAAATTGGTTATTTTCTGTGCTGTACATATTTATAATATTTTACTGTTATTATACGCCTTTGTATCATTGTCATAGCCCTTAAAATTAGGGTCACCAAATTTTACAATGGAACTTTTTGAAAATCTTTCATCACTTTAAAATGTATAACTTTGTAAACTTCTTTTTTAATGTATAGCTTTGTAAACTTTTTTTTGTACTAAGAGTTTCTTAACTCCATAAAATGTAATAAGTGTTTTAATTAAAACATTATTGGAAATGCGTCCTTAAATTTTAGGACGGGCTCGAATTTTGAAAGCGTTATGTTGCCTTAATTATATTTAAAGTTAATATTTGAAATAAATTGCTCTTTCAAATATTTTTGTGGGAGAAAGTAACTTGCCTCTCTCCCCGCATATATATTCAATGCTCAATGACTGAGCCGATGATTTTGAGCAAGCTGAAGCAAATCGTTGATGAAGTATACATGCATACATATATATATATATATATAATGCTTTCCCAGTTGTGTGACACATGAAGTAATTCTTAATCTTTTCAGCTGTTTTTTATATTTTGTGTCCCATAGAAAAGTATGATTGTCATAAAATTTGGATTCTAAAGCTGCTATCATACTTATTATCTTATCATAAATAATATCAAATATTTCCTTATAAACAAGTATTTCAGGTGGAAAATGTCCAAAACTCACTTTGTGATAGTTTACCTCTTGCGAATTCGTCTATGAGGAACTTATCCTTTATCCTTTGTATTTTATATATCCGCAAAATAATTTATATAAAATTTATATCAAAAGGCTGAACAAGTTGCTAATTTTAAAATTTAATGTTCCCCCCCCCCCCCTCGAGTGTCTGCACGAAGCATATAGACCGATGTTGGGGAATGCAAACCTTGGGAACAGGAAGAAATTATTTTTTTAGGGGGGAATTTAAGGGAATGTAAGGGAAATTAACGTGATTTTACTCAATATTTGAAGAATACCACGGAAAACTCCGACTGGTTGACGAACGCGACATGGATTCGAACCTAGCACTCTCCATCTGCCAGCTTTGAGAGCAAAACTTCTCAGATGCTGGTGGGTCTAATTCTCCATGCTCCTTCATACACTGTAAAAAATTTTGTGGTGGGTTGAACAACTTTTGGCGTTGCAGTAGCTGTGACAATAAGATGGTGATCCAACGTTTAGAGCTATTGTTCAGTCGTAATTCAAAATGTTGGAACGAGATTTCACCGTTTTATGGTGGCAGATGCAGCAGCACCAAATGGTAGTTCAACCCACCACAAACTTTTTAACAGTGTATGCTGAAATGAAAGACTGGTCAATTTTTCTTTGCATAAATAAAAAAATGATCAACATTTTTTGTAAAATAATTCTCGCTAATTGGAAGGCACTCAATAAAAAGTTAAAATTTCAGTGCAAATTCACCTTGTTTAATTATTAAAATTCATAAAGATGCAAATAAATGTAAATATATTGCTCAACGGTGCTTAAAAACATACATAAAAACATTTAAAAGCAATTTAAAGTCATTTTAAAATCAAAGCGTTTTCATTGAGTTCAGTTGAAAACGTTTTGATTTTAAAAGGACTTTAACCCTTTCCGGCACAGACAAAGTCTGTTAGTAAAATGATAATTTGCTGACTAACACCGGAATTTACGAACGACTTTTTTAGAAAATATGGACTCCTTAATTTAAGTTTTCATTATAGAAACAAAATTTTATCAAAATATTCTTGGTGCCGTATGCAAGTTTGGAATTAAAATTAAGTGTGCCCGGTGTGGGACCACTGTGCCGGAAAGGGTTAATGTGCTTTTAAATGTTTTTATGTATATTTTTATGTATGTTTTTACGCACCTTTAAGCAATATATTTACATTTATATGTATTTTTATGAATTATAATTGAAGGTACTCGGTTTTACGTAAAATGTTATGTAAAAAATGACACGATAATCGCAAGATTCCCCATTCAAGTCATTTTCTCTACAATTTAAACATACAGCTTGTTTCTATAGTCACGAAACCCACCTCTCAGCTATTATATTTCGTAAATATAAAAATACATGCTTGAATTTCGGGATATTGATACATCATACGATGCACAACAAATGGCATTGCAACCACAGCCTCAGTTCGCATAGTTTCAAAATAGTCTCAGCATTTCGGAGCGTATATTTATTGAAGAGTGTTGTGCGAAGAATAATTCTTACAAAATCTTTGTCCAGCGTTTCGCAAGCATTTTGAAGCGCGAAATGTGGATAATAAATCGACGATACTTCGTTTAATCATGAAATTCAGGGAAACTGGTTCTGTTCACGATCGACTACAAATTGGCAGTCCTTTGTGGAGTGCCCATAAGATTTCGGAGATAGAAGCGAGCCGTGGAAGAAGCCCCAGGGAAAGTCTTCTTAGGTTATTATCGAGGACAGGTGTGTCAATAATTTAATGCAAAGGCTTTCCAATATATTGAAATGCCATCCGTGCAGAAATATGTGTTTCGTGACTTTAGAAACACCCTGTACACCTCTTTCCTCTTATTACAAGGGTCAAATCTACATTTTTTTTCTTGGTTTTGCTTTATTTTCTGTAATATTCATTTTTATTTTCAGAGCTTATCACCTGATCCCGATAGTTTTGAGTTAACTGAAGAGGAAGTTAAGTACAAGAAAGATCGACTTTACTTTAGAGTTCTTACTGGGTATGAAAAGTCTTGCTCTATTTTTATTTTTCTTAAATTAGAGTATCTAAAGAATTACTTTATTATTTATCATTAACGTCTCAATATTAAACTGTTTTCTAAGTAATTAATGAGCTATTTCCATGTCGGTATTTTGAAGCGAAAATAACTTTTCCCACTAGTACTGGAAAAGACGCTCTATTTTAATGTTGTTTTTATTTTTCCATTAGAACATCGAAAGAATTTGTAAATAAATCTTGTTAAAAGTAAACTTACATTAATGGATGAAACAGACAGAAAAATATGGATAAATATTAAAAAACTTGCGCATTTCGAAAATCTACAAAATCATAATCTTGAAGCTAAAATTCGTTGATTCAGTATCAGCTAATGTTACTATGTTCAGTATGGCAAAAAAAAAGGGGATAGGGAGTAGTATCCTGTGAAATTCCTTCACCCTGAAACGCGATCTGAATGCGACAAGAAAATTTATTTAACCAGGAAGTTGAACTGAGTCTAAAACTGTTCAACTCCAAATCGAAATAGTTGAACCCGAAATGGAAGAGAATTAAACTCTATTTAAAAACAATTATGAAAAGATAGCCTGCAATCATTGTTTCTAATATCAATTTTATATTTTTGTTGAACAAGAAAGAAAAATCATTCGTCATGCATAGATTATGAAGCATTTTCCAACACTTCTTGAATACTGTAAAGGAACTTCACAATTTAATAAGGTGAAAGATGATATCTTAATAAAATGATCAGACCATACTGTCCTCGTCCCGCCTGTGGGTTCTGAGGAATCCAAATACTTCACGCGTAAAGCAGGAATGGCCTAAACCAGCGTGGTTCAAAAACTGGCATAGACTACCGGGGAAGGGGCTGCACTACCACCTGCGCATCACTCCCCCTGAATCTCATACAATATTGTGACGCCTGGTCGCCGCAAACAGCTAGTCCCAATGCTTGAGGAACGAATCGTTATGGCTCTGGATTCGCCCCGAATCCCTCCGAGTAGCCCCAAGTAACCGTACCGCCATTAAGGATGCAAAGCCCTGGAAATTTTCCGGGAGTTTTCGGACGTCAAAACCTATGAGAAGTAGCTATTCGTCCGTCAGTAGTGGGTGAGACAAGGAAGGAATCACTCACGTGTAACAAAGTTTTATGTTCCCGAAAATTTGATTAACACGTTCGCTGTCAAAGCTGATATAGTGCATCTATTCACAGATGCCAAGTCGTATCTCCGATATTATGCTTTTAAATTGTTGTCTGTGGTTTTATTATTTAAATATAGATATAACAGATTACTTTTAGCAAAAAACAATTGTACATAATCATACATAATTTTGTTTCAATATACCTATTAAAATTTCAACGTAATGTAAAACAAATAACTTTTATTCATAGTATTCTCCAAACAATATCGTGAAAAGATAAGTTTTTCTAAATATTTAGTTATTGTATCTAGGTTTCGAGAAATAAATGATCCATTTCAGTACGCCAAGTGTATTATTTAGTCTCTTTCTGTGTACCAAACACCTAATCAATGCATGTGTTTTCTATGGCAATACTCATAATCGGCGATTTAGATAAGGATATCCATAACGAGTTATCTCGTAGCTGGCAAGGAAACCCAGTTTACCAACTACGAGTATTCTCGTAGTTGGCAGCGAACGTGTTAAAATAACAAATTTGTTATCTATGCTCAACACTGTCAGAAATATTTAAAAGTCACGATTCCCACGTTTTCATGAAAAGATATTGCAGCATATGCTATATATGTGTATTGAATCACTATGAACAAAAAACAAAATGCTATTTTTCTGTATATTGGGATTAGCCGTTAGTTTAAGAAACTTTTGATTCGAAAATGATTGGTTCATTAAAGTGGTACGTAGTGAAGGATTGTAACAAGAAACAAAAATGAATTCTCCTTTTAGAAATTTTTAGATTATCAATAATGCAGCAACTAACATATAACGATCCAAATTGTATAATAAAAAAAAGTGTCCAGTTAAATTGATGGCCTTGAGCTCACAGGCTATGCACACTAATTATATATTATACTCGTATTTCAAAGAATAATGCTCCTCGAAAAATAAAGAAATCGACAATAAGTTAAAGTAGGGATTAGCCCTCCCTTTCGCCTTTTATAATTAACCAATGAACCCCCAAAACTAATCAGGAAAGCGCCTTATCACAATGAACCTATATACAAAATTTGAAGCAAATCGGATAAATCTGCAAGAAAAAAACATTTTTTCTAAATTAAATGAGGGGGAATAGTCCAAGGTTCCCCCCTTTATACCTAACCAATGAACCCAGAAAACTAATCAGGGAAGCGCCTTATCACAATGAACCTATATACAAATTTTGAAGCAAGTCGGTTTATTTTGCATAAAAACCCAATTATTTAAAATAAGGGCGTGATTAGCCTCTATTCTCCCCCCTTTACACTTAACTAATGAACCCCAAAAATTAATCAGGGAAGCACTTTATCACAATGAACCTATAAACAAAATTTGTAGCTAAACGGATATTTCTTTCAAGAGTTATCTCGTTACGTACATACATACATACATACGTAAATACATACGTACATACAGAATCGGCGAGATCATTAGTTCTCAGGCTTTGATAGCCTGTGAACTAAAAATGTATTAATAAATTATTAATGAGATTTTTTTTCTGTTACACGCGTGATAGAGAATGTTTTATAACTGGTTCATAGTGCTCAGACTTTGTGTTTTTTCGTAAGAAACATACCAAAATTAGATGCACTTCTCAGTTTACTACAGTGACTGATTTATGGAATACATTTGAAGCAATAAAAAGCCATTGAAAAGCAAAATAGTTAGATGTCGAAAATGATGCATAGCATCAAATAAAACTTTGTAATGTACCAATTCATACAAAAATTAATTTTTTTGTTATACACTGTGAGTGTTATGCAAAATGCTATTTATGATAACAAAAAATTAAATCAGTTTTCGCTATATTATGATTATTTAAATATAATCAATCACAGAGAAATTGTTGTAATATACCAACTCGAATACACGTACCATAGGTTCACCAGGAAATTTTAATTAAGAATCCAATTTGTTGTCGAAATTTTAATGAAGAACTCGGTTGGGAATTTATCTGTTCTATAACTAAGCATTACAGAAAGAAATCTCTATTAGAAACTGATGGATTACACGATATAACTTCACCTGCTCTCATTTTAGTATAGGTGGTTAAATTAAAAAAAAAATCTTTTGCTCGTGTCTATGTTCTAAAATTATATATCAATACAATTTTATAAATATAAAGGCCTGTAGATCTCGAGATATGAAAATGAACCCCTGGGGAGCAATTATTTGCTTTTTTATAAGACAACCTATGCCTTATAGAGTAAATACCACTGTTTAAATTTATACTCTGCCTATTTTATGACATATTTTTAAATTCATTTTTGCTCTTAAACGCATAAAAGTGAAAGATCTAGTATTCAGAAACTTTGTAATCGAAAGAAGCTTTCCTTTTCTTTTCTTTTTTTTTTTTTTGTTTAAGATCGAAGATCTTTCAGAAAATACTGTCAAAATCGGCGTTTTGAGCCGAATTCCCGATTCAAAAGCACGAGAAGAGAGAAAAACGTGTCGTCACGTGACACGAATTGGTTATAATTCTATAGGTAATTTATTTATTAAAAAATGAAAAGCTCAATTCAATTCCAAATCGTTTCAATGGTCAGTCCTATCTTTGCGTTTTAAAAAAAGTCAGAAAATGTGTCAAAAATTTTCACGTTTTTGAGCAGGTCATTTGAGAACCACCTTAAAAACTCACCATCCCACAAAATTTTATTTTAAAGTTCCTGACCTATCTCGAAATATCTTTCTCCCCTAAGGATGGCGAGGGAAATGTCAAATTTTTAATTAAGAATCCGTTTGCACAGGTCTATGTTCTGAAATTCCCAATAACAAACAAATTCTTCTATAAAGAACTGATAGACTCACTAGTGTAGTTTGAATTTTATAGTTTTGTGTCCCGTGGTATGTAAAAGGTTAAACTTTTAAAGGGTAACCCCTTTACTCATGCCTGTTATAAAAATTAACCATCCCACAATCTTTCATTTTCAAGGTCTGATAAATCACGAGATATGATTTTGCTTTCCTCGGGGGAAAGCGGGGGTTTCAAAAAGCTTCTAATAGAGCGACAATGTAAAAAAAAAAAGAGAAAATCCGTCGGTGCTAAAAAATATCGTAGCGATTTATCCAAATTGGACATCAATACATCAATTATTTTAACTTGCATATTTACAGTTTGCTCTGAGGAGAACTTTGGTATGGTAACATGATATATATACATATATGAATTTTAAAATTCATTCGAAATTCGCTTACATCATAAAGTTTGATGGATTGATGTACGCATAAATTATTCATATTTTCAACATAAATGGATTCTAATTAATGAAACATTATATTAAAATATTAAACGAATTGGTGTGATACAATAAAGTAAAAAAAAAATCTTAATAACACCATAAATTAAAAAAAAATACGCTAGGTCTTTCAAAAGAATTTTGTAGTGTTTTTTTTGTTTTTGTTTTTCAGACTAAAAAAAAAAACCATGCTTCCAAGATGTCTTGCTCTTTTCTTCAAAGTTGCTTTTTTTTGCCTGAACAAGAAATACAAAGTTCTTTCAAAATCCCTAGCGCATATATTAATTTTATTGTTTTATTAAGAAGTTTTTTTTCTGTTTTATGCATGAAACTTCAGTTTTTTTTTTTTATCTATTCACAACTGGTTTAACTGGTTTAATCTTTAAAAGTCAAATGTGTCTCTATAACTTCCATATCCTTCTTTTACAGAAAATTATCCGTGGATGTCCTGCCCACAATTTTAGAGGAAGACGAAAATTTTTGCGAATCCGATGAAGAACCAATGGAGCTACAAACATCGTGTCTCATTGAACAACAAGCGCTTTTAACGGATTCATCCGGTTTATTGGAACCAACAGCGGTAAATGAAGAAGCTTCTGATGCATCAATGCAGGTGGATGTAATTCCCGCAAATTATGAAGAAAGTGAACGTTTTTGTGAAAGCGATGAAGAAAGCGTGGATCCGCCAACATCAAGTTCCACCGAACAACAGCAATTTTTGAATGATTCTCCAGGTGTATTCGAACCGTCATCGGAAAACGAAGAAGCTTCTGAAACATCGAAGCAGGTAAATACATTATCCTAAAACCTCCCATTTTCACAAAACCATGTAGATTATACTAGAAACCCATAATTTCTCAGAGTATATACATGTCCAGGCGTATATAGTTAAGCTTTGGAAAGTCATACTTTGGGCAAAGAAGCTTAATCTCAGACTGTAACACTTTGGTGCGTTATTATTCTAATAAATGAAGCTACTCCTGCTTGTACGATTAATCAAAAAGACACGTTTATGTTAAGTCTAATTGTTTTTCTTCCTTGTTGTGCACTTTTTTTGTGGTGCAAGCATTTATCAAGAAATCTCATCAATAGGGTAAAAAAAAAAATGTCAATTAAAACATTTTAATAGTTAACACATACTCTTTGGATATTGCATTTCGAAATTCGTTCCAAACTAGCAGTTTGTTTTTATTCTGGAAGAAAGTTCCCAAAGTTACAATAATTGGGAGGGGGGGGGGGGGGTCAGAAATGAGCTTGATCTATCCCTGTCTCTTAAAGTCCTTCTTCCAATTGAGCATACCTGGATCATGGAATAATGAGACCTCATATTCACTTTTTTATCTTTGTAACTTTTAATTTTCATGCATATGAGCTTTCTGATTGAAAAAAATTTTATATATCTACAAAATCAGCAATAAACAGGTCTCTCATTCCAAGTAGAAAATATCTTATAACTTTTCAATGCTTCAGTTGCGATCATACTTTGTATATTGGTTTATATTTTTCTAGTTGTGTTCTATTACTCTTTAAATTTCTTACAAAAAGTTTCAAATCGAATATTTATTAGTAAGAAGAAATGTTTTAAAGAATCTACTCCACTTTAAATAATGAATTCTAGTTTAAATAGAGTTTCCAGTCTGTAAATAAAGCCCTTGTGTTAAAAAAAAATTAACGCAGTGCCCCAAACCAATCAATCAATCAACATTTTTTTTAATTATCTGCTAAAAACAATAATTTAAATGTAGTTTTACAATTATGAATTTTATATTACATTTCAGATATAATTTCATCTTTAACTGCTGTTAGTGGTTTCACAGACCGCTGCTTTTTGCATTTATCACAGTTTAACTTGTAAGTTTCAACTTAACTAGAGATACTATTGATTTTTTTTTCTTTTTTGAAGCCTTAGTACTATCGTCAGAGATTTATAAATAGATGCATTTTTTAATTATGAAAATACTGTATATAAATTTCAATACAGAAACAGCATCCCATAAGATAATCGAGCCTGTTATTCATCTTTCGATCAAGTGGTCTCAGTAGGGTTGCCAGTTTGTACGTTTTCACTGTAATTTGTGCGGTTTGGTGTCTTATTGTATGCTGTACGTTTAAACCATTATTCAACCATTCATGACCATTAATGATGTTTAGAATATTTTGGATACTTTTCTGGTATAGTGGCCTTGGCGAGATAGAGAAAATGGGTTTGGCGAGAAAAGGAAGTTTTTCATGCATATTTTCTGGCAACTTATTCCCTGTACAAGCAGTTTTCAATATTTATACACTTTATTTAATATAAACAAAAGATTTATCTATTTTTTATATACAAACAGAAGCAAATTGTGTATAAAAAGGAATAATAATAGTATATATAAATAAAATGTTCATACACACACACACACACACACACACACATATATATATATATATAAACAAGCATTAAAGTTCATCAGGTTTGTTTTCATATCTCTTTATATCGTTTGACAACAAATCTGAATTTCTGAAGTTCGAATTTGCCAATATTTTAAAAAAAAACGCCAAGATCACTAAACTGGAAAAGTACCCTATTTTGATTTGTTTCTGTTGCTACAGTTAATTTTTAATTCCTAATGGGAAGTATGACTGGAAAATTTAGTTAAACTATGTTGATAGAAAAGGGTAATACAAATATTTTTGGAAAATAATAAATTCAATAGAGTATTAATAAAGAACTGCTTTTAGTAAAATTCCTTAAAGAAAACATCACTGTCTCATGCAACATAGTTTATTAGGGTGCGAAAAATGACGGTATACTGTTAAAATTTACAGGTAGATTGAGCCAATATTTGGTGCTGCAGTAGCTGAAAACATCAGATGGTAAATCTCGTTCTAACATTTGGAGCTGCGTTTGAACCATATCTCCAAATGTTGGGGCACGGTTTCACTATCTTATGGCTGCAGCTACCGAAGCACCAAATCTTGGTTCAATCTGCCACAAAAATTTTAATAGTGCAGTGTGAAAAAAATAAAACAAACTAATGTCGATAAAAATCTTCCGTTTTCCAATCTGATAACTCTACATGTAATACAGTTTCTTCAATATTCTTATGAAAGAATCAGTATAATTCTTCTTTCTTCTGGCGTGCTTTTTGTTTTCAGAGAACGCTCACAGTAGCTATGCAGCAATTTCTGTTACAATAGTTAATGTTTAAGACAAACACGTCGTAATGGAAACACAGAGGCTCGTGACCGATTACGGCATTTTGTAAAATACAAACAGAGAGTATATGTTGGCTGATAGCCTTGTTCGCGATGGGCCCAGTTCATGATGGTACGAGGAAAGAAAGTACCTAGCATACACAAATGAGGAAAAAACGTAACGTAAAAATAATTTTTGTATATACACAGGTAATTTTATGGGTAATTTCTGTCTTCTAACGGAAATATTCTATTTTGAGTGGAAATCGACAGTTTGGCTTCAGAACGGCTGACATCACGTGCCCTTATTTAAATTCCTGAATTCAGATCACAGATTGGCCTACTTATTTTAATATTTTATTGCTTAGTGGCTAAGTGGTTCGTGTTGAATGGTTAGGGCGATGCATTTGAGTCTAGATAGCGCAAGTTCGAATCTACTTTTTGACTTTAAAATGTCATGCGTGGAATATTTTAATAAAAGTTAATTTTGACATTAATAACAATTAGATTTATTTCAATTAGTAAAATAAAATACTTATTCAAATACGATAAAGTGAGCTTCAAATTTTACATTAAAGTGCCTTAATATTTAAAGTTTCATTTCAATGCAATATTATCAAATACTTTTTTATTTAAGCAAAGCAAACTTAAAGATGTAAAAGGGCAGACATCTAAGTATGGTCACGTGATGTCTTCCGCGAGACACTTGTAAATTTTACCAAAAATAAGCAAAGCCTTTTTTATCCTTTTTTATCATCTTACTCATTGAATGTTAAAAAAAGAAATGTTCCTCTTAAGACAGAAATGGAAATGTACCTTTCCCATTCAGGTAAAACGGAAAAAATCCAGCTAAATTTTCGTAATTAATGTTTCGGCCTATTTCCATGTCGATGTTTAGAGGAATGAGCATTCCTTCTCTAATGGCGAGTACCACGGCTCGAATCCGGAGGACGATAAAAAAAATGGGTGTTATGATATTCAATACAAATACCTGTTCCGTGTAAATATGCAATTTACATAATAAATATTTAGTTTTGTTTTTAATTGTTCACATTTATTCCTAAAAACAAAAATTAAATCGTCTTGAATAACAGAAATTATCAATATTGTAGATTCTAGTAGTTGCAAGTTGTTATTATCAAACGACAACTTTGACAGCATTTTCTAAATTATTTTTGGCATTTACGGAAATAGAGAAAAAACAGTTACATAGTTTACTAATTATATAATTTCTTAATAAGAGCACCTGTTGAACACAAATTTGATACGTTCGCGAACAAAAATAAATTTTAAAATGTATAATAATGCAGTTTATTTGGACTTCAAAACAGCCTTAAGATTTTTAAAAATATATATATGAGTTTATAGAAATTATGTATTTGTTTCGTATATTTTATGTTCAATTAATCTTCTTATATTTATATTCTTATCTTATGTTATTTTACAGAAGCCGAAAAAGAAAAAAATGAAAAGGCTTCGAAAGTTTTTCTCAAGGATATGTTGCTGTGTGAAGCCACCATAGTTTTACAATGACGAAATGCAGTTACACCCTTAACCCTCCACGTTCTTTAAACGGAAAAAGAATCTAATTTTTTTATGCTTTAATTTTTTTTTACAATAGTGGTATCCACATCCAACAAAATAGAAAATTAAAAAGTACAATAGCAAACAAAAGGTCTTTTGAGTTGTTATGTTTTGTTGTTAGTCTTTTAGTCTTTATTATTCTATATTTTATTTAGAAATCCATGAAAACGAGAAAAAAATCACATTTCAGTTAAGGGCATGGATGACATATCGATTGCGTGAGCTAAGCAATTTTAGCATAAGGTTTATTACCATGTAGATTATTTATAATGTTGTATGCAAATAAAAAAATATCTCGCTTTAAAATAGATGCATATTTTTGTTTATATGTAGCACAAAAATGCTTGTTATATGCATAATTATATTCAGTAACTGCTTAATTTTTATCTCACTCTGTCCTTTTGTTTATGACTATGGATCACAGAGGTACATTTTCCTGAAAAAATTTTGCAGATAACATCTTTAAATCGTGCATAAATATAATCATTTAATAATAATAAGAAACAACTTTCATATTTCATAAAAAAATGAATTTATAAAATGTTTGAGGGAACATTAAAAAGAATGTAGTAAAAAATTAATCTATACACTTATAATTAAACATCTTAGTTATACAAGCATGTGAAGTTTTAATTCACTAGCTTTTTCTAAAAGTGTACCTAAGTTTTAAAAAATGCAATCTGAAAAAGACTTGAAAATAGCAAAATTTACTTATATAAGTGTGGAATTGTTTGTTTACAAATTTAGTATCTGCTTAGGGAATTTCATATTGTGAAATTATATAAACTAATTATTTTAGGAATTGTCTGAGTAGGCGTTTTTTAAGAGCAAATTCGAAGATTTCAAGCATTTTATGTCATCTATGTCCTTAAAGTTTCTTTTTTAGTCTTTTGAATAAATATTACAAAAAACTGAAAACAAATTTCTAAACTAACAGAAATGACATTTTAGAAATTTAAGCGAAACAAATGGGTATTTATTATTTCAGGAACGTTTCTGTAAACTTCGGAATGATGTATCTAATTGATTCTTTTCAAATCGCGTAAAGCAATTATCTAGAGAGAGGACTTTCCAATCCACGTATTTTATGTACATGACCAGTCCGTTTCATGAAAAAAAAAATACACACTCCTTTATTTGCAGATAATTTACAATAAAATCACAACAAAAATTTCATCATACATGGATTATTGTCTTCTGTCTGAATAGGAATGCTGTTTTTGAAATAGTCGTCGTCTGCATATTATAAATTATGCCAACTTTCGTGATAACATTCACTTTTGGCACTTATCTTGAATTCCTTTGATTCCCGTTGAAACCACGGCGTTAGGTTAGATCACAAGGGAAAAAAGATTAATAAACCGTCGCTTAAACTATCTGTACACGGGAATTCGGAAATAACAGAAACCTTTCGTTCAGAGTCAGTTCGAAATAGCGTTGGGCATTAACATAGAGTAGAGTAGGACTAGGACCTCTAATAAAATAGTGTTAAAATCGAGCTGCAACTTTCGAAAAAATATGGCAGCCAGCATAGAACTGTAGATAGAAGGCGGGCAACGTTCATTGGCTGAGTCTAAGTGATCAAGCAGGTGGTTGTTAGAAGCAGACGAACCGAGTAGAACCCTGCTACATCAGCGCGCCTATTTCAAACATCTTTCGATGAACGATTTTCTTCTTCCTAAGTCTATTTCGTTAGAGGTCCTACTACTTTCTGTTCATGGTGTTGGGTAACTCGTACAAGAGGCTCCTCATTTTTCCCATATATTCTGGCAATTTGTCCCAACAACTTCAATTTCGGATTGGAAGAGCCTCCCAAATAGAGTAAATTCAAATGATGTCACAAATCGACCATTGGAGGTCAAACAACCGTTTGAGGGCAGCTGTGATTGGTAACTGAGATGATTGTGGGGAGGTAGCTGGGGGTCAACCGGGCAGTTGTGATTGGCCAATAAGAGGGTCATCAGCTGATTGCAACTTCCCTATTTTGTCACATTTACCTCTATTTAAGGGGATGAGAGCTGTTTCAGAATGAATGTGTATGTCACTGTCAGTGGGGGAAGTAGCTGTCGTGTATGGTCTCAGTTTGAAGAAGCTATGAGGAGGGATGAAACTGGAAGGAAAGAATGTAACACGAAAAAAACAGAGAATAATGGGGGTAAGGACAAACATTTTTACCTTGTATTTGAAGAAACGAGAGGTTTTTTCTTTTTTCATTTTAATAAGTATTGTATTGGTGCCTGTCATTGAGACCTGACATTGAATCAGTAATTGAGCTAGTCTTGTTACAATATCTGTGCAGTGTGCAAGCATCAAAATGAAAATTCTAGAATTGGTGTCATTCCAAATGTAAAGTAAAATTACAAATTCAGATTGTAATTTAATTTTAAAATTTCAGTTTTTCGATTTTTTTTTTAACTTTGAACTCTGATAAACACCCTTGTTGCATATGCATATTTATCCAAAATTCTAATACAATTTCTCTTTTTACGTCTTTTATTATGGGATGTGCCTTTTATTTGAAAGACAAATCTATACTAATAAAAGAAGACAGTTTGTCTGTATCTGTGTGTGTGTGTGTAGCAAAAGATACAGCAATTAGCAGTCTGAAATTTTGGGTGAGGATAGTCCATGGCAAGTTCTGATGCACGTGATACTCAGTTATTTTATTTTTTGATAATTAGCCGAGATATTAAATAAAAACTCGTCGAAGAAAAAACATTCGTTTTTCGCAAATCGGCAAAGGCGCCCGCTCATGCTCAATTCCGAGTTTTCGGAAGAAACCACGCAAAGAAAAAGTAAGGTGCAAGATAGGCTTTTCTTTTCAGCTTTTCTCAACGCACTATGGCCGAACCGTACAAAATATGGAAAAATAAGTCTGATATTCTTAAATTCGGTTCTGTTAAACGCCATAATCCATCATTTATTTTTAATGTTGCTTTTTGCTAACATATAATATAACCACACATCTATCTATTTTATCATGTATTTTTGATTTCACAAGTTTAAAGCTCATTAAGCCTCCTAAACAACATCAAAAGATGAGTTTGGCTATAATTTAAGAAGCGCGTGTATGAACAAGTTGGTAAGTGTGATCGAAGATCGGAAAAATGGTTCAATTTAATATTCCTTTCAAAACACTTTATTCTTTAATTAATAAATCCAAATCATTAATTTACAGTTATTAAATTCTTATCGACGGTTTATCGAACATTGATGGCAGCACCATTAAATTTAATAATGAAATGATAAGAAGTCACATTTCAAATCAAATTCAAAATATTCAAAAATTCTTTTTCAGACAATTTCAACAGCCTATGTATATCTGAAAAGCATATTTAATAACATGATTTAATTTTAGCTTAAAAAAAAAAGAATAAATAAATAAAATAAACCCTTAAAATGGCAAAATAATACAAAAGGTCTTTTAATTAAATCAAATGGAAAATGAAATGCAGTCCGAGGGGGGAAATCGAAATTTTCAACTTCGGGTGTCGAGAATAGATACCGGAAGCATGCTTCACGTATGCACATTGTCAACGCAATCTTAGCCAATACACCCCTGTGATTAGTTGAACAAGTTTCACCAGTACCGGTAAATTTTTGTGTTTTGTTTCATTTTTGTCGCAAGCGAGTTGATTTCAGCGCGCTATGGAAGAAACAAGTTCTTAAAAATCTAAACAATATGAGTGATTTAATAGAACTTTGGCCATCTGATTTCGAATTTGAAGTTATTGAAAGTACGCACGCTTCATAGGAAAATTTCTCTCATACACTGATAATAAAATTATCTAATGCACAGGACTCCAAAAATTGGCTTACTGATTTCCGAATAAATACAAATACGTCGTGGAATTTGCGCAAATCAGTTTCGAAAGAATCTTTACGATTTGCCTTTTAAAATTTTTGCTTTTTTAAAAGCATTAATAATTTTTTTTAAACAAATCTTAATAAGTGTTAATTTTTTTTATTAATTTTTATTTAACAATAAAACAGTAATTATAACATTTAATTAGTGAATTACAAAAACAACATATTTTAATTGATCATTTAAAAATTCATTTAAATAAGAAAAAAAGTAAATAATAAAATAAATAATCCAATTAAATAAATAAATTATTAATTATATTAACAATTTTATTACTTAAATAATTTAACAAATCACAATCTTATTATAGTATTATTACGTTCATAGAAATTTATAATTTAATAAAAAATAATATAAAAATAATATAAAAAATTAATAAAATTTAATTTTTAATTTCATTTAAATAAGAAAAAAAGTAAATAATAATATAAATTTTATAAATTTTAGTCTAATTATTAATTATACCGATAATTTTAAATTTCAGTAACTAAAATGTAAGATTAATAAACCTTTAAAGTATATTATAAATTATAACGATAAACTGAATATATAACTATATTATGCACCGAGTTTATTTTAAACTAATATTTTAACAATTTTTATTAATAATATCATTAATTAAAAAATTAACAATATATTAAATTTGAAAATAATTTACTAAATGAAAAAAAAAAATTAAAAAATAATTTAATTTATATAATAAACATTTTAACTGTTTTGATAATTAATAAGTATCAATTATTGGTCAATTAATTGTTAAATTGTTTTTATTAAAAAAATGTACTTTTTTCTTCCCAAAAAATAAAATGCTCCCTCTGCCCCAAATCGGGGCCTCCGAGATGACGCTGTGTGTTTTCTGAACCGGGTCTGCTACAAGTATTAGTGACGTCACAATAGTGATCCACTTTGGTCAATGTATCGCAGCAGAAAGATGTAATAAAAAGAGCATTTCCGCTCTTATAATTTGTGATTACATAAATAATATTAAATTTCATAATCCTGAAATAAAAGGGAATTAATACACTTGTTTTATAAAAGGAAATTAAAAGTTTTAAATTAAAAAAATTGCTAAGATTAATAGATCAGATTGAACCCATTGACTTACCTTTTCCTAAAAACATTATTTTACAATAAATATACGTACAAAAAATATAATAAATCTACCAAAAACTTTTCAAAATCAATCCCATTCCTCCCTTTTACAACTACATACCATAATTTAACCACCAAAACACAATAAATGTCAATTTAAATAGAGAAATCGACATTTTTTAACTATAGAGACCTTGGCACTTTTAGGTAGATTTCGTAGGAAATACTACCTATTACATTCTCACCTAAGTTGGAAATTTTGAAAAATTTTTGCAGATCTACGCCGATCATGACTCCCAGAACCCAAAACCACCCCCAGTTCAAAAGTTTATCTATCTATCTATCTATCTATCTATCTATCTATCTATCTATCTATGTCACTTTTTTCTGACCACGATAACTGGAAAAATTCTGCATAAATCTCTTCCAAACTGATACATAAAATCAAGGGTCATAAAATCTCGGTCAAGTTCGTTAATGGGCAAAATCGAACCAAAGGGGGGGGGGGGGAATGGGGGGGCTTTTTGTGAAAACAGAAAAATCCTCATAATTTGTTTATTATTATACGTATCGAATCCTTTTAAATTTATTATTACTTCTAGGAAAAGGGCCAAAAATGTATGTATGACAGATTTTTGATATAATTAAAAATGGCCCCAAGGGGGGGGGGGGGAAAGGGGTTTTAGAAGAAAAAAATCATAGCTTCGTCAATTCACAAGATATCAAATCCGCGTAAATTTATTATTAATCCTCTTAGTATTATCTAAAACTTTTATATTGACAAGTTTTTGTAGGACCAACCGTTATAGCAAAAAAAAAATTAAAAACAAAAAAATTCCTGCCGGCTCCGCCTGCAAACAAGTTATTTTTCAAAGTAGGCGGTTCCAACTCCCGCATCTTTTCGAAACTGATACATAAAATCAAGGGACATAAAATCTCGGTCAAGTTCGTTAATGGGCAAAATCAAACCAGGGGGGGGGGGGGCTTTTTGTGAAAACAGAAAAAAACCCCATAATTTCTTAATTATGATACGTATCCCATCCGTTTAAAGTTATTATTACTTCTAGGAACAGGGCCAAAAACTTATGTATGACAGATTTTTGATATAATTAAAAATTGACTTAAGGGGGGGAGGGAAGGGGGGTTTTAGAAGAAAAAAATTCATAACTTAGTCAATTCTCAAGATTTCAAATCCGATTAAATTTATTATAAATCTTCTTAATATTATCTAAAACTTTTATACTGACAAGTTTTTTATAGGACTAGCCGTTATAGCAAAAACAAATTAAAAACAAAAAAATCCCTGCCGGCTCCGCCTGCAAACAAGTTATTTTTCGAAGTAGGCGGTTCCAACTCCCGCATCTTTTCGAAACTGATACATAAAATCAAGTGGCGTAAAATCTTGGTCAAGTTCGTTAATGGGCAAAATCGAACCAAGGGGGGGGGATTGGGGGGGACTTTTTGTGAAAACAGAAAAAACCCATAATTTCTTAATTATGATACGTATCGAATCCGTTTGAAGTTATTATTACTTCTAGGAGAAGGGCCGAAAATTTATGTATGACAGATTTTTGATATAATTAAAAATTGCCTTAAGAGGAGGGGGGTTTTAGAAGAAAAAAATTCATAACTTCGTCAATTCCCAAGATTTCAAATCCGCTTAAATTTATTATAAATCCTCTTAATATTATCTAAAACTTTTATATTGACATGTTTTTTATAGGACTAACTCTTATAGCAAAAAAAAAAAAAAAAAAAAAAAAAAAAATCCTTGCTGGCTCCGCCTGCAAACAAGTTTCGTTTCGAAGTAGGCGGTTCCAACTGCAGCATCATCGCAAAAAGGTCATTTCTTCCGCAATTCCCGACAAACAGGCACCCCACGTTCTGCGTCTTCGAAATCTACCTGTGCCTGTAGGCCGAGCCGTCAGGGATTTTTTTTTTAACGCTTTGGCGTAATCCGGGCTTCAGAAAGTTAGATATGTTTTTAAATTATATACACAGTTATGAAAACAAACCTAATGAACTTTTATGTTTATTTATATATAAAAGTATTTATATATACAATTCTGTTCTACCTGTATATAAAAAGAGATAAATGGCTTCTTTATATTAAATAAATTATATAAATATTGAAAAAAAAATGCTTATTTATATGAAACTACGAATAGGTTGCCAGAAAATATATTGCCAACTTTCCTTCTCTCGCCATAAGCCCTTTTCGGTACTTTTCGGTTAGCCGGGCGCCAGTGATGCATGTACATATATAAATATATTTACCGGCTGATTATAATTAAAGTTACGATTTCAAAAATCGATAATTTTAAAACTAACTGGTCAGAATGACTTGATATTTCAGCAGAACAATCGTGAGGCAATGGAATTTTCTTTGGTGAAGGAAAAAATAGTTCCAAAATGTGCCGATAGACGGCACTGTCAGGGTTCACATCGTCTGGTGATATACAAATTACTAATACGTGATATGCGCACCGCAGACATAGCTGTCATAAAAATTCAGAGACTCTGACTATGGAGGATCGCGCTCTGCTCTTGAAGCTTTTTTATAAGAACGATGACTGAGCACTTACAGCTATTAAGAAGTTTTGGACTATAAAATTTATAAAAAGGGGTCCAATAACCACAAATGCTCTGCGAAAAATGATTGCTAAATTCGAAGAGACCAGTTCATTTGTCGTTAAACGGGGTAGAGGAAGGAAACCAGTTTCGGCTGCGGCAGTGGAAGATGTAGCTACAGCATTACAAGAACAGACTAACAGTGATGCTGGAATCAGCAGTGCACGGGGAATTGGCTGAATGCTGGATATGCCGAACAGCACGATGCGTAAAGTCCTACGGAACATCTTGCGCTGTTATCCGTACAAGATAACTCATGTGCAGGAGTTGCTACCTGCTGACCAGGAAGCACGTCAATCTTTTGCACTACAATTTCTTGCCCAGATGGAAGTGGACAACGGATGGCCATGTAACATTTTTTAGTCTAACTAAGCCCACTTTCATTTGCAAGTTTCTGTAAATACGCAAAATTGCAGGATATGGGCTACCGAGAATCCATCCCAGCCATTATCTCTTCAGTCTGAAAGGTCGCTGTGTGGTGCGAATAACGACAGCGTTTATCGTCGGTCGGTTTTTTTCGAGGAAATCACACCTGCGGGTCCCGTTACCTGCACCGTTACTGGCAAGCTTTATGAAGCACTTTTACGTAACCATGTTCTTCCGGCACTTCAGCAGCGTCAGTGTGTGGATCGATATTCATGCAAGATGGCGCTCCTCCGCACATTGCATCTCCTGTGAAGCAGCTACTGAGTGCTAATTTCGGAGATGATAGGATCGTAAGCCACCTTTTCGAACAACGTGGTCTCCACGTTCCCCCGACTTAAAACCGTGTGATTTCTGGCTTTGGGGGGTACCTGAAGAATGTTGTTTACAGCGGGCGGAATCAGAATTTAGCCGACTTGAAGGCAAGCATCACACACCACACCTATTGCATCGGTACAGATACCCTCCGATCTTTTGTGGAGCATGCCGTTTTGCGCTTTCAATTAGTAGCGGCACAAGGTGGAGGGCATATCGAACAACTTATGCCTTAATCATCAGTAAGGTGTTTGTTCCATGAAGCTCTTTTTTTCATTTTTTTTCATTATCGCTGTTGTCGCTGTAAACACGTATTCTTGTCTTTCCGCTAATAAATTTTTAGTAAATCCTTGAACTCTAATTTTTCCCTTTTGGCTAACAACATTCCTGTGTATAACGAATACAATTTTGGTCTTTCCCCTGACATTACCCTGACAGCGCCATATATCGACACATTTTGGAACTATATTTTTCATTCGCCAAACAAAATGCCATTGCCTCACGATAGTTCTGCTGAAATATCATGTCATTCTGACCAGTAGTTTTAAAATTATTGATTTTTGAAATCGTAACTTTAATTATAATCACCCGGTATATTAATTCATATATATATGTGTGTGTAGATATAAGTGTATATATATATGTGTGTGTGTAGATATATGTGTGTGTGTGTATATATGTATATATATCACTGGCGCCCGGCTAACCGAAAAGTACCCAATTTTCTATCTTGACTTTGTAACTGATTTGTAATATTTTAAAAATTGTCTATTTATTGTACTTGAGTCTAGGACCTAATATCCACTCAAATTAACTTATCAAAAGATTTATTTTCATGATATATTTGTACACTTAAGTTAGCTAAAATGTTAAATGGAACTACGTAGAACTACTAAGTTGTGTAAATCAGTTACTTTTAATTTTATAAACAAAGCACACTCACTTCTAACTAAATGTATCCAGATTTCATTCAATTTATTACAGTATTTCTTTCAAAATCATTTTTTAAACTGTTTATCGTCTGCTTCTTTTTTTTTCTAAAGATCATTTGACTCTTTTCGATTTGGAAGTACAAATTCATTCAAATATGCCAGAATATTTCCATTACAGTAGGATAGACATTCGTTGTTAGGGTTTTTTTTCTCTTCACAACAAGTTCAATACCATCATATTAATTCTAGCTTCACGAATTATGAAACGCATATCGAAACATTTAATGCAAACCACTTCTGCTGAAATGTAAGTAAAATTATCACAAGGTAATTTTCGTAGGTAAAATTTTTTCTTTTCATTATCAGTAGCGAATTTGAAGACTTAGATTAGAAACTAGGAGCACAACATTTTCTTCTCATTATATTTTATAGATATAATCTACACTTTCTTTAATAATTATAATCAATAATTATTGATAGCGTTATAATATAAATACACTGAAAAATATTATTAATTACTATATAAAACAATAAATAAAATCAAAATACTATCGTAAACAATCCATACAAACGAACAAAGTACATGAAAAATTTTAAGTTAGTATGGATCACTGTTTTGACGTCAGCAGGTTGTGACGTCTCTTGTAGCAGGCCCAGTTCAGAAAACACACAGCGTCATCTCGGAGGCCCCGCCCAAATTAGTTGCTACATTTAAGTACTTTTGTACTGATTATTGGTACTGATGATTTTGTGATTTTTTCTGAAGATTTTTCAAAGATTTCAGGGTACTATGCTATCAATAATCAACATCTATCCCCCCCCCCCCTTACCGAGCACTTCCTCCGTCCCTCCTTAAATCAGTGCCAAATTAGTTTCAAAATATCAGGGTTCGCACGCTATTAAGCCACGCCCCATTTTGTAAGGATTCTTCCACCAGTAATCGCATAAAACTATCTTCTAGCTGATGAATCTACTGGTGGTAGTGTCCTTACAAAAAGGAGCGTGACTTAAGAGCGTGCGAACCCTGTAAATTTGCTTCGAAAAATTTGTCCCAAAATAAGTGCTATTTTTGTGGAAAGTAAAAAATGAAAATGAAAATACCAAGTTGTGATAATTTTAATCGCAAATAAAACAATTTTAATTGATATTTACGGAATTTCTTGCACAAAATATAGCTTCGGGATTACACGGCAGGTTTTGCGGAAAAAGATTTTGACGACGAAGTTTTTCCTTATTGAGGTGTTTTATTTTGTACGAGTTGCCTCTGCCTGACATCAGAATGTTTTCCGTACATGTTTCTAAAGTTAAAAATACATTGTCAAGCTTTTCTACTTTTATGTTTTGAAAAGCGATTTCAACAACATCAGTTAAGTTGTCAAATTATTTGTGGACATCTGATGTTGCAATGACTGTATTGCGTTAAAAAAAAAAACCCGAGATCAAGTACATTTAAATCCTGACTATTTGGAGGTTGCCATTGTAGTTGCAAATTCCATCCATCTTTTAAACATTCTTCTGTGATACTAGGATTTTCAACTGCCAAATGAGGCTTGGCATTGTCCTGTTTTCGATTTTTCACTTCTTAATTTTTTTTTTTTTACGTATAGCCGGCAAAACTTTTGCTATAATCATTTTTCGGGTTTCTTCTTTGTTAACAATTTCTACAACTTTTGTCATCACGATTTTTACAGTTTATTTTTGCATTTTCTGAATAAACAAAAGGCCAAACTTCAATTTTTCCATCAAACATTACGTTTCTATTCGAGTCCCTTCTTTGTCTTGCCACCACTGCCATAAACATTACTTTGGTAATAAACCTTTTGCTTTTTCAGTGCCTCAAAAGTTTAGATTCATCTAGGGTGATGTAAAACGTTTCGTTTTTCGTAATATAAAACCATTTTTCATCAATATGAATACGATACAACACTTTGAACACGTATGTAAAATATTTTTGTACTTCTGCTCTGAAATTTTCGAATCGATATCTTAATTAGTTTTGTTAACTTTCCCTAATTAGTAAAAATTCTCAATTTACTTCTTTTACTTTCGGAATTGCACTTGGTTCGGTCGATCTGCGAAAACAGATCTCTTTTTAGTTCAGTTTTTAATTGAATGTCACTTCCCTGTCTTTCTTCGATTTTTTTCTAAAAATATCTCTGTTGCCAATTAGTTTTTAACTAACAATAAGAAAAATTATCAGCCGATTTTTAGAAAAATGTAACTACTGATGTAAAATATTTTTCCTACTTATGCTTTGAAATTTTTAAATCGATTTCTTAATTAGTTTACTTAATTTTCGGTGATTAGTAAAAATTCTTCTGATTTCTTTCCGCTTTGACATCAGGTTCATATGTGCGCGGTTTTGCCATTTTGTGAAAAATAATCGCTTTTTGGATGAGCGTTTATTTAATATCTCGGCTAATTATTAATAAATTAAAAATCTGAGCCTCAGGTGCATTAAGAAATGCCTTGGGTTATCCTCATACAAATCTTCAGACCTATGCGCGCGGTAAATTTTTCTAACCATCGCCAACAAACAGACAGAGAGTTACACAAAGTGAAACTTTCTTTTATTAATATAGAAAATGATTCAGGACACCTCCAAGATGAATATCCTGACTGCATCCTTGATTATTAAATGCCTTAAGTACCGGCACCATGCTATCGTTATGGTGTCTAAATTTTGAGTTCATTCATTAAAACCTTTGAATACGGGTCAAGACTGAAGACTATTTTTAGTTCAATGCAGATTATTTTTATATTCAATCGTCAAAGCTTTTTTATCAGACAAACGTTTCGGATTACATAAAGTAAAAATTCTTCTTTCGGAAATTTTGGTATAGATGTGGATTCTCGGATAGAAATTCCTGAAATACACGCATATATATATACAGGGTGTCCTAAAAATCTGGAAACGGTTGAATAACTCGAGAAATATACATTGGATTGAATAACGGAAAAATGCATTTTCAATATTTTTGAAAAATCTATTGAGAGATATCAAAGTCCCCCCCCCCCCAAATCTGCCCCCCTGGGGAAAATGAAGGCAACTCTGAAATCTTAAATAATAACCCCCCTTTTGTATTGCAAATTCGGATTCTTTCGTATTGAACATTTTCTTCGGAAAATCGTAGATGGCGCTCTAATCGAGTACAATGCAGTGAGAATCGTTTCCATTGAAAAGTCTGGAAACGGTCGAATAACACTAGAAACATACATCGGATTGAAAAACGGAAAACTGCATGTTCAAGAGTTTTGAAAAATCTATTTAAGGATATCAAAGTTGCCCCCACTCGGGGGAAAGAGGAGCAACTCTGAAATCTTAAAAAATAACTCCCTTTTTTTATTGCAGTTTCGGATTCTACGAAAAGAAATACGTAACTTTTGTATTTAACATTTTCTTCGAAGCATCGTAGTTGGCGCTGTAATCGAGTAAAATGCAGGGAAAATCGTTACCATTGCAATGTCTGGAAGCGCTCGAATAATTCGAGAAATATACATCGGATTGAAAAACGGAAAAATACGTGTTCAATATTTTAGAAATATGGCGACTTTGATATCCCTAAATAGATTGTTCTAAAATATTGAACACGTATTTTTCCGTTTTTCAATCCGATGTATATTTCTCGAATTATTCGACCGTTTCCAAACATTACAATGCAATGGAAACGATTTTCACCGTTTTTTACTCCATTACAGCGCCATCTACGATGTTTCAAAAAAAATGTTAAATACAAAAGTTACGTTTTTTTTTTTTTTTTTCGTAGAATCCGAATCTGCAATAAAAAAGGGAGCTTATCATTTAAGATTTCAAAGTTATCCCCTTCCCCCCCCCCTAGGGGGGGCAGAGTTGAGGAGAGAACTTTGATATCCCTAAATAGATTTTTCAAAAATATTGAAAATTTATTTTTCCGTTTTTCAATCCGATGTATATTTCTCGAATTATTCGACCGTTTCCAGACTTTTCGGACACCCTGTATATATCAGCAAATAAAGCAAATGGATTATTGCCTGTTTTTAATTATAGGGAATTTAATTAATATATGTATGCTCAAATGGTATTTCTTTAAGTCATAGAAATATGTTTATTTTATTTATTTATTTACTTCTGCTTAGAAGTTACATTGATAAAAATAAATATTAGAATAAGAATCATCGCTATTATTTGTACTCAAAGTAGTACAATAATAAAAATAAGATATTTTTAAAAACAAAATATAAACATATTTCTATGACTAATATTACTAACATTTGGAGATATATTGATAAATTATTCCCTGTAATAACAGCAGACATGAACTATGTTTGATTATCCTTTGCATAACATTAACTAATAACTACAAAAATGTGTAAAAAATTAAGATTTCTTAAGAAACATTGAAAAGCTTTTATAAAACTGACAATTGAATAAAAATATCAATGACTTCTCTCATTTATTTACGACTTTTATCGCGAAATTTATAATACACACAGGCTGTTTCATTTCTTTTAAATTTAATTCAGTTAATTAGCGGTTTTGTGCACTTAATGCCGGTAAATAGATTTTCAAACGAGAGCATTGAAACTAATCTGTATATTTATTGAATAATTTCTTTATTTCACAAGCGATGTAATTCCATCATTTGAATTTAAAAAATTCTACGTTCACAGAGGTCTCGTCTTACAGAGTTCAGAGATAGATAGAGATGTTCAATACCGTCAAAACAAATGCAATATGAAACCAGTTATAGCTCAATCCACTCTGCCCAAACAAGCCAGGCACGTGGAACAAAGGTTGAATTTATTGTACCGGGAGAGATTTTCAGAGAAAGCCACCAGTTGTTTGGCCGACTTTAGGATTACATTTTTAGCTTCACGCCAAACCAATACATTTCATTATTTATTCTCTGAACTCTGTGACCTCGTCCATTCATATACTGGGTGCTAAAAACCACATCTGACACAAAGACGCATGCGCGTTGTAGTTTTCTTGTCTTGACGAATCATGCAGCAACAGCTATTTTCAGGATGGAAAAGATGCTTTTGTACCAAGCAAGTGTTAAGCATCCGTGTTTATCCTTCGTCAGTAGTTGAACTTCTTTCTCCTTTATGTTCTTTAAACAGAAAAGGAATACTAAACTGATCATAAATAACTCATATTGCTGTATGCCTCCAATGTCATACGGTGGCATACAGCATCATTGTTTGCAAAAAATTGCAGTTATGGAAAATTTAAAGATAATAGTAGGAGTTTTCAATCTCTTTTCTGTGACTTCGTTTGCCATGACCAGTTCCGTTATTTCGTAAATCTATTTTCATCCATTTAATGACAAAATTTCTGTCATTAAAAAAGGCAAATTTCTCTATACTAAAAAAGTGATAGCTTGGTGGCCTGTGGGATGCTATAGTGTGTTCTATTAACATGTGAAATAATGTTCACATACTGGCAAAACAAGTACATATAAACAAATAAATAAATACTGACTTTTTGTAATAAAAATTTTAATGCAGAGTTTTTGATAATACAAAATTCGAATACAAATTCAATAAAAAATTTCAGTAATACAAAGAAATGAAATCTTCCATAGAATACAAATCGTGTTAAACATTTATCATATCTCGCATATTCTCTCCGACATTTTAACTATAGAATTATATCCTAGAATTTAGTAAATCCGGATTTCTACTTATAAGGAACCAGTTGAAAAGTAATTTTAAGTCTCTACACTTTTTGAAAGAAAAAGGGGTACTTGAATATCATCGGGGGTACTTACGATATGAGAACAAATACTTTTCAGAACCTATTTATTTCAAAAGTCGTTAGGGCACCTTATAAACGCGCTGCTCAAGGGTATTCCATCCGTCCCCCGGCATGATGCAAAGCACTTAATTTATTTATAAAATTAAATTCCTACAGAATAATTAAACTCTTATCAATAACAAAGTAATATCAGAAAAATTCCTCACAGTCAGATTTTACTTATTCCCAGAATAATTAAGATTCAAATATATACTGTTTGAGCAGATATTATTTTGGGGGCATGAATACAATATGAAAATGAGGCAGATTTTAATGCCTTCACTTAAAAATAATTTTTAAAAAATTGAATTTTTTGAAATTCTGTTGTTTGAAAAGATTTTCAATATTTATCTTTTAATATTATAACTTTATTAAGTTATAATATTAAAAGATAAATATTGAAAATATTTTTTCTTACGAAAATGAAAGATTACGTTTTCATTTATATAACGATAAAAATAACTCTTTTTTTTTTTCGTATTTCTATATACAGAGAATTTGCTTAATCCAGTGGTAAGTTCATTCACAGAAAAGTACATCTGTAGTTTCTTGCGGCTTGCTTTTGATCCTGTAAAAAGTTTACATACCTGATTAATAATATAAATATCAATAAAATATAAATTTCGATAATTTGAAATTGTATAATATCGACACAAATTTTCAGAGCATTGGCCATAACTATAAAGCAAAGACCAGGCAAGTATTTAGAGCGTATTTTCTTCAAAATTTTAATGCGGAATTTGTGAAGCGTCATCCCAAATTCTATTTTTTTCAATCACTTTTTTTCCTTTTTTCATGCAACATTTAAAAAAATGTTTGCTTGATACAAAGTGCATAATTTTGGCTGTATATATGTTATATAGATACACACATTTAAACTTTGACAAAAAAAAACAAAAAAAAAACGGGATTGAACATTGTGTGATTTATTATTATTATTATTATTATTATTATTAGCGTCCTTTTTGTCACATGTGTTAATTACAGACAGCTATCTATATTAATAAAATAAATTTTCGCTCTGTGTATATCTCTGTGTGTGTGTGTGTGTGTCGGCGATGGCTAGACAAATCTACCACACCTAGAGCTGCTATACCTTTATAGAAGCCTTAACCGCACATAGAGATTTGAAAATTTGTATTTAAGTAGTCCAGGGGAGGTCCTGGTGCATCTGAATTTCAGAATTTTAATGATAAATAGCCGAGATATTAATTAAAAACTCATCAAATACTCATTTCTATCTTTCGGAATAGGCGAAGGCGTTAGCGCATCCAGAGAACCCGATTTACGCAGAATTAAGGACCATTTGAATGAAGTATGCGTTTATTTCGCCATTATATTTTAACGTCTATCGATTAAACCGTTTGAATTATTTAAAACAAAAGACATATTCTGAAAGATCGCACTCTTGCGTTTCAAATGACACAATCAATCCGAAAAAAAAATGTTGTTAATCCTTTGAAAAACATTTTGAAAAGAGATAGTTTTCCTTGTGGATGTTTTTCTCTGTACGGCAACGCTCGTCAAATTCAGTTTTACAGATACAGACAAACTAAAAGTATACTCTTAGAGCCGAAACCTTCTTCTAATTGACAGTATAATTGGTTTTAGAAACTATAAATTTTAACTTTTTCAAAAACACCGGTGAACACCAGTTATTTCACTACCCCGAGACGATTTTATTTCTTACCTTAAAAATAACTAAACGTCCGTAGTTCGACACAATATTTTTACAGAATCTCGGTAGATCAGATTTACATCACCGACAACAAATTCGAAGCGTTCGGACAAGAAGATTTTTTTTTTCTTTTCTTTCTTTCTTTTTTCGTTTTCTTTTTCTTTTTTTTCTTTTTTTTTTAAAAAATAAAATCTGAGAAAATTTTCAACGAGAACACATAATAAAGGGGTGTTTCTGCGAGGACACGCTCGACTTCGGTAACGTTTAATTATTTAATATGCATGTATTTTCACAAATTTTTATAAAGAACTTGGATACAGTTGTATTTATAAACTACTAAAATTTCAGAGAGGTAGGACAAACAAAACTATTTTAATTTATTTTATTTTATTTTATTTTATGTCAGTGGATCCGACGCGAAAAGGAACAAAAAAGCGAGAACAAAACATATTTATTTTACAACTTGATAACTATATTTGTGACGTAATTTTTACACGGGCTGTAAATCCATTATATTTAAACAACAAAAACTATTTGGACAAAAAAAAAAAAAAAAAAAAAAAAAAAAAGTGAAACGACCCTATTTTTTAAAAAAGAATATATATATATATATGTATATGTGTGTGTGTGTGTGTGTGTTTTCGAGCACTTTTATTACTAATTATCAGTATTTTTTCGCGATTTTGTCATTAAAATTATAAATTTATACAAAATAGGGTTAAAGATATAAAATAATACAAATTTGGGGTTTATTTATCAGGTTTATTTGGGGTTTACTTATGATAAAAATTATCTAATAAAAATTAATTTGTTAATAACTGCATATTACACGAATATAAATTTTCAGTAATGTAAATCGTTTATTGATTATTTTCATAATTTAGTTTTAAAAGTAAATTCCCTATTTCATATTCCTGTCGAGCACGTTTTTACTTTTTAAAGAATTTTTTTTTTTTTTTTTTTTTTTTTTTAAGAAACCATATTTAAAAAGAAATTTAAAACTGAAAGCATTCATAACCTTTAAAAGAGTAAAGGAATATTTGGAGGACGGAAGAAAGTGGGTTAATGCTTTATAGCAAAATTATTATTGGGATGCCAATATAAACATATTTATATCGAACACAGTGTAGTGATGCATATGGAAAACAATTAATTATGCGCTTAATACATGGTGGAGGATATGGACGGACATGTCTGTCTACATGTAATATTAAATTAACTTTGTACTTAAAGGGTTTAAAGTCCAATCACTTTAAATTAACATATTTTTATTTAACTAACTTTTATTTATTTGAATGCAGTATCATAGATTTTATAAATCATTATTTTCAGTTTAAAAAAAAAAATAGTTCTTTAGGTGTTTTGGGCGTGGTTTGGGTTTAAAATTCAATTCCAAACTAAAGAAATCATGCAGTGTAGGGTTAATTAAGAAATTTTCAGTGGTAAGGAGAAAGTTTAAAACTGGAGCAGTTAAAGAAAGTTACACAGTCGGACAAACAAATTAGTTGTGAATAATGAATAAATTGTAAAACTACAAGGCAACTTAACCTTTTCACAAAGACTGCAATATTAGCTAGAATTTTCTAATCAAGACGTTCCATTACAACTTTAATAAGATACCATACAATCTTCACATTAGATTTAAAGTTCACAATATGCATTGCTATGAACTCATTAAAAGAAAATAAATCTGAAATGCTTTCATGCAATAAAGAAAAAATAGATTACAGTAATATCTATAATGTCATTAAAAAATATAATTAATCTTCATTTTCATTGATAAATTTTATTTTTTATGAAGTAAACGGAATACATAAAAATTGATTACATTCAAACACATTGTTGTTTTCATCTGAAATCACTTTCTGGTCTTTCTGAAAACCTGTTTCACCTGAATCCAACTAAAATCCCACCTAAACAGTTGCAATGAAAAAATATTGACAGTCCTTCTTGATTTATCACAGTACGCCTTACTTATAAATTTTTTTATAGGTCTTTCAAAATAGTTTAATTATCTGTACTATTCTTCAAAACGAATTATCGCAAACAAAATACTAAATTTTAAAAAAAGATCCATTTAACGGATTTTGCGTGTTTTGGAAAAATACTTCCTTTAACATGGCAAATACATAAAAATTATGTGATTAAAAACGCTTATTACATGTTTCGCAATATTCAAAACAGATTTATTTATCAATCAACTCCCTAATTTTCATATATAATATTTTATTTCACTTATGACAAATTCTACAAAGATATAAAATTAAAATTTGCCTTGCTGGAACCAGGAAATCAGAGTACTTGTAACATTTTCCGAGAGAAACAGAAACTAGATTTTAAATGAATTGTTCTATACCCCCATCCCCCCCCCCCCATTTTCCCCATTCAAAAAACCTTTTTCTATAGATCTACTCATTTTGAAACTCTTAAAAGCCTCTAGATAGATTCCATTCATGGTAAACGACTTTTCCATTCTCAAATTTGAATTACGAAAGCTCGAATGACAACTAACCACTGTCGGTGGTCATTTGTTATCCTTTGAAAAAAGCCCATGTCTCATCATATTCGGCGAACTGAAAGGAAATCACCTGACCAGATTGGCTATTATTTTAGCGTCCCTATCAAAGAATCATATTAAAGTTATTTTGTCCCCTTCCATCGCTCACATTTATTTCTCACGAAATCTTATGCTTATTCCAAAAAGAACAGTTAATTTAAGTTACTCATCCGATACTGGACATGACCTGGTATTTTAAATCACGGTCAAACTCGATCTTTCTCTTTCCCTTTATACGGCCTTAGCAAAAAGTCAAAATCAGTTTGTTCAAGAGGAATCAGATTTCCTCTCCGGGGGAATGTAGGTGGCGCTTTTACCCACCGTGACTAATGGAGAATTTCCTTACCTTTGGCATTCATTCTTGTGTTTTTTTAGATATAACGTAAATGAAATTGCATTTTTTTTTTTTTTTTTTTTTTTTTAGTAGAAAATGGTTTACTCCTGTGTTCCATACTGCACTTCACATTCAGAGAAAAAATACCGGGAATTTATTTTCATGAAATTCTTTCAAAATTGGATTTAAGGAATAAATGGTTGAAACTTATAACAAGCGAAAAATTCTGTGTTAATGACAAATCGTCTTCGTCAGTTTAGACTTTATGGAGTAGATTGTCCCAATCCTAAATTTAAACGGAATCGTCAAAACTATTTATGAATTGATATATCCGAAACTAATAAAAAAAACCTTTATGGGAATGTGACTTAAACGAGCATAAAATAAATATATGCTCATTAATATGTGCAAAATTATTGCCTATCATTTATAAAAAATATGACAAGGAATATTACCAGAATTTTTTTTTTATTTACTTATTTTATAAAATTTACTGCATATTTCACTGCAAAAATGATAAATGTTTAAAGTATAATCAAGAAATAGAATCTGGATGTACCTATTCATACATTTATATATATAAGTATGGTGAATAGATTTATGATTTAATATTTTAAAATTCTGAAAAAAATATTATGAAATTTCTGCAACCGATGTCCTACAATTTTTACAAAAACTCTTCTCTCATAAATGGAGTACATGATGGTACAGAAAAAAAACTTGTTAAATTTCTAAAATAATGAAACCTGTAAAAATTATTATTATTATTATTGTTGTTGTTGTTGTTGTTGTTGTTGTTGTTGTTTGTTTGTTTCCCTGTATTTCATGATCAGCACCTACAATGTTTAAATTTACTGAAAATGCTCGTAATGTACGTTTATATATATTTTCTAAGTACCGTATATACTCGTATATAAGCCGACCCCAAAATTCCTGATGAAAACATGTTTAATACCAGTATTTTACAATAATGTTCTTCGACTTATATAATTCACAATTAAATGAGATAAAGCAGGGCGTAGAAAATTTTCCTGAATTACTGGTGTTAAACTTGTTTGCATCTCGGTTTTGGGGGTCGGCTTATACACGAGTATATACGGTAATTAAGGATCGTGTAAAAATAATCCATGTTTTGAGGGGAAAAAAAAAATCATGACTTTGATTGCCGAATATCGCGAAATAGGTTTTCTTATTCTGTTGATATTATGAAACATGTCAATATCTTTACATTTTTATCATATGCATACCTTTATACCATGATTTTCCAGAATTAGAATAGAATATTAAATTTTATATGCAATTCTATTAATATTCTAATTTCTATATGCTTATATATTTCAGATCATCACCTATAATGATTCAATTTATTGAAAGTTGTTTTCAATATCGATATATATACATATTTTAAATAATTAAGATTGAAGAATTAAATATTTGTACTATACTGATTGAATTAAATTAAGGAATTAACTAATAGAGTTAAAAAAGTTGTAAATGCAAAATTTCGATTAAAACATGCATTTTAACATATACCTTATTATTTATTTATGCAAAATTTCGATTGAAAAATGTATCTTAACATATGTCTTATTATTATTTTTTTAATCCAAATGCAAGAGTATAATGCTTTTTAATGTACCACAATTTTATGTGATTTTACATCAGAATTAACTTAAATAAATGGTGCTATATTTAGATTAAAAAAAAATAATTTCTCTATTAAATTATGAAAATTATGAATGGCTATGATGATTGTTTTGAATAAATTGTACTTAAAAAAATATATGTAATTTACTTATTTTTCAAATTTACTACTTTATTATGAAGAGTTTTTTAATTCATTATTATTGCATCTTCTTAAGAAACAAGAAAAGTTTAAATTAAAGAACCTGCGATGATCTTATTTTTCATAATAAGATTTTCAATTCATACTCAATGAAAAAGAAAAGGAGAAAAAAAAATAATAATTTTACCTATCAGTTACCTTCCAATAATTTTAGATAAATCTTATTTGAAAATATAAATGATTTTCAAACAAAAAGCATTTATTCAAAACTATTCTCATGACCGTTCGCAAGTTTTTAATATTCTAATAGTGAAAATAAATGATATTCTATGTAAAAAAATAGCACTCATCAATTAATTCAGATAAATAATCAACCAAAAGTGTGTGACATAAATAATAATAATAATAATAATAAAACACTATATCCTTTAATTATTAGTGTCTCGATAATTTCGCGGTTTGCCTCTTGACTCTAGAGTTGTTGCTAGTTATTTGAGGTTGCTGCATTTAAAAGACGAAGCTACGGACACAGAGAAACAGCGCTTTGCAAAACTTTGTTTTGGTCGGATGATTCAGCGCAAATTTCACGAAAGAAGAAATTTATATTGGCACATAAGAAAATTTGATCCGAATGAAAATATCGACCTCCAGAAAGGAAAATGTTCAATATATAGATATTTCTGCATCTCTATTAGAAATCTGCATAGTCATATTCAAACAGAGAACTAAAATAACTTCTTAAAACACCATAAAAACTTTAAAATGCGCTAGGCCTTTCGAAAGATCTGAGTCTTTCTTCGTCAGGCGCAAAAAGACGTGCGTCTACTATGAAAGCAGCAGCAAGACTGAAATGAGAGGTAAGGGAGAGGAAACAAGCTGATGCAACAGCCAATAGGAAAGTAGAAGACAACAGCCAATAGGAAAACAGAAGACAACAGCCAATCACAGAAGAGTAAAAACAAAACAATAGAGAATACAAAATAGACGCGCCTGACGAAGAAATACTCAGATCTTTCGAAAGGCCTAGCGCATTTTAAAGTTTTTATGGTGTTTTAAGAAGTTATTTTAGTTCTTAGTGTTTCACACCAGTTTCAACTTATTTTATTAGATCATCCAGACGTAAAATTATCTTTTGAAAAGGCTCCTCAGTACCTCCCACCCCTCCCCCCCCCAAAAAAAATAAAATAATAATAATAATAATAATAATAATAATGCCGTTTTTATTCCTTAAATTGTGATAGACACATAAATTTTGTAGACCTGAATAGTAATCATGCTTAAGTACTCCTTTATTAAAAACTTCAAGAGATGATGGTCCAAAGACCCCCCCCCCCTTCCTCTGACAAAAAAATAACATTTTGATTATGTGCCTTCAAATAGTCATAGACACTTGAAATTTTGTATGCAGGTAAATCCTTAATACTACACATGCTATGACAATTTGAAGGCTGATAAACAAATGTTACTTTTTTTTCTGCGGGTGGGAATCGACCCTCTTTAAACCCGTTGAAAAATCCAATATCAGACTATTTAAGCATCATCACTATTTAGGTTCTACATGTGTTCAAAATTTCTAGTCTATGATTATTTAAAGACTAGAAGAAAAAAAAATATTTTTTGTCTGTGGACCATCTTCTCTTAAATTTTTCAATAAAAGAGTTCGTATGTATGATAATATTCAGGATGTACCTGCATACAAAATTCATATGTGTATGACAATTTGGAGCAACATAATCATTTTTTTTTTTTTTTTTGTGTGTGTGTGTGTGTGTGTGTGTCAAAGGGGGAAGGGGTTCCGTTGGACCCCAGTTGTTGAAATTTCCAAAATCAGTGTATTTAAACACCATCACTATTTAGGTTCTACCTGTGTCCAAAATTTCTAGCGTTTATGACTATTTGCAAACTCAAACAAAAATATTATATTTTTTTGCCGCAGGGGGTAGGGGGAGGGGAATTCAATCTTTTCTTGAATTTTTCAATAAAGGACACCTTAAGTATGATTAATATTCAGGATATACCTGCATACAGATTTCATGCGTGTATAATAATTTGAAGGCATATAAAATTTCTAGTGTCTATGACTATTTGGTGACTCATTAAAAAAAAAATTGATGGGGGTAGGGACATTTTTGGATGAATCTTTCAAGAAAGGAATACTTAAGCAAGATTACTGTTTAGCTCTGCTGCCTCTGGAATTCGGTTCCAAACGCCGATTTTGACAGTATTTTCTAAAAAATATTCTGCCTTTACAAAAAAAAAAAAAAAAAAAAAAAAAAAAAAAAAGGAAAACTATTTCGATTACAAAGTTTCAGATTAAGAATACCTGCCAATTTCATGACTTTCCGGACAAAAATGAGTTTAAAAATGTGTCAGAAAGTAGCTTCTTTGAATTTGAGAACAGCACAGCCTTAATAAAATTGGCATTTTTGGGAGGGAGGGGGCAGGGGCGTAAACCACCCTAGTGGCATAGGGGGGGAGGGTAGACTCATAAATTTCCGACTCCAAGATGGAAAATTTCCGTGTACTATGAAAAACAAAATGCCGACTAATATATAATATATATACAGTAGAACCTCGATTATCCGACGTAATTTAGATCGAACCTACATCGGATAATCGAGAATTTATCAATAATCATCTAGTTTAATATGTAACATCGTCGTCGAACTGCTATTATGACTATTTAAACTGCTAAATAAATATCTAAATTCAAATTTTACATGAAAATTCTCCTCCCCTTTTTTAAATTCTGCAGCTGTGGAAATTTCTGCTTGTGAAAAGATGAGAAAATTGGTTTTGTTGTCTGCGCTTGCTTACAATCAGAGGGTGTAATAATATTCGAATGTTGTGGCATTCGGCAGTACAGCCTCCCAAATTTCAAAATTTGGGGTGTTTTAGTTTAGAACAGGGACGTGTACACAGGGAGTGTGTGTGTGTGGGGGAGGGGGGGGGAGAAGAATACACTTATACCGGGATCAGAGCTTGCGGTAGCTCAAGCTAATTTAGATGGAATTCTAAGGAATTCCATCTAAAAGGAAATTCTAAGAAAGAGGATTCAAAATATTTATCTGTACTGGTAGTTCGGAAATGACCGTTTGCATACACAAGGAATGTGAAAAAAAATTGGCTGAAAAAAAGGGTCAGGAATCCGACTTCGGTTTACGGAGAGTTCCAGTTAAACGAGGGTCGGATAACGGAGGTTCTACTGTATCTATATATTTGTTTGTATATATACTCATCCCAAAAGTTTAACATATATGATAAAAAAATCCCTGACGGCTCGGCCTACAGGCACAGGTAGATTTCGAAGACGCAGACTGTGGGGCCCCTGTTTGTCGGGAATTGCGGAAGAAATGACCTTTTTGCGCTGATGCGGCAGTTAGAACCGCCTACTTCGAAACCTAACTTGTTTGCAGGGCAGAGCCGGCAGGGATTTTTTTGTTTTTATTTATTTTTTTGCTGTAACGGTTGGTCCTATAAAAAACTTGTCAATATAAAAGTTTTAGATAATATTAAGCGGATTTATAATAAATTTAAGCGGATTTGAAATATTTGGAATTGACGAAGTTATGAATTTTTTTCTTCTAACCCCCCCCCCCCCCCCCCCTTAAGGCAATTTTTAATTATATCAAAAATCTGTCATACATAAATTTTCGGCCCTTCTCCTGGAAGTAATAATAAATTCAAACGGATTCGATACGTATCATAATTAAGAAATTATGTTTTTTTTCTGTTTTCACAAAAAGCCCCCCCATCCCCCCCCCCCCCCTCAGTTCGATTTTGCCCATTAACGAACTTGACCGAGATGTTATGCCCCTTGATTTTATGTATCAGTTTGGAAGAGATTTATGCAGAATTTTTCCAGTTATCATGTCTATAAAAAATTGACATAGATAGATAGATAGATAGATAGATAAAGTTTTGAACTGGGGGTGTTTTTGGGTTCTGGGAGTCATAATCGGCGTAGATCTGCAAAATTTTTTAAAAATATCTAACTTAGGTGAGAATGTAATAGGTAGTATTTCTTACGAAATCTACCTAAAACAAAGAAAGGATATCGTAAATATCTTAGGAAATTATTAAACTTTATAGAAGAAATTCACTAGATAATTATGACTTAGCGGTATCGAGATAGTCAAATAAGTTTTAAAGCGCTGATATTGATTCCTTTTGAATTATTAATATATGTCTCTAAAAATCAGTGGCGAAATACTATGATTAATATGTGTAAAAAATTGCTGTTTGGAACTCCAGACTGCTTTCTTTGATAGCGATATATCTTGTTTCTAAATGTATCAAATTTTATGAAACTGGATTGAAGAGCTGCGGATTCCCCCCGTGTATGTCTACGACATTAAAAAAAGCCAAAATTTAAAATATTAAAATTTTTCGAATGAACAAAACTCATATCCATTTCTTAGTACTTCAATAAAATTTAATCAAATTTTGTACGTTTAGTAACAAAATATACCGCTATGTAACAAAGCAGTTTTGAGTTCTAATCCGCATTTTTCCACACATATTAATCATGGACCTTGACCCCTAATTTTTAGATAAATTCATTAATAATTCCTTAAGATTTTCTTTCTTCGTTTTTATCATACATGCTAAAATGTTGGACATGAATGTATTGATGTCCTGTGTGTCTTGATTCTAATTCGAGAAACTTACTTGACAAATATGCCAATACATGTTTAATATTAATCAAACTTGTTTAGAAAAGTAATTTCAGTATATCCTTTTAAACATTGTGATCATCAGGCAAAGCTTGGAAGAGACGTGGAAGTTCTATCTCTCTATTTTTTAGCAATCAGTTAAAAAAATTTAGCGTATTTTTTCTGAGTAAAATTGAAATCTGTTTGCTTGGGGAATACTTTAAAGACATGAATTTGTCAAAAACTCGGGATTTCGTAATTTAAGTTTATAATTCTTTCTAACGACATACTTTAAAACAGTGTAAAAATTTGGTGTCATACCTGTTTTTCCGACTAAACAAAATGTAGTAATAATAATATATATAAAAAAAATCGAATACAATTGGTTAAGGAAAAAGAAAAGAAACTTATTATTTCTGATATAAGTAAACTCAGATAGATTGTAAACTATCCAGATTATTTCGAGATAAAAATTTAAAGTATTTTGGGTGTTTTCAATTTTCATCCTGTATCGTATGAATTTCTTGAAACACATTTTTAAATCAATCTAAAATTACGTAAAAAAGTAAAAAAAAAAAAAATCACATCTTTTTTAAATAAAATAAGAAGAAAATACAAAATTAGTTAGTACAAAAAATAAAACCATACTTATTTTCTTATTAAAGGTAAAATTCCTGCAGAGTGGAAGATATCCGGATTTTGATACGGAAAAGTACTAAATATTTGCAATTCAGTTTTGAATTTTAATGGGATATCACCTGAATTCTGTGATACACATCTCTAACTAAATTTAAAGTTAGATACAAAATGGAAGTTTCTTCACTTCAGTCAGTATATCTTAAAATTTCCAGTCTAAACTAAAAGCTTTCCGATTATAAATAAATACAGCTGAATCTCGATATCTCGAAGTAAAAGGGCACAGAAAAAAATTCGGTCCTGGAATAGGTATCCTGGAATATGAATATAAATATCTTACTCGTCATATCAAGGTTTTTGAGTTTTCCCAATATTCGGCAAATCAAAGTTTTTCTGTATACTTTTATCAAAAAAAAAAAAGGAAATCCGTATTATATCCAACTAAGAATAAATTTATATAGGTTTTCTTCGTTCTAAATAGTTTTTCTTATTTTTCTAATTAAAATCAACAAAAAATAAAAATAAGAAATCCGACTAAGAATAAAATTCTATAGGTTTTCTTCGACCTAATTTGTTTTTCTCATTTAATTAAAAATTACAAAAACATTACTCCAAAGAATAAGTTTTTATAGGTTAATACCATTTTTTTTCCGACTAAACGAACTTTTTTCTGATCAAACGGGAATTTTCCGACTGATTTTTTTTTCGTTTTTCCAATTGATACATTTTTATAGGTTAATACCATTTTTCCTGAGTAAACGTACTTTTTTCGACTGATTTTTTCGTTTTTCCAATTAATAAGTTTTTATAGGCTAATACATTTTTTCCGACCTACGAATGGGAAATTTTCCGACTGACTTTTTCGAGGGGGGGGGGGGTTGCAAACCCCCCCCCAGGATTTACGCCCCTAGGAGGGGGGCAATCATAAATTTTGAGGATTGTTTACTATACTCCTATAGAAGAAATAAGTGACTGAATTGATATTATTTACTAAAATACGAAAGAAATTCGGCAAACTGTTTTAGATATGCTAAGATTTCTTATTCTTCACCAAACTAGCAATACGTAGCCAAATTTAGATTCGATTGCATACCAGGCATATTTCTTCGTAGGGGGCGGAGCCTAAGAATATTTACACCGTATCTATGTTCTTTGGCGGAGCTACAGCGAGACGCTAAAATATATTACAGGCTTTCCCTAGATGGTTGCCGTTGCATTTGTATCACGAGTATGATTCATTCTAAAATTCAACGTGGAGAACTTAATGCCGCAAGGGCGCTCACTCGTTATTTGAATGTAATGATAAGATAAGTATTATTCGTAAAGATGGATGTATAATCATTAAACATATGATTAATGATATTTACCGGTGGGAGTCCAATATTTTTATCTTGATTTTGGTGAACCTTCATATTCAATCCGCTTTCTTTGTTTTGTCATATTGGAAGAGTATTATTATTATTATTATTATTATTATTATTTTTAAAGGATAAACAGAAGGTACCCTGCAGTTATATTAGGAAATTTTTTTTCCAAGTATTTTCAAAAGAAGATCTAATAAAATTATTATTATTATTATTATTATTATTATTATTATTATTTTTTTTTTTTTTTTTTTTTTTTTTTTTTTTTTTTTAAAGGATAAACAGAAGGTACCCTGCAGTTATATTAGTATTTTTTTTCCAAGTATTTTCAAAAGAAGATCTAATAAAATTTCACTTTTTAAAACGTTTGTCAATGTTTGAATGAAAATGTTATTAGGAGGTGAGAGATTTCTGAAGGCGCTTGATAATAATCGCTATAGAGACTATGACCTGGTTCTTCGGACAGAGTGGTACAAGAAGTCACCAGTGATGACGTAGTTTTGTTCACGCTGGCTGAAAGAAACCATAAGAAAAGAGGGCGGGGAAATTAAAGGTATTGAGTTTTTTTTTTTTTTTTTTTTTTTTTTTTTTTTTTTTTTTTTTCTTTTGCTTAAAAATATTATAATGACTTTTAAATAAAATCTTTATATTTATCGTCATTTCATAATTTAGGTTAAGGTTATTATAATGCTATTAACTTATATGTTCAATATTATAGTTGAATGATTTAAAAGAAAACATTTTTGAAATAGAGAAAAACGTTATTTTTAAAAACGCAATAACACATTTTATATTTCATACATTTAGAAATTAGAAAAATATTTAAATGATCTCATATATTTTTCCTCTCTATTAAATTATTGCTTTGTAAATAAGAAAGGATATTTTTAATTTTTATACCATGAGCATGAAATATCAGTTAAGTAAAACACGCAAATATTTTATAAGAAAAATTCCGATGGGTGTAGCCGATAAGCATGGACAACATGTCTTTCAATCAATTTTCCTGATTTCCCCCCCCCCCCCCCAGACTCACCTGGATATCTGATAGTAAATGTTTCCTATTATCATCTTATAAATATTGATATTTTATGAGATAAAAATATTTTTTTTTTTTTTTAAAAAGAAAAAAAATTCTCAAAAACTACTGCACTGAATTTTGTGCCATTAACACAGGATTTAGATATACTAAAAATGCATAACTGAGATTACTTTTATAATTTTATGTTAATAAAAACTAAATAAAATAAAGATACAAGTGTTTTTTAAAATAAAAATCCTATCGTATATTTATACGAAAAATAGCATTATTTTTATTTTTTATTATTTATTTATTTATTTATTATTAATATTATTATTGTCAAAAAAATTTCTTGTGTGCCCCTATAATATATATGAATTCCGGAATTGTGTGATGGGAATAACATATAAATCTTCAGAAATGTGTGTACAAAAATGCATAAAAATCATATGAATGCGATATTTTAGGCGGTGATAACCAAATTCGACTTTCGGAGAATTTTTCTAATAAAATCAACTGACAATGCGTTAACTGCTATTTTTAGATTTAAATAAACATATAGGGTGTAAATATCAAAGCTTTTTTCTAATAAAATCAACTGACAATGCGTTAACTGCTATTTTTAGATTTAAATAAACATATAGGGTGTAAATATCAAAGCTTTTTTCTGATAAGATCAACTGACAATGCGTTAACTGCTATTTTTAGATTTAAATAAACATATAGGGTGTAAATATGAAAGCTTTCGATACCGCTTTGATAAAAATGAAAATTGGCATTTGTGTCGGATACTACAGTAAGTAATAACATTTTTGCCAAGGAAAACGACAACATGCTTCGATGTAACCGATGTTGAACTAAATAGCTAGGTGCGTGAAAAAGTTCCCTTTATTAAATTATCGACACTGGACCTACGAGATTCCCCCCAAAAACACCGAAAGAGAAGTACAAATATTTTTCAATAGTTCTTAATAGTAACAATGTGTTTATTTTTGTGTATTGATTATTTTTGTGTTTTTTGTACATACATCAGCAGAAACAGTATGTTTATTTTATGTGTAATTTATGTGCACAAAATAAAATTTTACACAAAATAAAGTAATACATTTTAAATGCGAACTGACATTTTTTTTTTCTAAAATTATATTTTTCTAGAAATACCGTAAGGCAGTATCGTATTTGGCGGAAATCATGAAGAAAGATCATTCTATAAATATATATTTCGTTAAAAATGTATCCAATATCTTGAAAATACAAGTAAGTACCTTCGCCGCATTTTCTAAAGCAAAGCTAACTTTGATTCATAGGATATAATCCTAATACTACAGGTGTTTCTGCAATCCTAAAGCATTACTGCGAGTGAGCTAATTGCATGAGCACAATAGGCTGCTGCTCCAATTTTGCAGCAACAACGTAGTATCTTTTTTACAGAAGATATTTATCAAAATCTGTAAAGGAGACAGAAAATCTTTCTGCACTGTTCAAAAAGTGAATGTATGTAGGTTTCAATTGAATGTGACAGTGATAAACATTAAGTAATGTTAATTTTTGCATTTTTACTGTACTTTATATAATATAAAGTAATACATGAATACATTGTCAGCAGAATCCCCCCCCCCTTAAAAATCACTTTATCTAGAAACTTTACACTCTGAAACTGAGTAGCTCCTCTCTAAACAAGATTTTTTTTTTTTTTTCGTTTAAAAATATGTTTGTAAAAATTTAGCTGTATCTTGACAATACATTTTAATTTTGTGGAATTTGTTCTAGGAGTTTATTTAGATAAATATTTTTATTTTATTGAAAAATAAAATCTTATATAAAAAAATAATAATAAATCTTAAAATTAAGGAAATAAATTGTTAACTACAAAGCATCATCCAGTGTTACCAGATTGGGTAATTATTTTTAATCGAAATATCTACCAATTACACACTAAAGTTATCTTTGCCTCAATTAACCACAAAAATCTGCGATTAAATTAACAAAAATTGCGAGATGCAAATGTAAAATAAATAAATAAATAAATAAATTAAATGGCTAGAATACCTAAAGTAGGCAACATCTGAGAAACAAATGAACATAATTGACCCAAATGCTTGGAGTATATAATATCCTTATTTGACTAAGTTTAAAATGATAAAACCTCTGATTTACTCCAATTCACTTCATTTAAAGTAGTTCAAAGAACTGTTTCAATTAATCTGACCATGATAACTGTCGTTACATTTCGAAAAAGAAGAATGTTGTTGGTTTCCATTGGATTTTTTTTCAAAAAATTATTTATTGTTGTATGTAACACGAATGCCAATTTTCGATATCGAAAGCGTTGAGAATAACATCCTACATGTTTATTTAAATCAAAAATATAGCAGTTAACACATAGTCAGTTGACGTTATTAGAAAAATTCTCCGAATATAGAATTGAGTAGCTCCGCCCCATACATTGCCATCGTGTGTTATTTATGTATTTTTGAACATATATTTGTAAATAGTTATATATTATACCCGTCACACAATTCTGGAATTCATATATATTATATTGGCACATATGAAGAATTTTAGACAAAGGAATTGTAATTTTCGTATAAATATTATTAAAAAATATATTTGGTATAAATAAAAATATTTCGTGTAAATAAATATACATATATATATATATGTTATATAAAAATTTATTTCCTTCGTATCCTTCCATTTTATTCGCATTAATATTTTAAAATTAATCTAACTTCTGTCATAGTCAGTATTTCCTTAATTCTTAATAATATCTATTCCTATTTAAAGTCCTTTTAAAAGTAAATATTCGTATATTAATAATTATTTTATTCCAAATCTTAATCTAAAATTTAAGATCATTCGTAGCTTTTATCAGTTCCCCAATCTATAAAATTCTGAGACGCGTTCTCATTTCGAATGTTTTTTTTAAAAGCCATTTTCTTTTTATTATTATTATTATTATTGCTCTGATTCTTTCGCGCGCTGAGGTAGTTTCACTCCAAAATTAATCCGCGACAGGTTCGGAATTCTTTATCGTCTTAGCTCCTCCTTCGCACCTCATTTGCTGGGCTGGAGCTAACCTCTCACTCATTGGGTTGTGCGCTCGTGACGTAAATTCTGGATGTTTCCGCGGAGAGAAAAAAACTCGCCCGCACCGGTCGGAGCACTAGATTTTTGACGTTTTCGGAAGCTAAACAAATATGTGTCTGGTGTGTTTATGTCCGTAGAATATTCAACTGGCCCAGTAACATCTTAATTTAATGAAGTGAAGCAACGTTAGCCCGAGGGCTATAAGTTTTAGACCTTTGGGAATTGTTTCTGTGTTGTTCGTCTTCTAATAAAATTATTTGTCTGGAGATTGGCTGGATTTATTGGGAAACTTTGGTGGACTCATATCATTGCCTTCTACTTCGCCATACTCGCTAATATCGACTGCAACTTGCTATATCGTTGAAGGACTGCCATCTTTTCATCGAATATTATTCATCGTAATATCTCAACCTCGTCAAAATGCTACATATATATATACAGCGTGTCCACGTATAACCTGACCGACCTTTATTTTCGCAACCGTTGGTCCTAGAGGCATACTTCCAATTACAAAAATGGTTTAAATAAGGTAAATAATTACTTTCAAAGCAATTTGGGGCAAGAAAAACAGTTATTAAAAAATTACGAAATTTAAATTTTTATACGGTCCCCACGGTCCTATTAGTGATAGTTAGTAAAAATTTACTGTGACACTAACAAGTAAGACAAAAAAAGTCCCATTCATCTAGCATTAAAATTGACCGAGTAATAGCTGTTTAAAGTTGGAGTATATTTTTTGCTGCGAAATAGGGGTCATTCACAAATGTAGTAGAAATATAAATAATCGTCAGATGTATCAAAAAAATAGTTGAGAGCAAAATTAACATGGCAATCTAATATAAATGTGAAATCTATAATCATTCTGACATATTAATTCAAAATATACCATTTGTACTGAACATATAAAAGGATAAAAATAACAGAATTTTTGTTAAATAAAAGGATGAAAACTACAGCCTCAATTCTTTACAAAATGATACAGATTTTAAAATGCTGTTAGATTACACTGTCTTTCAAATTTTGGATTGTGCCATGTTTTTTAAATTGTTGAAAATTGATTCTTATGTATTTTTTAGTGCAGAATCCGAAAATGACCTTCATTTTAAACCATCACGTCAGGATTTTTCTCAAATCGCAAATTTCAAAGATATAAAGCTCAAAGTTCAAATTGATCCCCCCCTCCCCTCCCAACCTCATCAGACCCCTGAGCTGTTTAGCTGTAAGAAACCCAGTATAAGCCAAAAATTTGAATAAATTATTGAATTAAATAAAGTTAAACTGAATAAAAAGTCTTACATCTAATTTATAGTATCAGATTTTTCGCTATTTTTTAACCTTGAAATTTACGATTTTCTAAAAATCCTAACATGATGGCTAAAAGTAAAGGTAATTTTTTTATTCAGCGTTAAAAAATACATAAAACGTAATTATAAAAGCTAAAAAACACAACCATCGCAGGTTTATGTTATTTAATCTAAAATTCTTTCTTAAACTTGTTGAGGGTGATCTATCCGATTTCTTTTGTGTTATCCTCTGATATAAGTATGTATAAGAAGGTAAGCTTTTGAAAATTATAATAATATTACACTGTCATCGGATTTAAGTCAGTATGTAAAATTTAACTTTGATCGGACACTTGAAAGTAACTTAAAGATCGAGTACAAATTTTAAACTGGAAAGACGATCGTTGCAAGTTAAATAAAACCTTATGAAAATAACATAATTTTTGTTAAAAGAAATCATAGCCTCAAATCCTTTCAAAATAAAACATATGTTAAAATACAAGTATTTTAACTAATCTGAAACTTAATTAATAAAAGTTAACTCAATCGTAATAGTTGTATGATTTATTTCAAAGCGCAGATACCTTGAAATAACTTTAAGTACTCGATATACAACCCCTGAAAGCAAGGCCGAAATCATTTGTTTTCAGATGCAAAAAAGTGGTATAAGTCATGCATTTCAAAGTTTCAGAACTCAGTCAATTTTAATGTTAGATGAATGGGACTTTTTTTGTCTTACTTGTTAGTGCCACAGTAAATTTTTACTAAATATCACTAATAGGACCGGGGGACCGTATAAAAATTTAAATTTCGTAATTTTTTAATAACTGCTTTTCTTGACCCAAATTGCTTTGAAAGTAATTCTTTACCTTATTTAAACCATTTTTGTAATTGGAAGTATGCCTCTAGGACCAACGGTTGCGAAAATAAAGGTCGGTCAGGTTATACGTGGACACGCTGTATATATATATATATATATATATATTAGGGCGTATCGAAAAAATCCAAATTTCTTAGATCTTTTTGCGGTAGTGCGGAAAAGTTGTGAACTCCCTTTATTAAAAAACGTGTGAAATCTTTAAACTATGGGTTGATATCTTCTGTCGCCTCAGTGGGCCTAAAGTTATAAAAATTGGACTAAAAATGATTAAAAATCAAAAATTAATAAATAATCACAAGTTTCGCTCATCAGTTTAAGGTAGTGCTTGCAAGTTACTATTTTGTAACAACAACAACCATAGAAAATTGTAGAATTATAGATTAATATCTTCTGTCGCCTCATCGGCATCGAATTTTGGAAGTTTTGACGCATTTTGGTAGTTTTCTGCATAATTGTTTACTGCTTGCACAATACACAATAGCGACAGACTGGGTTTGGCGGTCTGCCAAAATAGTGAATGCAATGTAGGAACCCACAAGGAGTGTTCGAATGCATTTAAAACTGGACAACACAGTTCTTGTCAATGAAAGGTATGGTGTCTCCAACAGAGCGACGGCTGCTATTGCATTGCGTGTTATGCAAGATTTGGATTTAATATCGGAATCAGATACCAGCCTCGTCACAGGCAAAAATAAAATATGGAGGGAAAAATTAAGAATTTACATAAAATTGGTCTCAAAATCAAATGAAAATCGTTCCACTCTATCTGGCCTTTACTTTGATGAACGACATGAAAAAACCTTAACATGAGAAACACTCGAGGACAAGCAGTTCTAAAGAACAATTGTAGAAGCGCATAGCTGTATTGTATCGGAGCCTGGTTCTACGTATATGGGACATGTTACACTTGAAAGCGGATCTAATCTTGATATATCTAATAGCATTTACGAATACGTAACAAGCGCTTTATTGGATGATTTTAGCAACCTTATGGTTCTCGGGAGTGACGGCACTGTAGTGAACACAGGAATGTCGAACGGCGTAATTCGCAGGCTTGAATTGAAACTTCAGAGACTAGTCCAATAGATTATCTGCTTACTTTATTTCAATGAGTTGCCATTACAACACCTGTTTGAGTCCATAGACGCCAAGTCATCTGGCTCCATATCTTACACCGGAGGAATTGGACGAAACCTTAGAGGATTCGAAAAGCTTTCAATTGTTGCTTTTAATAGTATTGAATGCAAGTTGCCAGACATTGGTCCTACCACCCTCAGTTCAGATCAGAAATACTTATTAGACATTTGTAACGCTATTTGTTCTGGCGTTTGTTGTTCAGATCTAGCTATCCGGGAAGGGTGGAAATGAGAAAAAATTCTCATTTATGTTGTTAACTTTGGAGCTACGGACTATGCAGATCTCATTGACTAGCGAGCTTGTTATGTGATATCGCCCCGAGATCAGTTCTCAAGAATTTCTGAAGATGTTACAGAGCAGTATGCCAATGTATTGCTGAGACTTTATTAAATTTGCTTCACACACACAAGTGGTTGAGCGGATTGTGAAACTGCAGCCTCCGGAAAAACAGTTGGGATGCAGAACAGGGATAGATTTATTCGAGCGACACTAGAATCCAGAAAACACATGTCAAAATTTGAGACCAAAAATGATTACAAGCCAGTAATGCTTTTGTCATTTGTATGTTCGAAAGGTAAAATAAAGTTTGCGTTCGCATTAAAATCAGGTAAGTGTGACGTGTATTTATTTAAAATTTAGCCTTCATTTTCCCAAATTTGGTGTTGATGAAGCGGGAGAAGAATGGCTGTTGTTGTTGTTTCTCGGCATGAAAATAAGGGTGTTCCACTATTTTGGCAGATCGACAAACCCAGTCTGTCTCGATTGTGCATTGTGCAAGCAGTAAACAGTAATGCAGAAAACTACCAAACTGCATCAAAATTTAAAAAATTCGATGCCGATGAGGCGACAGAAGATATTAACCTATAATTCTACAATTTTCTATGGTTGTTGTTGTTACAAAACAGTAACTTGCAACCACTACCCCAAACCGATGAGCGAAATCTGTGATTATTTTTTAATTTTTGTATTTTAATCATTTTTAGTCCAATTTTTAGAACTTTCGGCCCACTGAGGCGACAGAAGATATTAACCCACAGTTTTAAGATTCCGCACACTTTTTAATAAAGGGAGTTCACAACTTTTTCGCACTACCGCTAAAAGATCTCAAAAATTTTTATTTTTTCGATACGCCCTAATATATATATATAGTATGATTTCTTTCTTTCTGTTTTTCTTTTTTTTTAATTATTATTATTATTATTATTATCCCTATTTCATTCCGTTTTTATTAGCAGAAAATTATAATAATAAAAAAATTAAATCCCATGTTAACTTCTTTAGTATTTCATATTCCTGTGTTAAAAAGAAATTCGGAGCAATAATTACTATTTGTTTTTATTTTTTGTTTTTATTTTTATTTATTTATTTATTTATTTATTTTAAAATAGAATAAGCATTTTTGTCTAATAAATTATCATTATTTATAAGATTATAATAGGGGAATCTACTGTCAGATAGTTAAATGCAACTGGGAAAAAAACCAAAAAAACAACAACAGGAAAATTGATTGAAAGGCGTGTTCTCCATGCTTATCCGGATATACTCTCTGTTGTATTTTACAAAATATACTTGATATTAACTTTTTACTTATCTGAAACAAGTTATAAAGGATAATAAAATGCAAAGACAATATTAATAATAAGTTAATAACAATAATATGTTAATAAATAATAATAAGTTATATCTTGAAATTGCATTAACATGATTATTTTTTCCGTTTATTTGATTATTGTTGGGGTTTTCTTTTGTTGGAAAGTGATGCCACTCTGTCCAGTTGCATTAATTTTTATAAATGTTCTAACTCTTGAAAATGGATTAATATCTCGTAATTGGATAAGGATGTTCTTTGAAGTTCTTTGGTCATGTTGTTACTGACAGTCCTGCCTTTACGAAATTCCTCTTCGTGAATTTTATGAAATGTAAAGTGCATCTCTCTAGCGGTTCTCATCCGTGATGAAGATGGAATTCTTAAACCTCTTACCGAGAGTAATAAGATCCAATTCCAATATTCTGGAATTTCAGGAGTATTTTTCGTTCAAGCTCCAAAAAATATCTATTACATTTTAATTTAATTCTGTATGCTATGAAGCTTGCAAATAAAAGCCAAAACCCCCTCTTCATTTTTCGAGAGATATTTTTTTCAGAATTGCAATACCATTTCAAAAATATAATATCCTCGGGCATGTCATCGAAATGTAAAAAATCATCTTCTGTTCTACTTTCATTGATTTTGGCCTACTTTTCCAAATGCATTCTGCAATACTTTATTTGTTAAATGTGCATTTTCAATAGTTTGTTCTTGATTTATTTTTCTCAATATATTTTGAAATTTATTAGTCAAGAGGTGTCTTTTCACACGAATTATTTGTTGACGACTACGACATTAGAGTGGACTGTAAATTATTCAACTATCGATAAAAATTTCAACTGTTTACAAACGAACCATTTTTTTATTTACGACGAATAAGTATTTGTTTTCTCGGAGCTCCCCATGGAGACAACCGAACGAAACAACCAATAAGCGACTTCTGAGTTACATTTATCGCCAAGCGATATTAGAAGCCAAGAGTGGCGCCAACATACCGGCCACCACTGAAATATTTATTTCAGCAACATATCTTTAAACAAATGTCCTTCGTTTTGAACAATTATTTTTTTTTAACAATAAATCTTCAATTATAATACAAGTTTCAATTCAATCAATAATACAAATATACAATTCAATTCAATTATAATATTAAAATACAAAGTTACTGCAAAAATTTTTTAAATATAAATGCACAAGACCCAGCAAACACAGAGCTATCGGTAAGCAATCGGCCGACTGCCGCTTTGCCGTTTCCGACGGTATCGGCACGACACCGCCTGCCGTACCGGTTCCGTAACTTTTTCGACACGCCGCGCGACTGATAGGCGCATAGTCTGTCCGGTATCGGCAACGCCGGTAGAATCGACGGCACTCTGCTGTGCCGATTGTATACCAACAGTTATCTGCACACCTACCGAATCTGGTCCGGTACCGGCAACGCTAACAACGGCGAGATGCTGTGCCGACCGTATACTGATAACAAATCCGTAGTATTGTCGAATGTGGTCCGATATCGGCAAACAATAAACTGCCGAAAGCACCCCTTTTATTGGGAACTAGCAGCTGAAAGGGGGAGGGGGAACTCCACTTATTGGTATTTAATTTTTTTTTAAACTTTGCTTATTTTTGTAAAAATGGTGAAATTTATTTTTCAGATGTAAGCACCCCCTCCCCCCCCCCCTCACGAATACCGTTTTACCATTAATAGCCACTGCCATTAAAAAAAAAAAAAAAAAAAAAAAATACATTTTCTATATATTTTTCTTTTTCAGTGTCGCTGTAAAACTTGATTTAAAAAAAAAAAAAAAAATATTTTCTAGGAAAGTATAAAACAATACATCTAATTTTTATTATTATTATTATTTTAAAGTCAAATATACTAAATTCCGTTCCGTTAATTTACTATTTATTAATAAATTAAAAAAATTGAACTTTAATTTTACACAGAAAATAAAAATCAGTTTAAATAACTTAGTTAAAGAAAATTCTGTACCGTTTGTTATTATTTTATTTTATGAACACTTTAAATGAATGTTTGTGATTTTCTTGTGATTATGTCTCTTAAAATAAGTCTGCTATAAATTACGCTAAATTGTTTTAGCCTTATTAAATCCATCAACATCTCAACTAAGTTAAATATTTTTTGCATAATTTAATTTAGTAAACATTATTCTCTCTTTAAAAAAAATATAAAAAACAAAATTTTGAGTTTATGTTATTTCTGGGCAAGATTAGAAAAATATATTTTTGTAACTTTATTTAAAAAATTTTTATATGATAGACATGTTTCATATTTACTTATTTTTAGTTTTTATAAATTCTTTATATATTTTTTCATTTATACAGAAGGACAATTGTTTTTCAAAATCATTTATTATTACATCTAATTGGATGCTCCATAATTAATTTTTTTTTAAATAAAGTAACATTATTTATAATATTGTTTTTCCTTTTTCTCTTAATTTGTTTCTAAATATTTCCTTTTCAAATATAAATATACACTTTCAAAATCGCTCAGTTATATTATGTACATTGGAAATGTCAAATATTTATATACATTAATTAAAATTCATTTATTTTAAATTTGATACAAATGAAATGTGTATTAAACCAATTTAATAGTAATAATTTAAACTTCAAACATCTTGCATGACTAAAATTTAATAAATTTGAATAGTATTAAGAAATTTTTATACCGCTGCGTAAAAATTTTAGGATACGTGAAAAAGAAATCGCTTTAAGTAATTTAAAAAATGAATGAATTAGTAACTTTGAATAAATTAAAGTTCAAATACAAAAAATGCAAATTACCATTACTAAGCAATCGAAAATTTTGACTATTTTTTTTAAAATACATGATCTATAAGATTATTGTAAAATTGTAGAGCATCAAATGGATAAGAAAACCAAATGTCATTCTGCATTTATTATAATAAAGAAACGTACAAAGAATTTGTTAATTATTAATAATTAAAAATATGCTACATGTCACAAAAACTTTAATAAAGATATGAAAACTGCATAAACATATTTTTCTAATTTCACCCTATTATCATTTTGTACAACAAAAATTCCTACGCAAAGTTAATTGTTAAAAGAGAATAAATATTTACAAAATTAAAAGTATGCAAAAATAATGAACTTAATTCAGATTAATTTGGATTTAATAAAAGAAAATTAAGCAGACTTACCAATATTATGATTTTATCAGCCCGCGTAATGCTTGTCGCATCTCAGATCTCACATCAGGCAACTAATACAAATCTACATGAAAACGCGGGAATCTATGGTTGCAATTTGCCCTTCAAAATCCTGTTTGGAAAGCATGCGCGCGCAGTTTTACTAGATGATCGCTTTGCTTTCCCCAAGTACGCTCCCAAGGTAGACAATAAAGTAGCGGGACATTCCAGATCTGGCGTGTTAGCTTGGTAAATTGCACTTGGCTCTTTGTCATAATCAATTTTTGGATGTGAAAGTGTCTCATATGATTGAAAATCATCATCAAATTACACCAAAGTCCGAAACTTTCTTGATAAATGCTTACAAGAAATGCATTATTATTTCATGTTTATTAAAATTATTATATGGATACTTACATAATTTTATTCTTTTAAAATGACCAATAAAACAGGTTAAATGATATAGCAATTAAAATTTTTTAATTATTTTAGTGTTTATTATTTTTGTTTATTATACAGTAAAGCCTGTGAAAAAGAAATCGCTGAAAACATAACAATTCCTTTTTAGACTGTTTTCCGTCTTAGCAGGTATAATTGTATGGTAAAACTTCCATCATTGGGGCCATGAATTTTTTCGTTTAAGACAGGTTTTTATTGAGACAGATTACGTTTTCACAGCTTTTACAATACATTATTTTTAGATTGTTTTAATAATTAATATGTGATTAATCATTTAAATATCGCCCCATCCAGCGTGCGTTCGTTGGGGATTCGGAGGGGGGGGGGGGGGTAACAAAGCAAGTAATATCTTTCCATATATGTGTTTTTTATCACGTCTAATATGTTTATTTAAAATTTGTGTAAAATATTGAATACATTTTACATTTCATTTTCAAAAATATATCCACAATTTTTATTATTATTAAAAAAAAAAAAAAAAAAAAAAAAAAAAAAAAAAAAGAGAAATATAATAATAGTTTGTTTTTTCGATATTGTTGCACCAATTCTTCAAAAGAAGAGTAAAAATATATAATATACATTATTTAAAACCATGCACTTTCTAACAGAACTCAGACTTAATCACAATCGAAAAAAAAATCCCTGACGGCTCGGCCTACAGGCACAGGTAGATATCGAAGAAGCAGACCGTGGGGCGACTGTTTGCTGGGAATTGCGGAAGAAATGACCTTTTTGCAATGATGCGGCAGTTGGAACCACCCATTTCAAACTTAACTCCTTTGCAAGCGGAAGCCGGCAAAGATTTTTTTTTTTTTTTTTTTTTTTTTTTTTTTTTTTTTTTTTTGCTATAAGGGTTGGTCCTAAACATGTCAGTGTAAAAGTTTTAGATAATATTAAGAGGATTTATAATAAATTTAAGCGGATTTGATATCTTGTGAATTGGCGAAGTTATGATTTTTTTTCTTCTAACCCCCGCCCCCTCTCCCCCCCCTTTTGGGGGCATTTTTAATGATATCAAAAATCTGTCATACATAAATTTTCGCCCCTTTACCTAGAAGTAGTAATAACTTTAAACAGATTCGATACGTATCATAATTAAGAAATTATGTTTTTTTCTGTTTTCACAAAAAGCCCCCCATCCCCCCTTGGTTCGATTTTGCCCATTAACGAACTTGACTGCGATTTTATGCCCCTTGATTTTATGTATCAGTTTGGAAGAGATTTGTGCAGAATTATTGCAGTTATCGTGCCCATAAAAAAGTGACATAGATAGATAGATAAATAGATTAATAAACTTTTGAATTGGGGGTGGTTTTGGATTCTGGGAGTCATAATCAGCGTAGTTCTGCAAAAAAAAATTCAAAATAACAGGTAGCATTTCTTAAGAAATCTAACTTAAAAATGCCGGTTAATCACAATTGAAAAAAAAATGACGGCTAAGACTAAACATTCCAAATTCGGACCGATGCTGGCAAATGTAATCGGACCATTAACGGATACCAGATATCGGTCCAGCGTCATTTGCCGATTTAAGTCGCTTGCCGATATCGAACCATAAGGGGACCGATTACAGTAACTGGCATTTGAAAAAGCACGGTTCTTTAGCATCAGTTGCCGACATACAACCGGCACTTGACCGATACCACTTTCCCGATGCCGACGCCTAACCGACACTGCCGGCTGCGGTCCGATCATCTGCCGAAAGGTATGTGTTTGCTGAGGAAATACAAGAAAAATAAATATTTACATTACAATAAAGGATCCTTTATGGGCAAAATACTAACATTAGAAATTGCTCGTTTGAATGTACCATTTGAGGTTTTTACAAGCACAACCCTAATTTTACCATCGCTCCCATAAATAACGTCTTGAATGCGACCTACTGACCAGGTACACATGGACAAATTACTATCCTTTAATAAGACCATAGTTCCAATTTTTATATTTTCCTTTTCAAATAACCATTTTGTTCGCTGTTGTAGATTATTTAAATAATCTCTACTCCATTTTTTCCAAATTAATTGATAAATTTTTGTAATTTGCTGCCAATGACTAAGTCTATTATTGGCAAGGTCAGTCAAGTTTGGTTCACAGATGCTATTTATAGGGCGGCCGATTAAAAAATGTCCTGGGGTTAACGTTTCATAGTCATTTGGATCCGAAGATAAAGATATTAGAGGCCTACTGTTTAAAATACCTTCGATTTGATTAACGACAGTTAAAAATTCCTCAAAAGTTAGTTTTAAATCTCCAATAGTTCCTTTTAAATGGTGCTTAAAGGATTTTACTCCTGCCTCCCACAAGCCACCAAAATTAGGGGATCTAGGAGGAAGGAATTTCCAAGAAATTGAATTAGCCAATAAGTAAGCAGCCAATTCCACGGATTGATTTTTTACAATTTTATGCAATTTTTTCAATTCTGAATTCGCACCAACAAAATTAGAGGCATTATCGGAAAAGATGGTGGTACAAATTCCGCGCCTAGCTACAAATCTTTTTAAGGTAGCTATTAAGGCGCCAGAAGGTAAATCTGTTATTATTTCTAAGTGAATTGCACGAGTAGCAAAACAGAAGAAAATTGCGACATAAATTTTACTAAAAACTCCTTTACGTTGGTTTTTGTATTTTATAAAAAATGGGCCACATAAATCAATGCCTGAATTTGTAAAAGGGGGGTTTATATTTACCCTTTCTTTAGGTAACGAGGCCATGATTTGTTCTGCAATTTTAGGTTTATTTTTAAAACAAACAATGCAATTATGCACGATTTTTCTAGCTATGTTTCTGCCATTTAAGGGCCAGAATTCTTGTCTCACAAAATGAAGCAACGTTTGAGCACCAACATGCAAATTTTTTAAGTGAAAATACTGGAAAATTAAAAGTGTAAGCCTATGATCTTTCGGTAAAAGAATCGGATTTTTTTTTATCATAAGATAAATTTGATTTATCTAAACGACCACCAACCCTAATAATTTCATCCCTATCAAGAAAAGGATTTAAATTACTTACTCGACTATCCTTTAGTTTCTCACCTTTCTTGAATGCCTTCATTTCCCTGGTGAAATATATTACCTGAACCAATTTGACTAATTTTATCTTTGCTTGGTAAAATTCCTCCTTTTTAATAGACCCTACTATCCTTTCTTTGTGCTTGCAATTATAAATAAATCTATAAATATAAACTAAAATACAAATTAATTAAAAATAACTGTTACTTAAATTACAAAATTTGTTAAGAAAATGATTAAAGTCCTGATTAATAAGATGCAAATTAATAGTATTGTTCGATTTAAGTTCGTCTAAATATGCATCATCATTTGGAAAGTCAGTTTTTTCCTCCTTTTCTGTCAAGTCCAAGATATTATTAGTCAATAATGGACCTTTCCACCACAGTTCCATATCTGAGAGTTCCTGAGGAAATGTTCCACGAGATATTATATCAGCTGGATTATCACTAGAAGGAATGTGTTTCCATAAAAATTGTTCAGTGAGAGACTGAATCTTTGAGACTTTGCTATGAAAGTTTTTAATAGATGAGCAGAGGTTTTTATCCATGCCAATGCTATAGTTGAGTCTGAGAATAAAATTACTCCTTGAATGTCTAGTTGTAAGGAAGGGAGAATTTTGGCGACAAGTTGAGAAAGAAGCAAACAGGAACATAGTTCCAACCTTGGCACAGAAATGGACTTTAGAGGTGACACTCTTGATTTGCTTGCAATGAGGTTTGATGTGGTCGAGTTGGATGGATTTAAACAATATATATAAACAGCAGCACCAAAAGCAGTTATGGAAGCGTCAGCGAAACCAAGAACAAATATTGCTTCTGTGGAAGTAGTTAAAATGTATCGAATAATTGTTATATTTTCTATAGTTTTTAGTTGATTTACGAAGTTACACCAATTACTAGCAAGATGTTCCGGAATGTTCTCGTCCCATCCTAGTTTACACAACCACAATTTTTGAAGATAACACTTAGCCTTGGAAATAATTGGGCCAATGAGCCCAAGCGGGTCATACAATTTTGCTTTGACAGAAAGAACCTGTCTTTTGGTGTATGATTCTTGCTCTTTCACCGAAACTCTAAACACAAATTGGTCTTGATTAGATTGCCAAACCATACCTAGAGTTTTAGCTGAAGTGTCAGACTTAGTGCAAAAGGAGACATCTTCGATTTCGTCATGATTTAAAAGCTCATTCAAATTTGAATTCCATTTGTGCAAAGCCATTCCACAAGAACGAAATATGTCAATTAATTGATTTTTCAGGGCAATTGCCGAGTCTGAATCTGGGGATCCAGTCACGATATCGTCCGTATAGCTATCAGATAGGATAGCTTTTGCCGCAAGAGGAAATTTATCCTTCTCATCTAAAGCCAATTGTTTGATGCACCTTATGGCCAAAAAAGGGGCGTATTTAGTTCCATAAGTGACCGTGCTCAATTTAAAGGCAATTGTGGAATTATTTTCGTATCAAAATCTGCGAAACATTTTTTTAATGTCCGCAGTTAAAGCAATCTTATATTTCCAAAATCTTAACAAAATATCAAAACGATCTTCCTTAACTTCACCGGAAAGCAAAATATCATTCAAGCTTTTTCCGGTTGTAGTAGGTGCAGAGGCATTAAAGACAACCCTTAATTTAGTAGAGGATTTATCCGGTTTAAAAATGCCATGATGAGGCATGTAATAAACTACTGAGCGAGAATCTTCGACTGAAATTCTTTCCATATACTCCAATGTTTCATATTCGTTTAAAAAATCGCAATAAAGTTTTTTCATAGCACTATTATTTTCCAATCTCTTTACTGTTTGTTATAAACGCCTTTCTGCTAATTTTCTCGAATTTCCCAATGAATTTAATTGATCAGTTTGAAACGGCATTTCGACAATAAACCTTCCGGTATCATCTCTTTTGTGCGTTTTTTGAAAATGAGATTCACAAAATTCTTCTTCTTTACTTAGAAAACGGTCACATGAAATATTTTCTATTTCCCAAAATTTTTTAAGATTAGATTCAATGTTCTCGATTTCATAATTAAATGTCAATCCACAATATGAATTAGAACTCTTGATTTTAACAGTTCCAGTAGCAATAAGGCCAAACACCGAATTTTGAAACATTAAATTTGGTGAAATGCGATTTTTTCCTTCTTTTATTATCTCATAAAAGAGTTCTGCCCCAATTATTAAATGAATTTTTCCCGGTATGTCAAAAGTAGGATCAGCTAGCAAAACCCTATTTGGTAACAATGCTTTATCAATTTTAATATTTGAAGAAGGCACACAATCAGTAATTTTCGAAACAACAAAAAATTCGCTAGGTGAAGAGAATGAAGCATTTTTATTACGAATTATCGTATTAACCTTCCCTTTAACATTAAAGGCATTTCCACCTAATCCACTAACGGAAACGTTTATTCTTTCTTTTTTCAAGCCCAAATAGGAGGCCATTTCTTCCGTAATATAGTTAGCTTGGCTCGCACTATCCAGGATCTTTCTGACCTGCACGAAACATTTATGTATCGGACTATAAATATAAATGTATGCCGTAGACAAAAGAACTGCTTTTTTACTTTCATTATTACGTGATGAAAAACTCTGAGATATTTCCGATACATTTTGTTTATTTGTTTCATCATTTTTTTTACCAGAACGACCGTCTGGCGCCAATGAAAATATTTCGACTTCAGAATCGGGGCTTTTTAATGACGTTTTATTTTGAAATTATTTATTTTTATTTCGATGAAGTAACACGTTATGTCTGAGAGAGCACAGGTGACAGTTATATTTTGAACCGCATTTCGAAAGCATATGCGAATCATTTAAACAATTTATACAAAGTTTATTCTTTTTTACTTCATCAAATCTTTGAATTGGAGTCATTTTTAGAAAAACAGGGCACTGGTGAATTGCATGGAATTTTTTACAAACAGGGCATGAATTAGATTTCAGAATAAAAGTTTTTTGTTTGTTCTGGGTTTTAAATGTTTGCGAATTTATTTGTGTTCCTTGAAGGTTTTCCAATATTTGAACACGATTTTGCAAGAATTCGATAAAGTTGTCCTATCGAGGTAAACCTGTCGTTGTTAATGTCATTTCGAATTCCTTACATGTTGTTCTATCCAATTTTGTCAAAATAATATTAATCAATAAATTTTCACTAAAATTGTTCATTTCGACATTCAAAACCTTTAAAGCTCTTACATGCTTTAAAATACAATCCAGCAGCATTCTTAATTTTTCAGCTGAATCAGTACAAATATTATCTAACATTAATAAAGATTTAATATGACTGTTAACTATTAATCTTTTATTGTCAAATCTTTTTTTAAGTGCTTCAAATAATGACTCATATGTGTCATCAGTACTTTGGATTTGCTTTGCTGTCCCCACAAGAGAGGATTACAAATAAAAAAGTTTCTGATCATTAGTTAACAATTCGTTCGAATCAATTATACTATTAAACTGAGTCTTAAAGTTATTCCAATTTTCATACGAACCATCGAATTTCGGCAATGGAATTTCAGGTAATTTGACATTTAATTTTTTTGTTTTATTAACACCATTATTTTCCACATTATTATCAACATTTTTAGTTTTAGAATTTTCAATAAGCCTTTTAAATCTTACCTTGAGATTTTGGAGATCTTGTTCGATTTCTTCAAATTCAGCATCACACTTATCGATTTCTTCATCTTTTAAAATTTTATAGAACTCCATTTTCAAGTCATCTAATTTATCTTCTAATTTCTTCAAATTTTCGATTTTATTAAAGATATCCACTGAGTCTATTTCTTGTGCCTCATCGGCTATAAAATTTGTTAACTACGTGATTTGGGCTTTGATATTGCCCCTCCTTCGATTCAAAACTTTTACGTCCATTGTTCCGATTTTTTTTTTTTAAACAAAAACGAAATATAATCCTATGATGGCTGATTATTCTCCGGCTCGACGGACCATGAATACGACTACGAAATTAGAAGTGGACTGTAATTTATACAACTATCGATAAAATTTCAACTCTATTTACTAACGAACCATTTTTTATTATTTACGACGTATTGATTTTCGGAGCTCGCCATGGAACAACCAAACGAAACAAGAACAAAACGACTTCTGAGTTACATTTATCGCCAAGCGATGTTAGAAGCCAAGAGTGGCACCAACAAGGGGCAATAACATCGCAGTTTAAAAATTAAGAGGGGGAGGGGTGGCTAATTAACTTTCTAACTCACTTTTTTTCAAAATGACCGCGAAACTAAGAAAATCAATTAATAATAGAGCTTCTCATTAATAAGCAAATATGTAGATTACTTAATAATTAATTTTATTGAAAATTCAAAATGTGTTTGCGCATTATTTCATTTTTATTTTCATTTAATTAAGAATTAAATTCAGTTTTAAGATGTTTTGAAATATTACATCAGGGTACAAAATATATATTTCATTAATAATACTGAAAAAATAAGAAAAAACTAATAACAAATGAAAATACACTTACAAATTTTGGTATCATAACATAAAGTAAGTGCGCTTCGCTAAAGTTGCGTTGAAAATGGATTCAGCATCTACTCCCTCCCTCCCCCCTTTTACCCTTGAGCAGCACAAATGTCTAACAAATACAATGCTATGGATTTTCGAAGAATATCCATCCCCCCCCCCCCCCGATTTCCTACGGTCTTAATGACAGGACTACCAATAGCGATTATTTTTATATTATATTATCACTATTCTTTTCAAAAAATAAATTTTGTATTATGTTTCTCTTACACATGTTGTTAAAGCGCATGTGAAAAATTTTTATTTTGAAAAAGTGGTACGAGAAAAAATTAAAAAGTAGTCGCCAGTGTCAGCTCTGTAATGAGGTGTCTTGTGACAAATCGCCATGTACATGCTGGTTTTCCAAGAAAAACTAAAGTGTCAATAAACAATGAAAAATAGCATACAAATTAAGATATCTGACTACATTTAAAATGTGATTTTTGTCTAAAATTTTCGTTTTCTTTGTATTACATTTTATTAAAGCCCGCATTTTTACCTTTACAAATCTGCGCTTACATTTATTGTACTATAAATAAAACCTAATTTATCAGAATTTAAAAACTACTTGATAGTGAATGAAACCGGAAGTGCCAAACGTTTCAACGTTAATTTTTTTTCCTTCGTGCAAAAACTGCCAAAACTGTCTTTTAGACATAAACAGCAAAAAAAAAAAAAAAAAGACCTTGATCGATAACTACAGTAAAATTACAATTCACATAACTGTTAAGTAAATGTTAAATAAAGTTTTAAAATAGTTAAGTAAATATTGCTGTTAAATAAATGTATTTTATGGAAAATGCACTTTTCTGTGAAAATTCCATTCCATACGCAAAACATAATTTCTCAAAAAGCTATTGAAATATCACTATAAAAATCAAATTGCAAGTTATTGACTCATAACTTATGAAAAATGTATAATATATCTGTATAATATAAATATATCTGTATAAAAAAAATGTATAATATAAATGTATAATATAAATATATCTGTATAAAAAAATGTATAATATAAATGTATAAATATACGTTGTACACAAAATACATACGTATATATGCGATCGAATTTACTGTAGAGTGTTTTGCGTATTGGGCTAAATTTCACAAAATTTTATTATAAACACCTCAATTTACCTAAATGTAATCAATGTATGGACTATATTTTCCTTTTCATCGTAGTTTAGAATCAAAATCTTCCTAAACATAACCGTAAACTATAATTAAATAGCTTTTTCAAAAAACTTTTTCCGAATGCTTTCAGATAACTTAAAAATAACAATTTGTGGACAACCCCTTATCATTCATCGAGTTTTAGTCTGAAACTAAAAAACAGCTCACTCTAACGCCGATATCTCTCTGAATTTTTGCGATATTTGACTGATTTTTTTTTATTAAGTTGCTCCAGAGTGTTGTCTACTAAATTATGCAAAACGTTCCTTGATATCGTTCGCGCATGCGCAAATAAAAATTATTTCATACAACTGCCCATATTTCCTTAAATATTTAATATATTTATATTCCAATAGCACTATGTTATTGCTACTACATTTTGTCAATTTTTCTGAAATTGGCGTTAAATTTGGTTAAAAACCCTGTGTGTTATAAGCAAAAAATATGCAAAAAATTTTTTACTTTTTAAAAAAATCGCTATATCTCTATTAATATATATGCTATTCTTACACAAATGAATGCACATATTATAAAATGTCTGCCTATGTATATTCTGCAGCGACCACTGAGCTCCAAATATAAAAGGAGATCTGTCTTTCTAATGCCCAACATGATTTCCAGCGGTCAGCGCGGAAGGATACAGTGACGATAATCTTAGCTCGCATTCATGGGAAAACATGCTGTCTATCCCATTCCCTTACATGATTAATGAATTATTTATGAATTAGATAAGCATAGCTTAATTATAAAAGCATGAATTAGGATAATAGTAAATGAGAATACTAATATCTGACATCGACAACACGAACTATTTTTTACCCCTAGTATTAAAAAAGAAGGTAAAGATTAAAATAATTGAGCTATTGCGTGTGAAAAGCATATAATGTGGAAAATTACGTCATATTTAAAACTATTTTCTTATAACCACAGAAAGATAATTTTTCATCTAGACGCCATTAAAGTCCGGGAGGCAGCTATATTTTTTACTTAAACATTTTATACGAGTTGATTTTCACATGGGTTAATTGATCGTACCTTATCACCAAAACTGTGAGCTTTCGTGACAGTGGTAGGTGTGGCCTTGGAAACAAAAAAATATCCCAAATTAAAGAGAAATCAGTGGCAACCCGATTATAGAAAATTGCCACTGGTCATGATAATCTTTCCGTAATCGGGTAATATTTTTAAAACTGATCAAATTAGCATGTTTTTAGAGCGTGTGGGATCTGGACAGGGGTTGGCGAACGTAGCTCGTAAGGGGCCGACCCCCCACCACACCCCCACACCCCCACTCTAGTGTATTACAAATATAAGCTATCCAATAATAAATCTCGAAAGTGTCTTCGGTTCTTAAAGATGTGGAAAATATTATTACTCAAAATTAAATTATTTTTACTACTATTTTATTAATATATTTTAATTAATATTTTAATACTATATTAAAGACAAATCAAGATTGCATTTGCCTATAATAAGGTTTTTGTACTGGTATTAACCATTTGATAACGGGCTAGGACTGGCGACTCTTATTATCGGGCCACAATTTTTCAAACATTCCTCTTTGTGTTACATTTTTCTTGAAAATAATCCATTACAAGTGTATGGCAGAGATTTTTTTTCAAAAAGTGGTAGGGAAGAAATCCACTGCGACGTATATTTACTGAAAATAAACTAAATAAAATCTTATTACTCTTCACACAGCTTATTAAAATTACATATAATTAAATATGATTGTGATAATTAATAAAATTATTGAATTATAATTTAATTTACTGGCAATTTCTTTTAATTTTCAGTTAATAATTTAAGCCCTTTGCGACTAGCATCCCGTACACTTCTTTAAATCTTTGAGCACCACTTTCTCGCAATAGAAATGTTCGTCAATAAAACTATTTCAATAAAATAGTAGTAAAAATAATTTAATTTTGAGTAATAATATTTTCCACATCTTTAAGAACCGAAGACACTTTCGAGATTTATTATTGGATAGCTTATATTTGTAATACACTAGAGTGGGGGTGTGGGGGTGTGGTGGGGGGTCGGCCCCTTACGAGCTACGTTCGCCAACCCCTGTCCAGATCCCACACGCTCTAAAAACATGCTAATTTGATCAGTTTTAAAAATATTACCCGATTAATACAATAATACATTAATACAATAATACAATTTAATCTCTCAAATACTGAGATTAAATAAAGTGAAAATTCTTCGTAAAAATTAGTGGTGTACAAATTCAAAGATTTTCTACATACTTATACGGATCGTTGCGAAAGTACACTCCGAAAAAGGAATTGATTAAAACTACAAAACATTTTTGTTGATTACATTTTGGTTGTTTTAGCAAAATTGGAGTAAAATTGAACCATTTTACTTCTATTAACAAAACATTTTTTGCTGGCGATACAAAAATTTTTTTGGAATTGCAAAAAAAAAAAAAAAATGGTTTTCAACAAAACAAAATTTTTTGTTGATTCGAACAAAATTTTCATTGACCTATATTTAAACAAATTTTTTGTTTAAATATAGGTCAATAAAAATTTTGTTAGAATCAACAATTTTTTTTTTTTTTTTTTTTTTTTTTTTTTTTTTTTTTTTTTTTTTTGCAATTCCAAAAAAAAAAAATTTTTATCGTCAGAAAAAATGTTTTGTTAATTGATGTAAAATGCTCCAATTTTACTCCAATTTTGCTAAAACAACAAAATGTACTCCAAAAATATGTTTTGTAGTTTTAATCAGTTTCTTTTTCTGAGTGTATTAATAAATTATTTTCAATTCAGAAATGAAAAATTGAAGTTCGGTGTCAAACTATGATCAATAAAGTTAATGTTTTAACATTCGATTGATTGGAAATTATTTAATCTATAGCATATTCAGCTATCGTTTAATTTGCAATATTTTTAGGAAAGTTAGAATGTGCATTAAATACTAAACTTACAAACTGAAATCAAAAGTCCGCATTCGATACATTATGTCTCTGCTCGCCTTTGAATTTGAAACAGTTTAACTTCGAAAACACATTTGGAACAATAAACAAACAGAAAAAAACCCCTGAATATAGTTGCAAAACATTTTTTTTTTAATACAGCTGTATATAAAGAACTACCTATGCTACACAGAAGCAACAATTTCACTGAAATTTCACTGCATATTAAAACAAGTTGGAAATTGAACGTTAAACGTGACAAATGAGGTGCTTTCGTACTATAACTAGTTTTGAAATGTAAAAAAAAAAAATCATCTTTAGTATTTTAGTGAAATGAATTATATCGTCTGTTATGAGTGAAATGAGAATGGCTTTTCTTTTATTATGTGTGTCACGTTTACAGATGCTAATTTTTTTTTTTACACCAGGCAGCGCTGCAAATTTCACCATGGAGATCTTGCTATGTGAAGGATTACCTCCATGGTTTAATATTTTTATGACTCATGATGGACGAATCTCTTGTGTTTATTTACTTTAATAGATTGAGATTTTGGGCTGTCAACCTAATTTCAACTGAAGTTATCTCAGAATCTATGCATATTTGAATGTAACTCATCTCTCAAACAAACAATTTTTCTGAACGATCTTTCTAAAAATGTAACTTTATGCAATTTTATTCGAAAAAATAATTTTGAATAAAAATATCCTCCTGGCATATGAAAAAAGAAATGGTCAGCCTGTATTTGTTTTTCTCAGTCACATGTCTTGCGTGTTTTTATTATATAAATTATGAATGATAGGATTTAATAGAATGAAGACAACTTTTATTAATATATTTTTAAGTTTTGATTTGATTTTCATAAAATTTGAAATGACTCTACAAAATTCTGCAACGATTATATATATTAAATTTCAAACTATTCGGTTGGGTAATTTTTGCGCTATTATATGCGGACGGGCAGACAGACTGACGGACCAGACGACGACTATAGGTGCTACGTATTTATATAATTACGAACGCACCTAAAAACGCGTTAAAACTTAGACCCAATCAAATAGCTTTAAATTAGACTAGGGGTTTTCATTGGATCTGCCGCGGTACACTGGCCTAATCAGGGAAGCTGGGGATCAGGGATCACTGTCCTAATCACGCCTAATCAGGGAAGCGCCTTATCACAATGAACTTATAAACAAAATTTGAAGCAAAACGGTTATTTCTATCAAGAGTTATCGCGTTACGGACATACATATATGCATGCGTACGTACGTACATACTGAACCGGCGGGCACATTAGCTCTCAGGCTTTGATAGCCTGTCAGCTAAAAAGGGTTCTTCATTCTACTATAAAGAAATAATTACATATTATCTCATTTTTTATATACACATTTTATTTCTCATGTAGAAAATTGAATATATACGTAGTATGATCCAAAAGTTCGGGGACAAGGTGTAAAAAAACCTTACCCTGAACAGTTCAAAGTACCGAGGCAGATCCACCTTCAAAGTAGTCACCTTGGGCGACGATACACTTCTGCCAGCGTTCGTATAACTTCTGGCAGCACTGCTGGAAGCCATTTTTCGCAACCTCCCGTAAGGCCTGCTGCGATGCTGCTTTCACCTCATCTGACGACACAAAATGTTTCTTCATTGGGTTTTTCATTGTTGTTTCATTCCATGTAAATGTTTTTTCATTGATGGGAACAGGTAAAATTCACACGGAGCTAAATCCGGTGAATAGGGGGATATGGAAGTACATTAGTGCAAGTTTTGACGAGGAACTGTTTTAACAATTGAGATCGATGTGCTATTCCGTTGTCATGCGAAAGGTACCAGTCGCCACTCTGCCAGAACTGAGACCGTTTACGACGAATGGATTCCTTAAAATGACGTAAAATGCTTAAATAATGCTCCTTGTTAACTGTTAGGCTTTCGGGAATAAATTCTGAACGCACAATATCTCGATAATCAAATACCTCCATTATTACTTTCCGTTTTCTCCGATCCTGCCGGAATTTTTTCGATCGCGGTGAGTCCAATGTCTCCCAAAGTCTCCATTGGTGTTTTACCTAAGCGTTGACAGAATTTAATGTTGCAGTGCTGTTCAAAAAAAGCCATCTTTCTTATGTTGCAGAGCAAAGTTAACTAATTTCGGAAGATAACAGCTGCGCGTACGGTTCGATCACATGACATGGGCTAAACCAACCTGGGCGGGTAGGGGAGGGTTAGGAGAATCCATTTCCAGCGGTTTAACTTTAGGTACTTGCTTTCGTCGTCAGGAATGGCCGCAGTCCAAGAATTTTTGGATCGGACCACGTATGTATTCTCATTCATATTCGAATATATATTTATTCTCATCTCATAATACATATTTCAGCTCAAACGTTTTGGGAAAATCCATACAACTCGACCTGGAAAAACGTAAATCTGACCCACAAGCAACCTTCTAGAGTGAATCAGACATCCAAAAGACATCAAAACAATTAGTCACTGAGACTCGAAAAGAAAAAAAAAGGGACAACTTGGCCCTATGCAGGACTCTATTCAACGATAAGGAAGTGTGCTCTATTCATAGGTTTTACAATATTTGAATATTAAAAAATACAGATGTGTTCACTTTTCTATATAAATGATAAAATTGATATTAAAGATACAATTGAAGACTTGCTTTTTATATTAAAACAAGAATTGGTTTTCTTTCATTTCCGGTTCTAATCGAAATATTGAGGTTCAGGTCGGTTCGAGGGTCGACGAAAATTACTTTGTCCGGTTGTGGGTTGATGAATATGTTTTGACCGAGTCGGGTTACGAATTGACTTTAAATAATATTTTTGGGTCGACTGCAAGAATGAAAACCCAACCCAAAACCGAAATAATACACGTCAACCCGACCCGCAACGAAAAATTAGAATTCAACACGACCCGAACTCGACCCGCAAAGTCAGTCAGTGCCTAAAAATCGAAATTTTGAACTCATATATCTTCTGAACTAGAAAAAATAGAAACGTGAAATTGAAACATTTGGTTCCGTTAGGTTCCTCTAGATAAACGAAGGTTCAGGTTTCTGGGAAAGTCCATCTCAAAATTATAGGGGGGTAGGGAGGTAAGAGTACCCTGAGTTGCTTCCTGAAATGGGTACTACGGCAGTACTTTCTCGACTTCGCAGGGTTTGGCGTTAAAAAGTCGCCAAGACAGAAAACGAAAGTTTATCATTTGTTTAAATGAATAATAATAAAATTAAAACTTTTATAATTTGCATCCAATAAAAGTGCATATAGTTAAATATTTAGTATGAAAAATATTTTGTTTAAAAACTGATATGCTTCATTTACGGGGTAAAATACCAGCAATTGAGGGGGTCGGGGCAAGAAGGTGACAAATCACATTTTTGAACTTCTGGGATATTTCAATTTGAAAATTTTATCAAATATTCAAATCAAGATATAAAACCTAAAGTTTTTTCGCCTAAGTCTTAGTAAAATTTGAGATATTATGAGTAACAATATGGCCTTAGTTTAATTATATTAATTACTATTACGTTTTTTGTAAATTAGCTATCTTCATTGGGAGCATAAACATCTGGGCCGAAAACGAAACCTGTCACATAGGCTGCCACCAAGTGACATTAGAAACAAATTACATGTTGGATATTATAATTAACAATATTAAGAAAAAGATTACAGTGTTAGATTTATTTCACCAAAATCAAATTGTCAAATGGCACTGCCACAAGTATGAATCATTATTATTATTATTATTATTTATTATTTTACAGGAAGTAAGTTTTTAAAAGAAATCTAAGACTCGCCTATGAAAGGTTTTGCTTCAACATTTAACATATTTTGAGTTACATTCATATGCGCTGCAATCCATCACCATTATGAGTTGTTCAACAAAACTTTCTACGTATTTGTATAAGAAAATATCCTCATATACAGTATACACCCAATGACGAAACACCCGGTGAAAAGTTAAAGCGAGAAAGAACTCCATATGTCAACGTGATTTTATCTTTGCTTCAGAAAAGTGTTGTCATTACTCTTTCCATGTTATTTCATCTCGATGGACTTATATTATTCTGCTTTTAAACGGCTCATTTATTTAACGTTACAATGAGATATTGTTGAAGACATGTTTTAGTTATTCTTGAGATTATGACAATTACAACCTAAACTATGTCAATATGACTTCTGTATCATTAGACAAAATTAAATAAAAATTCAACGAAGGCAAAATTTCGTATATCTATAACTAATTATTTTCCTGTCTTTCAGAAGACAAATGTGTGGAAACAGCCTCGTATTGGAATGCAGATATATCGGTGGATAGCCTCTTCAAAGACTTCTCTGAGCTGTTGGATTCAGGTGTGAATCACGATGCCGAAATCAAGTGCGGCGAGTACTCCATGAAGACTCATAAGATGATTTTAAGCGCGCGATCAGAGGTGTTTAAGGCGATGCTACAGAGCGACATGCTGGAGGGTCGAACGGGAATTGTAGAAATCCGAGACATGGATGCCCATTACGTTCAGGATTTCGTAAAATACCTTCATACTGGATCAATGCCTGAAATGACTTTCGATAAAGCAAAGGCACTGTATGAAGCCGGTGATAAGTATGCTGTCAGGTGTCTCGTTCTTCGATGTTCCAAGTACTTGCAATGCAACTTGTCTCCAGAAATTGCTTGTCAGTGCCTCGAACTGGCCGAAGCTCACTTGGATCAGGAATTGAAGAGTAAAGTTACAACCTACATTTTAGATGAAAAACTTTACCTTAGCATAAACTCTGGTTACCTTTTTGTGAAAATTATCCGAGATTAGCTAATGAAGTGTACAGATTGTCACATGAGGCCAACCAAAATAAAAATGTGTAATTTGTTTGTTTGTTTTTTGTTTTTTTTTAGTAATGTTTTGAAAGAGTTTTCGAAATATTTATAAGAATAACAATAAAAGAGTATTCTAAAAAAATAATACGCTTTATTTTTTATGTATATTTTGCACCATTTTAGTATTTAAAATATTTTGTTGCAGTTTCACAGCTATTGGCCCTATTTTGGCAAGAGTGGTTTGGCGCATCTTTACCTCCACTGTTTTTATAACTCGTAAATAGCTGTAAATATAAAGATTATTTGGCGATTTATCACCTACGTCCGGCTAATGAAAATATGCCCCATAATTTATTAATTTATAGTTAAGTTCTAAAAATATTAACATGTTGCATTGTCATCGGAATCGCACATCTGTACACTCCCCTCTGTACATATTTTTTTATAAATGTAGCCTATCACGAAGAGGATGAAAAACCAGTTACAATATTCCATCTTTTTATGCAAAAACCAAGTTAAGTTAAATAAAGCTAAGTTAAATAAAAGAGTGTAAAAGGGAAAAAAATATATATATGTACAATAAATCACTGATTAACCGTCATATAATTTTCTGCAATTTTTTTTTTCCAGAGAACCTAATGAAATTGTAATGCGTTTTAAATTACAGCCTTTACCAGCATATAACGCAGTTGAAATAAACATATTTCGAACCAGAAAACGTTTTTATTAAAGTAAAACAATTACGGCATAAGTTACAATTTATTAATTAATATTTCTGTGTATGTTAGTTGGAACAGCACGTTATAAATCAGAATATACAGTATGCTGTATGAAAAATTCTACTGTTATATCACTGTTGAAAATTTTGCAAAGTTTTATAATAAATTGTCAGAGTGTAAAACATAAGACTATTTAATATTATGAGTAGGAATACTGATCCTATTCCTTCTACATTTTTCTCTGGAGTTTACGAGATACCCGTTAAACTTTTGTAAGGTACAGATTCTTTATATATTGGGAAAAGTGACGTAAAATTCAAACCTAGATTTTCAACTGCGTCGTGAAGAACTATCCTTAAAGGGGTATTTCGTTAATTGACTTTGACAATGTCGAGTTACTTTCAAAGCATGACCTTCCATTTAAAGCACTTATTCGAGAATCTGTTGAAATTCGTCTATGAACTCGTGAAATTTGTAATAACAACTTGTCTTTTTCAGTACCAGATATTTCGATAAGTAATTTGAAAGAACTTAGAATTCTTTTTGCATAATATTTTCCTGAACATTGTTTGAAAAGCCTGTTGTCAATAGATGGCGCCACTGTAATTATTTTAAATGCTTTTATCAAATTTCCGTTGCTAATTGTTCATGTTTCGTTTGAATTTTGCTGCAATTATGTAGCATGTAAATATTTTCCGCCGTTTTATTTTTACGAAAATTAACCCCTAGTGCATACCCGAGCCTATAAATATGGCGATCAGTACTTAAATCGTAAATATTTACTTCCAAAAAATGTTTTTTCAGAAGAGGAGGAAATGTGTTATATTTTGCATAAAACTTGAGTCCGATTGCTTAAAGACGCAAAAACAATTTATAAAATGTGAAATTAATAACCAAAAAAAAAAAAAAAACAAAAAAAAAAACAAAAAACAAAAAAAACATTTTCTTGGAAAAATGTCTTAAATAAAATATCTCATCAAAAATCATCAATAGTTGTCTTGTTCGTCTAATCTTCCATAACCTTGTTCATAGCCGATGTTGGAGACGAAATCGCTGAAATAGCTCTAAAATCGCTGAAGTACGTGTTTAACTACTTTTTAGTAGATTTGTTGTGCTGAGTTTCACTCTCCTACCTAAAACTGCTACCGAGATATGGTGAAATGACCTAAAACATTCGACCTCCCATTTAACCCCCTTAGTGACTGAATCTCTAAAATCGCTAAAATAAGTGTTAAACTACCTTTTAGTAGATTTGTTATGCTGAATTTTACGCTCCATCTGCTGCTGAGATATGGCGAAATAAATCTAAAACTTTCGACCCCCATTTAACCTTCTTAGGGAGTCAATTTTCCAAAATCCTTTCTTATTGCTTGCTTGGTAATAACAGCAATCTACTGTCCAAATTCATGATCCTGACTTTAGCCGTTTCAGCTCTGTGTTGATGAGCCAGTCAATCATGAGTTCTCTCTTTATTATATTAGTACAGATTATAGAATAATTGATTAGCATGCATTGCAATTACGGTAATTTAATGGCGTGGAATCCGGAAAAACAAACATTTTAAGATCCAGAAATTTTATTTAATAATTTTCGCCAAATAAATTCCGGTTTCCAGTAAGTTACATTTTATTAAATAAAATTTCTGCGTTTAAGCATGTGTGCAATCCGTAGATTATACGCCGGGAATTATGAGAATTAAACTATTAATTTCATTACTTTGGTTTCCGAAACTTTAAATAGAAATTCGTATCACATTTTCTTCGTATTTAATTACGTGTATGAAAAATAATAACTCAATAATTCGAAAAATATAAAAATTAGGTACGAGGCTGTTTTTACAGTAATGCAAAAATGACATGGATATATATTTTTTAAATAATTAAAATTTCACTGTCAGAATAGTTACATTTTCCTCCCAACAAGTCCGCCGTTTCTACAGGGGCGCAGCATGATTTAATATGCAGATATGATTAAAAATTCAAAGTCGTGGGTAAAAAAAGGATGTCCCCCTTCTAACTCTGTTTAATATGTGATTGGTACCAACGGGTTTTTAAGAACGACTTAAGATTTTTAAAAAATGCAGGGAAGACCGGGGCTTGTTGATCCATTTTTTCTTCAATATTATTTATTTATTTTATTTTATTAAATAGTTATTTATTTATTTATTTATTGACAATCGGTGCACCTTAAAGCATAAAGGAAAAAATGTAGGAAAAAAAATTTAAAATATTAATTAATAGTTTCTCTTTGAAGCTCAGGAGGACATCAAGTCACTAGAGGCCAACCTACCCCGTCGAACGGCGTAGATTGGCCCTCTAAATAGATTTTATTTTCGGTTAGTTGGTTGGTTGATTTCATGACGGCCGATTATCTACACGAGGGATATAGGTCCTAGGGGGAGTGTCCTCCATGGGAGTCTTTCTAAGGGATCCTAACCCGTATTTACGACAAGGTTCGAAGAAAACCACGGAAAACTCCGAACGGTTAGGTCGACGAGCTTGACAGGAGTTTGAACCCAGCACATCCCGTCTACCAGCTTTGAGAGCAGAAACTCTCAGCCACTGGTGGGGCCGATTTTGTTTTTGGAGTACTAATGGAAATAAAAAAAAAATACATAAAATATCAAATGTAATTTTAATTTGGTTTATAAAAGATACAAAGGATAAGAAAGGACGTTTCGTTCAACTTAACCACTGCCTTCATCGAAATTTTTCTCATTATCTCAATGAAAGCAAACATAAAATATCATATCCACAGTGACATATGATTCGTGCGCCCAACATTTGAACCTAGTACAATTCACTCTTCTCCTGATTTACTATTTTTGAATGATTTAAAACAACGAAGTCATAGGGTCTTCGCTGTCATTTTGTTCTTCTTCACTGGATGGATCTATTGTTTCTTTGATTGATGTTTTGTTCAATTCCACTTCGAAACCTGCCCCTTTCATTATCTCTTCTGGAACCTTTCCTCTGTCTGATTTTTTAACATAATTATGAACCATCTTGGCATCTCGAAATGAGGCATAGTTCTAGTAGGCCATAAACAAAATTTAAATTGGTATCCATATTAATGCAAATTACTTTTAAAGAAATCTTAAGTAATGTCACTTACAATTTTTATTAATAATAGAGAATACAATAAACTAATACAATAATTTTATAATAAAGTTTCTCTAAATACACTTTCGGAAACTTCCTGCCTTTCAAGAAAAAAACTCGCCCTCGTTAAGTTCAAGTTATTGTTTTTACTGCGTCTCGTATTATAATAGCGAGTGAGTGCCTATACGGCATTAAGTCCTCCTCGTTGAATTTTTAGAAAGAATAATAATAAAGATACCGTTACCGTCAAACACCTCTGCTCCCAAGAGTGTAACCAGTTTGGCTGGATCTTGAATTCGGCAGGTAGGAGCCGGGCTGGTTTGTAGACAAGTATCTTCTAGACTGGACGTTTCCCTCATGCTTTCAGCACCATCCTTAGCAGCGTTCTCAAATCTGGGGAAATTCAATCAATTTTACACATTTAGAAAAAAAAATCCTTAAATCTTAGAAATTTTTGAAGAATGGATAATATTTTTTCCAAAATGTTAAGAAAAAATATAGCTTTTAATTCATATTTAAGTATTTTTAGAGTATTACGACGGACTTCAGATTCCTATTAACAAATCCAATGTGCGGCGACGTGGTTAACTCGTCGACTCTAGTGTTCGGGCAACACTATATTTTCCTCGACAGTCGGCCATTTTTTTTTTCTGCTGCTGAGTGAGCGTGACTACGGTTATCAGGTTGGACTCCTATCAGGATGTATTATTCGATGCATTTATTTATTTTATTTTTTATTGAAAGTTGCTTTTTATTTTTTTATGAAAAAATTTTAATAATTTTTATGCTATTTTGCGATATTTAAAATATTTTTATGTATTTATTTATATATTATTTTTAACAATTATTCTATGTGTTTTTTTTTTTTAATATTAACTTTAGGCGACAGCACATGGCTGCACTTTTTTATCAATTGTATGCTTTCAAAGAACCTATTATTGAAAATAATTTACGTAATTTATCTTTTAAAATGCGAATATTTGCTTTATTTTAATATTTTAAAGATTTAAATCTCAGAATATTTATGTATTTACTCTTTTCTTACGTTTTACGACTGTTAAAATTTTACTCAGCACGTGGCGGCATTTTTTTTTCATTTGTATTTAAAAAACTATTTTCGAAAATAATTTAACAAGTTATCTAAGAAAATACGAACTTTTTTCTTTATTTTTATATTTTCAAAAATTTTTTTTATTATAATTTTTAAGTATTTGCCGGGTTTTTTTTTCATTTTTGAAAATAATTTAACATTTTATCTTTTAAAATGCGAAATTTTTATTTATTTTAATCTCAGAATTTTTATGTATTAGAGTAAAAACCTTATTTTTCAAAGAATTCACAGTTTATATATTTTTTAACGAATATTTGCTTTATTTTGCTTTATTTATTTATTTATTTATTTTTTAGTATTTTTATATATTTACCGTTGCGATCTTTTCAAATAACGCTCATATTTTGCTACACAATGCATTTTGGCTTGCTTAATGTAATTGCTTGCTTTACCTATGAAAATTTCTCTGATATGTAAGTAATAGCTGAGAAAAACACATCAACTGCATAATAGCTGAAATTTGGTAGAATTCAAGGACAGTACTTATCTTTGTGCAACATTTTTTTCTAATCCATAATTAATATTTCAAGCGATTAATAAAACCAAAAATTTCATCGGTTAAAAAGTAAGCAGAATTTTTTAATTAAATACCGCAATGTTACAATAAATTTTATATGATATATTGAGAAGTAAAATTAATAGAACTCTTTTTCATATACAAATTTTTATTATTGCCGATTTTAATGACCTTTTTTCTTTTTTTTTCCTTAAAAAAAAAAAAAAAAAAAAAAAAAAAAAAAAAAACTTAATAAGCATTACAATTTGAAAATGGTTAATTTTGACTTCTAATATTAATAAGAAATTTGTGAAGAAACTTATTTTATTGTTTATGAGTATGTTTATTGTTATATGTCTCGATCACTGAATATAAAAATTATAAAATATACAAAAGTTTAAAGCAGTTTCCAAACAAGCACTTTCAATTTCTAAAACATCAGCTCTTGATATTAAATAGTCATCATTAGGTGAAACATTTCTCTACAGTTAAAATTTCACATGTTCTGTGATACATTCCCCGTCTTTCATATTCAACTTTAGAATACAGTACTTAAATGATTTAATTTTTTAAAAAATCTACTTTACTAACGACAATATTATTATTTTTTTAATATGAAACTCGCACCGTAAACTACATTGTTCCATTGTTTTTGTACATGTCTGTGAATTTTCAAAATTGGGGGAGAGGATTCTTCTACGTTCATCAGTAAAGGAGCGAAAAGACTACCAGACTTACAGCGGCTTCTTCTTCTTCTTCTTCTTCTTTTTTCTTTCTTTTTTTTTTGCGTAGTTTTTCGGGTTTTTTAATATTTTATCAGAGCTTGATTATCACACGGGGACAAGGACCCACATTTTCAGAGGGGCCCAAAATGCATTTTGTTCACTCTCTAAAGACACAAATTAATGCAAATTTCCATTTATAATTCATAGAAAAAATTAATTTTTCCCATTCATGTAATCTAAACTATAAGAGGGCACTAACGACAGTGGTTGGTTGATTGGTTTAGGGATATAGGCCGGCGGGGGGGAATGCCTTTCCGGGAGGGGTCTTTCTAACGGAGCCTAATCGGTATTTACACAAGGTTACCCAATGTTCGAAGAAAACCACGGAAAATTCCTAGCGATTAAGCGCGAGTGGGTTCAAACCCTGCACCTCCCCGTCTACCAGTTTTGAGAGCAGAACAATGAAATGTAATGTAAAAAATTTTAAATTCAGATTAATTCAATCTCTTAAGTTTAGAGTTCTATTCCCTTTTTTGTACACATTATTTTCTTAATTTCTTTCAACATAACAGGGTTCGTACTCCTTTAGCACAATTTTTAATGGAATTTTTCTATTTAATATTTAAATAACAGAAATTGTAGACTCCTCGTTTAATTGCAGAATATGTAATAATTTTTCGCATTTAAATAAGTCGAAAAATTCTACTAAACAATTGTGGTAAAAGCGTACGAACCCTGCATAAAGTGGAAAATGTGTTATTTTAAATCTTATATGTTCTGTTTGACAATTAATATTGCTTTTAATTAACAATTTAAAAATATTTCATCAATGCATATAATTTATATTTAATTGCAATGTTAATAATTTTTATAAAATTAATAGTTTTGTTTGTTTGTTTATTTATTTATTTATTTGCATCCTATCTTTAATATATGTTTTATTACCTATTAATTAAAATTTTTATTGAATGACTATTGCCTTTTTTTTTCAATGTAGCATGTTGGAAATTATTCCTTTCATCGTCTTATAAACAATTAAAATCTCTATTTGGATAATTCTAAATTATTTTAATAACCAATTCTGTTTGATCATTGGACTTAGATGTCAGCACAAAAGGAATGTCTCTCTCGCTCTCTATCTTTTTTTCACTCTTTATGGATGCATATAATTCCATTTTTATATTTTCTTCTTTAATGGTAAAGTATATTAGCGAACACTTGGCGCGAACTAGAATACTGCATCTTCCGAGCAACCAAGGTAGCGCAAGCTGAAATTTCATGAAGTATGTCGTCTTATTATTAACTTTGTAACAGTACTTAAATGTATCCAAAAAATTATATGTATAATTATAATAGTTCTCGCACAATTGTTATACATAATTAGGACAAGAATTTGTGCTTACTCGCAATGTTTCCATATTTAAAAATTCTCAGCCATCTTGTATGCATTGCTCGAATTTGCGATGAAGTCTACCACTACACAAATATTCCACTCACACCGGTAGCATTTAAAGAAACATTCTTTAATTTCAAATTATGCTACTGTGATATGTATATTGCCGAAACTTCTAGGAATGTATTATAATAGCGAGTAAGCGCATATACGGCATTAAGCCGTACTCGTTGAATTTTTAGAAAGAATAATGATAATTAAAATTAACACTATAGCCACCGTCAAGCACCTCTGCCGCCAGGAGTGTTACCTGTTTGGCTGGATCTTGAATCAGGCAGGTAGGGGTCGGGTTGGTGGTGTGCAGTAGGGATGGGCATTGCGACTCACTTTCCGGATTCGAGTCTGAACAGACTCTCGACTCACCAGACGAAGTAGGATTGGTTGGTTGGAAAGTAATTCAAAATACTATTTATCATGGAGCAATATTTATCGCAACTGATAAAAATTAACAAACATCTACTTTTTTATCAGCGACAACTTTCCTCACATTTATCACAAATAAATTTTATACAGATCATGTTCTTTTAAAATCGTGATTTGCAAATAAAGCTCCATAGGACGGACTCTTGTGACATTCCATAAACAGGGCTTCCAAATGGTCCGCTTTTTTAATACAGGTATTTTCTTAGAAAATTTTTATTTTTAGATTTTTCTTGCAAATTTAACAGAAACCACCTTCAGAGGTAAAATTTTGCGGAAAACCTACCATGAAATTTTCTGTTTAAAAATATTAGTATTCAGTTGGCGGACCACTTGGGAGCCCTGCATAAATAGAACTAAAATGTGTTCTAAAATAGAAAAAGAAACAAATGAAAAAATCATCTGATCATCATTGAGGATTTTTCTGACACGTTTGCAAGATGAATTTCTTTCCCACATACCATAAAATTTCAAATATTCTCAGTGCAGCAATAAAAATTCGAATAATATATTTTATTTTCTAATAAATGTGATATGTATATTTCATTTTTGTCGATTGTTTTCTTGTAATCACTTTGTTGTGATTATCGTGACCTAAAAATAAAGTTTAAATATCAATTGGTGGCTGTCTTTTATTTATTTATTTATTTATTTATTTTTTACTTTATTTTTAAATGCACTGTTTTTATGGAAAAATGAAAGAAAGCTCTTTGATCTGCTTAATAAAATGTCTGCATTTGTGAGTGAATATACTTTATTGAATTTGTAAAAATGTAGTAAAATAAAAATTTATGAAAAGGTACCCCTCGGGGGGGGGGGGGGGTTAAAGGGGAACGAAATAATTCTTCGTATCTGCTGTTTATATTTTGCAATTCACCTTCTTTCTAAATTTCATCTCTAAAATCTTGATAAATGCAGAGATACGTTTTTATGCCACTGCCTCTTTTCCTGGCGGTCGATAGAGCTGAATTTGAAAAAAAAATCGTCCGAATCTTATGTTTATATTCTGACACTTAACATGTAGCAAAATTTCATCACGAAAGCCATGATTTATTATTTTTACACCTCCCCCCTCCCCCCTTCCCAATATCCGGGAAGGAGGTAACTGAAGATAGACTTTTTTTTTTTTTTTTTGCATCATATGTTTATATTATGTGATTCATATTCTTTCAAAATTTTATCTCTAACACGGGAGTGTAAAGGGACCGAGTTTGAAAAGATTCATCCGCATTTTATGTTTACATTTTGACACTGAGCATCTTAAAAAAAAAATGTGACGAATACGGCGAGAGATCCTGTGATGCGTTTTTGCGCTCTCTCCACTAAACACACCCAGCAAGGGGGGCTAATTAAAAAGAAAAAAAAAACTTCATATCTCGTTTCTATGTTTTGTGATTCACCTCCTTTCAAAACTTCATTTCTAAAACCATCATAGACCCTGAGATACATTTTTACCCCCCCCCCTCCCCCCTGCCCCTCCTAACCCCCCCTGAATGAGGAAAAGAATGAGAAATCAGAATTCTGAAAATAACTTCTGAATCTGCTTTCAAATATGAAACAACAACAACAAAAAATCGATTTGTTAAACTTTTAAGAAATTATGTATAATTTTTTTTTAATTATATGCTAATATTTAAATTTATCAAAATGAATTAAAATCACTATATATACGCAAATCAAATAAAGGATATCAATTTTTAAATAAAACACATCGATTATAAAATAAATTCAGTAACAGAACATATTTATAATAGCCTGTTACTAAAGTAAAATTTAATTTCTCTTCCTTCTATTTTTTTTTTTTTTTTCTAAATTACATGAAACAAAAAAACTTGAAAATATTCCACTATTCCATCTTACTTCCTCTTTTTTAGAAAAATCCACAAATAACAATTGCTTAAATAATAGTAAAAAGATTTTTAACAAACCATAGTAAGAAGATTTCTATCAAACTATGTCAATTTTTTAGAGCATAATTTTTTTTTTAAATATTAAACATTAATATACATGCGGAAACTTCTATATTTTTTAAATGCTTATTTTATTTTATTTGTTTATTTATTTTAATTTCAAAAGTAAAATAGCAATATGTATTTCCGGATACATGTTTGCCATTAATGTGCATGACATTTCTTTCCCTCTTTTTTCAACTACAGAAAATTCTAGAAATTTTTCTATTGAATAAATTTAGACCTTGTAATTAATAATTAGTCCTAATAATTTCGTCATTAACAAAAAAAAAAAAAAAAAAAGTAAAAATATTTTAAACAAACTATGTCAATTTTTTATATCATTTTCTTTTTATATTAAACATTAATATTCATGTGGAAAAATATTTTAACAATTTATTTTTTCCAAATGTAAAATAGCAATATGTATTTACGGATACATGATTGCTGTTAATGTGTAGAGCATTTCTTTCTTTATTTCTTTCTTCAACATCAGAAAATTCTACAAATTATTTTATTGAATAATTAATAATCAGTCCTTGATGAAAATGATTTTTCCAGTATTAAAATGAAACTTTTTCTTCATATTTTTAAAACCACAGTAAAAAGATTTTTAACAAACTGCGTCGATTTTTTAGAGCATTTTTTAAAAAATTTTTTATATTAAATATTAATATTCACGAGGAAACTGATTTATTACGTGTATGTTGAAATCGTGCTGCTTATACGTATGGCATAACATCTCCGCTTTTCATTTTTTCGAATAAAAAGTAACACATATTCAGTAGAAAGTGATTTTAAATTCACGCAATAAATTTCAAAGTGTTACATGCGTTAGACAAATACAGTCGTTAAATACATAGCTTAGGTTTCCTTATAAAACCCTCCACGTAGAGCACCCCCCTCAGTCTATATCTCTCGTGCAGCGAATTGATCGCAACGAACACTAATCCCCCCTACACTTATTTTTTTTAACTTCTTTGAACATTCATATTTTTAAATTTTTAATCTTTAGTCATTCAATGAATTAAAGGCTTAGCGATTTGGCTTAGCTAAATTATTAAATTTTAAATTAAAATATTGTTAATTAAATTCTAATTGATTTTACAGCGACTTATGTAGGTTCCCTATTCATAGAGAGATTCTTAGGACCGTACACTAGTCACTGGAAAAGACTCGGAAGCTAATGTTAATCCTATTGTGGCGTTATTTTAAAAATTCTCGCTTGGATTTTAATATTTTTGAATGAATTTTTTATTTTTTTTTGTAAAGGATAGCTCAGGTCAATCTTTAACGTGGTTAGTTTTTACTTTTTCGATTTTGGTTGCAGTTTTTTTTATATAAGGATCGTTTCACTTTCGGAACCGGTTGAAACGGGATCTGAAAGTAAAAGTAATTAAAAAAAATCCGAAAAAAAAAAATCAAAAGTTAAAACTAGCGGCGTTAGACATCGTCCTCAGCTATTCTATGCAAATAATAATAATAATAATTCAAAAATATTAAAATCCAGGCGAGAAATTTGAAAACAACGCCCCCATAGGTTTAACATTAACTTCCGCGTGTTTTCGCGTGACTAGTGTAGGGCCTTAAGAGCCTACATCAGTCACGCGAAAAAACGCTCAAGCTAATGTTAAGTCCATGGGAAGGTTCTTGCCCCATCTCTCGCTCGCATTTTAATATTTTTAAATATTTTTTTTTGTGCATAGGATAGCTGAGGTCAATCTCCAACGTTGTTAGTTTTTCATTTTCGATTTTGGCTCCAGTTATTTTATATAAGGGTACTTTCACTTTCAGAACCGGTCCCAACCGGTTCCGAAATTGGAAATGTTCACTTATAAAAAAAACTGCAACCAAAATCGAAAAAATAAAAACAAACAACGTTAGAGATCGACCTCAGCTATCCTATGCAAAAAAAAAAAAAAAAAAAAAAAAAAAAAAAAAAAAAAAAAAAATCATTAAAAAATATTAAAATGCAAGCGAGAAATCGCGCAAGAGCCTTCCGATAGACTTAACATTAGCTTGAGCGTTTCTTCGCTTGACTAGCGTAGGCTATTAAGCTACGAAACTCATAAAATTTTCTTTCTCTTTCAGCACTTGTTCCTAATTTTCACGGCGAAATTAAAGTGGCAGGATTTTTCTATAACACATAAATTTGAACATTTTCAAATCAGTTGTTATATTTCGCAGTTGATAATAAAAGTACTTTGTGCTAGGTCAGTTTCATTTACTGCATCATTTCTTGATATGAAATAATAAAAGTAACACGATACAATGAATTTAAAAGTACCGTTTATGCGCAGGCAGTTTTGCTGTTGTAACATTTGTTTTACAAAACTTCATAAATGACAATTGTGGCATTTAATATAAGTCTTACACCGGAATATTAAAAGAATAAATTGTTTAAAATCTTTATACATAGTTTCTTTATATCATCGACTTCAAATTGCAGATTACTTCAAGCACATCGACTGCTGACTCGGTCAGATATTCGATGTGTAAAATAATATAAAGTAACATAGCTAGCGGAGGTAGGATACTAACTTTAGATTGTCGACGAAAAATTTTAGAGTTTGTTTTCCCGTTTTGTCTTCTTTTTAATCAGAAATTCCTAATTCATGCGGTAAATTACACACTAGCGTATAAACAGAGCCCCTCACAGCGGTTCTTATCAGAAATGCACATAGAAATTCCCTAGCAAAGCGCGCAGGCTCATATGATGTCAATATTGTTAAACTTCCATCTTTAGAACGAACTGTTACATATACCGGGTGTCCCAAAAATGACTGATGTATTTTTAAATTCAATAACTTGCAAACGGTGACAGATATTAAAAAAATTCTTGCAGGAGGGTTATATATGATGTTAGGAGTTTTCTTACTGTGATTCTTGATTTTAGTTCGAATTTCAAACAATAGATGGCACTGACAGCAATAGCCGCTCCGTCGAGGCCGAAACGTCGACGCCAATCAGCATTGATACCCCGCCCCCTGAATATTTGGGATGCTTTTTTTTTCACCGTTTGAACGGTCCCTCAAACTTTAACACCAATAATTTCTAAAAGTTTTCTTCGCCTAATTTTTCTGATATCAAATAACTCAAAGAAAACTTTTGGATATTATTAGTGTTGAAGTTCGAGGGACCGTACAAACTTTGAAAAAAAAAATCCGCCTGCGACAGCCGTCATTTTTGTAAGCGGGCAGACCTAGTATTCAGGGGGCGGTGCATCAATGCTGAAGGACACCAGTTTCGGGCTCGACTGAACGCCAATCGCTGTCAGCGCCATCTATTGTTTGAAATTCGAACTAAAATCAAGAATCACAGTAACAAAACTCCTGACATCATACATAACCCTCCTGCAAGAATTTTTTCAATATCTGTCACCGTTTGCAAGTTAATGGATTTTAAAATCCATCAGTCATTTTTGGGACACCCGGTACTTTCTTCATAATTTTTACAAATAAGAAAAAAAGAAAACGGTTTACAAGTATCATTCATGTACAAGTTTAATGAGCTTGATTTAAAATCGGATTTAAAATGGTTAATATCATCATTTATTTATTTAAAATCTTTAAATAAAATAAGTTTATTTGTTATTTTAGATTTATTTTTACTGCCGTCAGGATTTTTTTATTTAAACTTTTATTTAAATTCGGGTTTATTTATTCCAAACTATATTACCGATAACTTAAACTTAATGAAATCATAATTAAACGGAATTTATGAAAGTAAATATATCACTACAATAAAAAGAGAAAAAATCTGCCTTTTAAGTACTGAATTTGCAGAAAAATAGCAAACTATAAAACAAAATATGTAAAATCACATAATTAAAATAATAAGAAACTGTAACAAACTATTGTTCGATCACGTGTACGCACAAAATGGAAAAGGGAAAACCAACTGAACAAGTAACCATATTTTTCCTTTAAATAGGGAATTTCTCGGCTGCATTTGTGATAAGAGCCGTTGTGAGGGGCGAAGCGTAGACGCTTGTAAATTCCACAGAAAAAAATTTTCTTAATCTAATATCAAAATGCCTGCCATTAAATAAAGCTAAAATAACTATTCGTAATTTCTGGTATGCAATTGGAATGTCTGACTACAAAAGGAAGGTTGAAATGGCAACCCAGGTTTGTATGAGGTGCCTCAAAACATTTTTGTCATGCAATGTCATTCTTCAAATGAAGTGGGGGTGGAGTCTACACTCAGGAACTATAATTGAGTGAGGGATGACATATTGGCCCCATCTACTTTGGTGTATTCTGCTGAAATCTGAGGTTTGGGGAGTTGTACTGTAGTGTTGAAGTCGGAAAAATAAATAGTAGCATAGAATTTTTGGAAAATAGAAAGACAATGAAAAGTGAGTGAATGCAGTAACATGTTGTTTATTTAATTATGAGATTTTCTTATACAGAAATAATTAGCATGTTGAAATAAACAATTGTATTCTTAAGGAATAAAAATGACTTTTGAAGAAAAAAGTATTATATTGCAAAGGAAATAAAATTCAATGTGTATCTTGAGTTAAGTTTAGTAGCAATATTTAAAATTTGGAAAATATTATAATAGCAAATTGTGTGAATTATACATAGGTGCCAACCTCTCATTAATATTCCGTAATATGCGGGTTAATTTGACCCAGGTTTAACACGTATCTCACCAGAAATTTTTTAAGAAATTAAATTAAATAAATTCCACGTAGAAGCCTGAAATTGAATAAATAAAGATTCATCTAATAATTTTCTGGTTTTAAGCGATGTTAAACTGGGTTAAATTAATACGCATATTACGGAATATTAATGAGAGGTTGGCACCTATGATTATAAGCAAACTATTTGGTAGAAATCATACATCTGAAAACATATACACACAAACATAGGATATTATATACAGGGTGATTATAAAAAAAAACTATCCCGATATATGAGCCCGTAACTGTCATACTGTTCACAGAAACTGAATGAAATTCTGGCTTAAAGTATTTTGAGGTATGCGCTCAAGAATCACGTGAAAAACAACAGTTAAATTCTAGTTTCGGTTACAGTGAAAAAATTTCGAAATTTTCAAATGGCAACACCTACTTTTTTTTTATTGGAATGTGATCTTTGTAGTGAAAAACTATAAAAAGCGTTGGAACGGTACCTGTAGCACGAAAATCGCCGGCGCTAGACAGACTAAGAAGAAAAGTGAAAACAACCAATAAAGGACAGGGAAGCAACAGAAAGTAAAACATTTTATTGTTCAGTGCTATCCACCATCTGCCGCATATAAAGTGTCGTCGTGTGTAAAATGGAAAATGTATGAAACACAATAAAATGTTTTGTTTTCTGTTGCTTCTCTGTCTTTATTGGTTGTTTTCACTATTCTTCCTAGTCTGTCTAGCGCCGGCAATTTCGTGCTACAGGTACCGTCCCAACGCTTTTTATGGTTTTTCACTACGAAGATCACATTCCAATAAAAAAAGTAGGTGTTGCCATTTGAAATTTTCCAAATTTTGTCACTGTAACCGAAACTGTTAGAATTTAATTGTTGTTTTTCACGTGATTCTTGAGCGCATACCTCAAAATACTTTAAACCAAAGTTTCATTCAGTTTCTGTGAACGGTATGATAGTTAGGGGCTCATATATCGGGATAGTTTTATTATAATCACCCTGTATATATTACAATAAAATATATTTATAAAAAATAAATAAATAAAAGCTTTAATCAATTTGATTTACTCAATTTGATTAAAGTCGACAGTGATACATTTGAGCTTCTGCAGCATGTTCTGATTTGATAATTCCTCCAAAAACCTACGAATTTCATTTTTAAAAAAATTACATTTTTAGCGGTGAAAAAGTTTGGTGTTTTATTCCCCCGTAGAGTTTTTCGGTAACCATAGCCGAGAACGTCATAGCTGCTTGAAAAATTCGTAGCACCATATTTGGCGATTTAACTGAATTTTAGCGTGAAATTAACAATTAAAACTCCAATAATAAAAAATGAAAAGTATAAAAAATATTATTTTAAGAGAGACATTTTATAGGTTCTCTAACTTTTATGTATAAGGCTACAAAATGCACTAGGTCTCGATGTTAGGTGAGAACTGCATCAAAAGTGGTTCCCTTGTTAATATTATTCTTTTACATTTTATTATCCTTTATAACTTGCTTCAGATAAGTAAAAATTGAATTTGAAATATATTTTGTAACATTTAGAATTTTCTGATAAAATATTTTACGTAACTGAAATTCCATGCTAATGTTAAATAAATTAAAACTATCCCCTTTTATTTAACTAAGCAATAACTTAATAGAGAGGAAAAATGTATAAAATGCATTTAAATATTTTTCTCATTTTAAAAAGTGTGAAATATAAAAAGTGCTATTGCATATTTAAAAAAAAAAAAAATCATCGTTTAAATAATTTTTTTTTTTAAATCATTCGACTGTAATATTGACAATGACAGTTAATAGCATCATAATAACGTGATATACGAAATGGGGAAAAATATAAATATTTTATTTAAATGTCGTTTTTATATTAATAAGAAAAAAAACTGCAATACGTTTAAATTCCACTTCTTTGTGATGGTTCCTCTCAGTAAGCGTGACCGTAACTACGTCATTACTGGCGAGTTCTTGTTTCAGTTTGCCCGAAGAAGCAGGTCCTGTTTTCTATAACAATTAGTTTCAAATGCCATCTGAAATTTCTCACTTCTTTACCAATATGTTAAAACAAACAACGTGGAATTAAATTTGAAAGTTTGTGAGATTTAATATACAGTTGGTGATCGGTTAAAGAACTTAATCCCTTCCAAAACAATGTTAGCTAACCGATTTGTTCGTTAACCGATCATAGATTTAGTTTTGTGCGGGAATTCAATTAATTCGTTCTTAAAAGCTAAATAATATATAAAAATTAATAAAAGTTCTCTCTAAATTTATTTAAATGTAATAATAATAAAACATACATTAAATACATACAGTCTTGTCTTTCCTTCAGTCATGCTTTTTTTGAGTTTGTGTGGCATTAAATTTTTGAAAAAAGCTTATTTTTTCTTTCTGGAGTTTTCAATCTTCCCATTTTAATAGGATTAATATACGTCCGTATTTAATATGGACAGATCGTAGTTTCATGGCTTTGTCCGTGTAGTGCCATAATTAAAAAAGTGAATGACATACCCTTTGTAAAAACTTTTAGGATCACATTCATTGGCTACATCAAATAGTATCATTTTATCACTTTGACTATATAAACTCCTTTAGTTCTCTAAAAGATCGGGTTTACTGCAGAGACCGATAAAGCTCAAGTGGAGTCTAGAGCCTGTTAATATTTTAGGAACTAAATTTCAGTTAAAATAATTAACTTCCAATTAAAACTATTTCTTTAAACAGAGACACAAAATATAAAAATGAATGTTATAGTACTGTTCATTCTAATTTGAGGGCCCTAAAATGTAAGGTCCTAACCCCCGAAAGCCCCTGAATTAATTAGGCCATAAGTATACAACTGTTAAAAGTTCTCTACGTCGATAATAGGTGGAATTTAATTCAACTCTGCAAATCTGAAACACAGCATTGCTTCTTCTTGGCTTTGTTTTGTGAGGTGTTCGTTATCCGAACATAAAAATCTCTCGCGAAAGTGTTCGTTAACCGATCTGTTCGTAAACCGAACAGTTGGTTAACCGATCATCTACTGTATTACAATAATACGTTAAAAATATTACACTGACTTTAGTATATATATACAGAATCATATATAAAATAAATAAGTATGCAGCTTTTATAGCACTGAATCGTTAATCTAATCACATATTCAAATAGGAGTGAGCGCCAGTGGGGCACTAAGTTCCTGATTTTTGTTCCTAAATTAGGCAGTATATACAAGTCCAAGTTGGATATGCAGTAAAGTGAAGACACTCGCGTGTTACAGGTTGGCGCAAAGTCAAAGAATTATACTCCCGATTTTTGTTCCTAAATTAGGCAGTATATACAAGTTGGATATGCAGTAAAGTGAAGCCACTCGCGTGTTACAGGATGGCGCAAAGTCAAAGTAGCGCCACCGAAGGCGCAGTGTTGTCCAGAGTTAATCTTAGACAAAGCGAATGAAATTTGAAGCACATGAAAAGCATTTATATGATTATATATTTTAAACTAGAAATATGCAAATTGGGATCATCAGAAGTATTTTCTACTGAAGAATATGATAAAGAGTGATTAATTGAATACTTTTTTTATCGTCTGCAAATCCTTTTGCTTCATTAATTAATTAATTTTTTTTTTAAAGTTACGTGAAGGAAGTCCGGGGTAATAGCTATTAATTTATAAAGGTCTAAACGTTAAAGTTATTAAGAAAAACAAGCGAGAGAGAGAGAGATACAATGAATATATTCGAACATAATCTATTTATTTTTTTAAATTTAAACACATCTTTTTAATTAAAAAATTATTAATAAATTCATATTAAAAAATTACGAAATGGTCTACATTAATTTTTACATATAAAGAAGCATCACTGTTGGAATAATGGCGACGTATTTTTACAGCTCATTCCTGTCATTATTAGTATTATCATTTTTATTATCAGAAGCATCGTTTTAGTTTTTAAATATGAAAATTATTACTAAAAGTATTGCTATTATGAACGACCACAATTAAACAGTACATTTATAAATAATATATTTTCACAAAATCCATTCCTTGTCATTATTTAGGCTAACGCGCCAATTATTGATGACAGACATTCTCCTTAGTGCGTTACCACCTTTAACCGATTATCCACAATAGAATCGTCCGAATTCCCGAATTTGAAATGCCAAGATATCGAAACCTAAACAAAACTATGTCGTCTTGCAAACGATGGCATACAACTTTATAATTTTCAAAAGATTGCTTTTATGCAAAATATAAAGCTAATAAAGACTAATGTATAAAAATGCAGAAAAGCAACATGCATTTTCGGATGCCTATTTGTTTTAATGTGCATGACATTTCCTTTATTTTTTACAACAGAAATATTTAGAAATAGAATTGTTTTAGACCCTAAAATGAACAATCAGTTCTTCAGGCCAATGATTTTTTTTCAATTTTGAAATGAAATATTTTCCACAATCGTTTAAAACCAGAGTAAAAAGATTTTTAAAAAACTATGTCAACTTTTCGAGCAACTTTCTTTTTATATTGAACATTCATATTCATGCGGAAACTTATTTATGATGTATATATTGAAATCGTTCTGCTTATAAGCAGCGCTTGGAATCTCCGCTTGTTATTTTTCCATATGAAAGTTAATACATATTCTGTACAAAGTAATTTTAAATTCACATCATACATTTTAAAATGTTGCATGTGTTATACAAAATAGAGTCGTTTAAGAAAAGAGCATTCCATTAAAATGTGCACATCTTTGCCAACGCAACATTGCTTCAATTGACGATGGCTCCGCCCCCAAAGATTGAAAAAGACCGTGCCATTCTACTTAGCTTAATACTATAAAGTTTCTTTCATTTTTGGCCTTTTTGATTTCACATATGTAGAATGTACGAAATATAATACACAGTTTAGTTTATATACTCTTTAATGTATAGCCAAATTCTAAATTAAACAGTAAAAGACTAAAGACTATAGACCAAAGACTATATCCTATTCACTGTTTCTTTGTAATCAAATAAAAAGTGTTTGGCTATTACAAAGTGCAGTTTTCAGAATCTCGGGTTTTTTCCCCTATCTAGCGCCTGTTTTTGAAAAAAATGAATGTTTTATTTTTTTTTCTCTCCTTATAGATTTCTTCTTATAAAAAATAATTTTTCTTTTAGTTTTTAATTTAATTATGTTTGCCGTTTAGGACTTTAATCGCTTCCGTATCTGTTATATCTTTATATAGTTCGATAAACTACGGTTAGATTTACTATATGGTTATTCACTATAGCTCCCTATGTAATACAAATACAGCTATTTTTGAACGGAGTTGAAGACAACTGCCAGCTCATCAAATGCTTAAAATGTGCAACTTTTGACTAAATCTCACGCTAAGATTTTCTTACGTTTAAACTCTTGTAATATCTTCGATTTCTACATCCTAAAGATCATTTTTACATTTCTATGCCTTTTATATTAAGATCATCGTGTACCTTTTTATTAAATAATTACAATTTATTTTGTAGAAAATTGTATGTGTATATTTATACGTTTTCGTATCTCAGATATTTATATTATAATCAAAATTTTTTATCCCACCTGAGGCTGAGAAGTTCTGTTCTCCGGAAGACGGGAGGGACTGGATTCGAACCCACACTGTGCTCGTCGGCTTAGCCTCACTCCCACAGTCCGTAATACTTAGTAATTCCTTTGTGTAGCCCTGTATATAACCAACAGAATTTATATACACCATGTACTATGCAAAAATTTATTTAAGCTTGAAAACGCAAACCAAAGTTGAAAAGGCACTTCTATCAATTATCTTATTTTGTGTGTCCCTATAAATGAACGAAAAATACAATGCACGCTTCATACGTATGTACTGCTTAAGTTACCATAGAAACACCCCCCCCACACACACACGTGATGCATTCCCCTCAGTCTATATCACTCGTGTAGATAATTAGTCGTAACAAACACCAACATTTGTGTGTGTGTGTGTGTGTGTGTGTGTGTGTGGTTACAGAAATTACAGAATAATTTTTCAGAATTTTAAAATATTAATTCATAAATCTATCCACCATACTTGTATATATAAATGTATCTATAGGTATATGCAGATTCCATTTCTTGATTAGACTTTAAACATTGATAATTTTTACAATGAAATATACAGTAAATATTATAAAATTAAAATTAAGTAAACTTTAAGAATTTTCTTGATAAAGAGTTCTTAGATGCAGATGAATTGGCTTCATTTGTAAAATTCCTTGCCATATATTTTAAAATGATGGGCAAGAATTTTGCACATATTAATGAGCATATATTTATTTTATGCTCGTTTAAGTCACATTCCCATGAAGGGTTTTTTATTAGTCTCGGATATATCAATTCATTAATAGTTTTGACGATTCCGTTTGAATTTAGGATTGGTACAATCTGTTCCATAAATTCTAAAATTGTGGAAATTAGACTGATGAATTGTGTTTTGGGATAAGACAATCCACCTCTATCCTGATTGGCAATTAACTGAAGTATGGGTGCATCACATTCATCAGTTTCTATGTATAATAAGCAGGATTCGCATTCAAAATTTTCTTTAATGACTCTTACGAGATATCCGCTAACAATGGCAATACTTGCAAACTTCAGGTTAATTCTTGGTGGTGCTAGCAATTAAAAAGAAATTAATTAAGTGGTTTATAATTTGCTGGTTATTATTGATTGCTGGTGTATCGGTAATAAAATATTTCACAAAAAGAAGCGCCTATTCTGTACGGCTCCTGGTGCCAGAGCACCACCCGCATCAACGTTACTGCGACTCTAATTGTATTCAAAATTAATATTAAATGACTTACCTTGCTCTATCATTAGACGATCCAGAATTTCTAGAACATTTCCCGGAAGATTATATGTAAATTCTGGCTTTTGAAGAGAACGGCCTTTAATGATTCGAACATTCCTTGTAGAGATACTATTATGACTCTGTCCGGCATTCGAAATTTTGTTTTCATCAGTTGTCCAGTTTTTAAAATTTTCTCCATGCTTAATAAGGTTGTTCTTACATCCATCACATCATTTCCCCCATTCATCTGTCTTAGTGCAGAAAATAATGATTCAATAGGATCACTATTAAATGCTCTGGTCAAAATGTAGTGATAGCCAGACTCTAACAGATATCGTATGCTGTTTGTGGTAGACAATGTCGTTAACATTAATGCTTCATGTGTTTCTCTAGTTGATACTGCATTTATCTTTCGGTTGATGATATCTTTATACATTTCATATATTCGAGAAAATCATTTTCCAGCCAATTAAGCCTTTCATCATCTAAGGCAAAGAAATGCATTTTGTTTTTATTTCTTGAATTAATATGCTGATAGCAATTGGATACATCATGCATTGTAAACCATTCGTATATGTTTTTCATAAACGTAATTGTCCCCGAAGCATCTTTAAACTCATACGCTTTTGGATGCATGGCTGAATTTTCACATAAAAAAGATAGAGCAGCAGTCACTGGGGGAGAGAAAATCATTACGGCACGACCAACATTCATCTTATTGATATTAGCTGGCTCGACATGTCGCCGTGTCAAATTTCTAACTGCTTTTATATTAGCTGTTTGTTGCAGTTGTTTTATGTATTTTCCGGAAATAATTTCCTCCTTATACGCCTTTTCTCTTTCTAGTAACTGAAATCTAATATTTTTTATCAAATGATTTTGATCAAAACTTAAAAAGAGAGGCCTTGTACTATCCTTTGGATGGTTTACTTTGTAATTTAACTCTCCGTTCCCGAGCATGCGAAACATAGAGATATTTTTCTTGTGATTGTCAGTAACTAATTTAATTATTTTAAAACCGCAACTTTCAACTTTCTGATAATACCTTGAGATTCAACTCATACAGTTCCTTGCCAGTTAGTTGCTTTGTAAAAAAGTACCCCCACGGTATTCTAAAATTTGATGACAAAACATTAATAAAAAACATAACAATCTGTTGGCTAATTAGCATGAGTTTTTTTTTTTTTCATAATTTGTTTGAAAACCAAAAAAAAAAAAAAAAAAAAAAATCAGCTTTAGCATCATACTGCAGATTTTTTTTTATTGTCATTTCATCAATAATCAGAGAGCAGAATCTTTCAAAATTATTTAATTTATCTGCTTCGCCAGTCAGTCTTTCCTTTATTAAAGATGTGACTCCTAGCTCTCCAGTAAATGGCCCCAGATAGTGCGCTAGAGTCATTTTAGACGGCAGAGTCAACAGTTTTCTGTCTCGTACACAATTATATCTTTTGGGAGAAGAGGTGTTACACTATACGCACTCACGAATGACTTCTTCATTCCATGTGGGTCTTTTAACAAAAAAATTATCAATTTGATTAAGTATAAAAGTAGCTTTCCTGTGACCCACTTCTTCACTCATAATTATCAACTTCTTTAATTCAGAATGGTATTCATTTTTCTCATAATACTTTTCTCATAATACAATTTTTCCTCGACTTTTTTTAAATGCTCTTTTAAATTTTAAATTTTGGTATTTTTTTCCATAATTTACATTTTAAGAGATTCACTTCATTTCTTTTTTTTATCTAAAATGCTTCTAATATCATTTATACCTGCTTCATTACATTCTGGTGAGAGCAAAGGATGAGAGTTTTCCTTTAATTTCGGAAAATCGGTATCTGTACTTTACGTTTGACAGGTTTTTCTGGCTTCTCTTTGAAAAACAGATTTTTTTTTTCTGTTTGATGTAGGTTGCATGTAAGATGGATAATTTTCAAATATGCTTGGCTCAGCATTTGTAACAATCGTTTCCGTTTCGGAGTTTTTAAGTAATCCTCTTCCCGAAAATGCTTACTGTAGATAACTGACTAAGATGATTTGTCATCATCACAGAAATTTTCCCTGGATATAAGTTTCATCCATTTATTCCTTAAGCCCAATCTTGAAGGAAATTCATGAAAAGAAATTCCAGGTTTTTTTTTTAAAATCTGAATTTGAAACACAATATGGAACACAGCAATAAACCATTTTCTACTAAAAAACTAAGAACTCGCAATTTCAGTTACATTATATCTAAGAAAACACAAGAGCGAAAAGCGAAGGTAAGTAAATTCTCCATTGGTCATGGTGAGTAATAGCGCCACTTAGGTTCCTCCGGGGAGAATATCTGATTCCTCTTGAACAAATGGAAAATGACTTTTTGTTACGGCCGTATAAGAGGAAGGAGAAAGATCGAGTTAGGCCGTGCCAGAACAGACTAGTTTTTATTTTTTCGATTTTGTTTGTGGTCCGAAAGAGAAAGCATCCTTATTAAATAAAACCACAAACAAAATCGAAAAAGTAAAAAGCGACTATTGTAGAGACCAACCTCAGCTATTCAATGCAAAAAAATCGTTTAGAATTATTGAAATGCAAATGAGTTATTAAAAAAAATGTCCCATAGCATTAATATTATCGAACGAGTGTTTTCGCGTGAAGTAGCTCCTTAAGGAAGATTTCGGATAATAAATGTGATTCTAGATAGCTCTCAAAGAGAAATTCACAGTGCTAAAATGTTATCTGATTTTTAAAAAATATATTAGTTTTCTGAATAGCACATTGTTAAAGTTACAAAATTCCATGCACCTTATTATCTTAAAATATACGATTGATGATGTGCCAGTGGTTAAAAATGGACCAAACTACCAATACGGTGTTTTCTGTTTTATATTTTATTTAAAAAAAATAGCTCTAACATACTACGTACTGACTAAAATTCCTTCTTTCTTTTATGAATTTGTCCTTGAAAAAGGTTTCTTTTGCCTTGTACATTTCAATCTTTTTAAAAATATATAGATTTTTTTTAAATTTAGTTTTAAAAAATGAAGCATCAATTTACCCTGCATTTCGTTACTGAATTTGAAAGAGAATTTTACAAAATTGGAAAGCTGTAGTCAAGATGGCTTTATTTACGGTGATTTGTTTGGTGTTAAATGTGGCGATATTTTGGCAAGTGTCGCCATGTTAGGCGAGAATTTGACGCTAGTGGATATGACTATATATTTTTAAATGCAGACAGGTTAAAACAAATCTTTAGAACAAAGGTACGTTAGAAGTGAAACTTTTAAAAGTCAAACGTTTTATAAAACACAAATGTGTGAGTCGCGTAGTCTTAAAGTCGCGAGCAACAATTTGGTTTAAATGTGTGAGAGTTGCAACAATAGAGCTATTTTTTTTTCAGATAAAATTAAACAATTACATTTTTATTTCTATGGGGAAAATGGAAGATTTGGGGGATGTTTTAATGCGCGGATCCGGCCAATTTTTTTTCTATTCTTATGCAAGATCTATAAGTGTGCCAAATAATCTATAGAATAATCGGAAGTGGCAATAGATTAATCGGGTGTTGCAAGCTTTGAACCCCACCTAAAAAACGAGTTCGTCAATAAAACCTTCTAAAAACAATCGCGTTTAGTTCAACAATTGGACAAGCATCGTTTATCATTTTCTAACAATGAATTTTACTGTACTAATGTAGGTTCTTTTTGAATGAATGCATTTTTGTTTTCTATAACACTGTAAAACAACAATTGTTTTTTATACAACAATAGGACAACAATCAAACAAGTTACTTTGGATAATGAATTTTCTTCGCACGTCAGTAGTAAAGTGTACCACGTCAGATGAGTAAGAGCTTGAGGATATACTCAATTTTAGTTTAGGATAGAAATTTTAGGACCTTGAACTGTTTCTCATATCCGTTACTCTCCACAGATCCTGATGAATATGGACCAGGTTTCTGCAAACGTTAAAGAGTTTAGGGCATCTCTGTAAATGTACATCATGCCGTTGAAATTAATCTCCCTGCCTGACTGGACTATTAGCTGATTAGTTCCCATTGGATGAAGAAAGTTACTGGGTACTGGGGTAAGTCCTTTCTACTTTGTTTAATATTGTGTCACGTTTCAAGTTTCCGACTATGAATTAAGGTGTTACTGTAATCGCTCTGTATGGTTAGGTACTTGTCTCTTATAAGGGCTTTAGCGAGATAGGGAAAATGGTCATTGGAAAAAAAAGGGTAGTTTTTAACCATACTTTCTGGCAATTTACTTACTGTTTCGCACACACAAACAATTTTTTCATTAGGTATCAAATGTGTTTTTAATATAAAGTAGCTATATTTATCTGTTATCATAAACAGTCAGAAGAAATTTGTCTAATACCTGTAATCAGAAGCCATTTTTTTTATATATTCGTACATAACAAGAATAATAGCTCATTGTTTTTGTTTTTAAATCTGCTTAAATCATTTGTTAAAAAATCTCAATTTCTTAAGTCTGAATTGCGCCAGTATTTTTTTTATTTTATCTCTCTCGGCTCGGCCTACAGGAACAGGTAGATTTCGAAGTTAAGTACAAATTTCACGTGATGCGCTGCGCTGGGAAAGTCCATTATTAACTTTTTTCTTCTTAAAACCCTATTTGTTTCGCCTCTTGAAGCCATTTTTAATGATATCAAATATCTGTCATACATGAATTGTTGGTTCTTTTCCTAGAAGTAATAATAACTTTCACCGGATTCAATATGTATCATAGTTAAGACGTTAAGGGTTTTTTTCTGTTTTCACAATAACCCTTCCCATTTCCACCCCTTTTGTCCGATTTTGCCCATTAACAAGGTTGAAAGAGATTTTCTGCCGCTTGATTTTATGTATCAGTTTGGAAGAGATTTATGCAGATTTATGGGAGTTACCGTGTCCATAAGATATATATATATATAAATCACAAAATTGAAAATTCCATACCCTATTAAATTTATTATATAAAATCTTTTATTAATATTCCATTTACAACCGTTGTTTATTAAAACATTTCCTTTCTTAAAAATATTCCTTTACTGTCCCTATTTAAAATATTTTTTATCCTAATCTACTTATATTCACTTTTTATATCCCGACAAATCAGATGTAAAAATCACATTTCTTAAGAATATTTCTTCTTAAAAACCTATTTTCTTAAATTCTTTATTATATTAAATATTTCCTATTTATTCTCGTATTTAAATCTCTTTTATTTCTTTTAATCTGTGTAAATTCACTACTTTCCCTATTTTAATAGTCTAAAAACTCATTCTTTTAAGTTGTTTGTTATCGAGAAACTTATATTCTCCATATGCAAAAGCCGAAAATTATTCTATTAGTTTCCTGCATTTTTTAATTTCTATCATGTTCTAGAAAATTATTTTCCCGCCAAAATCATAGGAGAGACGTATTTCTTCAATATTAATTCACAGATAAAAGTTAGTGCGCGGCAATGGCGGATCTAAGGGGGGGGGGAGGCGATGGGGCGATCAACCCCCCTTGAGCTGAAAAAGGGTCGGTAAACCGACATTAGAGGCCTCCTCGGGAAAAGGCATCTGGCGAAGCCCGGCCCAACCCGCAGGTCGGGCCGGGACAGGTCTTCATTTTTTAACCCCTTGGAAGGCAAGCACGTGGTCTAAAAATGCTACATTTTGCGATGTTTTGACACCAGTAAACTTAAATAATGAGTTTTTACCTTCTCAATCTGCAAAAAAGAATAACAAATATTTTTATTTAATAATACTGGTGGAAAAGTTATATATTAAAAAGTGGTATATATTATATACCGGTGCCCCTCAAGGGGTTAAGGGTCGGGTCGGGACCGAGCCTTATTTTTTTCTGGAGACTAGGGTCGGACCAAACTTCTTTTTTTTTAGGGTCGAGCCTGGCTTAGATTTCATTCTTTCTAGAGGTCTGCACGGGCCTTTCTTTTCCTTTTTCCTGCAGACTGGAGCCGGGCCGGGCTAGACTTTTTTCCAGGACGAGTTTAGCATGGAATTTATTCTTCCTAGAGATCTGTACGAGTCGAAATTTTCAGACTCGGGCCCGACACGGTATAAAAACTAAGAGTTCGGCTCGTGTCTGACTCAACCCGTATGAAAACCATTATTGGCTCGTACATACATACCTCTAAATTCTTTCCTCCGAGCCCATGTTCGGGTGGTATTTTTTACTTTCTTCTAAACAAAGTATTGGATTGGTAAAAAATTTTGACGTATTTCTACAATTTAAGAGGTGCTGAACACGAATTTACTGTTCTTAGAAAATGTCTATATGTCTGTCTATATATATGTGACACAAATTTTGTGGGCGCTCTATTTCGAGAACTAATGCGCGGAACTTAATGAAAATTCATAGTCAGTTAGACCTTGACATAAATTGGTGCTGATGAGGTTTTAGTTTAAACTACTCAACAGGTGGTGAGGCTATGCTGCATTTTTAGCGATTTACACGATAGCTACATCTCAAGAATTTACGCACGGAATTTCATGAAACTTTAGATTATGTTTGACCTTGGTATAAATAGATCTTTATTAGAATTGGGTATGTACCGCCCATCAGATGTCGCCACTATGATCTGTTTTTCACGATATCCGCGTTAGCTATATCTCAATAACGAATAGATTGTCATTTAATTTTTATTGCAGATTATATCGAAGAAAGTTTTGTGATAGTCACACCATGCTAGTATTTGTTTTCGTAAAAATTGTAGTGATGTGCATTTTTTTAGCATAATTTTTAAAAATTGAAATTGGTTTAATAAATCAAAGAGATATTTTTAACTAGTAGGATGTGCCGATCCCAAAACTTTCTTCTATCTCATACCAGGGTTCGTACGGGTACCGTTACTTTTCCAGGTGACATACCAGTCTATTTTTTTAAAACAGTACATCAAGTTCAAACGTGCGAAATTTTATTTTATTTAAAAAGAGATTATCTATAAGAAAATACTGGTACCGAATAATTTCCTGATCTTAAAATTCCAGGACCGGTACGAACCCTGCATACATGTTAATACTTCAAAATTTGCTATCACAGAATTCTGTTTTACGGCAGCTGCTTGCGAAGCACCGGATTACATTCTCTGCATGAACAGCCGATGTTAAACTACGAAAAATTCCACAAAATTCGCTATCACATTGCCCCCCTTCCGGCTGAATATCCCTAAATTAGGACCTGCTGACTACAGTCGAAAACCTATAAAGAAAATTTGGTTCAATTCTATGCATAACTTCATACAACTTTCCAATGATACAATAATGAAAATGGCACAAAAACCGCTATTACAGAGCCCCCATCCGGCAGAATATCCCCAAATTTAAGTACGACCTGCTAGCCGTAGTTAAAAACCTATAAATGAAATTCGGTTTAATTCTATGCACAACTTCATACACTTTCGATGATACAAAGAAGGCACACACACTCGGACAGACAGACATTTTGTAAAAACATGTTTTTCGGGATCTCGTTCGGTGTAAATCCTTCGAAAACCGGAAGTGGAAAAAAATTTAATTACAATACTGTCTTCTGTTATATATAGAAGAAAGTAAAAATGTACTTTTTTTATTTGTAGAGCTTTAAAATTATGACTTTCGTTTATTATTTGTTTCTTTAATTCTAAACTACGTTAATATTAATGAATATTCATCTGAATGTAATTGTATAATTCAAATATTTAATGAGTGTTTATATAGGGGAGATGGAGGATGAATGGGACATTTTAACAAAAATATTTATTTTAAATATATTTTTTAAGTTATTATCAATATTATATATCACATTTCATACATCAAGTGTTTGACTACATTTTATGCACAATATCTATTCAAGATTATTATTATACAGATATATATTATGAAATTTAAAAAAAAGTTCCTCTCTGTCCCAAACATCCCCACACCAGGGATGAATGGGACCCAAATATTTTCCTCCCTGTATTCAATGTTAAGGACTAAAAGCTGACAAAAATGCCTCCTTGGCAAAAGCTGAGAGTATATAAATTGTAATATGATCTCCAGGATTATTTGTCAGCCAATCATCTTGGACTCATCTGAACTTTGTCTTAAAAGGCCCATAAACGGAAGTATTCAGTGACTGAAGACGATGGCTACAATGAGGATGAATTGTTAAAAGAATAATTACCATAAATTATTAATTTATCAACCTGTATAACATTATTTATTAGTTAATAAATATGATTTTCAGCATCATCTAGGGATGAATGAGACAGTCCCATTCATCCCCATTTGAAATGTCCCAATCATCCCCATGATACATATATTCAATTGTCAGCCATTTTGTCTCAAAAATTATTCTGTCGCAATGGTTAATATTCATTCATTTTAATTACCAATATTGGGCCTTTAAATAAAAAACTACAACATATCTTAATTGTTTATATTGCATAAGATATTTAAGTAACTTCAAATGTAAAAGAAATTACTTTTGAGCAGAGATTTCAGGAAATGCAAATTTGTGGGAAAATGAAAACAGCCATATGGTCTTGCTTTTTGGTTCTGAAGCACACTATGGTAGTAAAATCTATGAGGATAGGAAGCAACTAAAAAGAAATGTTTATTGCCTGAAATATTGAGAACGTCCCAACCATCAATTGTCCCATTCATCCCCCATCTCCCCTATACAATTATCTAACTGTTATTAATATTGTTGTCATTCTGTATTCCATGAATTTGGAACATAATCTGAAAAAATAAATCTGCGCATAAGTAAGTGGGCTTCATGAATAATTATAATTGTAGAATAATGTTTCTTTAGAAATATCGGCATGTTTTGTAGAAATTAAGTCACATGACTACTGGATGTACATTGGTGAAGTACCAATTAAGTTTGCTTACGGGCAGATCCGGGCTTGGGTCAAACTTTTAGTTTTTATACTGGATCGGATCGAGCCAAGCTGGGGGTTTTATACCGGGCAGGGCCAATATTATTTGTACGGGTCGGGCCTGGCCCGAGGCTGGAAATTTCGGCAAGTGTAGACCTCTAACCGAGATATCTAAGCTAGTTTTAATATTTTTCTAAATGCCTCTTTCAGCCAGCGTCCCATAGCTACTGAATATATGTTTCGTTAATAAGTTTCAAAACAGTTTTTACTGAATTAGAACTGATCTTTGATATAAAGAAACAAGCAGTCTTATACCCAGTTAGTATTTTTTTTTAGAATTTTTAAATGTGGCGATCAATCAAAACTTAAAATTGTCTCTATGATTATATTAGCCTTCCAAAAATTGAGCCTTTATGCGACTTCTGGAAGGTATCTCTCCAAGTGCCCAGAGATACACATTGCCTCAAAAAAGTTTGTATGAATGCTTTGTATATGTTTTGTCCTACCGCTGTATAATTCTAATAAAAATCTGGACAACCTTTTTATTAGTACTGTAATGTGATGTCGTTCTTCCCTATAGTTCTATCTTCGAAGTGTCCGTTGTTTCTTTGGGTGTTTTATTACAAGGTCCAGTAGGTTGATTGCGTCATAGGCGATGTTACAGGGAGAAGGGCTCGCCCAGTCTCACTGTACTCATCCCTACATCTGGCTAGTTGGCGACAACTTTCAAGTTAGCAAATTTACTAGCAGTGAGAGTAAAAAGAACCAAGTGATACAGCAATTGCTTACATGTACAAAATGGTAGATAGCAGAGATTCGCATTCAACATTTGATGTGTTTGTTGCGAAAAGCGAGAAAAACTGGCGAAACATATGTAATTCAGGAGGAAAATGAAAAAAAAAAAAAAAAAAAAAAAAAAAAAACAAGCAACATTTTATTTAAAACAGAACCAGAACAAGGCACGAAATTTCGAAGTAAATTGGGCTTCTACCATTATAAAACAAATACGCTTAAATAAGGGTGATAAAGTTTAAAAAGGTAAGGACATTTACAACATTTGTTTATTGTTTTTGTTAATACTCTTAACAACAGTAAGCCCAGTAGTGTAATGGTCATCTTTTCTCGCTACAGGTCCCCAGTTCGACTGCGGGTTGATCAAGGCTAACTCGGGCCTTAATCCATTCGGGGTCTATAAATTGAATACCCAGCTTACTTGGGGACTAAACATTAATGGTCCCGCGTTAGGCTGACAACCTGACAGGGGCCCAGGGCCCATAGTAAAAAAAACAGGGCTCGTTACTACAGGCCATAAGCCTTAATGAATTGTAAGTTTAGCTCTCAAAAACAAACTCACTTTTTTCTGACACATTTACAAAATCATCGCTATTCATACACATATAAGAATACAAGATCAGTAGCAAAAGCTGTGTTTTAAACGTCTGTAGCAATTCAAAAATTTGCTCTCGCTCCCTAGAGACTACTGTAGTTTCTTATACCGTAATGTTTAATACAACGAGGTTTTGGAGATCCTAAAAAATTTAGCGCATTTGGCAATTTTTAAGATACTACAAAAATCCCATTTAAAATAACTCCACCTTTTGAACATACAACTTAAAATTCCACCTAGACACCTGCGCGGATCGGGTTGTCTCAAACCGAAACCGAAAATTCCATTGTAAGCAAAACCGAACCCCGAAAAAAAAAATCTTTGTCTCCGGAAACCGAAATGAAAGAAAATTAATCCATATTTTAATAGAGTTATAAAATGTAGTATGCAATTATATCTCTAATTTCAATTTTCTTTCATATAGATATATAAACATATAGTATATATATACTCATTAATATTAAAATACTGTAAAACATTTAAATAACGGACACCTCGCCTCGGTGCCATCGAATTTATCTCTTACTCAGAGGAGTGTGCAAAAATATGCAATTATTTGTATTGGGGACTGTCTCCGCTCTTCAGGAGTGATCGTACGGAGGTCTTACTGTATATGCTATTACTTATGAATTTTCGGATAAATTCGACGGATCCAAGGTGACCGTAATTCAGAGGTTTTAGTAAATAAAAGATTAAAAAAGTATTCCTATATAAAGCTTCCCGCTATTTGGGACTGTCCGTTAAGAAATTTTTACTGCATATAGATTTTATCGGAAAAAATATTTTAGAAATTCTTTTAAAAAATCGGGTCAACCCGAACACAACACGCAAGAGTGAAAAAACCCAACCCGATAATGTAAATGAACCCGACCCGCAGAAAAAATGTAGAAATCAACCCGACCCGCAGCAAAAAAGTAAAAATTAGCCCAACCCGAACCCATCTCGTACCAAAAAAGAGTTAACCCGACCCAAAACCGAACCGCAGTAAGCAAATAGGAGTCAACCCGCCCCAAACCCGACCCGTAGCAAAAAGTAGAAGTAAACCTGACAAGCAAATTTAAAGAAATTAGCCCCGACCCGACCAAGATTGCGGGTCGGATATTAACCTACAAATTTCTGATATCGCCCCGCCCCCTTGAAGACTCTCTAGATCACCGCCCTTGGTGCGCGGCGAAATTGAACATGCATTGGTTAAAATAGGTCACGTGTCACGAAATTATTCTTGCGCGCTCCTCTCTTAAAATGAGCTGACAGAAAGAGAGAGAAGGGGTTTTATCGTCGAAGTGAGCGTTAAAATAAAATGTTGCTAGCGTTGTAGTGAGCAATCACACACCTCTTCTAATATCTTTCAACATAGAGATTTACTAAGAGACAGCACTCCCCCGAGGCTTAAAGATGATTGGGTTTAATTAAATAAAGTAGAGTGCAATCTTATTCTTTTTCCTTCGATCTACATTTTACTCCGCTATTGCTGCTTAAATTTCATAATACGACTGCATTAATTTTCAAAATCCTTGCCATATTTTTTCATCCGCTGCAGGATGGAGCTAAAAAAATAGCAGAACACAACATATCATATATTCTAATACGAGTCCGAGAAATCTTGTGTGTGTGTTGCTATATATGCAAATTTTATCTTAAAAACGGCTCTAACGATTTTGAGGAAATTTCGTGTCCTACCGTTTTGGGGCACCAGAAAACCATTGGGCTAGGTCACGTGTTCGAGAATATTCGATTAGTGGGTCGTTTTGGGTCACCATGGGTCAGGGTCAAGCTAATTGTATCTAAAAAACGGTTCAAACGACTTAGATTAAAATTTGTATCCTACCGTTTTCGGGCACGAGAAGACTATTGGGCTGAGTCACGTGTTCTAGAACTTTCGATTAGTGGGTCATTTTTAGGTCAACGCGGGTCAAGCTAATTGTATTTGGTTCAAACGATTTTGAATAAATTTTGTATCTTAACATTTTCGGGCACGAGAAGACTATTGGGATGGGTCACATGTCCGAGAACTTTTGATTAGTGGGTCATTTTTGAATCAATGTGGGTCAAGCTAATTTTATCTAAAAAACGGCTCAGACTATTTAGTTTGCATGAAATTTTGCATCCTATGGTTTTCGGACACGAGAAAACTGATTGGCTAGGACACATATTCGAGAAAATTCAATTAGTGGGTCATTTTGGTCATGGTTCATTATGGGTCAAGCTATTTTTATCTTAAAAACGGCTCAGAGGATTTGAACTAAATTTAGTATCCTACAGTTTTAGGGAACGAGAAGACTATTGTGCTAGATCACATGTTCGAGAAATTTCAATTAGTGGGTCATTTTGGTCATGGGTGATTATGGGTCAAGCTATTTTTATCTTAAAAATGGCTCAGACGATTTGAACTAAATTTTGTATCCTACAGTTTTTGGACATGAGAAAATCATTGGACGTCACATGCTCGAGAAAATCGGATTAGTGGGTCATTTTGGTCATGGGTGATTATGGGTCAAGCTATTTTTATCTTAAAAATGGCTCAGACGATTTGAACTAAATTTTGTATCCTACAGTTTTTGGGCATGAGAAAATCATTGGGCTAGGTCACATGCTCGAGAAAATCTGATTAGTGGGTCATTTTTTGGTCACTGTGGGTCAAGCTAATTGTATCTAAAAAACGGTTCAAACTATTTTGATTAAATTTTATATCCTACGGGTTTCGGGCTCGAAAAGACAATTGGGCTTGGCCACATGTTCGAGAAATTTTGATTAGTGGGTCATTTGGTCTTTGAACTCAAAGCTAATTTTGACCAAAACATAACTCGGTCTTCCCTGCTCGTATATATAAAGCTTTGAACTGGGGGGCGGTTTTGGGTTCTAAAGAACATGATCGGCGTACATCTGCCATTTTTTTCAGAAATTCCAACATAGGGCACTGTTAAAAATCTGCAGCAAACTGTCCAGTCATTTGACCGTTTTTAAAGATAACGGTTACTTGACCATATTATTAAGCGTATCTGACCATATTATTGACCATATGATGGTCAAAATAAAGTTAAATTACGCTTATGTAACAGTTTTCTATAAAAACGGTCGAACGACAGGACAGTTTGCTGCAAATTTTTAACAGTTGGGAGAATGTAATAGGTAGCATTTCTTACGAAATCTACCTAAAACCGGCAAGGTCTTTATAACAGGGAAGACTGGTGAAGTTAAAAAAATATATTAAAGCGATATTAAGTATTTTATGTAGTGTTATACGCCATTAAGCTGCATAAGGTCACACTATACGTGATCTGCATCGGCGTTTAATCAGATCATAAGATTAGACTTATTTGAGTACTCAGTAAAACTCTTTCGATGGAATCTCAAAAGACCCGTGATAAATGCGAGGTATAGTTGTGTGGTGTTGGAGCTTTAAATCTGGCGATGAATTCGTTACCATTATGCAATTGCTTGCAAATGCATAGCAATGATTGCAATTGGATCACAATGCAAATGTATTATACATGCCGTTATATACAAGTTCCATTTTCATAAGTTTTCTCTTATGGCGATATTTTTAGCACTAAATTTGTCGATATTTTGCCAAGTGTCGCCAAGCTTGGCAAGAATTTTTTACTATAGCGGATATGATTAATTTTTTTAAGCGTATGAGAGTCTGAACAGTGGTTACAAAAAACGTATGTTAGAAATGAAACTTCTCAAAATCAATCTATATTGTAAAGCAAAAATATGTGTGTCGCGCAATGATGTCGTCATAATGATGCAGGCAACAACAGAGTTAAAATGTATAAGAACTGCAACAATGGCGATATTTCAATTGAAATTAAACAATCGCAATGTTAGTTCTGTCGGGGCAAGTTTTGGGCTGACGAATAAAACTTTCTATTAACAATCGCGTTTAGTTCAAGAACTGGACAAACAATGTAAAGCTCTTTCTAACAATGAGCTTTACTCGCACGCGTCAGTGTTAAATGCACAGATGAGTAGTTTATTTTCGAAAGAACACATTTTTGCTTTCTACAACACAGCAAAATAACAATCGCATTTAATTCAACAATTGCACAACAATCGGACAAGTTATTTCTAACAATAGATTTTCTTCGCGCTTCAGTAGTAAAAAGTACTTCAGATATGAGTAATAATAAATTTTAGGAATAATAAATTTTGAAGAATAATAAATTTCAGTTTAGGGAAGGAATTTTAAGACCGGGGACTATTTCTCACCTCCATTAACCTCCCGATGAATATGGACAAGTTTTCTGAAAATCTTGAACAGTTTAGGGCACCTTTGCAAATCTTGAAGTTTGAAGATTTTTGGGGCATATTTGTAATTGTGCATCATGCTGTTGTAATTGACTCTCCAGCTGACCTGACTATTGGATTTTCAAATTCGCCTGTTAGATGAAAAATGATTCTGGGTACTGGGGTAAGTCCTATGCACTTTGTTTTATATTGTGTCATGTTCCAGTCTATGAATTAAAGTGTTACTCAATGCACCCTATATGATCAGGTACTCGTACATTTTTAAATAATTTCAGTCATCTTCGTTTACTGAGAAAGCATTACATAGCGCATGTTGCAGCTGTTGTTATAAATACCTATCACTTATTTTTTGTAGTAAACGAAATATTTAAAAGTATCAGCATCAGTTTTTATTTAATTATATTCTTATTATTTTAAAATTGCTAAGCTTTTGTAAAATGTTTTCATTATTGTTCGAAAATTTGTAATTGAACAATGTAATAATAGATTTAAGGACCACTTTTGGAATACTTAAAAAAACGCATAAAAGAGGGTAAAGTTTAATTGTATACAATTTTGACAACCTTTCTTAGTTTATATACATATATCCATTAACAAACGCTATCAAACGAAATATGATACTTAGATTATAATTGACAACGTATCAAAAAGAACTTCAAAAATAAACTTTACAAAATAAAATAGACGCATTATAAATTTCACAAATATATATATATATATATATATATATATATATATATATAATATTTTAATGGTTTATGGTGAAAAATAACTCAAAAATTAAACTTCTTGTGCTAAGTTAATTATTAGTTACAATTGTCTTAAAATATTATAATTGCGCAAAACACAAGAGAAAAAGTTTTCACCAAATCTTTTCCAGTAAAATAATTTTACAAATTTATTTTAAGTCACATTAAAACAAATTAAAATCACAAAAAGTAAAAATAAATTAATAAATAACATTATAAACGGAAAAATAGTTCTTAATAAATAAATAGCGAAACAACATACAAATAAGTTATCGTTCTGTCCATACGTGTATGTGCCAGCGAAAAATATCCTCTTCCACTCAAAATTTTAAAACGCACCTGTGCTTCACCGCACTATATATAAAAAAAAAGCTACCGCCAGCCTCAACTATAGTCTTGCTTTTGAGCAAAAAAATCCTCTCCAAATCAAACACTTAAGAGGCTGCTTCGCTCGCGCGAAATACCCACTCGCTAATGTTAATCGTATGGGAAAAAGTTTTTAAAATAAATCATTTATATTTCAATATTTTATTTATTTATTTATTTATTTATTTATTTATTTACATTGGATAGCTGAGGTCGATCTCTACAAAGGCCATTTTCTCCATTTTCGATTTATTTTACAAGTTTCTTTTATTAAGATATTTTCACTTTCGGAACCGGTTTCGAAAGTGAAAGTTTTCTCATTAAAAAAAGCTGTAAGCAGAATCGAGCAACTTGGAAATTGTACGTCAAACGTGACAAATGAGGTGTGTTTGTACTATAACTAGTATAAGTGAAATGAATTATATCGTCTGTTATTAGGATATGATTCACTTCCTTCATAAAATAAGTTCATTTTATGTTGGCAACATTGTATCTTTTGTTGACATTGACTGAAAATTCCAATGGGGAATTTAAGCTTTGTTTTGAAAATTTCAGAACTTGAAATCCACATTTAGATTCTTTGTCCATTTAATATCTATTTCTCCGGAAACATCTAGTCGATCACGACGGTAGTTTATCGGATTGCTATAATGAAACAATTTTAGTATACAAATTCGTTTTTTAAATTAAGTAATGAGGAAATAGTAGGACTCCGTCTTACATAGGACGTCATCACCATAGCAATCTAGAATCATTACCTATCACGGGATATCATTACATTAATTACGCGTGATAGTATTTAATAGAATGAAGAATGTGGCTATAACTTGATTATTAGAGGTTATAAAATGTCATATAAATCATATATCACTATAACGTCATACATGTTAGATAACTTGGCGATACGTCTCGGTCGCTTGTCGATTCATCCTCGGAAGCTACTATAACAAGGAAGTACCGATTTTTGAAAAATTCAAACTACTTAATATATATTTTCAGTAATATTTTTTAAAGTTTTGATTCAATTTTGATCAAATTTGAAATGACTCACCAAATTTCTTCAACGATTCTATATATTAAATGTCAAACCAATTGGTTGGGTAGTATTTGTGCTGTTATATGCGGACAGACGGATAGTCCTTCAGACACATGGACGGACCACACGACGACTCTAGTTGCTACGTATTTATATTTTCGAACGCACCTAAAAAGTAAAGAAAACGTGCTGCGTAAAGTTCGACTTCAGCTAGCCAATGCAAAGAAAATAAAAACCATTTAAAAACATTGAAATGTAAATGCGATATATTAAAAACTTTCTCCCATAGGATTAACATTAGCGAATGGGTGTTTTCGCCTTAGCCCCTCACTCACAAACGAAAACTTACTCCAATGCTCATACAAAAAGCGAATGCGTATCTTTATGCCGCCAACCATTTTCTTGTTTGATGATTTACTACGCATTTCATCGTTTTATTCACAAGATTTACACATAAAAATACATTTCTTCCATCGCCTATTCTTTCATAAACGGCTTGCCAAAAAAGAAATTCCAAAGCACATTATTTGTATTTTTAATAAACGAGTCTGGTTATTCGAAAAGTAGCCAAATGATTTCAGGAATCTGTTGTAATTAAGAAGCTGTCGCCGAAGATTAAACAATTATTTTGGCCTCTTGAAATCTTCTTACAGAACTTTTGCTCAGCGCTATGAATATATGAGATAGGCAGGGATAATTCCACTTTCTTCTCGTTGCAACGATGAGAATGGCATCAGGAGCAAATCGTTTGGTTTTGAAAATATTGACTCACGTGGAAAATTGAGTCACAGCGTCAAACTTTTATTTTCAAAAATAAGCAATGCAGCTTAAATTTTTATCTAAACAATCCCATTATCATTATGTTCGCCAATACAACGCCACTTTCTTACACATTCCTGAATTCAGTTTTATTCATAAAGGCAAGAACTATTGCAGGCTTTCTTTTTCGGAAATCATGAAATTGGACAGTGTTCTACAGTTTTCAATAACGACAAAGGATGTTTAATAAAAGTATGTCAAATTTGGTGGTTTGAACTGAATTTTCGAAGTGACAGATCGAGACGGCGCAGGCTCTACTCCATCAGACATTATTGAATAAAGTACAGAGATATTTCCAGTAATATATTAAAACGATAACAGGTTCGAACACAATAATTAAATTAGCTTATTTTCTCAACTGTCAAGCATACCTGCTTTTCGGCTTCCTGGGTCAATTCTCAGTGGGGAGATGGGCTAGATCGCTGGATCACTTGAATCCTATTTTCAAAGCGAGTGTTCTGTGTTCCTTGATTTTGAAACCTTTTACTCTTTTTAGTTTATCTGTACATTTTCCGAAGTTTCATGTAGTGGGACTTTGCTTTATGAAGATCGGTATTGCGGGTGAAGGGGAGTTGTGAATGGCAGAAACCATTTTTGAGAAATATTAATGTAAAAATATCTCGTAACATGAAATTTATTGCTGACAATGAGTTTGTGATATGATATATCACGTGAAAGACAAACGCAAAATATTCCTGCGACAAATTTCGGAAAAAGGCGCTTGAAAATTTCCGAGCAGCTAATCTCCTTCTTCAGTTAAAAGACGACTTTTAAAAATATATATGAGAATTTGCTATTTAAAAGTATTTTGAGACTTGTTTTATTGTTAAGAAATAAACACTCAGAGATGTATTCAGTCTTGTATATTGACATATATAATCAACTAATTCATTATAAGCTGAAAATAATGATTTTCAAAAAAGCTGATTTTAGTATTAATTAATATACATAAGTTATTTCTAGTTATTCACACATTATCCAAATGATAGCAATCGTAGTGCGGATTTTCATTCGTAGAGACATTTCCAACTTTGAAGTGAATGATGGTTTCCCATGAGATCGAATGAAAGACAAAAAAGTGTAAGTGGACTTGCATCCGAATAAAAGAGAATTTTTACAAAAACGCAGATTGAATTCAAAATATAAATTTACTAAAAGTACGATCGAAAAATATTGTTTATAAAGACTGAAAATTCTTGTATACAAATATATCAAATTGATTTTTTATTTAAGAAAAGATTGCAATTTTAATTCTTCTTTAAATCAAAAATTTTCACCAAAATGCTTTTTTAGCACTTTCCAACCTAGTTGAAAAGTGCTTATGACTTCGGTTTGTCTGGCCGGATGGCCGTATGGCCGTCTGGCCGTCTGGCCGTCTGTCCGTGCTCTAACTCCCGTAAATATGCTCGGATTGCTCTGCAATTTTCATATGTTATTGTCGTTATCTATGGCACGTTCCCTATTTTAACTGAAGTGTGTAGTACTTATAGTTTTCTTACAGGGACACTCAAAAGAATTCCGTTACATTGCGGTCTATGGGGAAAAATCATTTGCGGTTTATTTTAAAAATGTTTCACTATCGTAAACGCATTGAAATTTATATAGATCACTAAGATGCATTAGAAGAAGCTTAATATGGAATAGTAGGTGTATAGCACTTAGAGTTACTTTACAGGGACAGTCAAAATAATTCCGTTACATTACGTCTATGGAGAAAAATCGTCTGCGGCTTATTTAAATAACTAGTATATAACCCCGTCAAAAATGACGGATTGTTGATCTGCGTTTCATTTTCATAAGTCTTCATACAAACAAACAGCATGGAGATTTATTATTGAAAGGTTTGTATTGTAGAAAAATACATTTTAAAAAGGACAAATGATTTCTAAAAATAAAAATAATAAGGAGATATATATATATATATATATATATATATATATATTTTTTTTTTTTTTTTTTTTTTTTACTTAGTATTAAATTTCTGAAATAGTTCAACGATTGGACAAAATCAAATATTAACAAATAATCCATGTGCGAAAGTTTTTGTAGAAAAGTGTTATCAATGAGTTTTTAAACAGCTTGACTTACCATATAACTCATTGTTTGATTACATAAGCAAAATTAAATGGAAATTACACTGTACTATGCATTTCTTATATTTTAATTACGTTTGATAAGAAAGAATCATTTTACAGTATATGACCCAATATCCGAAAATCCAAAATCCGGAAAAACCCGAAGTCCGGAAAGAAAAAATCGAAAATTTTCTAAATTTGTAAATTTTTACTAAAATTTTAGATTTTCTGAAATTTTTCGAAAATTTTACCGATTTCTAATTTTTTTTCAGTCCATTGTGTTTCAATGTTTAATCACTAAAATATTGTTACTTCAGTGGCGGGTGAACACGGTCCCCCCCCCCCCTCTTCTCTTTCCGAAATTAAAAACAAATCATTTTTCTCTCAAATTTTAGTTTAAAATTAATTTATATTACGATTCGTTAGAAACAAAAAATAGTTATGTATTTATTTTATCAGGGGTGATTCTGTTCAAGTTTTCCTAAAAATTTAAGGCATTCGATTTCGAAAATTTAAGTCTTCAGTCCAAAATTTCGAACATAAAGATCTCGAATTTTGAACGATAGTCGCCGAAAAAAAATCAGTTATGTCTATCGTTCGCAGAAAAAATAGAAAATTTCATCAAAGGATTGTGGAAACAACGTGAATTTCGTCAAAGTACCAAAAATAAAAACGCAAATTTCGTTGCAGGACTGCAAAAGAAAAAAAAAAAAAAAAAAAAAAAAAAAAAAGAACGCTAATTTTGTTAACAAATTGCAGAAAAACGCGATTTCCTACAAAGGCTTACGAAGAAGACGCAAATTTCTTCCAAGGACTCCGAAAAAAATGTAAAATTTCATCAAGGGATCACAAAAAAAAAAAAAAAAAAAAAAAAAAAATGGTTTAAGGATCGCAAAAAAAAAACTGCGAATTTCGTCAAATAATCGCGGAAAAACATGAATTTCTTCAAAGGATCTAGAAAAAAAAAACACAAATTTCTTCAAAGCACTGCGAAAAAATGTCTAATTTCGTTAAGCGATCGCGAAAAAAGTGAAATTTCGTCAAAGGATCGAAAAACACAACCGCTAATTTCGTCAATCTCAGAAAAAACTCGAATTTTGTCAAAGGATCGTGAATAAAAGGCAAATTTCGTCAGAGAATAGCAAAAAACGCAAATTTCCTCCAAGGATCGCCAAAAGAAAACGCAAATTTCTTCAAAGGACTACGAAAAAATGAAATTTTGTCAAAGAACAGCAGAAAAAATGCAAATTTTGTCAAAGAATCACGAAAAAAAAACATGAATTTTGTCAAATAATCGTGGATTTCGGGTCTGGAAGTAAATTTCAAAATCCACCAGTAGATGGCGACACTATACTGAATCAATCTCAAATCTCTCCCAAGGAAATAAATCACCGCATTCTGAAAAAAAAAAAGTGCTTACAGAATTTTTTTTTTTTACAGAAATGTTAATATACATTTTTTTTATGAAATAGTGTTTTAAGGTTTTAAACAAAATTAAAAGATTTAAAAGCTTGAATATGCTTTGACAAATATTTAAACGACGAAAGTAGATAATATAACTTCTTTTTCAGTAAGCCTAACATGGCGTTTAACTACGGTCGAATCGCAGAGTGGTACAACCCGGTACCGTTACAGACACTTTCTCGCCTTTGGATTTTATTATAAGTAAGATGTTCCACTATTTTAAACGCATTGAAGTTTATATATATTACTAAGGTGCATTACAAGAGGCTTACTACAGAATAGTGTGTGTATAGCAGTCATCGTTCATTTACAGGGACACACAAAAGAATTCTCTACTGTCTGTTAACAATAATTCCTGGAAGTGCGTTTTAAGTTATTGAACGCGATTTTAATCTTAACTAGCTTTTTGTCTATTACGTGGTGTGTATAAATTCTGTAGATCCTATACAGGGCAGCACAAAAGTTCGCGAACACATTTCCGTTTATTGACAGAAACTCCAGAAGGAGAATTTAAACTGTGCTACGCGTTTCCTAACTAAACTAAAATTTAGCATCCTATGTATATATACAAATCTATAGATCATATACAGGGCTACATAAAAGTATTCTGATATTTTTCCGAATATTGTATATATTGAAAATTCCTGAAATTACGTTTTTAAATATGTTATGCGTTTTCCAAATTGTTTACTTAGATGTCATCTTTCAGCTTATTAAACGGTAATGATTTGTAAAATTATTTTAGAAGCGTTGGAAAGTGCTACATAATCTATGCTTGACGCATGATTTTTCGTTCTTGTCTATTTTTCTCTAACTCTATGATCAAATGAAATTACTACACGTATGTGGATGTTGGTGGTTCGACAGGGGGAGGGGGGAGGGGGGGAGGGACGAGTGCACTCACAAATACATTGCTTCATATCACGGAATGAAAATCGTAGATAATGTGAAATTAGACATTTTCGTATATCACACTACGCCACGGGTAAATACCATTATTTACACTTTCGGGTGCAAATAAGATTGAAAGAGAGACACTGAATTTGTAGAAAGAACTCTTCAACTTATGTAGACGTAACTGTTAAGAATGTGCAGCTATTAGTTGTAGAAGTATGATTTTATACTTACTAATGTATACTGATATATTTAAATTGATTGACAATTGCATGAGGATCTTTGAAAAACTGCAATTTCACCGTAACATGTGTTGTATTATTATTGATGACAATAATGGTTATTGAAAGGATGATGAAAGATTATGTAAAACAATTGTGTTATTATTTATTTTGAAATAATGACACTGAATTTGTGGATAGCTTGTCTTGAACTTCTGCACACATAATCGCTAAGAATATAAATCTGTCAGTTCTAGAAGTATAATTTTGTAATTACTAAAGTATATTCATATATGTAAACTGATAAAACACAGAGTCTTTGGAAAGATGCGATTTCAATGTAATAATTTAGTTTTATCAAAAAACATCCCTTTAATTTTCAAAAATATATCCAGTCATTACTTCAAGTGTATTCATTTATTTGGAGTTTATCTAATTTTGATGACAGTTTTAGAAAAATTTTAAGCTATACTCTCTCATATATTATATAAAAAGTTATTTTATAAGGGTGGAACAAATGAAAAATGAACAACGATTATAATTTGCTTTATTATTGTATAAGCGTGGTGAACCTAAGTGTAAAGGTAGAGAGACAAGTAACAAAGGTAATCACTACAGCGGAAATAGACTAGAACTAGGTAATCACGCAGAAGCACGTGATATGCGCCGGCGGCCGACCAACAGTATCGTCCGGAAGGCAATTCGTTGTTGCTGTTATTCCTCAACGACTGCGGACTTGTTGCGAATAAAAAAGAGCGAATAGGTGTTATTAGTTATTAGTGACTGAACGAGTTGGATTTCGCGAAATGCATCGGTAAATGAAAGCAGTGTACGGGAAACATGCTTTGTCATTGACTCGTGTGCAGGACAGACAAAAGCACTTCCTTGAGGGGATCTGGTGAAGTTTTCATGGACAGGATCCGAAACCATCCGTATAAAAAGGATCTTTCACTATATGGCTTTCCCATATATAGTCCGCTGAAAACGACCTTGAAGGGTCACCGTTTTAACTTGAACAGTGAAGTCACGGACATTGTTCGAAACAGGTTCCTATTTCAACAAGACGATTTCGATGGTCAAGATATTCATCGCTTGCAGAAACAGTAGGACAAGTGCTTGCGTAGCTTTGGAGATTATGTTTGAAATGTGCCAAATGCTGAGATGCATTTAGTTCTAGAATAAAGTGAAATGGAAAAGATTCGTCCCAAAATAATACGACAGATATTGTACAGAAGAAGAAATTAAATATTTATGCGGAGATGCATTTATTTCTGGAGGAAAGTAAATGCCTCTTCGTTGAAATAAACAAGATTCGTCCCGAAATAATACGACAGATATTGTACAGAAGAAGAAATTAAATATTTATGCGGAGATGCATTTATTTCTGGTGGAAAGTAAATGCCTCTTCGTTGAAATAAACAAGATTCGTCCCGAAATCATACGACAGATATTGTACAGAAGAAGAAATTAAATATTTATACGGAGATGCATTTATTTCTGGTGGAAAGTAAATGCCTCTTCGTTGAAATAAACAAGATTCGTCCCTTAATAATACGACAGATATTGTACAGAAGAAGAAATTAAATATTTATGCGGAGATGCATTTATTTCTGGAGGAAAGTAAATGCCTCTTCGTTGAAATAAACAAGATTCGTCCCGAAATAATACGACAGATATTGTACAGAAGAAGAAATAAAATATTTATGCGGAGATGCATTTAATTCTGGTGGAAAGTAAATGCCTCTTCGTTGAAAAAAACCAGATTCGTCCCGAAATAATACGACAGATATTGTACAGAAGAAGAAATTAAATATTTATGCGGAGATGCATTTATTTCTGGAGGAAAGTAAATGCCTCTTCTTTAAAATAAACAAGATTCGTCTCGAAATAAAACGACAGATATTGTACAGAAGAAGAAATTAAATATTTATGCGGAGATGCATTTATTTCTGGTGGAAAGTAAATGCCTCTTCGTTGAAATAAACAAGATTCATCCCGAAATAATACGACAGATATTGTACAGAAGTTGAAATTAAATATTTATGCGGATATGCATTTATTTCTAGTGGAAAGTAAATGCCTCTTCTTTAAAATAAACAAGATTCGTCTCGAAATAAAACGACAGATATTGTACAGAAGAAGAAATTAAATATTTATGCGGAGATGCATTTATTTCTGGTGGAAAGTAAATGCCTCTTCGTTGAAATAAACAAGATTCATCCCGAAATAATACGACAGATATTGTACAGAAGAAGAAATTAAATATTTATGCGGAGATGCATTTATTTCTGGAGAAAAGTAAATGCCTCTTCGTTGAAATAAACAAGATTCGTAACGAAATAATACGACAGATATTGTACAGAAGAAGAAATTAAATATTTATGCGGAGATGCATTTATTTCTAGTGGAAAGTAAATGCCTCTTCGTTGAAATAAACAAGATTCGTCCCGAAATAATACGTCAGATATTGTACAGAAATAGAAATTAAATATTTATGCGGAGATGCATTTATTTCTGGAGAAAAGTAAATGCCTCTCCGTCGAAATAAACAAGATTCGTAACGAAATAATACGACAGATATTGTACAGAAGAAGAAATTAAATATTTATGCGGAGATGCATTTATTTCTAGTGGAAAGTAAATGCCTCTTCGTTGAAATAAACAAGATTCGTCCCGAAATAATACGTCAGATATTGTACAGAAGAAATTAAATATTTATGTGGAGATGCATTTATTTCTGGAGGAAAGTAAATGCCTCTTCGTTGAAATAAACAAGATTCGTCCCGAAATAATACGACAGATATTTATACAGAAGAAGAAATTAAATATTTATGCGGAGATGCATTTATTTCTGGAGAAAACTAAATGCCTCTTCGTTGAAATAAACAAGATTCGTCCGGAAATATTACGACAGATATTGTACAGAAGAAGAAATTAAATATTTATGCGGAGATGCATTTATTTCTGGTGGAAAGTAAATGCCTCTTCGTTGAAATAAACAAGATTCGTCCCGAAATCATACGACAGATATTGTACAGAAGAAGAAATTAAATATTTATGCGGAGATGCATTTATTTCTTGTGGAAAGTAAATGCCTCTTCGTTGAAATAAACAAGATTCGTCCCGAAATGATACGACAGATATTGTACAGAAGAAGAAATTAAATATTTATGCGGAGATGCATTTATTTCTGGAGGAAAGTAAATGCCTCTTCGTTGAAATAAACAAGATTCGTCCCGAAATAATGCGACAGATATTGTACAGAAGAAGAAATAAAATATTTATGCGGAGATGCATTTATTTCTGGTGGAAAGTAAATGCCTCTTCGTTGAAATAAACAAGATTCGTCCCGAAATAATACGACAGATATTGTACAGAAGAAGAAATTAAATATTTATGCGGAGATGCATTTATTTCTGGAGGAAAGTAAATGCCTCTTCTTTAAAATAAACAAGATTCGTCTCGAAATAAAACGACAGATATTGTACAGAAGAAGAAATTAAATATTTATGCGGAGATGCATTTATTTCTGGTGGAAAGTAAATGCCTCTTCGTTGAAATAAACAAGATTCATCCCGAAATAATACGACAGATATTGTACAGAAGTTGAAATTAAATATTTATGCGGATATGCATTTATTTCCGGAGGAAAGTAAATTCCTCTTCGTTGAAATAAACAAGATTCGTCCCGCATAATACGACAGATATTGTGCAGAAGAAGAAATTAAATATTTATGTGGAGATGCATTTATTTCTGGAAAAAAGTAAATGCCTCTTCGTTGAAATAAACAAGATTCGTCCCGAAATAATACGACAGATATTGTACAGAAGAAGAAATTAAATATTTATGCGGAGATGCATTTATTTCTAGTGGAAAGTAAATGCCTCTTCGTTGAAATAAACAAGATTCGTCCCGAAATAATACGTCAGATATTGTACAGAAATAGAAATTAAATATTTATGCGGATATGCATTTATTTCTGGAGAAAAGTAAATGACTCTCCGTCGAAATAAACAAGATTCGAAGCGAAATAATACGACAGATATTGTACAGAAGCAGAAATTAAATATTTATGTGGAGATGCATTTATTTCTAGTGGAAAGTAAATGCCTCTTCGTTGAAATAAACAAGATTCGTCCCGAAATAATACGTCAGATATTGTACAGAAGAAATTAAATATTTATGCAGAGATGCATTTATTTCTGGAGGAAAGTAAATGCCTCTTCGTTGAAATAAACAAGATTCGACCCGAAATAATACGACAGATATTGGACAGAAGAAGAAATTAAATATTTATGCGGAGATGCATTTATTTCTGGAGGAAAGTAAATGCCTCTTTGTTGAAATAAACAAGATTCGTCCCGAAATAATACGACAGATATTGTACAGAAGAAGAAATTAAATATTTATGCGGAGATGCATTTATTTCTGGTGGAAAGTAAATGCCTCTTCGTTGAAATAAACAAGATTCGTCCCGAAATCATACGACAGATATTGTACAGAAGAAGAAATTAAATATTTATACGGAGATGCATTTATTTCTGGTGGAAAGTAAATGCCTCTTCGTTGAAATAAACAAGATTCGTCCCTTAATAATACGACAGATATTGTACAGAAGAAGAAATTAAATATTTATGCGGAGATGCATTTATTTCTGGAGGAAAGTAAATGCCTCTTCGTTGAAATAAACAAGATTCGTCCCGAAATAATACGACAGATATTGTACAGAAGAAGAAATTAAATATTTATGCGGAGATGCATTTCTTTCTGGAGGAAAGTAAATGCCTCTTCTTTAAAATAAACAAGATTCGTCTCGAAATAAAACGACAGATATTGTACAGAAGAAGAAATTAAATATTTATGCGGAGATGCATTTATTTCTGGTGGAAAGTAAATGCCTCTTCGTTGAAATAAACAAGATTCATCCCGAAATAATACGACAGATATTGTACAGAAGTTGAAATTAAATATTTATGCGGATATGCATTTATTTCCGGAGGAAAGTAAATTCCTCTTCGTTGAAATAAACAAGATTCGTCCCGCATAATACGACAGATATTGTGCAGAAGAAGAAATTAAATATTTGTGCGGAGATGCATTTATTTCTGGAAAAAAGTAAAGGCCTTTTTGTTGAAATAAACAAGATTCGTCCCGAAATAATACGACAGATATTGTACAGAAGAAGAAATTAAATATTTATGCGGAGATGCATTTATTTCTGGAGAAAAGTAAATGCCTCTTCGTTGAAATAAACAAGATTCGTAACGAAATAATACGACAGATATTGTACAGAAGAAGAAATTAAATATTTATGCGGAGATGCATTTATTTCTAGTGGAAAGTAAATGCCTCTTCGTTGAAATAAACAAGATTCGTCCCGAAATAATACGTCAGATATTGTACAGAAATAGAAATTAAATATTTATGCGGAGATGCATTTATTTCTGGAGAAAAGTAAATGACTCTCCGTCGAAATAAACAAGATTCGAAGCGAAATAATACGACAGATATTGTACAGAAGCAGAAATTAAATATTTATGTGGAGATGCATTTATTTCTAGTGGAAAGTAAATGCCTCTTCGTTGAAATAAACAAGATTCGTCCCGAAATAATACGTCAGATATTGTACAGAAGAAATTAAATATTTATGCAGAGATGCATTTATTTCTGGAGGAAAGTAAATGCCTCTTCGTTGAAATAAACAAGATTCGACCCGAAATAATACGACAGATATTGGACAGAAGAAGAAATTAAATATTTATGCGGAGATGCATTTATTTCTGGAGGAAAGTAAATGCCTCTTCGTTGAAATAAACAAGATTCGTCCCGAAATAATACGACAGATATTGTACAGAAGAAGAAATTAAATATTTATGCGGAGATGCATTTATTTCTGGTGGAAAGTAAATGCCTCTTCGTTGAAATAAACAAGATTCGTCCCGAAATCATACGACAGATATTGTACAGAAGAAGAAATTAAATATTTATACGGAGATGCATTTATTTCTGGTGGAAAGTAAATGCCTCTTCGTTGAAATAAACAAGATTCGTCCCTTAATAATACGACAGATATTGTACAGAAGAAGAAATTAAATATTTATGCGGAGATGCATTTATTTCTGGAGGAAAGTAAATGCCTCTTCGTTGAAATAAACAAGATTCGTCCCGAAATAATACGACAGATATTGTACAGAAGAAGAAATTAAATATTTATGCGGAGATGCATTTCTTTCTGGAAAAAAGTAAAGGCCTTTTTGTTGAAATAAACAAGATTCGTCCCGAAATAATACGACAGATATTGTACAGAAGAAGAAATTAAATATTTATGCGGAGATGCATTTATTTCTGGAGAAAAGTAAATGCCTCTTCGTTGAAATAAACAAGATTCGTAACGAAATAATACGACAGATATTGTACAGAAGAAGAAATTAAATATTTATGCGGAGATGCATTTATTTCTAGTGGAAAGTAAATGCCTCTTCGTTGAAATAAACAAGATTCGTCCCGAAATAATACGTCAGATATTGTACAGAAATAGAAATTAAATATTTATGCGGAGATGCATTTATTTCTGGAGAAAAGTAAATGCCTCTCCGTCGAAATAAACAAGATTCGTAACGAAATAATACGACAGATATTGTACAGAAGAAGAAATTAAATATTTATGCGGAGATGAATTTATTTCTAGTGGAAAGTAAATGCCTCTTCGTTGAAATAAACAAGATTCGTCCCGAAATAATACGTCAGATATTGTACAGAAGAAGTTAAATATTTATGTGGAGATGCATTTATTTCTGGAGGAAAGTAAATGCCTCTTCGTTGAAATAAACAAGATTCGTCCCGAAATAATACGACAGATATTGTACAGAAGAAGAAATTAAATATTTATGCGGAGATGCATTTATTTCTGGAGAAAACTAAATGCCTCTTCGTTGAAATAAACAAGATTCGTCCGGAAATATTACGACAGATATTGTACAGAAGAAGAAATTAAATATTTATGCGGAGATGCATTTATTTCTGGTGGAAAGTAAATGCCTCTTCGTTGAAATAAACAAGATTCGTCCCGAAATCATACGACAGATATTGTACAGAAGAAGAAATTAAATATTTATGCGGAGATGCATTTATTTCTGGTGGAAAGTAAATGCCTCTTCGTTGAAATAAACAAGATTCGTCCCTTAATAATACGACAGATATTGTACAGAAGAAGAAATTAAATATTTATGCGGAGATGCATTTATTTCTGGAGGAAAGTAAATGCCTCTTCGTTGAAATAAACAAGATTCGTCCCGAAATAATACGACAGATATTGTACAGAAGAAGAAATAAAATATTTATGCGGAGATGCATTTATTTCTGGTGGAAAGTAAATGCCTCTTCGTTGAAAAAAACAAGATTCGTCCCGAAATAATACGACAGATATTGTACAGAAGAAGAAATTAAATATTTATGCGGAGATGCATTTATTTCTGGAGGAAAGTAAATGCCTCTTCTTTAAAATAAACAAGATTCGTCTCGAAATAAAACGACAGATATTGCACAGAAGAAGAAATTAAATATTTATGCGGAGATGCATTTATTTCTGGTGGAAAGTAAATGCCTCTTCGTTGAAATAAACAAGATTCATCCCGAAATAATACGACAGATATTGTACAGAAGTTGAAATTAAATATTTATGCGGATATGCATTTATTTCCGGAGGAAAGTAAATTCCTCTTCGTTGAAATAAACAAGATTCGTCCCGCATAATACGACAGATATTGTGCAGAAGAAGAAATTAAATATTTGTGCGGAGATGCATTTATTTCTGGAAAAAAGTAAATGCCTCTTCGTTGAAATAAACAAGATTCGTACCGAAATAATACGACAGATATTGTACAGAAGAAGAAAGTAAATATTTATGCGGAGATGCATTTATTTCTGGAGGAAAGTAAATGCCTCTTCGTTGAAATAAACAAGATTCGTCACGAAATAATACGACAGATATTGTACAGAAGAAGAAATAAAATATTTATGCGGAGATGCATTTATTTCTGGTGGAAAGTAAATGCCTCTTCGTTGAAAAAAACAAGATTCGTCCCGAAATAATACGACAGATATTGTACGGAAGAAGAAATTAAATATTTATGCGGAGATGCATTTATTTCTGGAGGAAAGTAAATGCCTCTTCGTTGAAATAAACAAGATTCGTCCCGCATAATACAACAGATATTGTGCAGAAGAAGAAATTAAATATTTGTGCGGAGATGCTTTTTTTTCTGGAAAAAAGTAAATGCCTCTTCGTTGAAATAAACAAGATTCGTCCCGAAATAATACGACAGATATTGTACAGAAGAAGAAATTAAATATTTATGCGGAGATGCATTTATTTCTGGAGAAAAGTAAATGCCTCTTCGTTGAAATAAACAAGATTCGTCCGGAAATAATACGTCAGATATTGTACAGAAATAGAAATTAAATATTTATGCGGAGATGCATTTATTTCTGGAGAAAAGTAAATGCCTCTCCGTCGAAATAAACAAGATTCGTAACGAAATAATACGACAGATATTGTACAGAAGAAGAAATTAAATATTTATGCGGAGATGCATTTATTTCTAGTGGAAAGTAAATGCCTCTTCGTTGAAATAAACAAGATTCGTCCCGAAATAATACGTCAGATATTGTACAGAAGTTGAAATTAAATATTTATGCGGATATGCATTTATTTCCGGAGGAAAGTAAATTCCTCTTCTTTAAAATAAACAAGATTCGTCTCGAAATAAAACGACAGATATTGCACAGAAGAAGAAATTAAATATTTATGCGGAGATGCATTTATTTCTGGAGGAAAGTAAATGCCTCTTCTTTAAAATAAACAAGATTCGTCTCGAAATAAAACGACAGATATTGTACAGAAGAAGAAATTAAATATTTATGCGGAGATGCATTTATTTCTGGTGGAAAGTAAATGCCTCTTCGTTGAAATAAACAAGATTCATGACCGAAATAATACGACAGATATTGTACAGAAGTTGAAATTAAATATTTATGCGGATATGCATTTATTTCCGGAGGAAAGTAAATTCCTCTTCGTTGAAATAAACAAGATTCGTCCCGCATAATACGACAGATATTGTGCAGAAGAAGAAATTAAATATTTATGCGGAGATGCATTTATTTCTGGAGGAAAGTAAATGCCTCTTCGTTGAAATAAACAAGATTCGTCACGAAATAATACGACAGATATTGTACAGAAGAAGAAATAAAATATTTATGCGGAGATGCATTTATTTCTGGTGGAAAGTAAATGCCTCTTCGTTGAAAAAAACAAGATTCGTCCCGAAATAATACGACAGATATTGTACAGAAGAAGAAATTAAATATTTATGCGGAGATGCATTTATTTCTGGAGGAAAGTAAATGCCTCTTCTTTAAAATAAACAAGATTCGTCTCGAAATAAAACAACAGATATTGTACAGAAGAAGAAATTATATATTTATGCGGAGATGCATTTATTTCTGGTGGAAAGTAAATGCCTCTTCGTTGAAATAAACAAGATTCATCCCGAAATAATACGACAGATATTGTACAGAAGTTGAAATTAAATATTTATGCGGATATGCATTTATTTCCGGAGGAAAGTAAATTCCTCTTCGTTGAAATAAACAAGATTCGTCCCGCATAATACGACAGATATTGTGCAGAAGAAGAAATTAAATATTTGTGCGGAGATGCATTTATTTCTGGAAAAAAGTAAATGCCTCTTCGTTGAAATAAACAAGATTCGTACCGAAATAATACGACAGATATTGTACAGAAGAAGAAAGTAAATATTTATGCGGAGATGCATTTATTTCTGGAGGAAAGTAAATGCCTCTTCGTTGAAATAAACAAGATTCGTCACGAAATAATACGACAGATATTGTACAGAAGAAGAAATAAAATATTTATGCGGAGATGCATTTATTTCTGGTGGAAAGTAAATGCCTCTTCGTTGAAAAAAACAAGATTCGTCCCGAAATAATACGACAGATATTGTACGGAAGAAGAAATTAAATATTTATGCGGAGATGCATTTATTTCTGGAGGAAAGTAAATGCCTCTTCGTTGAAATAAACAAGATTCGTCCCGCATAAAACAACAGATATTGTGCAGAAGAAGAAATTAAATATTTGTGCGGAGATGCTTTTTTTTCTGGAAAAAAGTAAATGCCTCTTCGTTGAAATAAACAAGATTCGTCCCGAAATAATACGACAGATATTGTACAGAAGAAGAAATTAAATATTTATGCGGAGATGCATTTATTTCTGGAGAAAAGTAAATGCCTCTTCGTTGAAATAAACAAGATTCGTCCGGAAATAATACGTCAGATATTGTACAGAAATAGAAATTAAATATTTATGCGGAGATGCATTTATTTCTGGAGAAAAGTAAATGCCTCTCCGTCGAAATAAACAAGATTCGTAACGAAATAATACGACAGATATTGTACAGAAGAAGAAATTAAATATTTATGCGGAGATGCATTTATTTCTAGTGGAAAGTAAATGCCTCTTCGTTGAAATAAACAAGATTCGTCCCAAAATAATACGTCAGATATTGTACAGAAGAAATTAAATATTTATGTGGAGATGCATTTATTTCTGGAGGAAAGTAAATGCCTCTTCTTTAAAATAAACAAGATTCGTCTCGAAATAAAACGACAGATATTGTACAGAAGAAGAAATTAAATATTTATGCGGAGATGCATTTATTTCTGGAGGAAAGTAAATGCCTCTTCTTTAAAATAAACAAGATTCGTCTCGAAATAAAACGACAGATATTGTACAGAAGAAGAAATTAAATATTTATGCGGAGATGCATTTATTTCTGGTGGAAAGTAAATGCCTCTTCGTTGAAATAAACAAGATTCATCCCGAAATAATACGACAGATATTGTACAGAAGTTGAAATTAAATATTTATGCGGATATGCATTTATTTCCGGAGGAAAGTAAATTCCTCTTCGTTGAAATAAACAAGATTCGTCCCGCATAATACGACAGATATTGTGCAGAAGAAGAAATTAAATATTTGTGTGGAGATGCATTTATTTCTGGAAAAAAGTAAATGCCTCTTCGTTGAAATAAACAAGATTCGTCCCGAAATAATACGACAGATATTGTACAGAAGAAGAAATTAAATATTTATGCGGAGATGCATTTATTTCTAGTGGAAAGTAAATGCCTCTTCGTTGAAATAAACAAGATTCGTCCCGAAATAATACGTCAGATATTGTACAGAAATAGAAATTAAATATTTATGCGGAGATGCATTTATTTCTGGAGAAAAGTAAATGACTCTCCGTCGAAATAAACAAGATTCGAAGCGAAATAATACGACAGATATTGTACAGAAGAAGAAATTAAATATTTATGCGGAGATGCATTTATTTCTAGTGGAAAGTAAATGCCTCTTCGTTGAAATAAACAAGATTCGTCCCGAAATAATACGTCAGATATTGTACAGAAGAAATTAAATATTTATGCAGAGTTGCATTTATTTCTGGAGGAAAGTAAATGCCTCTTCGTTGAAATAAACAAGATTCGACCCGAAATAATACGACAGATATTGTACAGAAGAAGAAATTAAATATGTATGGGGAGATGCATTTATTTCTGGAGGAAAGTAAATGCCTCTTCGTTGAAATAAACAAGATTCGTCCCGAAATAATACGACAGATATTGTACAGAAGAAGAAATTAAATATTTATGCGGATATGCATTTATTTCCGGAGGAAAGTAAATTCCTCTTCGTTGAAATAAACAAGATTCGTCCCGCATAATACGACAGATATTGTGCAGAAGAAGAAATTAAATATTTGTGCGGAGATGCATTTATTTCTGGAAAAAAGTAAATGCCTCTTCGTTGAAATAAACAAGATTCGTACCGAAATAATACGACAGATATTGTACAGAAGAAGAAATTAAATATTTATGCGGAGATGCATTTATTTCTGGAGGAAAGTAAATGCCTCTTCGTTGAAATAAACAAGATTCGTCACGAAATAATACGACAGATATTGTACAGAAGAAGAAATAAAATATTTATGCGGAGATGCATTTATTTCTGGTGGAAAGTAAATGCCTCTTCGTTGAAAAAAACAAGATTCGTCCCGAAATAATACGACAGATATTGTACGGAAGAAGAAATTAAATATTTATGCGGAGATGCATTTATTTCTGGAGGAAAGTAAATGCCTGTTCGTTGAAATAAACAAGATTCGTCCCGCATAATACAACAGATATTGTGCAGAAGAAGAAATAAAATATTTATGCGGAGATGCATTTATTTCTGGTGGAAAGTAAATGCCTCTTCGTTGAAAAAAACAAGATTCGTCCCGAAATAATACGACAGATATTGTACGGAAGAAGAAATTAAATATTTATGCGGAGATGCATTTATTTCTGGAGGAAAGTAAATGCCTCTTCGTTGAAATAAACAAGATTCGTCCCGCATAATACAACAGATATTGTGCAGAAGAAGAAATTAAATATTTGTGCGGAGATGCATTTATTTCTGGAAAAAAGTAAATGCCTCTTCGTTGAAATAAACAAGATTCGTCCCGAAATAATACGACAGATATTGTACAGAAGAAGAAATTAAATATTTATGCGGAGATGCATTTATTTCTGGAGAAAAGTAAATGCCTCTTCGTTGAAATAAACAAGATTCGTCCGGAAATAATACGTCAGATATTGTACAGAAATAGAAATTAAATATTTATTCGGAGATGCATTTATTTCTGGAGAAAAGTAAATGCCTCTCCGTCGAAATAAACAAGATTCGTAACGAAATAATACGACAGATATTGTACAGAAGAAGAAATTAAATATTTATGCGGAGATGCATTTATTTCTCGAGGAAAGTAAATGCCTCTTCTTTAAAATAAACAAGATTCATCTCGAAATAAAACGACAGATATTGTACAGAAGAAGAAATTAAATATTTATGCGGAGATGCATTTATTTCTCGAGGAAAGTAAATGCCTCTTCTTTAAAATAAACAAGATTCATCTCGAAATAAAACGACAGATATTGTACAGAAGAAGAAATTAAATATTTATGCGGAGATGCATTTATTTCTGGTGGAAAGTAAATGCCTCTTCGTTGAAATAAACAAGATTCATCCCGAAATAATACGACAGATATTGTACAGAAGTTGAAATTAAATATTTATGCGGATATGCATTTATTTCCGGAGGAAAGTAAATTCCTCTTCGTTGAAATAAACAAGATTCGTCCCGCATAATACGACAGATATTGTGCAGAAGAAGAAATTAAATATTTATGTGGAGATGCATTTATTTCTGGAAAAAAGTAAATGCCTCTTCGTTGAAATAAACAAGATTCGTCCCGAAATAATACGACAGATATTGTACAGAAGAAGAAATTAAATATTTATGCGGAGATGCATTTATTTCTGGTGGAAAGTAAATACCTCTTCGTTGAAATAAACAAGATTCGTCCCGAAATGATACGACAGATATTGTACAGAAGAAGAAATTAAATATTTATGCGGAGATGCATTTATTTCTGCTGGAAAGTAAATGCCTCTTCGTTGAAATAAACAAGATTCGTCCCGAAATAATACGACAGATATTGTAAAGAAGAAGAAATTAAATATTTATGCGGAGATGCATTTATTTCTGGAGGAAAGTAAATGCCTCTTCGTTGAAATAAACAAGATTCGTCCCGAAATAATACGACAGTTATTGTACAGAAGAAGAAATTAAATATTTATGCGGAGATGCATTTATTTCTGGAGAAAAGTCAATGCCTCTTCGTTGAGATAAACAAGATTCGTCCGGAAATAATACGGCAGGTATTGTACAGAAGAAGAAATTAAATATTTATGCGGATATGCATTTATTTCTGGAGGAAAGTAAATGCCTCTTCGTTGAAATAAACAAGATTCGTCCCGAAATAATACGACAGATATTGTACAGAAGAAGAAATAAAATATTTATGCGGAGATGCATTTATTTCTGAAGAAAAGTAAATGCCTCTCCGTCGGAATAAACAAGATTCGTAACGAAATAATACGACAGATATTGTACAGAAGAAGAAATTAAATATTTATGCGGAGATGCATTTATTTCTAGTGGAAAGTAAATGCCTCTTCGTTGAAATAAACAAGATTCGTCCCGAAATAATACGTCAGATATTGTACAGAAGAAATTAAATATTTATGTGGAGATGCATTTATTTCTGGAGGAAAGTAAATGCCTCTTCTTTAAAATAAACAAGATTCGTCTCGAAATAAAACGACAGATATTGTACAGAAGAAGAAATTAAATATTTATGCGGAGATGCATTTATTTCTGGAGGAAAGTAAATGCCTCTTCTTTAAAATAAACAAGATTCGTCTCGAAATAAAACGACAGATATTGTACAGAAGAAGAAATTAAATATTTATGCGGAGATGCATTTATTTCTGGTGGAAAGTAAATGCCTCTTCGTTGAAATAAACAAGATTCATCCCGAAATAATACGACAGATATTGTACAGAAGTTGAAATTAAATATTTATGCGGATATGCATTTATTTCCGGAGGAAAGTAAATTCCTCTTCGTTGAAATAAACAAGATTCGTCCCGCATAATACGACAGATATTGTGCAGAAGAAGAAATTAAATATTTATGTGGAGATGCATTTATTTCTGGAAAAAAGTAAATGCCTCTTCGTTGAAATAAACAAGATTCGTCCCGAAATAATACGACAGATATTGTACAGAAGAAGAAATTAAATATTTATGCGGATATGCATTTATTTCCGGAGGAAAGTAAATTCCTCTTCGTTGAAATAAACAAGATTCGTCCCGCATAATACGACAGATATTGTGCAGAAGAAGAAATTAAATATTTGTGCGGAGATGCATTTATTTCTGGAAAAAAGTAAATGCCTCTTCGTTGAAATAAACAAGATTCGTCCCGAAATAATACGACAGATATTGTACAGAAGAAGAAATTAAATATTTATGCGGATATGCATTTATTTCTGGAGGAAAGTAAATGCCTCTTCGTTGAAATAAACAAGATTCGACCCGAAATAATACGACAGATATTGTACAGAAGAAGAAATTAAATATGTATGGGGAGATGCATTTATTTCTGGAGGAAAGTAAATGCCTCTTCTTTAAAATAAACAAGATTCGTCTCGAAATAAAACGACAGATATTGTACAGAAGAAGAAATTAAATATTTATGCGGAGATGCATTTATTTCTGGTGGAAAGTAAATGCCTCTTCGTTGAAATAAACAAGATTCATCCCGAAATAATACGACAGATATTGTACAGAAGTTGAAATTAAATATTTATGCGGATATGCATTTATTTCCGGAGGAAAGTAAATTCCTCTTCGTTGAAATAAACAAGATTCGTCCCGCATGATACGACAGATATTGTGCAGAAGAAGAAATTAAATATTTATGTGGAGATGCATTTATTTCTGGAAAAAAGTAAATGCCTCTTCGTTGAAATAAACAAGATTCGTCCCGAAATAATACGACAGATATTGTACAGAAGAAGAAATTAAATATTTATGCGGAGATGCATTTATTTCTAGTAGAAAGTAAATGCCTCTTCGTTGAAATAAACAAGATTCGTCCCGAAATAATACGACAGATATTGTACAGAAGAAATTAAATATTTATGCAGAGATGCATTTATTTCTGGAGGAAAGTAAATGCCTCTTCGTTGAAATAAACAAGATTCGACCCGAAATAATACGACAGATATTGTACAGAAGAAGAAATTAAATATGTATGGGGAGATGCATTTATTTCTGGAGGAAAGTAAATGCCTCTTCGTTGAAATAAACAAGATTCGTCCCGAAATAATACGACAGATATTGTACAGAAGAAGAAATTAAATATTTATGCGGATATGCATTTATTTCCGGAGGAAAGTAAATTCCTCTTCGTTGAAATAAACAAGATTCGTCCCGCATAATACGACAGATATTGTGCAGAAGAAGAAATTAAATATTTGTGCGGAGATGCATTTATTTCTGGAAAAAAGTAAATGCCTCTTCGTTGAAATAAACAAGATTCGTACCGAAATAATATGACAGATATTGTACAGAAGAAGAAATTAAATATTTATGCGGAGATGCATTTATTTCTGGAGGAAAGTAAATGCCTCTTCGTTGAAATAAACAAGATTCGTCACGAAATAATACGACAGATATTGTACAGAAGAAGAAATTAAATATTTATGCGGAGATGCATTTATTTCTGGAGAAAAGTAAATGCCTCTTCGTTGAAATAAACAAGATTCGTAACGAAATAATACGACAGATATTGTACAGAAGAAGAAATTAAATATTTATGCGGAGATGCATTTATTTCTAGTGGAAAGTAAATGCCTCTTCGTTGAAATAAACAAGATTCGTCCCGAAATAATACGTCAGATATTGTACAGAAATAGAAATTAAATATTTATGCGGAGATGCATTTATTTCTGGAGAAAAGTAAATGCCTCTCCGTCGAAATAAACAAGATTCGTAACGAAATAATACGACAGATATTGTACAGAAGAAGAAATTAAATATTTATGCGGAGATGCATTTATTTCTAGTGGAAAGTAAATGCCTCTTCGTTGAAATAAACAAGATTCGTCCCGAAATAATACGTCAGATATTGTACAGAAGAAATTAAATATTTATGTGGAGATGCATTTATTTCTGGAGGAAAGTAAATGCCTCTTCGTTGAAATAAACAAGATTCGTCCCGAAATAATACGACAGATATTGTACAGAAGAAGAAATTAAATATTTATGCGGAGATGCATTTATTTCTGGAGAAAACTAAATGCCTCTTCGTTGAAATAAACAAGATTCGTCCGGAAATATTACGACAGATATTGTACAGAAGAAGAAATTAAATATTTATGCGGAGATGCATTTATTTCTGGTGGAAAGTAAATGCCTCTTCGTTGAAATAAACAAGATTCGTCCCGAAATCATACGACAGATATTGTACAGAAGAAGAAATTAAATATTTATGCGGAGATGCATTTATTTCTTGTGGAAAGTAAATGCCTCTTCGTTGAAATAAACAAGATTCGTCCCGAAATGATACGACAGATATTGTACAGAAGAAGAAATTAAATATTTATGCGGAGATGCATTTATTTCTGGAGGAAAGTAAATGCCTCTTCGTTGAAATAAACAAGATTCGTCCCGAAATAATGCGACAGATATTGTACAGAAGAAGAAATAAAATATTTATGCGGAGATGCATTTATTTCTGGTGGAAAGTAAATGCCTCTTCGTTGAAATAAACAAGATTCGTCCCGAAATAATACGACAGATATTGTACAGAAGAAGAAATTAAATATTTATGCGGAGATGCATTTATTTCTGGAGGAAAGTAAATGCCTCTTCTTTAAAATAAACAAGATTCGTCTCGAAATAAAACGACAGATATTGTACAGAAGAAGAAATTAAATATTTATGCGGAGATGCATTTATTTCTGGTGGAAAGTAAATGCCTCTTCGTTGAAATAAACAAGATTCATCCCGAAATAATACGACAGATATTGTACAGAAGTTGAAATTAAATATTTATGCGGATATGCATTTATTTCCGGAGGAAAGTAAATTCCTCTTCGTTGAAATAAACAAGATTCGTCCCGCATAATACGACAGATATTGTGCAGAAGAAGAAATTAAATATTTATGTGGAGATGCATTTATTTCTGGAAAAAAGTAAATGCCTCTTCGTTGAAATAAACAAGATTCGTCCCGAAATAATACGACAGATATTGTACAGAAGAAGAAATTAAATATTTATGCGGAGATGCATTTATTTCTAGTGGAAAGTAAATGCCTCTTCGTTGAAATAAACAAGATTCGTCCCGAAATAATACGTCAGATATTGTACAGAAATAGAAATTAAATATTTATGCGGAGATGCATTTATTTCTGGAGAAAAGTAAATGACTCTCCGTCGAAATAAACAAGATTCGAAGCGAAATAATACGACAGATATTGTACAGAAGCAGAAATTAAATATTTATGTGGAGATGCATTTATTTCTAGTGGAAAGTAAATGCCTCTTCGTTGAAATAAACAAGATTCGTCCCGAAATAATACGTCAGATATTGTACAGAAGAAATTAAATATTTATGCAGAGATGCATTTATTTCTGGAGGAAAGTAAATGCCTCTTCGTTGAAATAAACAAGATTCGACCCGAAATAATACGACAGATATTGGACAGAAGAAGAAATTAAATATTTATGCGGAGATGCATTTATTTCTGGAGGAAAGTAAATGCCTCTTCGTTGAAATATACAAGATTCGTCCCGAAATAATACGACAGATATTGTACAGAAGAAGAAATTAAATATTTATGCGGAGATGCATTTATTTCTGGTGGAAAGTAAATGCCTCTTCGTTGAAATAAACAAGATTCGTCCCGAAATTATACGACAGATATTGTACAGAAGAAGAAATTAAATATTTATACGGAGATGCATTTATTTCTGGTGGAAAGTAAATGCCTCTTCGTTGAAATAAACAAGATTCGTCCCTTAATAATACGACAGATATTGTACAGAAGAAGAAATTAAATATTTATGCGGAGATGCATTTATTTCTGGAGGAAAGTAAATGCCTCTTCGTTGAAATAAACAAGATTCGTCCCGAAATAATACGACAGATATTGTACAGAAGAAGAAATTAAATATTTATGCGGAGATGCATTTCTTTCTGGAGGAAAGTAAATGCCTCTTCTTTAAAATAAACAAGATTCGTCTCGAAATAAAACGACAGATATTGTACAGAAGAAGAAATTAAATATTTATGCGGAGATGCATTTATTTCTGGTGGAAAGTAAATGCCTCTTCGTTGAAATAAACAAGATTCATCCCGAAATAATACGACAGATATTGTACAGAAGTTGAAATTAAATATTTATGCGGATATGCATTTATTTCCGGAGGAAAGTAAATTCCTCTTCGTTGAAATAAACAAGATTCGTCCCGCATAATACGACAGATATTGTGCAGAAGAAGAAATTAAATATTTGTGCGGAGATGCATTTATTTCTGGAAAAAAGTAAAGGCCTTTTTGTTGAAATAAACAAGATTCGTCCCGAAATAATACGACAGATATTGTACAGAAGAAGAAATTAAATATATATGCGGAGATGCATTTATTTCTGGAGAAAAGTAAATGCCTCTTCGTTGAAATAAACAAGATTCGTAACGAAATAATACGACAGATATTGTACAGAAGAAGAAATTAAATATTTATGCGGAGATGCATTTATTTCTAGTGGAAAGTAAATGCCTCTTCGTTGAAATAAACAAGATTCGTCCCGAAATAATACGTCAGATATTGTACAGAAATAGAAATTAAATATTTATGCGGAGATGCATTTATTTCTGGAGAAAAGTAAATGACTCTCCGTCGAAATAAACAAGATTCGAAGCGAAATAATACGACAGATATTGTACAGAAGCAGAAATTAAATATTTATGTGGAGATGCATTTATTTCTAGTGGAAAGTAAATGCCTCTTCGTTGAAATAAACAAGATTCGTCCCGAAATAATACGTCAGATATTGTACAGAAGAAATTAAATATTTATGCAGAGATGCATTTATTTCTGGAGGAAAGTAAATGCCTCTTCGTTGAAATAAACAAGATTCGACCCGAAATAATACGACAGATATTGGACAGAAGAAGAAATTAAATATTTATGCGGAGATGCATTTATTTCTGGAGGAAAGTAAATGCCTCTTCGTTGAAATAAACAAGATTCGTCCCGAAATAATACGACAGATATTGTACAGAAGAAGAAATTAAATATTTATGCGGAGATGCATTTATTTCTGGTGGAAAGTAAATGCCTCTTCGTTGAAATAAACAAGATTCGTCCCGAAATCATACGACAGATATTGTACAGAAGAAGAAATTAAATATTTATACGGAGATGCATTTATTTCTGGTGGAAAGTAAATGCCTCTTCGTTGAAATAAACAAGATTCGTCCCTTAATAATACGACAGATATTGTACAGAAGAAGAAATTAAATATTTATGCGGAGATGCATTTATTTCTGGAGGAAAGTAAATGCCTCTTCGTTGAAATAAACAAGATTCGTCCCGAAATAATACGACAGATATTGTACAGAAGAAGAAATTAAATATTTATGCGGAGATGCATTTCTTTCTGGAGGAAAGTAAATGCCTCTTCTTTAAAATAAACAAGATTCGTCTCGAAATAAAACGACAGATATTGTACAGAAGAAGAAATTAAATATTTATGCGGAGATGCATTTATTTCTGGTGGAAAGTAAATGCCTCTTCGTTGAAATAAACAAGATTCATCCCGAAATAATACGACAGATATTGTACAGAAGTTGAAATTAAATATTTATGCGGATATGCATTTATTTCCGGAGGAAAGTAAATTCCTCTTCGTTGAAATAAACAAGATTCGTCCCGCATAATACGACAGATATTGTGCAGAAGAAGAAATTAAATATTTGTGCGGAGATGCATTTATTTCTGGAAAAAAGTAAAGGCCTTTTTGTTGAAATAAACAAGATTCGTCCCGAAATAATACGACAGATATTGTACAGAAGAAGAAATTAAATATTTATGCGGAGATGCATTTATTTCTGGAGAAAAGTAAATGCCTCTTCGTTGAAATAAACAAGATTCGTAACGAAATAATACGACAGATATTGTACAGAAGAAGAAATTAAATATTTATGCGGAGATGCATTTATTTCTAGTGGAAAGTAAATGCCTCTTCGTTGAAATAAACAAGATTCGTCCCGAAATAATACGTCAGATATTGTACAGAAATAGAAATTAAATATTTATGCGGAGATGCATTTATTTCTGGAGAAAAGTAAATGCCTCTCCGTCGAAATAAACAAGATTCGTAACGAAATAATACGACAGATATTGTACAGAAGAAGAAATTAAATATTTATGCGGAGATGAATTTATTTCTAGTGGAAAGTAAATGCCTCTTCGTTGAAATAAACAAGATTCGTCCCGAAATAATACGTCAGATATTGTACAGAAGAAGTTAAATATTTATGTGGAGATGCATTTATTTCTGGAGGAAAGTAAATGCCTCTTCGTTGAAATAAACAAGATTCGTCCCGAAATAATACGACAGATATTGTACAGAAGAAGAAATTAAATATTTATGCGGAGATGCATTTATTTCTGGAGAAAACTAAATGCCTCTTCGTTGAAATAAACAAGATTCGTCCGGAAATATTACGACAGATATTGTACAGAAGAAGAAATTAAATATTTATGCGGAGATGCATTTATTTCTGGTGGAAAGTAAATGCCTCTTCGTTGAAATAAACAAGATTCGTCCCGAAATCATACGACAGATATCGTACAGAAGAAGAAATTAAATATTTATGCGGAGATGCATTTATTTCTGGTGGAAAGTAAATGCCTCTTCGTTGAAATAAACAAGATTCGTCCCTTAATAATACGACAGATATTGTACAGAAGAAGAAATTAAATATTTATGCGGAGATGCATTTATTTCTGGAGGAAAGTAAATGCCTCTTCGTTGAAATAAACAAGATTCGTCCCGAAATAATACGACAGATATTGTACAGAAGAAGAAATAAAATATTTATGCGGAGATGCATTTATTTCTGGTGGAAAGTAAATGCCTCTTCGTTGAAAAAAACAAGATTCGTCCCGAAATAATACGACAGATATTGTACAGAAGAAGAAATTAAATATTTATGCGGAGATGCATTTATTTCTGGAGGAAAGTAAATGCCTCTTCTTTAAAATAAACAAGATTCGTCTCGAAATAAAACGACAGATATTGCACAGAAGAAGAAATTAAATATTTATGCGGAGATGCATTTATTTCTGGTGGAAAGTAAATGCCTCTTCGTTGAAATAAACAAGATTCATCCCGAAATAATACGACAGATATTGTACAGAAGTTGAAATTAAATATTTATGCGGATATGCATTTATTTCCGGAGGAAAGTAAATTCCTCTTCGTTGAAATAAACAAGATTCGTCCCGCATAATACGACAGATATTGTGCAGAAGAAGAAATTAAATATTTGTGCGGAGATGCATTTATTTCTGGAGGAAAGTAAATGCCTCTTCGTTGAAATAAACAAGATTCGTCACGAAATAATACGACAGATATTGTACAGAAGAAGAAATAACATATTTATGCGGAGATGCATTTATTTCTGGTGGAAAGTAAATGCCTCTTCGTTGAAAAAAACAAGATTCGTCCCGAAATAATACGACAGATATTGTACGGAAGAAGAAATTAAATATTTATGCGGAGATGCATTTATTTCTGGAGGAAAGTAAATGCCTCTTCGTTGAAATAAACAAGATTCGTCCCGCATAATACAACAGATATTGTGCAGAAGAAGAAATTAAATATTTGTGCGGAGATGCTTTTTTTTCTGGAAAAAAGTAAATGCCTCTTCGTTGAAATAAACAAGATTCGTCCCGAAATAATACGACAGATATTGTACAGAAGAAGAAATTAAATATTTATGCGGAGATGCATTTATTTCTGGAGAAAAGTAAATGCCTCTTCGTTGAAATAAACAAGATTCGTCCGGAAATAATACGTCAGATATTGTACAGAAATAGAAATTAAATATTTATGCGGAGATGCATTTATTTCTGGAGAAAAGTAAATGCCTCTCCGTCGAAATAAACAAGATTCGTAACGAAATAATACGACAGATATTGTACAGAAGAAGAAATTAAATATTTATGCGGAGATGCATTTATTTCTAGTGGAAAGTAAATGCCTCTTCGTTGAAATAAACAAGATTCGTCCCGAAATAATACGTCAGATATTGTACAGAAGTTGAAATTAAATATTTATGCGGATATGCATTTATTTCCGGAGGAAAGTAAATTCCTCTTCTTTAAAATAAACAAGATTCGTCTCGAAATAAAACGACAGATATTGCACAGAAGAAGAAATTAAATATTTATGCGGAGATGCATTTATTTCTGGAGGAAAGTAAATGCCTCTTCTTTAAAATAAACAAGATTCGTCTCGAAATAAAACGACAGATATTGTACAGAAGAAGAAATTAAATATTTATGCGGAGATGCATTTATTTCTGGTGGAAAGTAAATGCCTCTTCGTTGAAATAAACAAGATTCATCCCGAAATAATACGACAGATATTGTACAGAAGTTGAAATTAAATATTTATGCGGATATGCATTTATTTCCGGAGGAAAGTAAATTCCTCTTCGTTGAAATAAACAAGATTCGTCCCGCATAATACGACAGATATTGTGCAGAAGAAGAAATTAAATATTTATGCGGAGATGCATTTATTTCTGGAGGAAAGTAAATGCCTCTTCGTTGAAATAAACAAGATTCGTCACGAAATAATACGACAGATATTGTACAGAAGAAGAAATAAAATATTTATGCGGAGATGCATTTATTTCTGGTGGAAAGTAAATGCCTCTTCGTTGAAAAAAACAAGATTCGTCCCGAAATAATACGACAGATATTGTACAGAAGAAGAAATTAAATATTTATGCGGAGATGCATTTATTTCTGGAGGAAAGTAAATGCCTCTTCTTTAAAATAAACAAGATTCGTCTCGAAATAAAACGACAGATATTGTACAGAAGAAGAAATTAAATATTTATGCGGAGATGCATTTATTTCTGGTGGAAAGTAAATGCCTCTTCGTTGAAATAAACAAGATTCATCCCGAAATAATACGACAGATATTGTACAGAAGTTGAAATTAAATATTTATGCGGATATGCATTTATTTCCGGAGGAAAGTAAATTCCTCTTCGTTGAAATAAACAAGATTCGTCCCGCATAATACGACAGATATTGTGCAGAAGAAGAAATTAAATATTTGTGCGGAGATGCATTTATTTCTGGAAAAAAGTAAATGCCTCTTCGTTGAAATAAACAAGATTCGTACCGAAATAATACGACAGATATTGTACAGAAGAAGAAAGTAAATATTTATGCGGAGATGCATTTATTTCTGGAGGAAAGTAAATGCCTCTTCGTTGAAATAAACAAGATTCGTCACGAAATAATACGACAGATATTGTACAGAAGAAGAAATAAAATATTTATGCGGAGATGCATTTATTTCTGGTGGAAAGTAAATGCCTCTTCGTTGAAAAAAACAAGATTCGTCCCGAAATAATACGACAGATATTGTACGGAAGAAGAAATTAAATATTTATGCGGAGATGCATTTATTTCTGGAGGAAAGTAAATGCCTCTTCGTTGAAATAAACAAGATTCGTCCCGCATAAAACAACAGATATTGTGCAGAAGAAGAAATTAAATATTTGTGCGGAGATGCTTTTTTTTCTGGAAAAAAGTAAATGCCTCTTCGTTGAAATAAACAAGATTCGTCCCGAAATAATACGACAGATATTGTACAGAAGAAGAAATTAAATATTTATGCGGAGATGCATTTATTTCTGGACAAAAGTAAATGCCTCTTCGTTGAAATAAACAAGATTCGTCCGGAAATAATACGTCAGATATTGTACAGAAATAGAAATTAAATATTTAAGCGGAGATGCATTTATTTCTGGAGAAAAGTAAATGCCTCTCCGTCGAAATAAACAAGATTCGTAACGAAATAATACGACAGATATTGTACAGAAGAAGAAATTAAATATTTATGCGGAGATGCATTTATTTCTAGTGGAAAGTAAATGCCTCTTCGTTGAAATAAACAAGATTCGTCCCGAAATAATACGTCAGATATTGTACAGAAGAAATTAAATATTTATGTGGAGATGCATTTATTTCTGGAGGAAAGTAAATGCCTCTTCTTTAAAATAAACAAGATTCGTCTCGAAATAAAACGACAGATATTGTACAGAAGAAGAAATTAAATATTTATGCGGAGATGCATTTATTTCTGGAGGAAAGTAAATGCCTCTTCTTTAAAATAAACAAGATTCGTCTCGAAATAAAACGACAGATATTGTACAGAAGAAGAAATTAAATATTTATGCGGAGATGCATTTATTTCTGGTGGAAAGTAAATGCCTCTTCGTTGAAATAAACAAGATTCATCCCGAAATAATACGACAGATATTGTACAGAAGTTGAAATTAAATATTTATGCGGATATGCATTTATTTCCGGAGGAAAGTAAATTCCTCTTCGTTGAAATAAACAAGATTCGTCCCGCATAATACGACAGATATTGTGCAGAAGAAGAAATTAAATATTTATGCGGAGATGCATTTATTTCTGGAGGAAAGTAAATGCCTCTTCGTTGAAATAAACAAGATTCGTCACGAAATAATACGACAGATATTGTACAGAAGAAGAAATTAAATATTTATGCGGAGATGCATTTATTTCTGGAGGAAAGTAAATGCCTCTTCTTTAAAATAAACAAGATTCGTCTCGAAATAAAACGACAGATATTGTACAGAAGAAGAAATTAAATATTTATGCGGAGATGCATTTATTTCTGGTGGAAAGTAAATGCCTCTTCGTTGAAATAAACAAGATTCATCCCGAAATAATACGACAGATATTGTACAGAAGTTGAAATTAAATATTTATGCGGATATGCATTTATTTCCGGAGGAAAGTAAATTCCTCTTCGTTGAAATAAACAAGATTCGTCCCGCATAATACGACAGATATTGTGCAGAAGAAGAAATTAAATATTTGTGCGGAGATGCATTTATTTCTGGAAAAAAGTAAATGCCTCTTCGTTGAAATAAACAAGATTCGTACCGAAATAATACGACAGATATTGTACAGAAGAAGAAAGTAAATATTTATGCGGAGATGCATTTATTTCTGGAGGAAAGTAAATGCCTCTTCGTTGAAATAAACAAGATTCGTCACGAAATAATACGACAGATATTGTACAGAAGAAGAAATAAAATATTTATGCGGAGATGCATTTATTTCTGGTGGAAAGTAAATGCCTCTTCGTTGAAAAAAACAAGATTCGTCCCGAAATAATACGACAGATATTGTACGGAAGAAGAAATTAAATATTTATGCGGAGATGCATTTATTTCTGGAGGAAAGTAAATGCCTCTTCGTTGAAATAAACAAGATTCGTCCCGCATAAAACAACAGATATTGTGCAGAAGAAGAAATTAAATATTTGTGCGGAGATGCTTTTTTTTCTGGAAAAAAGTAAATGCCTCTTCGTTGAAATAAACAAGATTCGTCCCGAAATAATACGACAGATATTGTACAGAAGAAGAAATTAAATATTTATGCGGAGATGCATTTATTTCTGGAGAAAAGTAAATGCCTCTTCGTTGAAATAAACAAGATTCGTCCGGAAATAATACGTCAGATATTGTACAGAAATAGAAATTAAATATTTAAGCGGAGATGCATTTATTTCTGGAGAAAAGTAAATGCCTCTCCGTCGAAATAAACAAGATTCGTAACGAAATAATACGACAGATATTGTACAGAAGAAGAAATTAAATATTTATGCGGAGATGCATTTATTTCTAGTGGAAAGTAAATGCCTCTTCGTTGAAATAAACAAGATTCGTCCCGAAATAATACGTCAGATATTGTACAGAAGAAATTAAATATTTATGTGGAGATGCATTTATTTCTGGAGGAAAGTAAATGCCTCTTCTTTAAAATAAACAAGATTCGTCTCGAAATAAAACGACAGATATTGTACAGAAGAAGAAATTAAATATTTATGCGGAGATGCATTTATTTCTGGAGGAAAGTAAATGCCTCTTCTTTAAAATAAACAAGATTCGTCTCGAAATAAAACGACAGATATTGTACAGAAGAAGAAATTAAATATTTATGCGGAGATGCATTTATTTCTGGTGGAAAGTAAATGCCTCTTCGTTGAAATAAACAAGATTCATCCCGAAATAATACGACAGATATTGTACAGAAGATGAAATTAAATATTTATGCGGATATGCATTTATTTCCGGAGGAAAGTAAATTCCTCTTCGTTGAAATAAACAAGATTCGTCCCGCATAATACGACAGATATTGTGCAGAAGAAGAAATTAAATATTTATGTGGAGATGCATTTATTTCTGGAAAAAAGTAAATGCCTCTTCGTTGAAATAAACAAGATTCGTCCCGAAATAATACGACAGATATTGTACAGAAGAAGAAATTAAATATTTATGCGGAGATGCATTTATTTCTAGTGGAAAGTAAATGCCTCTTCGTTGAAATAAACAAGATTCGTCCCGAAATAATACGTCAGATATTGTACAGAAATAGAAATTAAATATTTATGCGGAGATGCATTTATTTCTGGAGAAAAGTAAATGACTCTCCGTCGAAATAAACAAGATTCGAAGCGAAATAATACGACAGATATTGTACAGAAGAAGAAATTAAATATTTATGCGGAGATGCATTTATTTCTAGTGGAAAGTAAATGCCTCTTCGTTGAAATAAACAAGATTCGTCCCGAAATAATACGTCAGATATTGTACAGAAGAAATTAAATATTTATGCAGAGATGCATTTATTTCTGGAGGAAAGTAAATGCCTCTTCGTTGAAATAAACAAGATTCGACCCGAAATAATACGACAGATATTGTACAGAAGAAGAAATTAAATATGTATGGGGAGATGCATTTATTTCTGGAGGAAAGTAAATGCCTCTTCGTTGAAATAAACAAGATTCGTCCCGAAATAATACGACAGATATTGTACAGAAGAAGAAATTAAATATTTATGCGGATATGCATTTATTTCCGGAGGAAAGTAAATTCCTCTTCGTTGAAATAAACAAGATTCGTCCCGCATAATACGACAGATATTGTGCAGAAGAAGAAATTAAATATTTGTGCGGAGATGCATTTATTTCTGGAAAAAAGTAAATGCCTCTTCGTTGAAATAAACAAGATTCGTACCGAAATAATACGACAGATATTGTACAGAAGAAGAAATTAAATATTTATGCGGAGATGCATTTATTTCTGGAGGAAAGTAAATGCCTCTTCGTTGAAATAAACAAGATTCGTCACGAAATAATACGACAGATATTGTACAGAAGAAGAAATAAAATATTTATGCGGAGATGCATTTATTTCTGGTGGAAAGTAAATGCCTCTTCGTTGAAAAAAACAAGATTCGTCCCGAAATAATACGACAGATATTGTACGGAAGAAGAAATTAAATATTTATGCGGAGATGCATTTATTTCTGGAGGAAAGTAAATGCCTGTTCGTTGAAATAAACAAGATTCGTCCCGCATAATACAACAGATATTGTGCAGAAGAAGAAATAAAATATTTATGCGGAGATGCATTTATTTCTGGTGGAAAGTAAATGCCTCTTCGTTGAAAAAAACAAGATTCGTCCCGAAATAATACGACAGATATTGTACGGAAGAAGAAATTAAATATTTATGCGGAGATGCATTTATTTCTGGAGGAAAGTAAATGCCTCTTCTTTAAAATAAACAAGATTCGTCTCGAAATAAAACGACAGATATTGTACAGAAGAAGAAATTAAATATTTATGCGGAGATGCATTTATTTCTGGTGGAAAGTAAATGCCTCTTCGTTGAAATAAACAAGATTCATCCCGAAATAATACGACAGATATTGTACAGAAGTTGAAATTAAATATTTATGCGGATATGCATTTATTTCCGGAGGAAAGTAAATTCCTCTTCGTTGAAATAAACAAGATTCGTCCCGCATAATACGACAGATATTGTGCAGAAGAAGAAATTAAATATTTGTGCGGAGATGCATTTATTTCTGGAAAAAAGTAAATGCCTCTTCGTTGAAATAAACAAGATTCGTACCGAAATAATACGACAGATATTGTACAGAAGAAGAAAGTAAATATTTATGCGGAGATGCATTTATTTCTGGAGGAAAGTAAATGCCTCTTCGTTGAAATAAACAAGATTCGTCACGAAATAATACGACAGATATTGTACAGAAGAAGAAATAAAATATTTATGCGGAGATGCATTTATTTCTGGTGGAAAGTAAATGCCTCTTCGTTGAAAAAAACAAGATTCGTCCCGAAATAATACGACAGATATTGTACGGAAGAAGAAATTAAATATTTATGCGGAGATGCATTTATTTCTGGAGGAAAGTAAATGCCTCTTCGTTGAAATAAACAAGATTCGTCCCGCATAAAACAACAGATATTGTGCAGAAGAAGAAATTAAATATTTGTGCGGAGATGCTTTTTTTTCTGGAAAAAAGTAAATGCCTCTTCGTTGAAATAAACAAGATTCGTCCCGAAATAATACGACAGATATTGTACAGAAGAAGAAATTAAATATTTATGCGGAGATGCATTTATTTCTGGAGAAAAGTAAATGCCTCTTCGTTGAAATAAACAAGATTCGTCCGGAAATAATACGTCAGATATTGTACAGAAATAGAAATTAAATATTTATGCGGAGATGCATTTATTTCTGGAGAAAAGTAAATGCCTCTCCGTCGAAATAAACAAGATTCGTAACGAAATAATACGACAGATATTGTACAGAAGAAGAAATTAAATATTTATGCGGAGATGCATTTATTTCTAGTGGAAAGTAAATGCCTCTTCGTTGAAATAAACAAGATTCGTCCCGAAATAATACGTCAGATATTGTACAGAAGAAATTAAATATTTATGTGGAGATGCATTTATTTCTGGAGGAAAGTAAATGCCTCTTCTTTAAAATAAACAAGATTCGTCTCGAAATAAAACGACAGATATTGTACAGAAGAAGAAATTAAATATTTATGCGGAGATGCATTTATTTCTGGAGGAAAGTAAATGCCTCTTCTTTAAAATAAACAAGATTCGTCTCGAAATAAAACGACAGATATTGTACAGAAGAAGAAATTAAATATTTATGCGGAGATGCATTTATTTCTGGTGGAAAGTAAATGCCTCTTCGTTGAAATAAACAAGATTCATCCCGAAATAATACGACAGATATTGTACAGAAGTTGAAATTAAATATTTATGCGGATATGCATTTATTTCCGGAGGAAAGTAAATTCCTCTTCGTTGAAATAAACAAGATTCGTCCCGCATAATACGACAGATATTGTGCAGAAGAAGAAATTAAATATTTATGTGGAGATGCATTTATTTCTGGAAAAAAGTAAATGCCTCTTCGTTGAAATAAACAAGATTCGTCCCGAAATAATACGACAGATATTGTACAGAAGAAGAAATTAAATATTTATGCGGAGATGCATTTATTTCTAGTGGAAAGTAAATGCCTCTTCGTTGAAATAAACAAGATTCGTCCCGAAATAATACGTCAGATATTGTACAGAAATAGAAATTAAATATTTATGCGGAGATGCATTTATTTCTGGAGAAAAGTAAATGACTCTCCGTCGAAATAAACAAGATTCGAAGCGAAATAATACGACAGATATTGTACAGAAGAAGAAATTAAATATTTATGCGGAGATGCATTTATTTCTAGTGGAAAGTAAATGCCTCTTCGTTGAAATAAACAAGATTCGTCCCGAAATAATACGTCAGATATTGTACAGAAGAAATTAAATATTTATGCAGAGATGCATTTATTTCTGGAGGAAAGTAAATGCCTCTTCGTTGAAATAAACAAGATTCGACCCGAAATAATACGACAGATATTGTACAGAAGAAGAAATTAAATATGTATGGGGAGATGCATTTATTTCTGGAGGAAAGTAAATGCCTCTTCGTTGAAATAAACAAGATTCGTCCCGAAATAATACGACAGATATTGTACGGAAGAAGAAATTAAATATTTATGCGGAGATGCATTTATTTCTGGTGGAAAGTAAATGCCTCTTCGTTGAAAAAAACAAGATTCGTCCCGAAATAATACGACAGATATTGTACGGAAGAAGAAATTAAATATTTATGCGGAGATGCATTTATTTCTGGAGGAAAGTAAATGCCTGTTCGTTGAAATAAACAAGATTCGTCCCGCATAATACAACAGATATTGTGCAGAAGAAGAAATAAAATATTTATGCGGAGATGCATTTATTTCTGGTGGAAAGTAAATGCCTCTTCGTTGAAAAAAACAAGATTCGTCCCGAAATAATACGACAGATATTGTACGGAAGAAGAAATTAAATATTTATGCGGAGATGCATTTATTTCTGGAGGAAAGTAAATGCCTCTTCGTTGAAATAAACAAGATTCGTCCCGCATAATACAACAGATATTGTGCAGAAGAAGAAATTAAATATTTGTGCGGAGATGCATTTATTTCTGGAAAAAAGTAAATGCCTCTTCGTTGAAAAAAACAAGATTCGTCCCGAAATAATACGACAGATATTGTACGGAAGAAGAAATTAAATATTTATGCGGAGATGCATTTATTTCTGGAGGAAAGTAAATGCCTGTTCGTTGAAATAAACAAGATTCGTCCCGCATAATACAACAGATATTGTGCAGAAGAAGAAATAAAATATTTATGCGGAGATGCATTTATTTCTGGTGGAAAGTAAATGCCTCTTCGTTGAAAAAAACAAGATTCGTCCCGAAATAATACGACAGATATTGTACGGAAGAAGAAATTAAATATTTATGCGGAGATGCATTTATTTCTGGAGGAAAGTAAATGCCTCTTCGTTGAAATAAACAAGATTCGTCCCGCATAATACAACAGATATTGTGCAGAAGAAGAAATTAAATATTTGTGCGGAGATGCATTTATTTCTGGAAAAAAGTAAATGCCTCTTCGTTGAAATAAACAAGATTCGTCCCGAAATAATACGACAGATATTGTACAGAAGAAGAAATTAAATATTTATGCGGAGATGCATTTATTTCTGGAGAAAAGTAAATGCCTCTTCGTTGAAATAAACAAGATTCGTCCGGAAATAATACGTCAGATATTGTACAGAAATAGAAATTAAATATTTATGCGGAGATGCATTTATTTCTGGAGAAAAGTAAATGCCTCTCCGTCGAAATAAACAAGATTCGTAACGAAATAATACGACAGATATTGTACAGAAGTTGAAATTAAATATTTATGCGGATATGCATTTATTTCCGGAGGAAAGTAAATTCCTCTTCGTTGAAATAAACAAGATTCGTCCCGCATAATACGACAGATATTGTGCAGAAGAAGAAATTAAATATTTGTGCGGAGATGCATTTATTTCTGGAAAAAAGTAAATGCCTCTTCGTTGAAATAAACAAGATTCGTACCGAAATAATACGACAGATATTGTACAGAAGAAGAAAGTAAATATTTATGCGGAGATGCATTTATTTCTGGAGGAAAGTAAATGCCTCTTCGTTGAAATAAACAAGATTCGTCACGAAATAATACGACAGATATTGTACAGAAGAAGAAATAAAATATTTATGCGGAGATGCATTTATTTCTGGTGGAAAGTAAATGCCTCTTCGTTGAAAAAAACAAGATTCGTCCCGAAATAATACGACAGATATTGTACGGAAGAAGAAATTAAATATTTATGCGGAGATGCATTTATTTCTGGAGGAAAGTAAATGCCTCTTCGTTGAAATAAACAAGATTCGTCCCGCATAAAACAACAGATATTGTGCAGAAGAAGAAATTAAATATTTGTGCGGAGATGCTTTTTTTTCTGGAAAAAAGTAAATGCCTCTTCGTTGAAATAAACAAGATTCGTCCCGAAATAATACGACAGATATTGTACAGAAGAAGAAATTAAATATTTATGCGGAGATGCATTTATTTCTGGAGAAAAGTAAATGCCTCTTCGTTGAAATAAACAAGATTCGTCCGGAAATAATACGTCAGATATTGTACAGAAATAGAAATTAAATATTTATGCGGAGATGCATTTATTTCTGGAGAAAAGTAAATGCCTCTCCGTCGAAATAAACAAGATTCGTAACGAAATAATACGACAGATATTGTACAGAAGAAGAAATTAAATATTTATGCGGAGATGCATTTATTTCTAGTGGAAAGTAAATGCCTCTTCGTTGAAATAAACAAGATTCGTCCCGAAATAATACGTCAGATATTGTACAGAAGAAATTAAATATTTATGTGGAGATGCATTTATTTCTGGAGGAAAGTAAATGCCTCTTCTTTAAAATAAACAAGATTCGTCTCGAAATAAAACGACAGATATTGTACAGAAGAAGAAATTAAATATTTATGCGGAGATGCATTTATTTCTGGAGGAAAGTAAATGCCTCTTCTTTAAAATAAACAAGATTCGTCTCGAAATAAAACGACAGATATTGTACAGAAGAAGAAATTAAATATTTATGCGGAGATGCATTTATTTCTGGTGGAAAGTAAATGCCTCTTCGTTGAAATAAACAAGATTCATCCCGAAATAATACGACAGATATTGTACAGAAGTTGAAATTAAATATTTATGCGGATATGCATTTATTTCCGGAGGAAAGTAAATTCCTCTTCGTTGAAATAAACAAGATTCGTCCCGCATAATACGACAGATATTGTGCAGAAGAAGAAATTAAATATTTATGTGGAGATGCATTTATTTCTGGAAAAAAGTAAATGCCTCTTCGTTGAAATAAACAAGATTCGTCCCGAAATAATACGACAGATATTGTACAGAAGAAGAAATTAAATATTTATGCGGAGATGCATTTATTTCTAGTGGAAAGTAAATGCCTCTTCGTTGAAATAAACAAGATTCGTCCCGAAATAATACGTCAGATATTGTACAGAAATAGAAATTAAATATTTATGCGGAGATGCATTTATTTCTGGAGAAAAGTAAATGACTCTCCGTCGAAATAAACAAGATTCGAAGCGAAATAATACGACAGATATTGTACAGAAGAAGAAATTAAATATTTATGCGGAGATGCATTTATTTCTAGTGGAAAGTAAATGCCTCTTCGTTGAAATAAACAAGATTCGTCCCGAAATAATACGTCAGATATTGTACAGAAGAAATTAAATATTTATGCAGAGATGCATTTATTTCTGGAGGAAAGTAAATGCCTCTTCGTTGAAATAAACAAGATTCGACCCGAAATAATACGACAGATATTGTACAGAAGAAGAAATTAAATATGTATGGGGAGATGCATTTATTTCTGGAGGAAAGTAAATGCCTCTTCGTTGAAATAAACAAGATTCGTCCCGAAATAATACGACAGATATTGTACAGAAGAAGAAATTAAATATTTATGCGGATATGCATTTATTTCCGGAGGAAAGTAAATTCCTCTTCGTTGAAATAAACAAGATTCGTCCCGCATAATACGACAGATATTGTGCAGAAGAAGAAATTAAATATTTGTGCGGAGATGCATTTATTTCTGGAAAAAAGTAAATGCCTCTTCGTTGAAATAAACAAGATTCGTACCGAAATAATACGACAGATATTGTACAGAAGAAGAAATTAAATATTTATGCGGAGATGCATTTATTTCTGGAGGAAAGTAAATGCCTCTTCGTTGAAATAAACAAGATTCGTCACGAAATAATACGACAGATATTGTACAGAAGAAGAAATAAAATATTTATGCGGAGATGCATTTATTTCTGGTGGAAAGTAAATGCCTCTTCGTTGAAAAAAACAAGATTCGTCCCGAAATAATACGACAGATATTGTACGGAAGAAGAAATTAAATATTTATGCGGAGATGCATTTATTTCTGGAGGAAAGTAAATGCCTGTTCGTTGAAATAAACAAGATTCGTCCCGCATAATACAACAGATATTGTGCAGAAGAAGAAATAAAATATTTATGCGGAGATGCATTTATTTCTGGTGGAAAGTAAATGCCTCTTCGTTGAAAAAAACAAGATTCGTCCCGAAATAATACGACAGATATTGTACGGAAGAAGAAATTAAATATTTATGCGGAGATGCATTTATTTCTGGAGGAAAGTAAATGCCTCTTCGTTGAAATAAACAAGATTCGTCCCGCATAATACAACAGATATTGTGCAGAAGAAGAAATTAAATATTTGTGCGGAGATGCATTTATTTCTGGAAAAAAGTAAATGCCTCTTCGTTGAAATAAACAAGATTCGTCCCGAAATAATACGACAGATATTGTACAGAAGAAGAAATTAAATATTTATGCGGAGATGCATTTATTTCTGGAGAAAAGTAAATGCCTCTTCGTTGAAATAAACAAGATTCGTCCGGAAATAATACGTCAGATATTGTACAGAAATAGAAATTAAATATTTATGCGGAGATGCATTTATTTCTGGAGAAAAGTAAATGCCTCTCCGTCGAAATAAACAAGATTCGTAACGAAATAATACGACAGATATTGTACAGAAGAAGAAATTAAATATTTATGCGGAGATGCATTTATTTCTAGTGGAAAGTAAATGCCTCTTCGTTGAAATAAACAAGATTCGTCCCGAAATAATACGTCAGATATTGTACAGAAGAAATTAAATATTTATGTGGAGATGCATTTATTTCTGGAGGAAAGTAAATGCCTCTTCTTTAAAATAAACAAGATTCGTCTCGAAATAAAACGACAGATATTGTACAGAAGAAGAAATTAAATATTTATGCGGAGATGCATTTATTTCTGGTGGAAAGTAAATGCCTCTTCGTTGAAATAAACAAGATTCGTCCCGAAATCATACGACAGATATTGTACAGAAGAAGAAATAAAATATTTATGCGGAGATGCATTTATTTCTGGTGGAAAGTAAATGCCTCTTCGTTGAAATAAACAAGATTCGTCCCGAAATAATACGTCAGATATTGTACAGAAGAAGAAATTAAATATTTATGCGGAGATGCATTTATTTCTCGAGGAAAGTAAATGCCTCTTCTTTAAAATAAACAAGATTCATCTCGAAATAAAACGACAGATATTGTACAGAAGAAGAAATTAAATATTTATGCGGAGATGCATTTATTTCTGGTGGAAAGTAAATGCCTCTTCGTTGAAATAAACAAGATTCATCCCGAAATAATACGACAGATATTGTACAGAAGTTGAAATTAAATATTTATGCGGATATGCATTTATTTCCGGAGGAAAGTAAATTCCTCTTCGTTGAAATAAACAAGATTCGTCCCGCATAATACGACAGATATTGTGCAGAAGAAGAAATTAAATATTTATGTGGAGATGCATTTATTTCTGGAAAAAAGTAAATGCCTCTTCGTTGAAATAAACAAGATTCGTCCCGAAATAATACGACAGATATTGTACAGAAGAAGAAATTAAATATTTATGCGGAGATGCATTTATTTCTGGTGGAAAGTAAATACCTCTTCGTTGAAATAAACAAGATTCGTCCCGAAATGATACGACAGATATTGTACAGAAGAAGAAATTAAATATTTATGCGGAGATGCATTTATTTCTGCTGGAAAGTAAATGCCTCTTCGTTGAAATAAACCAGATTCGTCCCGAAATAATACGACAGATATTGTAAAGAAGAAGAAATTAAATATTTATGCGGAGATGCATTTATTTCTGGAGGAAAGTAAATGCCTCTTCGTTGAAATAAACAAGATTCGTCCCGAAATAATACGACAGTTATTGTACAGAAGAAGAAATTAAATATTTATGCGGAGATGCATTTATTTCTGGAGAAAAGTCAATGCCTCTTCGTTGAGATAAACAAGATTCGTCCGGAAATAATACGGCAGGTATTGTACAGAAGAAGAAATTAAATATTTATGAGGAGATGCATTTATTTCTGGAGGAAAGTAAATGCCTCTTCGTTGAAATAAACAAGATTCGTCCCGAAATAATACGACAGATATTGTATAGAAGAAGAAATTAAATATTTATGCGGAGATGCATTTATTTCTGGTGGAAAGTAAATGCCTCTTCGTTGAAAAAAACAAGATTCGTCCCGAAATAATACGACAGATATTGTACGGAAGAAGAAATTAAATATTTATGCGGAGATGCATTTATTTCTGGAGGAAAGTAAATGCCTCTTCGTTGAAATAAACAAGATTCGTCCCGCATAATACAACAGATATTGTGCAGAAGAAGAAATTAAATATTTGTGCGGAGATGCATTTATTTCTGGAAAAAAGTAAATGCCTCTTCGTTGAAATAAACAAGATTCGTCCCGAAATAATACGACAGATATTGTACAGAAGAAGAAATTAAATATTTATGCGGAGATGCATTTATTTCTGGAGAAAAGTAAATGCCTCTTCGTTGAAATAAACAAGATTCGTCCGGAAATAATACGTCAGATATTGTACAGAAATAGAAATTAAATATTTATGCGGAGATGCATTTATTTCTGGAGAAAAGTAAATGCCTCTCCGTCGAAATAAACAAGATTCGTAACGAAATAATACGACAGATATTGTACAGAAGAAGAAATTAAATATTTATGCGGAGATGCATTTATTTCTAGTGGAAAGTAAATGTCTCTTCGTTGAAATAAACAAGATTCGTCCCGAAATAATACGTCAGATATTGTACAGAAGAAATTAAATATTTATGTGGAGATGCATTTATTTCTGGAGGAAAGTAAATGCCTCTTCTTTAAAATAAACAAGATTCGTCTCGAAATAAAACGACAGATATTGTACAGAAGAAGAAATTAAATATTTATGCGGAGATGCATTTATTTCTGGTGGAAAGTAAATGCCTCTTCGTTGAAATAAACAAGATTCGTCCCGAAATCATACGACAGATATTGTACAGAAGAAGAAATAAAATATTTATGCGGAGATGCATTTATTTCTGGTGGAAAGTAAATGCCTCTTCGTTGAAATAAACAAGATTCGTCCCGAAATAATACGTCAGATATTGTACAGAAGAAGAAATTAAATATTTATGCGGAGATGCATTTATTTCTCGAGGAAAGTAAATGCCTCTTCTTTAAAATAAACAAGATTCATCTCGAAATAAAACGACAGATATTGTACAGAAGAAGAAATTAAATATTTATGCGGAGATGCATTTATTTCTGGTGGAAAGTAAATGCCTCTTCGTTGAAATAAATAAGATTCATCCCGAAATAATACGACAGATATTGTACAGAAGTTGAAATTAAATATTTATGCGGATATGCATTTATTTCCGGAGGAAAGTAAATTCCTCTTCGTTGAAATAAACAAGATTCGTCCCGCATAATACGACAGATATTGTGCAGAAGAAGAAATTAAATATTTATGTGGAGATGCATTTATTTCTGGAAAAAAGTAAATGCCTCTTCGTTGAAATAAACAAGATTCGTCCCGAAATAATACGACAGATATTGTACAGAAGAAGAAATTAAATATTTATGCGGAGATGCATTTATTTCTGGTGGAAAGTAAATACCTCTTCGTTGAAATAAACAAGATTCGTCCCGAAATGATACGACAGATATTGTACAGAAGAAGAAATTAAATATTTATGCGGAGATGCATTTATTTCTGCTGGAAAGTAAATGCCTCTTCGTTGAAATAAACAAGATTCGTCCCGAAATAATACGACAGATATTGTAAAGAAGAAGAAATTAAATATTTATGCGGAGATGCATTTATTTCTGGAGGAAAGTAAATGCCTCTTCGTTGAAATAAACAAGATTCGTCCCGAAATAATACGACAGTTATTGTACAGAAGAAGAAATTAAATATTTATGCGGAGATGCATTTATTTCTGGAGAAAAGTCAATGCCTCTTCGTTGAGATAAACAAGATTCGTCCGGAAATAATACGGCAGGTATTGTACAGAAGAAGAAATTAAATATTTATGCGGAGATGCATTTATTTCTGGAGAAAAGTAAATGCCTCTTCGTTGAAATAAACAAGATTCGTCCGGAAATAATACGTCAGATATTGTACAGAAATAGAAATTAAATATTTATGCGGAGATGCATTTATTTCTGGAGAAAAGTAAATGCCTCTCCGTCGAAATAAACAAGATTCGTAACGAAATAATACGACAGATATTGTACAGAAGAAGAAATTAAATATTTATGCGGAGATGCATTTATTTCTAGTGGAAAGTAAATGCCTCTTCGTTGAAATAAACAAGATTCGTCCCGAAATAATACGTCAGATATTGTACAGAAGAAATTAAATATTTATGTGGAGATGCATTTATTTCTGGAGGAAAGTAAATGCCTCTTCTTTAAAATAAACAAGATTCGTCTCGAAATAAAACGACAGATATTGTACAGAAGAAGAAATTAAATATTTATGCGGAGATGCATTTATTTCTGGTGGAAAGTAAATGCCTCTTCGTTGAAATAAACAAGATTCGTCCCGAAATCATACGACAGATATTGTACAGAAGAAGAAATAAAATATTTATGCGGAGATGCATTTATTTCTGGTGGAAAGTAAATGCCTCTTCGTTGAAATAAACAAGATTCGTCCCGAAATAATACGTCAGATATTGTACAGAAGAAGAAATTAAATATTTATGCGGAGATGCATTTATTTCTCGAGGAAAGTAAATGCCTCTTCTTTAAAATAAACAAGATTCATCTCGAAATAAAACGACAGATATTGTACAGAAGAAGAAATTAAATATTTATGCGGAGATGCATTTATTTCTGGTGGAAAGTAAATGCCTCTTCGTTGAAATAAACAAGATTCATCCCGAAATAATACGACAGATATTGTACAGAAGTTGAAATTAAATATTTATGCGGATATGCATTTATTTCCGGAGGAAAGTAAATTCCTCTTCGTTGAAATAAACAAGATTCGTCCCGCATAATACGACAGATATTGTGCAGAAGAAGAAATTAAATATTTATGTGGAGATGCATTTATTTCTGGAAAAAAGTAAATGCCTCTTCGTTGAAATAAACAAGATTCGTCCCGAAATAATACGACAGATATTGTACAGAAGAAGAAATTAAATATTTATGCGGAGATGCATTTATTTCTGGTGGAAAGTAAATACCTCTTCGTTGAAATAAACAAGATTCGTCCCGAAATGATACGACAGATATTGTACAGAAGAAGAAATTAAATATTTATGCGGAGATGCATTTATTTCTGCTGGAAAGTAAATGCCTCTTCGTTGAAATAAACAAGATTCGTCCCGAAATAATACGACAGATATTGTAAAGAAGAAGAAATTAAATATTTATGCGGAGATGCATTTATTTCTGGAGGAAAGTAAATGCCTCTTCGTTGAAATAAACAAGATTCGTCCCGAAATAATACGACAGTTATTGTACAGAAGAAGAAATTAAATATTTATGCGGAGATGCATTTATTTCTGGAGAAAAGTCAATGCCTCTTCGTTGAGATAAACAAGATTCGTCCGGAAATAATACGGCAGGTATTGTACAGAAGAAGAAATTAAATATTTATGAGGAGATGCATTTATTTCTGGAGGAAAGTAAATGCCTCTTCGTTGAAATAAACAAGATTCGTCCCGAAATAATACGACAGATATTGTATAGAAGAAGAAATTAAATATTTATGCGGAGATGCATTTATTTCTGGAGAAAAGTAAATGCCTCTTCGTTGAAATAAACAAGATTCGTCCGGAAATAATACGACAGGTATTGTACAGAAGAAGAAATTAAATATTTATGCGGAGATGCATTTATTTCTGGAGGAAAGTAAATGCCTCTTCGTTGAAATAAACAAGATTCGTCCCGAAATAATACGACAGATATTGTACAGATGAAGAAATTAAATATTTATGCGGATATGCATTTATTTCTGGAGGAAAGTAAATGCCTCTTCGTTGAAATAAACAAGATTCGTCCCGAAATAATACGACAGATATTGTACAGAAGAAGAAATAAAATATTTATGCGGAGATGCATTTATTTCTGGAGAAAAGTAAATGCCTCTCCGTCGGAATAAACAAGATTCGTAACGAAATAATACGACAGATATTGTACAGAAGAAGAAATTAAATATTTATGCGGAGATGCATTTATTTCTAGTGGAAAGTAAATGCCTCTTCGTTGAAATAAACAAGATTCGTCCCGAAATAATACGACAGATATTGTATAGAAGAAGAAATTAAATATTTATGCGGAGATGCATTTATTTCTGGAGAAAAGTAAATGCCTCTTCGTTGAAATAAACAAGATTCGTCCGGAAATAATACGACAGGTATTGTACAGAAGAAGAAATTAAATATTTATGCGGAGATGCATTTATTTCTGGAGGAAAGTAAATGCCTCTTCGTTGAAATAAACAAGATTCGTCCCGAAATAATACGACAGATATTGTACAGATGAAGAAATTAAATATTTATGCGGATATGCATTTATTTCTGGAGGAAAGTAAATGCCTCTTCGTTGAAATAAACAAGATTCGTCCCGAAATAATACGACAGATATTGTACAGAAGAAGAAATAAAATATTTATGCGGAGATGCATTTATTTCTGGAGAAAAGTAAATGCCTCTCCGTCGGAATAAACAAGATTCGTAACGAAATAATACGACAGATATTGTACAGAAGAAGAAATTAAATATTTATGCGGAGATGCATTTATTTCTAGTGGAAAGTAAATGCCTCTTCGTTGAAATAAACAAGATTCGTCCCGCATAATACGACAGATATTGTGCAGAAGAAGAAATTAAATATTTGTGCGGAGATGCATTTATTTCTGGAAAAAAGTAAATGCCTCTTCGTTGAAATAAACAAGATTCGTACCGAAATAATACGACAGATATTGTACAGAAGAAGAAATTAAATATTTATGCGGAGATGCATTTATTTCTGGAGGAAAGTAAATGCCTCTTCGTTGAAATAAACAAGATTCGTCACGAAATAATACGACAGATATTGTACAGAAGAAGAAATAAAATATTTATGCGGAGATGCATTTATTTCTGGTGGAAAGTAAATGCCTCTTCGTTGAAAAAAACAAGATTCGTCCCGAAATAATACGACAGATATTGTACGGAAGAAGAAATTAAATATTTATGCGGAGATGCATTTATTTCTGGAGGAAAGTAAATGCCTGTTCGTTGAAATAAACAAGATTCGTCCCGCATAATACAACAGATATTGTGCAGAAGAAGAAATAAAATATTTATGCGGAGATGCATTTATTTCTGGTGGAAAGTAAATGCCTCTTCGTTGAAAAAAACAAGATTCGTCCCGAAATAATACGACAGATATTGTACGGAAGAAGAAATTAAATATTTATGCGGAGATGCATTTATTTCTGGAGGAAAGTAAATGCCTCTTCGTTGAAATAAACAAGATTCGTCCCGCATAATACAACAGATATTGTGCAGAAGAAGATATTAAATATTTGTGCGGAGATGCATTTATTTCTGGAAAAAAGTAAATGCCTCTTCGTTGAAATAAACAAGATTCGTCCCGAAATAATACGACAGATATTGTACAGAAGAAGAAATTAAATATTTATGCGGAGATGCATTTATTTCTGGAGAAAAGTAAATGCCTCTTCGTTGAAATAAACAAGATTCGTCCGGAAATAATACGTCAGATATTGTACAGAAATAGAAATTAAATATTTATGCGGAGATGCATTTATTTCTGGAGAAAAGTAAATGCCTCTCCGTCGAAATAAACAAGATTCGTAACGAAATAATACGACAGATATTGTACAGAAGAAGAAATTAAATATTTATGCGGAGATGCATTTATTTCTAGTGGAAAGTAAATGCCTCTTCGTTGAAATAAACAAGATTCGTCCCGAAATAATACGTCAGATATTGTACAGAAGAAATTAAATATTTATGTGGAGATGCATTTATTTCTGGAGGAAAGTAAATGCCTCTTCTTTAAAATAAACAAGATTCGTCTCGAAATAAAACGACAGATATTGTACAGAAGAAGAAATTAAATATTTATGCGGAGATGCATTTATTTCTGGTGGAAAGTAAATGCCTCTTCGTTGAAATAAACAAGATTCGTCCCGAAATCATACGACAGATATTGTACAGAAGAAGAAATAAAATATTTATGCGGAGATGCATTTATTTCTGGTGGAAAGTAAATGCCTCTTCGTTGAAATAAACAAGATTCATCCCGAAATAATACGACAGATATTGTACAGAAGTTGAAATTAAATATTTATGCGGATATGCATTTATTTCCGGAGGAAAGTAAATTCCTCTTCGTTGAAATAAACAAGATTCGTCCCGCATAATACGACAGATATTGTGCAGAAGAAGAAATTAAATATTTATGTGGAGATGCATTTATTTCTGGAAAAAAGTAAATGCCTCTTCGTTGAAATAAACAAGATTCGTCCCGAAATAATACGACAGATATTGTACAGAAGAAGAAATTAAATATTTATGCGGAGATGCATTTATTTCTGGTGGAAAGTAAATACCTCTTCGTTGAAATAAACAAGATTCGTCCCGAAATGATACGACAGATATTGTACAGAAGAAGAAATTAAATATTTATGCGGAGATGCATTTATTTCTGCTGGAAAGTAAATGCCTCTTCGTTGAAATAAACAAGATTCGTCCCGAAATAATACGACAGATATTGTACAGAAGAAGAAATTAAATATTTATGCGGAGATGCATTTATTTCTGGTGGAAAGTAAATGCCTCTTCGTTGAAATAAACAAGATTCGTCCCGCATAATACAACAGATATTGTGCAGAAGAAGAAATAAAATATTTATGCGGAGATGCATTTATTTCTGGTGGAAAGTAAATGCCTCTTCGTTGAAAAAAACAAGATTCGTCCCGAAATAATACGACAGATATTGTACGGAAGAAGAAATTAAATATTTATGCGGAGATGCATTTATTTCTGGAGGAAAGTAAATGCCTCTTCGTTGAAATAAACAAGATTCGTCCCGCATAATACAACAGATATTGTGCAGAAGAAGAAATTAAATATTTGTGCGGAGATGCATTTATTTCTGGAAAAAAGTAAATGCCTCTTCGTTGAAATAAACAAGATTCGTCCCGAAATAATACGACAGATATTGTACAGAAGAAGAAATTAAATATTTATGCGGAGATGCATTTATTTCTGGAGAAAAGTAAATGCCTCTTCGTTGAAATAAACAAGATTCGTCCGGAAATAATACGTCAGATATTGTACAGAAATAGAAATTAAATATTTATGCGGAGATGCATTTATTTCTGGAGAAAAGTAAATGCCTCTCCGTCGAAATAAACAAGATTCGTAACGAAATAATACGACAGATATTGTACAGAAGAAGAAATTAAATATTTATGCGGAGATGCATTTATTTCTAGTGGAAAGTAAATGCCTCTTCGTTGAAATAAACAAGATTCGTCCCGAAATAATACGTCAGATATTGTACAGAAGAAATTAAATATTTATGTGGAGATGCATTTATTTCTGGAGGAAAGTAAATGCCTCTTCTTTAAAATAAACAAGATTCGTCTCGAAATAAAACGACAGATATTGTACAGAAGAAGAAATTAAATATTTATGCGGAGATGCATTTATTTCTGGTGGAAAGTAAATGCCTCTTCGTTGAAATAAACAAGATTCGTCCCGAAATCATACGACAGATATTGTACAGAAGAAGAAATAAAATATTTATGCGGAGATGCATTTATTTCTGGTGGAAAGTAAATGCCTCTTCGTTGAAATAAACAAGATTCATCCCGAAATAATACGACAGATATTGTACAGAAGTTGAAATTAAATATTTATGCGGATATGCATTTATTTCCGGAGGAAAGTAAATTCCTCTTCGTTGAAATAAACAAGATTCGTCCCGCATAATACGACAGATATTGTGCAGAAGAAGAAATTAAATATTTATGTGGAGATGCATTTATTTCTGGAAAAAAGTAAATGCCTCTTCGTTGAAATAAACAAGATTCGTCCCGAAATAATACGACAGATATTGTACAGAAGAAGAAATTAAATATTTATGCGGAGATGCATTTATTTCTGGTGGAAAGTAAATACCTCTTCGTTGAAATAAACAAGATTCGTCCCGAAATGATACGACAGATATTGTACAGAAGAAGAAATTAAATATTTATGCGGAGATGCATTTATTTCTGCTGGAAAGTAAATGCCTCTTCGTTGAAATAAACAAGATTCGTCCCGAAATAATACGACAGATATTGTAAAGAAGAAGAAATTAAATATTTATGCGGAGATGCATTTATTTCTGGAGGAAAGTAAATGCCTCTTCGTTGAAATAAACAAGATTCGTCCCGAAATAATACGACAGTTATTGTACAGAAGAAGAAATTAAATATTTATGCGGAGATGCATTTATTTCTGGAGAAAAGTCAATGCCTCTTCGTTGAGATAAACAAGATTCGTCCGGAAATAATACGGCAGGTATTGTACAGAAGAAGAAATTAAATATTTATGAGGAGATGCATTTATTTCTGGAGGAAAGTAAATGCCTCTTCGTTGAAATAAACAAGATTCGTCCCGAAATAATACGACAGATATTGTATAGAAGAAGAAATTAAATATTTATGCGGAGATGCATTTATTTCTGGAGAAAAGTAAATGCCTCTTCGTTGAAATAAACAAGATTCGTCCGGAAATAATACGACAGGTATTGTACAGAAGAAGAAATTAAATATTTATGCGGAGATGCATTTATTTCTGGAGGAAAGTAAATGCCTCTTCGTTGAAATAAACAAGATTCGTCCCGAAATAATACGACAGATATTGTACAGATGAAGAAATTAAATATTTATGCGGATATGCATTTATTTCTGGAGGAAAGTAAATGCCTCTTCGTTGAAATAAACAAGATTCGTCCCGAAATAATACGACAGATATTGTACAGAAGAAGAAATAAAATATTTATGCGGAGATGCATTTATTTCTGGAGAAAAGTAAATGCCTCTCCGTCGGAATAAACAAGATTCGTAACGAAATAATACGACAGATATTGTACAGAAGAAGAAATTAAATATTTATGCGGAGATGCATTTATTTCTAGTGGAAAGTAAATGCCTCTTCGTTGAAATAAACAAGATTCGTCCCGAAATAATACGTCAGATATTGTACAGAAGAAATTAAATATTTATGTGGAGATGCATTTATTTCTGGAGGAAAGTAAATGCCTCTTCTTTAAAATAAACAAGATTCGTCTCGAAATAAAACGACAGATATTGTACAGAAGAAGAAATTAAATATTTATGCGGAGATGCATTTATTTCTGGAGGAAAGTAAATGCCTCTTCTTTAAAATAAACAAGATTCGTCTCGAAATAAAACGACAGATATTGTACAGAAGAAGAAATTAAATATTTATGCGGAGATGCATTTATTTCTGGTGGAAAGTAAATGCCTCTTCGTTGAAATAAACAAGATTCATCCCGAAATAATACGACAGATATTGTACAGAAGTTGAAATTAAATATTTATGCGGATATGCATTTATTTCCGGAGGAAAGTAAATTCCTCTTCGTTGAAATAAACAAGATTCGTCCCGCATAATACGACAGATATTGTGCAGAAGAAGAAATTAAATATTTATGTGGAGATGCATTTATTTCTGGAAAAAAGTAAATGCCTCTTCGTTGAAATAAACAAGATTCGTCCCGAAATAATACGACAGATATTGTACAGAAGAAGAAATTAAATATTTATGCGGATATGCATTTATTTCCGGAGGAAAGTAAATTCCTCTTCGTTGAAATAAACAAGATTCGTCCCGCATAATACGACAGATATTGTGCAGAAGAAGAAATTAAATATTTGTGCGGAGATGCATTTATTTCTGGAAAAAAGTAAATGCCTCTTCGTTGAAATAAACAAGATTCGTCCCGAAATAATACGACAGATATTGTACAGAAGAAGAAATTAAATATTTATGCGGATATGCATTTATTTCTGGAGGAAAGAAAATGCCTCTTCGTTGAAATAAACAAGATTCGACCCGAAATAATACGACAGATATTGTACAGAAGAAGAAATTAAATATGTATGGGGAGATGCATTTATTTCTGGAGGAAAGTAAATGCCTCTTCTTTAAAATAAACAAGATTCGTCTCGAAATAAAACGACAGATATTGTACAGAAGAAGAAATTAAATATTTATGCGGAGATGCATTTATTTCTGGTGGAAAGTAAATGCCTCTTCGTTGAAATAAACAAGATTCATCCCGAAATAATACGACAGATATTGTACAGAAGTTGAAATTAAATATTTATGCGGATATGCATTCATTTCCGGAGGAAAGTAAATTCCTCTTCGTTGAAATAAACAAGATTCGTCCCGCATGATACGACAGATATTGTGCAGAAGAAGAAATTAAATATTTATGTGGAGATGCATTTATTTCTGGAAAAAAGTAAATGCCTCTTCGTTGAAATAAACAAGATTCGTCCCGAAATAATACGACAGATATTGTACAGAAGAAGAAATTAAATATTTATGCGGAGATGCATTTATTTCTAGTAGAAAGTAAATGCCTCTTCGTTGAAATAAACAAGATTCATCCCGAAATAATACGTCAGATATTGTACAGAAGAAATTAAATATTTATGCAGAGATGCATTTATTTCTGGAGGAAAGTAAATGCCTCTTCGTTGAAATAAACAAGATTCGACCCGAAATAATACGACAGATATTGTACAGAAGAAGAAATTAAATATGTATGGGGAGATGCATTTATTTCTGGAGGAAAGTAAATGCCTCTTCGTTGAAATAAACAAGATTCGTCCCGAAATAATACGACAGATATTGTACAGAAGAAGAAATTAAATATTTATGCGGATATGCATTTATTTCCGGAGGAAAGTAAATTCCTCTTCGTTGAAATAAACAAGATTCGTCCCGCATAATACGACAGATATTGTGCAGAAGAAGAAATTAAATATTTGTGCGGAGATGCATTTATTTCTGGAAAAAAGTAAATGCCTCTTCGTTGAAATAAACAAGATTCGTACCGAAATAATATGACAGATATTGTACAGAAGAAGAAATTAAATATTTATGCGGAGATGCATTTATTTCTGGAGGAAAGTAAATGCCTCTTCGTTGAAATAAACAAGATTCGTCACGAAATAATACGACAGATATTGTACAGAAGAAGAAATAAAATATTTATCCGGAGATGCATTTATTTCTGGTGGAAAGTAAATGCCTCTTCGTTGAAAAAAACAAGATTCGTCCCGAAATAATACGACAGATATTGTACGGAAGAAGAAATTAAATATTTATGCGGAGATGCATTTATTTCTGGAGGAAAGTAAATGCCTCTTCGTTGAAATAAACAAGATTCGTCCCGCATAATACAACAGATATTGTGCAGAAGAAGAAATAAAATATTTATGCGGAGATGCATTTATTTCTGGAGGAAAGTAAATGCCTCTTCGTTGAAATAAACAAGATTCGTCCCGAAATAATAAGACAGATATTGTACAGAAGAAGAAATTAAATATTAATGTGGAGATGCATTTATTTCTGGTGGAAAGTAAATACCTCTTCGTTGAAATAAAGAAGATTCGTCCCGAAATGATACGACAGATATTGTACAGAAGAAGAAATTAAATATTTATGCGGAGATGCATTTATTTCTGGTGGAAAGTAAATGCCTCTTCGTTGAAATAAACAAGATTCGTCCCGAAATAATACGACAGATATTGTAAAGAAGAAGAAATTAAATATTTATGCGGAGATGCATTTATTTCTGGAGGAAAGTAAATGCCTCTTCGTTGAAATAAACAAGATTCGTCCCGAAATAATACGACAGATATTGTATAGAAGAAGAAATTAAATATTTATGCGGAGATGCATTTATTTCTGGAGAAAAGTAAATGCCTCTTCGTTGAAATAAACAAGATTCGTCCGGAAATAATACGACAGGTATTGTACAGAAGAAGAAATTAAATATTTATGCGGAGATGCATTTATTTCTGGAGGAAAGTAAATGCCTCTTCGTTGAAATAAACAAGATTCGTCCCGAAATAATACGACAGATATTGTACAGATGAAGAAATTAAATATTTATGCGGATATGCATTTATTTCTGGAGGAAAGTAAATGCCTCTTCGTTGAAATAAACAAGATTCGTCCCGAAATAATACCACAGATATTGTACAGAAGAAGAAATAAAATATTTATGCGGAGATGCATTTATTTCTGGAGAAAAGTAAATGCCTCTCCGTCGGAATAAACAAGATTCGTAACGAAATAATACGACAGATATTGTACAGAAGAAGAAATTAAATATTTATGCGGAGATGCATTTATTTCTAGTGGAAAGTAAATGCCTCTTCGTTGAAATAAACAAGATTCGTCCCGAAATAATACGTCAGATATTGTACAGAAGAAATTAAATATTTATGCGGAGATGCATTTATTTCTGGAGGAAAGTAAATGCCTCTTCTTTAAAATAAACAAGATTCGTCTCGAAATAAAACGACAGATATTGTACAGAAGAAGAAATTAAATATTTATGCGGAGATGCATTTATTTCTGGAGGAAAGTAAATGCCTCTTCTTTAAAATAAACAAGATTCGTCTCGAAATAAAACGACAGATATTGTACAGAAGAAGAAATTAAATATTTATGCGGAGATGCATTTATTTCTGGTGGAAAGTAAATGCCTCTTCGTTGAAATAAACAAGATTCATCCCGAAATAATACGACAGATATTGTACAGAAGTTGAAATTAAATATTTATGCGGATATGCATTTATTTCCGGAGGAAAGTAAATTCCTCTTCGTTGAAATAAACAAGATTCGTCCCGCATAATACGACAGATATTGTGCAGAAGAAGAAATTAAATATTTATGTGGAGATGCATTTATTTCTGGAAAAAAGTAAATGCCTCTTCGTTGAAATAAACAAGATTCGTCCCGAAATAATACGACAGATATTGTACAGAAGAAGAAATTAAATATTTATGCGGATATGCATTTATTTCCGGAGGAAAGTAAATTCCTCTTCGTTGAAATAAACAAGATTCGTCCCGCATAATACGACAGATATTGTGCAGAAGAAGAAATTAAATATTTGTGCGGAGATGCATTTATTTCTGGAAAAAAGTAAATGCCTCTTCGTTGAAATAAACAAGATTCGTACCGAAATAATATGACAGATATTGTACAGAAGAAGAAATTAAATATTTATGCGGAGATGCATTTATTTCTGGAGGAAAGTAAATGCCTCTTCGTTGAAATAAACAAGATTCGTCACGAAATAATACGACAGATATTGTACAGAAGAAGAAATAAAATATTTATCCGGAGATGCATTTATTTCTGGTGGAAAGTAAATGCCTCTTCGTTGAAAAAAACAAGATTCGTCCCGAAATAATACGACAGATATTGTACGGAAGAAGAAATTAAATATTTATGCGGAGATGCATTTATTTCTGGAGGAAAGTAAATGCCTCTTCGTTGAAATAAACAAGATTCGTCCCGCATAATACAACAGATATTGTGCAGAAGAAGAAATAAAATATTTATGCGGAGATGCATTTATTTCTGGAGGAAAGTAAATGCCTCTTCGTTGAAATAAACAAGATTCGTCCCGAAATAATAAGACAGATATTGTACAGAAGAAGAAATTAAATATTAATGTGGAGATGCATTTATTTCTGGTGGAAAGTAAATACCTCTTCGTTGAAATAAACAAGATTCGTCCCGAAATGATACGACAGATATTGTACAGAAGAAGAAATTAAATATTTATGCGGAGATGCATTTATTTCTGGAGGAAAGTAAATGCCTCTTCGTTGAAATAAACAAGATTCGTCCCGAAATAATACGACAGTTATTGTACAGAAGAAGAAATTAAATATTTATGCGGAGATGCATTTATTTCTGGAGAAAAGTCAATGCCTCTTCGTTGAGATAAACAAGATTCGTCCGGAAATAATACGGCAGGTATTGTACAGAAGAAGAAATTAAATATTTATGAGGAGATGCATTTATTTCTGGAGGAAAGTAAATGCCTCTTCGTTGAAATAAACAAGATTCGTCCCGAAATAATACGACAGATATTGTATAGAAGAAGAAATTAAATATTTATGCGGAGATGCATTTATTTCTGGAGAAAAGTAAATGCCTCTTCGTTGAAATAAACAAGATTCGTCCGGAAATAATACGACAGGTATTGTACAGAAGAAGAAATTAAATATTTATGCGGAGATGCATTTATTTCTGGAGGAAAGTAAATGCCTCTTCGTTGAAATAAACAAGATTCGTCCCGAAATAATACGACAGATATTGTACAGAAGAAGAAATTAAATATTTATGCGGATATGCATTTATTTCTGGAGGAAAGTAAATGCCTCTTCGTTGAAATAAACAAGATTCGTCCCGAAATAATACGACAGATATTGTACAGAAGAAGAAATAAAATATTTATGCGGAGATGCATTTATTTCTGGAGAAAAGTAAATGCCTCTCCGTCGGAATAAACAAGATTCGTAACGAAATAATACGACAGATATTGTACAGAAGAAGAAATTAAATATTTATGCGGAGATGCATTTATTTCTAGTGGAAAGTAAATGCCTCTTCGTTGAAATAAACAAGATTCGTCCCGAAATAATACGTCAGATATTGTACAGAAGAAATTAAATATTTATGTGGAGATGCATTTATTTCTGGAGGAAAGTAAATGCCTCTTCTTTAAAATAAACAAGATTCGTCTCGAAATAAAACGACAGATATTGTACAGAAGAAGAAATTAAATATTTATGCGGAGATGCATTTATTTCTGGAGGAAAGTAAATGCCTCTTCTTTAAAATAAACAAGATTCGTCTCGAAATAAAACGACAGATATTGTACAGAAGAAGAAATTAAATATTTATGCGGAGATGCATTTATTTCTGGTGGAAAGTAAATGCTTCTTCGTTGAAATAAACAAGATTCATCCCGAAATAATACGACAGATATTGTACAGAAGTTGAAATTAAATATTTATGCGGATATGCATTTATTTCCGGAGAAAGTAAATTCCTCTTCGTTGAAATAAACAAGATTCGTCCCGCATAATACGACAGATATTGTGCAGAAGAAGAAATTAAATATTTATGTGGAGATGCATTTATTTCTGAAAAAAAGTAAATGCCTCTTCGTTGAAATAAACAAGATTCGTCCCGAAATAATACGACAGATATTGTACAGAAGAAGAAATTAAATATTTATGCGGAGATGCATTTATTTCTAGTGGAAAGTAAATGCCTCTTCGTTGAAATAAACAAGATTCGTCCCGAAATAATACGTCAGATATTGTACAGAAATAGAAATTAAATATTTATGCGGAGATGCATTTATTTCTGGAGAAAAGTAAATGACTCTCCGTCGAAATAAACAAGATTCGAAGCGAAATAATACGACAGATATTGTACAGAAGAAGAAATTAAATATTTATGCGGAGATGCATTTATTTCTAGTGGAAAGTAAATGCCTCTTCGTTGAAATAAACAAGATTCGTCCCGAAATAATACGTCAGATATTGTACAGAAGAAATTAAATATTTATGCAGAGATGCATTTATTTCTGGAGGAAAGTAAATGCCTCTTCGTTGAAATAAACAAGATTCGACCCGAAATAATACGACAGATATTGTACAGAAGAAGAAATTAAATATGTATGGGGAGATGCATTTATTTCTGGAGGAAAGTAAATGCCTCTTCGTTGAAATAAACAAGATTCGTCCCGAAATAATACGACAGATATTGTACAGAAGAAGAAATTAAATATTTATGCGGATATGCATTTATTTCCGGAGGAAAGTAAATTCCTCTTCGTTGAAATAAACAAGATTCGTCCCGCATAATACGACAGATATTGTGCAGAAGAAGAAATTAAATATTTGTGCGGAGATGCATTTATTTCTGGAAAAAAGTAAATGCCTCTTCGTTGAAATAAACAAGATTCGTACCGAAATAATACGACAGATATTGTACAGAAGAAGAAATTAAATATTTATGCGGAGATGTATTTATTTCTGGAGGAAAGTAAATGCCTCTTCGTTGAAATAAACAAGATTCGTCACGAAATAATACGACAGATATTGTACAGAAGAAGAAATAAAATATTTATGCGGAGATGCATTTATTTCTGGTGGAAAGTAAAGGCCTCTTCGTTGAAAAAAACAAGATTCGTCCCGAAATAATACGACAGATATTGTACGGAAGAAGAAATTAAATATTTATGCGGAGATGCATTTATTTCTGGAGGAAAGTAAATGCCTCTTCGTTGAAATAAACAAGATTCGTCCCGCATAATACAACAGATATTGTGCAGAAGAAGAAATAAAATATTTATGCGGAGATGCATTTATTTCTGGTGGAAAGTAAATGCCTCTTCGTTGAAAAAACAAGATTCGTCCCGAAATAATACGACAGATATTGTACGGAAGAAGAAATTAAATATTTATGCGGAGATGCATTTATTTCTGGAGGAAAGTAAATGCCTCTTCGTTGAAATAAACAAGATTCGTCCCGCATAATACAACAGATATTGTGCAGAAGAAGAAATTAAATATTTGTGCGGAGATGCATTTATTTCTGGAAAAAAGTAAATGCCTCTTCGTTGAAATAAACAAGATTCGTCCCGAAATAATACGACAGATATTGTACAGAAGAAGAAATTAAATATTTATGCGGAGATGCATTTATTTCTGGAGAAAAGTAAATGCCTCTTCGTTGAAATAAACAAGATTCGTCCGGAAATAATACGTCAGATATTGTACAGAAATAGAAATTAAATATTTATGCGGAGATGCATTTATTTCTGGAGAAAAGTAAATGCCTCTCCGTCGAAATAAACAAGATTCGTAACGAAATAATACGACAGATATTGTACAGAAGAAGAAATTAAATATTTATGCGGAGATGCATTTATTTCTAGTGGAAAGTAAATGCCTCTTCGTTGAAATAAACAAGATTCGTCCCGAAATAATACGTCAGATATTGTACAGAAGAAATTAAATATTTATGTGGAGATGCATTTATTTCTGGAGGAAAGTAAATGCCTCTTCTTTAAAATAAACAAGATTCGTCTCGAAATAAAACGACAGATATTGTACAGAAGAAGAAATTAAATATTTATGCGGAGATGCATTTATTTCTGGTGGAAAGTAAATGCCTCTTCGTTGAAATAAACAAGATTCGTCCCGAAATCATACGACAGATATTGTACAGAAGAAGAAATAAAATATTTATGCGGAGATGCATTTATTTCTGGTGGAAAGTAAATGCCTCTTCGTTGAAATAAACAAGATTCTTCCCGAAATAATACGACAGATATTGTACAGAAGAAGAAATTAAATATTTATGCGGAGATGCATTTATTTCTGGAGGAAAGTAAATGCCTCTTCTTTAAAATAAACAAGATTCATCTCGAAATAAAACGACAGATATTGTACAGAAGAAGAAATTAAATATTTATGCGGAGATGCATTTATTTCTGGTGGAAAGTAAATTCCTCTTCGTTGAAATAAACAAGATTCGTCCCGCATAATACGACAGATATTGTGCAGAAGAAGAAATTAAATATTTATGTGGAGATGCATTTATTTCTGGAAAAAAGTAAATGCCTCTTCGTTGAAATAAACAAGATTCGTCCCGAAATAATACGACAGATATTGTACACAAGAAGAAATTAAATATTTATGCGGAGATGCATTTATTTCTAGTGGAAAGTAAATGCCTCTTCGTTGAAATAAACAAGATTCGTCCCGAAATAATACGTCAGATATTGTACAGAAATAGAAATTAAATATTTATGCGGAGATGCATTTATTTCTGGAGAAAAGTAAATGACTCTCCGTCGAAATAAACAAGATTCGAAGCGAAATAATGCGACAGATATTGTACAGAAGCAGAAATTAAATATTTATGTGGAGATGCATTTATTTCTAGTGGAAAGTAAATGCCTCTTCGTTGAAATAAACAAGATTCGTCCCGAAATAATACGTCAGATATTGTACAGAAGAAATTAAATATTTATGCAGAGATGCATTTATTTCTGGAGGAAAGTAAATGCCTCTTCGTTGAAATAAACAAGATTCGACCCGAAATAATACGACAGATATTGTACAGAAGAAGAAATTAAATATGTATGGGGAGATGCATTTATTTCTGGAGGAAAGTAAATGCCTCTTCGTTGAAATAAACAAGATTCGTCCCGAAATAATACGACAGATATTGTACAGAAGAAGAAATTAAATATTTATGCGGAGATGCATTTATTTCTGGAGGAAAGTAAATGCCTCTTCGTTGAAATAAACAAGATTCGTCCCGAAATAATAAGACAGATATTGTACAGAAGAAGAAATTAAATATTAATGTGGAGATGCATTTATTTCTGGTGGAATGTAAATACCTCTTCGTTGAAATAAACAAGATTCGTCCCGAAATGATACGACAGATATTGTACAGAAGAAGAAATTAAATATTTATGCGGAGATGCATTTATTTCTGCTGGAAAGTAAATGCCTCTTCGTTGAAATAAACAAGATTCGTCCCGAAATAATACGACAGATATTGTACAGAAGAAGAAATTAAATATTTATGCGGAGATGCATTTATTTCTGGAGGAAAGTAAATGCCTCTTCGTTGAAATAAACAAGATTCGTCCCGAAATAATACGACAGTTATTGTACAGAAGAAGAAATTAAATATTTATGCGGAGATGCATTTATTTCTGGAGAAAAGTCAATGCCTCTTCGTTGAGATAAACAAGATTCGTCCGGAAATAATACGGCAGGTATTGTACAGAAGAAGAAATTAAATATTTATGAGGAGATGCATTTATTTCTGGAGGAAAGTAAATGCCTCTTCGTTGAAATAAACAAGATTCGTCCCGAAATAATACGACAGATATTGTATAGAAGAAGAAATTAAATATTTATGCGGAGATGCATTTATTTCTGGAGAAAAGTAAATGCCTCTTCGTTGAAATAAACAAGATTCGTCCGGAAATAATACGACAGGTATTGTACAGAAGAAGAAATTAAATATTTATGCGGAGATGCATTTATTTCTGGAGGAAAGTAAATGCCTCTTCGTTGAAATAAACAAGATTCGTCCCGAAATAATACGACAGATATTGTACAGAAGAAGAAATTAAATATTTATGCGGATATGCATTTATTTCTGGAGGAAAGTAAATGCCTCTTCGTTGAAATAAACAAGATTCGTCCCGAAATAATACGACAGATATTGTACAGAAGAAGAATTTAAATATTTATGCGGAGATGCATTTATTTCTGGTGGAAAGTAAAAGCCTCTTCGTTGAAATAAACAAGATTCGTCCCGAAATAATACGACAGATATTGTACAGAAGAAGAAATTAAATATTTATGCGGAGATGCATTTATTTCTGGTGGAAAGTAAATGCCTCTTCGTTGAAATCAACAAGATTCATCCCGAAATAATACGACAGATATTGTACAGAAGTTGAAATTAAATATTTATGCGGAGAAGCATTTATTTCTGGAGGAAAGTAAATGCCTCTTCGTTGAAATAAACAAGATTCGTCTGGAAATAGTACGACAGATACTATACAGAAGAAGATATTATATATTTATGCGGAGATGCATTTATTTCGGAGAAAAGTAAATGCTTCTTTGTTGAAATAAACAAGATTCGTCCCGAAATAATACGATAGATATTGTACAGAAGAAGATATTATATATTTATGCGGAGATGCATTTATTTCTGGAGGAAAGTAAATGCCTCTTCGTTGAAATAAACAAGATTCGTCCCGAAATAAAACGACAGATATTGTACAGAAGAAGAAATTAAATATTTATGCGGAGATGCATTTATTTCTGGTGGAAAGTAAATGCCTCTTCGTTGAAATAAACAAGATTCGTCCCGAAATAATACGACAGATATTGTACAGAAGAAGAAATTAAATATTTATGCGGAGATGCATTTATTTCTGGAGGAAAGTAAATGCCTCTTCTTTAAAATAAAAAAGATTCGTCTCGAAATAAAACGACAGATATTGTACAGAAGCAGAAATTAAATATTTATGCGGAGATGCATTTATTTCTGGCGGAAAGTAAATGCCTCTTCGTTGAAATAAACAAGATTCATCCCGAAATAATACGACAGATATTGTACAGAAGAAGAAATTAAATATTTATGCGGAGATGCATTTATTTCTGGTGGAAAGTAAATGCCTCTTCGTTGAAATAAACAAGATTCCTCCCGAAATAATACGATAGATATTGTACACAAGAAGAAATTAAATATTTATGCGGAGATGCATTTATTTCTGGAGAAAAGTCAATGCCTCTTCGTTGAGATAAACAAGATTCGTCCGGAAATAATACGGCAGGTATTGTACAGAAGAAGAAATTAAATATTTATGAGGAGATGCATTTATTTCTGGAGGAAAGTAAATGCCTCTTCGTTGAAATAAACAAGATTCGTCCCGAAATAATACGACAGATATTGTATAGAAGAACAAATTAAATATTTATGCGGAGATGCATTTATTTCTGGTGGAAAGTAAATGCCTCTTCGTTGAAAAAAACAAGATTCGTCCCGAAATAATACGACAGATATTGTACGGAAGAAGAAATTAAATATTTATGCGGAGATGCATTTATTTCTGGAGGAAAGTAAATGCCTCTTCGTTGAAATAAACAAGATTCGTCCCGCATAATACAACAGATATTGTGCAGAAGAAGAAATTAAATATTTGTGCGGAGATGCATTTATTTCTGGAAAAAAGTAAATGCCTCTTCGTTGAAATAAACAAGATTCGTCCCGAAATAATACGACAGATATTGTACAGAAGAAGAAATTAAATATTTATGCGGAGATGCATTTATTTCTGGAGAAAAGTAAATGCCTCTTCGTTGAAATAAACAAGATTCGTCCGGAAATAATACGTCAGATATTGTACAGAAATAGAAATTAAATATTTATGCGGAGATGCATTTATTTCTGGAGAAAAGTAAATGCCTCTCCGTCGAAATAAACAAGATTCGTAACGAAATAATACGACAGATATTGTACAGAAGAAGAAATTAAATATTTATGCGGAGATGCATTTATTTCTAGTGGAAAGTAAATGCCTCTTCGTTGAAATAAACAAGATTCGTCCCGAAATAATACGTCAGATATTGTACAGAAGAAATTAAATATTTATGTGGAGATGCATTTATTTCTGGAGGAAAGTAAATGCCTCTTCTTTAAAATAAACAAGATTCGTCTCGAAATAAAACGACAGATATTGTACAGAAGAAGAAATTAAATATTTATGCGGAGATGCATTTATTTCTGGTGGAAAGTAAATGCCTCTTCGTTGAAATAAACAAGATTCGTCCCGAAATCATACGACAGATATTGTACAGAAGAAGAAATAAAATATTTATGCGGAGATGCATTTATTTCTGGTGGAAAGTAAATGCCTCTTCGTTGAAATAAACAAGATTCTTCCCGAAATAATACGACAGATATTGTACAGAAGAAGAAATTAAATATTTATGCGGAGATGCATTTATTTCTGGAGGAAAGTAAATGCCTCTTCTTTAAAATAAACAAGATTCATCTCGAAATAAAACGACAGATATTGTACAGAAGAAGAAATTAAATATTTATGCGGAGATGCATTTATTTCTGGTGGAAAGTAAATTCCTCTTCGTTGAAATAAACAAGATTCGTCCCGCATAATACGACAGATATTGTGCAGAAGAAGAAATTAAATATTTATGTGGAGATGCATTTATTTCTGGAAAAAAGTAAATGCCTCTTCGTTGAAATAAACAAGATTCGTCCCGAAATAATACGACAGATATTGTACACAAGAAGAAATTAAATATTTATGCGGAGATGCATTTATTTCTAGTGGAAAGTAAATGCCTCTTCGTTGAAATAAACAAGATTCGTCCCGAAATAATACGTCAGATATTGTACAGAAATAGAAATTAAATATTTATGCGGAGATGCATTTATTTCTGGAGAAAAGTAAATGACTCTCCGTCGAAATAAACAAGATTCGAAGCGAAATAATGCGACAGATATTGTACAGAAGCAGAAATTAAATATTTATGTGGAGATGCATTTATTTCTAGTGGAAAGTAAATGCCTCTTCGTTGAAATAAACAAGATTCGTCCCGAAATAATACGTCAGATATTGTACAGAAGAAATTAAATATTTATGCAGAGATGCATTTATTTCTGGAGGAAAGTAAATGCCTCTTCGTTGAAATAAACAAGATTCGACCCGAAATAATACGACAGATATTGTACAGAAGAAGAAATTAAATATGTATGGGGAGATGCATTTATTTCTGGAGGAAAGTAAATGCCTCTTCGTTGAAATAAACAAGATTCGTCCCGAAATAATACGACAGATATTGTACAGAAGAAGAAATTAAATATTTATGCGGAGATGCATTTATTTCTGGAGGAAAGTAAATGCCTCTTCGTTGAAATAAACAAGATTCGTCCCGAAATAATAAGACAGATATTGTACAGAAGAAGAAATTAAATATTAATGTGGAGATGCATTTATTTCTGGTGGAATGTAAATACCTCTTCGTTGAAATAAACAAGATTCGTCCCGAAATGATACGACAGATATTGTACAGAAGAAGAAATTAAATATTTATGCGGAGATGCATTTATTTCTGCTGGAAAGTAAATGCCTCTTCGTTGAAATAAACAAGATTCGTCCCGAAATAATACGACAGATATTGTACAGAAGAAGAAATTAAATATTTATGCGGAGATGCATTTATTTCTGGAGGAAAGTAAATGCCTCTTCGTTGAAATAAACAAGATTCGTCCCGAAATAATACGACAGTTATTGTACAGAAGAAGAAATTAAATATTTATGCGGAGATGCATTTATTTCTGGAGAAAAGTCAATGCCTCTTCGTTGAGATAAACAAGATTCGTTCGGAAATAATACGGCAGGTATTGTACAGAAGAAGAAATTAAATATTTATGAGGAGATGCATTTATTTCTGGAGGAAAGTAAATGCCTCTTCGTTGAAATAAACAAGATTCGTCCCGAAATAATACGACAGATATTGTATAGAAGAAGAAATTAAATATTTATGCGGAGATGCATTTATTTCTGGAGAAAAGTAAATGCCTCTTCGTTGAAATAAACAAGATTCGTCCGGAAATAATACGACAGGTATTGTACAGAAGAAGAAATTAAATATTTATGCGGAGATGCATTTATTTCTGGAGGAAAGTAAATGCCTCTTCGTTGAAATAAACAAGATTCGTCCCGAAATAATACGACAGATATTGTACAGAAGAAGAAATTAAATATTTATGCGGATATGCATTTATTTCTGGAGGAAAGTAAATGCCTCTTCGTTGAAATAAACAAGATTCGTCCCGAAATAATACGACAGATATTGTACAGAAGAAGAATTTAAATATTTATGCGGAGATGCATTTATTTCTGGTGGAAAGTAAAAGCCTCTTCGTTGAAATAAACAAGATTCGTCCCGAAATAATACGACAGATATTGTACAGAAGAAGAAATTAAATATTTATGCGGAGATGCATTTATTTCTGGTGGAAAGTAAATGCCTCTTCGTTGAAATCAACAAGATTCATCCCGAAATAATACGACAGATATTGTACAGAAGTTGAAATTAAATATTTATGCGGAGAAGCATTTATTTCTGGAGGAAAGTAAATGCCTCTTCGTTGAAATAAACAAGATTCGTCTGGAAATAGTACGACAGATACTATACAGAAGAAGATATTATATATTTATGCGGAGATGCATTTATTTCGGAGAAAAGTAAATGCTTCTTTGTTGAAATAAACAAGATTCGTCCCGAAATAATACGATAGATATTGTACAGAAGAAGATATTATATATTTATGCGGAGATGCATTTATTTCTGGAGGAAAGTAAATGCCTCTTCGTTGAAATAAACAAGATTCGTCCCGAAATAAAACGACAGATATTGTACAGAAGAAGAAATTAAATATTTATGCGGAGATGCATTTATTTCTGGTGGAAAGTAAATGCCTCTTCGTTGAAATAAACAAGATTCGTCCCGAAATAATACGACAGATATTGTACAGAAGAAGAAATTAAATATTTATGCGGAGATGCATTTATTTCTGGAGGAAAGTAAATGCCTCTTCTTTAAAATAAAAAAGATTCGTCTCGAAATAAAACGACAGATATTGTACAGAAGCAGAAATTAAATATTTATGCGGAGATGCATTTATTTCTGGCGGAAAGTAAATGCCTCTTCGTTGAAATAAACAAGATTCATCCCGAAATAATACGACAGATATTGTACAGAAGAAGAAATTAAATATTTATGCGGAGATGCATTTATTTCTGGTGGAAAGTAAATGCCTCTTCGTTGAAATAAACAAGATTCCTCCCGAAATAATACGATAGATATTGTACACAAGAAGAAATTAAATATTTATGCGGAGATGCATTTATTTCTGGAGAAAAGTCAATGCCTCTTCGTTGAGATAAACAAGATTCGTCCGGAAATAATACGGCAGGTATTGTACAGAAGAAGAAATTAAATATTTATGAGGAGATGCATTTATTTCTGGAGGAAAGTAAATGCCTCTTCGTTGAAATAAACAAGATTCGTCCCGAAATAATACGACAGATATTGTATAGAAGAACAAATTAAATATTTATGCGGAGATGCATTTATTTCTGGTGGAAAGTAAATGCCTCTTCGTTGAAAAAAACAAGATTCGTCCCGAAATAATACGACAGATATTGTACGGAAGAAGAAATTAAATATTTATGCGGAGATGCATTTATTTCTGGAGGAAAGTAAATGCCTCTTCGTTGAAATAAACAAGATTCGTCCCGCATAATACAACAGATATTGTGCAGAAGAAGAAATTAAATATTTGTGCGGAGATGCATTTATTTCTGGAAAAAAGTAAATGCCTCTTCGTTGAAATAAACAAGATTCGTCCCGAAATAATACGACAGATATTGTACAGAAGAAGAAATTAAATATTTATGCGGAGATGCATTTATTTCTGGAGAAAAGTAAATGCCTCTTCGTTGAAATAAACAAGATTCGTCCGGAAATAATACGTCAGATATTGTACAGAAATAGAAATTAAATATTTATGCGGAGATGCATTTATTTCTGGAGAAAAGTAAATGCCTCTCCGTCGAAATAAACAAGATTCGTAACGAAATAATACGACAGATATTGTACAGAAGAAGAAATTAAATATTTATGCGGAGATGCATTTATTTCTAGTGGAAAGTAAATGCCTCTTCGTTGAAATAAACAAGATTCGTCCCGAAATAATACGTCAGATATTGTACAGAAGAAATTAAATATTTATGTGGAGATGCATTTATTTCTGGAGGAAAGTAAATGCCTCTTCTTTAAAATAAACAAGATTCGTCTCGAAATAAAACGACAGATATTGTACAGAAGAAGAAATTAAATATTTATGCGGAGATGCATTTATTTCTGGTGGAAAGTAAATGCCTCTTCGTTGAAATAAACAAGATTCGTCCCGAAATCATACGACAGATATTGTACAGAAGAAGAAATAAAATATTTATGCGGAGATGCATTTATTTCTGGTGGAAAGTAAATGCCTCTTCGTTGAAATAAACAAGATTCGTCCCGAAATAATACGACAGATATTGTACAGAAGAAGAAATTAAATATTTATGCGGAGATGCATTTATTTCTGGAGGAAAGTAAATGCCTCTTCTTTAAAATAAACAAGATTCATCTCGAAATAAAACGACAGATATTGTACAGAAGAAGAAATTAAATATTTATGCGGAGATGCATTTATTTCTGGTGGAAAGTAAATGCCTCTTCGTTGAAATAAACAAGATTCATCCCGAAATAATACGACAGATATTGTACAGAAGTTGAAATTAAATATTTATGCGGATATGCATTTATTTCCGGAGGAAAGTAAATTCCTCTTCGTTGAAATAAACAAGATTCGTCCCGCATAATACGACAGATATTGTGCAGAAGAAGAAATTAAATATTTATGTGGAGATGCATTTATTTCTGGAAAAAAGTAAATGCCTCTTCGTTGAAATAAACAAGATTCGTCCCGAAATAATACGACAGATATTGTACAGAAGAAGAAATTAAATATTTATGCGGAGATGTATTTATTTCTGGAGGAAAGTAAATGCCTCTTCGTTGAAATAAACAAGATTCGTCACGAAATAATACGACAGATATTGTACAGAAGAAGAAATAAAATATTTATGCGGAGATGCATTTATTTCTGGTGGAAAGTAAATGCCTCTTCGTTGAAAAAAACAAGATTCGTCCCGAAATAATACGACAGATATTGTACGGAAGAAGAAATTAAATATTTATGCGGAGATGCATTTATTTCTGGAGGAAAGTAAATGCCTCTTCGTTGAAATAAACAAGATTCGTCCCGCATAATACAACAGATATTGTGCAGAAGAAGAAATAAAATATTTATGCGGAGATGCATTTATTTCTGGTGGAAAGTAAATGCCTCTTCGTTGAAAAAACAAGATTCGTCCCGAAATAATACGACAGATATTGTACGGAAGAAGAAATTAAATATTTATGCGGAGATGCATTTATTTCTGGAGGAAAGTAAATGCCTCTTCGTTGAAATAAACAAGATTCGTCCCGCATAATACAACAGATATTGTGCAGAAGAAGAAATTAAATATTTGTGCGGAGATGCATTTATTTCTGGAAAAAAGTAAATGCCTCTTCGTTGAAATAAACAAGATTCGTCCCGAAATAATACGACAGATATTGTACAGAAGAAGAAATTAAATATTTATGCGGAGATGCATTTATTTCTGGAGAAAAGTAAATGCCTCTTCGTTGAAATAAACAAGATTCGTCCGGAAATAATACGTCAGATATTGTACAGAAATAGAAATTAAATATTTATGCGGAGATGCATTTATTTCTGGAGAAAAGTAAATGCCTCTCCGTCGAAATAAACAAGATTCGTAACGAAATAATACGACAGATATTGTACAGAAGAAGAAATTAAATATTTATGCGGAGATGCATTTATTTCTAGTGGAAAGTAGATGCCTCTTCGTTGAAATAAACAAGATTCGTCCCGAAATAATACGTCAGATATTGTACAGAAGAAATTAAATATTTATGTGGAGATGCATTTATTTCTGGAGGAAAGTAAATGCCTCTTCTTTAAAATAAACAAGATTCGTCTCGAAATAAAACGACAGATATTGTACAGAAGAAGAAATTAAATATTTATGCGGAGATGCATTTATTTCTGGTGGAAAGTAAATGCCTCTTCGTTGAAATAAACAAGATTCGTCCCGAAATCATACGACAGATATTGCACAGAAGAAGAAATAAAATATTTATGCGGAGATGCATTTATTTCTGGTGGAAAGTAAATGCCTCTTCGTTGAAATAAACAAGATTCGTCCCGAAATAATACGACAGATATTGTACAGAAGAAGAAATTAAATATTTATGCGGAGATGCATTTATTTCTGGAGGAAAGTAAATGCCTCTTCTTTAAAATAAACAAGATTCATCTCGAAATAAAACGACAGATATTGTACAGAAGAAGAAATTAAATATTTATGCGGAGATGCATTTATTTCTGGTGGAAAGTAAATTCCTCTTCGTTGAAATAAACAAGATTCGTCCCGCATAATACGACAGATATTGTGCAGAAGAAGAAATTAAATATTTATGTGGAGATGCATTTATTTCTGGAAAAAAGTAAATGCCTCTTCGTTGAAATAAACAAGATTCGTCCCGAAATAATACGACAGATATTGTACACAAGAAGAAATTAAATATTTATGCGGATATGCATTTATTTCTAGTGGAAAGTAAATGCCTCTTCGTTGAAATAAACAAGATTCGTCCCGAAATAATACGTCAGATATTGTACAGAAATAGAAATTAAATATTTATGCGGAGATGCATTTATTTCTGGAGAAAAGTAAATGACTCTCCGTCGAAATAAACAAGATTCGAAGCGAAATAATGCGACAGATATTGTACAGAAGCAGAAATTAAATATTTATGTGGAGATACATTTATTTCTAGTGGAAAGTAAATGCCTCTTCGTTGAAATAAACAAGATTCGTCCCGAAATAATACGTCAGATATTGTACAGAAGAAATTAAATATTTATGCAGAGATGCATTTATTTCTGGAGGAAAGTAAATGCCTCTTCGTTGAAATAAACAAGATTCGACCCGAAATAATACGACAGATATTGTACAGAAGAAGAAATTAAATATGTATGGGGAGATGCATTTATTTCTGGAGGAAAGTAAATGCCTCTTCGTTGAAATAAACAAGATTCGTCCCGAAATAATACGACAGATATTGTACAGAAGAAGAAATTAAATATTTATGCGGAGATGCATTTATTTCTGGAGGAAAGTAAATGCCTCTTCGTTGAAATAAACAAGATTCGTCCCGAAATAATAAGACAGATATTGTACAGAAGAAGAAATTAAATATTAATGTGGAGATGCATTTATTTCTGGTGGAAAGTAAATACCTCTTCGTTGAAATAAACAAGATTCGTCCCGAAATGATACGACAGATATTGTACAGAAGAAGAAATTAAATATTTATGCGGAGATGCATTTATTTCTGCTGGAAAGTAAATGCCTCTTCGTTGAAATAAACAAGATTCGTCCCGAAATAATACGACAGATATTGTACAGAAGAAGAAATTAAATATTTATGCGGAGATGCATTTATTTCTGGAGGAAAGTAAATGCCTCTTCGTTGAAATAAACAAGATTCGTCCCGAAATAATACGACAGTTATTGTACAGAAGAAGAAATTAAATATTTATGCGGAGATGCATTTATTTCTGGAGAAAAGTCAATGCCTCTTCTTTGAGATAAACAAGATTCGTCCGGAAATAATACGGCAGGTATTGTACAGAAGAAGAAATTAAATATTTATGAGGAGATGCATTTATTTCTGGAGGAAAGTAAATGCCTCTTCGTTGAAATAAACAAGATTCGTCCCGAAATAATACGACAGATATTGTATAGAAGAAGAAATTAAATATTTATGCGGAGATGCATTTATTTCTGGAGAAAAGTAAATGCCTCTTCGTTGAAATAAACAAGATTCGTCCGGAAATAATACGACAGGTATTGTACAGAAGAAGAAATTAAATATTTATGCGGAGATGCATTTATTTCTGGAAGAAAGTAAATGCCTCTTCGTTGAAATAAACAAGATTCGTCCCGAAATAATACGACAGATATTGTACAGAAGAAGAAATTAAATATTTATGGGGATATGCATTTATTTCTGGAGGAAAGTAAATGCCTCTTCGTTGAAATAAACAAGATTCGTCCCGAAATAATACGACAGATATTGTACAGAAGAAGAATTTAAATATTTATGCGGAGATGCATTTATTTCTGGAGGAAAGTAAATGCCTCTTCGTTGAAATAAACAAGATTCGTCTGGAAATAGTACGACAGATATTGTACAGAAGTAGATATTATATATTTATGCGGAGATGCATTTATTTCGGAGAAAAGTAAATGCCTCTTCGTTGAAATAAACAAGATTCGTCCCGCATAATACAACAGATATTGTGCAGAAGAAGAAATAAAATATTTATGCGGAGATGCATTTATTTCTGGTGGAAAGTAAATGCCTCTTCGTTGAAAAAACAAGATTCGTCCCGAAATAATACGACAGATATTGTACGGAAGAAGAAATTAAATATTTATGCGGAGATGCATTTATTTCTGGAGGAAAGTAAATGCCTCTTCGTTGAAATAAACAAGATTCGTCCCGCATAATACAACAGATATTGTGCAGAAGAAGAAATTAAATATTTGTGCGGAGATGCATTTATTTCTGGAAAAAAGTAAATGCCTCTTCGTTGAAATAAACAAGATTCGTCCCGAAATAATACGACAGATATTGTACAGAAGAAGAAATTAAATATTTATGCGGAGATGCATTTATTTCTGGAGAAAAGTAAATGCCTCTTCGTTGAAATAAACAAGATTCGTCCGGAAATAATACGTCAGATATTGTACAGAAATAGAAATTAAATATTTATGCGGAGATGCATTTATTTCTGGAGAAAAGTAAATGCCTCTCCGTCGAAATAAACAAGATTCGTAACGAAATAATACGACAGATATTGTACAGAAGAAGAAATTAAATATTTATGCGGAGATGCATTTATTTCTAGTGGAAAGTAGATGCCTCTTCGTTGAAATAAACAAGATTCGTCCCGAAATAATACTTCAGATATTGTACAGAAGAAATTAAATATTTATGTGGAGATGCATTTATTTCTGGAGGAAAGTAAATGCCTCTTCTTTAAAATAAACAAGATTCGTCTCGAAATAAAACGACAGATATTGTACAGAAGAAGAAATTAAATATTTATGCGGAGATGCATTTATTTCTGGTGGAAAGTAAATGCCTCTTCGTTGAAATAAACAAGATTCGTCCCGAAATCATACGACAGATATTGCACAGAAGAAGAAATAAAATATTTATGCGGAGATGCATTTATTTCTGGTGGAAAGTAAATGCCTCTTCGTTGAAATAAACAAGATTCGTCCCGAAATAATACGACAGATATTGTACAGAAGAAGAAATTAAATATTTATGCGGAGATGCATTTATTTCTGGAGGAAAGTAAATGCCTCTTCTTTAAAATAAACAAGATTCATCTCGAAATAAAACGACAGATATTGTACAGAAGAAGAAATTAAATATTTATGCGGAGATGCATTTATTTCTGGTGGAAAGTAAATTCCTCTTCGTTGAAATAAACAAGATTCGTCCCGCATAATACGACAGATATTGTGCAGAAGAAGAAATTAAATATTTATGTGGAGATGCATTTATTTCTGGAAAAAAGTAAATGCCTCTTCGTTGAAATAAACAAGATTCGTCCCGAAATAATACGACAGATATTGTACACAAGAAGAAATTAAACATTTATGCGGAGATGCATTTATTTCTAGTGGAAAGTAAATGCCTCTTCGTTGAAATAAACAAGATTCGTCCCGAAATAATACGTCAGATATTGTACAGAAATAGAAATTAAATATTTATGCGGAGATGCATTTATTTCTGGAGAAAAGTAAATGACTCTCCGTCGAAATAAACAAGATTCGAAGCGAAATAATGCGACAGATATTGTACAGAAGAAGAAATTAAATATTTATGCGGAGATGCATTTATTTCTGCTGGAAAGTAAATGCCTCTTCGTTGAAATAAACAAGATTCGTCCCGAAATAATACGACAGATATTGTACAGAAGAAGAAATTAAATATTTATGCGGAGATGCATTTATTTCTGGAGGAAAGTAAATGCCTCTTCGTTGAAATAAACAAGATTCGTCCCGAAATAATACGACAGTTATTGTACAGAAGAAGAAATTAAATATTTATGCGGAGATGCATTTATTTCTGGAGAAAAGTCAATGCCTCTTCTTTGAGATAAACAAGATTCGTCCGGAAATAATACGGCAGGTATTGTACAGAAGAAGAAATTAAATATTTATGAGGAGATGCATTTATTTCTGGAGGAAAGTAAATGCCTCTTCGTTGAAATAAACAAGATTCGTCCCGAAATAATACGACAGATATTGTATAGAAGAAGAAATTAAATATTTATGCGGAGATGCATTTATTTCTGGAGAAAAGTAAATGCCTCTTCGTTGAAATAAACAAGATTCGTCCGGAAATAATACGACAGGTATTGTACAGAAGAAGAAATTAAATATTTATGCGGAGATGCATTTATTTCTGGAGGAAAGTAAATGCCTCTTCGTTGAAATAAACAAGATTCGTCCCGAAATAATACGACAGATATTGTACAGAAGAAGAAATTAAATATTTATGGGGATATGCATTTATTTCTGGAGGAAAGTAAATGCCTCTTCGTTGAAATAAACAAGATTCGTCCCGAAATAATACGACAGATATTGTACAGAAGAAGAATTTAAATATTTATGCGGAGATGCATTTATTTCTGGAGGAAAGTAAATGCCTCTTCGTTGAAATAAACAAGATTCGTCTGGAAATAGTACGACAGATATTGTACAGAAGTAGATATTATATATTTATGCGGAGATGCATTTATTTCGGAGAAAAGTAAATGCCTCTTCGTTGAAATAAACAAGATTCGTCCCGCATAATACAACAGATATTGTGCAGAAGAAGAAATAAAATATTTATGCGGAGATGCATTTATTTCTGGTGGAAAGTAAATGCCTCTTCGTTGAAAAAACAAGATTCGTCCCGAAATAATACGACAGATATTGTACGGAAGAAGAAATTAAATATTTATGCGGAGATGCATTTATTTCTGGAGGAAAGTAAATGCCTCTTCGTTGAAATAAACAAGATTCGTCCCGCATAATACAACAGATATTGTGCAGAAGAAGAAATTAAATATTTGTGCGGAGATGCATTTATTTCTGGAAAAAAGTAAATGCCTCTTCGTTGAAATAAACAAGATTCGTCCCGAAATAATACGACAGATATTGTACAGAAGAAGAAATTAAATATTTATGCGGAGATGCATTTATTTCTGGAGAAAAGTAAATGCCTCTTCGTTGAAATAAACAAGATTCGTCCGGAAATAATACGTCAGATATTGTACAGAAATAGAAATTAAATATTTATGCGGAGATGCATTTATTTCTGGAGAAAAGTAAATGCCTCTCCGTCGAAATAAACAAGATTCGTAACGAAATAATACGACAGATATTGTACAGAAGAAGAAATTAAATATTTATGCGGAGATGCATTTATTTCTAGTGGAAAGTAGATGCCTCTTCGTTGAAATAAACAAGATTCGTCCCGAAATAATACTTCAGATATTGTACAGAAGAAATTAAATATTTATGTGGAGATGCATTTATTTCTGGAGGAAAGTAAATGCCTCTTCTTTAAAATAAACAAGATTCGTCTCGAAATAAAACGACAGATATTGTACAGAAGAAGAAATTAAATATTTATGCGGAGATGCATTTATTTCTGGTGGAAAGTAAATGCCTCTTCGTTGAAATAAACAAGATTCGTCCCGAAATCATACGACAGATATTGCACAGAAGAAGAAATAAAATATTTATGCGGAGATGCATTTATTTCTGGTGGAAAGTAAATGCCTCTTCGTTGAAATAAACAAGATTCGTCCCGAAATAATACGACAGATATTGTACAGAAGAAGAAATTAAATATTTATGCGGAGATGCATTTATTTCTGGAGGAAAGTAAATGCCTCTTCTTTAAAATAAACAAGATTCATCTCGAAATAAAACGACAGATATTGTACAGAAGAAGAAATTAAATATTTATGCGGAGATGCATTTATTTCTGGTGGAAAGTAAATTCCTCTTCGTTGAAATAAACAAGATTCGTCCCGCATAATACGACAGATATTGTGCAGAAGAAGAAATTAAATATTTATGTGGAGATGCATTTATTTCTGGAAAAAAGTAAATGCCTCTTCGTTGAAATAAACAAGATTCGTCCCGAAATAATACGACAGATATTGTACACAAGAAGAAATTAAATATTTATGCGGAGATGCATTTATTTCTAGTGGAAAGTAAATGCCTCTTCGTTGAAATAAACAAGATTCGTCCCGAAATAATACGTCAGATATTGTACAGAAATAGAAATTAAATATTTATGCGGAGATGCATTTATTTCTGGAGAAAAGTAAATGACTCTCCGTCGAAATAAACAAGATTCGAAGCGAAATAATGCGACAGATATTGTACAGAAGCAGAAATTAAATATTTATGTGGAGATGCATTTATTTCTAGTGGAAAGTAAATGCCTCTTCGTTGAAATAAACAAGATTCGTCCCGAAATAATACGTCAGATATTGTACAGAAGAAATTAAATATTTATGCAGAGATGCATTTATTTCTGGAGGAAAGTAAATGCCTCTTCGTTGAAATAAACAAGATTCGACCCGAAATAATACGACAGATATTGTACAGAAGAAGAAATTAAATATGTATGGGGAGATGCATTTATTTCTGGAGGAAAGTAAATGCCTCTTCGTTGAAATAAACAAGATTCGTCCCGAAATAATACGACAGATATTGTACAGAAGAAGAAATTAAATATTTATGCGGAGATGCATTTATTTCTGGAGGAAAGTAAATGCCTCTTCGTTGAAATAAACAAGATTCGTCCCGAAATAATAAGACAGATATTGTACAGAAGAAGAAATTAAATATTAATGTGGAGATGCATTTATTTCTGGTGGAAAGTAAATACCTCTTCGTTGAAATAAACAAGATTCGTCCCGAAATGATACGACAGATATTGTACAGAAGAAGAAATTAAATATTTATGCGGAGATGCATTTATTTCTGCTGGAAAGTAAATGCCTCTTCGTTGAAATAAACAAGATTCGTCCCGAAATAATACGACAGATATTGTACAGAAGAAGAAATTAAATATTTATGCGGAGATGCATTTATTTCTGGAGGAAAGTAAATGCCTCTTCGTTGAAATAAACAAGATTCGTCCCGAAATAATACGACAGTTATTGTACAGAAGAAGAAATTAAATATTTATGCGGAGATGCATTTATTTCTGGAGAAAAGTCAATGCCTCTTCGTTGAGATAAACAAGATTCGTCCGGAAATAATACGGCAGGTATTGTACAGAAGAAGAAATTAAATATTTATGAGGAGATGCATTTATTTCTGGAGGAAAGTAAATGCCTCTTCGTTGAAATAAACAAGATTCGTCCCGAAATAATACGACAGATATTGTATAGAAGAAGAAATTAAATATTTATGCGGAGATGCATTTATTTCTGGAGAAAAGTAAATGCCTCTTCGTTGAAATAAACAAGATTCGTCCGGAAATAATACGACAGGTATTGTACAGAAGAAGAAATTAAATATTTATGCGGAGATGCATTTATTTCTGGAGGAAAGTAAATGCCTCTTCGTTGAAATAAACAAGATTCGTCCCGAAATAATACGACAGATATTGTACAGAAGAAGAAATTAAATATTTATGGGGATATGCATTTATTTCTGGAGGAAAGTAAATGCCTCTTCGTTGAAATAAACAAGATTCGTCCCGAAATAATACGACAGATATTGTACAGAAGAAGAATTTAAATATTTATGCGGAGATGCATTTATTTCTGGAGGAAAGTAAATGCCTCTTCGTTGAAATAAACAAGATTCGTCTGGAAATAGTACGACAGATATTGTACAGAAGTAGATATTATATATTTATGCGGAGATGCATTTATTTCGGAGAAAAGTAAATGCTTCTTTGTTGAAATAAACAAGATTCGTCCCGAAATAATACGATAGATATTGTACAGAAGAAGAAATTAAATATTTATGCGGAGATGCATTTATTTCTGGTGGAAAGTAAATGCCTCTTCGTTGAAATCAACAAGATTCATCCCGAAATAATACGACAGATATTGTACAGAAGTTGAAATTAAATATTTATGCGGAGAAGCATTTATTTCTGGAGGAAAGTAAATGCCTCTTCGTTGAAATAAACAAGATTCGTCTGGAAATAGTACGACAGATATTGTACAGAAGAAGATATTATATATTTATGCGGAGATGCATTTATTTCGGAGAAAAGTAAATGCTTCTTTGTTGAAATAAACAAGATTCGTCCCGAAATAATACGATAGATATTGTACAGAAGAAGATATTATATATTTATGCGGAGATGCATTTATTTCTGGAGGAAAGTAAATGCCTCTTCGTTGAAATAAACAAGATTCGTCCCGAAATAAAACGACAGATATTGTACAGAAGAAGAAATTAAATATTTATGCGGAGATGCATTTATTTCTGGTGGAAAGTAAATGCCTCTTCGTTGAAATAAACAAGATTCGTCCCGAAATAATACGACAGATATTGTACAGAAGAAGAAATTAAATATTTATGCGGAGATGCATTTATTTCTGGAGGAAAGTAAATGCCTCTTCTTTAAAATAAACAAGATTCGTCTCGAAATAAAACGACAGATATTGTACAGAAGCAGAAATTAAATATTTATACGGAGATGCATTTATTTCTGGCGGAAAGTAAATGCCTCTTCGTTGAAATAAACAAGATTCATCCCGAAATAATACGACAGATATTGTACAGAAGAAGAAATTAAATATTTATGCGGAGATGCATTTATTTCTGGTGGAAAGTAAATGCCTCTTCGTTGAAATAAACAAGATTCCTCCCGAAATAATACGATAGATATTGTACACAAGAAGAAATTAAATATTTATGCGGAGATGCATTTATTTCTGGAGAAAAGTCAATGCCTCTTCGTTGAGATAAACAAGATTCGTCCGGAAATAATACGGCAGGTATTGTACAGAAGAAGAAATTAAATATTTATGAGGAGATGCATTTATTTCTGGAGGAAAGTAAATGCCTCTTCGTTGAAATAAACAAGATTCGTCCCGCATAATACAACAGATATTGTGCAGAAGAAGAAATTAAATATTTGTGCGGAGATGCATTTATTTCTGGAAAAAAGTAAATGCCTCTTCGTTGAAATAAACAAGATTCGTCCCGGAATAATACGACAGATATTGTACAGAAGAAGAAATTAAATATTTATGCGGAGATGCATTTATTTCTGGAGAAAAGTAAATGCCTCTTCGTTGAAATAAACAAGATTCGTCCGGAAATAATACGTCAGATATTGTACAGAAATAGAAATTAAATATTTATGCGGAGATGCATTTATTTCTGGAGAAAAGTAAATGCCTCTCCGTCGAAATAAACAAGATTCGTAACGAAATAATACGACAGATATTGTACAGAAGAAGAAATTAAATATTTATGCGGAGATGCATTTATTTCTAGTGGAAAGTAAATGCCTCTTCGTTGAAATAAACAAGATTCGTCCCGAAATAATACGTCAGATATTGTACAGAAGAAATTAAATATTTATGTGGAGATGCATTTATTTCTGGAGGAAAGTAAATGCCTCTTCTTTAAAATAAACAAGATTCGTCTCGAAATAAAACGACAGATATTGTACAGAAGAAGAAATTAAATATTTATGCGGAGATGCATTTATTTCTGGTGGAAAGTAAATGCCTCTTCGTTGAAATAAACAAGATTCGTCCCGAAATCATACGACAGATATTGTACAGAAGAAGAAATAAAATATTTATGCGGAGATGCATTTATTTCTGGTGGAAAGTAAATGCCTCTTCGTTGAAATAAACAAGATTCGTCCCGAAATAATACGACAGATATTGTACAGAAGAAGAAATTAAATATTTATGCGGAGGTGCATTTATTTCTGGAGGAAAGTAAATGCCTCTTCTTTAAAATAAACAAGATTCATCTCGAAATAAAACGACAGATATTGTACAGAAGAAGAAATTAAATATTTATGCGGAGATGCATTTATTTCTGGTGGAAAGTAAATGCCTCTTCGTTGAAATAAACAAGATTCATCCCGAAATAATACGACAGATATTGTACAGAAGTTGAAATTAAATATTTATGCGGATATGCATTTATTTCTGGAGGAAAGTAAATGCCTCTTCGTTCAAATAAACAAGATTCGTCTGGAAATAGTACGACAGATATTGTACAGAAGTAGATATTATATATTTATGCGGAGATGCATTTATTTCGGAGAAAAGTAAATGCTTCTTTGTTGAAATAAACAAGATTCGTCCCGAAATAATACGATAGATACTGTACAGAAGAAGAAATTAAATATTTATGCGGAGATGCATTTATTTCTGGTGGAAAGTAAATGCCTCTTCGTTGAAATCAACAAGATTCATCCCGAAATAATACGACAGATATTGTACAGAAGTTGAAATTAAATATTTATGCGGAGAAGCATTTATTTCTGGAGGAAAGTAAATGCCTCTTCGTTGAAATAAACAAGATTCGTCTGGAAATAGTACGACAGATATTGTACAGAAGAAGATATTATATATTTATGCGGAGATGCATTTATTTCGGAGAAAAGTAAATGCTTCTTTGTTGAAATAAACAAGATTCGTCCCGAAATAATACGATAGATATTGTACAGAAGAAGATATTATATATTTATGCGGAGATGCATTTATTTCTGGAGGAAAGTAAATGCCTCTTCGTTGAAATAAACAAGATTCGTCCCGAAATAAAACGACAGATATTGTACAGAAGAAGAAATTAAATATTTATGCGGAGATGCATTTATTTCTGGTGGAAAGTAAATGCCTCTTCGTTGAAATAAACAAGATTCGTCCCGAAATAATACGACAGATATTGTACAGAAGAAGAAATTAAATATTTATGCGGAGATGCATTTATTTCTGGAGGAAAGTAAATGCCTCTTCTTTAAAATAAACAAGATTCGTCTCGAAATAAAACGACAGATATTGTACAGAAGCAGAAATTAAATATTTATACGGAGATGCATTTATTTCTGGCGGAAAGTAAATGCCTCTTCGTTGAAATAAACAAGATTCATCCCGAAATAATACGACAGATATTGTACAGAAGAAGAAATTAAATATTTATGCGGAGATGCATTTATTTCTGGTGGAAAGTAAATGCCTCTTCGTTGAAATAAACAAGATTCGTCCCGCATAATACAACAGATATTGTGCAGAAGAAGAAATTAAATATTTGTGCGGAGATGCATTTATTTCTGGAAAAAAGTAAATGCCTCTTCGTTGAAATAAACAAGATTCGTCCCGGAATAATACGACAGATATTGTACAGAAGAAGAAATTAAATATTTATGCGGAGATGCATTTATTTCTGGAGAAAAGTAAATGCCTCTTCGTTGAAATAAACAAGATTCGTCCGGAAATAATACGTCAGATATTGTACAGAAATAGAAATTAAATATTTATGCGGAGATGCATTTATTTCTGGAGAAAAGTAAATGCCTCTCCGTCGAAATAAACAAGATTCGTAACGAAATAATACGACAGATATTGTACAGAAGAAGAAATTAAATATTTATGCGGAGATGCATTTATTTCTAGTGGAAAGTAAATGCCTCTTCGTTGAAATAAACAAGATTCGTCCCGAAATAATACGTCAGATATTGTACAGAAGAAATTAAATATTTATGTGGAGATGCATTTATTTCTGGAGGAAAGTAAATGCCTCTTCGTTGAAATAAACAAGATTCGTCCCGCATAATACAACAGATATTGTGCAGAAGAAGAAATTAAATATTTGTGCGGAGATGCATTTATTTCTGGAAAAAAGTAAATGCCTCTTCGTTGAAATAAACAAGATTCGTCCCGGAATAATACGACAGATATTGTACAGAAGAAGAAATTAAATATTTATGCGGAGATGCATTTATTTCTGGAGAAAAGTAAATGCCTCTTCGTTGAAATAAACAAGATTCGTCCGGAAATAATACGTCAGATATTGTACAGAAATAGAAATTAAATATTTATGCGGAGATGCATTTATTTCTGGAGAAAAGTAAATGCCTCTCCGTCGAAATAAACAAGATTCGTAACGAAATAATACGACAGATATTGTACAGAAGAAGAAATTAAATATTTATGCGGAGATGCATTTATTTCTAGTGGAAAGTAAATGCCTCTTCGTTGAAATAAACAAGATTCGTCCCGAAATAATACGTCAGATATTGTACAGAAGAAATTAAATATTTATGTGGAGATGCATTTATTTCTGGAGGAAAGTAAATGCCTCTTCTTTAAAATAAACAAGATTCGTCTCGAAATAAAACGACAGATATTGTACAGAAGAAGAAATTAAATATTTATGCGGAGATGCATTTATTTCTGGTGGAAAGTAAATGCCTCTTCGTTGAAATAAACAAGATTCGTCCCGAAATCATACGACAGATATTGTACAGAAGAAGAAATAAAATATTTATGCGGAGATGCATTTATTTCTGGTGGAAAGTAAATGCCTCTTCGTTGAAATAAACAAGATTCGTCCCGAAATAATACGACAGATATTGTACAGAAGAAGAAATTAAATATTTATGCGGAGGTGCATTTATTTCTGGAGGAAAGTAAATGCCTCTTCTTTAAAATAAACAAGATTCATCTCGAAATAAAACGACAGATATTGTACAGAAGAAGAAATTAAATATTTATGCGGAGATGCATTTATTTCTGGTGGAAAGTAAATGCCTCTTCGTTGAAATAAACAAGATTCATCCCGAAATAATACGACAGATATTGTACAGAAGTTGAAATTAAATATTTATGCGGATATGCATTTATTTCTGGAGGAAAGTAAATGCCTCTTCGTTCAAATAAACAAGATTCGTCTGGAAATAGTACGACAGATATTGTACAGAAGTAGATATTATATATTTATGCGGAGATGCATTTATTTCGGAGAAAAGTAAATGCTTCTTTGTTGAAATAAACAAGATTCGTCCCGAAATAATACGATAGATACTGTACAGAAGAAGAAATTAAATATTTATGCGGAGATGCATTTATTTCTGGTGGAAAGTAAATGCCTCTTCGTTGAAATCAACAAGATTCATCCCGAAATAATACGACAGATATTGTACAGAAGTTGAAATTAAATATTTATGCGGAGAAGCATTTATTTCTGGAGGAAAGTAAATGCCTCTTCGTTGAAATAAACAAGATTCGTCTGGAAATAGTACGACAGATATTGTACAGAAGAAGATATTATATATTTATGCGGAGATGCATTTATTTCGGAGAAAAGTAAATGCTTCTTTGTTGAAATAAACAAGATTCGTCCCGAAATAATACGATAGATATTGTACAGAAGAAGATATTATATATTTATGCGGAGATGCATTTATTTCTGGAGGAAAGTAAATGCCTCTTCGTTGAAATAAACAAGATTCGTCCCGAAATAAAACGACAGATATTGTACAGAAGAAGAAATTAAATATTTATGCGGAGATGCATTTATTTCTGGTGGAAAGTAAATGCCTCTTCGTTGAAATAAACAAGATTCGTCCCGAAATAATACGACAGATATTGTACAGAAGAAGAAATTAAATATTTATGCGGAGATGCATTTATTTCTGGAGGAAAGTAAATGCCTCTTCTTTAAAATAAACAAGATTCGTCTCGAAATAAAACGACAGATATTGTACAGAAGCAGAAATTAAATATTTATACGGAGATGCATTTATTTCTGGCGGAAAGTAAATGCCTCTTCGTTGAAATAAACAAGATTCATCCCGAAATAATACGACAGATATTGTACAGAAGAAGAAATTAAATATTTATGCGGAGATGCATTTATTTCTGGTGGAAAGTAAATGCCTCTTCGTTGAAATAAACAAGATTCGTCCCGCATAATACAACAGATATTGTGCAGAAGAAGAAATTAAATATTTGTGCGGAGATGCATTTATTTCTGGAAAAAAGTAAATGCCTCTTCGTTGAAATAAACAAGATTCGTCCCGGAATAATACGACAGATATTGTACAGAAGAAGAAATTAAATATTTATGCGGAGATGCATTTATTTCTGGAGAAAAGTAAATGCCTCTTCGTTGAAATAAACAAGATTCGTCCGGAAATAATACGTCAGATATTGTACAGAAATAGAAATTAAATATTTATGCGGAGATGCATTTATTTCTGGAGAAAAGTAAATGCCTCTCCGTCGAAATAAACAAGATTCGTAACGAAATAATACGACAGATATTGTACAGAAGAAGAAATTAAATATTTATGCGGAGATGCATTTATTTCTAGTGGAAAGTAAATGCCTCTTCGTTGAAATAAACAAGATTCGTCCCGAAATAATACGTCAGATATTGTACAGAAGAAATTAAATATTTATGTGGAGATGCATTTATTTCTGGAGGAAAGTAAATGCCTCTTCTTTAAAATAAACAAGATTCGTCTCGAAATAAAACGACAGATATTGTGCAGAAGAAGAAATTAAATATTTATGCGGAGATGCATTTATTTCTGGTGGAAAGTAAATGCCTCTTCGTTGAAATAAACAAGATTCGTCCCGAAATCATACGACAGATATTGTACAGAAGAAGAAATAAAATATTTATGCGGAGATGCATTTATTTCTGGTGGAAAGTAAATGCCTCTTCGTTGAAATAAACAAGATTCGTCCCGAAATAATACGACAGATATTGTACAGAAGAAGAAATTAAATATTTATGCGGAGATGCATTTATTTCTGGAGGAAAGTAAATGCCTCTTCTTTAAAATAAACAAGATTCATCTCGAAATAAAACGACAGATATTGTACAGAAGAAGAAATTAAATATTTATGTGGAGATGCATTTATTTCTGGTGGAAAGTAAATGCCTCTTCGTTGAAATAAACAAGATTCATCCCGAAATAATACGACAGATATTGTACAGAAGTTGAAATTAAATATTTATGCGGATATGCATTTATTTCCGGAGGAAAGTAAATTCCTCTTCGTTGAAATAAACAAGATTCGTCCCGCATAATACGACAGATATTGTGCAGAAGAAGAAATTAAATATTTATGTGGAGATGCATTTATTTCTGGAAAAAAGTAAATGCCTCTTCGTTGAAATAAACAAGATTCGTCCCGAAATAATACGACAGATATTGTACAGAAGAAGAAATTAAATATTTATGCGGAGATGCATTTATTTCTAGTGGAAAGTAAATGCCTCTTCGTTGAAATAAACAAGATTCGTCCCGAAATAATACGTCAGATATTGTACAGAAGAAATTAAATATTTATGCAGAGATGCATTTATTTCTGGAGGAAAGTAAATGCCTCTTCGTTGAAATAAACAAGATTCGACCCGAAATAATACGACAGATATTGTACAGAAGAAGAAATTAAATATGTATGGGGAGATGCATTTATTTCTGGAGGAAATTAAATGCCTCTTCGTTGAAATAAACAAGATTCGTCCCGAAATAATACGACAGATATTGTACAGAAGAAGAAATTAAATATTTATGCGGATATGCATTTATTTCTGGAGGAAAGTAAATGCCTCTTCGTTGAAATAAACGAGATTCGTCCCGAAATAATAAGACAGATATTGTACAGAAGAAGAAATTAAATATTTATGCGGAGATGCATTTATTTCTGGAGGAAAGTAAATGCCTCTTCGTTGAAATAAACAAGATTCGTCCCGAAATAATACGACAGATATTGTACAGAAGAAGAAATTAAATATTTATGCGGATATGCATTTATTTCTGGAGGAAAGTAAATGCCTCTTCATTGAAATAAACAAGATTCGTCCCGAAATAATACGACAGATATTGTACAGAAGAAGAAATTAAATATTTATGCGGAGATGCATTTATTTCTGGTGGAAAGTAAAACCCTCTTCGTTGAAATAAACAAGATTCGTCCCGAAATAATACGACAGATATTGTACAGAAGAAGAAATTAAATATTTATGCGGAGATGCATTTATTTCTGGTGGAAAGTAAATGCCTCTTCGTTGAAATCAACAAGATTCATCCCGAAATAATACGACAGATATTGTACAGAAGTTGAAATTAAATATTTATGCGGAGAAGCATTTATTTCTGGAGGAAAGTAAATGCCTCTTCGTTGAAATAAACAAGATTCGTCTGGAAATAGTACGACACATATTGTACAGAAGAAGATATTATTTATTTATGCGGAGATGCATTTATTTCGGAGAAAAGTAAATGCTTCTTTGTTGAAATAAACAAGATTCGTCCCGAAATAATACGACAGATATTGTACAGAAGAAGATATTATATATTTATGCGGAGATGCATTTATTTCTGGAGGAAAGTAAATGCCTCTTCGTTGAAATAAACAAGATTCGTCCCGAAATAATACGACAGATATTGTACAGAAGAAGAAATTAAATATTTATGCGGAGATGCATTTCTTTCTGGTGGAAAGTAAATGCCTCTTCGTTGAAATAAACAAGATTCGTCCCGAAATAATACGACAGATATTGTACAGAAGAAGAAATTAAATATTTATGCGGAGATGCATTTATTTCTGGAGGAAAGTAAATGCCTCTTCTTTAAAATAAACAAGATTCGTCTCGAAATAAAACGACAGATATTGTACAGAAGCAGAAATTAAATATTTATGCGGAGATGCATTTATTTCTGGCGGAAAGTAAATGCCTCTTCGTTGAAATAAACAAGATTCATCCCGAAATAATACGACAGATATTGTACAGAAGAAGAAATTAAATATTTATGCGGAGATGCATTTATTTCTGGTGGAAAGTAAATGCCTCTTCGTTGAAATAAACAAGATTCCTCCCGAAATAATACGATAGATATTGTACACAAGAAGAAATTAAATATTTATGCGGAGATGCATTTATTTCTGGAGAAAAGTCAATGCCTCTTCGTTGAGATAAACAAGATTCGTCCGGAAATAATACGGCAGGTATTGTACAGAAGAAGAAATTAAATATTTATGAGGAGATGCATTTATTTCTGGAGGAAAGTAAATGCCTCTTCGTTGAAATAAACAAGATTCGTCCCGAAATAATACGACAGATATTGTATAGAAGAAGAAATTAAATATTTATGCGGAGATGCATTTATTTCTGGAGAAAAGTAAATGCCTCTTCGTTGAAAAAACAAGATTCGTCCGGAAATAATACGACAGGTATTGTACAGAAGAAGAAATTAAATATTTATGCGGAGATGCATTTATTTCTGGAGGAAAGTAAATGCCTCTTCGTTGAAATAAACAAGATTCGTCCCGAAATAATACGACAGATATTGTACAGAAGAAGAAATTAAATATTTATGCGGATATGCATTTATTTCTGGAGGAAAGTAAATGCCTCTTCGTTGAAATAAACAAGATTCGTCCCGAAATAATACGACAGATATTGTACAGAAGAAGAAATTAAATATTTATGCGGAGATGCATTTATTTCTGGAGGAAAGTAAATGCCTCTTCTTTAAATTAAACAAGATTCGTCTCGAAATAAAACGTCAGATATTGTACAGAAGCAGAAATTAAATATTTATGCGGAGATGCATTTATTTCTAGTGGAAAGTAAATGCCTCTTCGTTGAAATAAACAAGATTCGTCCCGAAATAATACGTCAGATATTGTACAGAAGAAATTAAATATTTATGTGGAGATGCATTTATTTCTGGAGGAAAGTAAATGCCTCTTCTTTAAAATAAACAAGATTCGTCTCGAAATAAAACGACAGATATTGTGCAGAAGAAGAAATTAAATATTTATGCGGAGATGCATTTATTTCTGGTGGAAAGTAAATGCCTCTTCGTTGAAATAAACAAGATTCGTCCCGAAATCATACGACAGATATTGTACAGAAGAAGAAATAAAATATTTATGCGGAGATGCATTTATTTCTGGTGGAAAGTAAATGCCTCTTCGTTGAAATAAACAAGATTCGTCCCGAAATAATACGACAGATATTGTACAGAAGAAGAAATTAAATATTTATGCGGAGATGCATTTATTTCTGGAGGAAAGTAAATGCCTCTTCTTTAAAATAAACAAGATTCATCTCGAAATAAAACGACAGATATTGTACAGAAGAAGAAATTAAATATTTATGCGGAGATGCATTTATTTCTGGTGGAAAGTAAATGCCTCTTCGTTGAAATAAACAAGATTCATCCCGAAATAATACGACAGATATTGTACAGAAGTTGAAATTAAATATTTATGCGGATATGCATTTATTTCCGGAGGAAAGTAAATTCCTCTTCGTTGAAATAAACAAGATTCGTCCCGCATAATACGACAGATATTGTGCAGAAGAAGAAATTAAATATTTATGTGGAGATGCATTTATTTCTGGAAAAAAGTAAATGCCTCTTCGTTGAAATAAACAAGATTCGTCCCGAAATAATACGACAGATATTGTACAGAAGAAGAAATTAAATATTTATGCGGAGATGCATTTATTTCTAGTGGAAAGTAAATGCCTCTTCGTTGAAATAAACAAGATTCGTCCCGAAATAATACGTCAGATATTGTACAGAAGAAATTAAATATTTATGCAGAGATGCATTTATTTCTGGAGGAAAGTAAATGCCTCTTCGTTGAAATAAACAAGATTCGACCCGAAATAATACGACAGATATTGTACAGAAGAAGAAATTAAATATGTATGGGGAGATGCATTTATTTCTGGAGGAAATTAAATGCCTCTTCGTTGAAATAAACAAGATTCGTCCCGAAATAATACGACAGATATTGTACAGAAGAAGAAATTAAATATTTATGCGGATATGCATTTATTTCTGGAGGAAAGTAAATGCCTCTTCGTTGAAATAAACAAGATTCGTCCCGAAATAATACGACAGATATTGTACAGAAGAAGAAATTAAATATTTATGCGGATATGCATTTATTTCTGGAGGAAAGTAAATGCCTCTTCATTGAAATAAACAAGATTCGTCCCGAAATAATACGACAGATATTGTACAGAAGAAGAAATTAAATATTTATGCGGAGATGCATTTATTTCTGGTGGAAAGTAAAACCCTCTTCGTTGAAATAAACAAGATTCGTCCCGAAATAATACGACAGATATTGTACAGAAGAAGAAATTAAATATTTATGCGGAGATGCATTTATTTCTGGTGGAAAGTAAATGCCTCTTCGTTGAAATCAACAAGATTCATCCCGAAATAATACGACAGATATTGTACAGAAGTTGAAATTAAATATTTATGCGGAGAAGCATTTATTTCTGGAGGAAAGTAAATGCCTCTTCGTTGAAATAAACAAGATTCGTCTGGAAATAGTACGACACATATTGTACAGAAGAAGATATTATTTATTTATGCGGAGATGCATTTATTTCGGAGAAAAGTAAATGCTTCTTTGTTGAAATAAACAAGATTCGTCCCGAAATAATACGACAGATATTGTACAGAAGAAGATATTATATATTTATGCGGAGATGCATTTATTTCTGGAGGAAAGTAAATGCCTCTTCGTTGAAATAAACAAGATTCGTCCCGAAATAATACGACAGATATTGTACAGAAGAAGAAATTAAATATTTATGCGGAGATGCATTTATTTCTGGTGGAAAGTAAATGCCTCTTCGTTGAAATAAACAAGATTCGTCCCGAAATAATACGACAGATATTGTACAGAAGAAGAAATTAAATATTTATGCGGAGATGCATTTATTTCTGGAGGAAAGTAAATGCCTCTTCTTTAAAATAAACAAGATTCGTCTCGAAATAAAACGACAGATATTGTACAGAAGCAGAAATAAAATATTTATGCGGAGATGCATTTATTTCTGGTGGAAAGTAAATGCCTCTTCGTTGAAATAAACAAGATTCGTCCCGAAATAATACGACAGATATTGTACAGAAGAAGAAATTAAATATTTATGCGGAGATGCATTTATTTCTGGAGGAAAGTAAATGCCTCTTCTTTAAAATAAACAAGATTCATCTCGAAATAAAACGACAGATATTGTACAGAAGAAGAAATTAAATATTTATGCGGAGATGCATTTATTTCTGGTGGAAAGTAAATGCCTCTTCGTTGAAATAAACAAGATTCATCCCGAAATAATACGACAGATATTGTACAGAAGTTGAAATTAAATATTTATGCGGATATGCATTTATTTCCGGAGGAAAGTAAATTCCTCTTCGTTGAAATAAACAAGATTCGTCCCGCATAATACGACAGATATTGTGCAGAAGAAGAAATTAAATATTTATGTGGAGATGCATTTATTTCTGGAAAAAAGTAAATGCCTCTTCGTTGAAATAAACAAGATTCGTCCCGAAATAATACGACAGATATTGTACAGAAGAAGAAATTAAATATTTATGCGGAGATGCATTTATTTCTAGTGGAAAGTAAATGCCTCTTCGTTGAAATAAACAAGATTCGTCCCGAAATAATACGTCAGATATTGTACAGAAGAAATTAAATATTTATGCAGAGATGCATTTATTTCTGGAGGAAAGTAAATGCCTCTTCGTTGAAATAAACAAGATTCGACCCGAAATAATACGACAGATATTGTACAGAAGAAGAAATTAAATATGTATGGGGAGATGCATTTATTTCTGGAGGAAATTAAATGCCTCTTCGTTGAAATAAACAAGATTCGTCCCGAAATAATACGACAGATATTGTACAGAAGAAGAAATTAAATATTTATGCGGATATGCATTTATTTCTGGAGGAAAGTAAATGCCTCTTCGTTGAAATAAACAAGATTCGTCCCGAAATAATACGACAGATATTGTACAGAAGAAGAAATTAAATATTTATGCGGATATGCATTTATTTCTGGAGGAAAGTAAATGCCTCTTCATTGAAATAAACAAGATTCGTCCCGAAATAATACGACAGATATTGTACAGAAGAAGAAATTAAATATTTATGCGGAGATGCATTTATTTCTGGTGGAAAGTAAAACCCTCTTCGTTGAAATAAACAAGATTCGTCCCGAAATAATACGACAGATATTGTACAGAAGAAGAAATTAAATATTTATGCGGAGATGCATTTATTTCTGGTGGAAAGTAAATGCCTCTTCGTTGAAATCAACAAGATTCATCCCGAAATAATACGACAGATATTGTACAGAAGTTGAAATTAAATATTTATGCGGAGAAGCATTTATTTCTGGAGGAAAGTAAATGCCTCTTCGTTGAAATAAACAAGATTCGTCTGGAAATAGTACGACACATATTGTACAGAAGAAGATATTATTTATTTATGCGGAGATGCATTTATTTCGGAGAAAAGTAAATGCTTCTTTGTTGAAATAAACAAGATTCGTCCCGAAATAATACGACAGATATTGTACAGAAGAAGATATTATATATTTATGCGGAGATGCATTTATTTCTGGAGGAAAGTAAATGCCTCTTCGTTGAAATAAACAAGATTCGTCCCGAAATAATACGACAGATATTGTACAGAAGAAGAAATTAAATATTTATGCGGAGATGCATTTATTTCTGGTGGAAAGTAAATGCCTCTTCGTTGAAATAAACAAGATTCGTCCCGAAATAATACGACAGATATTGTACAGAAGAAGAAATTAAATATTTATGCGGAGATGCATTTATTTCTGGAGGAAAGTAAATGCCTCTTCTTTAAAATAAACAAGATTCGTCTCGAAATAAAACGACAGATATTGTACAGAAGCAGAAATTAAATATTTATGCGGAGATGCATTTATTTCTGGCGGAAAGTAAATGCCTCTTCGTTGAAATAAACAAGATTCATCCCGAAATAATACGACAGATATTGTACAGAAGAAGAAATTAAATATTTATGCGGAGATGCATTTATTTCTGGTGGAAAGTAAATGCCTCTTCGTTGAAATAAACAAGATTCCTCCCGAAATAATACGATAGATATTGTACACAAGAAGAAATTAAATATTTATGCGGAGATGCATTTATTTCTGGAGAAAAGTCAATGCCTCTTCGTTGAGATAAACAAGATTCGTCCGGAAATAATACGGCAGGTATTGTACAGAAGAAGAAATTAAATATTTATGAGGAGATGCATTTATTTCTGGAGGAAAGTAAATGCCTCTTCGTTGAAATAAACAAGATTCGTCCCGAAATAATACGACAGATATTGTATAGAAGAAGAAATTAAATATTTATGCGGAGATGCATTTATTTCTGGAGAAAAGTAAATGCCTCTTCGTTGAAAAAACAAGATTCGTCCGGAAATAATACGACAGGTATTGTACAGAAGAAGAAATTAAATATTTATGCGGAGATGCATTTATTTCTGGAGGAAAGTAAATGCCTCTTCGTTGAAATAAACAAGATTCGTCCCGAAATAATACGACAGATATTGTACAGAAGAAGAAATTAAATATTTATGCGGATATGCATTTATTTCTGGAGGAAAGTAAATGCCTCTTCGTTGAAATAAACAAGATTCGTCCCGAAATAATACGACAGATATTGTACAGAAGAAGAAATTAAATATTTATGCGGAGATGCATTTATTTCTGGAGGAAAGTAAATGCCTCTTCGTTGAAATAAACAAGATTCGTCCCGAAATAAAACGACAGATATTGTACAGAAGAAGAAATTAAATATTTATGCGGAGATGCATTTATTTCTGGTGGAAAGTAAATGCCTCTTCGTTGAAATAAACAAGATTCCTCCCGAAATAATACGATAGATATTGTACACAAGAAGAAATTAAATATTTATGCGGAGATGCATTTATTTCTGGAGAAAAGTCAATGCCTCTTCGTTGAGATAAACAAGATTCGTCCGGAAATAATACGGCAGGTATTGTACAGAAGAAGAAATTAAATATTTATGAGGAGATGCATTTATTTCTGGAGGAAAGTAAATGCCTCTTCGTTGAAATAAACAAGATTCGTCCCGAAATAATACGACAGATATTGTATAGAAGAAGAAATTAAATATTTATGCGGAGATGCATTTATTTCTGGAGAAAAGTAAATGCCTCTTCGTTGAAAAAACAAGATTCGTCCGGAAATAATACGACAGGTATTGTACAGAAGAAGAAATTAAATATTTATGCGGAGATGCATTTATTTCTGGAGGAAAGTAAATGCCTCTTCGTTGAAATAAACAAGATTCGTCCCGAAATAATACGACAGATATTGTACAGAAGAAGAAATTAAATATTTATGCGGATATGCATTTATTTCTGGAGGAAAGTAAATGCCTCTTCGTTGAAATAAACAAGATTCGTCCCGAAATAATACGACAGATATTGTACAGAAGAAGAAATTAAATATTTATGCGGAGATGCATTTATTTCTGGAGGAAAGTAAATGCCTCTTCGTTGAAATAAACAAGATTCGTCCCGAAATAAAACGACAGATATTGTACAGAAGAAGAAATTAAATATTTATGCGGAGATGCATTTATTTCTGGTGGAAAGTAAATGCCTCTTCGTTGAAATAAACAAGATTCGTCCCGAAATAATACGACAGATATTGTACAGAAGAAGAAATTAAATATTTATGCGGAGATGCATTTATTTCTGGAGGAAAGTAAATGCCTCTTCTTTAAAATAAACAAGATTCGTCTCGAAATAAAACGACAGATATTGTACAGAAGCAGAAATTAAATATTTATACGGAGATGCATTTATTTCTGGCGGAAAGTAAATGCCTCTTCGTTGAAATAAACAAGATTCATCCCGAAATAATACGACAGATATTGTACAGAAGAAGAAATTAAATATTTATGCGGAGATGCATTTATTTCTGGTGGAAAGTAAATGCCTCTTCGTTGAAATAAACAAGATTCATCCCGAAATAATACGACAGATATTGTACAGAAGAAGAAATTAAATATTTATGCGGAGATGCATTTATTTCTGGAGAAAAGTCAATGCCTCTTCGTTGAGATAAACAAGATTCGTCCGGAAATAATACGGCAGGTATTGTACAGAAGAAGAAATTAAATATTTATGAGGAGATGCATTTATTTCTGGAGGAAAGTAAATGCCTCTTCGTTGAAATAAACAAGATTCGTCCCGCATAATACAACAGATATTGTGCAGAAGAAGAAATTAAATATTTGTGCGGAGATGCATTTATTTCTGGAAAAAAGTAAATGCCTCTTCGTTGAAATAAACAAGATTCGTCCCGGAATAATACGACAGATATTGTACAGAAGAAGAAATTAAATATTTATGCGGAGATGCATTTATTTCTGGAGAAAAGTAAATGCCTCTTCGTTGAAATAAACAAGATTCGTCCGGAAATAATACGTCAGATATTGTACAGAAATAGAAATTAAATATTTATGCGGAGATGCATTTATTTCTGGAGAAAAGTAAATGCCTCTCCGTCGAAATAAACAAGATTCGTAACGAAATAATACGACAGATATTGTACAGAAGAAGAAATTAAATATTTATGCGGAGATGCATTTATTTCTAGTGGAAAGTAAATGCCTCTTCGTTGAAATAAACAAGATTCGTCCCGAAATAATACGTCAGATATTGTACAGAAGAAATTAAATATTTATGTGGAGATGCATTTATTTCTGGAGGAAAGTAAATGCCTCTTCTTTAAAATAAACAAGATTCGTCTCGAAATAAAACGACAGATATTGTACAGAAGAAGAAATTAAATATTTATGCGGAGATGCATTTATTTCTGGTGGAAAGTAAATGCCTCTTCGTTGAAATAAACAAGATTCGTCCCGAAATCATACGACAGATATTGTACAGAAGAAGAAATAAAATATTTATGCGGAGATGCATTTATTTCTGGTGGAAAGTAAATGCCTCTTCGTTGAAATAAACAAGATTCGTCCCGAAATAATACGACAGATATTGTACAGAAGAAGAAATTAAATATTTATGCGGAGGTGCATTTATTTCTGGAGGAAAGTAAATGCCTCTTCTTTAAAATAAACAAGATTCATCTCGAAATAAAACGACAGATATTGTACAGAAGAAGAAATTAAATATTTATGCGGAGATGCATTTATTTCTGGTGGAAAGTAAATGCCTCTTCGTTGAAATAAACAAGATTCATCCCGAAATAATACGACAGATATTGTACAGAAGTTGAAATTAAATATTTATGCGGATATGCATTTATTTCTGGAGGAAAGTAAATGCCTCTTCGTTGAAATAAACAAGATTCGTCTGGAAATAGTACGACAGATATTGTACAGAAGTAGATATTATATATTTATGCGGAGATGCATTTATTTCGGAGAAAAGTAAATGCTTCTTTGTTGAAATAAACAAGATTCGTCCCGAAATAATACGATAGATACTGTACAGAAGAAGAAATTAAATATTTATGCGGAGATGCATTTATTTCTGGTGGAAAGTAAATGCCTCTTCGTTGAAATCAACAAGATTCATCCCGAAATAATACGACAGATATTGTACAGAAGTTGAAATTAAATATTTATGCGGAGAAGCATTTATTTCTGGAGGAAAGTAAATGCCTCTTCGTTGAAATAAACAAGATTCGTCTGGAAATAGTACGACAGATATTGTACAGAAGAAGATATTATATATTTATGCGGAGATGCATTTATTTCGGAGAAAAGTAAATGCTTCTTTGTTGAAATAAACAAGATTCGTCCCGAAATAATACGATAGATATTGTACAGAAGAAGATATTATATATTTATGCGGAGATGCATTTATTTCTGGAGGAAAGTAAATGCCTCTTCGTTGAAATAAACAAGATTCGTCCCGAAATAAAACGACAGATATTGTACAGAAGAAGAAATTAAATATTTATGCGGAGATGCATTTATTTCTGGTGGAAAGTAAATGCCTCTTCGTTGAAATAAACAAGATTCGTCCCGAAATAATACGACAGATATTGTACAGAAGAAGAAATTAAATATTTATGCGGAGATGCATTTATTTCTGGAGGAAAGTAAATGCCTCTTCTTTAAAATAAACAAGATTCGTCTCGAAATAAAACGACAGATATTGTACAGAAGCAGAAATTAAATATTTATACGGAGATGCATTTATTTCTGGCGGAAAGTAAATGCCTCTTCGTTGAAATAAACAAGATTCATCCCGAAATAATACGACAGATATTGTACAGAAGAAGAAATTAAATATTTATGCGGAGATGCATTTATTTCTGGTGGAAAGTAAATGCCTCTTCGTTGAAATAAACAAGATTCCTCCCGAAATAATACGATAGATATTGTACACAAGAAGAAATTAAATATTTATGCGGAGATGCATTTATTTCTGGAGAAAAGTCAATGCCTCTTCGTTGAGATAAACAAGATTCGTCCGGAAATAATACGGCAGGTATTGTACAGAAGAAGAAATTAAATATTTATGAGGAGATGCATTTATTTCTGGAGGAAAGTAAATGCCTCTTCGTTGAAATAAACAAGATTCGTCCCGCATAATACAACAGATATTGTGCAGAAGAAGAAATTAAATATTTGTGCGGAGATGCATTTATTTCTGGAAAAAAGTAAATGCCTCTTCGTTGAAATAAACAAGATTCGTCCCGGAATAATACGACAGATATTGTACAGAAGAAGAAATTAAATATTTATGCGGAGATGCATTTATTTCTGGAGAAAAGTAAATGCCTCTTCGTTGAAATAAACAAGATTCGTCCGGAAATAATACGTCAGATATTGTACAGAAATAGAAATTAAATATTTATGCGGAGATGCATTTATTTCTGGAGAAAAGTAAATGCCTCTCCGTCGAAATAAACAAGATTCGTAACGAAATAATACGACAGATATTGTACAGAAGAAGAAATTAAATATTTATGCGGAGATGCATTTATTTCTAGTGGAAAGTAAATGCCTCTTCGTTGAAATAAACAAGATTCGTCCCGAAATAATACGTCAGATATTGTACAGAAGAAATTAAATATTTATGTGGAGATGCATTTATTTCTGGAGGAAAGTAAATGCCTCTTCTTTAAAATAAACAAGATTCGTCTCGAAATAAAACGACAGATATTGTGCAGAAGAAGAAATTAAATATTTATGCGGAGATGCATTTATTTCTGGTGGAAAGTAAATGCCTCTTCGTTGAAATAAACAAGATTCGTCCCGAAATCATACGACAGATATTGTACAGAAGAAGAAATAAAATATTTATGCGGAGATGCATTTATTTCTGGTGGAAAGTAAATGCCTCTTCGTTGAAATAAACAAGATTCGTCCCGAAATAATACGACAGATATTGTACAGAAGAAGAAATTAAATATTTATGCGGAGATGCATTTATTTCTGGAGGAAAGTAAATGCCTCTTCTTTAAAATAAACAAGATTCATCTCGAAATAAAACGACAGATATTGTACAGAAGAAGAAATTAAATATTTATGCGGAGATGCATTTATTTCTGGTGGAAAGTAAATGCCTCTTCGTTGAAATAAACAAGATTCATCCCGAAATAATACGACAGATATTGTACAGAAGTTGAAATTAAATATTTATGCGGATATGCATTTATTTCCGGAGGAAAGTAAATTCCTCTTCGTTGAAATAAACAAGATTCGTCCCGCATAATACGACAGATATTGTGCAGAAGAAGAAATTAAATATTTATGTGGAGATGCATTTATTTCTGGAAAAAAGTAAATGCCTCTTCGTTGAAATAAACAAGATTCGTCCCGAAATAATACGACAGATATTGTACAGAAGAAGAAATTAAATATTTATGCGGAGATGCATTTATTTCTAGTGGAAAGTAAATGCCTCTTCGTTGAAATAAACAAGATTCGTCCCGAAATAATACGTCAGATATTGTACAGAAGAAATTAAATATTTATGCAGAGATGCATTTATTTCTGGAGGAAAGTAAATGCCTCTTCGTTGAAATAAACAAGATTCGACCCGAAATAATACGACAGATATTGTACAGAAGAAGAAATTAAATATGTATGGGGAGATGCATTTATTTCTGGAGGAAATTAAATGCCTCTTCGTTGAAATAAACAAGATTCGTCCCGAAATAATACGACAGATATTGTACAGAAGAAGAAATTAAATATTTATGCGGATATGCATTTATTTCTGGAGGAAAGTAAATGCCTCTTCGTTGAAATAAACGAGATTCGTCCCGAAATAATAAGACAGATATTGTACAGAAGAAGAAATTAAATATTTATGCGGAGATGCATTTATTTCTGGAGGAAAGTAAATGCCTCTTCGTTGAAATAAACAAGATTCGTCCCGAAATAATACGACAGATATTGTACAGAAGAAGAAATTAAATATTTATGCGGAGATGCATTTATTTCTGGTGGAAAGTAAAACCCTCTTCGTTGAAATAAACAAGATTCGTCCCGAAATAATACGACAGATATTGTACAGAAGAAGAAATTAAATATTTATGCGGAGATGCATTTATTTCTGGTGGAAAGTAAATGCCTCTTCGTTGAAATCAACAAGATTCATCCTGAAATAATACGACAGATATTGTACAGAAGTTGAAATTAAATATTTATGCGGAGAAGCATTTATTTCTGGAGGAAAGTAAATGCCTCTTCGTTGAAATAAACAAGATTCGTCTGGAAATAGTACGACACATATTGTACAGAAGAAGATATTATTTATTTATGCGGAGATGCATTTATTTCGGAGAAAAGTAAATGCTTCTTTGTTGAAATAAACAAGATTCGTCCCGAAATAATACGACAGATATTGTACAGAAGAAGATATTATATATTTATGCGGAGATGCATTTATTTCTGGAGGAAAGTAAATGCCTCTTCGTTGAAATAAACAAGATTCGTCCCGAAATAATACGACAGATATTGTACAGAAGAAGAAATTAAATATTTATGCGGAGATGCATTTATTTCTGGTGGAAAGTAAATGCCTCTTCGTTGAAATAAACAAGATTCGTCCCGAAATAATACGACAGATATTGTACAGAAGAAGAAATTAAATATTTATGCGGAGATGCATTTATTTCTGGAGGAAAGTAAATGCCTCTTCTTTAAAATAAACAAGATTCGTCTCGAAATAAAACGACAGATATTGTACAGAAGCAGAAATTAAATATTTATGCGGAGATGCATTTATTTCTGGCGGAAAGTAAATGCCTCTTCGTTGAAATAAACAAGATTCATCCCGAAATAATACGACAGATATTGTACAGAAGAAGAAATTAAATATTTATGCGGAGATGCATTTATTTCTGGTGGAAAGTAAATGCCTCTTCGTTGAAATAAACAAGATTCCTCCCGAAATAATACGATAGATATTGTACACAAGAAGAAATTAAATATTTATGCGGAGATGCATTTATTTCTGGAGAAAAGTCAATGCCTCTTCGTTGAGATAAACAAGATTCGTCCGGAAATAATACGGCAGGTATTGTACAGAAGAAGAAATTAAATATTTATGAGGAGATGCATTTATTTCTGGAGGAAAGTAAATGCCTCTTCGTTGAAATAAACAAGATTCGTCCCGAAATAATACGACAGATATTGTATAGAAGAAGAAATTAAATATTTATGCGGAGATGCATTTATTTCTGGAGAAAAGTAAATGCCTCTTCGTTGAAAAAACAAGATTCGTCCGGAAATAATACGACAGGTATTGTACAGAAGAAGAAATTAAATATTTATGCGGAGATGCATTTATTTCTGGAGGAAAGTAAATGCCTCTTCGTTGAAATAAACAAGATTCGTCCCGAAATAATACGACAGATATTGTACAGAAGAAGAAATTAAATATTTATGCGGATATGCATTTATTTCTGGAGGAAAGTAAATGCCTCTTCGTTGAAATAAACAAGATTCGTCCCGAAATAATACGACAGATATTGTACAGAAGAAGAAATTAAATATTTATGCGGAGATGCATTTATTTCTGGTGGAAAGTAAAAGCCTCTTCGTTGAAATAAACAAGATTCGTCCCGAAATAATACGACAGATATTGTACAGAAGAAGAAATTAAATATTTATGCGGAGATGCATTTATTTCTGGAGAAAAGTCAATGCCTCTTCGTTGAGATAAACAAGATTCGTCCGGAAATAATACGGCAGGTATTGTACAGAAGAAGAAATTAAATATTTATGAGGAGATGCATTTATTTCTGGAGGAAAGTAAATGCCTCTTCGTTGAAATAAACAAGATTCGTCCCGCATAATACAACAGATATTGTGCAGAAGAAGAAATTAAATATTTGTGCGGAGATGCATTTATTTCTGGAAAAAAGTAAATGCCTCTTCGTTGAAATAAACAAGATTCGTCCCGGAATAATACGACAGATATTGTACAGAAGAAGAAATTAAATATTTATGCGGAGATGCATTTATTTCTGGAGAAAAGTAAATGCCTCTTCGTTGAAATAAACAAGATTCGTCCGGAAATAATACGTCAGATATTGTACAGAAATAGAAATTAAATATTTATGCGGAGATGCATTTATTTCTGGAGAAAAGTAAATGCCTCTCCGTCGAAATAAACAAGATTCGTAACGAAATAATACGACAGATATTGTACAGAAGAAGAAATTAAATATTTATGCGGAGATGCATTTATTTCTAGTGGAAAGTAAATGCCTCTTCGTTGAAATAAACAAGATTCGTCCCGAAATAATACGTCAGATATTGTACAGAAGAAATTAAATATTTATGTGGAGATGCATTTATTTCTGGAGGAAAGTAAATGCCTCTTCTTTAAAATAAACAAGATTCGTCTCGAAATAAAACGACAGATATTGTGCAGAAGAAGAAATTAAATATTTATGCGGAGATGCATTTATTTCTGGTGGAAAGTAAATGCCTCTTCGTTGAAATAAACAAGATTCGTCCCGAAATCATACGACAGATATTGTACAGAAGAAGAAATAAAATATTTATGCGGAGATGCATTTATTTCTGGTGGAAAGTAAATGCCTCTTCGTTGAAATAAACAAGATTCGTCCCGAAATAATACGACAGATATTGTACAGAAGAAGAAATTAAATATTTATGCGAAGATGCATTTATTTCTGGAGGAAAGTAAATGCCTCTTCTTTAAAATAAACAAGATTCATCTCGAAATAAAACGACAGATATTGTACAGAAGAAGAAATTAAATATTTATGCGGAGATGCATTTATTTCTGGTGGAAAGTAAATGCCTCTTCGTTGAAATAAACAAGATTCATCCCGAAATAATACGACAGATATTGTACAGAAGTTGAAATTAAATATTTATGCGGATATGCATTTATTTCCGGAGGAAAGTAAATTCCTCTTCGTTGAAATAAACAAGATTCGTCCCGCATAATACGACAGATATTGTGCAGAAGAAGAAATTAAATATTTATGTGGAGATGCATTTATTTCTGGAAAAAAGTAAATGCCTCTTCGTTGAAATAAACAAGATTCGTCCCGAAATAATACGACAGATATTGTACAGAAGAAGAAATTAAATATTTATGCGGAGATGCATTTATTTCTAGTGGAAAGTAAATGCCTCTTCGTTGAAATAAACAAGATTCGTCCCGAAATAATACGTCAGATATTGTACAGAAGAAATTAAATATTTATGCAGAGATGCATTTATTTCTGGAGGAAAGTAAATGCCTCTTCGTTGAAATAAACAAGATTCGACCCGAAATAATACGACAGATATTGTACAGAAGAAGAAATTAAATATGTATGGGGAGATGCATTTATTTCTGGAGGAAATTAAATGCCTCTTCGTTGAAATAAACAAGATTCGTCCCGAAATAATACGACAGATATTGTACAGAAGAAGAAATTAAATATTTATGCGGATATGCATTTATTTCTGGAGGAAAGTAAATGCCTCTTCGTTGAAATAAACGAGATTCGTCCCGAAATAATAAGACAGATATTGTACAGAAGAAGAAATTAAATATTTATGCGGAGATGCATTTATTTCTGGAGGAAAGTAAATGCCTCTTCGTTGAAATAAACAAGATTCGTCCCGAAATAATACGACAGATATTGTACAGAAGAAGAAATTAAATATTTATGCGGATATGCATTTATTTCTGGAGGAAAGTAAATGCCTCTTCATTGAAATAAACAAGATTCGTCCCGAAATAATACGACAGATATTGTACAGAAGAAGAAATTAAATATTTATGCGGAGATGCATTTATTTCTGGTGGAAAGTAAAACCCTCTTCGTTGAAATAAACAAGATTCGTCCCGAAATAATACGACAGATATTGTACAGAAGAAGAAATTAAATATGTATGCGGAGATGCATTTATTTCTGGTGGAAAGTAAATGCCTCTTCGTTGAAATCAACAAGATTCATCCCGAAATAATACGACAGATATTGTACAGAAGTTGAAATTAAATATTTATGCGGAGAAGCATTTATTTCTGGAGGAAAGTAAATGCCTCTTCGTTGAAATAAACAAGATTCGTCTGGAAATAGTACGACACATATTGTACAGAAGAAGATATTATTTATTTATGCGGAGATGCATTTATTTCGGAGAAAAGTAAATGCTTCTTTGTTGAAATAAACAAGATTCGTCCCGAAATAATACGACAGATATTGTACAGAAGAAGATATTATATATTTATGCGGAGATGCATTTATTTCTGGAGGAAAGTAAATGCCTCTTCGTTGAAATAAACAAGATTCGTCCCGAAATAATACGACAGATATTGTACAGAAGAAGAAATTAAATATTTATGCGGAGATGCATTTATTTCTGGTGGAAAGTAAATGCCTCTTCGTTGAAATAAACAAGATTCGTCCCGAAATAATACGACAGATATTGTACAGAAGAAGAAATTAAATATTTATGCGGAGATGCATTTATTTCTGGAGGAAAGTAAATGCCTCTTCTTTAAAATAAACAAGATTCGTCTCGAAATAAAACGACAGATATTGTACAGAAGCAGAAATTAAATATTTATGCGGAGATGCATTTATTTCTGGCGGAAAGTAAATGCCTCTTCGTTGAAATAAACAAGATTCATCCCGAAATAATACGACAGATATTGTACAGAAGAAGAAATTAAATATTTATGCGGAGATGCATTTATTTCTGGTGGAAAGTAAATGCCTCTTCGTTGAAATAAACAAGATTCCTCCCGAAATAATACGATAGATATTGTACACAAGAAGAAATTAAATATTTATGCGGAGATGCATTTATTTCTGGAGAAAAGTCAATGCCTCTTCGTTGAGATAAACAAGATTCGTCCGGAAATAATACGGCAGGTATTGTACAGAAGAAGAAATTAAATATTTATGAGGAGATGCATTTATTTCTGGAGGAAAGTAAATGCCTCTTCGTTGAAATAAACAAGATTCGTCCCGAAATAATACGACAGATATTGTATAGAAGAAGAAATTAAATATTTATGCGGAGATGCATTTATTTCTGGAGAAAAGTAAATGCCTCTTCGTTGAAAAAACAAGATTCGTCCGGAAATAATACGACAGGTATTGTACAGAAGAAGAAATTAAATATTTATGCGGAGATGCATTTATTTCTGGAGGAAAGTAAATGCCTCTTCGTTGAAATAAACAAGATTCGTCCCGAAATAATACGACAGATATTGTACAGAAGAAGAAATTAAATATTTATGCGGATATGCATTTATTTCTGGAGGAAAGTAAATGCCTCTTCGTTGAAATAAACAAGATTCGTCCCGAAATAATACGACAGATATTGTACAGAAGAAGAAATTAAATATTTATGCGGAGATGCATTTATTTCTGGTGGAAAGTAAAAGCCTCTTCGTTGAAATAAACAAGATTCGTCCCGAAATAATACGACAGATATTGTACAGAAGAAGAAATTAAATATTTATGCGGAGATGCATTTATTTCTGGTGGAAAGTAAATGCCTCTTCGTTGAAATCAACAAGATTCATCCCGAAATAATACGACAGATATTGTACAGAAGTTGAAATTAAATATTTATGCGGAGAAGCATTTATTTCTGGAGGAAAGTAAATGCCTCTTCGTTGAAATAAACAAGATTCGTCTGGAAATAGTACGACAGATATTGTACAGAAGAAGATATTATATATTTATGCGGAGATGCATTTATTTCGGAGAAAAGTAAATGCTTCTTTGTTGAAATAAACAAGATTCGTCCCGAAATAATACGACAGATATTGTACAGAAGAAGATATTATATATTTATGCGGAGATGCATTTATTTCTGGAGGAAAGTAAATGCCTCTTCGTTGAAATAAACAAGATTCGTCCCGAAATAATACGACAGATATTGTACAGAAGAAGAAATTAAATATTTATGCGGAGATGCATTTATTTCTGGTGGAAAGTAAATGCCTCTTCGTTGAAATAAACAAGATTCGTCCCGAAATAATACGACAGATATTGTACAGAAGAAGAAATTAAATATTTATGCGGAGATGCATTTATTTCTGGAGGAAAGTAAATGCCTCTTCTTTAAAATAAACAAGATTCGTCTCGAAATAAAACGACAGATATTGTACAGAAGCAGAAATTAAATATTTATGCGGAGATGCATTTATTTCTGGCGGAAAGTAAATGCCTCTTCGTTGAAATAAACAAGATTCATCCCGAAATAATACGACAGATATTGTACAGAAGAAGAAATTAAATATTTATGCGGAGATGCATTTATTTCTGGTGGAAAGTAAATGCCTCTTCGTTGAAATAAACAAGATTCGTCCCGAAATAATACGATAGATATTGTACAGAAGAAGAAATTAAATATTTATGCGGAGATGCATTTATTTCTGGAGGAAAGTAAATGCCTCTTCTTTAAAATAAACAAGATTCGTCCTGAAATAAAACGACAGATATTGTACAGAAGAAGAAATTAAATATTTATGCGGAGTTGCATTTATTTCTGGTGGAAAGTAAATGCCTCTTCGTTGAAATAAACAAGATTTATCCCGAAATAATACGACAGATATTGTACAGAAGAAGAAATTAAATATTTATGCGGAGATGCATTTATTTCGGGTGGAAAGTAAAACCCTCTTCGTTGAAATAAACAAGATTCGTCCCGAAATAATACGACAGATATTGTACAGAAGAAGAAATTAAATATTTATGCGGAGATGCATTTATTTCTGGTGGAAAGTAAATGCCTCTTCGTTGAAATCAACAAGATTCATCCCGAAATAATACGACAGATATTGTACAGAAGTTGAAATTAAATATTTATGCGGAGAAGCATTTATTTCTGGAGGAAAGTAAATGCCTCTTCGTTGAAATAAACAAGATTCGTCTGGAAATAGTACGACACATATTGTACAGAAGAAGATATTATATATTTATGCGGAGATGCATTTATTTCGGAGAAAAGTAAATGCTTCTTTGTTGAAATAAACAAGATTCGTCCCGAAATAATACGACAGATATTGTACAGAAGAAGATATTATATATTTATGCGGAGATGCATTTATTTCTGGAGGAAAGTAAATGCCTCTTCGTTGAAATAAACAAGATTCGTCCCGAAATAATACGACAGATATTGTACAGAAGAAGAAATTAAATATTTATGCGGAGATGCATTTATTTCTGGTGGAAAGTAAATGCCTCTTCGTTGAAATAAACAAGATTCGTCCCGAAATAATACGACAGATATTGTACAGAAGAAGAAATTAAATATTTATGCGGAGATGCATTTATTTCTGGAGGAAAGTAAATGCCTCTTCTTTAAAATAAACAAGATTCGTCTCGAAATAAAACGACAGATATTGTACAGAAGCAGAAATTAAATATTTATGCGGAGATGCATTTATTTCTGGCGGAAAGTAAATGCCTCTTCGTTGAAATAAACAAGATTCATCCCGAAATAATACGACAGATATTGTACAGAAGAAGAAATTAAATATTTATGCGGAGATGCATTTATTTCTGGTGGAAAGTAAATGCCTCTTCGTTGAAATCAACAAGATTCATCCCGAAATAATACGACAGATATTGTACGGAAGTTGAAATTAAATATTTATGCGGAGAAGCATTTATTTCTGGAGGAAAGTAAATGCCTCTTCGTTGAAATAAACAAGATTCGTCTGGAAATAGTACGACAGATATTGTACAGAAGAAGATATTATATATTTATGCGGAGATGCATTTATTTCGGAGAAAAGTAAATGCTTCTTTGTTGAAATAAACAAGATTCGTCCCGAAATAATACGATAGATATTGTACAGAAGAAGATATTATATATTTATGCGGAGATGCATTTATTTCTGGAGGAAAGTAAATGCCTCTTCGTTGAAATAAACAAGATTCGTCCCGAAATAAAACGACAGATATTGTACAGAAGAAGAAATTAAATATTTATGCGGAGATGCATTTATTTCTGGTGGAAAGTAAATGCCTCTTCGTTGAAATAAACAAGATTCGTCCCGAAATAATACGACAGATATTGTACAGAAGAAGAAATTAAATATTTATGCGGAGATGCATTTATTTCTGGAGGAAAGTAAATGCCTCTTCTTTAAAATAAACAAGATTCGTCTCGAAATAAAACGACAGATATTGTACAGAAGCAGAAATTAAATATTTATACGGAGATGCATTTATTTCTGGCGGAAAGTAAATGCCTCTTCGTTGAAATAAACAAGATTCATCCCGAAATAATACGACAGATATTGTACAGAAGAAGAAATTAAATATTTATGCGGAGATGCATTTATTTCTGGTGGAAAGTAAATGCCTCTTCGTTGAAATAAACAAGATTCCTCCCGAAATAATACGATAGATATTGTACACAAGAAGAAATTAAATATTTATGCGGAGATGCATTTATTTCTGGAGAAAAGTCAATGCCTCTTCGTTGAGATAAACAAGATTCGTCCGGAAATAATACGGCAGGTATTGTACAGAAGAAGAAATTAAATATTTATGAGGAGATGCATTTATTTCTGGAGGAAAGTAAATGCCTCTTCGTTGAAATAAACAAGATTCGTCCCGCATAATACAACAGATATTGTGCAGAAGAAGAAATTAAATATTTGTGCGGAGATGCATTTATTTCTGGAAAAAAGTAAATGCCTCTTCGTTGAAATAAACAAGATTCGTCCCGGAATAATACGACAGATATTGTACAGAAGAAGAAATTAAATATTTATGCGGAGATGCATTTATTTCTGGAGAAAAGTAAATGCCTCTTCGTTGAAATAAACAAGATTCGTCCGGAAATAATACGTCAGATATTGTACAGAAATAGAAATTAAATATTTATGCGGAGATGCATTTATTTCTGGAGAAAAGTAAATGCCTCTCCGTCGAAATAAACAAGATTCGTAACGAAATAATACGACAGATATTGTACAGAAGAAGAAATTAAATATTTATGCGGAGATGCATTTATTTCTAGTGGAAAGTAAATGCCTCTTCGTTGAAATAAACAAGATTCGTCCCGAAATAATACGTCAGATATTGTACAGAAGAAATTAAATATTTATGTGGAGATGCATTTATTTCTGGAGGAAAGTAAATGCCTCTTCTTTAAAATAAACAAGATTCGTCTCGAAATAAAACGACAGATATTGTACAGAAGAAGAAATTAAATATTTATGCGGAGATGCATTTATTTCTGGTGGAAAGTAAATGCCTCTTCGTTGAAATAAACAAGATTCGTCCCGAAATCATACGACAGATATTGTACAGAAGAAGAAATAAAATATTTATGCGGAGATGCATTTATTTCTGGTGGAAAGTAAATGCCTCTTCGTTGAAATAAACAAGATTCGTCCCGAAATAATACGACAGATATTGTACAGAAGAAGAAATTAAATATTTATGCGGAGATGCATTTATTTCTGGAGGAAAGTAAATGCCTCTTCTTTAAAATAAACAAGATTCATCTCGAAATAAAACGACAGATATTGTACAGAAGAAGAAATTAAATATTTATGCGGAGATGCATTTATTTCTGGTGGAAAGTAAATGCCTCTTCGTTGAAATAAACAAGATTCATCCCGAAATAATACGACAGATATTGTACAGAAGTTGAAATTAAATATTTATGCGGATATGCATTTATTTCTGGAGGAAAGTAAATGCCTCTTCGTTGAAATAAACAAGATTCGTCTGGAAATAGTACGACAGATATTGTACAGAAGTAGATATTATATATTTATGCGGAGATGCATTTATTTCGGAGAAAAGTAAATGCTTCTTTGTTGAAATAAACAAGATTCGTCCCGAAATAATACGATAGATATTGTACAGAAGAAGAAATTAAATATTTATGCGGAGATGCATTTATTTCTGGTGGAAAATAAATGCCTCTTCGTTGAAATCAACAAGATTCATCCCGAAATAATACGACAGATATTGTACAGAAGTTGAAATTAAATATTTATGCGGAGAAGCATTTATTTCTGGAGGAAAGTAAATGCCTCTTCGTTGAAATAAACAAGATTCGTCTGGAAATAGTACGACAGATATTGTACAGAAGAAGATATTATATATTTATGCGGAGATGCATTTATTTCGGAGAAAAGTAAATGCTTCTTTGTTGAAATAAACAAGATTCGTCCCGAAATAATACGATAGATATTGTACAGAAGAAGATATTATATATTTATGCGGAGATGCATTTATTTCTGGAGGAAAGTAAATGCCTCTTCGTTGAAATAAACAAGATTCGTCCCGAAATAAAACGACAGATATTGTACAGAAGAAGAAATTAAATATTTATGCGGAGATGCATTTATTTCTGGTGGAAAGTAAATGCCTCTTCGTTGAAATAAACAAGATTCGTCCCGAAATAATACGACAGATATTGTACAGAAGAAGAAATTAAATATTTATGCGGAGATGCATTTATTTCTGGAGGAAAGTAAATGCCTCTTCTTTAAAATAAACAAGATTCGTCTCGAAATAAAACGACAGATATTGTACAGAAGCAGAAATTAAATATTTATACGGAGATGCATTTATTTCTGGCGGAAAGTAAATGCCTCTTCGTTGAAATAAACAAGATTCATCCCGAAATAATACGACAGATATTGTACAGAAGAAGAAATTAAATATTTATGCGGAGATGCATTTATTTCTGGTGGAAAGTAAATGCCTCTTCGTTGAAATAAACAAGATTCCTCCCGAAATAATACGATAGATATTGTACACAAGAAGAAATTAAATATTTATGCGGAGATGCATTTATTTCTGGAGAAAAGTCAATGCCTCTTCGTTGAGATAAACAAGATTCGTCCGGAAATAATACGGCAGGTATTGTACAGAAAAAGAAATTAAATATTTATGAGGAGATGCATTTATTTCTGGAGGAAAGTAAATGCCTCTTCGTTGAAATAAACAAGATTCGTCCCGCATAATACAACAGATATTGTGCAGAAGAAGAAATTAAATATTTGTGCGGAGATGCATTTATTTCTGGAAAAAAGTAACTGCCTCTTCGTTGAAATAAACAAGATTCGTCCCGGAATAATACGACAGATATTGTACAGAAGAAGAAATTAAATATTTATGCGGAGATGCATTTATTTCTGGAGAAAAGTAAATGCCTCTCCGTCGAAATAAACAAGATTCGTAACGAAATAATACGACAGATATTGTACAGAAGAAGAAATTAAATATTTATGCGGAGATGCATTTATTTCTAGTGGAAAGTAAATGCCTCTTCGTTGAAATAAACAAGATTCGTCCCGAAATAATACGTCAGATATTGTACAGAAGAAATTAAATATTTATGTGGAGATGCATTTATTTCTGGAGGAAAGTAAATGCCTCTTCTTTAAAATAAACAAGATTCGTCTCGAAATAAAACGACAGATATTGTGCAGAAGAAGAAATTAAATATTTATGCGGAGATGCATTTATTTCTGGTGGAAAGTAAATGCCTCTTCGTTGAAATAAACAAGATTCGTCCCGAAATCATACGACAGATATTGTACAGAAGAAGAAATAAAATATTTATGCGGAGATGCATTTATTTCTGGTGGAAAGTAAATGCCTCTTCGTTGAAATAAACAAGATTCGTCCCGAAATAATACGACAGATATTGTACAGAAGAAGAAATTAAATATTTATGCGGAGATGCATTTATTTCTGGAGGAAAGTAAATGCCTCTTCTTTAAAATAAACAAGATTCATCTCGAAATAAAACGACAGATATTGTACAGAAGAAGAAATTAAATATTTATGCGGAGATGCATTTATTTCTGGTGGAAAGTAAATGCCTCTTCGTTGAAATAAACAAGATTCATCCCGAAATAATACGACAGATATTGTACAGAAGTTGAAATTAAATATTTATGCGGATATGCATTTATTTCCGGAGGAAAGTAAATTCCTCTTCGTTGAAATAAACAAGATTCGTCCCGCATAATACGACAGATATTGTGCAGAAGAAGAAATTAAATATTTATGTGGAGATGCATTTATTTCTGGAAAAAAGTAAATGCCTCTTCGTTGAAATAAACAAGATTCGTCCCGAAATAATACGACAGATATTGTACAGAAGAAGAAATTAAATATTTATGCGGAGATGCATTTATTTCTAGTGGAAAGTAAATGCCTCTTCGTTGAAATAAACAAGATTCGTCCCGAAATAATACGTCAGATATTGTACAGAAGAAATTAAATATTTATGCAGAGATGCATTTATTTCTGGAGGAAAGTAAATGCCTCTTCGTTGAAATAAACAAGATTCGACCCGAAATAATACGACAGATATTGTACAGAAGAAGAAATTAAATATGTATGGGGAGATGCATTTATTTCTGGAGGAAATTAAATGCCTCTTCGTTGAAATAAACAAGATTCGTCCCGAAATAATACGACAGATATTGTACAGAAGAAGAAATTAAATATTTATGCGGATATGCATTTATTTCTGGAGGAAAGTAAATGCCTCTTCGTTGAAATAAACGAGATTTGTCCCGAAATAATAAGACAGATATTGTACAGAAGAAGAAATTAAATATTTATGCGGAGATGCATTTATTTCTGGAGGAAAGTAAATGCCTCTTCGTTGAAATAAACAAGATTCGTCCCGAAATAATACGACAGATATTGTACAGAAGAAGAAATTAAATATTTATGCGGATATGCATTTATTTCTGGAGGAAAGTAAATGCCTCTTCATTGAAATAAACAAGATTCGTCCCGAAATAATACGACAGATATTGTACAGAAGAAGAAATTAAATATTTATGCGGAGATGCATTTATTTCTGGTGGAAAGTAAAACCCTCTTCGTTGAAATAAACAAGATTCGTCCCGAAATAATACGACAGATATTGTACAGAAGAAGAAATTAAATATTTATGCGGAGATGCATTTATTTCTGGTGGAAAGTAAATGCCTCTTCGTTGAAATCAACAAGATTCATCCCGAAATAATACGACAGATATTGTACAGAAGTTGAAATTAAATATTTATGCGGAGAAGCATTTATTTCTGGAGGAAAGTAAATGCCTCTTCGTTGAAATAAACAAGATTCGTCTGGAAATAGTACGACACATATTGTACAGAAGAAGATATTATTTATTTATGCGGAGATGCATTTATTTCGGAGAAAAGTAAATGCTTCTTTGTTGAAATAAACAAGATTCGTCCCGAAATAATACGACAGATATTGTACAGAAGAAGATATTATATATTTATGCGGAGATGCATTTATTTCTGGAGGAAAGTAAATGCCTCTTCGTTGAAATAAACAAGATTCGTCCCGAAATAATACGACAGATATTGTACAGAAGAAGAAATTAAATATTTATGCGGAGATGCATTTATTTCTGGTGGAAAGTAAATGCCTCTTCGTTGAAATAAACAAGATTCGTCCCGAAATAATACGACAGATATTGTACAGAAGAAGAAATTAAATATTTATGCGGAGATGCATTTATTTCTGGAGGAAAGTAAATGCCTCTTCTTTAAAATAAACAAGATTCGTCTCGAAATAAAACGACAGATATTGTACAGAAGCAGAAATTAAATATTTATGCGGAGATGCATTTATTTCTGGCGGAAAGTAAATGCCTCTTCGTTGAAATAAACAAGATTCATCCCGAAATAATACGACAGATATTGTACAGAAGAAGAAATTAAATATTTATGCGGAGATGCATTTATTTCTGGTGGAAAGTAAATGCCTCTTCGTTGAAATAAACAAGATTCGTCCCGAAATAATACGATAGATATTGTACAGAAGAAGAAATTAAATATTTATGCGGAGATGCATTTATTTCTGGAGGAAAGTAAATGCCTCTTCTTTAAAATAAACAAGATTCGTCCTGAAATAAAACGACAGATATTGTACAGAAGAAGAAATTAAATATTTATGCGGAGTTGCATTTATTTCTGGTGGAAAGTAAATGCCTCTTCGTTGAAATAAACAAGATTTATCCCGAAATAATACGACAGATATTGTACAGAAGAAGAAATTAAATATTTATGCGGAGATGCATTTATTTCTGGTGGAAAGTAAAACCCTCTTCGTTGAAATAAACAAGATTCGTCCCGAAATAATACGACAGATATTGTACAGAAGAAGAAATTAAATATTTATGCGGAGATGCATTTATTTCTGGTGGAAAGTAAATGCCTCTTCGTTGAAATCAACAAGATTCATCCCGAAATAATACGACAGATATTGTACAGAAGTTGAAATTAAATATTTATGCGGAGAAGCATTTATTTCTGGAGGAAAGTAAATGCCTCTTCGTTGAAATAAACAAGATTCGTCTGGAAATAGTACGACACATATTGTACAGAAGAAGATATTATATATTTATGCGGAGATGCATTTATTTCGGAGAAAAGTAAATGCTTCTTTGTTGAAATAAACAAGATTCGTCCCGAAATAATACGACAGATATTGTACAGAAGAAGATATTATATATTTATGCGGAGATGCATTTATTTCTGGAGGAAAGTAAATGCCTCTTCGTTGAAATAAACAAGATTCGTCCCGAAATAATACGACAGATATTGTACAGAAGAAGAAATTAAATATTTATGCGGAGATGCATTTATTTCTGGTGGAAAGTAAATGCCTCTTCGTTGAAATAAACAAGATTCGTCCCGAAATAATACGATAGATATTGTACAGAAGAAGAAATTAAATATTTATGCGGAGATGCATTTATTTCTGGAGGAAAGTAAATGCCTCTTCTTTAAAATAAACAAGATTCGTCCCGAAATAATACGATAGATATTGTACAGAAGAAGAAATTAAATATTTATGCGGAGATGCATTTATTTCTGGAGGAAAGTAAATGCCTCTTCTTTAAAATAAACAAGATTCGTCCTGAAATAAAACGACAGATATTGTACAGAAGAAGAAATTAAATATTTATGCGGAGTTGCATTTATTTCTGGTGGAAAGTAAATGCCTCTTCGTTGAAATAAACAAGATTTATCCCGAAATAATACGACAGATATTGTACAGAAGAAGAAATTAAATATTTATGCGGAGATGCATTTATTTCTGGTGGAAAGTAAAACCCTCTTCGTTGAAATAAACAAGATTCGTCCCGAAATAATACGACAGATATTGTACAGAAGAAGAAATTAAATATTTATGCGGAGATGCATTTATTTCTGGTGGAAAGTAAATGCCTCTTCGTTGAAATCAACAAGATTCATCCCGAAATAATACGACAGATATTGTACAGAAGTTGAAATTAAATATTTATGCGGAGAAGCATTTATTTCTGGAGGAAAGTAAATGCCTCTTCGTTGAAATAAACAAGATTCGTCTGGAAATAGTACGACACATATTGTACAGAAGAAGATATTATATATTTATGCGGAGATGCATTTATTTCGGAGAAAAGTAAATGCTTCTTTGTTGAAATAAACAAGATTCGTCCCGAAATAATACGACAGATATTGTACAGAAGAAGATATTATATATTTATGCGGAGATGCATTTATTTCTGGAGGAAAGTAAATGCCTCTTCGTTGAAATAAACAAGATTCGTCCCGAAATAATACGACAGATATTGTACAGAAGAAGAAATTAAATATTTATGCGGAGATGCATTTATTTCTGGTGGAAAGTAAATGCCTCTTCGTTGAAATAAACAAGATTCGTCCCGAAATAATACGACAGATATTGTACAGAAGAAGAAATTAAATATTTATGCGGAGATGCATTTATTTCTGGAGGAAAGTAAATGCCTCTTCTTTAAAATAAACAAGATTCGTCTCGAAATAAAACGACAGATATTGTACAGAAGCAGAAATTAAATATTTATGCGGAGATGCATTTATTTCTGGCGGAAAGTAAATGCCTCTTCGTTGAAATAAACAAGATTCATCCCGAAATAATACGACAGATATTGTACAGAAGAAGAAATTAAATATTTATGCGGAGATGCATTTATTTCTGGTGGAAAGTAAATGCCTCTTCGTTGAAATAAACAAGATTCCTCCCGAAATAATACGATAGATATTGTACACAAGAAGAAATTAAATATTTATGCGGAGATGCATTTATTTCTGGAGAAAAGTCAATGCCTCTTCGTTGAGATAAACAAGATTCGTCCGGAAATAATACGGCAGGTATTGTACAGAAGAAGAAATTAAATATTTATGAGGAGATGCATTTATTTCTGGAGGAAAGTAAATGCCTCTTCGTTGAAATAAACAAGATTCGTCCCGAAATAATACGACAGATATTGTATAGAAGAAGAAATTAAATATTTATGCGGAGATGCATTTATTTCTGGAGAAAAGTAAATGCCTCTTCGTTGAAATAAACAAGATTCGTCCGGAAATAATACGACAGGTATTGTACAGAAGAAGAAATTAAATATTTATGCGGAGATGCATTTATTTCTGGAGGAAAGTAAATGCCTCTTCGTTGAAATAAACAAGATTCGTCCCGAAATAATACGACAGATATTGTACAGAAGAAGAAATTAAATATTTATGCGGATATGCATTTATTTCTGGAGGAAAGTAAATGCCTCTTCGTTGAAATAAACAAGATTCGTCCCGAAATAATACGACAGATATTGTACAGAAGAAGAAATTAAATATTTATTTTGAGATGCATTTATTTCTGGTGGAAAGTAAAAGCCTCTTCTTTGAAATAAACAAGATTCGTCCCGAAATAATACGACAGATATTGTACAGAAGAAGAAATTAAATATTTATGCGGAGATGCATTTATTTCTGGTGGAAAGTAAATGCCTCTTCGTTGAAATCAACAAGATCCATCCCGAAATAATACGACAGATATTGTACAGAAGTTGAAATTAAATATTTATGCGGAGAAGCATTTATTTCTGGAGGAAAGTAAATGCCTCTTCGTTGAAATAAACAAGATTCGTCTGGAAATAGTACGACAGATATTGTACAGAAGAAGATATTATATATTTATGCGGAGATGCATTTATTTCGGAGAAAAGTAAATGCTTCTTTGTTGAAATAAACAAGATTCGTCCCGAAATAATACGACAGATATTGTACAGAAGAAGATATTATATATTTATGCGGAGATGCATTTATTTCTGGAGGAAAGTAAATGCCTCTTCGTTGAAATAAACAAGATTCGTCCCGAAATAATACGACAGATATTGTACAGAAGAAGAAATTAAATATTTATGCGGAGATGCATTTATTTCTGGTGGAAAGTAAATGCCTCTTCGTTGAAATAAACAAGATTCGTCCCGAAATAATACGACAGATATTGTACAGAAGAAGAAATTAAATATTTATGCGGAGATGCATTTATTTCTGGAGGAAAGTAAATGCCTCTTCTTTAAAATAAACAAGATTCGTCTCGAAATAAAACGACAGATATTGTACAGAAGCAGAAATTAAATATTTATGCGGAGATGCATTTATTTCTGGCGGAAAGTAAATGCCTCTTCGTTGAAATAAACAAGATTCATCCCGAAATAATACGACAGATATTGTACAGAAGAAGAAATTAAATATTTATGCGGAGATGCATTTATTTCTGGTGGAAAGTAAATGCCTCTTCGTTGAAATAAACAAGATTCGTCCCGAAATAATACGATAGATATTGTACAGAAGAAGAAATTAAATATTTATGCGGAGATGCATTTATTTCTGGAGGAAAGTAAATGCCTCTTCTTTAAAATAAACAAGATTCGTCCTGAAATAAAACGACAGATATTGTACAGAAGAAGAAATTAAATATTTATGCGGAGTTGCATTTATTTCTGGTGGAAAGTAAATGCCTCTTCGTTGAAATAAACAAGATTTATCCCGAAATAATACGACAGATATTGTACAGAAGAAGAAATTAAATATTTATGCAGAGATGCATTTATTTCTGGAGAAAAGTAAATGCCTCTTCGTTGAAATAAACAAGATTCGTCCGGAAATAATACGACAGATATTGTACAGAAGAAGAAATTAAATATTTATGCGGAGATGCATTTATTTCTGGTGGAAAGTAAATGCCTCTTCGTTGAAATAAACAAGATTCGTCCCGAAATAATACGACAGATATTGTACAGAAGACGAAATTAAATATTTATGCGGAGATGCATTTATTTCTGGAGGAAAGTAAATGCCTCTTCTTTAAAATAAACAAGATTCGTCTCGAAATAAAACGACAGATATTGTACAGAAGAATAAATTAAATATTTATGCGGAGATGCATTTATTTCTGGTGGAAAGTAAATGCCTCTTCGTTGAAATAAACAAGATTCGTCCGGAAATAATACGACAGATATTGTACAGAAGAAGATATTATATATTTATGCGGAGATGCATTTATTTCTGGAGAAAAGTAAATGCCTCTTCGTTGAAATAAACAAGATTCGTCCCGAAATAATACGACAGATATTGTACAGAAGAAGAAATTAAATATTTATGCGGAGATGCATTTATTTCTGGAGGAAAGTAAATGCCTCTTCGTTGAAATAAGCAGGATTAGTCCCGAAATTAAACGACAGATATTGTACAAAAGAAGAAATTAAATATTTATTCGGAGATGCATTTATTTCTGGTGGAAAGTAAATGCCTCTTCGTTGAAATAAACAAGATTCGTCCCGAAATAATACGATAGATATTGTACAGAAGAAGAAATTAAATATTTATGCGGAAATGCATTTATTTCTGGAGGAAAGTAAATGCCTCTTCTTTAAAATAATTAAGATTCGTCCGGAAATAATACGACAGGTATTGTACAGAAGAAGAAATTTAATATTTATGCGGAGATGCAATTATTTCTGGAGGAAAGTAAATGCCTCTTCGTTGAAATAAACAAGATTAGTCCCGAAATAAAACGACAGATATTGTACAGAAGAAGAAATTAAATATTTATGCGGAGATGCATTTATTTCTGGAGAAAAGTAAATGCCTCTTCGTTGAAATAAACAAGATTAGTCCCGAAATAAAACGACAGATATTGTACAGAAGAAGAAATTAAATATTTATGCGGAGATGCATTTATTTCTGGAGAAAAGTAAATGCCTCTTCGTTGAAATAAACAAGATTAGTCCCGAAATAAAACGACAGATATTGTACAGAAGAAGAAATTAAATATTTATGCGGAGATGCATTTATTTCTGGAGGAAAGTAAATGCCTCTTCTTTAAAATAATCAAGATTCGTCCGGAAATAATACGACAGATATTGTACAGAAGAAGAAATTAAATATTTATGCGGAGATGCATTTATTTCTGGAGAAAAGTAAATGCCTCTTCGTTGAAATAAACAAGATTAGTCCCGAAATAAAACGACAGATATTGTACAGAAGAAGAAATTAAATATTTATGCGGAGATGCATTTATTTCTGGACAAAAGTAAATGTATCTCCGTTGAAATAAACAAGATTCGTCACTAAAGAATACGACAGACATCCGACAGAAGAAGAAATTAAATATTTATGCGGAGATGCATTTATTTCAGGACAAAAGTAAATGTATCTTTGTTGAAATAAACAAGATTCGTCGCAAAATCATACGACAGACATCCGACAGAAGAAGAAATAACATATTTTTGAGGAGATGCATTTATTTCTGGACAAAATTGAATGTATCTCCGTTGAAATAAACAAGATTTGTCACTCAAGAATAAGACAGACATCCGACAGAAGAAGAAAAATATATTTATGCAGAGATGCATTTATTTCTGGACAAAAGTAAATGTATCTCCATTTTAATGAACAAGATTCGTCACTAAAGAATACGACAGATATCCGACAGAAGAAGAAATAAAATATTTATGCGGAGATGCATTTATTTCTGGCGAAAAGTAAATGTATCTCCATTGAAATAAAAAATATTCGTCGCAAAATCATACGACAGACATCCGACAGAAGCAGAAATAAAATATTTTTGCGGAGATGCATTTATTTCTGGAGAAAAGTAAATGTATCTCCGTTGAAATAAACAAGATTCGTCTCGAAATAATACGACAGATATTGTACAGAAGACGAAATTAAATATTTATGCGGAGATGCATTTATTTCTGGAGGAAAGTAAATGCCTCTTCTTTAAAATAAACAAGATTCGTCTCGAAATAAAACGACAGATATTGTACAGAAGAATAAATTAAATATTTATGCGGAGATGCATTTATTTCTGGAGAGAAGTAAATGCCTCTCCGTTGAAATGAAGGAGATCCCACTCTACATAATACTACAGACATCCGACAGAAGAAGAAATTAAATATTTATGCGGAGATGCATTTATTTCAGGACAAAAGTAAATGTATCTTTGTTGAAATAAACAAGATTCGTCGCAAAATCATACGACAGACATCCGACAGAAGCAGAAATAAAATATTTTTGCGGAGATGCATTTATTTCTGGAGAAAAGTAAATGTATATCCGTTGAAATAAACAAGATTTGTCACTCAAGAATACGAGAGACATCCGACAGAACAAGAAAATAAATATTTATGCGGAGATGCATTTATTTCTGGAGAAAAGTAAATGTATCTCCGTTCAAATAAACAAGATTCGTCACTAAAGAATACGAGAGACATCCGACAGAACAAGAAAATAAATATTTATGCGGAGATGCATTTATTTCTGGAGAAAAGTAAATGCCTCTCCGTTGAAATGAAGGAGATCCCACTCTACATAATACTACAGACATCCGACAGAACAAGAAAATAAATATTTATGCGGAGATGCATTTATTTATGGAGAAAAGTAAATGCCTCTCCGTTGAAATGAAGGAGATCCCACTCTACATAATACTACAGACATCCGACAGAAGAAGAAATTAATATTTACGCGGAGATGCATTTATTTCTGGAGAAAAGTAAATGCCTCTCCGTTGAAATAAACAAGATTCGTCACTAAAGAATACGACAGACGTCATACAAAAGTAGAAATTACGTTTTTATGCGGAAATGCATTTATTTCTGGAGAAAAGTAAATGCCTCTCCGTTGAAATAAACAAGATTCATCACTAAATATTACGACAGGCTTCCTCAGAAGAAGAAATTAAATATTTATGTGGAGATGCATTTATTTCTGGAGAAAAGTAAATGTATCTCCGTTGAAATAAACAAGATTCGTCACTCAAGGATACGACAGACATCCGACAGAAGAAGAAATGAAATATTTATGCGGACATGCATTTATTTCTGGAGAAAAGTAAATGTATGTCCGTTGAAATAAACACGATTCGTCACTAAAGAATACGACAGACATCCGACAGAAGAAGAAAATATATATTTATGCGCAGATGCATTTATTTCTGGAGAAAAGTAAATGCCTATCCGTTAAAATAAACCAGATTCATCACTAAATAATACAACAGACTTCCACAGAAGAAGAATATAAATATTTATGCGGAGATGCATTTATTTCTGGAGGAAAATAAATGTATCTCCGTTGAAAAAAACAAGATTCGTCACTAAAGAATACGACAGACATCCGACAGAACAAGAAAACAAATATTTATGCGGAGATGCATTTATTTCTGGAGAAAAGTAAATGCCTCTCCGTTAAAATAAACAAGATTCATCACTAAATAATACGACAGACTTCCACAGAAGAAGAAATTAAATATTTATGCGGATATGCATTTATTTCTGGAGAAAAGCAAATGCCTCTCCTTTGAAATGAAGAAGATCCCACTCTACATAATACTACAGACATCCCACAGAAGAAGAAATTAAATATTTATGCGGAGATACATTTATTTCTGGAGAAAAATAAATGTATCTCCTTTGAAAAAAGCAAGATTCGTCACTAAAGAATACGACAGACATCCGACAGAAGAAGAAATTAAATATTTATGCAGAGATGCATTTATTTCTGGAGAAAAGTAAATGTATCTCCGTTGAAATAAACAAGATTTGTCACTCAAGAATACGACAGACATCCCACAGAAGAAGAAATAAAATATTTATGCGGAGATGCATTTATTTCTGGACAAAAGTAAATGTATCTCCGTTCAAATAAACAAGATTCGTCACTAAAGAATACGAGAGACATCCGACAGAACAAGAAAATAAATATTTATGCGGAGATGCATTTATTTCTGGAGAGAAGTAAATGCCTCTCCGTTGAAATGAAGGAGATCCCACTCTACATAATACTACAGACATCCGACAGAAGAAGAAATTAAATATTTATGCGGAGATGCATTTATTTCAGGACAAAAGTAAATGCTTCTTTGTTGAAATAAACAAGATTCGTCCCGAAATAATACGATAGATATTGTACAGAAGAAGATATTATATATTTATGCGGAGATGCATTTATTTCTGGAGGAAAGTAAATGCCTCTTCGTTGAAATAAACAAGATTCGTCCCGAAATAAAACGACAGATATTGTACAGAAGAAGAAATTAAATATTTATGCGGAGATGCATTTATTTCTGGTGGAAAGTAAATGCCTCTTCGTTGAAATAAACAAGATTCGTCCCGAAATAATACGACAGATATTGTACAGAAGAAGAAATTAAATATTTATGCGGAGATGCATTTATTTCTGGAGGAAAGTAAATGCCTCTTCTTTAAAATAAACAAGATTCGTCTCGAAATAAAACGACAGATATTGTACAGAAGCAGAAATTAAATATTTATACGGAGATGCATTTATTTCTGGCGGAAAGTAAATGCCTCTTCGTTGAAATAAACAAGATTCATCCCGAAATAATACGACAGATATTGTACAGAAGAAGAAATTAAATATTTATGCGGAGATGCATTTATTTCTGGTGGAAAGTAAATGCCTCTTCGTTGAAATAAACAAGATTCCTCCCGAAATAATACGATAGATATTGTACACAAGAAGAAATTAAATATTTATGCGGAGATGCATTTATTTCTGGAGAAAAGTCAATGCCTCTTCGTTGAGATAAACAAGATTCGTCCGGAAATAATACGGCAGGTATTGTACAGAAAAAGAAATTAAATATTTATGAGGAGATGCATTTATTTCTGGAGGAAAGTAAATGCCTCTTCGTTGAAATAAACAAGATTCGTCCCGCATAATACAACAGATATTGTGCAGAAGAAGAAATTAAATATTTGTGCGGAGATGCATTTATTTCTGGAAAAAAGTAAATGCCTCTTCGTTGAAATAAACAAGATTCGTCCCGGAATAATACGACAGATATTGTACAGAAGAAGAAATTAAATATTTATGCGGAGATGCATTTATTTCTGGAGAAAAGTAAATGCCTCTCCGTCGAAATAAACAAGATTCGTAACGAAATAATACGACAGATATTGTACAGAAGAAGAAATTAAATATTTATGCGGAGATGCATTTATTTCTAGTGGAAAGTAAATGCCTCTTCGTTGAAATAAACAAGATTCGTCCCGAAATAATACGTCAGATATTGTACAGAAGAAATTAAATATTTATGTGGAGATGCATTTATTTCTGGAGGAAAGTAAATGCCTCTTCTTTAAAATAAACAAGATTCGTCTCGAAATAAAACGCCAGATATTGTGCAGAAGAAGAAATTAAATATTTATGCGGAGATGCATTTATTTCTGGTGGAAAGTAAATGCCTCTTCGTTGAAATAAACAAGATTCGTCCCGAAATCATACGACAGATATTGTACAGAAGAAGAAATAAAATATTTATGCGGAGATGCATTTATTTCTGGTGGAAATTAAATGCCTCTTCGTTGAAATAAACAAGATTCGTCCCGAAATAATACGACAGATATTGTACAGAAGAAGAAATTAAATATTTATGCGGAGATGCATTTATTTCTGGAGGAAAGTAAATGCCTCTTCTTTAAAATAAACAAGATTCATCTCGAAATAAAACGACAGATATTGTACAGAAGAAGAAATTAAATATTTATGCGGAGATGCATTTATTTCTGGTGGAAAGTAAATGCCTCTTCGTTGAAATAAACAAGATTCATCCCGAAATAATACGACAGATATTGTACAGAAGTTGAAATTAAATATTTATGCGGATATGCATTTATTTCCGGAGGAAAGTAAATTCCTCTTCGTTGAAATAAACAAGATTCGTCCCGCATAATACGACAGATATTGTGCAGAAGAAGAAATTAAATATTTATGTGGAGATGCATTTATTTCTGGAAAAAAGTAAATGCCTCTTCGTTGAAATAAACAAGATTCGTCCCGAAATAATACGACAGATATTGTACAGAAGAAGAAATTAAATATTTATGCGGAGATGCATTTATTTCTAGTGGAAAGTAAATGCCTCTTCGTTGAAATAAACAAGATTCGTCCCGAAATAATACGTCAGATATTGTACAGAAGAAATTAAATATTTATGCAGAGATGCATTTATTTCTGGAGGAAAGTAAATGCCTCTTCGTTGAAATAAACAAGATTCGACCCGAAATAATACGACAGATATTGTACAGAAGAAGAAATTAAATATGTATGGGGAGATGCATTTATTTCTGGAGGAAATTAAATGCCTCTTCGTTGAAATAAACAAGATTCGTCCCGAAATAATACGACAGATATTGTACAGAAGAAGAAATTAAATATTTATGCGGATATGCATTTATTTCTGGAGGAAAGTAAATGCCTCTTCGTTGAAATAAACGAGATTCGTCCCGAAATAATAAGACAGATATTGTACAGAAGAAGAAATTAAATATTTATGCGGAGATGCATTTATTTCTGGAGGAAAGTAAATGCCTCTTCGTTGAAATAAACAAGATTCGTCCCGAAATAATACGACAGATATTGTACAGAAGAAGAAATTAAATATTTATGCGGATATGCATTTATTTCTGGAGGAAAGTAAATGCCTCTTCATTGAAATAAACAAGATTCGTCCCGAAATAATACGACAGATATTGTACAGAAGAAGAAATTAAATATTTATGCGGAGATGCATTTATTTCTGGTGGAAAGTAAAACCCTCTTCGTTGAAATAAACAAGATTCGTCCCGAAATAATACGACAGATATTGTACAGAAGAAGAAATTAAATATTTATGCGGAGATGCATTTATTTCTGGTGGAAAGTAAATGCCTCTTCGTTGAAATCAACAAGATTCATCCCGAAATAATACGACAGATATTGTACAGAAGTTGAAATTAAATATTTATGCGGAGAAGCATTTATTTCTGGAGGAAAGTAAATGCCTCTTCGTTGAAATAAACAAGATTCGTCTGGAAATAGTACGACACATATTGTACAGAAGAAGATATTATTTATTTATGCGGAGATGCATTTATTTCGGAGAAAAGTAATTGCTTCTTTGTTGAAATAAACAAGATTCGTCCCGAAATAATGCGACAGATATTGTACAGAAGAAGATATTATATATTTATGCGGAGATGCATTTATTTCTGGAGGAAAGTAAATGCCTCTTCGTTGAAATAAACAAGATTCGTCCCGAAATAATACGACAGATATTGTACAGAAGAAGAAATTAAATATTTATGCGGAGATGCATTTATTTCTGGTGGAAAGTAAATGCCTCTTCGTTGAAATAAACAAGATTCGTCCCGAAATAATACGACAGATATTGTACAGAAGAAGAAATTAAATATTTATGCGGAGATGCATTTATTTCTGGAGGAAAGTAAATGCCTCTTCTTTAAAATAAACAAGATTCGTCTCGAAATAAAACGACAGATATTGTACAGAAGCAGAAATTAAATATTTATGCGGAGATGCATTTATTTCTGGCGGAAAGTAAATGCCTCTTCGTTGAAATAAACAAGATTCATCCCGAAATAATACGACAGATATTGTACAGAAGAAGAAATTAAATATTTATGCGGAGATGCATTTATTTCTGGTGGAAAGTAAATGCCTCTTCGTTGAAATAAACAAGATTCCTCCCGAAATAATACGATAGATATTGTACACAAGAAGAAATTAAATATTTATGCGGAGATGCATTTATTTCTGGAGAAAAGTCAATGCCTCTTCGTTGAGATAAACAAGATTCGTCCGGAAATAATACGGCAGGTATTGTACAGAAGAAGAAATTAAATATTTATGAGGAGATGCATTTATTTCTGGAGGAAAGTAAATGCCTCTTCGTTGAAATAAACAAGATTCGTCCCGAAATAATACGACAGATATTGTATAGAAGAAGAAATTAAATATTTATGCGGAGATGCATTTATTTCTGGAGAAAAGTAAATGCCTCTTCGTTGAAAAAACAAGATTCGTCCGGAAATAATACGACAGGTATTGTACAGAAGAAGAAATTAAATATTTATGCGGAGATGCATTTATTTCTGGAGGAAAGTAAATGCCTCTTCGTTGAAATAAACAAGATTCGTCCCGAAATAATACGACAGATATTGTACAGAAGAAGAAATTAAATATTTATGCGGATATGCATTTATTTCTGGAGGAAAGTAAATGCCTCTTCGTTGAAATAAACAAGATTCGTCCCGAAATAATACGACAGATATTGTACAGAAGAAGAAATTAAATATTTATGCGGAGATGCATTTATTTCTGGTGGAAAGTAAAAGCCTCTTCGTTGAAATAAACAAGATTCGTCCCGAAATAATACGACAGATATTGTACAGAAGAAGAAATTAAATATTTATGCGGAGATGCATTTATTTCTGGTGGAAAGTAAATGCCTCTTCGTTGAAATCAACAAGATTCATCCCGAAATAATACGACAGATATTGTACAGAAGTTGAAATTAAATATTTATGCGGAGAAGCATTTATTTCTGGAGGAAAGTAAATGCCTCTTCGTTGAAATAAACAAGATTCGTCTGGAAATAGTACGACAGATATTGTACAGAAGAAGATATTATATATTTATGCGGAGATGCATTTATTTCGGAGAAAAGTAAATGCTTCTTTGTTGAAATAAACAAGATTCGTCCCGAAATAATACGACAGATATTGTACAGAAGAAGATATTATATATTTATGCGGAGATGCATTTATTTCTGGAGGAAAGTAAATGCCTCTTCGTTGAAATAAACAAGATTCGTCCCGAAATAATACGACAGATATTGTACAGAAGAAGAAATTAAATATTTATGCGGAGATGCATTTATTTCTGGTGGAAAGTAAATGCCTCTTCGTTGAAATAAACAAGATTCGTCCCGAAATAATACGACAGATATTGTACAGAAGAAGAAATTAAATATTTATGCGGAGATGCATTTATTTCTGGAGGAAAGTAAATGCCTCTTCTTTAAAATAAACAAGATTCGTCTCGAAATAAAACGACAGATATTGTACAGAAGCAGAAATTAAATATTTATGTGGAGATGCATTTATTTCTGGCGGAAAGTAAATGCCTCTTCGTTGAAATAAACAAGATTCATCCCGAAATAATACGACAGATATTGTACAGAAGAAGAAATTAAATATTTATGCGGAGATGCATTTATTTCTGGTGGAAAGTAAATGCCTCTTCGTTGAAATAAACAAGATTCGTCCCGAAATAATACGATAGATATTGTACAGAAGAAGAAATTAAATATTTATGCGGAGTTGCATTTATTTCTGGTGGAAAGTAAATGCCTCTTCGTTGAAATAAACAAGATTTATCCCGAAATAATACGACAGATATTGTACAGAAGAAGAAATTAACTATTTATGCGGAGATGCATTTATTTCTGGTGGAAAGTAAAACCCTCTTCGTTGAAATAAACAAGATTCGTCCCGAAATAATACGACAGATATTGTACAGAAGAAGAAATTAAATATTTATGCGGAGATGCATTTATTTCTGGTGGAAAGTAAATGCCTCTTCGTTGAAATCAACAAGATTCATCCCGAAATAATACGACAGATATTGTACAGAAGTTGAAATTAAATATTTATGCGGAGAAGCATTTATTTCTGGAGGAAAGTAAATGCCTCTTCGTTGAAATAAACAAGATTCGTCTGGAAATAGTACGACACATATTGTACAGAAGAAGATATTATATATTTATGCGGAGATGCATTTATTTCGGAGAAAAGTAAATGCTTCTTTGTTGAAATAAACAAGATTCATCCCGAAATAATACGACAGATATTGTACAGAAGAAGAAATTAAATATTTATGCGGAGATGCATTTATTTCTGGAGGAAAGTAAATGCCTCTTCTTTAAAATAAACAAGATTCGTCCTGAAATAAAACGACAGATATTGTACAGAAGAAGAAATTAAATATTTATGCGGAGTTGCATTTATTTCTGGTGGAAAGTAAATGCCTCTTCGTTGAAATAAACAAGATTTATCCCGAAATAATACGACAGATATTGTACAGAAGAAGAAATTAAATATTTATGCGGAGATGCATTTATTTCTGGTGGAAAGTAAAACCCTCTTCGTTGAAATAAACAAGATTCGTCCCGAAATAATACGACAGATATTGTACAGAAGAAGAAATTAAATATTTATGCGGAGATGCATTTATTTCTGGTGGAAAGTAAATGCCTCTTCGTTGAAATCAACAAGATTCATCCCGAAATAATACGACAGATATTGTACAGAAGTTGAAATTAAATATTTATGCGGAGAAGCATTTATTTCTGGAGGAAAGTAAATGCCTCTTCGTTGAAATAAACAAGATTCGTCTGGAAATAGTACGACACATATTGTACAGAAGAAGATATTATATATTTATGCGGAGATGCATTTATTTCGGAGAAAAGTAAATGCTTCTTTGTTGAAATAAACAAGATTCGTCCCGAAATAATACGACAGATATTGTACAGAAGAAGATATTATATATTTATGCGGAGATGCATTTATTTCTGGAGGAAAGTAAATGCCTCTTCGTTGAAATAAACAAGATTCGTCCCGAAATAATACGACAGATATTGTACAGAAGAAGAAATTAAATATTTATGCGGAGATGCATTTATTTCTGGTGGAAAGTAAATGCCTCTTCGTTGAAATAAACAAGATTCGTCCCGAAATAATACGATAGATATTGTACAGAAGAAGAAATTAAATATTTATGCGGAGATGCATTTATTTCTGGAGGAAAGTAAATGCCTCTTCTTTAAAATAAACAAGATTCGTCCCGAAATAATACGATAGATATTGTACAGAAGAAGAAATTAAATATTTATGCGGAGATGCATTTATTTCTGGAGGAAAGTAAATGCCTCTTCTTTAAAATAAACAAGATTCGTCCTGAAATAAAACGACAGATATTGTACAGAAGAAGAAATTAAATATTTATGCGGAGTTGCATTTATTTCTGGTGGAAAGTAAATGCCTCTTCGTTGAAATAAACAAGATTTATCCCGAAATAATACGACAGATATTGTACAGAAGAAGAAATTAAATATTTATGCGGAGATGCATTTATTTCTGGTGGAAAGTAAAACCCTCTTCGTTGAAATAAACAAGATTCGTCCCGAAATAATACGACAGATATTGTACAGAAGAAGAAATTAAATATTTATGCGGAGATGCATTTATTTCTGGTGGAAAGTAAATGCCTCTTCGTTGAAATCAACAAGATTCATCCCGAAATAATACGACAGATATTGTACAGAAGTTGAAATTAAATATTTATGCGGAGAAGCATTTATTTCTGGAGGAAAGTAAATGCCTCTTCGTTGAAATAAACAAGATTCGTCTGGAAATAGTACGACACATATTGTACAGAAGAAGATATTATATATTTATGCGGAGATGCATTTATTTCGGAGAAAAGTAAATGCTTCTTTGTTGAAATAAACAAGATTCGTCCCGAAATAATACGACAGATATTGTACAGAAGAAGATATTATATATTTATGCGGAGATGCATTTATTTCTGGAGGAAAGTAAATGCCTCTTCGTTGAAATAAACAAGATTCGTCCCGAAATAATACGACAGATATTGTACAGAAGAAGAAATTAAATATTTATGCGGAGATGCATTTATTTCTGGTGGAAAGTAAATGCCTCTTCGTTGAAATAAACAAGATTCGTCCCGAAATAATACGACAGATATTGTACAGAAGAAGAAATTAAATATTTATGCGGAGATGCATTTATTTCTGGAGGAAAGTAAATGCCTCTTCTTTAAAATAAACAAGATTCGTCTCGAAATAAAACGACAGATATTGTACAGAAGCAGAAATTAAATATTTATGCGGAGATGCATTTATTTCTGGCGGAAAGTAAATGCCTCTTCGTTGAAATAAACAAGATTCATCCCGAAATAATACGACAGATATTGTACAGAAGAAGAAATTAAATATTTATGCGGAGATGCATTTATTTCTGGTGGAAAGTAAATGCCTCTTCGTTGAAATAAACAAGATTCCTCCCGAAATAATACGATAGATATTGTACACAAGAAGAAATTAAATATTTATGCGGAGATGCATTTATTTCTGGAGAAAAGTCAATGCCTCTTCGTTGAGATAAACAAGATTCGTCCGGAAATAATACGGCAGGTATTGTACAGAAGAAGAAATTAAATATTTATGAGGAGATGCATTTATTTCTGGAGGAAAGTAAATGCCTCTTCGTTGAAATAAACAAGATTCGTCCCGAAATAATACGACAGATATTGTATAGAAGAAGAAATTAAATATTTATGCGGAGATGCATTTATTTCTGGAGAAAAGTAAATGCCTCTTCGTTGAAATAAACAAGATTCGTCCGGAAATAATACGACAGGTATTGTACAGAAGAAGAAATTAAATATTTATGCGGAGATGCATTTATTTCTGGAGGAAAGTAAATGCCTCTTCGTTGAAATAAACAAGATTCGTCCCGAAATAATACGACAGATATTGTACAGAAGAAGAAATTAAATATTTATGCGGATATGCATTTATTTCTGGAGGAAAGTAAATGCCTCTTCGTTGAAATAAACAAGATTCGTCCCGAAATAATACGACAGATATTGTACAGAAGAAGAAATTAAATATTTATGCGGAGATGCATTTATTTCTGGTGGAAAGTAAAAGCCTCTTCTTTGAAATAAACAAGATTCGTCCCGAAATAATACGACAGATATTGTACAGAAGAAGAAATTAAATATTTATGCGGAGATGCATTTATTTCTGGTGGAAAGTAAATGCCTCTTCGTTGAAATCAACAAGATCCATCCCGAAATAATACGACAGATATTGTACAGAAGTTGAAATTAAATATTTATGCGGAGAAGCATTTATTTCTGGAGGAAAGTAAATGCCTCTTCGTTGAAATAAACAAGATTCGTCTGGAAATAGTACGACAGATATTGTACAGAAGAAGATATTATATATTTATGCGGAGATGCATTTATTTCGGAGAAAAGTAAATGCTTCTTTGTTGAAATAAACAAGATTCGTCCCGAAATAATACGACAGATATTGTACAGAAGAAGATATTATATATTTATGCGGAGATGCATTTATTTCTGGAGGAAAGTAAATGCCTCTTCGTTGAAATAAACAAGATTCGTCCCGAAATAATACGACAGATATTGTACAGAAGAAGAAATTAAATATTTATGCGGAGATGCATTTATTTCTGGTGGAAAGTAAATGCCTCTTCGTTGAAATAAACAAGATTCGTCCCGAAATAATACGACAGATATTGTACAGAAGAAGAAATTAAATATTTATGCGGAGATGCATTTATTTCTGGAGGAAAGTAAATGCCTCTTCTTTAAAATAAACAAGATTCGTCTCGAAATAAAACGACAGATATTGTACAGAAGCAGAAATTAAATATTTATGCGGAGATGCATTTATTTCTGGCGGAAAGTAAATGCCTCTTCGTTGAAATAAACAAGATTCATCCCGAAATAATACGACAGATATTGTACAGAAGAAGAAATTAAATATTTATGCGGAGATGCATTTATTTCTGGTGGAAAGTAAATGCCTCTTCGTTGAAATAAACAAGATTCGTCCCGAAATAATACGATAGATATTGTACAGAAGAAGAAATTAAATATTTATGCGGAGATGCATTTATTTCTGGAGGAAAGTAAATGCCTCTTCTTTAAAATAAACAAGATTCGTCCTGAAATAAAACGACAGATATTGTACAGAAGAAGAAATTAAATATTTATGCGGAGTTGCATTTATTTCTGGTGGAAAGTAAATGCCTCTTCGTTGAAATAAACAAGATTTATCCCGAAATAATACGACAGATATTGTACAGAAGAAGAAATTAAATATTTATGCAGAGATGCATTTATTTCTGGAGAAAAGTAAATGCCTCTTCGTTGAAATAAACAAGATTCGTCCGGAAATAATACGACAGATATTGTACAGAAGAAGAAATTAAATATTTATGCGGAGATGCATTTATTTCTGGTGGAAAGTAAATGCCTCTTCGTTGAAATAAACAAGATTCGTCCCGAAATAATACGACAGATATTGTACAGAAGACGAAATTAAATATTTATGCGGAGATGCATTTATTTCTGGAGGAAAGTAAATGCCTCTTCTTTAAAATAAACAAGATTCGTCTCGAAATAAAACGACAGATATTGTACAGAAGAATAAATTAAATATTTATGCGGAGATGCATTTATTTCTGGTGGAAAGTAAATGCCTCTTCGTTGAAATAAACAAGATTCGTCCGGAAATAATACGACAGATATTGTACAGAAGAAGATATTATATATTTATGCGGAGATGCATTTATTTCTGGAGAAAAGTAAATGCCTCTTCGTTGAAATAAACAAGATTCGTCCCGAAATAATACGACAGATATTGTACAGAAGAAGAAATTAAATATTTATGCGGAGATGCATTTATTTCTGGAGGAAAGTAAATGCCTCTTCGTTGAAATAAGCAGGATTAGTCCCGAAATTAAACGACAGATATTGTACAAAAGAAGAAATTAAATATTTATGCGGAGATGCATTTATTTCTGGAGAAAAGTAAATGCCTCTTCGTTGAAATAAACAAGATTCGTCCGGAAATAATACGACAGATATTGTACAGGAGAAGAAATTAAATATTTATTCGGAGATGCATTTATTTCTGGTGGAAAGTAAATGCCTCTTCGTTGAAATAAACAAGATTCGTCCCGAAATAATACGATAGATATTGTACAGAAGAAGAAATTAAATATTTATGCGGAAATGCATTTATTTCTGGAGGAAAGTAAATGCCTCTTCTTTAAAATAATTAAGATTCGTCCGGAAATAATACGACAGGTATTGTACAGAAGAAGAAATTTAATATTTATGCGGAGATGCAATTATTTCTGGAGGAAAGTAAATGCCTCTTCGTTGAAATAAACAAGATTAGTCCCGAAATAAAACGACAGATATTGTACAGAAGAAGAAATTAAATATTTATGCGGAGATGCATTTATTTCTGGAGAAAAGTAAATGCCTCTTCGTTGAAATAAACAAGATTAGTCCCGAAATAAAACGACAGATATTGTACAGAAGAAGAAATTATATATTTATGCGGAGATGCATTTATTTCTGGAGAAAAGTAAATGCCTCTTCGTTGAAATAAACAAGATTAGTCCCGAAATAAAACGACAGATATTGTACAGAAGAAGAAATTAAATATTTATGCGGAGATGCATTTATTTCTGGAGGAAAGTAAATGCCTCTTCTTTAAAATAATCAAGATTCGTCCGGAAATAATACGACAGATATTGTACAGAAGAAGAAATTAAATATTTATGCGGAGATGCATTTATTTCTGGAGAAAAGTAAATGCCTCTTCGTTGAAATAAACAAGATTAGTCCCGAAATAAAACGACAGATATTGTACAGAAGAAGAAATTAAATATTTATGCGGAGATGCATTTATTTCTGGACAAAAGTAAATGTATCTCCGTTGAAATAAACAAGATTCGTCACTAAAGAATACGACAGACATCCGACAGAAGAAGAAATTAAATATTTATGCGGAGATGCATTTATTTCAGGACAAAAGTAAATGTATCTTTGTTGAAATAAACAAGATTCGTCGCAAAATCATACGACAGACATCCGACAGAAGAAGAAATAACATATTTTTGAGGAGATGCATTTATTTCTGGACAAAATTGAATGTATCTCCGTTGAAATAAACAAGATTTGTCACTCAAGAATAAGACAGACATCCGACAGAAGAAGAAAAATATATTTATGCAGAGATGCATTTATTTCTGGACAAAAGTAAATGTATCTCCATTTTAATGAACAAGATTCGTCACTAAAGAATACGACAGATATCCGACAGAAGAAGAAATAAAATATTTATGCGGAGATGCATTTATTTCTGGCGAAAAGTAAATGTATCTCCATTGAAATAAAAAATATTCGTCGCAAAATCATACGACAGACATCCGACAGAAGAAAAAATAAAATATTTTTGCGGAGATGCATTTATTTCTGGAGAAAAGTAAATGTATCTCCGTTGAAATAAACAAGATTCGTCTCGAAATAATACGACAGATATTGTACAGAAGACGAAATTAAATATTTATGCGGAGATGCATTTATTTCTGGAGGAAAGTAAATGCCTCTTCTTTAAAATAAACAAGATTCGTCTCGAAATAAAACGACAGATATTGTACAGAAGAATAAATTAAATATTTATGCGGAGATGCATTTATTTCTGGAGAGAAGTAAATGCCTCTCCGTTGAAATGAAGGAGATCCCACTCTACATAATACTACAGACATCCGACAGAAGAAGAAATTAAATATTTATGCGGAGATGCATTTATTTCAGGACAAAAGTAAATGTATCTTTGTTGAAATAAACAAGATTCGTCGCAAAATCATACGACAGACATCCGACAGAAGCAGAAATAAAATATTTTTGCGGAGATGCATTTATTTCTGGAGAAAAGTAAATGTATATCCGTTGAAATAAACAAGATTTGTCACTCAAGAATACGAGAGACATCCGACAGAACAAGAAAATAAATATTTATGCGGAGATGCATTTATTTCTGGAGAAAAGTAAATGTATCTCCGTTCAAATAAACAAGATTCGTCACTAAAGAATACGAGAGACATCCGACAGAACAAGAAAATAAATATTTATGCGGAGATGCATTTATTTCTGGAGAAAAGTAAATGCCTCTCCGTTGAAATGAAGGAGATCCCACTCTACATAATACTACAGACATCCGACAGAACAAGAAAATAAATATTTATGCGGAGATGCATTTATTTATGGAGAAAAGTAAATGCCTCTCCGTTGAAATGAAGGAGATCCCACTCTACATAATACTACAGACATCCGACAGAAGAAGAAATTAATATTTACGCGGAGATGCATTTATTTCTGGAGAAAAGTAAATGCCTCTCCGTTGAAATAAACAAGATTCGTCACTAAAGAATACGACAGACGTCATACAAAAGTAGAAATTACGTTTTTATGCGGAAATGCATTTATTTCTGGAGAAAAGTAAATGCCTCTCCGTTGAAATAAACAAGATTCATCACTAAATATTACGACAGGCTTCCTCAGAAGAAGAAATTAAATATTTATGTGGAGATGCATTTATTTCTGGAGAAAAGTAAATGTATCTCCGTTGAAATAAACAAGATTCGTCACTCAAGGATACGACAGACATCCGACAGAAGAAGAAATGAAATATTTATGCGGACATGCATTTATTTCTGGAGAAAAGTAAATGTATGTCCGTTGAAATAAACACGATTCGTCACTAAAGAATACGACAGACATCCGACAGAAGAAGAAAATATATATTTATGCGCAGATGCATTTATTTCTGGAGAAAAGTAAATGCCTATCCGTTAAAATAAACCAGATTCATCACTAAATAATACAACAGACTTCCACAGAAGAAGAATATAAATATTTATGCGGAGATGCATTTATTTCTGGAGGAAAATAAATGTATCTCCGTTGAAAAAAACAAGATTCGTCACTAAAGAATACGACAGACATCCGACAGAACAAGAAAACAAATATTTATGCGGAGATGCATTTATTTCTGGAGAAAAGTAAATGCCTCTCCGTTAAAATAAACAAGATTCATCACTAAATAATACGACAGACTTCCACAGAAGAAGAAATTAAATATTTATGCGGATATGCATTTATTTCTGGAGAAAAGCAAATGCCTCTCCTTTGAAATGAAGAAGATCCCACTCTACATAATACTACAGACATCCCACAGAAGAAGAAATTAAATATTTATGCGGAGATACATTTATTTCTGGAGAAAAATAAATGTATCTCCTTTGAAAAAAGCAAGATTCGTCACTAAAGAATACGACAGACATCCGACAGAAGAAGAAATTAAATATTTATGCAGAGATGCATTTATTTCTGGAGAAAAGTAAATGTATCTCCGTTGAAATAAACAAGATTTGTCACTCAAGAATACGACAGACATCCCACAGAAGAAGAAATAAAATATTTATGCGGAGATGCATTTATTTCTGGACAAAAGTAAATGTATCTCCGTTCAAATAAACAAGATTCGTCACTAAAGAATACGAGAGACATCCGACAGAACAAGAAAATAAATATTTATGCGGAGATGCATTTATTTCTGGAGAGAAGTAAATGCCTCTCCGTTGAAATGAAGGAGATCCCACTCTACATAATACTACAGACATCCGACAGAAGAAGAAATTAAATATTTATGCGGAGATGCATTTATTTCAGGACAAAAGTAAATGTATCTTTGTTGAAATAAACAAGATTCGTCGCAAAATCATACGACAGACATCCGACAGAAGCAGAAATAAAATATTTTTGCGGAGATGCATTTATTTCTGGAGAAAAGTAAATGTATATCCGTTGAAATAAACAAGATTTGTCACTAAAGAATACGACAGACATCCCACAGAAGCAAAAATAAAATATTTATGCGGAGATGCATTTATTTCTGGACAAAAGTAAATGTATCTCCGTTCAAATAAACAAGATTCGTCACTAAAGAATACGAGAGACATCCGACAGAACAAGAAAATAAATATTTATGCGGAGATGCATTTATTTCTGGAGAAAAGTAAATGCCTATCCGTTAAAATAAACCAGATTCATCACTAAATAATACGACAGACTTCCACAGAAGAAGAATATAAATATTTATGCGGAGATGGATTTATTTCTGGAGAAAAGTAAATGTATCTCCTTTGAAATAAACAAGATTCGTAACTCAAGGATACGACAGACATCCGACAGAAGAAGAAAGTAAATATTTATGCGGATATGCATTTATTTCTGGAGAAAAGCAAATGCCTCTCCTTTGACATGAAGAACATCCCACTCTACATAATACTACAGACATCCGACAGAAAAAGAAATTAAATATTTATGCGGAGATACATTTATTTCTGGAGAAAAGTAAATGCCTCTCCTTTAAAATAAACAAGATTCATCACTAAATAATACGACAGACTTCCACAGAAGAAGAAATTAAATATTTATGCGGATATGCATTTATTTCTGGAGAAAAGCAAATGCCTCTCCGTTGAAATGAAGGAGATCCCACTCTACATAATACTACAGACATCCGACAGAACAAGAAAATAAATATTTATGCGGAGATGCATTTATTTCTGGAGAAAAGTAAATGCCTCTCCGTTGAAATGAAGAAGATCCCACTCTACATAATACTACAGACATCCGACAGAAGAAGAAATTAATATTTACGCGGAGATGCATTTATTTCTGGAGAAAAGTAAATGCCTCTCCGTTGAAATAAACAAAATTCGTCACTAAAGAATACGACAGACGTCATACAAAAGTAGAAATTACGTTTTTATGCGGAAATGCATTTATTTCTGGAGAAAAGTAAATGCCTCTCCGTTGAAATAAACAAGATTCATCACTAAATATTACAACAGGCTTCCACAGAAGAAGAAATTAAATATTTATGCGGAGATGCATTTATTTCTGGAGAAAAGTAAATGTATCTCCGTTGAAATAAACAAGATTCGTCACTAAAGGATACGACAGACATCCGACAGAAGAAGAAACGAAATATTTATGCGGACATGCATTTATTTCTGGAGAAAAGTAAATGTATGTCCGTTGAAATAAACACGATTCGTCACTAAAGAATACGACAGACATCCGACAGAAGAAGAAAATAAATATTTATGCGGAGATGCATTTATTTCTGGAGAAAAGTAAATGCCTATCCGTTAAAATAAGCCAGATTCATCACTAAATAATACGACAGACTTCCACAGAAGAAGAATATAAATATTTATGCGGAGATGGATTTATTTCTGGAGAAAAGTAAATGTATCTCCTTTGAAATAAACAAGATTCGTAACTCAAGGATACGACAGACATCCGACAGACGAAGAAAGTAAATATTTACGCGGATATGCATTTATTTCTGGAGAAAAGCAAATGCCTCTCCTTTGACATGAAGAACATCCCACTCTACATAATACTACAGACATCCGACAGAAAAAGAAATTAAATATTTATGCGGAGATACATTTATTTCTGGAGAAAAATAAATGTATCTCCGTTGAAAAAACAAGATTCGTCACTAAAGAATACGACAGACATCCGACAGAACAAGAAAACAAATATTTATGCGTAGATGCATTTATTTCTGGAGAAAGGTAAATGCCTCTCCGTTAAAATAAACAAGATTCATCACTAAATAATACGACAGACTTCCACAGAAGAAGAAATTAAATATTTATGCGGATATGCATTTATTTCTGGAGAAAAGCAAATGCCTCTCCTTTGAAATGAAGAAGATCCCACTCTACATAATACTACAGACATCCGACAGAAGAAGAAATTAAATATTTATGCGGAGATGCATTTATTTCTGGAGAAAAATAAATGTATCTCCGTTGAAAAAAACAAGATTCATCACTAAATAATACGACAGACTTCCACAGAAGAAGAAATTAAATATTTATGCGGATATGCATTTATTTCTGGAGAAAAGCAAATGCCTCTCCTTTGAAATGAAGGAGATCCCACTCTACATAATACTACAGACATCCGAGAGAAACAGAAATTAAATATTCATGCGGAGATGCATTTATTTCTGAAGAAAACTAAATGTATCTCCTTTGAAAAAAACAAGATTCGTCACTAAAGAATACGACAGACATCCGACAGAAGAAGAAATAAAATATTTTTGCGGAGATGCATTTATTTCTGGACAAAAGTGAATGTATCTCCGTTGAAATAAACAAGATTTGTCACTCAAGAATAAGACAGACATCCGACAGAAGAAGAAATAAAATATTTATGCAGAGATGCATTTATTTCTGGACAAAAGTAAATGTATCTCCGTTTTAATAAACAAGATTCGTCACTAAAGAATACGACAGATATCCGACAGAAGAAGAAATTAAATACTTATGCGAGGATGCATTTATTTCTGGACAAAAGTAAATGTATCTCCGTTGAAATAAACAAGATTCGTCACTAAAGAATACGACAGACATCCGACAGAAGAAGAAATTAAATATTTATGCGGAGATGCATTTATTTCAGGACAAAAGTAAATGTGTCTTTGTTGAAATAAACAAGATTCGTCGCAAAATCATACGACAGTCATCCGACAGAAGAAGAAAAAAATATTTATGCAGAGATGCATTTATTTCTGTACAAAAGTAAATGTATCTCCGTTTTAATAAACAAGATTCGTCACTAAAGAATACGACAGATATCCGACAGAAGAAGAAATTAAATACTTCTGCGGAGATGCATTTATTTCTGGACAAAAGTAAATGTATCTCCGTTGAAATAAACAAGATTCGTCACTAAAGAATACGACAGACATCCGACAGAAGAAGAAATTAAATATTTATGCGGAGATGCATTTATTTCAGGACAAAAGTAAATGTGTCTTTGTTGAAATAAACAAGATTCGTCGCAAAATCATACGACAGTCATCCGACAGAAGAAGAAAAAAATATTTATGCAGAGATGCATTTATTTCTGGACAAAAGTAAATGTATCTCCGTTTTAATAAACAAGATTCGTCACTAAAGAATACGACAGATATCCGACAGAAGAAGAAATTAAATACTTCTGCGGAGATGCATTTATTTCTGGAAAAAAGTAAATGTATCTCAGTTGAAAAAAACAAGTTTCGTTACTGAAGAATACGTTAGACATCTGACAGAAGAAGAAATAAAATATTTATGCGGAGATGCATTTATTTCTTGCGAAAAGTAAATGTATCTCCGTTGAAATAAAAAATATTCGTCGCAAAATCATACGACAGACATCCGACAGAAGCAGAAATAAAATATTTTTGCGGAGATGCATTTATTTCTGGAGAAAAGTAAATGTATCTCCGTTGAAATAAACAAGATTTGTCACTCAAGAATACGACAGACATCCCACAGAAGAAGAAATAAAATATTTATGCGGAGGTGCATTTATTTCTGGACAAAAGTAAATGTATCTCCGTTCAAATAAACAAGATTCGTCACTAAAGAATACGAGAGACATCCGACAGAACAAGAAAATAAATATTTATGCGGAGATGCATTTATTTCTGGAGAAAAGTAAATGCCTCTCCGTTGAAATGAAGGAGATCCCACTCTACATAACACTACAGACATCCGACGGAAGAAGAAATTAAATATTTATGCGGAGATGCATTTATTTCAGGACAAAAGTAAATGTATCTTTGTTGAAATAAACAAGATTCGTCGCAAAATCATACGACAGACATCCGACAGAAGAAGAAATAAAATATTTTTGCGGAGATGCATTTATTTCTGGAGAAAAGTAAATGTATCTCCGTAAATGTATCTCCGTTGAAATAAACAAGATTCGTCACTAAAGAATACGACAGACATCCGACAGAAGAAGAAATGAAATATTTATGCGGACATGCATTTATTTCTGGAGAAAAGTAAATGTATGTCCGTTGAAATAAACACGATTCGTCACTAAAGAATACGACAGACATCCGACAGAGGAAGAAATTAAATATTTACGCGGAGATGCATTTATTTCTGGAGAAAAGTAAATGCCTCTCCGTTAAAATAAACAAGATTCGTCACTAAAGAATACGACAGACGTCATACAAAAGTAGAAATTACGTTTTTATGCGGAAATGCATTTATTTCTGGAGAAAATTAAATGTCTCTCCGTTGAAATAAACAAGATTCATCACTAAATAATACGACAGGCTTCCACAGAAGAAGAAATTAAATATTTATGCGGAGATGCATTTATTTCTGGAGAAAAGTAAATGTATCTCCGTTGAAATAAACCAGATTCATCACTAAATAATACGACAGACATCCACAGAAGAAGAATATAAATATTTATGCGGAGATGGATTTATTTCTGGAGAAAAGTAAATGTATCTCCTTTGAAATAAACAAGATTCGTCACTCAAGGATACGACAGACATCCGACAGAAGAAGAAAGTAAATATTTATGCGGATATGCATTTATTTCTGAAGAAAAGCAAATGCCTCTCCTTTGACATGAAGAACATCCCACTCTACATAATACTACAGACATCCGACAGAAGAAGAAATTAAATATTTATGCGGAGATACATTTATTTCTGGAGAAGAATAAATGTATCTCCGTTGAAAAAACAAGATTCGTCACTAAAGAATACGACAGACATCCGACAGAAGAAGAAATTAAATACTTATGCGGAGATGCATTTATTTCTGGACAAAATAAATGTATCTTTGTTGAAATAAACAAGATTCGTCGCAAAATCATACGACAGACATCCGGCAGAAGAAGAAATAAAATATTTTTGCGGAGATGCATTTATTTCTGGACAAAAGTAAATGTATCTCCGTTGAAATAAACCAGATTTGTCACTCAAGAATAAGACAGACATCCGACAGAAAAAGAAATAAAATATTTATGCAGAGATGCATTTATTTCTGGACAAAAGTAAATGTATCTCAGTTGAAATAAACAAGTTTCGTTACTGAAGAATACGTTAGACATCTGACAGAAGAAGAAATAAAATATTTATGCGGAGATGCATTTATTTCTGGCGAAAAGTAAATGTATCTCCGTTGAAATAAAAAATATTCGTCGCAAAATCCTACGACAGGCATCCGACAGAAGCAGAAATAAAATATTTTTGCGGAGATGCATTTATTTCTGGAGAAAAGTAAATGTATCTCCGTTGAAATAAACAAGATTTGTCACTCAAGAATACGACAGATATCCCACAGAAGAAGAAATAAAATATTTATGCGGAGATGCATTTATTTCTGGACAAAAGTAAATGTATCTCCGTTCAAATAAACAAGACTCGTCACTAAAGAATACGGCAGACATCCGACAGAAGAAGAAATTAAATATTTATGCGGAGATGCATTTATTTCTGGATAAAAGTAAATGTATCTCCGTAAATGTATCTCCGTTGAAATAAACAAGATTCGTCACTAAAGAATACGACAGACATCCGACAGAAGAAGAAATTAAATATTTATGCGGAGATGCATTTATTTCTGGACAAAAGTAAATGTATCTCCGTTGAAATAAACAAGATTCGTCACTAAAGAATACGACAGACATCCGACAGAAGAAGAAATTAAATATTTATGCAGAGATGCATTTATTTATTGTAAAGATGCTGACAAAATATATTAAGAACTTCTATCGCCAATTTATGATTTTCCTTGCAAAAATCAGTCCACTTGTCTCCTACAACCGGTATATTTTCTTTAAAGACATAGTCCAAGACAGTATTTTTTAGCACTGAATCGTTATGCCAATCGGCCAAGACCAAAATATCGTATACATTTTCAAGAGATAAATTATCCATTAAAAATTCAGCACATTGCTGTTTCTATGTATCTACAGCATACTTATCACTAGCTCTGTACAATTGTAATGTGTTATCAACTGTTAGTTCTGGTGGATCTCCTGTATACAAGCATTTCAGGAACTGTTGAAAAATAGTGGCATCCATATCCTGAATATTTACACGTCCCGTCTTTCCTTCCACCATGTCACTTTGGAGCATGGAGGCAAAAACTTTCGATCGGCAGCTTATAATGTTCTTGTGTGCCTTGATGGTCTGGTCTCCGCATGTAAATTCAGCATCGTGATTCGGACCATCAATCAACAGCTTCTTAAAGTCGTTAGAAGCTTGTTCCACCGAGAAGCGAACATCAATGTATGACGACGTTTGGACTGATTTGTCATCTGAAACAGATAAAAACGAAAAAATAAAACTGTCAATACAGATAATATTTTGCTAAATTAAACTTAGAATATTGTTCAGTAATAATTAAACGATATTGTAAAATGAACAACGGGATCAATTTGACTAACTGTTATCACATGTAAGTGGGGCAAGTTTCTTGAATCTAAAATGCTAAGACAATAATCGTAGGTAGATGTGATATAAACCGCATTTCAGGAACAAAACACGAAACATGTTACTGCATTTAAAACGGTACTTCTAGGAGAATTCCCCATCTTTAATTATAATTAACGCTTTTCAAACTCCTCCAATATTTCCTAAATACGGGAAATAATCCCAAAATTGAGATTATTATTCAGTTTATATCTTTGAATGTTAAATAACCCTATCGACGTCAGGTCATTGAAGGTCTTTTTCATCTATCTGAAATGAAAACGTGAGAAAAGAATCTATTAGAATGTTTTGAACATCTAATATTTTCATTACATTCTTGTGTCTGTTTGTTTGAAAAACCTATCAGCGACGGAGTTGCATCCTACAAATACGGAGAGGCTTTCAACAGACGGACGAAGGTAGGTTTATCTGGTACTTTCATATATTAAGTTAAAATGATGTTTAAAAGCATAAATTGTAAACAGTTGAACTTTATGGAAATTCCAAAATACATTAATGCAACAAAGTGACATATATGTGTTTTTCTTTGGCCGAGTACATAATTACGCACTTTAAATGATCAAAATTGGAAAAATCACATTTATAAAAATTTAATCAAACATTTTACACAATAATAGTGGTATAAAGAAAAGAATAAAAATATAAGTGTTAATCAAATGAAAACGGAACAATGGTTATAATTTAGTTTATTTTTGTATGAGTGTGGTAGAACTTTGTGTAGAGGCAAACCGGGAAATAAGGAAGATTATATGAAAAATCTGTCATACATAAATTTTCGACCCTTTTCCTAAAAGTAATAATAACTTTAAATGGATTCGATACGTATAATAATTAAGAAATTATGGGGGGGTTTCTGTTTTCACAAAAAGCCCCCAATTTCCCCCCCCCCCTTGGTTCGATTTTGCCCATTAACGAACTTGACCGAGATTTTATGCCCCTTGATTTTATGTATCAGTTTGTAAAAGATTAATGCAGAATTTTTCCAGTTATCGTGGTCAGAAAAAAGTGACATAGATAGATAGGTAGATAGATAGATAGATAGATAGATAAAGTTTTGAACTGGGGGTGGTTTTGGGTTCTGGGAGTCATGATCGGCGTAGATCTGCAAAAATTTTTCAAAATTTCCAACTTAGGTGAGAATGTAATAGGTAGTATTTCTTACGAAATCTACCTAAATAAAAAAAGCTTTTAACGAAATGGCCATATTACGCCATCCGTTTCCAATCAGCCTTTTTCAATCCCCCCTAGGCTAAACAGGTTTCCCGTTCCTTTAGGGAGAAGACTTTAAAAAAAAGTAGAAACATGCGCAAAGAGACGATTTTCGTGTGGAAAAGAGAGTGTGAATTTGACAGAATGTGCTTTTCGATTTAAATATATAGATAACATATATCAATTGCATGTCAATCCGAGTATATTTACGCGAGTTGGAGCTCGGCAAGACAAACCGAATGCATAAAGACTTTCAACTATGTTGGAACGTGTTAAAAAAGATTTTTAGGGTTTCGTTCATCTCACAAAATTCTATTACTCCCGCTTCCTTGTCTGTCCGTCACAGAGCTGGTTCTCAGAAACTATGTAACTTACAGTCAGGAAATTTTGTGTACTTATAGCTAAATACCTATTATGAAGCTCAAAATCATAAAATTTGAAAAAATTGTATTTTTTAATAGATATAAATAAAAAAAACAGCTTTTTCCTATTCAATTTAAACATTTTTCGTTATAGCAGTTGCCAACCAATAAAAATCCACAATAAAATTATTTCTACAATAATTAATTTTCCACTGAAAGATTTCCACGTGAAAAATGAAAATGAAATGAAAAGTTTCACCAATTAAAAAATATATATATATTAATATGACGTCATATGGGTAATAAAACGGAAATTTTCAAACATTTCTCAATAATACAAGGAGTATGAGTATGTGTAAATACAGAAAGCAGCTTAATAGGACGTCATTAGAGAATTAAAAAGAAAATTAATCTGACGTCTAACATTTTGAAGGTCCGGCTCTATACAACATATTTAATTTTGAATTTTTTTTTCAGCATCGCATTTAGTCCACATAACAGATATTCTTATGACAGAGTATAAAAGCGGGCTTTGCCCGCTATCGGACCGGTTCAGATTTTCGAAAAAACGAGAAAAATAGACAGGTAAATTTTTACTTTATAAAAAACATGACTTTTATTTATTTATTTATTTTATTATTATTTTTTATTTTTTAGGGTGGGGGGGGGGGTGAAATTTATTTGGATCTATTAAAGGAAGGATAAAGTGTTTTGAAAGGAATATTAAACGAAACCCTTTGTGCGATCTTCGATCACATTTACCCACTTGTTTTTTTTTTCCTTCCAAAAAAGTACTAATTGTAAAATAAAAACATCTACAGTACTATACATTTTTTATATATATTGAAAAACAAATCTCCAAAAAATGTCTACCTAACTAAATCCAATCGTATTTCCTAACACGGGTGTGCATGTTCAGAAAATGAAAAAAATATATTTTTTGACACAATGTCATCAGTTGGATTCGAACGCCGGACCTTCTGTTTTCCAACTGCACACGACACCTCCGCGCCTCTCATGCTTGATGACATCATTACACTATTTATCATTTACATTTTTTCATATATCCTTAGTGATTTTACCTTATAGAATGGGTCTCAAAATGGTTTCAACATCGAATCCGTTGGCTGATTTGTAGGATAAACTATACATTTTTTTGCGACGGTGGTCTATAACTACTTCGTCCAATCGGAAGTACCGTTTGGGAGCGACCGTGTTCACACATACAAATCCTGATCACCCTTCTTTTGTTAACCGTATGATCGGAAAGTAGAAACGACAGTGTGAAAACGATTTGAAGACTATGAACTGGACATAACGCTCCAACTAAGGTTGTTTTCAAATCCAAAAGAGCTAACTTTCTTGACCCATTTCTGAATTCATTTTTGTTCGGAAACGCACCTGAAACGGGTAGGTGTTCTAATACAGAAAACTATGAAGTCGAAAGAGTACTCACGTTTTCCATTTATTGTTGTAAAGGCAGAAGATCTTTTAGAAAATACTGTCAAAGTGGACGTTTTGAACCGAATTCCTGGCGAGAAAGGGTAAAAAACATGTCACGTGACAAGAATCGCTTATAACTCGATAAGTAATTTATTGATAAAAAAAAAATGGAAAACGCATTTCGACAAACGGCCGGAAAAACTGGCTGAAAACTGCCTTACGAACTTTAAAAACTGTAAATATTTCAAACTTTTAAATATTTAATCATTCATTTTTGCTTTTCTTAAATATGTAAAAATCTAAAGTTGCTTTATCATTATTTTATGCTTTTGTGCTATCTGTAAATAATTTTAATTGGCTTATTAAATATTTTAAGTTAATCTGTACATACCTGTTCTTTTTTTTTCGTTTTTGTTGTTACACGCAACTTTTTTACTCTCAGCATACAAAGTTTGATTATGATATATATTAAAATAATAATAATAATAAAATATAGCATTTTTCCCCCTTTCTAATCATTTTAGAACTTTTCTTTGACAGAAACACTTTCCAAAGCATTGAGAATAAATATACCACAACAAAACTAAATGAAAACCGATATTTCAATGAAAGAGAACAGGAAACAATGATTCAATAATAGACAATTTTATAAAATTCAATATAAAAAAAAAGTTACGGGCCGATTTTAAACATTTTTGCACCAAAAATTCTGTTTTAAAACAAGGAAAAGAAAGAGCTAGGTTTCTTGTCATTCGGACACCTAGAAGGGTTAAACTCACTCCGTCGCTCAACTCTTTCAGTCAGTAGCTGACCGCAAGTTTAATATTCTGGGACGTTCGGCAGGAATCTTGCGGTCGCGAGACGCTTCTAGTATTACCTTCCACGGTTGTCCCAACGTCCCAAGTCCTTCCGGCCTGTACCGGGAGGAAAAAGTAGCTTTGAACAGTTCTGGATTCTTAAAAGCAGGACCGTACAAAGGGGAGTAGAGCGCGGTACAAATGACCGGCGGCGTCCGGCTCTCCTAGAGGGCCCGCTTCGGTCCTGGTTTAAAATACTAGCAAAAGTAGACTAGTACTTTTTTACGTAAAAATTTTAAATTGAAATATCTAACAAATAATAAAATTTAAAAGTCTGAATTTGCTAAAATGTCTTTACGGGCCGGCCAAGGGGCCCGGGATCAGTGTGTATGTATCCAATATTTGATCTTTACGGCTCGTACGATGTCATTTTAAGAATTTTTCTATCACACCCATAAAAATAATAACGATTAAATATTTTCGTCATTTCAAACCTTTCCAGTCACCTTAACAAATTGGGTTATTATTATTTTTTTTCAGGTACCTAGAGATAAAGTCCTCTATTGAAAAAATCCTTTATTGAAAAAAAAGCCTCTTATCTTTTCAATAAACATGAATAAATATTCTTAAAAGTGGAACATTTTTAAAACTTGAAACAAACATAATTTTATGAATATTAGTAGAAGGATCAAGATTTTATGTTGTTTCGACATTTATTATAAAGAGGTTGAAATTTCACGAAAATCTGGTTAGCACTTTTCACGAAATCGTATGCGCATCTGCAAAACAACTGTTTTAAATAAAATGACTTTGAAAAAGAATATTTCTTTTGCCGTCTATACTAACAGCTAAAGTTTGTTTTACCAATTTTCATTCTTACATACAATGTTCTGAATGCAGCTTTGATTGAAATACTTCACATCAAATAACTTTTTCATATGAGTGGATAAAAGAGTGCTCTATTTTTGTCCGTAGGTAACATGACTTCTTAAATAGGCATTAAACGTGTATGTAACTTGACCTTTTTTTAAAAAGTATTATTATAAAAAAGGTATTTTAATAGTTTTTGACATTTTAGTTATTTGTTCACAAAATTTAAATAATTTAATGGGTTACACCACATTGATCAAAGTTAGGGTAATTTTTGTTTTGTAGACGACCCCTATTTGAGAAATAGCATTCCGATTCTGATAATATTCTTTCTGAAGACATTATTCCGAATCTAATGACACTTTTGGCGTGATTTTAGTGTAAACGGTCTGCAAATAAAGTCTTTTTTTTTTTTTTTTAATACTGAATACATGTAATTTCGCAACTATTGTCGATCCCTTAACCCTTCAAAAGAAAAACTTTAATTCATCAGCAAAAAGATATGGGAGTTTGAAGTTCCAAGTTTTAATTATATACTTAATTGTATATTTAATTTCTAAAAATCGAAGTCTATGTCAAGTATTTTTTTAGATATATTTTATGTATATGTAAATAATCCAACGTACATGTAAGTTTATGTGTAAATGAACAATGTATGTGTCATTTTTCTTTAAGATTACTAGGGAGCTCTGCGCCCTACGAGCTGCGTTCGCCAATCCCCGTTTAGACACTGCAGGCTCTGAAAACACGCTCATTTGCTCAGTTTAAAAATGATTATCTGATTACGGAAGATTGGATGATATTATCACGACCAGTGACGATCTTCAGTAATCGGGTTGAATTTTTCGATTCCCAAGGCCGCATCCATCGCTCTAGCGAAAGTTGACGGCTGTTTACGTGATTGATTAAATAAGATTAATTGCACAATTGAAAATCAGCTTATATAAAATGATTCAGTAAAAAATGTCGCTGCCTCCCGGACTTTTATAACAACTCTATAAAAAATAGTAATGTATCTTTTTAAATAGCACGTAATAGCCCTATCATTTCAGAGTTTTCTGTCTTTTTTAAAACTCACGTGTGAATATATTTTTCAATTGAAAAGTGCTTGTAAATATTTATTATTTGAGCTTTTTAAAATCTGGCAACAGTAGATAAAACGGCTATTTCAAACTATGAATTGAATCTCATGTAGATAATGAAATTTCGAATAAAGAATTAGACAAATTGAAACTAGTCGGATGTGCCAATCCCAAAACTTTCTTCTATCTCACACAGGTTTCGCATACACTAAAAAGAATCTCCACCCATTTATATCAAGGTCTAACTGAAACTCAAGTTTTATTAAATTCCGTGCATTATTTCTTGAGATAGGACTATCGCTAAAATTGCGTCAATCCTGCAAAATGCTGCATAGCAGCGCCACCTGCTGGGTGATTTTTACCAAAAACTAATCAGCACCCATTTATATCATAGACTAACTAAATATAAAGTTTTATTAAATTCCGAGCATTCGTTCTTGAGGATAGAGCTATTGCGGAAATCGCGAAAAATGCTACCTAGCAGCGCCACCTGCTGGGCGATCTTTACCAAAAACTAATCAGCACCTATTTATATCAGGGACTCATTGAATATATAGTTTTATTAAATATTCCTACCATTAGTCCTTGAGATAGAGCGCCCTCAAAATTTTTGTCACATACATGCAGACAGACAGACAGACAGAGTCACAGACAGACAGAGTCACAGACAATTTTCTAAAAACAGTGAAATCGAGTTCAGGACCTTCTAAAACGTATAAATCCGTCGAAACCCGGAAGTCAAAAATTATCATGAATCCAATACTTTCTTCTTGTAAAGACGATTGGACGAGAAAGTAAAAACGATTGGACATATGCATATTTTTTTATTCTATAACACTTATGTAACTGTTATTTAATGTTATGCTAATTTAATGTAGTGCTATTTAATGTTGACCGATTTTAGCATTAAATAGCACTTTGAGTAATTCTTAGATTTATGAACTGTCTGCTTCAGCAAGTTTATCATACATTTTTTTTTTATATAAAACTACCAGTTTCCATATTTTTATATGTTTTTATAGTATAAGCCGAGAAAGTGAAAAGGTTACAATAAATTCAATTACCACTACAGCAGTGTTAGTTTTTTTTTCATATTTTTTAGAATATAGAGATTATGAATATTTTTCGCCGCTCAGTAATGAAAAACTTTCTGACACATTCACGGAGTCATTGTTACACGTAAAAGCAAGAAATTTTCATGTATGACTACTGAAGTTATTTGAAATCGATTAGGGTTTTTAATTTTTTGATAAATGTATTAAGTTATCCTAAGTTATAAGCGATCTTTATCGGACTATCGCATGTGAAAATTGGGTTTAAAATATCTGCATTTTCCGAAAGATCCTTTGCATTTATAGAAGATAGAAAACGCTTTTCGATTTCTTGCTCCTATAAAAATAACAAGAAAATTGTTGTGTTTACAAATAATAAAGGTGAAAATAGATTTTTTTTTTTTAAGTAGAAATACGCTGAAATTAATATACATGTTTTATGAATAAAAATTCACCTTTTTTATACGAGGTCGCAATTATAGGCACAAACCATGTATTAAAGCTGCAAAATTAATGGATTATCAAAATGCTATTTTTTGTTTTTAAGAAATGGCAACAGGAAAGAAAAAAAACATTTTATACTACAAATGGTTACTTTATTTTATTATAACTATCAAATTAGTTAATCTATTTTTAATACGTGGAAATATTTTTCGATAGAAAATTTCCCGCGCCTTGCATTCATAATACTTCAAATTTTAATTTTAAAATACTCTTTTAAGTTTCGTACATGAATTTCGGGTTTAATAGTTTTGAGACAACAATCTTTAAGGAGGCACAGGAGCTTTGAGTGTGTCGAAACGATCAAAAACCCCTTCCATATTCAAATTATCAAAACACACATAATATGCAATTGAGATTTTTTTTTAACTTTTTGTCTAAAGTATATGTACGAATTCTATATCGTGCAATCCTGTATAGGAAATATACACCTCATAACACTTTAAAAATAAACATTTTAAAATCACAGCTTAAAAATTAAATCCAGCAGTTATGGCTCATAGTCAGTTCTGTACCCGAAATCTTTTGAGTGTCTTTGTAAATAAACTAAATATTCTAAGAACTGAATAAATCTACAGAAAACAGGCTCTAGTGCACCTCATTTATGTGTACCAATTTCATTAAAATACACTGTGAACGATTTTTCCCCATAGATATTAATTCAATGGAATACTTTTGCGCGTTCCTGTAAACGAACCTAATCTACTTACTCTATACTCTATATACATCATGTTGCCAGCCACCTCAGTGACGCATATAAATTTCCTTATGTTTGAAACAGTGTAACATCATTAAAGTGTACTGTTAACGGTTTTTCCGCATTGACCGTCATGTAACGGGATACTTTTGAGTGGCCCTGTAGTCTAACCGTAAATGCTACACACTTCATTTTCAATACCGAACATGTTATGGTCAACCTCAGTAACGTATATCAATTACGTGCCAATCCGACTGTATTGACGCGAGTTAGAGCGAGGACATAAAGACCGAATTCATAAAATAAGTGGGTAAGTGTGATCGAAGATCGCACAAAGGGTTTTGTTTAATATTCCTTTCAAAACACTTTATCCTTTCTTTAATAAATCCAATTAAATTTCATTTTCCAAAAAGTCTTGTTTTTTATAAAATAAAAATTCACAGAGGTTTTTTTTTCTTTTTGTATTTAAAAAATGAATGATTACATTACTAAATTGGAACTTAGATCGACTGCTTCATAACAACATTTAAGTAAAAAGTAGTATCATCATTCAATTTTAATAATGCATACAATATCAAAATACAGTGTTTTGGTATAACGAAAAGAGCCACAATACTTAATGACATAGTGGCGCACCCTGATTCGTATACTGTTATAGTAGTGCTGACTGTGCACGGTGCACTCATTTGCTTCTATTACTAATGAAAGGGGTGGACCTGCTTTATCAAGCACAGCTTCCTCATGTCTGTCTCAAAGCCACAGAAAAGTTTGTGTCTGTCTCTCAACAGGAACTTCTGAACGATTGTTTAAGATATATATACATGAAAATGCATCTGCCGAAGTTAAATTAGAGTCAGTGTTGCAATCTTCTATTTCCATGTATATGCTGATAAAAGATGACAAGGCACATTTGTCGGTTGTCTAAATGAAATGATTCTGATATAAAAAATATGCTTTGCACTAAGAAAATGTGTTCTTACACTTAAAAAAAAAAAAGAAAAAAAATCAGTTATTTCGTTGCGGTGGTGATTTTGAATACAAAAGAAAAGGAATTATTGAATAAAAACAGATGCATTAATTTAAAAGAACAGCTATTTCTTATTAAAAAAAGAGGATATAAATTTAGAATAAATGAGAAACAATTTTGATAAAATTAAATTAAAAATGTATGATTTCGATTATATGCTCTCCGCATTTCCGTGGACTGTCGCATCCCGACATTTGACTCAACACGGCCTCTTTATCTGCATTTTGTAAAATATTCTTCGCATTTAGGAAAACATGGAAAATGCTATTTGATTTCTTAGTCTCTGAATCAACTTCTTGCATTTAGAAATGAAAATAACTTCGTACATGTGTCAGAAAGTAGACAGTTTGTATTTTAGCACACCCTTATGTTTATTCTTTTAGGAGCGTTTCATTATTCATTTACTTTAACAGGAAAAATATTATTAATGAACGCAAGTAGTGCAATATTTTCTAAAGTTGGTAGTGATAAATTTGCAAAACATAAAATAACAAAATATATATTATATTTTAATGTTTCTTTCAAAAATTTGCCAGTTTATTTTCAGTTCACTTCTTCTGTATGAGAAAAATTATAAAACATTTGGCAAACATTAACACGAAAAAAATCATGCGTCAAGCCTAGATAATGAAACAATTTCCAAACTATTCAGAATAATGCCACAAACCGTCATTTAATAAAGTGAATGAGAATACCTAAATAAACAACTTGAAAATCTAATTTCAGTCATGTATACCAAATTCATTATGTTTTAAATAACATATCATAATTAAAAAACACTGCAAACGATTTTTTCCATAGACTATAATATAACAGAATTCTTTTGAGTGTTCCTGTAACTGTATAAATGCTTCACACTTCATTTTCAACATTCTATAGTAAATCTCATTAACATATAAAAATTACATTTCCATACGAGTATACGAGAACTGAGCACAGACAGACAGACAAATTAAATTCGTAAACACTTTTCAACTATGTTGGAAAGTGTTAAAAATGGTATTATACAGTTTGAATGAAAAATATTATGATACCAAAAAAAAACAAAATACATGTTGAAAATGTACATGTTAGGTTAGGTTGATTTATGACGACCCATTATCAACACGAGGGATATAGGCCATAGGGGGGGTGCCTTCCGTGGGGGTCTTTCTAATGGATCCTAACCCATATTTATGGCAAGGTTCGAAGAAAACCACGGAAAACTCCGAACAGTTAGGTCGACGAGCGCGACAGGGGTTTGAACCCAGCACCTCCCGTCTACCAGCTTTGTGAGCAGAACCTCTGAGCCACTGGTGGGGCCCGTACATGTTAGGCCTCATTTATTTTGTGAAAGGACGGACGGACGGTTACAAAAGCAGTGTCTGTATATTTGAAAGTGAATATGTGTTCCGCAATAAGACCACTCGCAGCGCTCCCTGTGGCGAAATGCGGAACTTACCGATTCTATTTCGGAAAATATTGGAGATGTGACAAAAATGTAAATTAGAAAGTCGTTAAGCGCTTTAAAGACTGTTTTAGCATTTTGAAAATGAACAATTTTTCTTTGCTGCGTTTTCAATTTTGATATAACTTAACCTTCCTACCCTGTTGTAATTTTTCTCATTCGTGATAAAAACATTTTACACCAGAATTTTTATTTAAAACTATTTAACATATTTATTTAACTGAATTTTCTGTTTCATATTTAACTTACATCGTGAAGAAATTTCTAGTTCGAATGGAATAAAATAAATTGTAGAAACGGGTCGATTCGACCCATTCAGGGCAGAAATGTTAAAAACTTATATATAATATAACTTTACATTATAGAAATTCTAGTTAGATTTTTATCTATTTAGAAATTCTATTATAGAAATTATTATATAATTATTTATTATATATTATCACTAAACTTATATAATTAGTTATAATAATTTAAATAATACAATATTAAGATTAATTTGTCAAATTAATATATATAATATAATTATATAAGGTGATTATATGTATTAAATCTTATAAAAATTTTCTCCCATTTACAGAAAAATGATGTTTAATTCATACCATAAACAGCGATTCTTATAGGCTCAGCTAACAAATCGAATTAAGTATAGAAAAGTTTATTCCTGCTTGCTAAATTTTGCTCACCATATATAAGATTTATAAATATAACACCAATAACATATTCCACATGTACCTTTTTCGTTGGTTTACAATGAACATTCCTTACAGTAACCATAATCTATTTTAAATATGCACTAAATCACTAAATTATTTTAACTCGTTGGAATATGTTTCGTTTAGATCCGTTGCGATGGAAATTTCCAGAATCTCTGTACAAGAATACAAAACTAGAGTTAATATTAAATGTATGTGTATGTACTAAATGCATTCGTTTAGAATGTATGTTGGAGAAATCTCGAGTAACTGGTGGACTCTCATAAGCTTGATTGATCTTGTTTAACACGCGCAATGTCGGGTTAAAATTACCGGAATTTTTTTTTTTTATTTAGAAAGTTCAAATTCAGACCAGAAAATACTAATAGTAATATTTACTTTATTTAATTACAGACATTTCGTAATTACGTAAAATAAAAATTCTTCTTGCGAAATTTCCGGTACGAATTCGTAATTTTAGATTGGAAAACCACGAGTATACTCGTGGTTGGCAGCAAATGGGTTAATTATTTTTGCATTTTTGCATATTCTGTCATTTGTACAATTATAATATTGCATTTAAAACTAGGGGCTCTGTACTTTGTGCCCTTGTGTGTACCAACCCCCGGCCCTATAACAGATTCGCAGATAGCCATGTTTGTATTAGAAACGATTTTGATTTAATTAACGATATGAATATATAAATATTGTGAATTAAATAGGACTCGTTAAAAATATAATAATTTGATTTAAAATTTATTCTTAAAAACTTATTTTAAAATGACTCCAATTTACAATATCACACTTAATATCGTTCTTAACAGGAACTTCAGCTAATATTCTCGCACAAAGACTACTTTCTTTAAAAAGCAAACACCGAAACACTAAAAATGAATTATAGAAAATTTGCAAAACATCTTTTCTTTATTTTACGTAAATCCAGTTAACGTAATAAATCTTCAGTTATGTTAAGTTGGAAGATATAATGGAAGATCATACAGTGGTGGCGAAAAGTGTGGACATTTTTTGAAAGTTTCATGTTTTTCAAATTTGTGTGCTTGTAGAATATGTTAATTTTCTTTTAAATACAAACATTTATATATCAAATTGAAGGTAATTTAATGTAGAATTTAATAATAAAAACAGTATTACAATATCTGTATTACAACAAAAGTTATGAAACTAATAGTAAGATCTATCTTAGATTTGCAATTTTTTAAAGAGATACTTACACAATCAATACTTAGTAGGATAACCCTTATTTTTTAAGACAGCTTCACAGCGTCTTTTCATCGAGTGAACGAGTGTTTGGAGTTCATCTTTCGTAATCACATGGTGCCAAGAATCAATTATAGCTTCAATAAGTTGTCTTTTATTGGATGGACGTTTTTTTCGTACAAGAATTTTCAAACGTCGCCACAAATTTTCAATTGGATTAAGATCAGGGCTGTTTCCTGGCCATGGTAATATATCTATGCCTAGATTTTGAATGTTAAATTAAAACTAACATGCTGATAAGCAAGCTAGACCTAACAGGTAGCCGAAAACGGGGTTTTCTCGCAAAATGGCGCAAAACGTAAATCGCGCCAACCCCGGTGCGTCTGTGACAGCTGTTCTTTATTCTTCTATAAAACGTTCGTGTGACATATTTTTAAATAATTGATAATATAGACTGATATAGTAAGCCGTTTCAAGGGGTCGGGTACCCTTTGAACTTGTAAAATACATGAAAAATAGCGACTATTGCAATTCTTCGTAATTTAGCAAAATTGCTCTATAAGAATTAAAGTAACTCTGTAGCTAATTGAAACACATATTAATAAAGGTTTATTTCATCATTTAAAATTCTCTAAAAATGCATTCACTCCTACATAGTTTTTTAATTTATTTAAAAATATAATGCACTTTTTACGGAAGAATTATTCTTGCATGCACTGCGCGCATGATTTTTCTCACTTGAATTGCTAAAGCCAGCCAAAATTTTTTTAATGAGTACAGATATAATGTGTTCTTAAAATGACCTACGATAAAAAAAATAAAAAAATAAAAAAATGTGTAGATCATAAGAATTTTTTTTTATTCGCGAAATTCGAAACGTCGAGTCTTTTTTTTATGCTAAAATAGGCATGAATTCTAAATTTGTTACTTGAGAAACATAATAATAGGTCATTTTGCGCATCGGTATCGTTAATACATTCACGCAAAATTTCACTGAATTCTAATTCCATTTTTCAGAAATCATGCTTCCAACGACCAGAAAACTCCTCTTCTAAAGTGAATTTTTACATGGGGTTTATTTTGAAATGTTCCTGAAGAATCATATTTAATTAAAGCCTAATAAAAAACTGAATTTTTGACACTTTGATTTTTGTATCTGACCCCTTAATTGCAATAGAATATTAAAGCAAAATTAACTCAATAAAAAAATAACTCTAAAATGAATCTAAACATGAATTATATTACTATTTAAACAACACGTTTGCGTTTATTATGTGTTCGAAAATAATATGTTCTATTCAGCTTGAATATTTCATGTCGTTAAGTAGGATTTATTTCCAGATCTTTCTTCACTTTTTTTGAGAAATCATCCAAACATCTGTGCCGCTGAGTGATGATTTTAGTTGTGTGTAGGGGCAAGGAGGAGTCTCTCAGGACTACATTACTATCATGTATCCATAATGTATCCCCTCGCGGAGACAAATTAATACTCGTACCGAAAAAGAAGCAAAACTAAATTTCAAAGACAACAATAAAAAATATTTTTATTTGTTCCTATATTCAAGCTGAAATATAAAGCACAATCATTGAAGATGATTGCACTTTATGCAAGCGAATACACAAATGTTTCTAAGTAACCCTCTTTAAATAAGCGTATAAAACACAACCTAAGGCAATTTTCTAAAATTGCCATTTTAAGTAACTTTACCGTTTGTTTAAGTATTAGCATTACACGAAAAACTAAATATTAAGTTTTTAAATTTATTGGAACGCTTGTCACGCTATGTTACGATACAGTTTAATGCGAGTTAAAAACAAAAAAGTCTATATAGCTATAATATTCTGAAAGTACTTTCCCAAACTGCGGATCTGAATTATAAATGGGATTGAAGAACATCGCTTTTAGACATGATTTAATATCGATTTGTAAAATAAAAATTTAAATTACAAATCGTTACATTATTGAGATGAAGAATAACGAATAGTATTTCACTGTGAAAACGAGTCTATCACTGTGTTTTTGTACGTGGTATGGGGGCAACCAGGTTTCTTGAACAGAAAAAATATGACTTTTCTTAAAATATTACATCTATATATTTATATAGCATATATAAATATGTATGTTATCGACGTTATTCAACTGTGATATTTTTTTTTCTGAGCAATTTGGAAGTACAAAAACACCGTTTCAAATTGTTAAAACCACATTTTCGCAAAATTTTATTTACGAACACGTATGACTCCTTATTGGGATCTAGAACACATATATTGTGCATAAAAGATGTATACAGTACTGGAAGGTAAATGGATGCTTTCATTTCATGCTTCTTCTTTTAATTAATTGATTTTTTTTTAAATAAAAATATCTACAAATCTTTGACAGATGGTTCTTTTTTAAAACTAACTAATTTGATTTATATTTTATTGAACTGAAAATAAGAAAATTAGTTAATAATTTTACACTTAAATTCAGAACTCTGTTTCGTAATATTTTCAAATTATTTATGCATCATTATTGTTCCTGTTTAGCTTCAATAATTAAATATGAAAGAAAATTGGTTTTGATTATATTCTATTAGTTTTAAGCAAAACGACTTCTTCAATAGAATGAAAAATGATTTTAAAACAACTTTATAAATGTAATTATCCTTAAAAAAAACTGGAATATCAGACGATAGATATGTATAATAAGTATAATATAACATTCAAGAATCGCTTTCGTATTTTAGTATTTTCAGACTAATAAATAAAAACATTTAATGTTTTTAATTTAGTAAGACTGATTTTTATGTATCAATCAACGCGTTACATTTTTGTACATTGTTCTTAAAACAGAAAATAAGAATAATGTTGATGCAATTTTTTTCAATCATTAGTTTTCCAGTAAGAATAAAAAAACATTGTGGCTTTTTTACATAAGAATAATAAACATTGTGGCTTTTTTAACTACATTTGAAAGTTATTAACTCTTATTCATATTTTGAATATTATAAATATTAAAATGTATTTTCATTATAAATATATTTGTTTATTTAATTGTTTTGTAAGTAATGTTTTCTGAAATATTAATGAGTTAAAGGAAAAAGGATATGGAAACACAGAAAACAATAATGCTTGCATACAATAATCCACACGATCCTAATCTACCTCATCCAAATGCAACCGCTGATGAGATAATGGCATTTTTGTCATCGAAATTAAACCCATTCGGTCGATTACTACTTGCACTTATGCAGTACCTTCGACAATATACGAAATATTTTGACAGAATTAATTTTGCTATTATTTTTAAGGATGATATTTATTGCCGTAATGGTGCTTTGAGAGGATTATTAAAGAAAATAAATTGCTCACAAGTTGATGTTGGAGCAATTTCAAAATATATGAATAATTATGCTTTTGAAACAGCGGGTTTTTCTTACCCGTACGAGTTGGACGATTTCACATTTATTACGCGAAAACCGGTGTACAAACCACACATTTTCGGCATTTTTCAAATGTTTTCGTTGTCTGTATGGCTAACCATAATGGCTTTTTAAATTGCGATGCCAATAATAACTTATGCCACATTGAAAAGGAAGTATACATTCAACACTATTTTTTTTCACGTTTTTGCAATATTGATGAAGCAAAATTCCATTATAAGACCTTCTTCGCTCATGGAGAAACTCCTCGTCTATTCGTGGGTTGTAGGCGCTATGATTCTTTGCTTGTCTTACGATTCCGTATTTTTATCTTTTCTCTCAATTCCACTTGTCATTAAAATTAAGCACCTTTCAGAGTTAGCTTTAGCTGTTGAGAGTGGAGATTATAATTGCATTTCCCATCTGCACACTGGTTTTGTAGATTACTGGAAGAACTCAAAACACGAACATTTACGATTAATCGCAACAGACATTGTTAAGAATAAGTTAAGTTACGGGCAACCTTTCGGAAATTTCTTTCACGAGAGTTAAAAGCAAAATCTTGCTCTTATCATACCGACCAAGTTTCTTGACATGCTGGACGCTGAAAAATTATTTTTCTCAGAAGACCGTTTTCACGAAAGTATGCATGGAATGGTGGTCCGAAAAGGCTTCTGTTGCAAAGATCTGTTGGATTCATTCGTACACAAAATAATGGCTTCAGGTCTGTACTTTAAATATGTTAGCGATGCATTATTTTTATCAAAAATGAGATTGTCTTTAGCTGACCCGGTATATGAAAGTACTAATAGAAAACTGACACTTACAGATCTTGCCCCCGCATTTATGTTCCTGTTATGTGGTTATTTTATATCCTTTTTGGTTTTAATAGTCGAAATATATTTGAGTCGCAAGAAAATGAACTATAGGAAGAAAAAGAAAAAGAAGAAAGGAAGGAAAGTTTGTGCTGTTACTCATGTGTAATTAGTTTGGCACAAAATGTTCCTGGTATAAAATATAATAGAGATTAACCCGTTTCTATGCGAATAATACATCTTTTTTGTGAAATGTAAGTTTATAATAGTTATTAAGTTGAGAAAATGTTTCTAATAACGGCTTTTTCGAGAAATTTGGATGTGCTAAAGCCTTTTTTTATTCTAGATCCAAAATGCCAACTGTAGACATAGTATCCTATTATCCGCAAAGCTATTTTTTTCTTTAAGCGCTGCGTCACAGTAGACCGATTGTCACCACTCAATTATACTAGTAACCTTCATCCTATTTAATGGCAGAATATCTGGTGCTTAGTAAAGCGAAGTATACTATTGAAATTGAGTGGTGACGAAAGACCAACTGTAGTGCAGCGTTTTCATTACTGTAAATGGGGAATCGAATCTTGGCTTTAACTAAAATCAAAATTGAACTTTTTTTTTTAATGAGAATAATAAATATATTCATATCACACTAAAATATTTTTCTGCTCTTGATAATAATTCTGAACTGTCTTAAAAAGATAAGTGACATTTCACATAGAATTTACAAATAAATAAATAAATAAATAAACAGGAATAAATGTTATCAAGAAAGAGAAAATTTTCATTGATTTAATATCGCCGCATTTATATGTTTTATCGGACTTTTTGATATCTTTTTTGGTTCTTATTGTCGAAATTGGATCAAATCGAAAGAATATGAATTATATGAAGAAACGTCAGTAGAGCAAAAGAAGAAAAGATTATGATTAAACTACTCTATAATTGGTCTGGTTAAGAATTATACATATATTTTTTAATTTATAGAATTTATTTATATTAACGTTTTACTATTGAATTATACATTTGCTTCTGAAATTTGATTTTATTACAAACAGAAAATTTCGTAAAGAATTTTTTTGTAGTATCGGTGTTTTCGTGAAATTTAGATTTGCTTAGGTTTTATTTTATTTTAGTAACAAAATGCCAACTGCGTACAGAATTCCATCCGCGAAATATATATTATTTGTTTCCGTAAAAATGGAATTGAAGATTAGATTAACGCAGAATGGTAATTTTTTTTTAATATATAAATGACGAAAATAAAAATATTTTTCACTCAGTAAAGTATGTTTTCGTTCTTGATAATAAATCTTGACTCTAAAGAAAAAGTGGAAGTTTACATAGAATATACAAGTACAATATATATTGTGTGTGTGTATGAAAAAAGAAAAAGAAATTGTTGGGATGAATCTTTTCAAGAAACATAAGGGTTTTTTTAATTTTTTTTTTTTTTTTTAAAGAAGAGGACTATTTCATAAAGTAATTGAGATTGAAGCGTTTTACAATGCAAATTAATAAGAGTAAATCCTCTTAAGTGAAAAAGAGATACTATAACGTTGCTCAACGATTGGAAAATTTTTAACAAGTTTCTGAAATGTCAATGAATTTAAAGGATACTCTTTAGATTATTTCAAGCAGAAAGTATGTGGAAAAAAGCGCAAGTGACATTCACAATCAAATATCTTCAGAAGTATAAATGGAAGTGCGAAGAGGATTTAGTAAAAAGAGGATGAATACTTTTAAGAAACGGAAAATTTCGTTAAGGATATGTTTTTTTTTTTTTAGGTAGCTTTCAATACAAAAAAGTCCTTCCGGCCTGTACCGGGAGGAAAAGGTAGCTTTCCTATATCTTCGTTTTAAAATTTTAGCTAATGTTACACGAAAACAGCAAGTTAAAATGCAAATAAAACGTTTACAAAAGATTCGTTAATACTGAATTTGAATAAGAAATTCGCCAAATTATTGAGCAATAGCCAAATTGGCTTCATTTATGAAGACTTATTTTGGTCGCCAAATTTAGCGATATTTCGCCAAATGTCGCCAAGTTTGGCGAGAATTTGGCGCTAACGGATATGAATATATAGTTTTATACTGACATTTTTTTCTTTCTTTTTTTTTTTTTTTTCTAGAAATACAGTTGAGCAATATCGGATTTGGCGGAAATCGTGAAGAAAGATCGTTCTATAAATATATATTTCGTTAAATATGCATCCAGTATCTTGAAAATACAAGTACCATCGCCGCATTTTCTAAAGCAAAGCTAACTTTGATTCATGGGATATAATCCTAATACTACTGGTGTTTCTACAATCCTAAAGCATTACTGCGAGTGAGCTAATTGCATGAGCACAATAGGCTGCTGCTCCAATTTGGCAGCAACAACGTAGTATCTTTTTTTACAGCAAATATTTATCAAAAACTGAAAGACAGAAATTCTTTCTACACTGTTAAAAAAATCAATATATAGAGGTTGCAATTGAATGTGACAGTGATAAACATTAAGTAATGTTATTTATTTATTTATTTATTTGTATTTTTACTGTTCTTTACATAATATAAAGTAATGCATGAATACATTGTCAGCAGAATCCCCCCCCCCGTCCCCCTAAAAATCACTTTATCTAAAACTTTACACTCTGAAACTGACTAGCTCCTCCCTGAACACGAATATATATATATATATATATATATATATATACATATATTGCGTTTTAAATTATGCCTGTAAAAATTTTGCTTTATTTTGACAATACGTTTTAATTTTGTGGAATTTGTTATAGGAGTTTGTTTAGATAAATATTTTTATTTAATTGAAAAAAAAAAAAGTCTGATATAAAAAAAAATCTCAAAGTTAAGGAAATGTATTGTTAACTACAAAGCATCATCCAGTGTTTCCAGAATAGGGAATTATTGTTAATAAAAATATCTACCAATTACACCCTAAAGTTTTCTTTGCCTCAATTAACCACAAAAATCTGCTATTAAATAAAGCAAAAATGATGAGATGTGAACGTAAACAACAACAAAAATAAAATTTTAAGAATAAAAAAAAAAAAATGGCTAGAATACCCAAATTAGGCAACATCTGAGAAAAATATGAACGTAATTGATCTAAAAGCTTGGTGTATATAATATCCTTATTGGACTAGGACGTAGGGAGTCAGTCTTAACGTTGATATATATTTAATAACATCAGGTTTAACTCCTGGCATGCGACTAATACGGAAGCATCGCTTTCAATAAATTTCAAATCTCATTTTGTATACTTGATTGATAATTTTCATATTAAAATGCTTTTTGTTGTAAACAACGGCCAACCTAAAAAAAATCTATTATATATAAAAATATATTAGAGTTTTCAATTAAAAATGGTTTTCATCCATGTTCTATAACTCGGAATAAACGGCCTTTACCAAAGAAGGTAGAATAGATACGAAGCGCAGCTCCGAAAAGACGCAACTATTGTCATCTGACGCTACCTTTTAAAATTTTCCACCATTCCAAGCGTAAGAGAAAATATTGAATGACATTAGAGGATGAAATATTGAAGCGACGAATGGTAAGAAACGACACGCTAACACGGCTACATATGTTCGCATTCTCGATGACATCACGTTTTCCACGGCGATCTCAACTTCTTTTACTGGCAGCCATCGTCTAAGCGCAATTCACATTGTTATTTTGCCGTATGCCATAATAAATAAAGAAAAATTAAATTAAATTAAAAAATTAAATTAAATCCAAATTTGTCAATATTTAACATAACCCATTCCTTAAAATATCAGCAGATAGCAATCCTACAGTTAGAAAAAAAAATCAGATGCAATTCCGCCACATATGAAACGTATCTTTCAACAAATATAACTTAACTTGGTATTCGTTTTACGTACAAAAGAAAAGAATAATCAATTTTTTCGTTAACATATTTTAGCTTAGGACCAGAGTGCGGTATCTACTGGTTAGCCTTTTTAATTGTTTGTTTGTTTCATTTATTTATTTATTTATTTATTGTAATGAAATGAAAATTTTAATAATACTGCGACTAATTATGTACATTATTCAGAAAAGTCGTTCATTGTTACGATACATTGTTATTTTTTTTTTTAAATTATGCTTGAAAATTATTTAAAAAATCAGTAAATTAAGCTGTAGTTTTCAAGTAAATTCCATTTGAAAGTACTGCTATATTTATTCGATTATGTAAAAATGTAAACTACACCATATTTAGAAGTGATGTATGAATGATAAAAATAGCAACCAGTCATCCAAAAGAGCGCTTCTACGTTTTTGACGACGAAAAAGAAGTCGTAGAAAAAGAAACAGGACTTTGTCATTAAAACAGAAAGAGAGAGAGAGAAAGAGAACAAACACTCTCTCTATATATATTTATCAGCAAATTCTGGAATAATAATTTTAAAAAATGACTATTCAGTTACAAACTATTATTACTTTTTTTTTAAACTTATATACAGATAAAAAGTATTTTCTTAAACTATTCAACATAATGCCAAAAAATCTCAAAAATAAAGTTTTATTATTATTTTTTTAAGTAAAAAATGAATAAATAAATGCTATTCTGATATATTTTATCTTTTAAAGACTGATCAAAAAGAAAGAAAGAAAAAATAAAAAAGGCTAAATAATAATAATAATAATAATAATAATAATCTCTACTGAAAACGCGAATGAAAGTTTCTGATATATTCACAATGTCGTTATACATCTAAAAACATTAATTTTTCAAACATGAAAGTTTAAATTCTTTTAAATCGAAACGCCGGGCGTTCTTCATCTTCTGATAAACATATTGCATTTGGAATGAAAATAGAGGAGAATCGCCTGCATTTCGGTAGATTTCAACTTTTCTTAAAACTTTCTTGTATCTAACAAGGGGACCGTCAAACATGATGCGCACAGATCTTGATGATTTTAAAGTATGTTGTAGGGGTCATACCCCTAACTATTCAGGTCAAAGGTTTTCTTCAAATGGGCTTTAGTTTTCGGGAAATTTCGGGTTAAAGTTCAGCATGCTTTTCAAATATCCATTAGTTCGCGATATTGAACAAGGTCTCCGTGGTGCAGGGCTCGTTCTGGATTTGATTCAAAATCGCTCTGGATTTGAAAGCCGGAGATGAGGGTTGTGTCCTCGCCTGTGACTTTTACCTTTTTTTAAATAAATTTTATGTATTTGTCGCGTTGTAAGTTTTATGCAGAATTATGAATTCTGCATCTTTGAACTTTTTTATATTTTCCTAATAAATTCTGTTTACATTTTCGAATTTTTCGTAAAAAATGTATATATATATATATATATATATATATGTATATACATTTATATATATATATATATATATATATACATTTATATATATATATATATATATATATATATATATATATATATATATATATATATATTTGTCCAGTTTTGAAATTAATATTTCTATTGACGAAATTCCACACTAATTTACGTCTAGATTTTATTATTATTATTATTATTATTTACTCTTTATATTTTAATAACCGTTCTAAAATAATACATTGTTTAACTTTATGAAATTTTAAATGAATTTTATATATTATGTATGATTAGGCAATTCCAACAACATATTTTGAAACGAGTAATAAAATATTAAAGCAATAACTCTTATATCCAAGTTTTAGCCAGTTATATATATATTTTTTATGTTATTTAAATACATTTAACTGTAAAGTTCAAACTAAACATCATTTTTGATTTGCACAAATAAAAAATAATATATTACTATTATTTTTTTTTTCATTCTAACAAGTCGATGCCATACAGAAAAATTCAACTAGAAAAGAAAAATCGTTTGTTAATTACAATACATATAAAAAAATATCCGAAAAAAAAATCGTCTGCATTTACTTTTACGGTAATATCAGAATAAATAAAATTTTATTTTTATCAATTTCGTTTAGCTTTCTTTGCAGACATTTACCAAGTTTGAAATAATTTCTTTTTCAAATTTAATGCATTTTTTAATATATTTATCACAATTTAAGTATTTAAAGAATATATAATATGCTAATTTATACATTCTTCTAATATTGTTAAAACAATTTACGTAAAGAATACATTTAAAGGCGACTTTTAATGCGGAATTTGATTAGAATATTTTTGCGATATGTATCACACAATTAGTTCCATATTTAATAAACTAAAAATGTCGATGTCGGTGATGATAAATATTTTTGTATTTCAGCAGTTAACATATTTCAATATATTTAGAACAAATCAAATATTAAAAGGATATATTATTTTGTTAATTTTTTCTTTATCATTTAAATTTTTTAAATAGAAAATGCAAATTAAAAAAAGGCACTATTTCATAAATGCGGTAAATAAATAAGTAAATATACATAAATGTAAACAATAATCATTTTAAAAAGACGAGATATCAAGACATAAATTAGTTTGGATTTTCGTCAACCGAAATATTAGAATAAAAATTGCGCAAAAACTATAAATTTTCACGAAAAATTCGAAAATGTAAATAGAATTTATTAGGAAAATATCAAAAAATTCAAAGATGCAGAATTCATTATTCTGCATAAAACTTACAAATATTTAAAATTTATTTAAAAAAGGTAAAAGTCACAGGCGAGGACAGAACACTCACCTACGGCTTTCAAATCCATAGCGCTAGCCCTGCACAACGGATACCTTGTTCAAGGTTGCGAACTATGGGTATTTGAAATGCATACTGAAATTTAACCCGAAATTTCTCGAAAACTAAAGCCCATTTGAAGGAAACCTTTGACCTGAATAATTAGGGGTATGACCCCTACAACATACTTTAAAATCATCAAAATCTGCGCACATCATGTTTGGCGGTCTCCTTGTAAGTATTATCCCGCCCTTCCTACACCACTTCCTACCCTCTTTTTACATCCTACACGAAATTAAAATTCTATAAATCTTCAATTTTTTTCAAAATAATACTAATAATAACAATTGCTCTGTTTGTTATTTTGCTGCAAAATAATTAATTATCACAATTGCACACACACTCCCTCATTTTCCGAGAAATTTTTGGTTATGCTATTTCACTCCCAGCGCACAAAGTGAAAAATGTTTGAAACTCTTTATCTCTTCAAAAATATTTCTGTCTTATCTGTAGTAATGAAAAACAATCATTCTTTTAAATGCACATCCTTGCATCCATTGCCAACATACAAAAGGCTAGAATCTTTAAAACCCTTTAATTTATTTAAAAATATATATTTGTTTGCCCTATTTCTTACTTTCCAATAAAAGTAAATGGCCAATCTTCTAAACTCACCGCCCACTAACAAATGTTAGAAGGCGGCTAAATCTTTAAACGGGGAACTATTAACATTCGTATATATATATATATATATATATTATTTTTTTTTTTTTTCAGGTAATCGAGTTATTATTTTTAGTTTTAAGAATGAAATAACCATTTCCCACTATCCATGACGTCATTTTCGGAATGGATATTTTTCCGGAGTATAATATTGACATTTGCTCTCCATTTTCTTTTCAAACTTTTTTAAAATTAAAATTACAAATACGGTATGGTATATATACTGTTTAATAATTTTTTTAGAAGACCAATGTAATCGTATTTTACGCTCCTACAGATAACTGGAGCTGAGTAATGGCAAAATGACCTAAACGTTTTGGCCCCTTATTTAACCTCGAATTTCTAAAATCGCTGAAATTCGCGTTTAATTTTTTTTTTTTGGTAGAATTGTTATACTGAATTATTTCACGTTCCAAACTAAAGTTGCTGCTGGGATATAGCAAAATGACTTAAAACTTTTGACTCCCCCCCCCCCCCTCCATCTAACTCCCAGGGAGGAATTTTCAAAAATTCTTTCTTATTGCTTGCCTAGGTCATAACAGCAATCTACTGCTCAAATTTCGTGATTCTGACTTTAGCCGTTTCTGCTCTGTGTTGATGAACCAGTCAATCAGAAGTTTATTCTTTGTTATATTAGTACAGGTAAAAGATATGTATAGGGGCAAACGGAATGTATATGTAGGTAGAGATAAATTTACTGCACAATTGAATTCAATATTTAGTCTTGTATTTATTACCTAAGAGATAAAAAAAATTTACAGAATAAAATTAAATTCCATATCAACTCTAACAACGAATCAGTTTTGATATTACAGGCACACCTGGAATTATTAAATACAGAAAAAATAAAGGGAAATTCAGTTCTTTAATGGAACCTAATTTTTCAGTATATATCTATAATAGCATAGTTTGGAAATATTTAGCACTAAAAATTAAAGGTAAAATGGCTACAAAGAATTAAATTTGTCTTTGGGATATAATAATCTGAAAAAGAACAGGGTTAAATAAGAATTTAAAATACAATATATTTTTTAAATGATAAAGATAAAAGAAAATACTTCACTATAATAAAGTAATTAAAAATACATGTTTTAGACAAAATATACGATGTTATCCAAATTATAAACTTTCTTCTCAATTGTTTAGCAGTCAAAGTTTTTACAACATTCTTATAATCAATCTTTGGTGTTCTATCTCGTCGAAGATTTTTCAATCTTTCGAAATCGGTTCCGAAAGTGAATGCTTCCTAATTAAATGATAATAATGAAAAAAAAAACCTGTAAACAAAATCGAAAAAGTAAAAAATTGTGTTTGTAGTGATAGATCTCAACTATCCAAAGAAAAAAAAAATCATTTAAAAATATTGAAATGCAAACGAGATATCTAAATAAATATATATTTTTAAATTCTCCCATAGAATTAACATTTAGCCATGCGAGTGTTTTCCGTGAGTGCAGTAGTTCACAGATTTTTCCATATAAGGCTTGTTTTTTAATATTTAAAACTTCATCAGAGTTTGGCCAATAATTGAAAAGTTTTCAGTAGCATTTGAGGCTGGCCTGTGCCCGAATGCCCTGCCGTAAATCAGGCACTGGTGTTATCGCGAGATTTAAAATACCCACATTTTATTTCTTAAAACATTATCCCAGTTAATTAACGGTTTTGTGCACTTAATGTCAGTAAACATATTTTCAAATGATACAATCGCAGATAAATATATATTTGTTTAAGGGGACAGTACACCTTTAAAATGGTCAAAAATTCAATTTCAAGGTTTTGATGTCAGTAAATAGTGAATTTTATTCTGAGTAGAAAGGTACCAATGTTTTTCAGAGGCGATAATTATTGACGAAGATATAAAGTAAAACGCAATCGTCATTCTTTGTTTTTGAATGGAGAGTGAAAACTTTAAATGCATTTAATTCACAACAATGATTTTCAAACTTGCGCGCACGATTTCTCCAAAAATAATTTAGATAGAACCTCAATTTTTTTCAAATTTATTAATGTTGTAACAATGAACAAAATGAACTAGAATCTTTTAATTTGATCCATAAATTAAAAAATAATTAACTGTAATTAAATTAAAAACGCATTTTGAATGCGCTTTTCGATGAAAAGGTGTACTGTCCCCTTAATGCTTTCTTTCTTTCATTAACGCTAATGCCACGTGTCATCATTCGACTTTGGAAACAACTGATGACTCTTCTGTGAAATGGATTTCGTCCACTCACTTTGTGGAGGTGCTCAAAGAAGCATTTGATTCTGACAGGCATGCGCGCGGTTAACCTCAGCTTTCAAAATTTTATTTTCTACCAAGCACACCCAGGAACCGACGACTAACACTTCAGCAGACTTCTTTCTTATTTATCTTATCCCTTTGTTTAAAGGTCCAATTATTTACTATTTACATACATCGAATGCCGGAGTTGGCAGTCGACGTGCGTGATCGAAAGAAGCATAGTTCTTCTGTTAATAGGTGAACTAAACAAAAATTTAAAAAAAAAATTGTCCTTGCAGTATTTCGGTGTAAGTTTTAATTTTAAATATTCCAACTTTTGTTTATGGAGTTTAAGGAAGCAAATATTCTGAAAGTATGAAAATGTCAGCGTATAAACAGTCAACGATGTTTTTAACGAAAATGCAAACATATGCATCAGGCATAGATTATGAAACACTTTCAAACACATTCAGAATACGGTAACAAAACTTCACAGAAATAAAGTAAAAATAAAGTAATAAAGTGAAAAGTGATATCTAAGTAGACAATTTAGAAAGCACATAACACACTTGAAAGCCCATTTTCAAGAATTAGCATAAATATTCAGAATTCTTATGTACAGCCCTGTAAAAAATCTATAAATTTGTATATAATTACACAGTATGCTAAAATTTAGTTCAGTTAGGAGAGGCAAAGCACAGTTGAAAATATCCCTCAGCAATTTCCGTCAATAAACGGAAATGTAATCGAGAATGACTAGTACAGTCACTAGCGCTTCAATTCACTTTTTCATACCTACTTGTGGATCATCCCATTTATTCTATAGGTAGAGAAAGAAAGACTAGGCCCTGTTTACTTATAATGTTGTTCTAAAGTGTGTCGGTGTGAGTGTATATAATATGTCGTTTGTTCCTAGTCCTTTAGACCCGGGTTCGGGTCTAGGTAGCGGTAAGTTTGACAAAATCAATAGTTTTTATTTTTGATTATATTTAATTAAGTTATGAAAAATAAATTAAAACAATATTAAATGATGTAAAATGTAGTTTATTTTAAGGCAGCTGTGTTTGAAAGAACATGTAATAATATGTAATAAATTTTATAAAACTATGTATCTAATAAAATGATAATATTGTAATACATAATAAGAATTAATTTGTTAATAAAAACATATCAAAGAATATAAATTTTCAATAATGTAAATCATTTATTAGTTATTTTCATAATTTAATTAGAATTTTTTTCCTCTATTTCATATTCTAGTGCTGCGCTTTTCTGCTTTTTTACAAAATTTTCACATTTATAAAATTAAAACTGAAAGCATTCAAATCCTTTAAATGAGAGTAGATGAATATTTTACGCAGTTTGGACAGTAGAGGAGGGGTTAATGCTTTATATCAATATTATTATTGGGCTATATATATATATATATATATATATATATGTATATATGTAGGGTCAGGTCATCCGGAAAATTCTGTAGTTTTTCGAGGTTTCGTCTAGTTATTTTGCTACTGCTGATAAGGAGTGACCTTTTAATTGGAAATTATTTATTTTAAATTAGTTCCCTAAGCGGGGGTCAACGTCGCACAGTGTAAGATTTTGCGAATCTAGCGGGTCAAAATTCAATTTATGAAAATTATTGATATTAATTATATAAAATTACACTTACTATAAATAAAATGGTTCTATATTATGGAAATATATATATTTACTCGTTACATTGTACATTTTACGTAATTATTATTACATTATCATAATCATAATAGAAAGAGTTTTTGTCATTTTCATTTATTGACTTTTACGCAGTGTTATTTTATTCCGTGCAGATTTTTAAAAATATACAATACCTACCATTTACAACAAGAAGAGCTTTTTTTTAGTAAATAGTAATTAAGTTATTAGATACTACCATCGCTGTCAGTGTTATCATTAGTGTTTTCGGCACTGCCTTTTTTTTACATCCTTTCTATAACCAATATGTTAAAGGCATTCCACAATGTAGTGTCGATAAGTCCCAAGAAAATTTGTGAGCATTACTCGTATATGTTGGAATCAATTTCAAATTATTCATAACCTTGGAAGTTGCGTTACAGATATATCATTTTTGGGTTGCTTTATTTAAAGATAGAATATTGCACACTTGGCCACTACCATTGTTTCTTCAAATCTGTGCTCTATTTTATTACGTTTGATCATCTAATTCTACTATAGTTGGCACAAGAGCAGTAATTTGATTTCTGACAATTTCAAATTTTATCGTTATTGACTGATCAGTTTCCTTGGTGAACTTGAATTTTATGGGTCTACAGTAAGAAGTAGATGAAGGATGTGCATTTTTCCATAATATAAAGTTTTGATTTTCTTCATTACAACTATATAGTTTTAAAGGAACCACAGATGGGATTATAATATTTGCATCTTCAAAGTTGTTTTCATTTGATTTTTGCTTGTATCTACTTTGTCCATCGCTGCCATCAGCCCCCCCCCCGCCCCATTTAAAAATCATTGTTATATTTTTTTAATACAGGCCCTTTTTATTTAGTAAAAATATTTAATATCTGTTTTTGTATAATACAAAGTCTTTTTATCGTTAAATTTGCAATAGATTGTAATTTAACTTCTGCAAATGATTAAGAAAATATGGATGGATAGCACATTTTTTGCATCTTTTACCTACTCATAGGATGGATAAATGTTCTAAACTTTTTGCAACGCAGAGTTTCTCGTAATCCCGTATTTTCGGCAACTTAATTCCATAGTGGTTATTAAAACCAACGCTTCTTCAAGAGAATATTTAAATATCGGTTAGTTACTTTTTGAACAATTTTTTAAAATTTAGTTGCTTTTTTAGGGCTAACAGATATTTGCTTTAACATACCCGCAGCATCCTTTAGTCCAAATTTTCTTAATTTTAAACATGTATCATGTGTTAGTTCGTTTAGTGAGTGTTCTGAGAAGAATGGATTTTTTTCCTTCGATTTCGGTCCACTTGAACAAAAAAAATTCTTTGGACGTTCAACTCTTTTCGCATAGTCATTATTACTTCTGACTGGTATATAGAGATTACTTATTGTTATATTCGAATCTAGCCATCTCTTATTTTTCTTTAAAAAACGTTCTTTATGCGATGGCAATTTCTCCATCTTCGATTAATGTCAATCATAAACGAATTGATAAGCCGCTTAATCTGGTCTAACACAACATATGAGTAATGTTGAAGTTTATATTTGTGTAATACATTGTCTATCAAGATATTCTTGGAATTCACTGGAAATGATTTATGTCAAGTAACATCATTTATAAATATCTCATAGAATTCTCTTTTCGAAATTAACACTTCAGTATCTGTAAAATATAACATATTCAAAAGTTGCAAATAGTTGCAGCTGAAATTGATTTATTTTATATCTATATGCATACATGATTACAAAAAAAATTATCTTATAATGTACCAGAGTGTACAAAAATTTTGGCAGCTTTTTTAATTTATCATATGCTATTAAATTTTCAAATAATTTACATATTAACTTACAAGTTTATTTTTAAGAAGTAACACTTTTAAATAACTATCGTAATTGTAAAATAAAAAGTAAATACTTCATTGTAACGATTCCACACTATCATAAAACAATAATTACAAAATAAGTATATTTTTAGCCATAAATATCATTTGAAATTACATCTACAACAATCGCCGCTCTAAAAAGGTTTTAAAAAAACGTGGTTTTGAGCCGACTTTTGATGGTGTTGTTGTGGAGTTAAACAGCTTTCACTTTATCTCTTTTCTCTTCAATGTGTTAAATGTAATTTAAAATGTTTAAAACTGAAATTACTTAAAATCGATTTTCTGAATTTTTTCCTGCTAGATTTGCGAAATCTTACACTGTCATTGCCACCTACAGTAGATGGCTAGGTGGCGCACAGTGTCATTGCCACCGAGATAGCCATCTAGGTGGCGATGACACTGTGCGTCGGCCCAAAACTTGTATTTTCCCCATAGAAATAACGTTATGATTGTTTAATTGAAAAATAGCTCCATTGTTGGAATTCATTTTCACCACATTATTGCCCGCATTATTATGACGTCAGCATTGAGTGACGCACACATTTGTGCTTTATAATATAAGTTGACTTTTTGTGAATTTTATTGGAAACATGTTTCTTATTTATTTATTTATTTAAATATTTAAATATGATACCGCCCCCTGAAATTTCTACCCCATCCCCTATCCACTTTTTTCACACCACACAAAATTCTATAAAACTTTATTATTATTATTAATTTAATCCGCTCAGTTTGTTATTTTGATGTAAAATAGTTAATCATATACTCCCTTTCCGTGGAAATTTCGCTTCGCCTTGGTACCTCCCAACGTACAAACTTAAAAGTATAAGTATTTGAACTCTTTATTTTTTCGAAAACTGTCTGTCTTATCTGTTCAAATGCTAAATAATCATTCTTTTAAATGCACATCGTCGCATTCATTGCCATCACGCAAAATCTAAAAGCTTTAAAACTCTTTAATCTGTAGAAAAATGTTTGCTGTGTTTCATATTTTGCAATAAGAATAAATAGTCAGTCTTCTAAACACCCCACCCACTAACAAAAGTTAGCGGGCGGCTGAATCTTTAAAATGTTTTTACAAGTTAAAAAATTGTTCTGCCCTCATTGTTACTTTCAATTAATGATAAATAAACAATCATCTAAATCATCTTGCCCCAACATGTCCATACGCCCCTCCCCAAATTGCTGCTGGAACAGAAATTTAAAATCTTAAAACACTTTTTTTTTTCAGTGTCATGATTGCACTGATTGATGATTAACTTCTGTAGAGGAAAATCTCATAATCACATAAACAGCATGTTACTGCATTCTCTCATTTTTCACTGTATTTTTGTTTTCCGAAATCTTTATGCTACTATTTAAATTCCTGACACCAACACTAAAGCATCAACCCCTAACCTAAAATTTTAGTGCATATGACAAGGGAGAAGGGAGCACTAATTCATTTCACACTTAATTGAAGTTCTCTAACAAAAGTAATTCACATGGAAATTACCTGAAAATAAAAGCCTCGAAATTCTAATTTAAAACCAAACTGAATTCAAAAAAATTAAATTTTCTAGGCCCAAAAATCGAAGTAAAATAATAATAATAATAATAATTATTATTATATGAGACTACGTAATTATAGAATAATTTGTTACTATTTTGCTGTTGTTATACAGGTTAAATTAAGCAGTGGGCGCAAATGAGTTTATGTCAACACCACACATAGATAAAAATTGTGAAAAATCTAATAAAACAAACAAATAAAAATGTAAAAAAAAAAAAAAAAAAAAAAAAAAAAAAAAAAAAAAATCTTAAACTGTTTAAAATAATGCCAAAAAATCGCAAAAACGAAGATTTTTAAAGTAAAAAATGAATGAATAAATACATTTATAACTAATCTTATATATATATATATATATATATATATATATTACAAAATTTAATTTTTTTCCGCAATTATTCTATAAAATTTGTCCATTCAATAATATTCGGTATATAACCCAGCTTATTAAAATAATTCTCATTCTTAAAATAGCCTTTTACTATCCATATGTAAAGCCAATTATTCCTAATCCACTTAATAATGTTTATTCGAAAGTAGTTAGTCTAAAAATGGCGATAGCTTTTTTAATTTATTCTTTAAATAGAACATCTTTATTTTAATCCATTATTAAAATTCATTAGTATTATTCCCGTGTGGTCAAATTGCTATAACTTCTTTATTTAAATGCTAAAATATCGTATCTCTTAAAATATTCCGCTCAAAAAACCTTATTTCATAAAGTTATCCTATTATTAAATATCAAATGTCTATTAAAATATTTCCGAAAAACTTTAATTCTTTCTTTTTTTCCCCTTTTATAAAGATTCATTTTCTTTTCTTCTTATTATTTTTATTACGTATTAAATTCGAAGTTTAGCTACAGCCTCAAAACAGATAAGCTCGTTTGTTGATGTGGCAGGCATCTGGTATGAGATTATGGAATATTCTGGAAGGGCGTAGAAAGTTTTTGGCGGTAAGGAAGTAATTTTACGACAAAATAAATCCACCGGAAGTATTAATAGAGTTCCTAAAGAGACCTTTTGATTCGATAGAAGTGGGTCACGTGACGTATTCTGTATTATTACGCAAGCTAGTTTAAAAACACGATCATCCTGATTCGGAGAGAATTTTTTGACGCTGGTGTTTGCTAAAAGAATCGGGACGGATTCTAGAAAATAATGGAACGTTGGAGATTTTTTTTTTCGTTTAGCGTTGGCTAACGAGCATTTTCCCTGAAGAGATGTCTTTAACTGGAAATAAAATGTTCTTCGACAAAAAAACGGACTGAATTTTCTTGTTGTTGTTGATGATACCACACGGCCGCCTGATGCGTGCTAAAAGGGAAACCTATCACATAGCTAACCCTGTTTATCAACGAGCACGACTGTCTTTCATCCCGGATTTGAACTTGGAAATACGACATATATATATATATATATATATATATATATATATATATACTCAATAACGCGACAGAAAATTCTGACATATTCCCAAAGTCATTATATATTTAAAAACATTAATTATTTAGACAAGAAAATTTACATTCTTTTAAATCGAACAGCGGTCTTCATTTTCTTATAAATATATTGTATTTTCAATTAAAATAGATTCCTCCTCCATGCATGGATGATAATCGTCTGCATTTCGATGGATTGCCGCTTTTCTTAAAACTTTATTTTATCTAAATATCATCCCGCCCTCCAAAATTCCTAACCCATCCACTACTTCACTTTTTTCACACTACACAAAATTCTATAAAACTCTATTATTGTTATTATTTTAATTCACTCTGTTTGTTATTTTGCTGCAAAATAGTTAGTCATATAAACTGTGCAAACGCAACCTCCCTTTTAGTGAAATTTTCGCTTTTCCCTTCGTCCCTCCCAGCTTACAAAATAAAAAATAATTGAAACTCTTTATCTTTTCAAAAACTTTCTATCTTATCTGTGCAAATGAAAAATAATCATCTTTTTAAATGCACATCTTTGCATTCATTGTCAGCAGGTAAAATAATTTTTTTTTTAACTCATTAATCTGTAGAAAATTTTTGTCATGTTTCATATTTTGCAATAAAAATAAATAGTCAATCTTCTAAACTCTCCACCCACTAACAAAAGTTAGAGGGGGTCTGAATCTTTAAAATGTTTTTTCAATTTAATATTATTCTGCCCTCATTGTTACTTTCAAGCAACGATAAATAAATATCATCTAAATAATCTTACCCCAACATGTCCATACGCCCCTCCCCAAATTGTTGCCGAAACACAAGCTTAAAATCTTAAAACACTTTTTTTTTCAATGTCCTGATTGTTATTTTACTGGAACAATAAATAAACAATTAAATAATAATGTGCTGCAAAAGCAAATGTGTATGACTATCGGCTTTAACCAAATGATTATTTATTATTATTTTTAATAGATATGTTTTAGTGTTGCACAGGCATAATAATCAATGATTGTTAATATATCTTTTCAGATGTATTATACCAAACAAAAAGTATAAAAAGTATATGCTTTAAATTAACAATAATTTTCCCTAAAATTTTTTGAGCTATTTATTACTCTCTGAGATTTTCCAAAATTTAGCTTCTTTTCCTGAATTTACTTAACTTAATTAAAGATACACAATCAATTTTGCATTCTTCGCAATCTAATTATTGTTTAAAAAAGTCATTTTTATTCCTGAAGAGTACAATTGTGTATTTCTGCTCGCAAGTAACGCCTGCAGAAAAAAAATCTCATAATTACATATACAACATGTTACTGCATTCACTCTCTTTTCACTGCCTTTCTGTTTTCCGAAAAACTTTTTGCTACTATTTAAATTCCTGACACCAAGACAGCGCCTAGAATACATAGTGTGGAAAACGGTTTTACCGATTTTTAATTCAAAATTTTCGAATTCAAACCGGAAATTCTGAAACAAGAATTTTTACTTTAAGAGGACACGTAATATCTGCTATTAAGTAAGGGAAAGAACATTATAGGGAATTTCTGGTATGAATGCGAAATTTCGGAATTTAAAAAAAAAACCAACCTGGTAATGCTTTACAAAGTGCTAAAAAATTGGCCATCTTTCCATATTTCTAAGCACCCAAATTTCTAAAGTAAAAGCGTAATATTAATATGTTTGCAATGTAATATGTTTATAAAAATTTCTAACTTCAGATTCTAACTACGGACAGATAAATTAGATAAAAATTATCCATATTTTGGCCATATGGAAATATTAGGTTTTACCTGCTTCTTATGACGTAGCTGACGTCAAAACAAAGCGTGTTTGGGCTTTCTCCATTAATCTAGGGGTGTTGGTCGAATTCTACCTACTTCCACCTCCGGCAATGATTTTTTTTTTTTTTTTTTTTCACAGAATACGAGGGCTTCTCTCATCTCTGAGGTAGCTCTCGTGCCACGATTCGTCTGGAAATGCCAATTAAAAAATATGACATTTATCTATATATAAATAAATAGGTGCAATATTTTTTCTGGTATAAGAGTATTAAAAATACTGTGTAAAGTATATCTTATTTTCGTGCATACTTTAATAAATATTTAAGTGAGTATGAAAAGATTCGTAATACTTGGATTTTCATAGAATTAATCAAATACAGCACTCTGGAATTAATCAAATTCCATAACATATTTCTCTTAAAAGTTTTTTTTATTTTTTAAAGTGTGGAATTTACACATCTATTTTAAATATACATTACGGCGTGAAAAATAGGTGGAATAATTACAAATAATAAATACATTTTATTAGTAAAAATTTGTTTATTTTTTATAATTTTGCATTAATGTAACATAATATCTTTTCGAAAAAAAAAAAAAAATCATGCAATGATAACAGGAGATAACTGAGACAGGTCTGTTAATATTCAGCTGTATAATGAAACACTATATCGACGCAAATAAAGAGTATTTTGTGTTTCGTTAAAATCAACTAAGTTTTTATTATTATTATTATTATTATTAAATAGACAAATGCTTAGTTAAAAAAAAAAAAAAAAAAAAACAAGTAACAGAGCAGTTTTATGCATTATCAACAATCGAAACAGGAATTTTTCATTGCTATTTATTATTCAAAATTATTCATTGCTTTTTATTATTATCATTATTAGTAGTAATATTTTTATTTCAATATAGATACATATAAATAATGTTTTAATAAAATTCACTGTTTTCTTCTTCAGATAATATTACTGTTATAAAACATATTGCAAAAATAAAATCTACTTTTTTTTTTTTAACATACATATTCAGTTATAATCCAACTGCTGGAAGCTGGATTCAACTTTTTGTTTTACAAACGGTGTCACCACACTGAAGTTTGCTTTTTATCCTCTGACCCCTGTAAAAACCACATGTAAAAATATTAATTAATATAAAAATACAAAATAATTAGTATAATGATAATATTTATTATATAAATAATAATAATTTGTACGGGATAATAATGTATATTACGCGAAAATAAATTATCAATAATACATAATAGTGCAAATTTATCATTTATTATTTATTTTCATCACTTTAATTAAAGATTTAAATTTTTCTATGAGTGCTCCAGTGTCGTATTTTTCTGCTTTTCCAAACACTCGCCATTTATAAAATTAATATTTTAAAAATGCATTCACAACTTTTAAAAAAAGTAAAAAAATATTTTAAAGGGTCTGCAGTTGGGAGGGAGGTGGGGGGTTGCTTTCAGGCAATATTAATATTGTACTGCCATATATCTCTATTTACTCACACAAACACACACACACATATACAGATATACAGATATATTATGCCAAAGACTGCACATGTGAAACAATTAAAAGTTTATTCTCTGTTAAATCTACGGAGACGGCTGTGGGCGTGTCCGACCACCTATAAAACTGAATTAACTCTACAGTTAAGGAGTTCAGAGCGCAAAACTTTTAATCAAATGTAATTTTAATTAACCAACATGTATTTATCTGAATATGGATCGTCGTTTTTCTAATGCATCAATTTCATAAAGGAAAAATATTTTGTGAGTGTAGCGTAAGTGTCACATATAGTTCCAAAAGAAAAAAATAATGCAGTTTAGAGTTAATTTGGAATTTTTCAGTTTCAACGAATAACATGAAAATTGGCGGAGTAAAAAATATCACATAGGCTGAAGAAAGAACTATTTTTGAAGAATTAAAGAACTGAAAAAACTGCAAGGCAACTTCTTTTCTTGCAAACACTGCATATTTGATATATTGAATTTTCAGAAACTCGTTAGGATGTATTTAGTACAGGAGAAAACGATTTCTATTAACATATACGTAGGCACTCGACTTATATATATGATAACTTATTTAATGGAAAAAAGTTAAATAAGCAATATAATAGCTTGGAAATTTGATATCACACCATTTTTTAGCCACAACTTTTTTTTTTTTTTTTTTTTTTTTTTTTTTCACTTTTGAAAAGTTGTTTTTGTAGATACATCCTAACGAGTTTCTGAAAATTCAATTTTTTTCAAATTATGAATGATGGGCTTGGCGGCCATCTTTCCATATTTCTAAGCACCCAAATTTCTAAAATAAAAGCGTAATATGTTTGCAATGTAATATGCTTATAAAAATTTCGAACTTCAGATTCTAACTACGGACAGATAAATTAGATAAGACTGATATTTTGATAAATTGATTTTTACTAGTTTGAAATTAATAATTACTCTAAAAAATAAATCATAAGATGAATCTTTAAGATAAGTCATGATTATCTTAAGACACAATTTTCAGAGCATACGAGTCTATAAATGAAACTCTTATATATTTGCTTAAATAACAATTTTGAACTTCGGATTTTAACTACGGATTTGGGTGGTTAGAATTTTGTGAATAATATGCAAAGATGGCCGCCAAGCCCATCATGCATAATTTGAAAAAAATTGAATTTTCAGAAACTCATTAGGATGTATTTAGTACAGGAGAAAACGATTTCTATTAACATATACGTAGGCACTCGACTTATATATATGATAACTTATTTAATGGAAAAAAAAGTTAAATAAGTAATATAATAGCTTGGAAATTTGATATCACACCATTTTTTAGCCACAACTTTTTTTTTTTTTTTTTTTTTTTTTTTTTTTTTTTTTTTTTTTTTACGCTTGGCCTTTTTTTACTTTTGAAAAGTTGTTTTTGTAGATTACATATACAACATGTTACTGCATTCACTCTCTTTTCACTGCCTTTCTGTTTTCCGAAAAACTTTTTGCTACTATTTAAATTCCTGACACCAAGACAGCGCCTAGAATACATAGTGTGGAAAACGGTTTTACCGATTTTTAATTCAAAATTTTCGAATTCAAACCGGAAATTCTGAAACAAGAATTTTTACTTTAAGAAGACACGTAATATCTGCTATTAAGTAAGGGAAAGAACATTATAGGGAATTTCTGGTATGAATGCGAAATTTCGGAATTAAAAAAAAAAACCAACCTGACCTTTACAAAGTGCTAAAAAATTGTAGTCGATAAACGTGAAACGATGCAGTACAATAATATGGCGATCGCAGCGACATCTGCATTAAAAATAGATTTACCTCTAGCAAAAGTAACCGTTTCACTATTGACAGCATGAAATCTGTTAATCTGTTGACAACATGAATTTCTGTTAATAAAATCTTCTTGTAAGTGTATATTTCAGATGTAACAGATTTTGAAGTTAGTTATTTATCATATCAGGGAATTAATCCTTTCCACTCTTCTAGCAGAGATTCATCCTTCGGTATGCTAAATAGGGATAGTTTTTAGTTTACTGTCTTGTATCGAGTACTGCAACCAGGCACAAAAAAATGTGTATCACGTTTTTTGGCCATGATCAATAGCATTCATATTTTCAAAGGTTATGAAAATCACTATCCAAATCAAAGGAAACAGGGCATAATTTATTTATTTAAAATATTTACTACCACCTGAAACGTTTTCTCAGTTCAATTCTTATACAACGTTTGCGTTGAAAAGAGCTAGCAGACAGTGGCGTAGCTAGAGAGGGGGTTCCAAATGCTTTGGAAATCAGTAATATTATAAAGTTTTCTTCGCCTTCAATATCGCAGAAAATTCTCCGATTACATAAGGCAAAAATATTCTTATAAAATTAGTGGCATCCAAACCATACGCAACTGCTAGAAGATGCCGCTGCGATCGACCCGTTATCTTTTCAGCATCGTTCTACAGTTATCGGATTCAATTTTTTATTGCTATTTTGTAGCCGTTTTCCACACTATGTATTCTATTCGCTGTAACTAAAGTACCACCACTTAACCTCATATTTTAAGGATATACACCAAGGGAGAGGGAAACACTATTTCATTTCACACCCAATTGAAGTTCTTCAGCGTAGACTCCACCCCAACATATTGGAAGAACGACATTTTCATGGGAAAAATGTGTTGAAGGCATCTCATATAAACCAGGGTTGCCAGTTTGGCCTTCCTTTCTTAGTCAGAAATTCCAGATGTATATAAAAAATATGAATAATTATTCCCACTTTATTTAATGGCAAGCATTTTGTAGTTACATAAAATAAATGTTCAATACATTTTCAATTTGAACTCCGAATTTCTCAATAAATAAGGAAAACAAATTAGTAACCATAACCATATCACGTCACATTACCAACTTCCTACTCCTAATTCGTACTCTGTGCTTTCATTTCGATTTCGGTATCGACTGCGTGACAGAATCAGCAGTCGATGTACCGTAAACAGGCATATCATCAAATAGATAAGTAGGTGCTCTATGTTTAATTATTTAAATAAATTTATCTTTCAAATATTCCGGTGTCAGTTTCTGATTAAAATGTTATAAATCTTATTTATGTAAGAATTGAAATATAATCTTTGCCTCTTGCAGTATTGCTAGTGGGCTACTTATTTTAATTGAGATTTCTTGATTGGCACCACTTTTTTCAAATGATAAAATTTCCCTCATTTTCGCCTTGATTAATATGTCTTTAAATAAGGCGAATATTATCATTTTAAAAAAGTGGTGCCAATCAAGAAATTTGAATTTAAAAAAAAGTAGCCTACTGGCCACACTGGCCTCTTGATTGCAAAAAAATATGAGAATCTCTGTTTCTAAAGAATCAACGGTGTTTATAAGTATTCATTTTATCATATTAATTTTACTATTTTGTAGCAAGAAATTAAATAAATGACAGTAATGTAGCACAAATTACTTATATCATCAATTAATTGCGTTACTAGACATCATAACAGCTGGTTTGCAAAAGTTCAGTTTTATGAATTATTGGAAACTCTGTCATTTCGATTTCGACGTGAAAGTTCGGAACAAGTGCTAAAGCAGAAATGAAATTTTGATGAGTTACGCACTTTACGATCTGTCTATGAATAGGGCACTTACATGGAACATAAATCTTAATTTAAAGATTATTAAAATAATTTAAAACTTAATAATTTAACAAAGCAATAATCAAACAGTATATTTCGTTCAATGGCTAAAGAAAATAATTAAAATTATAAACGTTCAAGGAGGTTGAAGAGAAATTCCCATAATGAATAACCATATAGTAAGTCTAACCGTAGTTTATCAAACTACTTAAAAAGAGATTTTAAAATCAAAAGTTATAAAAACATTAGCAGTTAAGATCTGAAAATTGAAAATATAATTGAATTAAAAAATAAAGCAACAACAAATTTAAATAAGTAGAATGCTATAAAGAAAGAAAAAAAATAAAATATTCATATGTTTAAAAATAGTCGCTAGATGAGGGTGGGGGGATGACAGCCTGAGATGTTAAAAACATCACTAAGTGATAGCCAAAATACTCCTTTTGTTTTTAATTTTTTAATTTTGTTTGATTACGAAGTAACAGTGAAATGAATATAGTGTTTAGCCTTTATTTTTTGTTTAATTTAGAATTTCGTTATACATTAAAGAATGTAGAAACTATTCGGTATATAATATTCCGTTTGTTATACATTTACCAAAAACAAAAAAGTTAAACGTAAAAGAAACTGAATATCATAAAGCAAAGTAGAATGCCACGGTCTTTTTTCATCTTTGAGGACGGAGAAATCATACGCCGTCAATTGAAGCAGTTATGACCTTTACAATATTATGCACATTTTCATAGAATGATCTTTTCTTAAACGACTATATTTTGCATGTAACATTTTAAAATGTATGGTATGAATTTAAAATCACTTTGTACAGAATACGTACTAACTTTCATTCTAAAAAATAAAAAGTGGAGATGCCAAGCGATTTTTATAAACGCGATGATTTCAACATATAAACCATAAATAAGTTTCCGCATAAATATTGATATTTAATCTAAAAAAACATTCTCTAAAAATTTGACATAGTTTGTTAAAAATCTCTTTACGATAATTTTAAATAAATAACGAAATTGTTTCATTTTAAAACTCAAAAAATCAGTTTCATCAAGGAATTATCATTACATTTAGGGTCTGAAAATTTTCAAAAAAATACTTTCTAGAGTTTTCTGTTATTGTAAAATAATAATAATAATAATAAATGAATAAATGTCATACATATTAAAATCAAACATATATTTTATATACATGTAGCTATTTTACATTTTAATAATCTAATGTCTTGCTATTAGCTTTAAATTTTCCATAACTGCAATTTTTTGAAAACAATGATGCTGTATGCCACCATATGACGTCGTAGGCATATAGCAATAGGAGTTATACTTTCAATTTAGTATTCCTTTTCTGTTTAAAGAACATAAAGGAGAAAGAAATCCAACTACAGCCGAAGGATAAACACGGATGCTTAACACTTGCTTGATACGAAAACATCTTTTCCATCCTGAAAGTAGCTGTTGCTGCATGATTAGCCAAGACAAGCAAACTACAACACGCATGCGTCTTTGTGTCAAATGTGTTTTTTAGTACTCACAATCTGAGTGGACGAGGTCGCAGAGATCAGAGAATAAATAGAGATGAAATGTATTGGTTTTGCGTGAAGCTAAAACTGTAATCCTAAAGTCGGCCAAACAACTGGCGGCGTTCTCTGAAAATCTCTCCCGGTCCAATGAATTCAGCTCTTGTACCACATGCAACATCTCCCCGTCCAATGAATTCAGCCCTTGTTCCACTTGCAACCTCTCCCCGTCCAATGAATTCAGCCCTTGTTCCACGTGCAACCTCTCCCCGTCCAATGAATTCAGCTCTTGTTCCACATGCAGCCTCTCCCTGTCCATTTAATTGAGCCCTTGTTCCACGTGCCTGGCTTGTTTGGGCCGAATGGATGGAGCTATAACTGGTTTCGTATTGCATGCGTTTTGACGGTATAGAACATCTCTATCTATCTCTGATAAGACAAGATCCTCGGTGAACGTGGAATTTTTTTAATTCAAATGATGGAATTACATCGCTTGTGAAATAAAGAAATTGTTCAACAACAATACAGATTAGTTTCAATGCTCCCGTTTGAAAACCTGTTTACCGGCATTAAGTGCACAAAACCGTTAATTAACTGAATTAAGTTTAAAAGAAATGAAACAGCCCGTGTGTGTATTATAAATCTTGCGATAAAAGTCTCAAACAAATGAGAGAAGTCATTGATATTTTTATTCAATTGTCAGTTTTATAAAAGCTTTTCAATGTTTCTTAAGAAACCTTAATTTTTTACGCATTTTTGTAGTTATTAGTTAATGTTATGCAAACGATAATCAAACGTAGTTCATGTCTGCTTTTATTACAGTGAATAATTTATCTATATATCTCCAAATGTTAGTTATATTTTATCCATAGAAATATGTTTATATTTTGTTTTTAAAAATATCTTATTTTTATTACTGTTCTTTAAGTACAAATAATAGCGATGATTCTCATTCTAATATTTATTTTTATCAATGTAACTTCTACGCGGAAATAAATAAATAAATAAAATAAACATATTTCTATGACTTAAAGCAATACCATTTGGGCATATATGTCATGATTTCGACTCTCAGGTTTGCTCGATGCGTTGCAGTCGTAATTAGTTGTCGATAAATTTTACAAAAACGAACAGGGTCACCCGTTTCAAACTGCATCAGGTTGGCCAGGGGGAAATAGTTCTCATTTTACTCAAACTTGAGTTGAAAGAAAAAATCTTTATTTGCATTTTTGAAGACATCACTTCAGGGGGAATGCTCGACAGATCAAAATTATCCCTAAGAGTTAATACATTCCATTGCTACAGTCTGCATGCTCCACAAATCTCCTCTTTGAGAACTCACTAATTTTATTTAGAATCGTTGGACGTATCAATTTGGCACTAAGCACCCATAAAGATATTGTAGAATAATATCTCACTGCAATATAAAGGACGTTTGATGATATTCGACACCCAGAAAAAAACTTTCTCGCTTTCCTTCAGCCACCACCCATCGTCGAAAAATCTCTCGGAATCAGGACGTGCGAGTAATTTTAACATAGCTCGCGTCAGAACAAAAAACACGTCACGTGACTGACTTTCATCGAATCATAAGATTTTTAAAAGACCTTCATTCGCATTTCCGGTGCAATTATTTTGAGGTAAATCAATTTCCTGGCGGTAAAAAATGTTCTATCACCTTCCATACTTTTGCTAACAGATGCATGCCGTATAAACAAACCAAAGTCTCTGCTTTGAGAGTGTGGTTAAAACAAGCTCGAATTTAAAATGCATAAAGAAAAAAGAAAGAAAATGAATCTTTGATGTAGAAAAAAAAAGAACGAAAGCTTGTTGGAAATATTTTAATAGACGTTTAATATTTAATATTAGAATGATTTTTTAAAAAGAACTAAGGTTTTCTGAGCGGAATAATTTAAGAGATATGATATTTTAGCATTTAAATAATGAATTTTAATAATGGATTAAAAATAAAGATGTTCTATTTAAAGAATAAATTTAAGAAGTTATCGCCCTTTTTAGATCTAACTACTTTGGAATAAATATAGTGATCTCTCACTTATACGCTACTAGCAAGCTACGCCCGCTGCGCTGGTCAGTTTCTACAAATGAACCTTGAAGCAAACAAAATATATCGTTTAATTTGACCTTATATTTGAAAGCAATCTGTATATTTACCTGGAATATCCTTCCACATTACTGAAAAATGACGTGATTGCGCTATTATGTTTTCTAATGTGCAGTCAAAATTTTAGCTGTTAAGGACCAACTCTTTTATTTGGTCATTTACAGTTAAGGTTTGCTAAAGAATGATAAAACTATATGCAATATACTAAAACCATCACTAAAAATTATCGAACTAACAATGCAAACTAATTAACAAAATCCATTCAGTAGAAGTTTTTATAAAGGCTAATCTTTTATAATCGGGTTCATCTGATTATAGAACTTTTCCACGTAATTCTAAAACAGAACAATATAAAATATACTAAAACCATCCTTACAAATTATCTACTTAACAATGCAAGTCGCAAAAAATACGCCCAGTAAAAACTTTCAAAAAGGCTAATCTTTCGGAATCGGGTTCTCCTGACTGTATAACCTTCACACAACTGTTTGACTAAGCAGCGTAGAACAATATGTAGTACATTAAAACCATTCCTGAAATAGCATCTGACTAACAATACAATTCTCATCAAAATCCGTCCAGTAGAACTTTTTCAGAAGGCTAATCTTTCATAATCCGAATCAAATACTGAAAAAGCTAATATTTGATAAAAAAAATATCACCTGATTTTCGAATTTCCCCCTATAATTCTAGAACTAAGCAACGTAGAATGATATGTTATATATGTCATATATGTAGAAGTAAATAGAAGTATATTGCCATTAATATAGTTTGCATTTGAATTTAAAAAAAGGTACTTTTCGGTTAGCCGGGCGCCAGTGATATATGTACATATATATATATATATATATATATATATATATATATATATATATATATATATATATATATATATATATATATATATATATATATATGTATGTATATATATGTATATATATATATATATATATATATATATATATATATATATTCGTACATATAAGTGAATATATAAGTATGTATATACATGTATTTGTGTAGATATATGTGTATATATGTGTGTAAATATATAGTACATGTATATATATATATATATATATATATCACTGGCGCCCGCCTAACCGAAAAGTACCAAAAAAATAAAAAAATAAAAATACTGCAAAAATGCCGTCGTACACTTGAAAAAAAAAAAGCACCTTTTGGCTTAAAATCTCTCATCAAAACTGTTTTTCTTTTCTTTCTTTTTTTAAATAAAATTAATAACAGCTTTTTCTTTTATTTTTCCAGCTGTATAGCCATTTCAATTCTTTCTGCATCAAAAAAAAAAAAAAAAAAAAAAAAAAAAAAAAGACACCTTTTGGCTTAAAATCAAATTGTTTAGGATCAAAAGTAAAATCAAAATCGCCAAAAACAAAAGATAAATCGCGAAATATTGTTTCGATAGCAATCTTGCCCCTTGAATAATTTTTTAAGCATTGCGAACATTCCCAATCATGTTTAAATTAAATATTTTCGTTTTATAATATTCTCTCATCAAAACTCCTTTTTCTTTCTTTTTCTTTTTTTTTTTTTTTAATTAATTTAACACAGTTTTTCTTTTATTTTTGGAGATGTATAGCCTTTTCATTTCTTTCTGCAACAATAATGATCGCCAAAAAAATAGCAATGGTAACCTTTTCGGCCAAAATAACAAATGTAAAAAATGAAATTATTTACGACATCACATTAAAAACCTCAAAAATAACAGTATTTCACCACTGTTTAATGGATGTTATTATACATATAAACCTTCCTCTTGAATCACTCTATCTATTAAAAAAAACCGCATCAAAATCCGTTGCGTAGTTTTAAAGATTTAAGAGTACATAGGGATATAGGGACAGAAAAAGCGACTTTGTTTTATACTATGTAGTGATACACGGAAATCCTTTTTCGGCACCAGTTTTTTTAATAAGGTAATTTTCGACTTCTTAAATAACAGAATTTATAAATCGAATTTTACTGTTTTAAAATAATGGTATGAAAAAGTAATTACTGAACATCGCGTATAAGTGAGAGATCACTGTATTATTAGGTGGATTAGGATAAAATGGCTTTATATATGGATAGTAAAAGACTATTTTAAGAATAAGAATTATTTTAATAAGCCGGGGTTATATACGGAACATTACTAAATGAAAAATTTTATAGAATAATTTAGCAGATTTCGGAAAAATTTAAATTTTGTAATATTATTCCCCACTTCCTAAAGATTTGAGATGAAATTAATAGTTAAGTAACTATAAATTCAGACAATATAAATTTAATACTTTAGAAATTTGAATTTTGAATAGTATAAATTCAGAGACTGTCAGCAAGGAGATGAAAAATGTTCTAAAGCAATGTAAGACAAAAAAAATTAATTAAAATAAAATAAAATAAATAAATAAATAAATAAAAATAAAGCTACGGGCATTTCCCTCGTAAAATAATACAAAATAGTGATTACAGTATCACTTACCATTTGTAAGTGCACAAAAAAATATAATAACAATAATAAATAATAAATAATAAATATGAATAAACAAGAAATAATAAAGCTGCTGTTATGCTTTTATACATTATTAACAGCAATTTAGCTACGTTGCTTTAATTTAATCAGTCTCCTTTTTTTTGGAACTTTTATAAAGTCATAGGTTTCCAAAGATGATTTATACAGTCCCTTTTTTAAATAAAGTTTTTATAAAGACTGAAATAAAAACATTTTTCCATCAATTTTTAAAAACTGTAGTCATTTCCTCAGTGTAATGTTTTTACCATCACTCTACAACTCTAGCTCTTTGCCACAACATTTTTATCTTAAGTATCACAGTAATTTTTTTACATAATAAACAAGTCTTTTGGTAATGATATATCGAAATATAATATAGATTCTACAAAGGTATAAATTAAAATTGACTTGTCTTGATAGAACGAGGAAATCAGTGTGGCGAAATGTCTTTGTTTGTAACTTTCTGTAACTTCTCCCAGGAGGAATAGAAATAAGATTTAAAATTAATTCTTCTATCACACCCTTAAATTTCCCCATTCTAAACAATTAATTCAAAATATCTAGTCTCATTTTGCAATACTTAAAAGCCTCTAGATAGATTCCAGACATGACTTTTCTATCCTCAGTTTTGAATTAACAAAAGCTCGAATGACAATTAACACGTGTGGGTGGTCATTCGTTATCCTTTGAAAAAGACATATGTTTAATCCCATTCGGCGACATGGAAGAAAATCACCTGTCCAGACCGGCTATTCCTATAGTGCCCCCCATCAAACAATAACATTAAAGTAATTTTGTTCCTTTCCATCGCTTGCCGTAAGTAAGGGTTAGGATCCCTTAGAAAGACATCCCACGGACGACATTCCTCCGCCAGCCTATATCCCTCCCTAGTGCATATAATCTACCGTAACAAATCAACACCACCACCACCTTTTCCATCGCTCAGCTTTATCTGACACGAAATCATATGGTAAACAGTGAGACCATTTAATTTAAGGTTCTCATCCAATATTGACATAACCGGATTTGTTAAACCGACAAATGAGACTCTGAGATAAAATCCCGTTGATTTTATCTCGACCAGGTCCTGGTCCAGGTCCCCCTGGACCTGTTCTGACAGAGGGGCCAGAACAGGTCCGTCATATCATCTCCCCTAAGTGGTGGGTAAAAAGTACACAAGAACGAGCCACGCTTTAGAGAATAGCGAGAAACCCCCACATGAGAACTATTCTACCGCCAGCTGTGATCAAAGAAAGACTACAGAGAACAGAGGTGACCAGACCACTAGCTTCTTACGGACGGAACAACACAAAACATAAAAATTAGTAAAAAAAATGATTAGACAGAATGTATATATATATATACAGTACACACATATGTGTGTGTGTACGGTCAATATGATAAATCCGGTCATTATTAATAATAACCGGTTATTTTTAATAATGGCCGGATTAATCATATTGACCGTTACATGTATATAAAAGGGAAAAATTAGTTCCTAAGAAAAATTCCAACACACAGCAGTACAAATATGTCATTAAAAATATCTTGAAATAAAACGCTTTCTAAAATACCCTGCAATCTTGTAACATTGGGATATAGGGCCTAATTTAGAACACATGTACTGTGCGGCTCCAATGAGAAAGACACTGAGTAGGTTTCTTGTTTTCAAAGATTCCAAAAATTGCAGGGAGAGGACTTCGTACGTAGGAGCGGAAAGACAAAAGAGTGCGATAATTCTGCGAATGGCCGATTGAACGGGAGAAAAATAGTAAGAAAATAAATTGCCGGACTTCCCTACAATAAAGTCTACTGACCATTAACCCTGGCAACAGAACTGAACAGAGAGCGGTTCCAGAGTCTTCCTTATCTCAGTCACACAGTAGGTTTGATCGCGAGACAAGCATCTAGCGAATGAGAGCAATATTTCAGCCAAGGCCTTGTTTTCCACGAGATGAAGGTAGGTTGCGGCTTCTGCCATCTATCAGCATGGAATGAAACCATACTAGGTTGCAGAATTAAATATTTGTTCTATACTGATTGAATTAAATTAATGAATTAATTTATCGGGTTAAAACAGTTGTAAATGCAAAATTTAGATTTTTTAAAATTTTATTTTAATATATACCGTATTGTTGCCAGATAAATGATCATTTTGTGTTTATTCAGAGACATGAGCTACAGTTTTACAACTTTAACACACACAAATTCAAACTAACCCAACATTAAAACCGCATACGGCCGTTTCGATATTTTATGTATATCTTATTATTAGCCACACACAGGGTGGCTTATTCTTTCAATCTCTATCATTTTTCATGTTTATGAAAAGTCACAGCAATCCATCGTTGCCACAGATTAAACTCGAAAAATGAAACATTTGAAGTTACTTAAAAAATTAATAACTCAAAAAGTATTTGTCACAAAATTGTTTTACAAACTGCGTTAGAATGGTAAAAAATTATATTTTTCTTGATATAAATTTCAAATCTAATGATTATGTCGTTTTTCAAATATTAGATTTCAAAAATTACAAAACTTCACAATGGAGTACCGTAGCGAAACTTTTACGCGTAAAAAGATAATGATAAAGGCATTGTGGCTCGACGTGTATCGTGTATACAGGCCATAGCATGAGTAACGAATTATAGTAAACTTATTATTCTGTTAAAATATAAAAGTGAATTATGTATATACATTTTTAAAAAATAAAGAAAAACATTTTATCACAAACATCAACAATTTTTTTTCTTCTATTTATTCCCTTATTCCAAAGATATCGTTTTATCGTCTGCTGCCATAGCAACATGAATTAAATTTCATTAAAAAAAATTGCTCAGTGGTAGAAAAATATTTTTTGAAATGGAATGGTTATTGAACAACTCAACACTTTAACAGGGGAATTTTTATTTGTTATTTAGATATTTTAAAATTGTTTGTTGCCATTGCGTTTTTATTCTGAGTTACAGCTAGTTTATTTATTTTTTAAATAAAAGCCGTGTGTGGCAATCTATATTCGGCTTTATAGCAGAATTTCCCCCTCTTGTTTTTATTTATTAAATCCAAAAGTAAGGGTACATTGCTTTTTTATCCAACACACTCTTAGGTGATTATTTATCAGATTTAATTTAAATAAATGGCGAAAAAAAAATTTACATATAAAATCATTTATATATTAATTTATTAAAAACTTATGAATGGCTATGAGAATTGTTTTGACTAAATTGTACTTAAAAAAAATAATAAAAATTATTTACTTGATCTTTTTAGGGTTTCGTTCATCTCATGAAACCCTATTACCCCCGCTCTGTTGTCTGTCCGTCACAGAGCCATTCTCAAAAAGTATGTAACTTACAGAGTTGAAACTTCGTGTATAAATCTGAATAGCAGCTGTGAAGAGCTCAAAATATTAAAATTTGAAAAATTCGTATTATTTTAATAAATAGAGATAAAAAACCAAAATTCTAACAGCCTTTTCCTCTTAAATTGAAACATTTTTCGTTATAGCAGATGCCAAAGATTTAAAATAAACAATGAAATTCTTTCTACAATAATTAATTTTCTATCAGACGATTTTCACGTGAAAAATGAAAATGAAATAAAAAGTTTCACCCATTGAAAAAAAGATAAATATGAAATAAAATTGATTGACGTCATAGTCGTAATAAAACGGAAAATGTCTAAGATTTATCAATAATACAAGGAGTATGAGTATGTGTAAGTGGACAAAGCAGATTAATATCACGTCATTAGAGAATTAAAAAGAAAATCTGACGTCATATAGGAAGTTTAACTAATTTTTCAAATGTTTGAGAATAACACAAAGCGAGCATCAATATAAATAATAGAGCATAGTAAATATATGAGTTTGAGAAACATATTGAATCGTGATAAAAATCCGATTATGGAAATATTCGCATATTTTAACATTTTGAAGGTGTACAATTTGTTTAATTTTGAAATTATTTTTTTTTTAATATTGCATTTAGTCCGTATGACGGATATTATTATACGGATATTATTATTATGAATATAATAGCGGGCTTGGACCGCTATCCGGCTGGTTTAGATATTCGTAAAAAGGAAAAAATAGACCGGTAAATTTTTACTTTATAAAAAACATGACTTTTTTTTTGTTGTTGTTGCTAAATGAAATTTGTTTGAATTTATTAAAGAAAGGATAAAGTGTTTTGAAAGGAATATTAAACGAAACCATTTGAGCGATCTTCGATCACACTTACCCACTTGTTTTTACTTGTTTTCCAGATTTACTACCTTATGATACCATATAGCAAATTGCAAAGATTAAGAAAAAAAGAACATATTATAACTACTGTAACTATGAAGTTTTTTAATTGATTATTTTTGCATCTTCTTAAGAAAAAAGATAATTTAAATTAAAGAATCCTCGGGGATCTTATTTTTCATAATAAGATACTGAATTTATACTTAATAAAATGGAAAGGGAGAAAAACAATATATTACTGATTTTAGCTATTGGTTACCTTCCAATAATTTTAGTTAAATCTTAGTTGAAAATTATGAAAGTAAGTGATTTTAAAACAAAATCTACAATTTATTCAAAACAGTTATCAGGACCATTCATAAATTTTTAATAATTTAATTGTCAAAATAAATGATATTTTATGTAAACAATAGAACTCTTAAATTAAAACCAAGAGTGTGTTACACAAATGAAAAACAATATATATTTTTTGTAAATTCATTTAAAAAAAAAAAATCTAAATTTTACATTTTCAACTTTTTTCAACTCTATAAATGAATTTAATTAGTATATCACAATAAGTTTATTTCTTCACATAATGCAGTGTCACTCCATGGCGATATATGGCAGAAATATCCTGTCGTTGTGCACAAGCCCTTGGCAGAAATATTGCACGTTGCACGCTTTCCCGGGATGGATGTATCACTAGTAGTTCTTCCTAATAGTCTAACAAGGAGACCACCAAACATGGTGCGCACAGATTTTGATGATTTTAAGGTATGTTATAGAGGTCAAACCCCTAACTATCCTGGTCAAATGTTTCCTTCAAATGGCCCTTAGTTTTTGAGAAATTCGGGGTTAAAGTTCAGCATACGTTTATAATACCCAATAGATTGCTACGTCAAGTGAGGTCTCTGTGGTGCAGCGCTAGCATGCGGGATTTCTGAATGCAATGCAAGGGTTCTGTCCCCTCCTATGCCTTTTTTTTTTAAATTTTTGGCGCATTGTACGTTTCAAGCAGAAGTGGGAATTCTACGTTGAACTTTTTTATATATATTATATATATATATATATATATATATATATATATATATTTATATTTTTCCTAATAAATTATAGAATGTTTCATAAAATTTTATAGCTTTTCTGCAATTATTAAACTAATATTCTATTTACGAAACTCCAAGCTAATTAATGTATAGATTTATTTATTTATTTATTATTATTTACTTTTTTATATTTTGAGCACCGTTCTGAAAAAATACTTTTTTTTTTTTTTTTTTTTTTTTTTTTTAATGTTATACAATTTTATTTTGTTTAACTTATACAAAATAATTTTCACTTCGAATCTCCCAAACGTATGTGAGATTAAATATTTTCAAAGAAATAATAAAATTTTAAAGCAGTAACACTTATGTTTAAGTTTTTTCCAGTTGTATAAATATTTAGTGCACTCTAAATACATTTATCATTAAAGTTCAAACTCAATATCATTTTTCAATCGCACAAAAAAATGACAGATTACATTTCAGATTTGTTTTCAATCTAACAAGTAAAAACACTGCCAATATCACGCATAAAAATTTAACTGGAAAAGCAAAAATCGTCTGTAAATGAGAGATAAAATTTGCAATACATACAAAAAAAAATTTTTTTTTTTTTTTAAATCGTCTGCTGTGACTTTCATGGAAATATCAGAATGAAATTATTTTCCTTGGCATAAGCTTTTTTTGCAGTCAGTTGCAATGTTTGGAGTAATGCTGTATATAGGAAAATTCTCTAGATTGTAATATAATGGAAGGAACAAGCACTGATATGGACAATTCTGGCTTGGAAGAAAAACTAAAATATGAAGTAACGAATGCTCTAAAATATTGCGAGACATTGTTAGAAAATGATAATCTTTTTACACATTCGCCATCTGTTAATATTTCTAGTGCTTCTATAGCAATGGCTGAAGAATTCAATAGCTCAATTTTAGACATATTGGACAGTCGGCAAATTATTTATTCAGATGAATTGATAATGATGAATGAAGAAGATGAACATAACGAATTTACAGAGGTATGTTTTGTTACTTCACCAAAAATATTCATTATATTTATTGTTCAATAAAAAGAATCGAAATCAAATAATTTAATTTTAATTTATGTAGTGTCCGGGATTTCACGAAGATGAAGCGAATTTTGTGGCTGAGGAATTTTCACCCGAACCACGTGACTATATCCCATTGTGGTACAAAAAGAATGCGGTCGCTTTAGCTGAAGCCCATCCAAAATGGAGTTTAAAATCATTGCAAGCTAATGGAGCAAGTCGCTTAAAACAAAAGCATCTCTTACTTAGATGGAAAGATGATGTAAATCGTGGAGGTACTTATTTTGACAAATGGAAAAGCATCGATTATGAAACGTATGAAAGATTTGTTGAAGCTCGAAATAATATGGAACAGGTAAAATAAAACGAAATTTTTCAATTACTGATGTAACTGCAAAAAAAATTGAAAACTATTATATTAATTTATTAACTCATTTTTTATTACTAATATACAGGTCACGACACGGACTTTACAACACTGGGCAATGAGTGCGGCTGCTTGTTTTCAGTCGGATGATTTCCATTTCCTTGCAAGTCCCAGATGGGTAGAAAGATTTAAAAAGAACCACGGATAAGACAACGTAAAGTGACGAAATTTGTCAGTCACAAAGAAATTACAACGATTGAAGAAATAATGGAAGCGGTTGAAAAATTCCATGTACAAACAAAAGTGCTAATTAGTAAATTTGACTTGGATTACGTAATTAATACGGATCAAATTGGATGCCAGTACCAAACAACCTACAACAGATCACTTGCTGAGCAAGGAGCTAAATCAGTGTTTGTCAAAAAAAAATTGAATAAATTAACGCATTCTTACACAGCACAGTACTCTCTTACAGCATCTGGAATTGTTTTACCATTCGTGTTCATTTGCTTACGTGAACAATCTGGAACATTTGGTCCAATTGTTCAAAAGAAGGTAAGTGAATTGAGCGCCACGTTTAAGAACGTAATCGTTACGTGTTCAAAATCCGGTAAGTTGACAAAGCAAACCTATGCAGAATATTTAAAAACTTGTCTTCTTTCCTACGTTAAGAAAAATACTTTTCTTTTGATAATTGATTCGTGGGGAGGTCAGACAGATTCGACAATCTATGATGAGATTTTCGAAAATGAAAATGGGGAGGTATCATGCATAAAAAAAATAATTCCACCAAAATGTACCCCTGTTTGCCAGCCATGTGATGTCTATTTTTTTCGCCAAGTAAAAAATTTCATGAAAAGGTTACAAAATGCAACAAGTTTGCTAGAAAACCAGAGGGAAATATCTTCACGAGAAGATATTATAAAAATACATTCAATTATATTACATCAATTTAGCTACCCTCACTTCCGCCCTATGATAAGATACGCATGGTCTGCATCAAAATTAATAGATAGCAGAGAAATTTTCATAAATCTAAACGATTTATGCTTTCCAACAATATTGTTAAAAAAATCATGTTCGTGTAAAAAAGTTGCTTTTATAAATTGTGCTGTTTGTAATGTAATTTTATGTTTTGAATGTTTTTACGATAAGTATCATCCAACTAACTGTGTATTTACTAGTGATGATTAAGCATTTTTGTTTCTCATCTTTTAACGTATTTTTGACGTATTTACCGCAAATTAAGTTTTAAAAAGCATACATACTATATTCATTTACCCTTTTTTAATGTATTTATCGTAAATTAAGTACTAATATATACATATATATTAAATTTATTTATGCTTTTCTCCAACAATGTTAAAAACATTCATGATCATGCAAAAAAGTCGCTTTTTATAAACTGTGCTGTTTTTAATGTCATTTTATGTTTTAAAGGTTTTTACAATAAGTATCCTTTATTAAATGTGTATTTATTTGGACTTATACGGGTGATAATTAGCATTTCTTTTCCAAGTTTTAATGCATTTTTTAATATATATAAAAGTAGAGTATTTAAAATATATATATTATGTTAATTAAGGCATTCTTCCAACATTGTTAAAAAAATTTCATCTTAAGAAAATCTTTTTATGGCGATTTTTAATGCTATTTTATGTTTTGAATACTTTTGCGATATGTATCACCCAATTAATTCTATATTTATTTAATTAAAAATGTCAATGACGGTAATGATAAACATTTTTGTATATCATCAGTTAAGATGTTGCAAGATGTTTAGAACGAATCAAATAATATTAAAAGGATATATTATTTTGTAAATGTTTTCCTCATCAATTACTTAAAAAAAAAAAATAGAAAATGCAAGTAAAAAAAGTATGTATTATTTTATAACTATGATAAATAAATAAATAAATAAATAAACATAAATGTCAACAATAATAGTAAGTTAAAAAAAAAAAGACGGGACTTCTAGACTTTAATTATCTTGGATTTTCGTCGACACAAATATTAGTTTAATAATTGCAGAAAAACTATAAATTTTTATGAAACATTCGAAAATGTAAATATAATTTATTATGAAATTATAAAAAAGTTCAAAGATGTAGAATTCCCACTTCTGCTTAAAACGCACAATGCGCCAAATTTTTTTTTAAAAAAAGGCATAGGATGGGACAGAACCCTTGCATGGGAATCCCGCATGCTAGCGCTGCACCACAGAGACATCGTTCGAAGTAGCAATCTATTGGGTATTTCAAACGTATGCTGAACTTTAACCCCGAATTTCTCAAAAACTAAGGGCAATTTGAAGGAAACCTTTGACCAGGATAGTTAGGGGTTTGACCTCTGTATAACATACCTTAAAATCATCAAAATCTGTGCGCACCATGTTTGGCGGTCTCCTTGTGAGAATAGAAAACAGCTGAAGCTGATAGCGGTAAAGACACAATATAAATGATGGAATAGGGCAGAATTTTTTTTATTCTGGTGAGACGGTTTTAGTAACGGATCGAATCAACGCCTCCTAGATAAGGGAGAAAGCCTAGACACGTAATTATGACGTCATCCAAAGCAGGGACGAGGCTAACGAAAAAGACAGGCTACCGCGGTGCATTCCACTTATCTTTTTTTACAGACCGCGAGAGTGACGTGAGGATCTTTTCGTACACTTTCATTGGTGCATTCGAGCATCACGTGACTCCGGCGGTCTGTAAAAAAAGATACCCGTAAAGCACCGCGGTAGCCTTTCTTTTTCGTTAGCCTTGGCAGGGAACTCTGGCAACATATGAGGGAAATGTTAGATCAGCCGAATTAAAATATAGTTACATATTTTTTCACTTCTGATTAAATTAATTTCTTTAAATTACTTGGTTATACATACATTATTTAATTCAATTATTTGATTATTAAATACTACTGTGGGCAAAAAATAGTAAGACTTTTTAATTTAAATTTCGCGCGAAAACCCATTCATCGAAATATTTTTTTCTAGGTTGGTATGACTGTCAGTGACATCTGTGCCAAATGTCGCATCAAAATAATCATTAGTGTTTAGTATACGCTTGTCTTTCTGAAGTACAAAAAGTGCATTCGGCGATTTTTACAATGAGTGAAATAAGAAGTTCCATTAAATTTTGTGTGCGGAATCAAATTTCTGGTGCCGAAACGTTCAGAATGTTGCAAAAGGTCTTCGGTGATAATTGTTTGTCGCGAGCAAGTGTTTTTGATTGGTGCAAATTATTCAAAGAGGGTCGAGAACGCGTTGACGACGAACCACGTCCAGGACGACCATCAACATCAACTGATGATCAACACGTCAATAAAATCAAGGACTTGGTGCTTGAGAATCGACGATTAACAGTCAGAGACCTTACTGGCATCGTTGGAATATCGGAAGGATCAGTGAAAACCATTTTGAAAGATACACCGATAATGCACCGTCGTATACTGCATTAATTCTTCGTGAGTTTTTCGCCAAATTTTCAACCAATATCGTGCCGCAACCACCGTATTCACCTGATTTAGCTCCATGTGACTTCTGGCTATTCAGCAAACTCAAACGACCGCTCCGGGAAAACCGTTTTGAGTCAATTGAAGACATTAAACCTGAATCGCTACGCGCATTGAAGGCTATTCCGGAAATTGACTTTAACAACTGTTTCGAGGATTGGAAGAAACGTTGGCACAAGTGTATTGGGGTCAGGGGGGATTACTTTGAGGGGGACGAAATAGATTTGTAAGAATAAATTAAGAATTTTTAAATTATGAACAAAGTCTTACTATTTTTTGCCCACAGTAGTATATTTTTTTTTACATATTTACATGGCAGTTTAATCAAAGTTATAACTATTAGAAGATTAAATTATTATTAGGAGGAAAACTCACAGATGAAAACAAATACAAACATATTAAAAGACTGAAATAAATAAATACGTAAACGCTAACAAAATATAGAAGATAAAAATATTTTTTTTTTTTTTTTTAAACCAAAACTACCTACATATCTTTTAATTAAGAAAAGGAACGAAAACATATTATAGATTATTTACTTTTGCTTATTTTAAATGCGTTGTAGAATGTACACAAATACACACACACATATATGAACACAAGTTTGCATTTGTTTTATATTTTTAATTAAATATTTATTGTTTGAAAGTAAGACAACTGCATTAAAATTTGCGAAAGCGAAACAATTTCATAGTTGCGACAGTTCAGTAACTATTCCTGCTAAGAAAAAAAAGCGTATAAAACGGCAAACTTCCCCAATTTCTTGTAATTCCGTTTTAACAGGTATTAACTGTTTATACTTTTCACAACTGTGTACATTGATTTAAAAGTTGGATAAAAACAAATTAAATTCAAAATATTAAGATCTGTCTGTATATAAAATATCCATTACAAGTTTTGAATTAATAAACTTCCAATGTTTGATAATTCAAAACTTTCTTTCACATTATCATTTAAAACATTTATCTTATATAATTTTAACTGTGAAATCTACATTTTAATACACTTTTAATTTACTTTGAAACCATTTAAAAAGAGAAACTTTGTGACATTATTTTACTAAAACACAATAGTACAACCTTATCGTAAAATCTCATAAATGAAATTACTTATTTTAAAACACTTTTAATTTATATTTAAACCAGTTAAGCGACACATAACAAATTCTGTAGTTTATATTAAATTTAAACAAAACTGTAATCACTTGACATAATTTGTTTTCAAAAAAATTATTTGCTTTTTTTATATAGTGATTTATTAAAAAATTTAAACGACAGAATTTTTAGACAAATTTTAACAATCATTGGTTTAATATTTCTGTTTTATATACAAGAGTGCGAAGAGAGCCCGTGCGAAGATTTCGCACTGAAATCTAATATTTTTTAGGTACTTCTCTATTATCCCGTCGACCACTTTTCATGACAAAAAACTACCGCCAAACTATAAGATTAAACGCGAAAAATGCAGTCCCATTTACTTGATGTCAGAATCATTATGCGTGTTTGTTACGTCATCTAGTGGTTTTACATTCGACATTTGCGTGTATTTTTATTATGTTTCACTGATTTAGTAGTTATTTTATTAATTAAAATAACAATTGTGTCCTTAAATTCTTATTTTTTTTTTTATTTTTTTTTTTTTATTTTTTTTTTTATTCCAATGGCAACGTTCTCCCGTTTATTTGGCGATAGTTTTTTGTTATGAAAAGTGGTCGACGGGATAATAGAGAAGTATCATTTTTTATTAATATGTAATATTTATTAGATGCAGGTTTAAACTTCTAAAGAATAAGCAAGGATAAAAATATCTGCAAACATTTAGTTGTTAGTCAAAACAGAATATCATCTAATTTATTCCATCAAAGTTAGACTAAAAACTGATCCAAGATTGCTAAAGGCACGTGCGAGAAAAAAAATTAACAATCGTATTTTGACTGCATTAGAGGATGAGGTCATCCGCTTCGGGAAAACCATGGGACTTAGAAATATAAATCTAAACATTTCAATTTCAATTTCGCTTTTTAATCATAAGTATAAAATAAACCCGTGCGGTGTTTTTTTTTTTTATAATAATTGCTATGAGCATCATATAATGTGGTATTTTATTTTTTTGGCAACAATAATTTTAGGAAAACCTTTCACTTCTTTTATGAAAATAATGCCGATTTAATTGTTAATTTTCAGCAAATTTTAATCAAAACATGTTTTAACGAATTGTTAAGTGGGCTATGTCAGAAGCTGCTTCTAAAACCTTTCATATGGTATCTCATTCGTTGTTCTGCGTTTCATATTTTGTTAGAAAAAGGGATGTTGACAGGAGAAATAATATATATGATTTTATGCAGGAAAGAAAAAATATATTAAGTAATATTTTGTATAATAGCACTTATATCTTTGTCATGTCTGTTGTTCATATTTTGATTGTTAAAATACTATACATAATTTTTTGAATTCAAATGCTTAAGAAATGCAATGAATTTCTAAGTATTAAAAAAAAAAAAAAATGTTAGTTTATTATAATTACACAAACTTGCCTTGCTCCTCCTGTCTGATAAAAAATTCAATAAATAAAAATACTTGAAAAAAAAAAAAAAAAAAAAAAAAAGCAGGACATGTATCTCCAGCTAAAAATACGTTTATGAAATAAGAACAAGAATGTAGAACAACATTTAGTTTTTATTAATGAGTATCAAATATTACGATCAACAGAAACATTGCAAAGCGCTTATTACAAAACTTTTATATATCAAAGCTAATTTTCAGTCCGAAATCAAATATATTTTGATATATATAATTGATAAATATAATTGATATACATTCTTTTTTAACTCAGTTCCAAACGGATTTATATTTGTCTACCGAATGAATTACAGTATTAAAAAAAAGTGGCTTACTTTTCCAAATAGGTGATTCAAAACAATTTTTAAATATTGAAGTTTACTAATAATTTATGGCCACTTTCTACAGCTGCTACAGAAAAACTACATTTTGCTTTTCAGTTTTAATTTATGCTGTAACCCTATATTAAACATGTTGCACTCGAATTATTTTTAAAAGTCTTGTATATGTAGAAAAAAATAATTTCCACGTGCAGCATCATTGCATGGTTAGCTATATCCGTGAGATAATTTTATAATACCCGATAATACCAGAATTTTTGCAGCACTCAGATAATTTTCTTGACACAGTGGGATTTAGTAAGAGTACCTCATATTTGATGTACAAATATTTCGTATTCAAACAGGATAAACATCAGTAATAATTAATAATTACATCAACTAAAGAAACCAAAACATACACGCTCTTCGAACATTCACTGTTCGTTTTACCCAAAGCCATTAAATAATAAGCACAGTCAGATAGTGTTAAATTTGTTAGCGACACACTAGCGCCAAACCTCTGCTGCGGAAGGAGGACAAAGCAGAAGTGGGTCGCAGAGAAACGATACGATTTACTTATATCGATATTTTATACGATTTTTATCGATGTTTTGTTTTTGCACTTCCTTTAAGAGCTTGCTAATTATTGGGATCTTTTACATTAAAGCTAAAACTATAATGAAAAAAAAAATGTGGAAATTTACTGGATTAATATTTCTATATAAATATAGTGGTGGCGAAGAAGTTGATTTATTTATTAAAAGTTAAATAAAAAGTGATGGAAATTTACATCACTATGCAATTAACCCTTTCCCGCACAGACAAATTATGTTCGTAAAATGTGAAATTACTGACTGACACCGGAATTTACAAACGGCTTTCTTAGAAAATATGAACTCCTTATTTTAAGCTTTAATTTTAGAAGCAAAATTTTATTAAATATTCTTGGTGCCGAATGCAGCACTCCCAACCGCTAGATGGCGCTATTTTCAACTTGCGAAAAGTTTCCCATTTATCTGACTGGGCTTATTATTTAATGGCTTTGGTTTTACCTGCTTCTTATGACGTAGCTGACGTCAAAACAAAGCGTGTTTGGGCTTTCTCCATTAATCTAGGGGTGTTGGTCGAATTCTACCTACTTCCACCTCCGGCAATGATTTTTTTTTTTTTTTTTTTTTTTTTTTCACAGAATACGAGGGCTTCTCTCATCTCTGAGGTAGCTCGCGTGCCACGATTCGTCTGGAAATGCCAATTACAGCAATATGACATTTATCTATATATAAAAAAATAGGTGTAATATTTTTTCTGGTATAAGAGTATTAAAAATACTGTGTAAAGTATATCTTATTTTCGTGCATACTTTAATAAATATTTAAGTGAGTATGAAAAGATTCGTAATACTTGGATTTTCATAGAATCGCGCTCTGGAATTAATCAAATTCCATAACATATTTCTCTTAAAAGTTTTTTTTTATTTTTAAAAGTGTGGAATTTACACATCTATTTTAAATATACATTACGGCGGGAAAAATAGGTGGAATAATTACAAATAATAAATACATTTTATTAGTAAAAATTTGTTTATTTTTTATAATTTTGCATTAATGTAACATAATATCTTTTCGAAAAAAAAAATCATGCAATGATAACAGGAGATAACTGAGACGGGTCTGTTAATATTCAGCTGTATAATGAAACACTATATCGACGCAAATAAAGAGTATTTTGTGTTTCGTTAAAATCAACGTAGTTTTTATTATTATTATTATTATTATTAAATAGACAAATGCTTAGTTTAAAAAAAAAAAAAAAAAAAAAAAAAAAAAAAAACAAGTAACAGAGCAGTTTTATGCATTATCAAGAATCGAAACAGGAAATTTTCATTGCTATTTATTATTCAAAATTATTCATTGCTTTTTATTATTATCATTATTAGTAGTAATATTTTTATTTCAATATAGATACATATAAATAATGTTTTAATAAAATTCACTGTTTTCTTCTTCAGATAATATTACTGTTATAAAACATATTGCAAAAATAAAATCTACTTTTTTTTTTTTTTAACATACATATTCAGTTATAATCCAACTGCTGGAAACTGGATTCAACTTTTTGTTTTACAAACGGTGTCACCACACTGAAATTTGCTTTTTATCCTCTGACCCCTGTAAAAACCACATGTAATAATATTAATTAATATAAAAATACAAAATAATTAGTATAATGATAATATTTATTATATAAATAATAATAATTTGTACGGGATAATAATGTATATTACGCGAAAATAAATTATCAATAATACATAATAGGGCAAATTTATCATTTATTATTTATTTTCATCACTTTAATTAAAGATTTAAATTTTTCTATGAGTGCTCCAGTGTCGTATTTTTCTGCTTTTCCAAACACTCGCCATTTATAAAATTAATATTTTAAAAATGCATTCACAACTTTTAAAAAAAGTAAAAAAATATTTTAAAGGGTCCGCAGTTGGGAGGGAGGTGGGGGGTTGCTTTCAGACAATATTAATATTGTACTGCCATATATCTCTATTTACTCACACAAACACACACACACATATACAAATATACAGATATATTATGCCAAAGACTGCACATGTGAAACAATTAAAAGTTTATTCTCTGTTAAATCTACGGAGACGGCTGTGGGCGTGTCCGACCACCTATAAAACTGAATTAACTCTACAGTTAAGGAGTTCAGAGCGCAAAACTTTTAATCAAATGTAATTTTAATTAACCAACATTTATTTATCTGAATATGGATCGTCGTTTTTCTAATGCATCAATTTCATAAAGGAAAAATATTTTGTGAGTGTAGCGTAAGTGTCACATATAGTTCCAAAAGAAACAAATAATGCAGTTTAGAGTTAATTTGGAATTTTTCAGTTTCAACGAATAACATGAAAATTGGCGGAGTAAAAAATATCACATAGGCTGAAGAAAGAACTATTTTTGAAGAATTAAAGAACTGAAAAAACTGCAAGGCAACTTCTTTTCTTGCAAACATTGCATATTTGACAGAATTTCTAATCAGAACTTTCAATTTTAATTTTAATAAGACTAGGGCATCCAACCCGGGCTTCCCGGGATAGAGAATATATGTGAAAACCATTTTTTATTTTTTGTTATTGAAAAGTAATAGATTTTTTTGCATTTAATATCTTTTGTTAGATTGCCCGCTAACAAAACCAAAGAAATCGCTGCAAATTTCGTTATCTACAGCAGTTATTTTTTTAATCTGATATTTTGTTCATCTGATAATTTCAGCAGTTTTAAGCGTTTATTTCAATTACATGTCTGTTAAATCTGTGTTTTATTTATACTATTTTATTTATTCCTTAATGAAGTTTTAATTTCGTTATTATTAGCTGGAAACAAATGTTGAACTTCTTTTATTGTTTAAAGTGCAAACAGATTAATATTTTGTAATCGTCTGCAAGCGATGTAGATTTTAAAAAAAAATCATACTTGAAATTTAATTTAAATACTATAATAAATCAGCCAATTAAGATACAGTTTTCAAACAGATTGCATTTGATAGTAGATTATTTTTCCTATATAACGGTGTAAAAATTAAAAATGTGCGATGTTTAGAAATTAAAAAAATTGCAGTAGCGAAAATCGCAAAACCAAAATTTCATCGTCCAGTGTTGCCATTCGCAAAATGACGTCAGCGTCATTTTACGCACGGACATCATTACATCGGACGGACATCATTACGCACGGACACGTTTGTCCTTTATAATATAGATGCCATACAAACGTCACAAGTGATTTAAATTTCTCAAAGTGCATCACTATGAACCCGCATGGAAAGAAAGTAAATATTTAATACCCGTTCTTATCATGTAAATAGAATGTGGAAAATTTACTTGAAAACACTTTTAAATCCTGAATAAGTAAAACAATTAGATGTCATTTATAGTTCTCATTACTAATCTGTTGGTGGTGATTATAAACCAAAACTACAGCAAAAGTGTCACGAAGCCAACGCATTAGGCACGAAGCTCAATGAACTCTGTCCATAAAGGTTAAAAAAGATTTTCGTTTTGTCCTGGCTGTTCACGACTGGGAAAAAAACATCTTTTGCCGGATGTACAGTCGGCCAAGAAAAAGAAAAAAAGAAAGAAAGAAAGAAAACATTCCCTACGTTTTAATCACAAAATTGTCCCAAGAAAAAACGGACAGCATTAGAATAAAACTTAATCGTTCTTTGAATTTATATTAAAAAAATGGGCTTAGGGGTTTTCTTCATACTGAAATTGTACCAATTTCTGAAAGTTCCAATAAGCACACCTAATTTTGACATCATATTTTGCTTTAGAGGCAAAGTTTGCCGTAGGATGCCAAACGTTACCAAAAATTATTTAATAAAACATCCATCTACAGAAAAAATAAAATAAAATAAAATAAAATCTAATGTGTATAAATGTTAAAGGTATTTAATATTTTATATATTTTTTTAATTTTTTAATTTTAATATTTTATATATTATTTTAAATGATAAACATTTAATTGAAATATATCTGTAAGGGGGGGGGGGGTTGTAAGAAATCATTTTTTCCAGAAAAGTACGAAAAAAGAAAGAAAATATTCATTTTTCCCCATTTCAAAATTTTTGAAATATTACCTTTCTGTGTATGATAAAACATATCTATGAATGTAAACATATATTTTATTGTCAAAATTTTCATTTAAAAAGTACAGAATATTTTGATCCTCTATGAAAAATGTCTATTTTTAAAAATCCGTAATGAAGTAATTAAGAAAGAGACAAATATTACTTCGTGTACATCTCTGTTATCTTATATAAATAAACATATACTACATACCGAGGTGCTAACCTCTTCTTATCTGTGATTAAATAAGGCAAAGATTACTAATTGTAAATGATGGGGATAAAAAATCATAGCAGTTGGCAGTCATGACTTTATATTGATCTAGTCTGAGTTGGGATGTACGTTGATTGTTTTTCTGAAGATTAAAGAACTTTTAAGAATAAAGTTCTTTTAAGATCAAAGATTGCTTTTATAGGAAATCAAAATAAAACTATAAAACATGTTCATTTAATTTTTAAATAACTATTTACATTAATGTTTCAACTGTATCTGATTTAGCTGAAACAAGCAAACAAACAAAAATAAATAGCAGTTGCAAATTAATATTATATAATATAATATATATTATATAATATAAATAATGCAATAGTATTTATACGGTATTAATTAATGAATATTAACTCGATATTATGTAATTAAAATGTGAAATACTTCCATGATTTAAAAAATAATAAAAAATAAATAAATAAAATAAATCTGTTTTGTTTAAAGTAAAACTATGAATGTTTTTCATACGATGTAAAATTTAAAATGAAAATGAATTTTAAAAGTTTGAAAAATATTTTGTTTGAAAATTAATCTTTTCATTACTCATAAAAATTAAATTTTTAATATCAAGATTCCTAATAAAAAAAAAAAGTTACTGGCGAATTATTCTTTCCTACATTTAAATTTTTAATTAACTATTTATAGTAATGTTTGAACTGTATTTGATTGCAATGAAAGAGCAAAATTTTGCAATTGAAGATACACGTTATAAATAAAAACAATAGAATTATTTAACAGACATCAATTACTGAATCTAAACTCGAAATTATGTGATTAAAATGTAAAATATATCAATGATGACGAAATAATAATTAAATTCGTGTTGTTTTAAATAAAACTATGATTGTTTCTCATATTTTATAAAGTTTAAAATGAAAAAAAGAAAAGATTTTTAGAACTGAATTTTATTATTATTATTATTATTATTATTATTATTATTATTATTATTAGTTATAAAAACGAAAATTCTAAATTCAGGGTTCCCAGTAAAAAGGTTACTGGCGAAACCCTTTTTCCTGATCACCTTCTTTCACTGCCATATTTAACGGGTGGTAAGGGCTGTCCCTTGGAGGCGGTGGTACTGCCCCTCCACACTAAGCTTTATAAATAACAGAACGGAGAGCTAACTCACAGGTACTTTTCCAACTATGGACTGTGCCTTAGTTGACGGTGCTTAGACTTTTTCAACTAATGCTGAAATTGTGTTTTCAAATGTGTTATGCGGTTTCCAAATTTTTTTTTAGGTATCATTTTTTACCTTGTTAAACGGGAAAGTTTTGTTACAGTTTACTGAATATGTTGGAAAGTGTTTCATAATATACGTTTGACGCATGATTTTTCTTTCTTGTTTTAAGTTTAAACGCATTTTTTCAAACTTTTCGGCGTATTTTAAATCAGTTTTGGTTATTTTTACATTTTTTTATCATTTTTTATGAGCAATAATAAATTGTTCATGTTTCTTATTGAGCTTACATAAAATTGATTTTTAACCAGAACGAAAGTGAATATTTGTGATGAAATTAAATAACATTTCTAGGTTTTTTTTTTTAATAAAAAATATAATTCAAGGAAAACTTAGCATCTTCGTCATATTTTTAAAAAGAAAATCGATTTTGAAAATATCTGCCGCCTACTACTCTATGGGAGGAAAGTTGTGTTTTGCCATCATTTTTCCTCCTAAATTCTAAGGCACTGTATTAATAGGCGGACCGCTGCATTTAATGTAACAGAAAAAAGATTTAGCTCTCCATTCTATCGTGGAGCCTAGCTCTGTCAATGAAGTTATAATACATAACAATCCAGTTATAACTATAAGGTCTTCAATCTTCATTGATACATCGAAGTTGTTGTGTTCAGCATCCTGTCCAGTCAAACACGACCGGTGTATTTCGATTCCTCTAAAGGGGTCAACTAACGAATAACGGGAGGGGGGGGGGTAGGATCCTTTTCCAGCCCCCGAAGTAGGAGGAGGGGGGGTTGGCCTGTGTGTGTTAGCTAGCGAACCCTCGTGAAGGGAACAAACTTGCTTGTTTGTCTTCTAGGCGACTGTCTCTCTGTTGACTTCCTTACTGTTGACCATCCATTTCCTAGAAAAGTAGCCTGTTGTGGGTAATAAGAGGGGTCTTTGTACAACACTCAAGGACACCTTGATAACATTTTATTCAGATTTCTTCGGGACGAAAAAAGAAAATATTATGATAGATTTCAAGGTTTTTGCTTGTAATTGTTCCTTTTAATTTACGCTAATGGATTTTTAAACATAATTTTAATAATTAAAGCACAGAAAGATTGTTAGTAATTAGAACGTTATTTGTTTTAAAAATTTGCAATTCATGATAGCTATTCAATATTTTAATACAGGGAAAAATCATAGCTATCAGAATTAAATTAAAAAAAATCTTATTTTAATAAAATAAGATATATTATTTCATTGTGCGTTCTTGAGATTAAAAGTCTAATTACATAAAGTACATATGAGTCTGTTTAAATGTAAAACCTAATTGAAAGAAAGAAATAATTATAAATAAAAGGAAGAAAAATCCAGCACTGATTATGAAACACTTTCCAACACATTAACAAAACCGAATTCATAAACCCTTTTCAACAGTGTTGGAAAGTGTTAAAAACAGTGACAAACTTATTGAGTTTTCAGATTAATTACGAAGTACTAATTAGCAGTTATAATTACGGCTAAAATAATTTTTAATTAACACTTTCCAGCTTTGTTGAAAAGTGTTTATGAATTCGGTTTGTTTGTCTGTTCGTGCTCTAACTGGTGTAACTAGACTCGGATTGCCATGCAATTGATAAATGTTAATGAGGAGTTAAACATCACCGAATACTTATATGTGTCCCTGTAAATGAACGATGAACGCTATGCACACGATATTCTACAGTAATCTCCCTGTAGTGCACCTCAGTGATATATATGAATTTAAAGATGTTTGAAATAGTGTGACATCATTAAAATACACCGCAAACGATTTTCCCCCTAGACCATAATGTAACGGTATTCTTTTGAGTGTCCTTGTAAATGAACTATAAACGCTACATACTTCATTTTCAATACCGAACATTAATGAGGTATACTATAGAATGTTCGGTATTGAAAATGAAATATATAGCGTTTATAGTTCATTTACAGAGACACTCAAAAGAATTTCGCTACATAACGGTTTATGGGGAATAATCGTTTGCGGTGTATTTTGATGATGTTAAACTATTTCAAACATATTGAAATTGATATATGTATCATCAAGGTGCACTACAAGAGGCTTACTATAGAATAGGGTGGGCCTAGCATTCATGGTTCATTTACAGGGACACTCAAAAGAATCCCGTTACATTACGGTCTATGTGCGATTAATGCTAAAACTGCGTTTTCAATTTTGATATGCGTTTTTAAGTTTAACTAATTTTTATAGATGTGGTGTGTATAAATACTGTAGATGATGTACAGGGCAGCACAAAAGCTTCGAGATTTTAGATATTGAAGAGCTTCGAGATTTTTCAACTTTGTGTACTTTGTACTAGGAAGGGAAAAGGAAAAAACAAAAAAAATCGGGACCGGGGGAAGGGGGGGAGATAAGAAATTTAAATGAGCAATTATATATTGTTACAATAAAGAAACAAACAGAGCAGAACAGTATTAAGAATAAAAAAAGTTTTAAAGATTTTTAAACCTTGGAAACGAGAAGCAGGAATTTTTTGGGGAGAAAGATGTTTATAAGATGATTGCCTAGTTATTTATCATTGCTAAAGATTTATAATTGGGGCAGAATAAAAATAAAAGTTTTAAAGAGTAAAAAAAAAAAAAAAAAAAAGTGGTAGAAAAAAGAACGACAGAGGGGAGAGGTAATTTTGGGTGGGTGGGGGTGACGATTTTAAATGATTATTTATTGTTATTGTTAAAATAAATTAACAAATAGAGCAAAGAAAGTTTAAAAAATTAAAGACACTTGAATATTTTTAACTTTGTGAGCTTCGGGGGGGGGGGGGGGGTGAAGCAGAAACTGCATGGAGGTTTATTAAATAGAACACAAAATGAAATCTTTAAATTTTGTATCCTAAGAGGGAAGATTCGAAAGGGGGGGGGGCATTTAGATGGTTAATTATTGATTGTTACAATAAAGTAACAAATAGAGCAGAATTTTTTTTAAAGAATGCAGACTTTTAAAGATTTTAAATTTTGTGAGCCGAAGGGGGGAGGGGGGGGGGTTAAAAAGAAGAAGGAGATTTATTTTTATAATTTTTTTTTGTTGGAAATTGAAAAAGAAAGTTAATAATTTAAAGAGATTGGAAAATCCTAAAAAGAAAACATTCATGTTCACCTCAAAATGAAAGTTCGCATAGGCGAAATATGGAATAATAAAGGATTCCAAAAAAAAAAAAAAAAAAAAAAAAATTTCCACAGCGGTTATTACAATTTATAAATTTATATTGGTTTTCATAAAAAAATCTTCTTTTCTCAAAAATTTCAGGGAAAAATATAAAAACAAACATAGATCAAGGCTAGATCCTTCGTAAAATAATCCTTGAAAAAAATATCTCTATTTAAAAGATTCTGAAAAAAGGTGAAATGATTAAAATACGGACATAATAAGGATAATAAAATAAGGACAATAAAAATAAAAGTAAAAATTAATAAGTTTTCAAAAATGTTATTTATTATATTTTCACTATAAATTACAATGAATTCTTCTTCTTTTTGTGTCATATAATTTGCTTGTATTGACAAATAAATTTATCTTTTTAATCTCTATAAGTTAAATGTTCTTTTTCCAAGCTTATTTTGAGTTCAAATACCGCCTCTAAGGCTAAAGGTAATTAAGGTGATTCTCAAAATATGCCCCCCCCCCCCTCTCGCTCAGCAACGGGAAACATTCTGACACTTTTTTTAACGTAAAATCATAAAATTTGCAAGCATGATTATTGAAGTGATTTGTCCTCGAATAGTTTTTTCATTTTCGATAAAATAATTGCATTTTGAGTTAGGAAAATCATTGTACGACAACAGTTTTTCTCCTCTCCCACATAGTCGCCTCCTGGTTATTCGGTTGGAATCGCCAACTTTGACAACATTTTCAGATAAATATTCTGCCTTTACCGAAAATTGTAATATAAATATTTCTCCGCTCAACAATGCCAAACTCCAATTACAAAGGTGGTCTGGGTAGGGAGGAGGGGCGGGGTTTACATAAATTTTCTACAATTTTACAATTGTGTAAAAAAGTATGACAATCTAAGATGAACAGAATATAATTCCTTATAGGCTAATTCCTTAGGCCTGTAAAAGAATTAAGTGCAGCAGTTTTAAAATAACACGTTTTTATCTAGCATAAAAATCATTTCATTTTAAAATGATATTGAATTAAATCTAATAGAATTTGAAACGTCAGCATTTTCTTTGAGTAATCAAGTTATTCATCCTTTTATACAAAATGAGCTTACCATGTATAACAAATTTCTTGATATTTCCAGTTAGCTTTTGACTTACTTAAAATAAAAAAATAATAATAATTGTTATGCAAAAAAATTTATAAAAAGTTCTAGCATATCAAGATATACACTCATGTCCAAAATTAAGGTCATAAATATAAAATCTGTGAAAACTGATAGACAATTCACTGTGTTGCTACGAAATTTCGCACAGAGGTATATTACAACGGGAGAAAGACTGTAGCAACATAACAATATGGAAATGATTTTAATTGTGAATTAAAATACATGGTATATCAAAAAGTGTTAAATCATGAATCAGAGATAAAGCATTTATCTCGAGAAAAGTTTGTCTAATATGGAGTGTGACCACCGTGCACTGCTATACAAACATCACAACGAGCTCTCATATTGTTTATGAGAGTATCAAAAAACGTTTGGGGCAACAAGGCCATTCTTCTAAAAGCGCTGCTTTTAACTCTTGGCGGCTCGTGGGAGTAGGGTTACGCTTTGCAATGGCTCTTCCTAGACCATCCCAAACATGTTCAATAGGATTGAGGTCCAGAGACGTCGAGGGTCAACTCATACGGCGAATATCCTCTTCTTCAAGAAAATCATCAACAATGTGAGCTCTGTGTGGCTTCACATTATCGGCCATAAAAATAAAGTCTGGGTCTACAGCACCCCGGAACAACCTCGCATAGGTTTCAAGGACCTCATACCTATAGAGATGTGCGTTGACAGTACCCGCATCGAAGACATGCAGTGGGGTACGGATGCTCAACATTATGCAACCCCAGACAAGGATTCCTTTGCCACCAAATATGTCAATTTCTTTTACGTAGGATAGATGTTGGCGAGCTCCACGTTCTCTCCAGATGAAGATTCAACGAGAATCACTTTGCGTGGTGAATCGCGACTCATCACTGAAAAGAACACGCCCCTATTCTTGTTGTGTCCAAGACTGATGTCTTCGGCACCATAACAACTGGGCTCTCCTGTTCGATGCAGTGAAAGAGACACACACGACTGGATGCCGGGCGTAAAGGGCCCTCTCTGCTATACGTCTATATCCCTTTCAGGGGCAAAGTACTTATGTTTCTAAAATGTTGAAATCAGTGATTCACACCGGGATTTAAAAACAAAATTTATTTCAAAATAAGTAGAAGCGTTTCTGCACGTATATTTTAAAAGTAAAATTTGATTCCAAAATTCCGGTGTGAATGTGGCGCTTGAGAATTAAAATTAAGTGGTATATATTATATACCACCGCCCCTCAAGGGGATATACTGTTTGCCTGAAGATTCTTTTTCCAAACGCAGCACAAAGGTGCTGAGGAGTCGTTGCCAGCCTATGACTTCGTGCGCTTAATTCGAAGTAGATATTCTGTGTAGGTGTCGTTGCTCTGTGGCGGTCTTGACCGGCCTTCCTGGTGACATTGGGATGGTCTAGGAAGAACCATTGCACAGGGTAACCCTGCCATGACCCACCAAGAGTTAAAAGCCGTGCTTTTGGAAGAATGGGATTTGTTGCCACAAACATTTATTGACACTCTCAGAAACAGTATGAGAGTTCGTTGTGAGGCGTGTATAGCAGTACACAGTGGTCACACTCCATATTACACATACTTTTCCCGTGCTAAATGGTTTATCTCTGATTCATGATTTAACACTTTTGATATATCATGTATCTTAATTCACAATTAAAATCTTTTCCATATTGTTATGTTGCTATATTCTTTCTCCCGTTGTAATATACCTCTGTGCGAAATTTCGTGGCAACACAGTGAATAGTCCATCAGTTTTCACGGATTTTATGTTTATGACCTTAATTTTGGACATGAGTGTAGATTTCCTTAATACATGTATGATGTATGCATGTATTTTGATACCTCTCATATGAAATCAAGTGGCTTACATAAATATATAAACACATATTTGCATACTATCATTATTTTATGTATATATTTATATCTTCTTTAATTCATTTTATTGTTATCAGTTTGTGAGCATGCTTTTAATGCATGTTGAGTAAATTGTAGAACTTTTGTGTTGTTGTATATCGTATATGCTGGTTTATTGTCAAAGATTTTGTTAAACAAATGTACATTACTACTTTAACTATACCCCTTGCTTTAATTTAATTTGTAATTTAAGGCTGAAGTCTGGCTTCAGAAGATACTCATTCTTACAAATTTGTTGATCACTAGGGATACAAATATCTTCGCAATAAAATTTACTTTAACTATAGGTTATTTCAGGAAAAATCTCACTATGAATTATGAGTGAGGGTACGTTATTATCATTCATTTTGAATTCAAGAAAGGATAAAAGTATCATTATATAGTAAAAATGAAGTACATTCTTCATCTTTTAATGGAAATAACTTAAAGCTATTATCAAATCCAAACTGACTACTTTATGACATACTAGCTAATCTGCCCGGCGTTGCCCGGGCCTGAAATATTAATAATCTGTTCTATATGAATATGACTGAAATCTGTAAGACTAATCGGGTGCTTTTAAAAAAAGCGGCGCCACCCATCCACTACTGGATATCGGCCCCGAACTACTTGATTCCTGTATCTGCGCGATCGTAGCCCCACGCATGGGTACGAGAGTGGCCGGACAGGTTCGGTTCATGAAAGACAGTCCGTGACATCCTCGAAGCCGGGCTTGTCTGGAGAACTCATAAGAGTAACCAGGGCCCAGCTACTAATCAGGGGCTCCCTCTCATGATTTGCTATATCCCAGTTCGAGATCGAGAACAACTCACACGAGTGATCTCATGTCTCTCTAGTCGGGAATGGACACACACATCTTAAAAACTAGGTTAGTAAACACAGATAGGCTAAAAAACTAAGAAGAGGGTTCCGATCCCCACCACGCTGTCGGGTGACCAGGCCGTCAGAGCCGTAGGGCCGGGAGAGCGTTAGTATGAAAGCGAAAAGTGATAGGATCGAAACAGGTAGTGCGATAGTTTCGTCCCGTTGGTCCGGCCAGACCTGTGTAACCGTCCGCGTCTGCTAGCTCACTCTTACTAGACATGAACACCAGCTTTCCAAAACCTTAACCAGGTGGCTCCCGACACCTGTCTCTATATCTCAACAACAGCTGTCTCCGGCGCCCCCCGCCAGGGGCCCTGGGAACGGACAAGAGAAGCACTCATCTTGTCTATCCCCTGGAGTGCCGTACGCTGAGAAAGGATGAGTTTCAGGCCGCTCGAATCATGTCCGGTTCGAGATCCCCAGGCTGCACTTAGGATTGTCCGGTCGAACCGGCCTCCCAGTCTTCCCGGAAGTGGACTTACGTCGCTTACTGCTCCCTCGGAGGCCCTGCGTTGTCGCAAAACTCCTGAAAATGGAATACGGACGCCACAGCGCCTACTGCCGGGCTCCAGGTCATCCCCCCGCGTCAAGAGAGACCGGGTTGATTCCGGAACACCCGGAGGAGCACGCAGCCCAAGGCTATCGAAATCGAGTCGAATGAGGCAAACCCCGTAGTAATCGGGCTCAGAAAACCCAAGATCGGAAAGCGCATCCTGGCGGTCGAAAGTGCAACTAAAATATTTAAGGCTATAGATATCAAGTCGAATGAGCCAAACCCCGTCGTAATCGGGTCCATAGAACCAGATATACTCCTATAGTTCCACTTTCCTCTGGAAGAGGCCTTTTCAGAACACCTGACCCAACCAAATTTCCTAGTAGAATTGAAATTTAACTATGGGTAAACATTGCCAAAATAGCGGAAATCCCGAAAGTGGGTTACGTAATCGATCGGTTTCTAAAGGGTTAATGTAGATATTTTTTATAACCCAACCGTGCATTTTGAAGAAAATGAACGTGTCTATGATCTGGCGTCTACTGTTTGTCCGTACTTGCATTTCCCGAGTCGATGCCGATTTTTAAATCTGGACCGAAAAACAAAAATCGCGTGAGTGAGTTTTGGAAAGGATTTTTTTCGGAGCGTTAAAATTAAATTTTTTCAAAAGGGATACCAGATTTTAAAAAAGCAAATGGATATAGATTAGGCATGGTATTCTTAGTTTTTCGTATCTTGTTTATAAACGCCAATTCGGATTTTTAAAGATAGGAGAAATTGTTAAAAAAACTAAATTGACTTACGGTTAAAAAGTTTTCGAAAGGGTTAACATGATTTATTTTTTAAACTAAAGGTTTCTGCCTAAACCCGATAGAACGTAGATGTCTTTAGGCGTGTTTGCTTTTTGTTTGGTTAATGTAGAAAGCCGATGCCAGATTTAATATATAGCAGAAAATCGGAATTCGCAAAAAAGAGTCCTGCGCACGAATTTATTTTGAAGGGTTAATATTTGTATTTTTCAAAAACAAATACAGATGTCGAAAAAGGAATAAATGTAAATATTGTCTGGTATTTTTAGTTTTTCGTACCTGTCTCTGAATCGCCGATGCGAATTTTTAAAAATTGCCAAAATCGCAAAAATCGCGAAACGGCATACAGAAAATATACTTTTTCGAAGGGTTAATTTTTGTATTTTTTAAAACCAAAGGTGGCTTTGAAAAGGACAGAGATAGTACTTTAATTTGGCGACCTTTGTTTTTCCGTATCTTTTGCATTCCGGTAGATGCAAGGCTCGGAAAACGGGAGAAAATAAAAAACATGAATTCGCTGCTTTTTGATTATTTTTTTTAAAAGGGTTAAATGTAAAATTTTTCAAACCGACCAGATCGTTCGAGGCGTAAAAGTATGTTCTTTTAGAATATGTAGACGATTTTCCGTATTTTTAGCCGTTTGCCCATGGCGAATTTAGAAATACTTAAAAAAAAAAAAAAAAAAACGGAATGTCTTCTGCTTTCTTTCTTCTGTTCCGGAAGATGCAGAAAATGGTTTCTGAGCATGCGCCAGCTAGCTTCAAAATAATGACTTTTTATTTGTGATCTTTGATCAGTTTTAAATTAATAACTTCTTTAATTTTCAAAATTTTAAAATTCTGAGACTCAGGTACACCAGGAGAGGGTTTGGACTACCTAAATCTAAATTTCCAGGCTTCTAGGTAGGCTAGATTTTGCTAGCCATCGCCAACAGACACACACACACACACACACACACAGACAGACAGACACGCACACACACACACACACACACACACAGAGCGAAACTTTATTTTATTAGTATAGAGTTTTAAATTAATTTTTGTTCTGAAATGCAGGAAATTGGCAGGTGTTCTTATTCAGAAACTTTGTAATCGATAGACGTCCTTAATTTTTTTTTTTTTTTATAAAAGCAGAAAATCTTTCATCAAATACTGTAAAAGTCAGCATTTTGAACCAAATTTCCGACGCTGCAGCACGAGAAAAGGAAAAAAAGGCTCGCTACGTGACACAAATTGCGTATAACTCGATAAGTATTTTATTTATCAAAAAATGGAAAACTCATTTCGATTTCAAATTACTTCAATAGTAATATTGGAAATTTAAATCACATAAATAAAAAAACAGAAATATCCGCTTAATTAATTTTTTATAGTAAAATTTTAAAACTGTATATATAATCAAAAATATTTTCTTTTTTGGAAAAAAAAAAAGGTTGATATATGGCCAAATCACTATTCGTCACATCCCTCGTTTTCTCATATATATATAATTAATTCACATTGAAACATTTTATTTTCCTTCTCTAAAAAAATTTTTTTAATCAAGATACCATCTTACATTTTGTATTACGCTCTGTTTTGAAAATTTACTCATCAGTTAAATGAAGCATTTAATGCTATTTTATGCTCTGGGACCAAAAAAAAAAAAAAAAAAAAAAAAAAAGAAAAGAAAAAGAAAAAAAGAAAGAAAGAAGAAAAGAAAAGAAACCGCATTTGAATTTTTGGTTTATAAATTAATGTAAACATAGAATTTCAATCCTTAATGACAACTATCTTTACTCCTCTGTTGTAACGTTTTTATCATAAATCCATTAAACTTTTATTTTATTTTATTATTATTATTTTTTTACAATTTATAATGTAATGTAATATAAAATAATTAATTTTTTGTTGTATACTTTACAAATAAATACATATTTCAATATGAATATGCATGATCAAAGAGCATTAAAGTTTTCTGCTCGAATTCCCTGCTTATTTTCTTGGATTGCGATTTCAAGAAAACAGGTGTAATTTCCTAACTGCTCCCAGCCCGTGGCAATAGCTTACTCAAGTTACCCAATTCAAAAAGGGAACACCTCTCCCCTACTAGTACATCATCATTGAGTGTCAATTATCTCCCCCTTCCAAGGACACTCTAATCTGCATCCCCTCTATCTTATTGGTGAAGGTGGAGCTTAACACTAGCGGCTAGGGACAGGACGATTCCTACCTTTCTTGAAACTCGAGATTTATCCCTAGCGGTGGATATTTTCCCCTCTTTCCGAAAATGCTTAGGGAAATTATTATTTATGACTAGTCCATTTGGGTTTGTGATCACGGTATGATAATAGCGGCTTATTGAAAAATTATTATTTATCTCTGTGATTGCTTTACGGATAAAATACTTTATAATTAGTTATAATGTAGATAGATCATTTGCTGCATATTTTAGTTTTTGCGTTTCAATTGTATGATGTATTTCTTTCTTTCGAATTAACTTAGTAAATTTATTTAATCTTGGATACTGTTTGTCCATTTAATATGAGTAATTTGGCCATTGATTCGTGCATCTGTCGTGCACCATATGTTTACAGTCTGATATTTTATGCTAGTAATTTCTTTCAAATATAAAAAAATTGTTAATGTATTTTTTTTATGTTTTGAATAAAACTTTTCTCTCAAATTGGAATCCTGTTTTATTTATTTATTTATCTTTTTTTCTTTCAAGAAAATTAATACATAAATGCAAATATTTCACTGTTGTTTTTATGTTTTGCTTCGAAATATTTTTTTCAAAAGTGTGGTCTCTGCAAATAACTTTATAGTAATTGAATCATAGTCGATATTGCATTATAGCCTCCATTATCGCAAAATCTGTTATATATTTTGGTGATAAACACAAAATATTTTCTTGTAGGGTAGATGTGCCAGTAATGGACCGCCTTCCAGTAATGGGCCACTTTCAACGTTTTTGGTTTATAAAAAAAAAATAACCAATAAAAATTCAACTTTTTTTATTTCATTAATATGCTTTCTTTAAATTCTAGTTTTAAATACAATCATAATATCAATTATCTACTATTTTTTGTGGGGGTGTTCATTACTAGAATTTAGGGTGTTTTAATTTATTTCTGTTATTTACAATTAAATTTCGATTCACATTGGGAAATATGACTATGAGTATGGTTAAATATTGCTGGTACATTAATATAATATTAAAAAATATGGAATGTAACAATTATAACTATTAATTAAAAAATAATTTTTAAAGAAATTCCTTAAGTGTGTCCATTACTGGCACATGTTATTTTTCGTAATATTTTAATGCCCTGGGTTATATCACACTTATTTAATTGCATCTCGGCAGAAGCGATGTAACGAAGAGACACAGTATTATTTAATCCTTGCCCTCAATTTGGAATATAGTTTGAAAAACTAAACAATCTTTGACAAAATCTGAAAGTAGCGAAGTACATTGATGCCCGTGGGCTACTTTTTTAAAATTCAGAATACTTGATTGGCACCAGTCTTTTGAAAAGGTATAATTCACCTTTTTTTCCCCTTAGGTAATCTGTCATTAAATAAAGCGAATTTTACTTTAACAAAAAACTATTGTCAATCGCGAAAACTGAATTTTTAAGAAATGGGCAAGTGTGATCAAAGGGTTATTCCTTTCAAAACACTTTGTCCTTTCTTTAATAAATCCAAACTAATCTGATTAAAAAAAAAAAAAAAAAAAGTCATGTTTTTTATAAAGTAAAAATTTACCAGTCTATTTTTTTCGTTTTTTTTTTTTTTTTTTTAAATATCTAAACCGGCCAGATAGCAGGCGAAGCCTGTTATTATACACTGTCATAATAATATCTGTCATGTGGGCTAAATGGGATATTAAAAAAAAAAAAAAAAATCTTTAATGACATCATATTAATTGGCTTTCTGTACTTACTCATACTCCTTGTATTATTGAGAAATGTTTGAAATTTTTCATTTTATTACCAATACTAGTATATAACGCCCGTATATGTAACTAGTATTTATATAACTAGTATATAAATAACGGAATGTTGATCTGCGTTTCATTTTCATAAGACTTCATACAAACAAACAGCATGAAAATTTTGTTATTGAAAGGTTTGTATTGTAGAAAAGTACATTTTAAGAATGGCAGAAGATTTCTACAAATACAAATGATGAGGATTTTTGCTACATTTGCATACATTTTAGGAACTACATAGCAGAAAGACATAAAAAGAGACATAAAATTGCATGTTTATGGATATTAGCTTCTTAATTCACAGTAGGAAAATATCCCATTTAAAATGACAGAAAAAACAAAGTTTTCCAGTAATGAAGAAATAGTTAAAATAAATACAACGATGAAAATAGATTATATAACTTTAACTTTTAAAAGTATTCATCAAAGTAAAGCCTGATTTTGAAATAATAATAATTAATAATATTATTAATATTCCCAGGCGGCAATCTCCGCCCCCCCCCCCTATTTGAATGTTTAAAAGTTGTATTTACAAAAATATTAAAAATTGTGTACTATAATGCATTAGTTTTTTCAATTTGTAGGTCTTTATTTTTATTTTACTTTTTTTTTTTTTGGGGGGGGGGGGGGGGGGGAAGAGAACTTGAAAGTCCTTGAATTTGATTTTTAAAAATATGCACAAACCCTGTTTTAGTCAAACTACTTATGCTAATTACTGTAATTTAAATTAGGATTTGTATGATAAATATAAAATAATAAATTAGGATGTTTATCTTATGTTGGCATGAAAGTATGAAAATAGTTTGAAAATGCAAGAATTATAATTACTACATACATTCAAAAATTACTTATATCAAGAAAAATATTAAGCTATAAATAATTTAAATGCATTATGAATTCACTAACTTAATTTTCTGCTAATAGATGGCAGCACCAACCAAAAGTCTAAATAATGATATCTTATTGAGGAAATTATCCCTCTTTAGGGACAAATATCCAGTCTCTAGCACAGAGAAGTTTGGAAGATTTTATTCCAAGTCCTACCATTAGGAATCGTCTTGTCCCTAGCCGCTAGTGAGCTTAACTTGATGCAGGGCAAAACCCTAGATGTTCATTACCGTATATTCCTGAGTTTTTTTGTTTCACAAAACACAAAGGCTTCTCCCATCTCTGAGGTAGCCTTCGTAACTGGAATCAACGAATTCCCTACTTGAACTGAATGACTCAATATTATTTCTGAAATACATCATGACAATATTTTTCTGGTATGAGTCTATTAAAAAAGATTGTATAATATATATATACAGTAGAGTCCCGCTAATCCGAGTCCTGTTATTCCGAGCTCCGCTTAATCCAAGGTGGCTAAAAAAAAAAAAATAAACTTTTCGCTTGAATTGCTTGAAAGAATATAACAAGAAAAAAATATTCTAAAAGTTTAACTGGACAAATATTAAAAAAAATAAAAAAATACTTTGTTTATTTCCTCATTTCCTGTTAAACTCCCGATAAATAATTTCAGATGATTTTAATATACCGTTAATATTTTACAATGTAAATAGATAGGTTACCAAATGGAGAAAGAAAAAAAAAGCTAAACTGTTCTAACTTTTCATATATTGCGAAATTTATTTATGTTATTTTAAATCTTCGTTTTTCTTTCATTATTTGTTTTAATTTCATTCTCATTTAGATAAAATAAACGCTATTCTCTTTTTATCTTTTAACAGATTCTTTTGAAATGCTACTGAGCATGTGCGAATTGTCGGCATTTCGTAAAGTATTTGGCGATTTTTTTTAACTCTGAACTGCCAATTCTGGTTATCATTTCAGATAGAACTGAATGCGCAGTAAATAGGGAGGCTTTGCAGTTTCGATCAGCCTGTTCCGACACGTGTATCATTTCAGTTCGAGAACTCACAGAAGTAACCATACGTTTGTGAGGAGAATGAGCGGGAAAAGGAAACACGTGTCTGTTTCGTTAGTTGTTAAAAGACGAACTTTAAAACGGTTAGATGCGGGAGAAAGTATTAAAAAAATTGCAAAGAAATTAGGTGTTGGAGAAGTGACAGTAAGTGACAGGAGAAGGAATCGTGCAGAACTTGAAAAGTGGAATGCCGGAGATCTAACACCCGATGATTATTTAAACAACAGAAAAACAATGCGTGAAAGTGACTATAAAAAACAAGTGAGGCTCTCTTTATGTAAAATTATGCATATGTTAGCAAAAATACGGTACGACCCCATACATTGTCCTCCGCTAGAGTGTAACCCTTCATTTTACTCGTGTTTCGAAAATTTTAACCCGCCAAAACAGCGATTCTGTGATGATTATCTAACGTACTACGTGCTACGGAACAGTAAGCAAAGTGTTATTGTGTTTTAAAGTGCATTATAATGCTATATTACTTTGCCCCGTAAAATTACGGGCTGCACAAAATGATGGGCATGGATTTTTTCTTTTTTTACGGCGTATGACTGGAATCTCTGCTGCCGGCCTCTGCCCGTAATTTTACTGCAATTTTTTTTACAGTGTACTAAATCCCTAGTCTCCAGAAATGAAAAATCTGCTCCTGGCTTTAAACAAAGCAAAGAAAGATTAACTGTGATGTGTTGCTACTATGCGTCAGGGACACACAAACTACGCTTATTGGTGATTGGAAAATCGAAAACGCCACGTTGTTTAAAAAACATTACTATTCAAGCCCTTCCAGTTTCTTATACGAACCAAAAGAATTCTTGGATGAATAGAGATATTTTTAAACAATGGTTTTTCGATGAATTCGTACCAAAAGTAGAAAAGCATTTAGAAGATAATAAGCTTCCTCGTCAAGCATTTCTCTTGATAGATAATGCCCTTCACATCCTGAAGAAGAAGATTTGAAAAGTGGAAATATTAAAGCCATGTTTTTCCCGGCGAACGTTATTAGCCTTATTCAGCCTATGGACCAGGGGGTTATCAATGATCTTAAATTGAAGTACCGAAAAATTATGCTTACGCATGTTTTGGAAGAAGACACTGCATCTTTGATTCAACAAATCAAAAAAATTAATGTAAAAAATGCTATGTATTGGCTTGCTGAATCATGGGGGGGGGGGGGAAATTAAATTGGAGACAATAAAGTACATCTGGCATAATATCTTGACAACTAAAGATCTCTCAGACAATAAGAAAAAGAAAAATATAGAATATCAAGAACATTTTGAAATTAAAAATACAATTTTGAAGCTACCCGGTTGTGAAGAGGTAACAAATGATTGCGTTGAAGAATGGCTTTACGGTGATGAGGAAGAGGAAATTACCGACGATGCAATAATTCGTATGATTACCGAAGAAGAAGAAATTGATGAAACTGAAGATTTAAACGATGAACGGAGAAGATAATTTCGCATGCAGAAGGCACGACAGCTTTAGATGTTGCCCTTCGCTATATTGAGCAGCAACCAGATGCTTTATCACATGACGTTTTATTTTTGAAAGGCTTGGGAGACAACGCAGCAAAAAAAGAGACTTTCTGCTCAAGAACAAACAACTTTAGATTCATTTTTTAAAAATTAAATCGAGTGTGTTGTTATTTAAAATACGTTGTTATTTAAAATATGTTTTTATATTTACAAGTCTGTGTGCTCGTTAATTTTCTCTATTTGATCTCTCTATTTTTTAGTTTTATGTGTATATAATAAATTGAATTTTTCTCTTCAATTCTATTATGTATTCCGTATAATCCGAGTTTTCAGTAATCCGAGGGGGATTCGGTCCCGATCGACTCGGATTATCTGGACTCGACTGTATTTTATTTTTGTGCATATTTTATTAGATATTTAAGACAGTATAAAATTTGAAACAGCATGAAAAGAAATCCAAACAACTTGGATTTACATAGAACAGCACTCTGGGATTAAGCAAATAACGTATTTCTCTTAGAAGTTTTTATTTGTAAAAGTGTAGAATTTACACATCTATTTTAAATATACATTACGCAGCTAAAAATATGCGGAATAATTATAAATAATAAATACATTTTATTGACAACTTTTTTTTGTATTAATGTAACACAATATACTTTCAAGTGTGTGTGGTGAATCCAGAGCGCAAAGCCTATCAAGCTCTGAAGTGAAACTGCTCCAATCAGCTCTCCGGAAATTCCATGATCTTTTGTTCTGGGTGGTAACTTCAGCTTTTTGTTTGATCTTGATCAGAATTGGGAAATGGTCACTAATAGCCTTTTTTAAGATCTTCCATGTTGTTTTATCCGCCGATTGGGGATTAATAGCCGTGATGTCAAGGGCTGATGTCGTGCCGCTTGTTTTTGAGAGATATGTGACTTCTTTGTTGTTAATGATGGAGAAATCTATATCAGTGAGAAGGTCTTCAATTTGAGAACCTTTCGAGTCTAGAGTCCGTGATCCCCATGTGGGGCTCTTAGCATTGAAATCTCCCAGGATGATTTTGGTATTTGAGTTCGTATGTACTAACATACCTAGGAGGTTTGTATCGATTCTTGAATTGTCTGGGTGGTAAGCATTTACAATCGTAACCTCTTGTTGTGGTAATATTACACAGATTGCTTGCACTTCCGTTCTACTCTCACTGGCAATGTCTGCCATAATTGGCAGAGGGATTTCATAGAATGACTTACTATAAATGACTTACTTGATCAGCTGTGTTGCAAGAGGAAATCTTGTGTGCTGCAATGGATACCTGCACATGTAAACATCGAGGGAAATGAGTGTGCGGATGCTTTAGCCAAATAGGCACGAAATCTTGACCAACCTAGTTCCACCATCACACTTGCAGATGCAAATGCAGTGGCCAGATGTAGACTTTTTAATCAGCCCTCTAGGAAGCCTTTAATCACTGACTTTGATTGCCCTAGAAATGTAGCAACTACACTGGCTAGGTTAAGAACAAATCACTATAAAGGAATGAAGATCCTTCCTGATGGGACAAGAACCTATATTATGTGCAGGAACTGCCCAGAAACTCAGCTCACACCGAGACACATCTTCGAGTGCCCATCCATTACCGCAGATATCTTAAAACTCGGCTGGTTACCGCTAATGGATCCACTTCGAGAGATCCTTTACAGTCTTGAAGCACCAGGGCTGGCGGCAGTGGTCCTCCGGACATTTGACCATATCTGATCCTTTATTTATTGACTTTTTGCATATCCATGGACACGACAACAACAACAACAATATACTTTCGAAAAAAAAATCATGGAGTGATAAAAGGAGATAACTGAAACAGGTCTGTTAATATTCAATTGTATAATGAAACACTATATTGAAGCAAATGAAAGTATTTTGTGTTTCGTCAAAATCTGCATAGTTTAATTTTGTTATTAAATAAACAATTGCTAAGTTAAAAAAAAAAAAAAAAAACACGTAATACAGCAATTTTGTGCATTATCAACAGTCGAAACAAGAAAATACCATACCGATAGTAATTGTGTTATGAGTTTCGCTTTTATTATTCATTGTCATTCACTAGTCATTGCTTTTTATTATTATCATTAATAATAGCAGTAGTGTTTTTATTTCTATATAGATATATACAGGGTGATTTTTTTTAAAGTTGCGAAAGTAAAACACTATAAAAAAAGAACCACTGATCCAAATGACCTGAAATTTTACCAGTATGCTCCCAAAGCAATGGGAATTTTTTTGCCATGGTTAAAAAACTTAAAATCGCACCGACAGATGGCGCTGTAAGGTAGCAGAAACAAATAATATCATCTGTGGGAGGAAAACAATGGACGGTACTTTGAGGAACCATCTTCTATAAGCCCTCTGTCTTCATTGGATCTTTTCTTAAATTCTTAAGTGTCCTAAATCTCCTAAGAGCAGTTGCTGCGCTGTCATTATTCTGATAATACAGTTTCACTAACAACGCACGGTCCGTCAATGACGCAGTCATTGCGAGAATTTCCGTAGAACAATGAACACGAGGTGTGCGTACTTCACGTTTTAATCGCCAATGTGCGTGTACCGGGCGCAAGTTCGTCTCCCGACTTTACTGCATGCACAGCGCCATCTGTCGGTGCGATTTTAAGTTTTTTTTAACCACGCCAAAAAAATCCCCATTGCTTTGGGAGTGTACTGGTGAAAATTTAAGTGATTTGGATCAGTGGTCCTTTTGTTATAGGGTTTTACTTTCACAACTTCAAAAAAATCACCCTGTATAAATAATGTTGGAATAAAATTCACTTTTTTCTCTTTGTGATAATATTACTGTTATAATATATACTGTAAATATGGAAACTACTTTTGTTCCACATACAGGTTCAGTTATAGTCCAACTTCTGGAAGCTCCATTGAGCGTTTTGTTTTACAAACAGTGCTACCACACTGAAATTTGCTTTTTATACTCTGACCCCCAGTGTTGTATTCAGGAGGTGACCCGGGGAGGACTTTCCTACACGGAGCATTGGAATGTCTTTCCGGAAAATTTGAGATTTTATGCTTTTAATGGTTAAAAAGTGCAATCGCCCCCTCCCCCTCCGGAGCCACGGAAATTCCTCACGGATAAAAGAGTCTGAATTCAACACTGTCCGACCCGTATAAAAATACCCTCCAAATGGTTGTAGAAGAACCTGAAAGAGAGAAGCGTCATGAGTTCAACTGCGCATGCCCTGTGGACGGAAAATGGTGGATAGACGAAATATGAGTCGGCAGTCAGAAGCATGAAAGGCAAATGCAGCATGCAAGGCAAAAATAAAAAATAGTCCGCGTTGTCAATGTTAGATATTAGTGTTCTCATTTACTTTTATCCTAATTTTTAGATCTCTAATTAAGTTATGCTTATATAATTCATAAATGATTCACTAATCATGTAAGGGAATGCGATAAATAACATATTTTGCCACGAATGCGAACTAAAATGATCGTCACTGTATCCTTCCGCGCTGATCGATGGAAATCAATGTTGGGGAATAAGAAGACAGATCTCCTGCCCCAAACTGTAGCAAACCTGATTTTCTACACTTGGCACGTACTCGTGCTTTGGCCATGATTATTATTATTTTAATGCGCGTTCTTAAGAAACGAAAAGGGGTAAACAGAATATATATTTTTCTTTTTTACGATGAATCAAAATATTGTAAACCGTGGATTCATTTTTGTTTTTGTCCGTATTATGTTAAAAGTTGCATTAAGTGAAATTTCCCTGCTCATAACACATTTAATAGATATTTAATTTAAATTAATTATTTTGAAGATAACAATAAATATTTACTCATTGACTTTCTAATTAGACTTTAAGTAAAAGTATAGTAAATGAAATGGAACTTGTCTGATACTGCAGCACTGAAAATATCCATTCCAATACTATATCACAATACATTTTCAAAAACAGGGCGAATAAAAATTATTCGTACGTTCGTCAATAACATTTTTCTAATATTCTTTCGCTTGGGATGGGGGATGGGGGGGAGGGCAGAGAGTTAATGGATTATCGTTATTTTTCAAAACCTTGTGAATTTAACGGCTGTCAGCGTTAATGAAACTTTTTTTTTCTTTTCTTTTTTTTGTGAAATTTATGCTCAGGTTTATAACTGCTCTATACATTTGGGGCAAAAAATACAAACATTTACCGCGTTAAATGTTACATTAAAAACTATTATTTTTTACATCTTTTTTGAAGCACTCTAAAAATTGTATGGATTGTCTCCATGCTTAATTTGTATTAAACAAAAATATATTAAATAGAATAGGGTCACTAGGTGATCCTACAAATAATCATAATCAGTAACTTTTTAAAAATATTCCTCGAACTTGTAAGGGGCATTTTGTTAACGAATTTTCGGCGTTAATTTTCGAAATTTAGCAATCGTCAACTGAAACGGTTATTTTTGTGAATATTCAAGTTTAGAACTCATCTCGCATCTACTATATATATAAAACACAAACGGAAATTCCGTTCCGTTCTTTTATAACTCGAGTTCTGCTGAATGAAATTTGATGGAAATTGCACTGTTGGATAGATAATTTTTCAGGGAAAGTTTTAGTATATAACATATAGTTCTACGTAGATTAGTTATAGAATTATGATGGAAAGTTCTGTTATTTTGGACGATAAGGTTACCATAGGTCATTTGTTTGGCCACCATTATCGTTGGCGATAGAATTGAAACGGCTATATCAAAAATAAATGCAAATACATAGAAAAATAATATAAAAATTCTGTTATTTATTTTATTTAAAATCCTCCCCCCCACCCCCGCAAAAACAAAAAAAAAATAGAAAAAGAAAGGAAAAAAAAATATTTTAATGAGGGATAATATTATAAAGCGAAACTATTTAATTTAAACCCCAAAGGAATGTTTGTAATGCTTAAAAATATTTGAAATGCATGATATTAGAACTATCAATATTTGGCGATTTATCGTTTGCGTCAGGTTAACAAAAATACAACTAATAATTGGATTAGGTAAAATATGAGTGACATTTTTTTCTTTCTGTTAATTTGTTTTATATATAACTCCCCTATCATGTGACTTACAGGAGGAACTAGCAGATGTAATTGTAAAAATGACTGCATTTATGAGTTACATGTAATTTGTTTATTTACCATTTTGAATTTACTTCTGTCGCCAAACAATGGGATTTTAAGCCAAAAATGCATCAGCGGGACATCAGCTTGAGTGATATTAGCAATAATAGTGTTTTTCGTGTATACAAGATCATTTTTGAAGTAAATATTTATATTCAAATGCAAATTATGTAAATAGCAGCTATTGCTATAAATATGGGATCAAATATTTCAATTTTAGTGAATGTCTGCCACTCAAACACATATTGTAAAATAATTGAATTTTAGACATTCAAAATTTTACTACGGAAACATGCCGGTTTGTTTTCACCAAACATAGGACTTTTATAGCTTCGAACTCAGATCAGCGAATATTGTCTATTCTTTTATTTATTTATTATTTTTTTAATATATCGCCAATTTCACTTATAGAAATATTCACTGCGTTAAAAGTTAGGAACTAAAGAATATTATTAAGGAGATGTGTGCAATTATGCGTTATTACTATCACAAAAGGCGACATTTTGCAATAAAAATTGCTTACTGAAATAAATTTTCTATGCTCTTTTTAAATTGTCATTTCTTTTTAGTTTTTTTCTGCATATCTCCCCTTCTTTCAGGAAGGTTTTTAAAAGATATTGCACTAATCGTCCGTATTCCGGCCACCTGCCAGTTGGTATTTTTACCATATTGTTTGATGTATTATTTGTGTTTGAAGGTTACTCTGGACAACGATTGAGATTACAGAAGATTAGACGACTTTTGAAATTAGCGATTACTAAATTTATGTTTTTTTTCATTATGAAGCAAAGTTTTACCAAAAAAGCAATGCTTCTAATGTACAGAAAAACTTTTTAATGTCAATGTTGGCAAATGGAATAATTAATATTTGTCGATTTATCATTTCAACCTGGATAAGAAACATGAGTACCTGCAGTTCTGATTAGATAACTTTTCGATCATTATAAAGCATTTTCGACTTACATACAGACCTAGCAGCTAAACATAGTGACAAATGAGTCTTTTTCTGCGTGTTATTATACTCTTTACAGAATTGCAAATAAAATCTTCGGTTTAAGTATTCACCAAGAAGATTTTGACTAAGCATTTTGCATAACTAACTTTATCATTGTCAGTTTTATTTAAGGTATGGAATTTTCTCGATGAAAGATCTATAATTGAATTAACAGCAATTCGACATTATTTAATGGAACACAGTTTGGCGCGTAAATAACTTTGGTTTGTAACTAACTCTGGTACATTAGTAACCATATCGTTTCCAGCACCTCTAATGTTTGACGTCAAACTTGAATATTGAAAAGATTATAGAAGATTAGGAAGATTTTATTGGATTCAAAGTAGAGGTTTATTCTTCTGCCAGAGTTAACCATCGGGTTTTTTTTTTCAAGTTAATGTTACACGAATGCAACTGTTCTAAAAAAAAAAGGAAAGACAGTGAAAAGGGCATCAGTTTAATTTTATTCAAACTATTCAGCTTTAAAAATGCACTTTTTATTTTTCACTATTTTGTTTTAAATATGAAAGTTAAACTCTGTTTTTTATGTGCAAACAATTTATTACATTTTTGGCTGTATTTACACTGCCGGAATCGAAAGATGAAAAACCGTAGTAGACTTGCCAGAAGAGGACGTATATTACGAAATATAACGTAACATAGAGTGAGAAAGTACTTATGTTACCAGTGTATGCGTGATCCAGTTTTGCATTTTTCTTCTTCTAACAAATTTTCCACATTTATAAAATAAAAAATTAAAAGGAGCATTCACAACTTTTTTAAAAGTACAGAAATATTTTAAACGGTCTGGGCATAAGAGGTGAGATTACTGCTTTAGGGCAATATTAATAATGGGCTGCTAAATATATGTGTGAGTGGGGGGACTTGCACCTAGCTAAAAGAAATATTGAATGTTATTTAGTATAACATGAACAAAATCCCACATTTAGCCCCACATTGAAATACTGCATAGTGATGCACATGTGAAGCAATGGACCACACGAACGGGATGGAACAGCGTGCGAAATTACCCATATTTGATTAGCTCTTTTCGACTGCTTGTGGGAGTAAAATCCAGACGCTGATTAGCTGTATAAAAAAAAAAAGTCACCGTGACGTTGGATGACGTCAGAAATGCTTATGGTCCATTAAAATTACATTCTATGCTTAATCCACGGAGACGTCTGTCGGCGTTTCGGCCTACTTATACAATTAAATTGACTTTGTAAAGAGTTTAGAAATTAGCCTAAACTTTTAATTAAATATATTTTTATTTAACCAACTTTTATTTATCTTAATATAGTATCATTGGTTCTCTAATGCATAATTTTCATAACGAATATATATATATATGTGTGTGTGTGTGTATTGTGAGCGATCATGTATATCCAAAACAAGAAATCATAAAATATAGTGTTAATTTAGAGTTTTTCCATTTCAGTTAAGAAGATGAAAACTGCAGAAGTCAAAGATATTACACAGGCATAAGAACAAAAAATGTTTTGCAGAATTAAGGAATTTCAAAAACTGCATGGCAATTTCCTTTTTCGCTATCATTACATATTTACTAAGAATTTTCTAATCAGAACTTCCCTTTTTTAACATTGATAAGATTTTTATAGGGTGCGTTCACAGAACGAACCCCGAGTAACATAGAATAACACATGGGTAACCCGAAGCGTTCAAAGACCGATATCACGTGACATTTTGCGGGTTACCCGTAGCGTTCAGAGCGGGTTACCCGTAGCGTTCAGGAAATTATTCAGGCACTTTACCAGTTGGGTAAAGTGATCACGTGGTTGGGGAAACTGACAATTTAATTGGTCTACCTTTAACAGGACTATGATATAAATGGTCAATGTCGCTACGGTGGTTCCTGCAATGCTCCTACGATCAAAATGTAATGGTAGATTGGTTGACGGAAGTTTTTGATTGTAAACATGACCATGACTTCACCCAAAAGAGTTCACAGCCCTCTTAACCCATCTTTACAATGAGAAATTCAAAAGATGTCATTCCCCAATTATACGAGTAACACGCGTTGCTGTGAACTCATTAAAAGAAAATAAATATTTAATAGCCGTTCTTATTATGTAAATATTTAGAATAGAATTTACTATAAAACACTTTTTAAATCCTGGAAAATAAAAGAAACGGATTTCGTTTATAGTTCTTATTGTTAATTTATTGGTGGTGGTTATATACTAGAATTACACCAAGAGTGCTACGAAGCCAAAGCACCAGGCACGAATCCGAATAAAAGTCTTTAAAAGTTAAATAAGGATTTTTTTTTTCGTCCTGACTGTTCACGAATCGAAAAAATACTCAGAAAATCTTTTCCCGTATGTACAGTCGGCCAAGAAAAAAACATTGAATGTTTCTCAGTTATTACACGAACAAAACTCCAGCTTTAACCCCTCACTGCATAGTGATGCACATGTGAAACTATTAAAATTTCATTCAATGCTTAATCCGTGGAGACATCTATCGCAGTGGCGCAGGCACGGGAGGAGCTAAGGTGGCTGAAGCCCCTCCCAGACCCCGAGGTTAGACCAACGATTTAAAATTTTCTAAAATTATGATTTTTTTTTCTTCTTCTTCTTACAGTCCTTAGAAAAACGGAAATTTTGGGAAATATTAATTTTGCTTCAGAATATTTCATATTTTAAAATTTTCTTTTAAAATTAAAAATATGAACACATTTATTATATACTAATTAAAAATCTTTTAATTATTCTCATATTCATAACTGCTATAATATGAAATGAGGCCGAATATTCAAAATAGTTTTAAAATAGCTTTATTTTGCCTAAATTTAATTGACTGTGGCCTGATCATTCATCTGCAGTTCAAAAGTATCACTCAAATTCAAACTGGCCTCCGGTTGCCGAAATTTTCAGGTTCCAAGAAAAAACGGAAATAGCCATTTGAATGGAAATTACGCGTTCTTTCAATTTATATTAAAAAATATACTTGGGGATCTTCTTCATATTGAAACTGTACCAATCTCTGAAAGTTTCAATATGAACCAACCACTAATTTTCACACCATATTTGGATTTTTGTGGCAAATTTTACCTTAGACACCAAACAGGAAAGCATTTGGTCCAGTAGTTTAGGAATTATGATGATTTAAAGCTTGCAACTCGTAATGTTAAAATCATTTGTAAACGTTCCAAAACAGTTTGCAATGCGGGCAGTTTTTTAAGCATAACTCAATAATAACTCAATAGAGACATGGAGGAATGAGCTGTAATTTTGAAGTTTTTAGAAATTGATTTTTGTTCAAATATTTTCACATTGAAATTCACATATATATATATATATATATATTCAAAAATTAATTTCTGAGAGTATTTTCGGAATACATTTAAAAAAATATATATTAATTGTAACTTATGAATTTTTAAATAGAAATCTATTTCAAGATGATTCAAATATGTTATGTTCGTCATATTTTAAAAAAGAAAATCGAATTTGAAAACATCTACTCCATATTACTATATATGGGAAGAAATCTGAGTTTTGCCATAATTTTTCTACCGAAAATCCGTGGCATTGTATTCATGGGCGGATCGCTGGTTTCAATGTAAAAGAATAAGGAGTTAACTCTCCATTATATTGCGGAGCTCCAGCTGCATCAAAGAAGTTATATTAGATTGAATTTGTTTGACTATGTCCTACACCAACACATCGTACAAGATACACGTCTTGAGTAGCGTCTACACCGCGCCTCCTCAGAACGGCTCTTATCACAAAAGTTATGTATCAGAAAGCAAATTTTTCCCCATTCACTCTCTATTCCTCCGGATGATTTCAAATGTCAATGCCAAAAACCGTATCTTAAGTATTTTTCCGTATTTTCCCCATTTATATCTCCCTCTTAGTTGTGTTATACTGTGACCTTCGATACTCCGAGTATCGAGTACTTCCGAGTATCTTCGGAGTATCGAAGGTCACTGTTATACACCAGTCACCATCACAAATGCACTCGATAAATCCCCTATTCAAAGGGAAAATATTTTTACTTGTTCAATTGGTAATGAATTAATACTACACGATTTATAATATTTCTGTAAATACAACTTTTAAAGATTCAAATAGCGCGGGGGGGGGGGGGAGGGGGGGGATTTCGGCATGTGAATATTAATAATAAGAATATTAATTATTGTTATTTCAAAATAGTAATGTAAGGAAAAAGGGGTAAAACAGATATTTTTTTTTTTTTTTTTTTTTTTTTTTTACAGGGGGCGGGGTAGTTCAGTTAGATGATTATTTAATTCATCATTACTAGAGTTTCAAATTGGGCAGAAAAATAATTAAGTATTAAGGATCTTCAATACTGTTTACTTCATGTACTTTGTACAGGGGAGGGAAATTGAAAGAGGGCAGAAATTTTCGGGGGGGGGGGCAGGGAGAATTAAAATGAGCGATTTAATCTGATTTATTGGTAGCAGATTGTTCAAGGCCATGTTTTTCTCTTGCATGTTTTAATAGGTTACTATTTGTGGAATAGTTTTTTCCACATTCTAAACAGGTAAAGTTCACATTAATTTTATATTTTCAAAAGATGAACCACTGAGCAGTAATATCAAACTTAACGTACGTAACTAACAAATGCAGCAGAGGGTCTACATTATAACTAATTATAAAGTATTTTATCCGTAAGCAATCTTAAACCGAAACACAATACAGTAAATAAAAGCCGGTTATCACAAAGAGAAATAATAATTTTTCAATAAGCCGCTATTATCTGATCATAAACCAAATGGACGAGTCATAAATAATAATTTCCCTAAGCATTTGAGGAAAGAGGGGGAAATATCCCTGTTTAGAGATATATCCCGAGTTTCAAGAAAGGCAAATTTTACGGATTTTACACTAAGTCCTACCATTAGGAATCGTCCTGTCAATGCATGCTAGTTGGAATTGCTGCGGTGCATATAAAGCGTTACAAAGGGCGCGGTATACTGTATACGCTCATTGACTAAACCGCCATCAGGTGAGCAGCCGTTGTGACACGTATTCTTTAGTGAAAATTGATTTACGACATACGGAGTTATAAGTTTTTTTCTTAAAAAATATTTCTTTTACTATTTCTGGTGTGAGAGTATTAAAGAACTTTAGAAATTATATTATATTTTTAAACACACTTTTGTAAATATTTAAGACAGTATATAGAGATTTCAACAACTTAGATTTCCATAGAAAAGCACGGTAGTAATATTAAACAAATTCCGTAACATATTTCCCTTAAAGGTTTATTTTTATAAATGTGGAATTTACACATCTATTTTAAATATTCGTTAAAAAGTTTAAAAAAAAGGTTGGAATACTTGTAAATAATAAATACATTTTTATCTGTAATAAATTGTTAACTTACGTATAACATAATGTTAACGTTATGTTCGCATTAGGCCGTGACTACGCTGCCGGCTGGTAGGTTTTTAAGGCATTGGGACTCCGCTGCCAACCTACGAGTTTGATCGGTAGAGCGCCCTCTATCGACTGCCGACTGGTCTGGAAATCGGCTGGCCAACCGGCAATATAATATTTTTTTGTTATGTTAGACTTTGCAACTGGCTGGTTTAAAGAAGCACAGACAAATATATTTAGTTTGACATTAGAGATTAATACAATGACTATTGCTATGTTATTTTGCACTGTGCTTTCGATTTCTTTGTAAAGATGGATTAAATTTAATTTTAATTAAAAAATTGAATAATAAAATTTAAATCAAAAATTTAAATTAAAAAATACATTGAATAGTATTATTTTAAAAAGTATTAAATATAGAAAAATATTATCTTAAAAAATATTAAACATTAAAAATTATTATTTAAAAAAATTAAATATAAAAAAATTTGTATTGAAATTTTAATATTTTTTTTAATTAAAATTTTACATTATTTTTACTTAACAAAATGAAAAATTTTCCCTTCAAATTTGTAAGTAAAATTTTAATATCCACCAAAATAACAAACTGAAGGGCTGTATGAAACTATAGTTTAAAAATTGTCTGATTTTAATACTACTCAGCACTAAATTTATTAACTTAAAGAATTAACTTTTAATATCTAAGTTTTAGCAAGCATTTTCTACACTTGAAAGTTTCAGCTAACTAAAATATGTTGTTTAAAACTCCATAAGAAAAAAGTAAATTAAAAATTCTATAAAATGTTGCAAAATAATCGAATAAAACTCCATAAGATGAAAAGTAAATTCGAAATCGTATTAAATGTTGCAAAATAGTTCATTAAAACTGCATAAGAAAAAAGTAAATTCAAAATTGTATTAAGTGTTGCAAAATAGTTGATTAAAACTCCATAAGAAAAAAGTATATTCAAAATTCTATTAAATGTTGCGAAATATTTGATCAAACAGGGGATATTTTAAATGTTTTTTATCCCCTTAACAGGTTTGCTCGAACACCGCTCGGGCAAGCAAAGTTTGCTTGCTTCGTTGCTAAACGCTTTTGGATACCACTTTTTTATCTATCATCCACTTTTTTATCCGCTTTATATAATGGCAGACATTTTTCGATTATATAAGGAACATATTTTAGTACGTAAAAAGTGGTGTTTTGTCGCTATTTTTAGTTTATTGTGTCATAAACGAAAATGTTAAGAGGTTAATCAGACACCCCCCCCCCCCCCTCCTGGAAATCCACCCACAAAATAAGTATATAAGAGCCAGACACATTAAAAATTTAGGTTAAGCTCTAGTATCTTGGCCGATTGCCTTGACAGAATCTATTTCTGACCGGGAGTTTCAGGGTCAAAGGTTGCAAGTACGTACAAGTGCGTAATTGGCGAGCGAACATTCCGCCAAATCCCGGAAATAGGGATCTGCACAGTACAGTTTACTACTTTAAATCGTAGCGTGTGCTTGTATTTGAGGTTGATCAGGCTTTTTGTCTTTCAGCTTTATTATTATATTTAGATTATAATAATAATTAATTACAATTAATCAACCAATTATTAATCTAGATATACAGGGTGTCCCAGGATTATTGGGACAAACTTTAAGGGGAGGTAGGGGACATCACAAGGATTCAGATTTGCATAGCAACCCATGGTCGGAAACGGCTTCGTTCCCCGTTAGGTGGTGTTGTTCACAATAGCATTGAAGCACCTCTAACATCTGCATATTATCGCATCTTTTTGTAAGAGGTGGTACCAAACTTATACTTGACACTATTCCACCACATCACTTTCATACCTCTATAAAATAGGGATCCTACATTAGAGAGAGATTGGACATTGACAAAAAGTCCGCCATATTAGTTACAAAGCAGATGGAACGCCGTTGAACGCAATGCATTTTCATCCGCGTCCAACACTTTTTATTCTATTAAAATCACCAGAAATTCATTTCATATGCCTTCACAGAGTCATTCAGAACATAAACATAAGCACAATTCCGTTTTAATGAATAAGAATTCTCAGAAAATGCTTTTTTTTTATTCGGCTGAATTGCAGGGTTAACATTTCGGGACTTTACATTATGCTTAAAATAATCGAATTTGATTATAAACAAATATTAAAGTTTTTTTTTTTTTTTTTTTTTTTTTTTTTTTTTTTTTTTTTGGGGGGGGGGGGGGGTTCACTTAAAATAAACATTTTAATTTATGCATAACACAAGAAATGCTACATAATGTAATTTTTTGTAGTGTGGGTATTTATGTTTTACTTTCCTCTGTTTAAATGGTCATGACTCATGACATAGATTAGTTAGGTTACTATTTTAAGTAAATAAATAAAATTTCTTAGAGGGAACTCTTTTAATTTTATAAGGTTAAAAATATATCATTTAACTGCAATAAGAAATTTAAAAAAAATACGGAAATATTCAGAGAAGTATAAATTTTTTAAACTTATTCCTAATATACTTTCTTTATTAATGTATTTACATTAATAAATTTAGATAGTTTTAAAGAAACTAATTGGTTGTATGAAATTAAAAAGCTTCAATTCTCTAGAATAATACACTTTATAATACTAAGTATATCTAAATATGCAAAAAAAAAAAAAAAAAAAAAAAAAAAAAAAAAAAATACATTCCGAGAAATTGAATAAAAAAATTTACACACATATGCTTAGTAATGTTTATTTATATAGAGGTTTATATATTGTGAATTTATACATTTTTGCAATTGTCAGAGTCAGCGCTTTTATATAAGACATTTTTTTTATGCGGAAAATTTAAATGCTTATGTCTTGTGCTCTCAAATTCCGCGGATATTTAAAAAAAGAAATTATTAAAAAATGAACAGTTTAACAATTTATTCAATTATTCCTTATAATTTATAAACAATTTCATATTTTAAAAAGAGTGCACTATATACAATTTATTCTGTATTACGTTCTTAAAATAAATGTTTCAAAATGTAAACAGAAATTCATCGCCAACAACGTTTGCCAATTACCGCCAACTGTGTCAAACTTCGAAACTCCAAATTATTTACACGTTTTGCTCTCTCACTACAAAAAGATTTAAATCAAAATCAGTTTTAAAATGTAAAACAAGAGACGCAGAAACGAAATTGGTTTGTTTGTGTTACTCATTTCGACAGTTATTATTTAATGAGACTGTTTAAAGTTGACCGCATTCACAACAATTGAACTCTGACAATTTAAAATATGTTACAAAATAAATAAACATTACTAAATATTAAAAAGTAACTATAAACAACAAAAGAAAATTATCTATTAATAGTGTAGTAGGTCTTGATACAATCTTTAAAATGTTGAATCTTTAAAATCCAAATTTTCTTCAGAAAGCAATACCAGCGTATACATACGACGTAACTAAAATGGCGGATTTGTCAAATCTGCCGGCGACGCAATGTCCAATCTCTCTCTAATGTAGGATCCCTACTATAAAAGGGTTGGTGCTGCCATCTTTCGACACTTTAATGAGTATCAAAAACATATGGATACATAAATAAATTATTTCATGTTCGTTTCCTTTCTAAATTCAACTCTCCCAAATGTGTTTGGCGTAAATAATATTGCATGAGAAATAATAATTTTAGCTTTTATTTTTTTATTTAAAAAAATAAATAAATAAATAAAAATAAAAATAAATAAATATTCTTTTAAAAATCTTGAGAAAAGTCAATTTAATAATGAAAGATAGATTTTCGACGAAAAAAAAAATAATGACTCAAATTTAGAATTTGTTTTCAAGAATTTGACTTATGCCTTAAATAGTTTCAATAATATACTGAGAAAACAGACAAAGAAAAAGTCAGTATCACAAATTATTTTGTTCTACAATCTTGTTGATTTTCTATAAAGCTGTAACATTAATCTGGTGCTGCCATCTATTATTCTTACTTTAATAGAACTCACTGTTTCCTCTTTTGTAGGAGTTTTCGACCTTTTTCTCGGAAGTCGTTTGCCATGATCCATTCCGTTATTCCATAAAGTAATTTTCACCTCATTTAGTCACAAACTTTCTGTCATTAAAAAAGGCATTTTTTCTTTACCAGAAAAGTAGTGGCTTAGTGGCCTGCGTGTAACTATGTTGTTTTCTTTTAACATGCAAAACTATGTTCTCATACAGCTGAAACATTGATCAGAAAACACAAGTCAAAAAAATAATAATAATAATAATAATAATTTAAAAAAAGAAAAGAAAGGAAGAAAAATAGAATACAGAATTTACAATAATGCAAAATTCTAATTAAAAAAAAAAAATAGCAACACAAAATTTGAAATGAAATCTGGCATAGAATACTGTAATCGTGTTAAACATTTACCATGGGTTGCATATTCTCGGCAACAGTTTAGCTACAAAAATGTATTCCAGGATTTAGAAAAACCAGAATTCTCCTCAAAAGGCCCAGTTAAAAAGTAATTTTTTGGCCCTACAGTTTTTGAAAAATGAAAGATATTTGAATGTCATCGGGGTACTTAGAATGGTAAGAGATATGCGCAGACATGGGTACAAATAATACTTAGGACTAATTTATTTCAAAAAGTAACAAAATCATTTCAGTCTCGTTAGGGCGTTTTATAAACGCGTTGCTCAGAGAAATCCCATCCGTCGTACCACTCTGGCGAACAGCTATAATTGGTTGGTTAATTTATAATGGCCGATTATCTACACGATTGATATAGATCCTAGGGTGGAGCGCCCTCCGTGGGAGTCTTTCTAAGGGATCCTAATCCACATTTACGGTAAGGTTCGAAGAAAACCACGGAAAACTCCGAACGGCTATGTTGACGAGCGCGACAGGGATTTGAACCCAGCACCTCCCGTCAACCAGCTTTGAGAGCAGAACCTCTCAGCCACTGGTGGGGCACGGACAGCTCTGATGCTAAGCACTTAAATTATTTATAAAATGAAACTCCGACAAAATAATTACATTAATATCAATAACAAAGTAATATAAAACAATTTCCTCACTCCCAGATGCTACTTTGTCCCAGAATAATTAAGATTGAAATGTATTTATTTATTTTTCTTTATTTATTTTTTTTCTTTTTGGAGGTATGGATGCAATCTGTAAATGAGGCAGATTTTAATGTTCTCATTTAAAAATGGTTAATAATAAATGGTCAATAATAAATGGTCAACAAGAATGGTCAATAATAAATATTATTCATTTTATAACGAACAAACTCGCACATTTAACTCAACACTGCATAATGATGCATATGTAAAATATTTAAAATTTCATCTGCACTTAATACACGTCTGTCCACTTATACAAATATAAATATACCTGTGGACCCGTGCAAGGATTTAACACTGCAGTCTAATATTTTTTTTTTTTTTTTAGCAATATCTAATATTTTTTAGATGCAGGTTTAATTTTCTAAGGCCAAATTAAGGATTAAAAATATCTGACACCAACATTAGTCAAGTCAGAATATCACCAAATTCATTCCATCAAAGTTACACAAGCAACTGATCGAAGATAGGAGAGATAAAAATAAATTATCAATCGTATTTTAACTGCATTAGAGGATGACATAATCTGTTTTGAAAAAAAAAAAAAAAAATGGAACAAAGAAAAATAAATTTAGCATTTGAATTTCAATTATGCTTTTTAATCATAAATATAAAATAAACCTGTGCAGCAACTATGTCCCACTTTATCTTTATTGTACTATTTATTTTTTTAATAATCATTGTTGAGCGAGCACGGTGTAATGCGGTATTTTATTTTTGTGGCAATACTAATTTGAGGAAAACCTTTCATTTTATTTATGAAAACATTGCTGATTTAATTTTTAATTAACTGCACATGTTTTATTGAAATATAAGTGTTACTATGTCAGAAGTCTGTTCAAAATCCTTTCATATGGTATCTCACTTATCGTTCTGCATTTTGTATTTGCTTAGAAAATAGAATGTTGACTACAGGAATAATATATAGGATATATATTTTTATGAAAAATTTGAAATTTAAACAAGTCGAACATGTAGAAATTATATTACATACAGTTTTCTTCACACTATGTATATATTTTTTAAGATACTTCGATTGCTTCAAAATAAGAGATCAATCTGACCAAAAGCAAAAGGAAAGCCATTTCCAAAACATTGAATATCACGGAGTATTGTACTGCGAAGAAATATGGAATGTCGTACAATTTTTAGAGTAAATTTTTATCGCCCGTATATATTGATAACATTTGAATAATTTAATAACTCATAACTTTGTATAACTATGCAATTAATAAATGTACAGTTAAAAAGAAATTTTTATCTTCATTATTTCGGAAAGAAAAATTGAGTAAATAATAGGTCATTCACCAGGAACTAATTTTGCAAAAATCGCAAAGAGTGACTTTAATATAACTTGATATATGAATGGTACAAAAATTCTCCTTTTTTGCAAAAGATTTTTAATAAATTTAAGCGGATTTGATATTTTGTTAATTGACAAAGTTATGAATTTTTTTCTTCTTAAACCCCTCCCCGTTGAGGCCATTTTTAATGATATCAAAAATCTGTCATACATAAATTGTCGGCCCTTTTCCTAGAAGTAATAATAACTTTAAAAGAATTCGATACGTATCATAATTAAGACGTTATGGGTTTTTTTCTGTGTTCACAAAAACACCCCCCTCTACCCCCCCCCTGGTTCGATGTTGCCCATTAACGAACTTGACCGATATTTTATGCCCCTTGATTTTATGCATCAGTTTGGAAGAGATTTGTGCAGAATTATTGAAGTTATCGAGTCCATAAAAAAGTTATATAGATAGATAGATAAAGTTTTGAACTGGGGTGGTTTTGGGGTCTGGGAGTCATGATAGGCGTAGATCTGCAAAAAGTTTCTAGAAATTCCAACATAGGGGAGAATGTAATAAGTATTACTTACAAAATCTAACTAAAAATTAAAGTATTGGCTGCTATTTATATAAAAATCGTTTGTTATGTAAATCTGTAAAATATTATTTTTGTAGCTTCTTATTTTAATATTATAGTAATTTTAATATATTTTTGCAACAGATTTAAAACAAAAAATAAGTAGATTTGTCAATTCTGTAGTATATTCTGTATAATATATTTATTCCTCAATAAATCTATACTATTAAAATCCGTGCGCGTATCTTTGTAACCTCAAAAACTTGGAAACCACAGGGCGCAAGGATACGAAATTTGGCACACGGGTTGATGGTAGGGGGGGGGGGGCATGAACGATTAGGGCAAAAAATTCGAAAATTTTAAATAGATTTTTGATAGATTAAATATTAATTAAAATCCATCCACAAAGAGATCTCATCAAAAATAAGCTTTTTTATCTTTGGATGGTTGGTTGTATAAAATCTCCGCAGAAGGAAGAAATCGAGGTAGGAGTGTTTAAATTCGATGGATCAGAGATTATATGATACGTAAACAATCAACTTAATTATTAACCGTTTCCTAATGCTAAAAACTTAATTTTGAAAGATATTACCAACTTAATGAATGATAATTATCTGGGTTTAATGGTTTTTTTACATGACATATATTAGTATCATAGAGATTATTAATACAGAAAACTTTATTTAACAGATTATTTGTTAAATTTTCGGGCATGGGGAGGGATGGGGGTAAACGAACATGCTTTCTAAGAAAATTTTGTCTTGAAGCGTTTCATTGTATTACATTAAAACTGTAAATCGAAGTTTTATTTTAGCTTGAAACGTTTCGCATTCTAACACTACTTATCATACTCAGTGAACCTTGTCAGTTGTCTACGTCCTTTCGGTTTTCTAAACTAATGATGTTAAACAGTAAAAGTGTTAAGGCGGTTCTCAAATTCTATGCTCAACAACGCGAAACTTTCTGATACATTTTCTGATTCATTTTTTAACGTAAAGGCATAAAATTGGCAAACCTGATTATTGAAGCGATTTAGGATCGAAATGTGTTTTTCATTTATTTTCCTTATAAATAAATTACCTATCGAGTTATAAGCGATAATTGTCATCATGACATTTTCTTTTTTCTCGCTCCAGAAACTCGGTTGAAAACGCCAAATTTAACAGTATTTTCTGAAAGATGTTCGGCCTATATCAAAAAATTGCTATTCGATTTCAAAGTTTTTGAATAAAAACACCTGCCAATTTTATGCTTTTCCGAACAAAAATCAATTAAAAAAACGTGTCTGAAAGTAGATTCTTTGAATTTGAGAACAGAATTCAAACCCTCAGCTAGGAATTATCATTTGTTTTCTTTTTTCTTTCTTTCTTTTCTTTTTTTAGTCGGCATATGGGCGTGGGAAGGCACAGCTGCAATATCATTCTTTTAAATAAAATTATTTGAATAGATCTTTTTCTATCTACTGCGGATGGTGAGAGCTCGTTCTCCCTCACTCCCCGTTATGCCTAAAGTGTTGATAAAAATTAATTAATAATTTTGAAAAAAAAAAAAAGGTATATATTGTATTACAGTATTATTAAATTACATTATATTATTACTTTATATTATTATATTATATTATTATATTATTTATTATATTATTTATATTATTATATTATATTATATTGTATTATATTATTATATATTATATTATTATATTATATTATTTTATATTATATTATATTATATTATAATTATATTATTACTATACGAACTAAGAGACTGACTCCGCAAGTGTATTTTTTTTTTAAATGTGGGTGGTGGGGAAAAGAGAAGACAAAGAGTGAAATATTGGAAGAAATTGCATAATTATGCTAATAGTTTTAACATGACAATGTGGGACTCTCTCTCTCTCTCTCTCTCTCTATATATATATATATATATATATATATATATAGAGAGAGAGAGAGAGAGAGAGGGAGAGAGAGAGAGAGAGAGAAAATCTCTGGTAGGTTTTATTTATTAAGATGTTACATATATGTCTGTGAGTGTATAAATATAATTGGAGATATCGATTTCGAATTTTAAGGATGTTTAGAAACGAGTTTCTTTCTTTTTTTTCTTCCAACTGGACAACAACAGTCAGTAATGCAACTTTACGTTAGCCACATGTGTTAAACATCTGACATATACCTTAGGTATATGTCACCTGACTTATAATTTTAAACCTGTTTCTCATAACTATTCTATCAGCTTAACTCTTTAATAGTATGAAAACTGGATATCAGCTATAAAGGATCAGGGTCCATAAGCCGTGTTTTTGGCCCATAAAATAAGACTATAATTCGATTTTGTTATACTGACTTAATTATTTAACTTTTTTAATATTACAAGGTTTATCCTGTACGATTTCAACAATATTTGTTGCATTTTGTTCGTATTTATATAACTTACACAAGCTCAAAGTTCGCATTATTCAGTTTTTGATGAAAAATACGCAATTTCTCCTAATTTTACCTCAATTTTTAATATATTTTTAAATATTTTACTATAAGCGCAGCTTTGCAACACTTTTATTTTTACATGTATTGTACATTTTGATGTATTTTATAATATATGTAAAGAAGAAAGTGTTGCACGATTGCGCTCATATAAATAAATGAGTTCAATTAGGAGAATTGCGTACTTTTCAAAAACTACGAATGATACGAACTTTGAGCTTGTGTAAGTCATATAAATCCGAACAAAATGCAAAAACTATTGTTGAAATCGTACAGGATAAACCTTCTGATATTAAAAAGTGAAATAATTAAGTCAGTATAACAGATTCGAGTTTTAGTCTTATTTCATGGGCCAAAAACACGGCTTATGGACCCTGATCCTTTTATCTGTTGCTTATTTCGTATTCTACCTTTCATTTTTGGCTGATTAAAGATAATAGATTTTAGAATTTTTTTTTCGTATCTTAATTTAAAATTACTTTACATAAAATATAAATGGGAATTAATGTGGTTCTTCAAGATTAAACATGGAGCAATGAAAGATACATATCACAAACATATCAGTTTAAACCTGATTAGAAATAGATTTGTATTACTTTAAAAAAAATTGTGAATGAAAAAAAAATATATTGTGCTTTAAAAAATAAGAAAAAGTTATAGGTGATGTTAAATTGCAACAATATATATATATATATATATAGATATATAGATATATATATTTATTTATTTTTTCCTTTCAAAATATTTTAATACTCAAGATTACATTCTGAGATCAAAAGATAGTGGAAATGGCACATGTTATCCTAATTTAAATGATAACCATCTGTAATAGTTTGTAAATTAAATTCAATGTTTCAAAAAGACACACACACACACACACACACACACACACACACAAAAAAAAAAAAAAAAAAAAAAAAAAAAAAAAAAAAAAATCCCTGAAATAAGGCTTCTGGAAAAGCGCAGTCCTAAAATAATTTTATGTCACCGAAATGAGTGCTATATCGGAAGTATGGCAATAAAATTAAGCGAAGGCAATCTCAGTATTTCACTCATTATTTTCTAAATCTTTTCGGAAGAATAACCAGCGTGCTCAGATAGATTTTAGTTTTTCCCCCGACTCTCAAAGCAAAATTCCCTAGATTCTCAAATCACGTGGCTTGAGAAGAATTCTGTATTTTGGCTAGCACTGTTTTAAATGACAATAAACAGTAAAAAGACAAGTAAACAGTAAAAAAAAATAGCAGATCGCAAAATAAATAAATAAAGATTTTGTCCACATAAATGTTTACAAATTTGTTTGTAAAAATACATAAACAGAAAAAAAGTCAAGGTTTATAGGTAGAAAATCGAAATAATGTGTAGCTCCGCCCTAAATCAATTCCACTTTTACGTTTTTAGTATTTTTTTTATATACATTTGTAAATGCATACGTGTGATACCAATCGCACAACTTGATGCTAAGTAAATATATGTGACACGATCAACCATAAGGAATATTTAACACATGCAAATATGTGTTAAAAAAAAAAAAAAAAAAAAAAAAATCAGAATGAGGCATGGGTACGTTTTTAACTTCTTAAGAATGTCTATCATCGTTTTTTACACAATATTTCACTGAAAGAAATTGTAAAAAAAAAAACTACCAAATTATAATTCTTTAATATCTCTAAAACATATTTTTAATTTATGAGATACGGTACAATCATTTTTAAGAAAGAAGGTATTTTGCAAGATTCAAAATTAAGATATTTTTCTCTCTAATAATATTAATACAATTTACATCTGTATTGAAATCGTACCGCGGAGACGATGCTCTGTTTACTTTATAAAACTAGATTTTGTGCACTGGTGTTATTATTCTGAACGAATACATATCATAATAATGACGAAGGGCGGAGTTTAAATATAAAAACCAGCGAGAACGGAGTTAACCAAAGAGTTACTTGAAAACAATAATTTCCCCCATCCTTTTACTTCCTCTTCCAGGTCAAGTCAATCACGATGACACACGTCAAACCTTTCTGAAAATTCAAAGAGGAGGACTCAGCGCCGTTTAGGTGCTCACTCGACATTTGGATGACTTATTTTCGGAAGGTTTAGTTTCAAAACAGCATATTTTATTATTAAAAAATATATCGTTAGATCTTACTGGTGTGTGTTGTATTTTTGTATAGCGTCAGGATTTATTGTTTATTCGAATAGTACATACAAAACGCAAGCATTATATTAGATAGGAAGACGTTTTAGCTGAGATTTTTTAAATATGACAATATGTAGGGTGAGCACAAACTCTTGCCGTGATTATAAATTTTTATTATGCGAAAACTATTATAATTAGACCCATGTATGTTTGGATATATTGTAGGTACTATTATAAAGTTTATAATAAGATAGCATACTTCATGAAATTTCAACCTTCGTGCTCTTGGTAGCTCGGAGAATGTCAATGGTGTAATATAGTCCAAGTGTTAAAATTGCATCTGTAAAAGTACACACAGAATCTTTTATATTAGCCTTCAATTCTTCGACGAAAGAAAAAAAAAATCAAGGGAGTTATGTCAGGAGAGCGTGGAGGCCATGGTGTTGGTCCATGCTTTCAAATCCTCCCTCACTGGAAATTTTTCGTCTAGGAACTCACGAACTATTCAATCAAAGTGATGTATGGTGTGCTCCATGTTTCGGATAAATAATCCATTCAACGGTTATTTTGTAATGCATTTTTCTTAATTTAAGACTTTGTGCTCAACATGTTTTTTAAAATTTCTCTCTCGAAACAAAACATCCTGAAAATAATTTAATACATGAATGAAAATACTTTTTCCAAGTCGCATAAATTTATTTTTTTGTAGAAATTTGTGTAAATCAATTTTAAAATGACAAATCTTCAGAATATACATTCTCATCTAAATATTTTAACGTTTTATTTACTCATTCGACAGGCCCATTTAGTGCAACATAAAAAAAATGTATATTTTGGGAACAGCTTGTATATACCCTTAACCTTCCGCTATAATTTCTTTTAACTTGGAGCCAAAAAGTATTTTTCGCAATGTAGAATTAACCATCAAATAAGTGAATTACCACCATGTTAGGCTTAAAGGATGTGGAATTTATTAAAATAAAACAAATGAATGAAACAAAAGCGAAAATACGTTTCTTACTACTTAAATTACTAGAAAAAATCGTTTAAATTAAGAGGCTTATTCGTGTTTGTGAAACAAATCCAAAATGCTTCTCTTATGAAGAGGGTGTGGAGGAGGGGATTGTAATGAAAAAAAATGTATATACATGAATATTCTGTGAAATTTAATATTAATATATTTCAAAATTTCAGAATTGTTGGTAAAAAGCATAAATATAAAACTTTATAAGCAATATTTTCAAAAATTAAAATGATCTCAAATACTGCGAATGCTCCGATTGTATTACTAGAAACAACAAACCTTTTTTTCATCTTTTAAAAACACTTTTGCTTTTAAAAACACTTTTTTACTTTCAAAACCAGAACATTAAAAAGTTTTTATTATCTTAAAACAAAATAAACCTTTTTCATCTTTTAAAATCAAACCAAATAGTTTAATTGCTCCGGTCACAAAAAAAATATACACGTCTGATAAAACACATAATCTTAAAACAGCAAACTCTTTATACATCGTTCAAAACATTTTTTTTAACTTTTAAAAACACTTTTTGACTTTATTTTTAAAAATACTTAGTTTTATATCAACTTAAACAACATTTTTTTAAAAACATGATTTTTTTTACTTTAAAAAGCCTTTTTTTAAAAACTTTTATAAACACATTTCTTACTTTTGAAAACATTTTTCCCATCATTTAAAAAGGATTTAATTAAATCAGAAACAAAGTTCAAGAAAACAAATTAAATGTTTTAAGGAAAAAGAAATTTAACCTGACCACGTGTAGAACCTCTTCCAAAAATATTTCAACTTACCCGCTTCAAAGTTAAAAATTTTTGAGGTTGACAAGAACAATGCTTGTCGACTAATTGCTTTTGCAAAAATTGGCACAAAATAAAAGGCAACAGATTAGGGGTTATACGCAAGGATAGCCATATTTTGATCTAATTATTGTATTTACATGTAGTTTGCGCAATGTTATTAAAAATTATGTAATTTTTAATCTAAGAAAAGAAAATATATGATATTTTCGAGGCTTTTGTGCACCAGACCACATTAAAAATTAGGATTTCAATATACAATTGAGGCTTAGGCAGTTATATGTCATTTTCTGGACAACTTTGCCAGAAAATGTTGTACTCATATTACTATCAATCATAGTACATCATCAATGTACTCATATTAACACATTTAACGCCAACAACAGATTAAGAGTTTTCCCAATTGATTGAAATCTACCACCACTTCTTATTAGTCGCTAATACCGAATACGCTTTGTATGAGATGCCATTTAATGAGTCAAACATTTCCATTCAAAAATCGAAAGTAGTGGTAGATATCCGAATAAAAATATCCGCTAAATTGGCAATATGTGTTTTGTCTGAGCTAATACTTATATTCCATAGGACTTTTCACTGGTTTAGTTCCGCCTCCGAAATTTTGTTATTCTGAAAAATACACATGTGAAAAAAATATACTAAAACTTTCGAAATCCATGCAAAATATATTTTTAGATGTAATTAGTTTTTTTTTTCCTCGGGTATTATAGAGAATCAACATAATAAGCAGTTTAAAGAAGAAATGTCAACTCAAAAATATGTAACCTGGATTTAAAAATTGTGGCTTAATTTTGCAAGATTAAATTTGTCGTTCGATATCAAAACTTTTTTTATTATGTTTTTTTCAAATTAGCAAATAAATTTTATTCAATATAAAGCATTATTTAAAATTAATAATAATAGTTTAATTATAGACTTTCTAATTCACAATCAAACTGTTGTGCACTTTCGTCAATTCAAACATTTCTAGTCCCCTTAAGTGATGATAATTTCAATGAACTATAAAGACTTATGAGATTTTATGTCATTTTGTTGCCAACTTTGGACGTTAACCCATATTAAAAAATACAAAACGCCAATAATATAATTTTTTATTCAGAAATTTATTTAATTTGACATTTAATAAGTCAAAAATTAGAATTCGAAAATAGTCTATATTTATAAAAAAAATCTCTCCTAAATTGGCAACACTGCTTTTAATGTGTTTTTTTTCTCAGATATCACTTACATATAAAAGAAATTTGCTTTTGTAAAGCTCCGCCTACGGAAAGTTATTAAGCAGAATAATGCACACGTGCTTTCAAACCATCTGGAAAGAAGTAATGTATTCTTCTTGTTCATTTCTTCACAAATATTAACATCTGAAACTTATATAAATTCAGAAATATTTAGAAATTTATTATCATTTAGGGCAGACCGGGGTGATTCTTGGTCACTTGCAATATGGGATGATTATTGGTCAATTAAATTTTCATTAATACTAATGATAGAATCAAAAGAAAAAAAATACTGGATGTTAGACAATTTCATTGTTATTCAGTAACACAAACGATTTTTTGGTTCAAAACATAACTTAATGAGAAAAAACATTTTAACTAGACATATGTATGAAACTTGAGCAAAAAATAAGGGATTACAAAATCATGCTTTTTTTTTCATAAGGTGGCTGTAATATGACATTTAGCTACATGATGATCTAGAAGGGCTATATAGAAAGAGAAATATGCATAGAATATGTATGTATGCATATGAACACTGTATGAGTTTATACATTAAGGAAATAGAGGGCGAAACATCACCCTATATACATGGGGTGATTCTTGGTCAACATGGGGTGATTTTTGGTCATGTAATTTTAGCTTAAAAATTATTTATAAACTCACAAATAGTGCAGAAATGTTTAATATTTGTCAGTTTTAAATGGTAGCGTCTGCCTTCAAATGTTTTTTCAAGTTCATGTGGCAACACTTTAAGAGTGAACCACATTGTTTTGATTTTTTCAGCAACTCATAACACAAATTTGAAATAACTGAACCTTTGTTTATCCATTTCTTGAAGAGATATTGGGGTGAGTTTGAAAATTTGACTTGTATATTTAGATAATGAACATCTTTTTCAGTACAAATGCAGCAGTTATCACCAACGAGAATTTCATTAAGTTGTGTGAAAAAGTTGAAAAAGAATAAAAAAAGAAAAGGAAAACTACATTAAACAAGAATACAGCTGAAGATGCAGTAGCGGTTGTGTTCAGGAAAGAAGATCGCGCGGCGCGCGCGCGATGGAGAGAAGGGTTATGGAGTAGGTCTTATCGGAAATTTAAATAATTTAATATATTGAAATAATTTAATTATTTCAATTATTTTAAGCTTCTGTGGCTCGGATTAGGTGAAACTAGCGACTACACATCTTTATCCTCCAAAAAAAATGGATCTTATAATAGGAATATCTATTTTTATTTCATCATAATAAACCCCCGAAACATTCATGAAAAGCATCACGTGATCAGATAGCCCGATCCGCGTTCATAACCTGCAAATTTTTAGCGCGGGCTGCGCGCGGGTGACTCACAAAAATTCTGTGGGCGATTTGATCACGTGATTGGGCTTTTTTGTGTCTTACTTGGTTTGGTAGGTTGATTGATACAGCTGTAGCAACATGATCGGATATCTGAAAAATTTAAAATTTTTAACATTCTAAAATGATTTTTTAAGCCTTTGATCCAACATAAAAATAATAGAATACGAAAGTATGATGTGTGTGTATATATATATATATATATATATATATATATATATATACATATACATCATATAGTTACATAACTGCTGTCAACTTATATGTCTCTAAAACTACAGCACCTACTAAAACTGATATATTAGTTTAGTTGATAGCAGTTACATAAATATATATATTGTACAAAACAATGCATATAATATTATAAAGTTTAATTTTCTATAACCAGTGCACCTTTAACTAACAAGGGAGAGGACGTTCGGATCACCGAATTCCTGAAACACGGTATTGGTGGTTTCAATAAAATTAATGTAAACTCTAAAAAAAAAGGGTACTTTTTGGTTAACCGGGTACCAGTGAAACAAATATAAATATATACACAGACACATATATATATATATATATATATATATATATATATATATATATATATATATATATATATATATATATATATATATATATATATATATATATATATATATATATACATATATACACAAACATATATGTAGATATATATTTATATTTTTTTTTCACTGGCGCCCGGCTAACCGAAAAGTACCAAAAATTGTTATGTACTTTACTGACGTTTGGGTTGTCCTACACAGATGAACCTGAAAAGTATGGGTACAAAGTGAATGCTCGCCGTTTATTTCAGATTTTCTTCCCCTATTTTTATTAATTTAAAAATTATTTATCAGTTGCTTTATATTTTTTGGGATAACTAGAATGTTAATAAATCAAGGTCGTGATACCAACATATGTTGGTATCACGACCTTGATTTACGATAAATCTTTTACACGGTTAATTTCACCGATATATTTCGTTTGATTCAAGGTTCTTTTGGAGAAACCGACCAGTGCAGCGGGCGTAGTCTGCTAGTATAATATAATCAATAATACATTCCATTCACAATTGGGAATTCAAGCGCTCGAATACGCCATCTGGTGGAAAAAAGATATAACTGCTCCCTTCAGGAAAATCCCTTACAATCCCATTGCGTTACATGCATCTTAAATTTGTTCATAATGATTATTTTTATGCACAATTTCAGATATCATGTGCTATTTGTGTTCTGTGTTTATATGTCGAAGTAAAAATTATCCAAATTTGAATATCTAACACTTTTAAACGCGTTTACAATAAATAATGGTTTCAATGGCACTTTAGCATTAGTTAAAGGGCCAATTTTCCTGTACCGACGGCTGCAATCAGCGCCTCTATAGGCCGTTTTAAGTCCCAATAAATCTTTTAACATATGTTAAAAGATTTATTTCTTTATTTATAATAGTAAAAAATAAAATCTTTGTTAAAATTTGATAAAAAAGCTTTTAAACATTTTATTAAAATATATTTTTCGATAACAACCTTGTTGAAACATAATTATTAATTTCTAAAAATTTATTTTTCTTGAAATTCATATTTCGATGTAAATTGCATTATTTATCATATTGCAATAAACATCATAAAACACGAGAAACAAATGCTAAAATACTTGTACATTCAGTAGAAAATTTATAAACATTCTAACTATATTTTATTTATATTCATTACGAAACTAGACGGTAAACCACATGTATTTTACCTCTTTACAAAAATAGGTACTGATATTTCTAGTTTAAATAATGTATATATTTTACATTTTATTTTTATAATATTTTTTACATTGTAAAATATGCTTTGCATTCTATTCGTACTAAAAATTCACTGTTGAAGTACTCATTATAAAAACATGGAGAAATTCGTGCAAATTGACTATATTTTCATTTCTTATTTTACATTTGCTAAAAAGAAAAAAATAATAATAATAATGTTTAAATATTAAAAGACACTGTAATGTAAAATTTTAATCGTAAAATAGCTGAATTTGTCGTATTTAATTAAATAAGTAATTGTTAATAATATCAAATTTTGCTTTTATAAAATATATTCCATTAATCATGAAAAATACAAAGCAACCGATAAAACATTTTGAAAAAAAACAAACAAAAAACATTAAAAAAAAAACAGAAAAATTAAACAGAAATTTTGGGGGGATCGAACCCGCTACCTCCAGAATCAAGAGCAGTGCTCTAACCATTCGGCCACCAAGTTCACTTCTTAATTTAACAAAATATCATTAAAATACGCTAATTAGTCAAATGAAGGACCGTGTTCATTATCATTGATTTGGATGTCCAAATCAATGATAACGAACGCAGGCCTTTCAATTTCATTCACAGTATAGACTCACTCGATATTTTAATCTCCATCGCCCGCGCGCCGCCTGATCTTCTGTTCTGAACAGCCCCAGCATCATCCTCTGAGACTAGAAAGAAAACACAACAATGCACACAAGATACGGATATAGATATGGAAGTAGAAACGGGTGAAGCTGAAGAAATTCCGCAACTGAAAAAAAAAAAAAAAAAAAAAAAAAGATTCTGATATTTTAGCTACAAATAAATTAAGGAAAATATATAAAGCCATATGTGTAGAGAAGTACTTTGCTGTCTACTTTGAACAGGTGCTATACATTGGGCGTGTTATTAGTATTCAGGATGCAAATATTTGGAAAAGTCTGCAGGAAGTTATCACTGGCCAAAGAAAATGGATCTTGCGCGAGTGAAGAGCTCCTTTATGTTGCATAGACCAGTTAGACTCTATGGTACAGGCCATTTCAGATTGAGGAAGATGAAATGCAAGCTGCACACCTTAAATACAAAAGTCTTTTGTAAATAAATGTATTATTTTATGAAATATATTTGAAGTTCTAACCATTTTAGTAATGTTCTTTATTTTATAACATTTTTCATAACTCTTTTTACATTTACAAACAATATAATGTATTAAATTTATTCCAAGAATGTTTCATTCAATCATTTATTGAATTTTTGAGTATTTAAAATGTTGGTATTTGATCATAAAACAATGACCAATAATCACACCATCCTTGACCTTTAAATTTTATTAATATTATATATATTTTTAAAAGAATAAAACTAATTAAGATTGTTAGGGATTAGATTATCTTTCTGAAAGTGTAAAATTTTTGTTTCAATTCAATTTAGTTACTGAGTTATATGGATCTTTATGAAAAGTGACCAATAATCACCCCACTCCGCCCTACTAATTAAGAAAAAATTCCTTTTAATAATATCAAAATTCATAGTAAAGCAAACATTTACCCCCAAAAGCATTTACACATTTAAAAATCAAACAGTACAATTATTTCTTTTTAGTTTAAACTTATAAAAGTCTTCTAAAAAATACCGTTAAGATTTTAAAAAATTGAAACAACAAAAATTGTTCTGTCATCTTTTTTTATTCTAAGGTGAAAATCATCGTATATGTGCGATAATTTATCGAACGGTTAGCAACGATGCTCCATCTTAACTCGCAAAAATGAAAATCCAACTCAAACCCGAACTGAAAATTGATGCAAGAAACTCATTTCTAAATTCTAAAACCAATATCTAATTTTTAGGATAAAATTGGCCACATGAGCCTACCAACGGCCAATTGACATGAAATATGATGGCAGGGTTATGATATGTATTTTACATTTTCCCCAAGAACACTGAAGAAAATTTTCCTGGATTCCTAAATCACGTAACTTGCTGAATTTTGATGGATTGATATTTCCACTGTAGCAAATGAAAAATGCAGAAAGGTGTATTTTTTAACAAATTAGTGAACTTTTATTATATCCGCGGATATTTCTTTAAAAAATATATATAACACAAAAGTTTTAAGAATTAAAAAAATATATAAATATTTAAAAAGTAAATTAGTATCTGAAAAACATTACTTAATCCAGTGTTGCCGTTGCCAATCTCTGAAATAGATTTCCCCCAAGACATCAGACATTAAAGTAGAAAGTATAGTACAATACTCCCTTTCTACTTACATGACACCAACTTAAATTTCCCCAGTTTCAGTTGAAACCCTCAAAATCAGTAGTGCCACATACATCAATGATATTATATATGGGACACTCCCCTATATTATCGCTATACGTTAAACAGATTATTAGAGGTATTGGGTCTATTTTCATATTTTCGTATGTAACATGATCAAGTCTCTATCCCTTAGGGACAGTTTGCTAACATAAAATGTCAAACATAAAAAGAAAAAAAAAAATCAACAGAAAACATATTAAAAGTTAAAAAATCTTACCGTGTTTTTACAAGAACAGAATTTCTTCCTCTCCCTAGAAAACACCATAAAAAATTTACTCCCTAACACCCCCCCCTCCCCCTCCTTTCCATCCACAAATTTCTTCCTCCCAATAAAGCTAGAAATGAATACTGATTTACCAACATTGATTCAATTATCAAATAATCTGAGAAGCTAAGTTAATTACTACTATGTTCTATAAAAAATTATGTACGTAAGGATTTTTAGGAATGTGTTTTATCCTGGCGTTTATGTGTTGAAAAAATACGCTTCTGTCAATGCATCACTTGCGTAAAATTTGGTAATCTGAGGAAAATTAAAAAACAACTGAATGCTTTACTTCCATAAAATTACAGTGTTGTAAGGGAGGAGGGAAGTGGGGAATCGGAGGGAATCCGTTTTATCGTTACGGCTTCTTCTTCTTCTGTATCTTTTTGACGGCTTTATGAATATTCTTTCTAAAATTTCCGCGAGGAGGACTTAACACCGTATAGGCGCTCACTCGCTATTATAAACTTACATTTTAATTAGTAACACGACAAACGGCATATTTTATAATTAAAATTTTTTTCTTTAGATCTTACCGGTGTCAGTAGAATATTTGCATAGTAGAAGAATTCAATGTTTATTCCAGCAATGTGTACAAGACAGCTGAGAATTTTTAAATACGAAAAGATTGCGGGTGAGCACAAAGTCTTGCCCTGATTATAAATAATTATTATTGTGCAAGAACTATTATAATTATACATATGATTTTTTTTGTACATTTTAAGTACTGTTATAAAGTTTATAATAAGACGACATACTATTTATGAAATTTCAACTTGCGCCCCCTTAGTAGCTCGGAGAATGTGAATGCAGCATTCTAGTGTGTTAAAGAATTAAAGATCTAAACGGAATTATATGCATCCATAAAGAGTGAAGGAGAGAGTGATCACTTTTGTGCTGCCATCTATGTCCAATGATAAACAGATTTAGTTATGAAAAGAATTTTATAATTATCTAAATACAGATTTTAATTGATATAAGATAATCAAAGGAATCATATTTAACAAGCTGTTTTGAAAAAGAAGACAATAATAAAATAGTCAATAAAAATTGTATTTAATGAGTAATAAAAACTATAATAAGGATAGGATGCAAAAAAATAAAGAAAGAAACGAGCAAAGACATTTGTTTAACTATTAATTTTGTAAAATTCATAAACTAATGCAGTTAAATTTAAATTATATGCATAGCTTAAAATTTCTTTAAATGTCAATTTAAAGCAATATTAATTGTCAAGATTTTAAAGAACACATTTTTCACTTTATGTTAAAAGAAATTAAGAAAATAATATTAAGGAGAAAAAAAAAAACTAAGATTATTATTATTAAGTAACAATAAAGTTTAAAGCAATAACTGTGGAAAGGATTAATATTATTTGCAGTTATATTTTTATATACATTTAAGTTATTCACTGATAATCTCATTTGCATAAATAGCCCAGTCAAATAAGGATACAAACTCGGAATGAAAGATAACAAGCTGAAAAATTGCAAAAATCTTTGTTTTGACATTCTAAAAGTAATCTAAAATGTCTCATATAATCTCGTGTCCGCGTCTCGAGATATTCAAGGTCAAAGGTCAAGAAAATCGTTTTTTTGCTTATATCTCGAAAATTGTGCATTTTATTACTATAAATCCAATTACAAAATCAAAGTAGACAACATTTCCTATGAAATACATATATTATCTTTAATTTTCTGCCAAAGGGTTTAGGCGCTAGAGGGCGCTGAAGAAAGGCAACTTTTTGACTTTCAGACCAAAACGAGAGAAACTTCATCTTTCACCCTCGATTTCTCAAAAACTATGCATTTTATCGAGAAAACATCTGTTACAAAATTAAAGTAGGCAATATTTTCTACAAATATCATAAATTAACTTTAATTTCTAACGGAATGTTTAGGCCCTAAATAGCGCTGAAAAAAAGCGACTTTTTGACCTTTGAGCCAAAAAACTAGAGAAACCCCCTGTCCTACCCTCAATTACCCAAAAACTAGGCAATTTATTGAATAACACCAGCTACAAAATTAATGTAGATAACATTTTCTGCAAAATGCCTACATTAACTTTAATTAGTTTTTGGCCCTCTGGCCTAAAAGGGAGAAAAACCCACTAAAATTTTTTTCTTATATTTCAAATGATATTTTAAGCTATTACAATACTTGTAGAGAATCAAATTATCTACAAATTTAGTCTTAATTAGTTACATTAATTACTTATTAATAAATATTATCTATAAATAAGAATTAATTATAAATAAATTTGATAATCTTTTGCTAAATTAGTTATAAATAACATATTGAAATGAGTTTTTATGTATTGTAATTACATTTTTATTTATCATAAGATTATCAAATCTATTATATTTTGTTTAAGTTAAATTATAAGGCGATTATTACCTCCGATTATCAATAGCAGACATACAGCTTACGTTTCCTCTTGTTCGTCGTCGTCTCCTTCTTCTGGTCGCCCATATGAAATTTCCAGATCGTTATCATCATCCTCGTTGTCCGTAATACTTGGCTCTAAAACCTCAAGAATCTCAGGTACATATTCACTTTCTTCATCAAGATCATTTGGATATGATAAAGCGTTGTGACATGCTTGTCCGTTACACTGGCCGCAAACTGAGGAGCATAGCAACCCTACTTTTCTACATCCACAGTTCGCGCCACAGCCTTTCTTGCAATTGCAGAAGATCGTACTGAGTAGTTCTCCTGGGGCTGAAGGTAATAATGTTGTTGTGGGTTCCAGGATCTCGTTTTGTATTACCCACCCCCATTCTCTGAGTTCTAAATCTTTCCCTAACCAAGTTTGGATCTGATAGTAGACACGATAAATATACTGTCGAGACGCTGCACTTGTTGGTGGAAGAGATGGTAATTGCACCGGTTTATTGAGTCTTGTTGATTTAATGAATTGTGTGTACCTAAAATTGTCAATACTATGTTCTGATTTTGGAGCATTATACATTGCTAAAAGAACACGTATTATATTTTCAAATAATATGTTTGGAGGGCAGTTGTCTTCCTGAAACAATTGAGCTGATTCGTGCAAATTGGAATGTTTTTCGAACATTTTTATAATTGTCGGTTTTCCTTTTTTAAACAGCGCAGATGTTGTGTCGCATCCACTGATAGCGTGCAAAAATAAAATATGTTCTTTAGAACGAGGATATTTGTTGAAGCTTTTAGACGAATACATTCGTGTATCCACATTGCCTTTCCCCATTTTTTAAAAAAAAGATTTTTCGCTAATGTGACTGTGTTCGTCCTATTAAAATAACTAACAGATCAACATCTTCTCCAACTATGACAGCGGTCTTTCGATGTTTCGATTCTTCAATGGCTGTTTCGATGATGAGGGTATCAGCACACTCTCTGACTTGTTTTGTAGTGATGTTAACAGTTTTTAACTACTCAATAAGCATTTCAATGAAGTTTTTTTTTTATTGCACCGGTTCGATAAAAACTGTTCCTGGCTGATTGGCACAATTGTCTCTTCAAATCAAACTTCGTAAGATGTTGAAACAGCAACAGTTCTTCTGAGTTGTTCCATTGCTTTTATATTTTTACTGTTATCTGAATAACCGTCGAATACTACAACAATATTTGAACCAAAATGTATTTGCAAATATTTGACGTATTTCTGAAGAATAATTGAGAAAGTATCGTCTTTGCTCCATATGACGCGATGCAGAAGAAATCTACCATCGATAATGTAAGTCACATTATCTTCATCCAACTCAATATTAAGAGGTTCCATATTGTTATACAATTTTACTTTTGTAGTTTTTCGCATGCCGGCATTATCAAAAAGTGATGTTGGGTATGGACTTAATTCATACTGCAGGTATTCTTTGAGATTATGTTCAAACTTTTTGTTTGAACAGTATATATATATATATATTTGACAGTATATATATATATATATATATATATATATATATAACAGACATTTAATAGGACTGTGGGCAAATCATCACAGCCATTAATATAAATAGAAAAAAGAAAATGGTCTTATTAGAAGACCGTGTTTCAGAAAATAAAATACGTAGGTATATCCAAGCACTTACATTGTTCGAAAAATAAATACTTAATCTCTTTCCTACTTAAAATATAATTAGTATAAACAAAAATGTAATTACAATGAATTTAAACTATTTAATTTCAATATCTTATTATTTATATAAATTAATTAAATATTATCATACGAATGTCTTATTTATGAATGTCATTTATAAATAAGTAAACAATTTAAATTTCTTAATTTTGTTATATTTCAAACACCATTTGAAGCGTAAGAAACAATCTTGAAGGATGTTTCTCTTGTTTTGGCAGAGGGCTTTAAACTAGCCCTTTTTCAGTGCGCTTTAGCGCCTGAACCCTTTGTCAGAAAATTAAAGTTACTTTTGCAATATTTAGATAATATTGTGGACTTTAATTTTGTAATTAATGTTCTTTGATAAAACGGACAGTTTTCGAGTAATCGAAGGTAGGAAAGGGTCGTTATTCTTGTATTGGCTCGAAGGTCAACAAGTCGCTGTTTTTTTCAGCGCTATTTAGGGCCTAAACATTCCGTCAGAAATTAAAGTTAATTTATGAATTTTGTAGAAAATATTGGCTACTTTTATTTTGTAACACATGTTTTCTCGATAAAATGTATAGTTTTTGAGAAATCGAGGGTGAAAGATGAAGTTTCTCTCGTTTTGGTCTGAAGGTCAAAAAGTTGCCTTTCTTCAGCGCGCTCTAGCGCCTAAACCTTTTGTCAGAAAATTAAAGATAATATATGTATTTTATAGGAAATATTGTCTACTTTAATTTTGTAACTGGATTTATAGTAATAAAATGCACAATTTTCGAGATATAAGCAAAAAAACGATTTTCTTGACCTTTGACCTTGAATATCTCGAGACGCGGACACGAGATTATATGAGACATTTTAGATTACTTTTAGAATGTCAAAACAAAGATTTTTGCAAATTTTCAGCTTATTATCTTTCATTCCGAGGTTTACCCCATTTTTCACCTTATTTGACTGGGCTAAAATTCACATCTTCATCTATTGAATATAAACTAATTTCATAATAGGGTTATTTAGGGTATTAAATATATTAAGAGTAACATACTAAACTATTCCCAAAGCACAGAAATTTGTTAACAAATAAATAAAATAATTGTAAAATTAACTTAGGAAATTATGAATAAAATATATATTTAAAAAAATTATGTATTTAATAATGAAGGCGTTAACTCATATTAACACATTTAATGCTGGTAACAGTTTAAGAGTGTTCCAAGTTTATTGGAATCTACCGCCATTTAATAATAGCCACTTTTGCCGAATTCGTTTGTATAACTTGTCATTTAAAAAGTCAAACATTGCTATTCGGAAATAATGTTAAGTAATCTGAATAAAAGTGTCTACAAAATTGGTTACGCCGCTGCACATTAATGTGTTTTGACTGAGCTAATACTTACATTCCAAAGAAATTTTCATAGGTTTAGCTAATTTTATTAATCAGAAAAATGCACATGTGAAAAAATGTATATATATAATAAAAATTTAAAAATCGATAAAAAAATATTTTTTTTTGGTGAATATATTTGATATCATGTAGTATTTCGAAATCTGTTTCCTATTGCAATGCTAATCAAAGGATAATAAATCGCTCGCTTATAATTATTATCTGTCACTCACATCTGCTATTTTAAGTACTATCAGTTATATTGTGTTACTTGCTAAATCGCCAAAAATAGTAATATTATTGGTGGGTTTCTTTTTCAAATTTAACATCTCTTTGAGGCTAACGTAATTTTACTTTGGCGTTATGTCTCGATACAAAGTAGAGTCTTTTGGTAATACAGACCGGTTACCTCTCTTCTAAGCTTTATAGAGTAAAGGCTAGAGTAGTCCACCTCGACATGTCATCTGATAATAAACAATTTATTTCATGGAAAGTATCGACGTCTATTATTTGATGTACGTTATTATTTCACTATATAGCCTTTTCAGGATTGGAGCCTATACTCTTCTTGTCACAAATTTGTATCACCACTTCAATCAATATTTTAAATTATAAGAATAGATCATGAAACATGAATCGATTATGTCTGTCAAGAGGATAATGAAAAAGTCTGTGCCGGGAAGAAAATGTACCTTTCATGTTTAAAAAAATTCAACTCATTTTACTCAAACATCCGAAGCTAAAATGCTTGGAATTCGATTATAGAAGATTTAATCCCGGTTTTTGTTAATACTGAATTTGAATACGAATTTCAGCATGAGAGTTGCAGCATAACGGAAATCAGATTGTTTCAAAATGTCAGCCACCCTGGAATTTCACTGCCATATCTCAGCCATTTTTAAAGATAAAGCCAAAACAAAAAAAATGTCCCAGAATCTTTGTATCACGATCTAACACTTAACGGAAACAATTTTTTCAATTCATAATTCTTTATACAACTGTTTGAATTTATAAAAAATTAAAAACATTTTCCTGGCTGCTATTTTGAAACAAGATGGCGGATGAAGCTGGACAAGGAACTCGGTTGACACCTTGGTATGTTCTGTAGACATGATCAATCATATTCATATCGGTTTATAAATACGACAGTTACAGCATAACAAATATCAGATTGGTTCAAAATCTCAGCCACCCTTGAATTTCAAACTGCCATATCTCAGCCATTTTTTAGAATATAGCCGAAACAAAAAATCTTCCAGAATCCTTATATCACATTCTCACGGAAACAATTTTGTCAATTCATAATATATTTGTACATCTTTTCAAACTTTAAAAAAAAAAAAAATTAACTCGCCGCCATTTTGAAACAAAATGGGGATGAAGCTGGCCAACGAACTCGGCCGATACCTTGGTAATTCCTATACACATACTCAGTCACATCCAAATCGGTTGATAAATAAGAGAGTTACAGCATAACAAATGTCAGATATTTATATATATCTATATCATCATTTGATTTGACGGTGGTTTTGGGGTCTAGAAGTCATGATCTGTGAAAATATACCAAAATCTTTTGGATTTGATTTCCTTCGAACGGCTGTAATAGTGTATTGAAAGCTACCTAAAAATAAACATACTTGATTTTGATGGAGAGCAAGAATTTTCTGCATGATATTAGCACATTCAACGCTGCAACAGTTTAAAAGTGTCGTCAATTTAGTACAATTTTTTATTGAGAAATCTACACCCATTTCCGTATAGCCACTTTTACCGAATTCCCTTTCTTTAATTTGTCATTTAATAAATCAAATATTAGTTTTTGGAAATAGTGGTAGATTTCTGAGTAAAAATATCTTCTACTTTAGCAAAAACCCGCATTACCGTGTTTTGTTTCAGCAATTACTTACCTTCCAAAGATTTTTTTTTATCGATTTAGCTCCACCTACGGAATTTATTAATTGGAATAATGGATACATGTTTCCAAACATCATGGAAACATGTCATGTATTCCTATCTCTTCTGAAATAACAGCATCTTAAACTCACATAATTAAAGAAATGTTTATAATTTTTCTAATCATTTGCAATTAAGTAACTAGTACATTTAAATAATAGCAAAATAGATAGTAAAGAAATTTTTTATTCCCATAAAATTTAAACATAAAGAAATAGTACCACATTATTTCTTTTAAATTTATGAAAACTTTCCAAAAAGCAACATTAAGTTTCAAAACATTCAGAAGCGACTATAAATGGACTTTCTTCTTTTATCGTACAAAGGTAAAAATTATTGTACACGTACAACAGACGGTTAACAATGATGTCCTATCTTGACTCGTAAGAATACATATTCAAAACAAACCCGAAATGATCTGATGCAGGAAACCTAGCTCTAAATTTTAACATAAAAATGGACACCATAGCATGTCAACGGCCATTTGGCATCGGACGTATTGCAATGCTGCTCTATTCGACTTGAAAGTCTTCGTAAAAAGCCGTTTAAAGAAGAAAACACAATTCAGAAATATGAAACATGGATTGATCAATTGTGGCAAAATTAATTTTACAAGATTAATTTTGTCGTACGTATAGTTGGCAACCTCCCGATTTTTTCAATAACAGTAAAATCTTACAAAAATTTTCGGTTTATTAAATTGCAGAAATGTACGATTACATCAAACAAATATTTTTACGTAAAAATATTGGTATGAAAAAAATTGGGAGGTTGGCAAATATGCGTATCATATTAATTTTTTTTATAATTTTTTTAAATTTTAACAAATAAATTTTATAGAACATTATAAAATAAATTTAGAACATAACACTCATTAAATACAGGCTTCTTATTTCATGATGAATCTGCACTCAATTTTCGTCATTTCAGACATTTCTAGTTCCTTTAAGTGATGATGATTTCAATAAACTAGAAAGACGTAGGCCATTTTATGCCATTTTGGTGCAACTTTAGACGTTAACCCATATTAACACATCGAACGCTGACAAGAGTTTAACACAATAGCAGAATTTTTTAATGTGAAATTTAACACCACTTTCGAATAGACACTGATACCAAATTCGCTCTATTTGATTTGCCATTTAACAAATCGAAAATTAGTATTTGAAAACTGTGGTAGATTTCTGAAAAGAATAACCCATAAATTGGGAACCTCATAATCATGAATAGGTTTTTCGCCTTTGAAACTTTAGAAGCAATATAACAAATATTTCCTGATGATGAGCAAAAATGATAAATCGTAGTTTTCGCTATGAAATTTGGCGACATACTGTCGGAATATAAAGGTAAGATTCGGATGATATTTTTAAATTCAGCCCCATTTTTTTTTTAATTTTCCGCCAGAAGAGGATGAGGGGGGGGGGGGGGGGGGGGGATAAAAACGTATCTCCGTATCTATCATGGTTTTAGAGATTAAATTTAGGAAGCGGGTGAAATACAAAATATAAACAACAAATAGAAAGAATTTTTCGTAAGGGGGTAACCCTTATTATTGTTATATTTTAATTATTCGCAGTTTTTTATCCTACATTCTTATACAATCACTAAATTATTTTCATTCATAAATGCAGATATTTTATTTATCAGATCAAACGGTCCATTACGAGAGGGAACATGACTACCTTTGTAGGTTTTCACACCCCTCGAGTTATGGTAAAGCAAGAGCCGTCGTGAAGCCTATACTCTGTTTCACTCAAGTTGGCAGCATTGGGAAAGGTGGAAACTGTAACATTCCGCTTGAAAAAATAGTTCTCGTTTATTTTTTAATCTAAAATGGCTAAAATGCATAGAAATTTATAAAATAATGTTTGTAAATTATAGAATTCAGGATTTTAAAGCATATATTTAAGGTAATTCAAACGTTAAAAGTATTTAATTAAAAATATTTTGTATCTAAAGCGAACGTATAAAGTAAAAATTTTGACGTAAAGAACTTTCCATTGGCGAGAAACGGATCTTCAAGGCTAAAATATCTGGCGCGTTTTTTAAGCTTCTGCGCCAATTCCAGCACGCCACCTCAGTTACTCCATGCATTCACTCTGACATTTTTCTTATGAATAGTTGTCACACTTGCTTGTTACTTTACTTTGTTGTTTACTTTACTTTTTAACTTGTTTATATTTTTTATCTTACTGTAAATTTTAATTATTGTAAAATAATTTATATATTATTTAACATTTATGTGAATCGTCAAACTTATTTGGATTATAAAATGTTTGATAAAACACTATCTCCATCTACGCTTTACACACCTTCAAGGCGAGGAATGTCGATCAAAAGTGGAGCTTGCAGAAATATATTAAATGCTTATTCACAAGCTCATTATGAAAATCTTCAAAATTCAATAAAGGAAATCGTAAAAGAAGTTTCCCAACTTACAAGTATTTCGGAAAGAACAGTTTTTTTGTTTGAAAAAAGAACAAGTTGGAAGCTGTATGTCAAACGTGACAAATAAGTAGCGTTCGTACTATAACTAGTTTTATAAATATTCAGATCTTGGTGCAATAGCTGTTGCACTTTTATGCAAAAATGCATTAATACAAAATTTATTTTATGTGCAGATTTCAATATTATAGATAATTATAAATTAACTTTGTTTTATGAAATTAAATTTCAACACACTTTTTCAAACAATGAATTACAATTCTATTACATTAAAAATTATACTATGCGCAAATATCCAATACAATACAATGTAAAAAAAAAATCATTTTTTCACTGAAAAAATGAATTATACCATCTGTTATTATGATATGATTTATTTCCGTAATAAAATAAGTACATTTTAAGTTGGCAAAATTTAACTTTTGTTGACATTTGCTGAAAATTCCAATGGGAAACTTATGCCTAACTTTGAAAAATAAAGAGCTTGAAATCCATATTTAGACTCTTTTTCCATTTAATATCTATTTTTCCGGAAACATCTATCCAAAAAACTGTCGGTAGATTGTAGGATTGCTATAATTAAACAATTTTAGTTAACAAATTCGGTTTTTAAATTCAGTAATACGGAAATAATGACTCCATCTTAAATAGGACGTAATCACTATGGCAACCTAGCATCATTACCTATCATGGGATATCACTGAATTAATTACGTATGATAGGATTTAATAGAATGAAGGAAACTTTTATTAATATCTTTTAAGCTTTGATTAGATTTTCATAAAATTTGAAATGACTCGACAAAAGTCTGCATCGATTAGATTAAATTTCAAACCATTCGGTTTGGTAGTTTTTACGCTGTTATATCTGGACGACGACTGTAGGGGCTACGTATTTATATAATTACAATCGCCCTAAAAAAAAAGGCATCTATCCCTTTAAGCACACCCGGAAAGAAACAATCTGGTGCAGTGGGTAAACGCAGAAGTACAGTGCCTAGAAGTAACTAGTGTGCTTATCGCCAATACAACCATAAGAAAAAAAATGTGTCAGAAAGCAGAAAAACCAATTTCTCCGCCAGAGGGCGTCGAGTTCCCACCGTGGTTATTTACATTTGAAGTTTCATTTAAAAGCCTTGATCCTAATGTGAGTTTCGATGTAATTACCGCTATATTTTCAAATAAACTATATGAATTTTTCTATTTCTCTAATATTTTAAAGTAAACATATATTATAACATATACTATGCTTCTTTAATGATAAATTAATATGGATAATTCCGCAAATACTACAAAAAGAAAAGCTGATCGAACATGCTTCGTTTCTGGATGTTCAAGTGGATATAAAAGTAACAAAACTAAAATAACTCTATTTTCCACCCCTAAAGACAAAAACCAATTTGAAAAATGGTTAAAAGTCATTCCTCGAGCCGATAAAGACTTGAACCAATATTCAGTTGTGTGTGAATCGCATTTTGATGAGCGAATTATTGAGAGGAGTTACAAATACACGATTTATTAATTATTGATATCCTAACTTTTAAATTTATTTTAACATGACTATTTTGTTTCATTAGTATGCCTTCATTGAATTATGGTTTTAATACATTCACAAAATCAATTTCTTACTTTTTGTAGGGTGTCTATTACTGGAATTAAAATTGTTTGATTTATTTCTTTTATTAAAATTTTGATTCACATTGGGAAATGTGAGTATGAGAATGGTTAAATATTGTTGATAGATTGATATAATATTTAAAAAAAAAAAAAAATTAAAATATAATAAAAACTATTAATTAAAAATTTTTTTTTAAGGATGATTAGCACATCTACCCCAATTTAAAGAAAATGCATTCTTGTAATACTTTCAGGAGAATAATTTTTTTTTCTAGATTTGAAAGAATCATAGATTTCTCATTTGATGTTTTGCTGGTATACCTTAAATTATTTTACCCAAAACTAAGCTCTGAAACAACAGAAATTTTTAACAACTGAATTTACTCTTAGTTTGTTAAGTGGATGTAAACAAGTTATGTAATAATAAATACCGATTAAAAAGTTGTCAAAATAGGGGTAAAATAATTTAACTGTATAAAAAAAGGACATTTTTTACAACAATATATCGTAGTATGATGTATTTATCCAATATATTGTTTTAGAAATAACTAAATATAGTTGGAAGAAAAACGTCCTATGATAAATTTTGTAACTGTTTGATTTCTTTACAATTAGTTGTTATGAAAGCAGTTACATTTCTCCCCAACTGCATTTTCATTATTAAAATATTTTTTTCTTGTTTATTTTTTATCTAGAGCATTGTAAAGTACTGATTTATTACCGAAAAAATTAGATTTAAAACGATGTTTATGTACAAACGAAAGTTACCATAGCCGCGGCGAGAACACTAGCGCCATCTATCCGCGTCCTCTATTTCAGAGATATAATTTTGACGCCGATAACAACACTATTTACTTCTAGGCACTGTAGCAGAAGACTGGGAAAATATGACGAATTCACAAGTCTCGCATTCAACGAAAAGTCCATGGCTTTTTACGTAGAAATGAAATACTCACATTGAATAAAGTTTTAGAAGTTGTAAACGACGAGAAGAATTTTTTTCGAAAAATGCTAGCTGGACCATATTGTACAGACTACTTGGGATTTTTTTTTTTTTTTTTTTTTTTTTTTGAAACAGGAAAAGAAAGGCTGATCTTCTTGAGAGGCAACACCTTATCTTGAGGCGCAGAAATTATCTGAGAAAAATTACAGAATATAATAAAATATCCCTGTGTCTCGGCCTACAGACACAGGTAGATTTCGAAGACACAGACCGTGGGGTGTATGTTTGTTGGGAATTGCAGAAGAAATGTCTTTTTTGACATGATGTGGTAGTTGGGATCGCCCGCTTCGAAATCCACTTGTGTCTGTAGGCAGAGTCGGCAGGGATTTATTTTTTTATTATCTTTTTTTTTTTTGCTATAAGGGTTGGTCCTATAAAAAACTTGTCAAGATAAAAGTTGTAAATAACATTAAGAAGATTTATCGTAAATTTAAGCGGATTTGATATCGTGTGAATTGACGAAGTTAAGCATTTTATTCTTCTTACACCCCTCTCCGCCGCCCTTGGGATTTTTAATGATATCAAAAATATGTCATACATAAATTTTCGGCACTTTTCCTAGAAGTAATAATAACTTTAAACGGATTCGATACATATCATAATTAAGAAGTTATGGTTTTTTTTCTGTTTTTACAAAAAGCCCCCCTATCCCCCAATCCCCCACCCTTGGTTCGATTTTGCCCATTAACGAAGTTGACCGAGATTTTATGTCCCTTGCTTTTATGTATCAGTTTGGAAGAGATTTGTGCAGGAAGTTATCGTGTCCATAAAAAAGTGACATAGATAGACAGATAGATATTTTTATCCAATTTTATTTTATTCTCGATTTTAATATTTAAATAAAAAAAGAAGATGTAGTAACACTCAATACTTTTAAGCAAAAACTTTTATTATTCTGTCACAGTATTAAGTTTCTAACCTTTTTTCCCGCTTAAATATACGGTAATTTAATATAAAATAGGTTTAACATGAATATAAAAAAACAGTAAAAATAAGAAAATAATAATAATGCAATTCAATTTTTTAATAAGCGATTATACAGATAATAAAACTAATTTCACAAGAACTTATAAATAAATAAACTAAACTTTCAGATTTTTGCACATGCATTATATTTTTTTCGCCAAAATGACGATTTTCCTTTTTAATTAGTAGTTTTCTGCTCTTAGAGCATACCCTGGTTTCTATGACAACGGCTGTGATTCGGTCAACGCAGCATTAATAGCGCTGCCAACTTAAGGTGAAACGGAGTATAGCATATGACCTAGAAACCAGCTCCCCTCCTGGGGTTTCGGCGACGAAGTCGCTAGGTGTTCTCGGCAGTTCATCAAGTGTCCGCTCCTGCGGAAGTTTCTTCCGAGATGTGGGGTTACTCTCGTAGCGACCTGTGTCATCGACACTTGGTAAATTGGCTTGGGGGTCCGCAGTGGGGAGCGGCCCCTGGCCGATCGCAGCGCCGTGGCGAGACAAAGCCGCTGACGCGATATAAGTCTAGAGACTTGGGAGTGATGGTTGGAACTTACGACGACCCCTTGTGGGCATCTGGCGGCACGAGCTCATTGTTATCAGATCAAACAGCGTTTTTAATTTTTCTATAAAAGCAATTCATCTTAAAATAAAGTAAATAAAAATAAAATTAAAAGACAGCATTCAATTGATGTTTAAACCTAATTTTCAGGTCACGGCAATCACAACAAAGTGAGCACAAACAAACAATCGACAAAAATGAAATATATATTACATTTATTGAAACATTAAATATATTATTAGAATTTTTATTGCTGCACTGAGAATATTTGAACTTTTATTGAATGTGGTAAAAAAAATTCATCTCACAAACGTGTCAGAAAAATTCCCAATGACGATCAGAGGATTTTTTTCTTTTTCTTTCAGAACACATTTTAGTTCCATTTATGGAATGCCACAAGAGTCCTTCCTATCGACCTTTATTTGCAAATCACTGTTTTAGAAGCACGTGATCTACGAGTTGTAATTGTGTTAAAACTGCACTAGTCACATGATCTATATTGGATTTATTTAGGCTAAATGTATGAAAAGCTGTTGCAGATTAAAAAGCATATATTTGCTAGTTTTTATTAATTGCAATACATATTGCTCCATCATAAATGTTAATTTGAATTTTTTTTAACCAACCAACCGTATTTCATCAGGTGAGTCGAGAGTCGACTCCTCAAAAAGAATCGAAATGTCCATTCCTAGTTTGGACTGGATACAACAATCGGCATAAGGCTTTGACCGTATCTTTAATTATAATTCTGCATTATGTCTGTAAATTCGACATTGAACGAGGAGGTCTCAGTGCCGTATAGGCGTTCACTCGCTATTTAACTCATGTACTCTATTTCCAGATGACTGCAAAGCAGTGTATTTGTATATTAAAATATGTATCACTAGATCGTACCGGTATGAGTTGAATATTTGTATAGCGGTAGGAGTAATTGCTTTTTCGAGCAGTACATACAAAAAGGAAACGTTATATTACCGAAGAAAACAGTTTAGCTGAAAATGTTTAAATACGAGAACAAACAGGGTGAGCAACAAGTCTTACCCTGATTATAAATATTTATTCTGCGAAAACTATTATGATTTGATATGTGATTGTTTGGATACATTGTACAGGGTGTTTCCCGAAGGACCCCTAACTTTGAAAATAAATAACTCGTAAACGGTAGATAGAAGCATGAAACTAGTAATATGTTTATTTAAAAAAACGAAAGCTTCAAACGTGAGCTTAAGTAAATCTCAAACAGAAACCTCAAAATTTTAGCAACAAATTGCGCGGATAGATGGCGCTACAGGTGGAATAACCATTAGTAAGCTGTATCACATCAAAAGCGATTCAAAGTGTGCACCTTTCGCACAACACACATGTCGAAAACGAAGAATGAAATTGTCGGTGACTCTCTGTAGTTTGTCACCGGAAATCAACGCACAAGCTTGACAAATAGCCTCCTCCAGCTCGTCGAGTGTTAAAGGATTGTTGCGATAAACAATGTCCTTCAGTGTCACTTGCGGAATTTCTTTCCCTATTCGCAAACAAGGATCACGTTTCAACGGTTAAATCTTCGTGGACTAAGCGATCTTGGTGTCTGAGCTCTCTTTATAGGGATCCGTAATGCTGTATGCAGCGCCCTCTATCGGTGCTATTTTTAAATAAAATTTTGAGTTTCTGAATCAGATTCTTACGGGTTTTCTTAATAAACATACTACTGGTTTCATTCTTCTATCTATCACCGTTTCCGAGTTATTTATTATCAAAGTTAGGGATCCTTCGTGAAACACACTGTAAGTACTGTTATAAAGTTTATAATAAGACGACATACTCTTCATGAAATTTTAACGTTCGCCCTCTTAGTAGTTCGGAGAATGCAGTATTCTAGCTCTCCCCGAGTATTCGCTAACAGTACACACATAATCTTTTATCCTAGCCTTCAGTTCTTCAACGTGAGCAACTGAAATGGTAATGTCTCTGTCCTTGATACAGCCCCAATAGAAAAAATCAAGAGCAGTAAAGCACATTTACTTTCAAAAACAGTTTTTTACTTTCAAAACCAAAACACTAAAAACATTTTATTATCTTAAAACAACATAAAACGTGTTTCATCTTTTGAAATCAAACCAAATAGTTCAACTGCTCCGGTGACAAACAAAATGTAAGCGTTTGAAAAATCACATTTTATCATTTTAAAACAACAAACCCAGTTAAATCGTTCAAAAACTATTTTTTAACTTTTAAAAACACATTTTTGACTTTACTTTAAAAAATACTTAGTTTATATCAACGTAAACAACAAATCTTTTTTTCATAGTTCTGTTTTTTACTTTAAAAAACACTTTCTGTTACTTTTAAAACCTCAATTATTATTTTTGAAACACCCTTTTCCATCTTTTAAAAAATATTTAATTAAAGCATATTGAAACTTCAAGAAAATAAATTAAAAGTTTTAAAACAAAAATAAATACAACCTGACTGACAGAACCTCCTTCAAAAATATTTAAACCTACCCGCTTCAAAGTTGGAAAATTTTAGGAGTTGCCGAGAACAACGCTTATCGTCTAATTGTTACCTTCGTGAAAAATCGCCAAAAATTTTGCAAAATAGGCGCAAAATAAAAGGCAACAAGTTAGGGGTATAAGCAAGGATAGCCCTATTTTCATCTGTACTTACATGTATTTTGTGACATGTTATTTAAAAATTCTATTTATTTTCAAGCAAAGAAAAGTAAAAATATATTTTCGAGGTTTTGTGACAACATTAAGTAACGAGGATTTCAGTAAACAACAGACGCTTATGTAGTTTTATGTCGTTTTCTGATCCACCTTGCACGTTAACTCATATTAACATATTTAACGACGCCAACAGGTTAAGAGTGTTCCCAATTGATTGAAAAATACCACCATTACCTAATAGCCATTATTACCGAATTTTCTTTGTATAACTTGCCATTTTTTAACCCCTTGAGGGGCGGTGGTATATATCATATACCACCTAATTTTAATCCGATTCAAACCAGAAACTTTTAATTAAATTTTACTTTTTTAGCTTTGATGGGAAAAAGTTCAAAAATTGGTTTTCCATATTCTGAACTAAATTCTTTAGTAAATTCCGGTGGGAATTCACCGTTTCAAGAACAAAATTGCTTGCCCCTGAAAGGGTTAAATCAAGCATTACTATTCGAAAGTAATAGTAGATACCTGAATAAAAATATCTGCTAAATTGACAACGCTGCTCATTTATGTGTTTTGTCTGAGCTAATACACACCTTCCAAAGGAATTTCATAGGTTTAGCTCCGTCTACGAAATTTTATTAATCAGAAAAATGCACATGTGTAAAAACCTTATAATAAAACTTTCAAAATCCATAAAAAATATGATAGTTTTTATTATATTAGGACTTTTTTTTTGTTGTTGTTTGTTTGTTTCTCAGGATTTATAGAGAAATAACGTAATAAGCAGTTTAAAGAAGGAATGGCTGCTCAGAAATATGTATCCTGGATTTAAAAATTGCGGCAAAATTGTGGCAAAATTTTGCAAGATTAATTTCGTAGTACGATATTAAACTTTATTATTATTATTATTATTATTATCTTACCTTTTAACGAATACATCTTATGTGCTATAAAACATTATAAAATATACTTATAAAAAACTAATACTATAGATTAATTATAGGCTTCCTTATTTTCGATGAAACTGCGGTGAACTTTCTTCATTTAATACACGTCTAGTCCCCTTAAGTGATGATGATTTGAATAAACTACAAATAATGATGTACAAAAATTTTATGTCATTTATGGGCAATTTCGACTTTAATTCATTCTAAAACATACAAATCGCCAATAATAGAATTTTTTTACTGAAAAATGTACCATATCGAATAGCCACTATTACTAATTTGCCTTTTTTAATTTATCATTTAATAAGTCGAAAGTTAGTATTTGGAAACAATGGTAGATTTCGGGGAAAAAAAATAACCTATAAATTACAAATGCTGCATGTTAATCTGTTTTGTCACAGCTATTACTTACCTATCAAAGAAATTTTCATAGATTAAGCTCCGCCTATGGAATTTTAATTATCAGAATTATTACTCAGAATTATTATGCACTGGCACTTTCAAACCCACTTTTTAACGAATAGGCCCATGAAACCCGAGCTTATCCACTGAAATGCAAAGGGGCCCCAAATTTACTTTTCAGAATTAATTTTTAGGGGAATAAATTTCAGCCAGGGTAAAAAAAAAAAAAAATTTCCCTTAATAATAGTTACAAAATTTTCCCTCGGACTTATTATTGACACATTTATACTCTATTTTTTTTTCTGTTGATATAGTAAATGATATAAAAACTGTGATTAAATGCAACTAATTTTTATTTTTCTTATGTTTTACATTTTAATTTCGAATGTTTAAGACTGTAATGGGCTAAAAAGAACATAAAATTTCATCTGTATAATTATATTTTCTTTAAATTCATAAAGAGTGGAGAAATGATATAAAATATGGAGAATAGGTAATTTAAATAAAGGGGAAAGTAATTAGCATTCAGGTGACATCAAATTTCTGTTTACAAAATAGAAGCAAAATTGTGCTGCAGCTAAGCAAAAATTTATGTAAAATACTTGTTGTAACTGCACTGTTCTTAGAACTGGCAAATCCTGCAATTTGTAAAACATAAAATATATTTTGAAGTTCAAATATTCGCACCTGTTTCATATTTGTAAATTCATTTACAAAATTAATTTATTATGTATAATTATATATATATATATATATAATAAATATTTTTTCATATGTATATAGGTAGTTAGTTTTAATTTAATAATAAAAGTCTTGTTTACTCGAAATTTTGTTGGTAAAATTTCAAATTGTTGAAGCATGATTGGTAGAGGGGGGGCCCCCTGTGTGACGTCAGGCTTTCCCCTACTTCTAAGTCTTAAGCGGGCCCTGTTTAAACCTTACTGAAACTAGTCATGTTCTCTTCACAAACATTAACATGTAAAACTCACCTAATTTCTGAAATATTTAAAAAATTATAATCTTTTACTAATTAAAAAAAAAAAACTTAAAAATAACATTAAAATGCATAGTAAGCAATCATTTACTTCAGAAACACATTTAAAACTGAAATAGTACAATTATTTCTCTTTAGTTTAAACTGATAAAAGTCTTCTAAAAAGGACCGTTAAAAATTCAAAAAATTGTAGCAACAAAAATTGTTCTGTCATCTTTTTTCATTGTAAGGTAAAAATCATCGTACATGTACGATAATAATCGACTGTTAGTAACAATGGCCCATCTTGATTCTCAAGAATGAAAATCAAACCCAAACCAGAACTGAAAATTAATACAAGAAACCCATTTCTAAATTTTAAAACCAAGATCTGATTTTTAAATTAAAATTGGCCACGCGAGCCTATCAACGGCCAATTGACATGAAATATGATGGCAGGGTTATTATATGGATTTTAAATTTTCCCCAAGATCCCAGAAGAAAATTTCCCTGGATTTCTCAATCACATACCTTGCTAGATTTTGATAGATTGATATTTTCATTGTAGATGCAGTGGAAATATCTGAAAATGCTCCCCCTTATATCTGGAAATGTAAACCCTTTTGTCATATTTTAAACACGCTTCTTTTACTTTTAAAATTTTTTTTTGTTTCATTAAAATCACATTTTTTGCTTTTAAAAAAACTTTTCCCATCATTTGAAAAATATTTAATATAACAAGAATCAAAGTTAAAGAAAATAAATAAAATGTTTTAAAGTAAAAAGAAACATAAGCTGACCACGTGTAAATCCTCTTGTAAAAATATTTCAACCTACCCGCTTTAAAATAAAAAAAAGTATGAGTTTGCCAAGAACAACACTTGTCACCTGGTAGCCACATTTGAAAAGCATTGCCAAAATTGTTACAAAAATTGGTGCCAAAAAAAAAGGACGCCAAGTTAGAGATATACGCAAGGATAGTGATATTTTGATCAAATTATTGTATTTCCATGTAGTGCATTTATTTAAAAATTACAGAATAATTTTAAACCAAGAAAAGTAAAAATATTTTATATTTGAGAATTTTGTGCTTCAGACCACATTTTAAGTAATGATTATTTCAATAAACAGTATATACTTTGGCTGTTTTATGCCTTTTTTCTCGCAACCCTGCACGTTAACTCATATTAACATATTTAAAGCCTGCTATAGGTTAAGAATGTTCCCATTTACTGGAATCTACTGCCATTTCCCAATATTACCGAATTTGTTTGTATAACTTGTCATTTAATAAGTCAAACGTATTAGGTAATACTGGTAGACATCTAAATAAAAATATCCACAAAAATTAGCAACGCTGAACATTAGTGCGTTTTGTCTGATATAATACTTACATTCCAAAGAAATTTCAAAATTTTAGCTCCGCCTACGGACTTTTATTAAACAGAAAATTGCACATGTGTAAATACATATATATATATATATATATATATATATATATATATATATATATATATATATATATATATAATAAAAATTTCCAAATCAATAAAAAATTATCATATTTTTTGTTATAACTAAGAATTTTTTGGTTTGTTTTTCAGTTATTATGGAGAAACAACGTAATAAGCAGTATAAAGAAAATAATGATTTCTCAGAAATATGGAACATGGATTTAAAAATTGTGCCAAAATAAATTTTGCAAAATATTTATTTTGTCGATATTAAAATTTTTTAGTATATTTTATAATTTAGCAAATAAATTATATTTATTATAAAATATTATTAAAAAGAAAAAAAGAAAAACTAATAGTTTAAATTAATTATGACTTCCTAACTCATGTTGAATCTGCAGTCGACTTCCGTCATTTCAATCATTTCTAGTCCCATTAAGTACTGATGATTTCAATAAACTAGAACGACTTGGGCCATTTTATGTCATTTTGGTGCAACTTTGGACGTTAACCCATATTAACAAACGCAAATCGCCAATAATAGTATATTTTATTGAAAAATTTACCACCATTTCCGAATGGTTACTATTACTACATACGCTTAATTTAATTTGCCATTTAATAAGTCGAAAATTAGTTTTCGAAAACAGTGGTGGATTTCTGAAATAAATATCCCCTAAATTGGCAATGCTGCATTTTAATGGTTTTGTCTGAGCTATCACTTATCTATCAAAGAAATTTGCATAGGTTAAGCTCCGCCTACGGAATTTTATTAATCAGATTAATCAGGTTCATCTCTTCACAAATATTAACATCTGAAACTCATATAGTTTAAGAAACTTTCAGAAATTTATAACTATTTCCTAATTTAAGCAAAAAATTCTTATAAAATAAAAGTGAAATAGATAGTAAAGAAATAGTTTACTTGAAAAACATTTACAGATTTAAAAAGAAAATAGCACAATAATTTCTCTTTAATTTAAACTTATGAAGTCTTCTAAACTAGACAGTTAAGATTAAAACTATTCGGGAGATACAAAAATTGTTCTGTCATCTTTTTCCCTTCTGAAGTAAATATCATTTTTCAGGTACTATAATTATAGAACGATCTGCATCTTGACTTGCAAGAATCCAAATCCAACCCAAACGCGAACAGAAAAGGGATGCCGGAAACCCAGTTCTAAATTTTAAAAAACAGATCTTATTTTTAGGATAAAATCGGCCACATGAGCCTATCAATGTCCAATTGACATGAAATGTGAGCACGGAGTTATCATGTGGATTTTACAATTTTTTTTCCCTAGACCACAGAAGAAATTTCCCCTAGATTATCAAATCACGCACCTTGGAGCATTTTGATTGATTGATATCACCACTTAGCAGATGGAAAATTCAGAAAGATGTATTTTTTTAATAAATTAATGAAATTGCTTTATATTCGCGAATATTTCTTTCAAAAGTATGTATAACAAAAAAATTTATGAAATTTTAAAAGTCAATATTTAATATGCCAATTAGTATCTGAAATACATATACTTAATTCAGTGTTGCCAATCTCTACTGTAGATTTCCCCCTAGACACCAACCATGGACGGAAAGTATAGGACCAGACCACGTCACCAACTTATTTTCCCGTAGTTTTAGTTGAAAACCCCTAAAATCCGTAACGCCACCTATAGAATGATATCATATAGGGGCGCTCCGCTATATTATCGCTATATACCAAGCAAATTATTTATCAGCGGTAATGGGTTTATTTTCGTATGTAACGTGAGCAATTCTCTATCCCTTGGTGACAGTTTGCTAACATAAAATGTCCGGTATAAAAAAAAAAAACAAGAAATTCTTCAATAGAAAATTTAATAAAAGTTAAAAAATATTGGAAGTCGAAATGAATTTTTACAAGAATACAATTTTTTTCTCTGCATGAAATATTTTACGCCATAACCCCCCCCCCCCCCTACATTTCCAGCCACAAATATCTGCCCCCAACACAATAAAGCTAGAGGGGAAATCTTATTTGGCAACACTGATTTAATTGTCAAAAAATTTGAGGAGCTAAGTCAGTTGCGACTATGTCCTATAAAAAATTATGTACATTAGATTTTATAGGATCATGTTTTATTCTGAAGGGGTAAGAGAATTAGAGGTATTAAGCACGATAACTTCAGAAAGAAATGCTCTGTCGTTTGTGTGTTGAAAATTCGCAAAGAAAAATACACTTGCGTAAAATTTGGTAGTTTCTGAAAAAGTAGAAAAAAAAATTGAAATATCAATAATAATTATTATTTAATTGTTATTCTTTGATATATAAATGAAAATGCACACAAATTTTCAGTATTTATCAATGCACATATTCTAAATTTAGGTATACATCTGTTAGATGACAACATAGGAACAGAAACTATAAAATGTGACATTTATAAACATTTTGATTTTACATACATTATTATAACACATTATAAGTCAGAAACACAATAATACATTTCTGCTACATCTCTACTTCAAATCCTCACTTGATTATACCTTAAAATTGCCGTTCGCCAGTGTGAAACACACTCCTTTGTAAAGCAAGAGCTTTAGCAATATAATGGGGCGGAGCATTGTTTCCAGTTTGTGTTAAATAACGGCTTAAAATGGTGTTGTACAATGACTGAAAAGTACCCAAGTAATGAATACCGATATGTAGCAGTACACTGTATTCGCATTTTTCTTGGAGGCCCTGTATAGCAATACTTGCTATTGATTACATACTACAATTTGACTCAGCTGAAAAACACCTAATGTAATCGAAAACGCATTTAAAGGAAAACGCCCAAAGGCAAAAAAAAGTTTAGTTATTTCTATTAGGCCATCATAAGCTCTACACTCAACAATAATGAACTGAAAAGTTCGCTCATTTTGAATTGGGAAGAGATGCAGTATCTGGCCGGAGTTCGCCATCTTATTTTTTTCTTTTCTTCGCGTAAATAACCCGTTTTTCGCCAAGTAATATTGGTCTCCACGGCGATTTTACAAACCATCATTGATACCGCGATTAAGAGTGATATCGAATGTTGATTGGTCGATTGCCCAAGACATTGTAGGAGGGGCTTAACGCACTTGAAAACGATATTTTTCATTTCGTTGAAAATTCATAGAAGCATCAGAGGTTGCATATTCACATTTGTTTTATTTTTACTGATGCTTGTGACATATTAAACGTGTCAAACAAAAAATATTAACTTAATCCATTTAAAAGAAAACAATCCATATGTACAAGTATCATTTAATATGAAACAGGTTGAATTAGCAAATATTTCACCTCTTTTATTATTTTTTTTCTTTTAAGAAAAAGAAAACTAATATTTTAACTGAAATCCTGAATGAAAAATAATTCAATTTTGTAGCAACTTGTGTAATTATTTTTTAAGAGGGGAAAACTATTCATTTGGGATAATTTGGTGATATATAACAAATTTTGTAAAAAGTTTAAAAAATAAATATTAATATTTTTTTTGCATAATAATAAATTTTAAATAAAATGTACATAATTACATCATTACATTTTTTTTTTGTAGAAGCAGCGTTTATTTTAAATTTTATTTATAGAATTTACTGTAATTAGCTGGAACTAAAGGACATTTTCAAACCCTACAATTACACCATTCATGATAAACCAAACGATATCAACAACAGTGAGACCACTACTGACGTTAATAACGATATCCAGGAAGCCCCAGTTGAGGACACTTCCAGTTACACCAAACAAAATAAAACACCACCTGTTATCCAAAATAATTATACAAACACATTCAAAGATATGTTTGACACCTTCAAAGACATGAAGGAACTTCTCCAAATTACCAAACTCCTAAAACATTTAAAAAACATCGCCATCAAATCAAAAAATTGCAACAACCCATTCGACAAAATGTATATCATAATAGAAGAATTAGACGCCTTTTCTACGGAGCTCAACATTACCAATTATGAATAATTACAACAACAAAAATTTCTCTTCTCTTCTTATTTTCTCCTGGAATTGCCAATCATTGCAAATCAGGATTAATGAACTCCGCTCCTTTATTTCCATTAATCCACAAATCGATATACTCTTAATCCAAGAAACACTTAACCCTTCCTGCAGTATCACCATCCCAGATTACAAACTCCATCATACACCACGTGCCAACTCTCACTGGGGCGGCACAGCCATCTACATCAAAAATTATATCCCACATCACACAACTCAAAATATTCCACTCCCAGGCATTGACTACACCAGTATTGTCGTCAACTTGCCCCATGCCAAAATCAACTTCACATCTTTTTACGCACGACATGGGCGACGATACCCCATAAATGACCTGACACACATCATTACACAACACCAACACGCATTGATCGCTGGTGACTTCAATGCACATAGCAGGCAGTGGAACTGTCATTCCACCACTACCAGAGGTAGATGTCTTCACAACTTGGTTAGCCATTTCAATCTCAGTCTCCACGCACCTACTACACCAACACACATTCATGTTGCTCGCAACCAGCACCCCTCTATTATTGACTTCGCCATCACCAAAAATCTTACCTTCCCTATCAACACTTCTGTTATTAATGACCTAAGCTCTGACCACCTTCCTGTCTTCTTCAAAATTGATCTTATCAACCCTATCTCTCCTCCTCCTTCAGTAGCTATTGACCGGAATAAATTCCAAAATTACCTCAACAACACCGACCTTACCTACCCCACAATCAACAACACTACTGACATTGATAACGCAGTTAATAAACTCAACAACATCATTTACAAAGCTCAAAAAGATTCCACTTACACCAAATTCAAAAATAATAACTCTTACATCTTACCCACTTACATACATAATATCTGGAAACAACGCAACACATTCCGTCGACTCTACCAAAACACCAGAGATCCCACCCTTAAAACAGCTGTCAACAGGCTCAACAATAAAATTAAAACCCTTATTCAGAAAGATAAGCAAAAAAACTGGTCTAAATTTCTCGAAAGTCTTACTTGCGAGGATAACTCTCTTTGGCAAATCAAAAAGAAACTCAATAATAATTACACCCCTATTCCTCCCCTTACTGCCAATAATCAAACTGCGTATACTGACGAGGACAAGGCAGAATGCCTCGCTAAATCATATGAAAGGCAATTCTCTCCGAATCCCTTCCTCGCAAGTCAAGCACACTTTAACAATGTCAATGATACTGTTAATGACTTCCTCTCAACCCCTCCTATCCCTCTCCCCGAAATTCAACCCATCATGATCAACAATATTATTCAAAAACTTAATAATAAAAAATCTCCTTGGTACGATAAAATTTCCAACTATACTCTTAAACAACTTCCTATCAACTGTATTCTCTACATTACGAAGCTCACTAATTCCATCCTCAAACACTGTTATTTTCCTAAACCCTGGAAAACCTCTATCATTTCTCCTGTTCCTAAACCATCCTGCAATCTTAATGACCCAACTAATTTCCGTCCCATCAGTCTTCTCTCCTCTCTAAGTAAAGTCATCGAACGCGTCATTAGATCACAGCTCAATGACTTCCTTCACAACAACAACATTCTTATGCCTGAACAATTCGGCTTCAGAGCCAAGCACTCCACCCAACACCAACTTCTTCAATTTGGGGAATTCTTAACTGAAAACTTCAACGAGAAGAAACCTACTGCTGCCATATTTCTTGATGTCGCCAAGGCCTTTGACAAAGTCTGGCACGCGGGCCTCATTTACAAATTAATTCGGCTTAAGTTCCCGTCTGGACTTATCCATTTAATACACTCTTACCTTGGTGATCGCGACTTCTATGTCCGTGTAAACAACTCACTTTCTCTACTACACATAATACTCTGTGGTATTATTCAGGGTTCAGTCATTGGCCCTATTTTATTCATAATATACTTTAATGACATTCCACGCACACTCTTCACATCACTCGCACTCTATGCGGACGGCACTGTTCTCTATGGCACTGCACATCACCCATACAATCTTTACAAAAATCTACAACACCACCTCAACATCTTCATGGAATGGTGTGATCAATGGCGCATTAAGATAAACGAATCTAAAACTACTGCTGTTTACTTCTCTAGAACCTTCTCCACTCCTAATAGATTAACCATCAATAACACTACCATTCCCTGGTCTGACGATGCCAAGTACCTGGGAGTTACCATTGACAAACGCATTACCTTTAAAAAGCATATTCTTAATATCCGCGGTAAAGTCGCCGGAATTTCCAAAACCCTCGCCCCCCTTCTTCGCAGTCACTCACTCTCCATACACAACAAACTCTTAATATATAATGCTTGCATTCTCTCTGTTATCACATATGCATGTCCAATCTGGGGCTTCACTTGCAAAACCAGTATGAACAGCCTCTCTAGTACCCATTACAAACAGCTCCGTTACATCAGGAACTGGTCTAGATAACTCAAAAACTCCACAATCCTCAAGGATCTGAAAACGACTTCACTCAAACATCGCATTAAACACCTTGCGAAAAAATTCTACAATGACATTAATCACATTCCAAATGAACTCATTTATGAGCTACCTGACTACGATGCTTGCAGTCCATCCAACCGGAAAAAACCAAGGTACTCCACTATTCTTGATGAATAGTCCTTCCGAGCTATAATTCTTACCTCAAAAATTTTCTCTTTAATTAAAAAAAAAATATATATATATATATTATTATATAATTTTTTACTGATAATTTTATATTGACTTTTCTCCTAAACTTCTCCTAACATCTTTACTTTACCTCGTCTGGCATATTATTATTTTTTTTTAACTATGAACTATTTTTACTTTTATACTTTAACTAGTAAATTTTCATTATTTTATAGATATACTTAACACTATCCTATTTTATGTAGTCAATTGGACTACGGCTAGACATTTCATATGGCTCTCTCAGGATTTGATATACACCTACTCAAAGCCAGGGTGTGCAGTTGCTTCGCAACTTGGAAGCCCATTGAACCTATCACAAGTTCAAGTTCAAGTTCAACTAAAGGATTAAACGTAAATCAACATACTAATCTAGAATTACACAAGAATAAAATTAAGTAAGGTATAAAAAAATAAAAATTGTTTTTGTCATAATTATAACTGGAGTAAAAGTAAAGATAAATTTACCAAGCTGTTATTAACTTTTTGAACTGTTTCATAAAACTGACATTCAGTTAAATTGGCATATAAATAATGCAGTCTTATACCTTTATGGGGGAGGGGCCGGGGGGTTTAACTCAAAGGTTTTTTAAACCATCGCTTTAAATCGAAAGTATAAAATACAAAATTTTGCATGTAAATTTATTTATTTTTTTAAATAATTATTTTTTAGTTTCACAACAAATAAAACACTGCAATTTTTTTCCATGCATTCGCAGAAAAATTAAGTAAAAAAAAGCTTATTAGGTAATTAAATAATTCAGTTAGCTATACAAATTATTAAAAAAAATTGTATAATGCATTTTAAAAAAAATTACAAGGCACAATATATAATTAAAATCAGTTTTTGAAATAATTTAAGTATCTTATTGCATGACCTAGTCAGCATTAAATAATTGAACCCTTTACTGCATGGTTATGCAATCTATTAACAAAATTCAACATAAAAATAAACATGACTTCTAAAAAATATATTGCGTTAGAACTTTCTTATCCAAATTGAAGCAGTAAGCAGTAATAATGTATTTGGTGTATTTCATACAGCTGTATCCAGTAAAAGCATTTAGATTATTACATACTTTTTATATGCGAAATTGGTTTCTAAAAGGGCACAATGCAACTTCCCTCCCCCCCCCCCTTCTCTGTATTTAAATATAAGTTGTAAAACTATTCAAAATCCATAAAAAATACAAACATTGATGACATACCCTTCAACTCCTCCCCCAGCCTCTACGTAATCATGTTTCAGCCAATCATCATTTGACATTGCTCTTAATCGCGCTAACAATGATGGATTGTAAAATCGCGTCTCCACGTTGTCATTTAGAGTCACTGTACAATTAAAATTTGGAAAATGTAGATATAAAACATAAAAAGGGAAAATGTAACAAAATCAAGAAACTTTAAACAGAAATAAACATTCTACACGTCATTTGAAAAAAAAAAAAAAAAAAAAAAAAAAAAGAGGGAAAGGGTGTGTGTACGTAATGAGCAAACGGTGAGTACAAAAATATGCAGTGATTAAAAATTTTTAAACAGGAAAGTAATGAAAAAATTCATTTTTGTAAATGTATTTTGCGAAATTATAGCCATAAAATAAGAATTTAGGAATAAAAACACTGAAAGCATAGAAAATTGCAGGGCAGCAAAATGTGAAAAATTATTGTTATAAATGTTTAAAAATCGTAAAGACAAAAAAAAAAAAAAAAAAAAAAAAAAAAAAAAACCATTAAAATCAAAAATGGGCCACAAATAAAGACTTTAGGTAAATGCAAGCAAGCAAAAATTCATATGTACCAAAACAAAATGTGAAAGTGATTCGAAAAGATAGTGGAGGGGAGGATCTCGAGGGTAAATATATAAAAATACTAAGATTAAAAAAATCAAAATAAAGTAAATATTCTTTTTTTTTTTTTTAAATATAAATTGTGAATTATTTGAAAAATAATGCTTTTACTCCAACACATAAAAATTCTGAGATAAAAATGATGAAAATAAAATAAATCAAAAATTCGCATTTTAAAAGATAAATTGCTAAATTATTTTTAAAAACGAAAAAACCGTAAATGCTTAAAAATTGTAATTAAAAAAAAATGTTGAAAATATTAAAATAAAGGAAAAATTCGCATTTTAAAAGATAAATAGTTAAATTATTTTCAAAAATAGTGTTTTTAAAGGCATACAATCGGTAAAAAATGCCGCCACGTTCTGGAGAAAAAATTTAATATTTGTAAAACGAAAAAAAAAAAACGGCAAATACATAAAAATTCTGAGGTTAAAATATTTAACTAATAAAATAAAGCAAAAATTCGCATTTTAAAAGATAAATTGTTAAATTATTTTCAACAACAGGGTTTTTAAAAGCATACAAATGATAAAATCTACAGTTATAATAAAGTTAAAGTTATATTAATAGCATAAAGTTAAAATTAAAAAACACACACAAAATATTTGGTAAAAAAAAAAAAAAAAAAAAAAAAAAAAAACATATCGCAATATATATCATAAAAATCATTAAATTATTTTTATAAAAAAATAAAAAGCAACTGTCAATAAAAAGCAAAAAATAAAAGCACACAAATATACAAGCTGATAAGAGAACACATTATCACACTCACACAGCAGCAGAAAAAAAAATTGGGCGACTCTCGAGGAAAATCTGGAGTTGCCAGAACACTAGAGTCGACGGGTTGGCCACATCGCCAAATATATCGCCAGCAAAAATTAAAGAAATAGCAATATTTAGATGGGAGTTTCCTCAAGCTTTAAATATGCACACCAGAGTAGCTCCGCCCAAAATTTTGTCTTTTATACTCTTTATCTACTTTTACAGCTACGTATATGTAAGTTTATTTGGATACCGATAGCACACATTTCAGATACATACTACATAGACGGAAATGTATCATATTTGACCAAACAACAACAACAGCAACAAAGTGATTGCTCTCTCAATATAAGATAAGAAATGTTTTTATTTTTAAAAATATGATTAAACGACAAGTATGGAAAAAAATGTAATTATATGAAGCAGGTTTGAAAAGAGTGGCTGTTTTCAAAATTGAAAAAAAAAATGTTTTTCTTAAAAAGTATTAATGTTTATGAATTATTGTTAAGAGAAAATGGATTATTAACTACACAACAACATCTGAGAAGAAATGCAACATTGGTCAAGTGGTATTTTATACTTGCTTATCTGTCTATACCCACATCCAATACATACACTGCTGTCAAAAATGCGAAAGCTATATATTGTATGTATACACGACCGCGAGGTCAAATAGGAAGGTACAGAAAAACATTCTTTTGTTACCGGAGGGATCATTTCACTTTCTAACTGATGATAAATATTGATATCTGGCAACACAAGTAAATGTAAATATTGGGAGTGTTTTAGATTTGTTAATAGGGATATGAAGTCCTTAGTCGTAACGTTCCAAAAAAATACTTAAGTATGTATTAAAAATTATATTTTTTTCAACGTTTTGTGAAAAAAAAAAAAAAAAATCTTTATTTTCCAAAAATTCCTAAGACTTAAGGAATTCTCCTCTAAATGTGTAAAATTAATTGAATTTCCCTAGATTTGAGAACTGTGCTAAAGATGGCGTTGAAAGCAAAAGCACGGAAAAACATCCAGTTTCCCTCACATGACTTTAATTATCCAGTCTAAACTGTCTCGGGTGGGGCGCTAAAGGTCTACGGTCTGCATAGTCAGACCGATCTGTCCCACTCAGACATTAAGTCTAAACTGTCTAAAAATTTAACGAGGAAGACTTAATGCCGCACTGGCGCTCACTCGCTATTGTAAATAACAATATTGAGCTAATATTTAATGTACGAATCAGCATATTTTATAATTTAAGCATGTTTCTGTAGATCTTACCGGTGTTAGTTAAATATTTTTATATTAACAGAATTTATTATTTATTCCAGCATTACATACAAAAAAGCTAAGAATTTTTCAATACGAAAATACAGGAGTGAGTACAAGGTCTTGCACTAATGATAAATATTTATTGTGCGAGAAATATTATAATCAGACACATGATTGTTTGGATACTTTGTAAATACTGTTATATTCATGAAATTTCAACTTGGGCCCGCTTGGTCTCGCCAAGTGTTTGCTAATATATTTTACCATTTAAGAATTAAAGATCAAAACGGAATTATATACAGAGTGAAAAAGACAGAGAGAGCGAGAGAGACAAATCACTTTTGTGCTGCCATGCATGTCCAATGATCAACAGAGATTTTTATTAAAATAATTTTATAATTATCTAAATAGAGATGTTAATTGTTTGTAAAACAATAAAAGGAATATTTTCCAACACGCCATATTGAAAAAGAAGGAAATAGTAAAATATTCAATAAAAATTGTATTTAATAGGTAATAAAAAATATATTAAAGATATATGAAAATAAATAAACAAACAAAGATATTTCTTTAACGACTTTAACGACTTTAACGACTTTTTTTTCACTTTACGTTAAAAATAACTCAAGAAAACAAATAATTAGAAAAAACTAGAATTATTATTATTAAGAAACAATGAAGTTTAAACAATAACTATGGAAAAGATTAATATACATTTGTAGTTAGATTTATATATTTAAGTTATTCACTAATAAGCTCATTTGCATAAATTTATATCTACATCTATTGTATAAAAATAATTTCATAATAGCATTGGTAGTAAATATTTTAAGAATATCACACACCCAGAGCACAGATTTTTGTCGAAAAATAAATAAAATAATAAAATTAACTTAGGAAATTATAACATATATATATATATATATATATACCGGGTGGTTATAAAATAAGTATCTCTATTTGGAGCTGTCTGTAGCTTGAAGGAATAACCGGAATGAATCCAAAATCGGTGCACTTACTATTCCAGAAAGGGGTAGAAGAATGGAACAATAAAAAGAATTAATTGCAATAATCGCCGACAGATGGCGCTTTTGAGTGTGAAATGTAATGTGTAATCTTATGTACCGTGGAGGTGCCGCAAACCTCAATTACTTTACCGCATATCAAAACATGTGCTAAACATCACTCTTGATGAGTTACATTCCGCAGTTGAGCAAGTCATGCACCACCTGGATTGTGTCCTCGAGCACAATGGCCGTGTGGAACCTGAACATGATCGGCAACGCCTTGCGAAAGCGTAACCACAATCACTGTGACATTTTCGAATAAATTAGGTGTGTCATCTGGTTTGACGCCTTAATTCTTTGTTCTTGTATTACACATTACATTTCACACTCAGTAGCGCCATCTGTCGGTAATTATTGCAATTATTATTTTTTTATTATTCCATTCTTCTTCCCCCTTCACGAATAGTAAATGTACCGATTTTGACTTCATTCGGGTTATTCCTTCGAGCTACAGACAGCTCCAAATTGAGATACTTATATTATAACCACCCTGTATGTAATGTTAAATAAAGTTATGTATTTAATTAATGAAGTTGTTAAGTCTTAGTAACACATTAAATGCCGGCAACAATTTAAGACTGTTCTCAATTTATTGGAAACTATCTCCATTTCCCAATAGCCACTATTGTCGAATTCGTTTGCCTAACTTGTCATTTAACAAGTCAAATATTGCTATTCGGAAATAGTGATAGATAATGTGAATAAAAATATCCATTAAATTTCTTACGGCGCTGCACATAAAGGTGTTTTATCTGAGCTAATACTGACATTACCAAAGAAATTTTCATAGGTTTAGCTATTTTTATTTTCAGAAAAATGCACACGTGAAGAAAAAAAAAAAGTAATGTTAATATCAATAAAAAACTATCGTATTATTTGTCAATATATTTGTTATCTTATATTTCGAAATATGTTTCCTATTGCAATGCAATCCTATAATCAAAGGATAATAAAACGCTCCCTTATAATTATTATCTGTGACTTACATCCGTTATTTTTAGGTCTACCAGTTATATCGTGTTATTTGCTAAAACGCCAAAAAAATATATTATTGGTGGGTTTCTTTTTAGAATCTATCTTTCAGGCTAACATAATTTTAACTTGGCGCAGGGGTCGGAAAAACTACTTTTTGTTTGTAGCGAACTACAACTACAACTACTTTATGAAAAATGTAGTTAACTACAACTACAACTACTTGTTTTAAAAAGTAGTGACTACAAACTACTTTTCAAAAGTAGTCACTACTTCGCTACTTTTCGCTACTTTAGTTATCATCGCTAATTAAATACACCGCAAACGATTTTCCCCTATAGACCATATTGCAACAGAATTCTATTGAATGTCCCTGTAAGCGAGAAATAAATGCTACACACTTCATTTTCAATACTGAACATTCAATGGTAAACTTCAATAACATATAAAACTTTCATGGCAATATGAGTATATTTACGAGAGTTAAGAGCACGGACAGACAGACAAAGCGAATTCATAGATACTTTTTAATTATGTTGAAAAGTGTTAAAAAGAGGAAATTTGAAAACAAAATTGTAATAATCTTACAAATGTATGATAGTGATACAGCCCAGTAACGCTTAAGGTGGTTCTCAAATTCCTTACTCAACAACGCGAAACTTTCTGATACGTTATCTGACTTATTTTTAAACACAAAGGCATAAAATTGGCAGGTCTGACTATTGAAGCGATTTGGAATCGAAATGAGTTTTTCTGTTTTTGATAAATAAATTACTTATCGGGTTATAAGCGAATCGTGTCACGTTTTTTCGTTTCCCCTGCTGCGGCATTGGAAATTCGGTTGAAAACGCCGACTTTGAGAGTGTTTTCAGAAAAATCTTTTGTCTTACCAAAAAGTAAAATAAAATAAAGAATAGTGGAAAACGTCTTTCGGTTACAAATTTTCTGAATAAGTACACCTTAATTTTCATACGTTTCCGAACAAAAGTGAATTAAAGAATAGGTCATAAAGTAGCCAGTTTGAATTTGAGAACAACCTTAAGAGCGGATAGCTCTTGGTAAATTTGAATATATATTATTTTTTTAAAATAGAGCTAAATAGTCCTATTTCTTTACAATTTAAATATAGTTCAGGAAAGCAATTAAAAATTGAACACGATCATATAGACATGCATAAATTAAAGCCTAGCTTTTCTTTTCCTTTCTATCTCTTTTTGTTTGTGTCCCTTTGAAAACCCAAATTTCAACGTACTGGGCTTTAGCTTCATTCTGGAGACAAATATAAAGATTTTCATTAAAACACCAAGCTATCCAATATCAAATCAAATATAAAACATTATAAATCTATTATTTTAGCGATAAAAAACCTGTGCAGCTAAAGTAAAAATAAATAGCCATAAAAATCAAATTAAGCATTCTTAGACATTTTTTTAAATAATATATTTTTATTTTCAGCCACCTTTGTTTCATCTATTGGAATATTCAAAAGGAAATATGCAATAAATTAATTTGTATGCATATATTGGACAAATATTTCACAACGATCAAAAGACGTATTAATAAAATAATTTTTTGCGATAATAAACAGTTCGATAAGATTATTTTCTGAACCAGGGATCTTAATTCAAAAATACTCTTTTTAATGATTTATGAATTTTAGTGAATAACGATTTATATATTCAGTGCGAGATGTGATCCAGTAATTATTATTAATAAAGAAAATGCTAACTCACCTCTATATTCCACTTCAAGTTGTAAGAAGATGATTTTGATACCGATAAATTCTTATTAATTGTACAAAGTTTACATGTTACAGAATAATTACCAATTTCTTGTTGTTCTATAATTTCAAAATATTCATTATATGCCAAGCAGTGCAATTCTATACTATTTTTGTCTGTCATTCTATTACATTAATATCAAAAGAAGCATCCCCACATTAAAACACAAGATCTAATAATGTGTAAGAAGACAAAGGGTTCCCAGCGAGAAAATTATTTTATTTTTTTATGAGTGAGTACTTTGAGGTTTTATCAGCAAATACAGCAAATATTTGATCACGGGCATGCTGAAACTTTACGTTGTAACTACTGCAACTGAGATTTGTCGCTGACGTTAGCAAATTGTTGCAGAGAACATATTTCGCACAAGAGTCTTAAATACGAGTTATGACGATCACGTAATTTGAAGATTGGCACTTTGTCCCCCCTCCTAAAGCAGCGTCAAAAGTAGCGTCGATGCTCGCTACAAACTACTAATATTTTGTATCGCGCTACTCGCTACACGACAATATTTTTAATGTAGCGCGCTAGACTACAAACTACTGGAAAAAGTAGCGGCTACTGTAGTTTCGCTGCTTGTAGCGCGCTACTTCCGAGCCCTGCACCAGCGCGTTGCATTTTTCCCATTGAAAACTACTGTCTGTTTGACAAACAGGCGATCTCAGTGCTCGCAGTTAATCTGCTGAGAACTACAATTGCCGAATTTTCAATGTCAAGTAAGATTACCCCATTTCATCCGTAAAAGGGTCTGTTTTTTTTCCGTATGTCTGTATTATGCTGCTGTACGCGCTTTGATATTGGTGTGAACTGTGAAATAAGATTTTATTGCTTAAATTAACAGCTGTAGCAGCAGCTGTTTGAATGGCAAATATTTATTATAACATTTACTACACAACTTTACATGGAAACACTGTTTTTTTTTTTTTTTTTTTTTTTTTAATCAGAAATTTGATTCTCCTATACATGTCTGGTGTGAGTTTTAAATTAAAATGGATCTAGTTTTATCGTGCTGTGCTCATAAAAAAAAAAACCCACAGCGAAATGTTTCCTAAAAATAACCCCACCCTAGTACTACATAAATTATTTCACAAAAGTCTTGTTTTTGTTTTGATCTGTTTTTATGCACCATTTAGAATAATAAAAATAGTTAAAAATACCTAAGGAGCGCTTATTTAGTTAAAAAAAAAATTTAGACTAACAATTGCAGAAATCTGGCAAAACCTGCGCTTCATTTTTACAGATTTTCTTGTTATAATAAAATTTTAGAATGATCTATATAAATTTTCATTTTTATTTATGTTAAACCATTAATATGTAATAAAATGCTTCATTTTTATCTGATTATGTCAGGTGTGTGTGCATGTTTTTTTTTCAAGTAACATGGGTTATTTTTTGGAAAAGAGAGGGTTTTTTTTTTTAAATTCTTGCTTAATTGACTGCCATTTTGTAATAAAGTGATAAAATGAAAAATGTTCAACATTAAAATCTTAGTCAGGACAAGCTGTAAAAATTTAGCCAGTTTTAATTTTTTTAAATTTTTTATTAGTCTTTTTTTTTTTTTTTTTTTTTTTTTTTTTTGTAATTACCAGATTGCAAGTTGTGTCCTTGTTGATGGCAAAGAACTTACAGTACGTTCTTTGTTTCAGATTGGGATAGTGTCCGCTACGGGAAAGGAAGGAAATATGTCTAATGTGCTATATGAAGTTTACAAATGAAAAAGTGTACCCATATTTCTGCTCATTCACTTTTTTTTTAAAATTTCATAATTCATAAACACACTTTATCATTATATCCATTTGTTGTTAAATAAAAATACGGAAAAGTCTACATCTGCATGCTTTTACTAATGTATAGAAAATCAACATACAGAATCTTATTCCCAATAAATTTTATTAATTTCAATTTAATGAATGAAATTTTAATATTTTATTGTAGAATTATTTTAAAGCCTCCAGGTAGACCGTTCGAAAATATTAAATATCATTATTGCCATTTCAGTATATGTGATGTTGAGAATGATGCAATAGAAATAATAACAGATCTTCATGTTCACATATTTAAATTAAGAGTGAATCCTATGTATGATGAATGCGCTTTTTATCACTATTCATAAATTATTTTAATAAAATAAAATTACAAATTATTTCGGAAAAATATAAATTAATGAAAAATTAGTTCATTTTACAAATTACATAGCCCGGACAAACAGGTTTGAAAAGTTTAGTTCCATTACAAATGAAATAAAATAAAATAAAATAAAATAATTGCGATGTTTTTTCATTTAAAGAAAATTTTTAAAATTTTACCTTCATGTTTAATATTTATTAAAAGCAAATAATAGTTTTTGAAGTTTAATCGATTAAATAAAAATATGTCTCCAGTTTCTTTTTTTAAATTCTTATTAATATTTTACACTTTAAATATTATCATAATTATTACATTGTTTCACACACTTTTTCACTTTCATAACCATTTGATATAATTTTTTAAAGAAAACAAAATATATATCTATAGAATTTTAGTAGTTGGAACTTGTAAACTGTCTCTATTCAGCTCTTTAAGATGTATTCTTCATTATCAATTTCTATACAAATTAAGGTATTCTACATATCAATATATTCTACGGTATACTGTATGAGAAGGCACGTATTTACTGTATAAGCGGATATAAGTTCTATAATACTAATTTCTCCTTGTGATTCGGAATGGAATTTTGAAATTCTTTTAATTCTAAATGTTCTTAATATTCGTTATTTCACTAAGTAACGCAAGTCCCGATAAAAAACAGTAAAACACCGTTTATACGTTTCTCATTTATACGTCTTTTACATTTATACACCGTTTCAGTGCGGTCTCGATTCATCTCTATGTATTTTAATATTGTAATGCTTCGTTTATACGACGCATATCCTCTATTATACGTCAATTTTTTCATGCCGTACTGATTTTCTCAGAACCCTCAGCGTCGTTTTTTTTTTTTCTTTTCTGCTAGCAATATTTGGGAAAAGATGAAAAACAAAGAACATGTTTGATTGCTACAGGGGTTATTCCAAGTTCGTGGAACCTGTGAAAGGGTGGGACGAAAATAATGGGCAGTGGGTGGTCTGTTCCAGATTAGTAAACTTCGTTTCATTTTCTGATTTCGTTGCAGTTTAGACCACGTTTGAGAGCGGTTTAAATTTTTCTTTCGGTCTCTTTTCAACACTTAGCGGGCTCCTGAAATGTCCCGAAAACGAAAGGCAATTTCACTAAAAAAGAAAATTTTTATTTTAAAAGAATTTGTCAGACGAAGATTAAAGATTATTTTAATTAAAATGTGTTTGTATGTTCGATAATGGAGTTAGAATAAAAAGTGTAATTCAAGGTGTGTAAGGTTTGATAATTCTCACTTTTATTTTTCAATTTTAGAAATAATATATATATATGTTTTAATATTTTAACTTTTCTTCAATATATAGTGCATCTTAAACAACCGAAAATGGTAGCAAAATTAAATTTGTATGATTACAGCATTATATTTCTATAGTCAAAGATTTTACATCTTAGATAACTACAATATTTTGATTGTACGTCTTTCTCAGTTATACTTCGCTTTAGCGCGGTACCCTGAAAGACGTATACTCGGTGCTTTACTGTATATGCATTCTTCTCTACATACTATTTTATGTTCTTTTCCTTTCTTCCCCCTTTCCCATCCTTACTCTAATAATTAGGGCGCACGCTACTACACAAACGGTGCAGATTTGTTGTGATAAATATTTGCATTGGATAGAAATCTTCTTTAAATAGAGGTCCCGGTCTTTTTACATCTTCGGTGCGAAATATGGCCGTATAGCTCCTAAGAGATAAAACCAAACCACACTTGAGTCATTAAAATTTTGATTCTCGGAAAAATAATTTTGTCTCATGCATACACATCGAACTGAAAATAATCCAGCTACCATAAGTATTCCTGCTGGCATTATAGATCTAATAATATATATATTTTTTCTCATGTAAAAGATTGTAGAACTTGGATAAATTTCTTTCTCGATAATCATCTTTGCTTATAAAGTTTTTCATTTCAGATAAATTTAGCAAATTAAACAAATAAACCAAAAGGGAATTAAATTTAAAAAAAAGAAAAGAATAAAAAATTCTAGGATCACAGAATATGTTATATATATATATATATATATATATATATATATATATATATATATATATGTTAAAATAATTTTAATTTTAAAACATTTAGTTAAAAATCATAAGCATTGAAACTATTTTTTATTTTTATTTTTTTTATTAAAATTCATTTATATTTAAATAAAAAGTAAATTTTCACTGGATATCTATACTAATAAAAGAAAGTTTCGCTCTCTCTGTGTGTGAGAGGCTTTCATTATTTGTTGAGGGGTTGCGTAGCCAGGATAGGGTTCAAAGGCTCTGAATGCAAATGTCACTGTCTATAAATCGATAAACTTAAGGCTATGGGCGGTGTGCAGATAAAAGAAAATAGAGGGGGGCGTGGCACGTATGAAATAAAGACGTAATGATGGGTGTTTCAACTATTCTTTGCACCAAACACGAGTAAAGTTTTAAATATATATATATATATATATATATATAAAGATCATTCAACATCTCTTCTCTAAACGTAAATAAAGCTAATCCGTTAAAAATGTACATTTGGAAATATTTATATGTAGCTTGTTTGTTCATTCGACTGATGTAGTAAATTTGCTACTGATTTTTTTTTTCTTTAATTGGTATTAGTTATTTACTTTTTTTATCTTGAGAATCTACTTTTAATATTATTATTATTATTATTATTATTATTATTATTATTATTATTATTATCACCATTATTATTATTATTACTATTATTATTATTATTATTATTATTACTATTACTATTATTATTATTATTATCATCAACATCATTTTGCTACAAATATGAGGTAAAATTGTTTGCAACTAAAAAATACATATCTTACAGTTACTCGTAAAATGACGCAACTAAAGAATACACTTACTCGTAAAATGACGTATTTAAATATTTTTTTTTTTTTAAGAATAAAACGGAAAGACGCGCTTTTATACCGGGACATACTGCAAATTCATATAATTAAAAGTATCAAAACTGAGTGATTTTTTGTCGCGAAACAGTGATTTTTTTTTTTCTTATTTTTAATGTTTTTCCTAGACGCAGTTCTTCTGAGTATAAGTTATAGGAAAAGGGGGCCTTATAAAAACTGACATTTCATAGTTTAATATTTTAATATGTACATTATACAGACACTTTTCAAACAAATGCCATACATAACAGCTGTTTTTGATTTATGTACTTTTCGCAATTGGAAGTAAGATTGTACCTTCAGCGTTTAAGAGAAAACCGCCATTACAAACTATTTTATATCACCCTGTATGTATACGTAACGTACAGAAGAATGTGATGGTCTATAAATAAAAAAAAAATAGGCATTACTGTACAACCCTCCATAATAAACTCTATCTATATTAATACGTTTTATAAGAATTTTGTATAAATAATTTGGGGTTTTATAGTCACGTTTGCATATTGCGTTTAATGTTTAATAATGAATACGTCTGTTGTTTTAATTGAAAGTAATTATATAAAACCTGTCGATATTTGTAAATTATAAGTAGCTGATTGGGGGGGGAAATATGGATTCTTAGCGTAAAATTCATTATTCGTACTACGGCAGGGCGTTGGTGTTGCACATTATTACAATATTTTGTCTCATGAGTCATAACGGATTTTGTGATTGAGACAGATAACTGTTTAATTTATTATCGGCTGCACGAATCCGCACTGTCGATTTGTGTAAATAAATGGATTCCGTTATTTTATTTTCACTTTTTGCTCTTTTATATCATATAAAATATTACTTTAAAATATTTGTGGTGTGAGTTTTATATTTTAAATCTTTGGATTTTGATTTAGAAAAAAAAAAAAAAAAAAAAAAAAAAAAAGGTTAAATTATTAAACTTGTATATCCTAATTCATACAAGTAAAACATTTCTACATTAAGCTTATAAACCGGAAGATTAAATTTCAATATAATGGAAATTTATATATTTTTTTTACATTACTATAAGTAGAAGATGCTTTAATAAGTTCAATAATATTATCAAGCTTCTGTTACAGTATATTAAAATAAATCCAAAGATTATTTTAATATACTTATATAAATACTTCCTTCAATGTTCATTGAAGGAAGTATTTATTTTTTATACTTAATAATTGAGTTTATACAAAATTATATCACCAATTCTTTATGATTATTCGATAAATTTAAGCATATGAAATATAATGAAAAATATACAACAACAATACATATCTAAATATTGCAATTTTTATTTTTAAAGTGTTTAGTGCTTTTAACCTTTCGATTATGGGGGAAGACTGGCGACTAGTATTATATTGAATCGAACCACAATTTACAAAATCTTTTTTTGGGGTAGATTTCTTTTGAAAATATCCTAGTAAGTAAATGGTAAGGAATATTTTTAAAATATGCTAAACACATAATAATACAATGGTCGCTGTGATGTACGGTGTCCCTACCCCGTAATCAAAAATTTAATGCATTATTTCATATTTTGATCAATAAACAAGAACAAAAAATCATGCGTCAAGCATACATTATGAATCACTTTCCAACACTTCCAGAATAATTTAACAAAACTTCACCGTTTAATAATGATGCCTAAGTAAACAATTTGTGAACCGCATAAATCAAACCTCGTTAACATGAACCTCAAGGGGAATTAAAATTTTGTTCATGTTATCCGTATTTCATGCTATCAGTAACAAAAAATCCAGATAAAAAGTATTGAGAAAAAAATATATAGGGTAGACTGGGGGCTAATGGGACATGCGAGCTAACGGGACAACAGGGTTTTCTCGTAAAATGTAACAGTCAAAATTTATCAGTAAATGTCATTTCCGGTGTTGCACAAAAACATGCAGTGAACCACATTTTTTCATTATCTATTTGCAAAACAAGAAGCACGATATATTTGGGCATCAAGATGAGATTTTTTTTTTAAATATTTAATAAATATCTCTTTGATCAACAATTAAATCAGTTTTTAATAATAATACCTTTTATTATAAATCTTTTATACAATATTCCTTTTTAATCATTATTTCGTACCAGAGATAAACAGTTAATTTACAGTAAGCTTAAAAACAGTGGTAAAGCATTCAGGGACAAATGTGCATTTCACATAGATTCTAACGGGAGAAAACTTTGTTTTACAATTGAGACTTATTTCTATTTTAATATAATTAAACTATTACTTATATTTATATTTTATCAATTAATAGAAAATTGTTAGAAATAATTGTGTAAAAACATGAATTTTATAAATGGCACTTTTTACAGCACAAAACGTAAAATATGTCTTATTATCCCCCCAATCTCCCCTATAGAAATATAAATCAAATAATGAATCATATACGTTTTTAATTAAAATACGAGAAATTAACTCTAATTATTCTCGAAAGACTAAATAATAAATAAATAATAATAAAATCCTTACCTTATTTATTTATAACTTATACCAGAAAAAAAAATCAAAATTATATGATAAAAAAAATCAGTTATCTACATAATATACATATATATATATATATATTATTACATAATTTTTTACTGATAATTTTATTTTGACTTTTCTCCTAAACTTCTCTTAACATCTTTACTTTACCTCGTCTGGCATATTTTTGTTTTTATTGAACTATGAACTATTTTTACTTTTATACTTTAACTAGTAAATTTTCATTATTTTATAGATATACTTAACACTATCCTATTTTATGTAGTCAATTGGACTACGGCTAGACATTTCATATGGCTCTCTCAGGATTTGATATACACCTACTCAAAGCCAGGGTGTGCAGTTGCTTCGCAACTTGGAAGCCCATTGAACCTATCACAAGTTCAAGTTCAATTGTATTCTGCTTTTATTCAGAAATCTTCTAATCTATCAACAACATCTAGGTATTCCCTAGAATTTTCTGTTTGCATCACAAATCTGCTTACAGTTTTTAATGCATTAAATGCTTCAATACTGGATACATTGTTGTATTCTGAATAGTCAATGCTATCATCTTCCTCTTCTGTTTCAGAAGAAAAGTGTAAATTATCGGCAGTAATTTTAGCACATCTAATTTCCTTAACTATTTCTTCATCCGTAACAGTACCGGATGTGATTATTTCATCGTCCATTGATACATATTCCTCAAATGTGACATTTTCTGGAAGTATACCGCGTACTTGTGCTTCTGAAGAATCAAATTTTACTGTTTCTTCTGTTTCTGAAGGAGTTTCTTTGGTAAAAAATCCGGCTTTTCGGAAACAATTTTGGATAGTACTGGCAGAAACTTCTTTCCAGGCAGATCGGAGTATATTTAATGCATCCAACAAGTTGATGGAAAAAGATGTTCCTTGATCGAAACAAGAAATTGTTTGAAGGAGCATTTCTCTTCTATAGTATGCTTTTATGCATTTAATAATCCCTTGATCACATGGCTGTATTTTTGTAGTTGTGTTTGGAGGTAAAAACACGGATTGCTTTAAGTCCAGAAATGACGCAATGAGCACTGCAATTGTCTACAATGAAACACACATTTCGTCCTTCTCTTTCAAATTTTCTATCGAGTTGCTTGACCCACTTCTGGAATAACTCTGTGTTAATCCAAGCCTTTTTGCTTGACTCGTATGTCACTGGTAATGTTTTTATACCTTTAAAACAACGTGGTTTTGCAGTTTTTCCAATGATCATCAATGGTAATTTTTCAGTTCCACTCATGTTGCAAGCAACTAAAACTGTTAATCTCTCTTTACTGCAATTTCCACCTGAACATTTATTACTCTTTATAGTTAAAGTTCGTGAAGGAAGTGCTTTCCAGAACAAAGAAGTTTCGTCGGCATTAAAAATATCTGCTTCTGCATATTTACTTAAAATTGATTGCAATTTATTCATTACGAAATCATCCGCCATATCATCATTTACTGCAGCCGCTTCACCACAAAGTTTCTTGCAAATTATTCCGTGTCTTTCCTTAAATCGTTGAAGCCATCCTGATGAGCCTAAAAAATCTTTTATGCCCAAAGCATCGGCGAAAAAGTGAGCCTTTTCTAGCAAAATTGCACCGGTAATGGGAAGATTCAGGCTTCTTGCTTCATTCATCCATTTTATTAATGCTGTTTCCACTTCTTCATTATTGACGACCGTCATTCTCTTTCGACTTGGTTCAAACTTGTTTAGCACACAAGCTGTTTCAATTTTATCTCTACCTTTTAAAATCATTGATACAGTACTTTTAGCAATTCCATATTTCTTAGCAATTTCACATTTATTTTAATTTCTTGAATCTACATCATGTAATATATCAAGCTTTTTTTGCAAACTTAAGGATTGCTGAAATTTGCGACTCATTTTGAACGACTGCACTGTACATGTGAATGCCCTAATAAATTCATACGTGTAAACGAAGAAAAAAAAAGAATAAAAGACTCAATGCATGCTGCCTTTCATATGAAAGTTGCAATACTAAACTGTAAATTTTCCAGGTGTAAAGAAACAATGCATAGAAATACTCCCTTTAGGTAGCAACCTTCCCTAATCCTGGTGGCATGTAGTTGATGACAGGTATTGTATTGTCCAAAAGTGAGAACATTCTAATGGCAATAGTACTCATTTTCATCGCTCTAAAGTATAATCCTTTTCACAAAACTCTAAAGAATAACCCATTGTTCCCTAGGGAAAAAGAAGCTTTCACACTTTTCTAAGGAATTTCCGTTCACGTTAAGCGTCAAAATTTCTCATGGGGACATCGAGAATTGTTCATATTAAGCGAAATTTCACGTTAAACGTGTTCATCTTAAAAGAAGAAAAAATACTAGAATCCGTATTCATTTTGACGGGGACAGTGGCAACTGTTCATGTTAAAAGTAATTCACGTTAAGCGTGTTCGCGTTAACGAGGTTCGACTGTAGTACAATTATTTCTCTTTAGTTTAAACTTATAAAAATTTTCTGAAAAGGACCGTTAAGATATCAAAAAATTGTAGCAACAAAAATTGTTCTGTCATCTTTTTTCATTCTAAGATAAAAGTCATCGTACATGTACGACAACAATCAGACGGTAAGCAACTATGCCCCATCTTGAATCTCAAGAATGAAAATCCAACCCAAACCCGAACTGAAAATTGATATAGAAAACCCGTGTCTAAATTATAAAACTAAGATGAAATATGATGGCAGGGTTATTATATGGATTTTAAACTTTTCCCAATATCCCAGAAGAAAATTTCTGTGGATTTCTCAATCACGTACCTTGCTGCATATTGATGGATTGATATATCTACTGTAGATGCAATGGAAATATTTGAAAGTGCAGATATGTAAACCCTTTCTTCTTATTATTTAAACATGCTTTTTTACTTTTAAAAATCCCTTTTTTTTTTCATTAAAATCAAATTTTTTGCTTTTAAAAACACTTTTATCATTATTTAAAAAATATTTAATATAAGAAGAATCAAAGTTAAAGAAAATAAATTAAAAGTTTTAAAGTAAAAAGAAACATTACCAGATCACGTGTAGATAGATCCTCTTACACAAACACTACCCGCTTTCAACCTACCCAATTTCAACCTATCCGCTTCAAAAAAAAAAAAAAAGTTTGCCAAGAACAACACTTGTCACCTGATTGCCACATTTGCAAAAATCACTAAATAAACAACCGCCAAGTTAGAGGTATGCACAAGGTTAGTCATATTTTGATCAAATTATTGTATTTCCACGTAGTTTGTTGCATTTAATATATATATTCCAGAATAATTTTAAACCAAGAAAAGTAAAAACGTTTTACCTTTGAGATTTTTGTGCCTTACACAACATTAAGTAATGATTATTTCAATAAACAGCATAGACTTATGCTGTTTTATGTCATTTTCTCGACAACCTTGCAGGTTAACTCATAATAACATACTTAAAACCTGCAACAGGTTAAGAATGTGCCTCAGTTACTAGAATCTACTGCCATTTCCTAATACAGTGGACTCTCTCTATTCTGAACACTCATGGGACGGACCAAAAGTGTTCAGATTATGGGGTTGTTCATTATAGAGGGAGATTGGGAAATGCACTACTACTACTACAATGTATTGAGTTTATAGACTGTATAGAATACTTAGCCTGGTTAACCATGCAAGTTACCGAGATGGAGCTGCTAAATTTAGAAACTAGTAAAAGAATTAATTAAAAAAAGTTAATTAAAAAAGTTATATTAAAAAAAATTACAAATCATACAATTAGATACTTACAATACATTACTTGAAAACATAATCGGTACATTACTTAAAAAAGTGAGTAATTTTAGTCTATTTTTGCATTGTGTATGCTCGTGCAGTTGTTTAAGAAGAGGAAAAGCTTCCGGGGTGATGTTCAGCTGCATAGTTCCACAGGTCTTGAATCCCTTGGCGATATTGCTTGAAGATAATCGTACTTCTTGTTTCATCGGTCTCTTCTGGTTCTGCTTCGTCTTCACTACCCTCTTCCTCTTCAACGATGTTGTCGCAAACAGGAAGGCTTCCGTCGGCCTCGAGATAAGCTCCAGGTTCAATTTCAGTATGAAGCTCCTAAAGAATTGACCCCAAGTCACTCACAGGTGTTGCTCCTTGGTCCTCTGTCCTTGATTGATCATTCTCACCTGGGAATGCAGCTTTGTAGAAGCATTTTTGGATGGTGTAGGGGATTACTTCATTCCAAGCAATTGATATCCAATGGACAGCATCCATGTCATTGACCTTCTTCATTAGTTTGGTTGCCGAATTTTTGCCCCTTCATCACCACGAACAGTTTCTTCAAAAAATGAATTCGGTAATGAGCTTCAAAGGTCTTGATTAGTCCTTGATCCAGTGGTTAGATTATAGAAGTAAAGTTCGGTGGTAGGAACTTTAGGCTCACGTTACTCAACTGTACATTTGTATGTGATCTGGCATTATCCACAAAAAGAAGAATTTTTCTCCCTTCTCTCTTCATCATCTCGTTAATGCCCTCCAACCACTGTGATAAAATTGTGAATGTCATCCAGGCTTTTAGATTTGATTTATAGTGCACAGGCAATGATGCCTATCTTCACATTTTTGAAGCATCGTGGTTTTTCACTTTTTCCGATCACAAGTCGTTTGAGCTTCTCCCGTAAAACTGGCACAGAGCTTGACGGTAAGCCTTTCTTTTGACATTTTACCGCCCACGCATTTCTCTCTTCTTTCTGATAGGGTTTTATTTGGAAGAGCTCTGAAAAACAGGCCGGTTTCGTCGGCATTGAAAATGTCAGCGGCATCGAAATCCTTTATTAAATCCGGAAGCTTCCTTTTCCATTCCTCCACAGTGTCGATATTTATGTCTGCAGCTTCACCATTGATTATTTTGAATTCGGTGTTATGCCGACTTTTTAAGCGAGTCAGCCATCTTTCTGATGCCTTGAATATTCCGTGATTTTCTCCTTTTCAGCAAAATCCAGAGCAATCTGCTTTAGCAGGGGTCCAGACAGGAAGATTCTTCGTTCTTATTTGGCAGAGAAACTTCCAGACGTGATTGTTTATGTTCTCGTTTCCTTTTCGAAAATTCTACACTTTGATGAAGGTTCATTTGTTTCAAAAGCGGCTATAATTTCTTTCTCTTTTTTGCTGATGGCGTTGACTTGACCTACTGAAATTCCAAAGGCAGATTCAATTTTCCTTTTACTTACTTTTGATTTTAATTCTTGGACAACTTCGTATTTTTCCTGAAGCTTCAGTTCTTTCCGTTTTTTTTCATTTTCCTACTTATTTCTGACATATTTGCCTAAGTGTTGTGATTTTTTCTTTGCAACAATAGTGAAATAACGAAAAAATTTTACCTTTACCGAGCAAAAAGTAAGAAAGAAACAAGAGCGATAATGCTGCCAACCAGGTGTGCAGAAAAGAAACCATAATCTTTTTTTGACCACTCCCGCTAACACTTGTTGTCTCTTATCTGTCATTGGGGGTGGATATCTCTGTTGCGTAATCTTTCTATTTTTATATCAGTTCGGGAGAGAAGGAATCACGTGACATGTTTTTTACATTATTTTTTCTTGTATCTCTTTGCATAAAAATATATTGTTTTGACCATTTCATTTAATTTGATTATCATGATTTACTTTTTCTGAAATGGCAACAATTTCATATCTGCACTTTTTTGTTTATTAAAAATCTAAGAATGTTCTAGTTAGTTGAGAACATCGTAAAAATAAAAATATTCTTTCGATTTCTTTTTTTTTTTTTTTTTTTGTTATAATAAATGTTTTGTTTGTTTTGTTAACTGAAGATTTTATCTGAATTATTCAAACAATATCAGCATCACTTAGATCTTAAAATCTAGAAATGATTTTGTTTCTTTATTTTTAAATCGAGTTCATTGAACCCTTTTATTCTTCTGCAACAGTTATTCCGAATTTCCATGATGCGGGAATTCCCCGCATTCCGACAGCAAACACACGTTCAGTTTACGGAGAGGCAGGTTAGAATGGGGATCAAAAGTGGGGTGTTCATAATAGTGGGGTGTTCAGATTAGAGGGTGTTCAGAATACAGAGAGTTCATATTTTGTTAAGTCTATGGAGTTTCGCCGGGACCATCAGAAAGTGTTCATGATACCGAGGTGTTCACATTAGAGAGTGTTCAGATAGAGAGAGTCCACTGTATTACCGAATTCGTTTGTATAAGTTGTCATTTAATAAGTCAAATGTACTCAGTAATAGTGGTAGATATCTAAATAAAAACAGCCACGAAAATTAGCAACGCTGAATATTAGCGTGTTTCTTCTGATCTAATACTTACATTCCAAAGAAATTTCCAAAAGTTTAACTCCGCCTACGGAATTTTATTAAACAGAAAATTGCACATGTGTAAAAAATGTATAATAAAAATTTCCAAATCAATAAAAAATTATCATATTTTTTGTTATAACGAAGAATTTGTTGGTTTGTTTTTCAGGTATGATCGAGACACAACATAATAAGCAGTATAAAGAAAAAAATATTACTCAGAAATATGGAATGTGAATTTAAAAATAGTGTGAAAATAAGTTTTGCAAGATTTATTTTGTCGTACGATATTAAAATTTTTTATTATATTTTGCAATTTAGCAAATAATCTTTATTTACTATAAAACATTATTAAAAAGAAAAAAAAAAGAAAAACTAATAGTTTAAATTAATTATAGACTTCCTAACTCATGTTGAATCTGCAGTCGACTTTCGTCATTTAAAACATTTCTAGTCCCATTAAGTGCTGATGATTACAATAAACTAGAACGACTTAGGCCATTTTATGTCATTTTGTTGCAACTTTGGACGTTAACTAATATTAACAAACACAAACCGCCAATATAAGTATATTTTATTGAAAAAAATTACCACTATTTCCGAATGGTCACTATTACTAAATTCGCTTTATTTAATTTGCCATTTAATAAGTCGAAAATTGGTATTCTTAAAGAGTGGTGGATTTCTGAAATAAATATCCCTTAAATTGGGAATGCTGCATTTTAACATGTTTGTCTGAGCTATAATTTACCTATCAAAGAAATTTGCATAGGTTAAGGTCCTCCTACGGAATGTTATTAATCAGATTAATTCGGTTCATCTCTTCACAAATATTAACATCTGAAACTCATATAGTTTAAGAAATTTTTAGAAATTTAGAACCATTTCCTAATTTAACCCTATCACTATGTCCTATCAAAACGTCCAATATGCTATCTATGGGCTTGGGGTCCGCATGGACCCCAGGACATAGTGATAGGGTTAAGCAAAAAATTCTTGTTAAATAAGAGTTAAATAGATAGTAAATAAATAGCTTATTCGAAAAACAGTTACAGATTAAAAAAACAAATAGCACAATAATTTCTCTTTAATTTAAACTTATGAAATTAGTCTAAACAAGACAGTTGCGATTAAAACTATTTGGAAGAAACAAAAATTCTTCTGTCATTTTTTTTCCCTTCTGAAGTAAATATCATCGTTCAGGTACAATAATCAGGTATGATGCTCCATCTTGACTCGCAAGAATCCAAATCCAACTCAAACGCGAACAGAAAATGGATGCAGGAAACCCAGTTCTAAATTTTATAACCCAGATCTTATTTTTAGGATAAAATCGGCCTCACGAGCCTATCATTGTCCAATTGACATGAAATGTGAGCGCGGAGTTATCACATGGATTTAACTTTTTCCAAGGCAACACTAGATACCGGGCTTGCTCATTCACTCTCAAAACGTCACGAATGGTGGCTGACCGCGACAAGCGATTGGTCCAAAGCAACGCGCCCATCGTTTTGTGCCAATCGCTGTATGTCTTTCCTCCTAGTCAGCCACCTTTTGTGACGTCATCATAATGAATGAGCAAGCCCGGTATGTAGTGTAGCCCTGCTTTTTCCCCTAGATCGCAGAAGAAATTTCCCCTAGATTATCAAATCACGCACCTTGGAGCATTTTGATTGATTGATATTACCACTTAGCTAGATATGCAAAGGGTGGAAAAAACCGGGTTTATTCCCGTGAATAAACCGGGTTTTTTGGGAAGGAAATATTAAATATTCCCGGGAGTTTTCAGAAAGTTTTAGACATGGATTTCTTTAATTTGTAAACAAAATATTTTTTTTACAATTGTAAAGAAAACTAATAATATAAATATAGAAAAATGTCACAGTTTACATGAGAACTAATAAACTACATGCTTAAGCTGCAGAAATACAAAGTAAGATAAATTAAAATAACATAAGTAAGTTGATATTTTAATCATGGATAGGTAAAAAGTGCGATAGGCAGATGACAGATTCATCTTGCCTGAAGAATATAAACATCACCCCTGTTACACTGTTAAAAATTTGCAGCAAACAGTCCAGTCATTTGACCGTTTTTATAGAAAACTGTTACATAACCGTAATTTAACGCTATTGTAACCATATTATTGCCCATATTGTGATCAAAATAGAGTTAAATTACGGTTATGTAAACATTTTCTATAAAAACGGTCAAATGAATGGACAGTTTGCTGCAAATTTTTAACAGTGTATCCGATTCAGACAAACAAAAAAGAAAACGAACAAAACTAAAAGAAATCAATGCATTAGACTGCAACTCACACCAAAATTAATATAGAGTGTGCCTGAATAGTAACTATACCAGCTAACAGAAATTAAACTATTTCAATTATTAAAGAAATTTTCAAATACTTACCAATTCGCAGCCACCATTGTTGTAAAGCAATTGATATGTTATAACAAATTATAAAAACTTAGAGCGCAAAATCCTAAGTTTTGTGAATTCATAATAAAAAAGTATTATAAACTTTTCAGAATAGAGTCTAAAATTTAAAAATTGAAATTGAAAAATGACTAATTTTTTTTTACTTTTAAAACTTCTTCAAAATTTCCAATATTCCCCAAAATGCCGGGTTTATTCCCGAAAATTCCCGGGTTTATTCCCGTCCCTCAAAAACTGTGGTTTTTTTGCAACTCTACACTTAGCAGATGGAAAATGCAGAAAGATTTTTTTTTTAACAAATTAGTGAAATTGCTTTATATCCTTGGATATTTCTTTAAAAAATACATATAACAAAAAAAAAACCATTATGAATTTAAAAAGTCAGTATTTAAAATGCCAATTAGTATCTGAAATATATATACTTAATTCAGTGTTGCCAATCTCTACTATAGATTTCCCCCTATACACCAACCATGGACATAGAAAGAATAGGACATTCCGCGTTGTTTCGAATTATCAAACTTTACATCACTTAACAAACTGAAAAAAAATCACAAAAGAAAACATAAAGAATATTTCTTAATTTTCGGAACCATCTTTCACGGCAATTCTTTAGGAGGTATGTCTGTACAAAAATATTTAACTATTGTTATTATTATTATTATTATTATTATTATTATCTCTTGTCTAGTGTTGTAAACATTTTCCCTGGGAGTATTTTTGCATCTCCGTGAAGGAAGGGGCATTATGGATTTCGGGGTGAAAGAGATTTTTGCTAGAAAGCCATTTATAAGCATAACATTTTAACTTTCATGAAATTGTTGTATATAGCATTATATTTGTACAATTCTATATCTTTTTGGATGGATCGATAAATGACAGCCTAACTTAGAAACAACAGCAATTTATTCAAAACAAGCAAAAAAATTGTCTGGACAGATTTAGCCTCCAGGGACATCTGCAGAAAGTCCCTTTTTTTTGGAGAGAGGAGACTGTCTGTAACGAAAAAAATTCATGGTTTCGACGGAAAAAAACACCATACTTATGTACCTGCAAAAACAAAAACCTGTCAAAAACGTAATTTTATTCTGATTTCTAGCGATTCCGTTTTAGTAAAATATAGTAAAACTTTTGAAAACGAAACCCGTCTGTAACGGAAAAAATTCATGGTTCCGACGGAAGAAACACCATACAAATATCCATGCAAAAGCGAAAACTTTTCTAAAACGTAATTTTATTCTTATCCCTAGCGATTTAGACTGTATGTAAAAAAATATTGCGATTTAGTTTTTACAGGTTTTACTGTATGTAAAACAATATTGCGAGTTAATGTTTACAATTATTTACATGTCATAATTCCTATTGGTTAATTCATAGAGTAAAACGTCTAATAACAGAACTTGCCTATACCAGAAATCTATCTTAACCCTTTAACGGGCGGTGTCCACAAAAAAGGACACCTAATTTTAATTCCAAAACTGACAAACGGCACCAAGAATATTTAATTAAAATTTTCCTTTTGCTAAATACCGGAAAATAAACAAGTTTGTATTTTCTAATGAATTCGTTTGTAATTTCTGGTGTCAGTCCATTATTTCATCATTTTACAAACAGACTTACTCCGCGCCGGAAAGGGTTAAATGAAAGTATGTCATAGTTTTGGTGGAAGGGAAACTATACAAATTCATGTTCTAAGACAGAAACATGTACAAAACATTTTTTTCCAGTTCATAGTTGATCTGTTTTCACAGGTTTTACTATAATTTGTAGTTTATTATTAATTGTTTAAGTAATAGAAAACTGTTGCTACTATGTGTATTTTTAATCATTTACAAATAGATAGTACAGTAACTGTAAATCTGTGAAAATAAAATCGCTCGTGACAGAAAAAATCTATTTTTGACAGGTTTCCATTTTCGTCGGAAGCGTCAAATTTTTCCGTTTAAGAGAGGAATCCGTTAAAGAGAGCTTCTGCTTTCACATGTCGGAAGGAATATCGTACAGTTATACCTGCTACGATGGAAACCTGGATAAAACAGAAATTTTCTTTAGTTTTAGTCTCTGGCTATTCCGTCTTATCGAGTTTTATTGTATGTTATTACCATTCGAATACTTCATTATGAAATAATTTTCTTCTTTTTAAAAATTAAGAAATAATGCAAGTAGAGCTAATAGTTTTTTTTTTCAAATATTTAAATACGAGCATTAAGATAAACTTAATTTTCAAAACGCTTTCAGTAATATTTATAGAATAAAATCTGTGAAACGGAATCTGTGTATTAAAAAATCCTGTCTTAAAGGGAAAATTCACGTTCCCTGCAGAAGGAATTCTATACAATTATACCTGCTAAGGTATAAACCTGTCAAAAATGGAATTTTTTTCAATCCCTAGCGATCCTGTTTTCACAGGTTTTTACGGTGTCATAATTACTTTATTAGCATTAGAACTCCTTTTTATGAAATAATTTTATTTCTTTAAAAGTAGAAAATATATGCTGAAAATTTGCATTGAGAATTGCCTCTCGAAACGCAGTAACATCTACGGAAACACAAATTAAGGAATCTATGAGAAAAACCTGCCTTAACCGGAAATATTTCATAGTTCCTGCAAAAATTATACCGTGTAATTATACTTTCTAAGACAGAAACCTGTCTACAATGTAAATGTTCTTGGTCCTTGATGATTCTGTCTTAACAGGTTTCACTGTAGTTACATTGGCGCACGGAAAAGAGGGAACAAAAATTCTTGTGTTCTGATGTGTAAAAACAATGAAAAGAAATGCAAAAATATGTAAAAAATTAGCGTTATATTGTTTCAATTCTTACCCTTTCAGTGCAAAATACAACATGAAAGATACTGAGAAACAGGAGCAACAAACTACTTTGCTGCTGGGGTTTTTCATTCTGCTCTAAAAGAACGAGAGCTCCTTTATGAAGCTGTGAAACAGCTACATAATCGGACGACTATTATATTTAAAAAAGTCATAAATATTCAAAACAAAATTATAAAAATTTCTTTAAAAATATTAAACAAGAGCGAAAAATCACGCGTCAAGCAAAGATTATGTAACACTTTCCAACACTTCCAGAATATTTTTACAACATCTTTACTAAGGTGAAAGATGGTGCGTTTTACTAAGTAAACAATTTGGAAAACGCATATCATATTTAAAAATCCAATTTCAGGAATTACTAACTATATTCGGATAAGTATCTGAATTCTTTAGTGCAACCCTGTATATGATATATAGATTTGTAATATACACTACATTGAAGGCTAAAATTTAGTTCAGTTAGGAAAAGCGTAGCACAGTTTAAAATTCCCCTTAGGGAATTTCCGTTAATAAACGTAAATGTAGTCAAGGATTTTGTGCTGTCCTGTATATGATCTATAGAATTTATACACACTAATTAATAGACAAACAATAGGTTAAGCAACTGAAAACGCACTTCCAGCAATTATTGTTAACATACAGTACTGAATTCTTTTGTGTGTCCCTGTGAATGAACGATGAATGTTATACACAAAATATTCTATAGTAAGCATCTTGTAATGCACCTCACTGATCTACTGTATCAATTTCAAAATGTTTGAAATTGTGAAACATTATTAAAATAAACCCCAAACGATTTTTCTCCTTTGAGCATAATGTAACGGAATTTTCTTGAATGTCCCTGTAAAGGAACTGTAAGAGCTATGTACACCCTATTCTATAATAAGCCTCTTGCAGTGCATCTCAGTGATATATATCAATTACAATGTTCTAATAGTGTAACAGTATTAAAATAGACTGCAAATGATTATTCTCATAGACCGTAATGTAACGGAATTCTTTTAGTGTCCCTGTAAAAAAACTAGTAATTCTACACACAACATTTTTAATACCAAACATGCTATAGTATACTTCAATAACATATATGACTTGCATAACAATCCGAATTTATTTACGCGAGTTAGATCACGAACAGATAGACGGCAGACAGACAGACAAACTGAGTTCAGGAGCACTTTTCAACTATGTTGGAAACAAAATAAACAAATACTATGGCTTCAAGTCCTAAATGCTGGTAAATATTTTTAAATTATCAAAATTAAAAAAATCAAATGAGTCCAATTTTAAAATAAATTTTAATTTCTTGGAAAGCTAAAATAACACAAAATGTAAATGAATAATTAAATATAATATAGCACTTTTCTAATATTGAAACTTAAATTCACCTTAGTAAACCAATTAAAATCCTGAAAACATTTAAAATGAATCAGAATTTATTTATTGCTAAAATAAGTGTAAAATGAAATAAAGGTTTTAAAACATTAAAACATTCTATAGATGTTAAAACATTCATCGTAGTCCCGAGCGCTTTCGACCAGAACCTGGCCATCATCAAAAGACGAAAATGAGAAAAAATTCTCAAATGCGTCAGATGCCTCATTACATAATTACGATTTTGATGATTTTTAGGGTTTCGTTCATCTCACGAAACCCTATTCGTCCCGCTATGTTGTCTGTCCGTCATAAAGCCGGTTCTCAGAAACTATATACCTTACAGACTTGAAATTTTGTGTACTTATAGCTGAATAGCTCCTATGAAGCTGGAAATCATAAAAAAAGTATTATTTTAATATAGAGAGATAAATAAGCAAAAATCTAACAGCCTTTTCCTACTGAATTTAAATATTTTTCGTTCTAGCAGTAGTCAACTATTAAAAATCCACAATAAAATTCTTTCTACAATAATTCATTTTCTATTGAAAGATTTCCACGTGAAAAATGAAAATGAAATAAAAAGTTTCACCCATTGAAAAAAAGATTAGTATGGCGTCATATTGGTAATAAAACGGAAATTTTCAAACATTTCTCAATAATACAAGGAGTATGAGTATGTGTAAATACAGAAAGCAGCTTAATAGGACGTCATTAGAGAACTAAAAAGAAAATTAATCTGACGTCATATTGGAAATTTAACGGACTTTTTCAAATGTTTGAGAATAATACAAAGAGAGTAACAATATTTTTAACAGATAAAACAAATAGATATGACGTCAGCAAGTGATTATAACGTCATATGAGTTTGAGGAACGTATTGATTCAGGACAAAACCCCGACTATGGAAATGTTGGCATATTTTAACATTTTGAAGGTCTCTATACAACATGTTTAATTGATTTTTTTTTAATATCACATTTAGTCCACCTGACAGATATTATTATGACAGAGTACAGTAGTGGGCTAAAAACATGACATTAAAAAAAAAAATTAAGGAGATGTATTTGGATTTATTAAAGAAATGATAAAGTGTTTTGAAAGGAATATTAAATGAAACCCTTTATGCGATCTTCGATCACATTTACCCACTTGTTTATATACAGGATACTCTTCTTATCGTTGACCAATAGCTAATTTCTAAACCTTTATTTTTAGAAGTGTTATTCTAGGTGAAAGAAAAATTTCAAATGTTGTTCATTATCATATACATTCACGTGAAGATAATTATTTTTTAAAAAGTTACGAAGTTTAAATTTTTGTACGATCAATGGATTTTATAAGTTATATTTATTTAGAGAAAAATTCTCTATGCCCTAACAAGTAAACAATGAAAATTCCATCTTTGTGCGGCAGAAACGAGTTATGTTACTTTGAATTTTATGAATTTTTGCCACAAAAACGGAAAAACGCATTTTTATTTCCAGAAAACGCCAAAATTTGATAAAATACAAAGTAACATAACTTGATAAATTTTGGTGGTAGAAGAATGGAATCGTTACTGTTTGAGATGCGAGAGCATGGAAAAAACTTCTGAACTTATAGTAGATGGTACTGTAAAAAAATTCAAATTTCGTAACTTAAAAAAATATTTTTACGTAAATGCATTTTTGAACGATGAGAGCCCATAAAAAGTCCAATGCCGGAACATTGCATTTAGGGCTGCAAAACGTGGGAATAATGAAAAATTCGGATTTGTGCGATCTTGTCAGGTGGAATATCATTATCCATGTATTTTTAATGCTAAAACCAAGAAAACTAATAAGAGTTGATAGAAAATACATTTAATAAGAATACAGGACATTTAAGTTTGTCAAGCATCGTAAATAAGGAAATATTTTTGTTTGTTCTTCCTAATCATGTAGAGTACGATTTTCCATATTTTTGCATTTCGAAAGAAATGTAACTATTACTCATTGATAACAATAATATTTATAAGGAAAAGTTCGAATTCATAAAACGAAAATGAATGTATAACAAATTTTAACACCCTGTAATAATACACTTCTTTTAATTGCTAAAAGGTGTAAAATAAATACTTTATAAACAGTAAAATATTTTTACTAGACTGTTTACATGTTTCGACTCCATCGAAGCCATTATCAAAACAAATAAGAATATTCTAAAACTGCACCATCTATGATGTAATAATTTGAAACGCCATTTTTCACGTAGTCTTTCAGAATATTTGAAACGATGCTGCATCCTTCAACTGACCTAAATTATGGCTTGATTAACTCCATGGTTATGAATAAGAAAATGAACATCCAAGTAAAAATATATTTTTTAAATTTTTAACTTGGTTAATTTAACTCGTATAATATTTATTTCTCAATGAATACAATTAACTGCAAAAAATCAGCAGTGTTTAATTTGAGTTGTAATTTTCCGACTGGACGAAAAATGTCCGGGCCAGGATTCGAACCTGGGATCTCTTGGCTGAAGCTGCCATGCTCTACCAACTGAGCTATCCCGGTCGAATCTGGAAGGCATAATTCATCCAGTTAATCTTATTGATCATAGCATCTGGTCTGATATTTGAATCAGCTCAGCAGCAGAATAGATCGCAGGTAATGGAACTCCAGTAAACGCTGGATACGTGATTACGCTAGATTAATTTTAGCACAATTATTCAAATTGGCAAAGAAATCATATGAGTTGTAATTTTACGATTCGGCGAAAAATGTCCGGGCCAGGATTCGAACCTGCGATCTCTTGGCTGAAGCTGCCAGGCTCTAGCAACAGTGGTTCAACATCAATGTGTAACCTGTCTGAATTTGAAACGCCATTTTTCACGCAGTCTTTCAGAATATATGAAACGATGCAGCATCCTTCAACTTACCTAAATTATGGCTTGATTAACTCCATGGTTTTGAATAAAAAAATGAACATCCGAGAAAAAAAAATATTTTTTTAAATTTTAACTTGGATAATTTAACTCGTATAATATTTATTTCTCAATCAATACAATTAACTGCAAAAAATCAGCAGTGTTTGATTTATTTCGTTCAACATCAGTGTGTAACCTGTCATCATTCAAAATTTCATCTTGTATTTTTTAGGTGCTGTCATTCTCAAGCCATATTCTTGCAAAAATCCAATTTGCTGTTTGATTATACTTCTATGGAGACGATTGGAGAGATCCATGAAATTCGAACAAAAACAGTATAAGAATGGAAAGTGAAAGACTTTTTCTCGCTTCGTGATGCAATAGACACACGATACGATAGTCCTGAATTTCAATGTTTTGATATCTCCTGGAAGCTGCAGCTATACCCCAATGGCGATTGAAGATTTGGAGCAGCAGATGACCGGGTAGGCCTAGATCTTATTAGATTGTCATCTGGATATCCTGTTCCTCTGGATTATTCGTTTACTTTAAAATATATCGACAGAAGTACTGGCCGTTTTAATGAAAAAGCAGCAAAAGTCTTAGACGAAGGCGATGGTAGAAGAGGATTTTCGGAATTAATACGCAGATCAGAATTGATGAAGAGGAAGGCTGAGCTCGCCCCCTCAGACAAAATCACAATAATCTGCACTCTGACTCTGAGGAAAGATATGTTGTCCGGTACCACTGCCACAGGTAAGCCACACATAACTGCAGGATTCTGTAATGAAACCAAACACATTATTTTCAATTTAAGTGTATAAAAAAACGTAACTGTTAACTGATAGTAAATTGGCAAACATGAAGCATTTACTATCATCAGAGCAGAGATAGAGATTTTTTCTGAAATTGTCACATGATGAAATGTATTAAATTATATATATTTTTAAAAGTATATTTGAAATATATTTGAAAAATATATTTGAAAATATATTTTTTATTGTATTTTGATATTGTAAAATATATTTGAAAATACTCTTTTTCCGATTGTAGTGTCAAGATTCGAAAGAAACGATTGCTAACAAATGAGACATCAAATATGTATTCTAAATGAACCTATATACAAAATTTGTCGACGTTGCATTTTCTGAAGAATACAGTTTACACAAAATTTTAAAACGTAAATTCGATTTTTCAGTTAAAATTTATTTTAATACAATATTTTGAATTCTAATTGATAAAGTATTGTTCATCCGTTAGGGAAAATAAAAATAAAAGCCCCAATCCAGTAGCGCTGTTTAAATTCTAATTGGTAAAAAAGTTCACTAGAGTGAAAAAGAAAATTCTTTTCTGCGAAATCCTTTTTACATGTTGTAGAATATTATACGTATATTATGCCAAGTGAGATTAATAAACAATGACTTGTAGAACTGACGTTGAGGTCCTTGATATACAGATTTACTAGTTGCCGAAACGTCACTTGAGGCCTCACTGTGGAGACATGAAAACTTTTCTGTTAGTTAGCCTGTTTGTCTGTCTGTTACGCGATAACTGCAGCAAAAAGCATCCGATTTGCTTTAGAGTTGGTAAGATTAAATTTAGTTGATTCGTACGGAAAATATAGATCATTTTCTTTTAAGGCATAATACTTTTCTATAGGAAATCAGACGATTTTCAAATTTTACCATTGATTGAAACAGAAATGGCGCATTTGAATAAATGAGCTAAATGTTAAATTATGGTTGATAAAATTTTCGAATGGGGGTCTTAAAATTTATTTAAAATTTTGTTAATACATTTGTCAGGTTTTTTAAAATTAGGCATATAAATTTTGGTAGAGTTTTATATATCTGTCCAAAAAATATAAATCATTTTATTTTGTCACGTTACATATTTGACATGATTCGTATGTCGCTTGTTTTTTCTTCTATCAATATCCAGCAACTGTATATCGGCCTATAAAAAATCATGAAAATATTCCCGATTACGAAAGATTAAGCAGAAAATCTAGATGAGAAAACTACAACTCAGGTTTTGAGTCAAATACATATAGTAACATCGCAGTTTAAATTGAATGTGGATAATGTTAAAATGCTATCACAAAAAAACACTTTAGACCACAATCACGTTTGCTAAAACAGTGGACATGATTATGATGCATAATTACACAATAGGTTTAAACGCCTCCAAATATGCCTATTTTGGGTTATTTTAGTATGTTGTAGCTATCAGTGATGAATACAGGGGGTGACCGGCAGGGCTGTGGAGTTTGAGTCAGGCCGAATTTTGGGCAAAAGAGTCGGAGTTGGAGTCACTAAAAAACAGTCTGACTCCGACTCGTTTTTTGGACAGTTTGAAGGGAAATTATAGCAATTATCTGTAGTTTTAAATTTATAAACTGATATATTATTCTTTTTACGTTTGGACTATGTATACCAGGCAACCCAGCTTAAAAAGGCCCAATAGAGTGGCCTGTGTACAGCATAGATGAAAACTGTTTTTAATTGAAAACGCTAGTTGATATTTCATATTTAGTACATAGTCCTTTCTATCGGTTCGGTATCGAAAATGAAGTATGTAGCACGGTTAGTTCTTTTACGGGGATACTCAAAGTATTCTGTTACATTACGGTCTATCGAAAAAAAAATCATTTGTGATTTATTTTAATGATGTTACGCTATTTCCAACATATTGAAATTTGTATACATCACTGAGGTGCATTACAAGAGGCTTACTATAGAATGTTGTGTGCGTAGAATTCGTCGTTCATTTACAGAGACACACAAAATAATTCGGTTAAAGTACTGAGTTTGAACAATAATTGCTGGATGTGTATATCTGTTGCGGAACGCATTTTTAAATTTAACTAATTTTTGCCTATTACTTGGTGTGTATATATTCTATAGATAATGTACAGGGATCACAAAATATCTCAAGTGCATTTCCCTTTATTGACGGAAATTCGAGAAGGGAAATTTTAAACTATGCTATGCGTTTTCTAACTGAACTAAAATTTAGCATTCTATGCAGTACATATGTTACCGTGAAAGACAGAAATGTGGAGAATGTGAAGATTCACATAGTCTTGCGTTTGACTATGATGAGGCTTTCCAGGAACTATCTTAACATCTTTCCACATAGAGCATCCTTCGGATAACACTTGATTACCTACCATTATTTGATGGCAATATAGCTGGGGCGCCAATGGTTAAAAATATTGATATCTTCTTCAGCTGTCTTAGTTTTCAAAGGTCGTAGCTCGACAAACTTCGTTAAATGATCTTGATACATCATTATGAACTTATATTCGCCCTCTTTGTGTGACTATAGGTCTATCAGATCGATTTGACATCTTGCGTTTAACTCCGAACTGACCATTGGTTTCATACACTCTTAAAACTGTGCCTCTGATTTAAGAGGTACATTCTGAATTTTTGTGCCTCTGAATATTAAAAGGCACATGGTGCCTTTGAAATTAAGAGGTACATAGTGCCTTTGAGATTCAGGGGCACAGCGTAAGTGTTTTTGAAATTAAGAGGCACAATGTGCCGCTGAATTTATATATTCAAGTGCCTCTTATTTAAAAATACATTCTGTGCCTCTTATAATGGTGGCACATGCATGTGCCACCATTATAAGAGGAAGAGAATGTAATTTAATTATATTTTATATATTTTATTTATATCTTTACAGTGAATTCTGTCTACTGCAGAAAGATTTTCCAGCATGCCATATCCAAAGACATTAAATTTTGTGTAAGGCAGAATACTATGTATAATAGAAAATTTTCTCACTCCCAATTTATTGAAACAAATTTGAAATAAATATGAAAATGTGTGTCCATGTGGCCTAAGTCAGTTCTGTGGTTCAATAAAGAACGTTGTCTACATATCAGTTTATTTTATACATATCAAAATACATAAAAGGGCATGAAAGCTTTATTAAAAACAAATAAGACAAACGTTAAAAATAATCAGCGTAAAATAATCACAATATTGATCTTGTGATAATGACAACAATTAATTTCAAAAAGTAACTCTGATCATAAATATTTCATTACTGGTATCCTAAATGTTAAATTTATTTGAAAATAACTAATTTGTTTCATTAGTATATATTTTCATTATACTGAATTCCGATTCTAAATAAAATACGATTATAAAAACAATATCTATTACTTTCTGTAGGATGTCCATTGCTGAAATTTTGGGTGTTTTGATTTATTTTTGTTATTGCAGTTAAATTTCGATTACAATGGGAAATGTAGCTGAGATTAGTTAAATATCGTTGACAGATTAATATCAGTGTTTAATTCAGACATTTTTCTCCGGGAGGGATTTTTGCGGCTTTGCTTCGGGGGGGGGGGGGGGGGTGCACTTTTGAACATTAAAAAGAATAAAATCTCACACTTTTCGATCATTGTTCCGGAGAGGGAATGCCCCCACCCCCGGGCCACCCCCTGAATTCAACACTGATTAATATAATACAAAAGAAACTGAACTTTATTAGCTATAACTATTAATAAAAAAATTAAATTTCTCAAGGGAATGATACATTTACCCGCGATATATACATATGTTTGTAACATAAAACATTTCTTTTACAGTGTCGATTTTTATACTATACACATTCAAAGAAAATAATCAAGTACTAAACTTACTTATTGCAGGCTTTTCTATAACTCTCTATATTCATTATAATCCGCTGGTGGATGATTGCAGTAATAACACCATTACACGTAATTTTATGTTTCCTAACATAAATTCATTGTATTTTCCACAGGAACATTTACCTCTGCGGCGTCGTTTTATATCGTAGGAAAACCTAACTCCTATTATCAGCGATTGATATTGTTGCAATCCTGTACGACAATAATAACACGAGCGTAGTTAAAAAACGAAAGCACAAAACCTCTTGAATCAAAATAATCGTCTTGTGAAAAGGATATATATATATATATATATATATATATATATATATATATATATATATATATATATATATATATATATATATATATATATATATAAACTCTGTATATATATATATATATAAACTCTGTTTGTGTCGTCAGGTACCGCTTCTCGAATAACTCACAAGACGCCGCATTTCTTCTGGTCAAGCGTCCATTCTTCCTTCTCCCCTATTCCTCATTGAAAGTAAATATCCCGCGCCCGCTCAATGCATCATGGGTTAAACATTTGTACGCATGCGCGCGTTCCCACTGTACCGCTGAATAAATGACCGCTTTTTTTAAGAGGCACACATTTCGCGCCGTGACTCTGATATATTTCGTTCTGTCATCCGTGCCTCTGATAGGTTTTGAGACCTTCATTTGTGCCTCTCATTTCTTTGTGCCTTTGATATTTATCAGCTAATCAGAGGCACTTTGTCTGTGTTTCTCATATGCGCTGGTGCCTTATATATCAGAGGCACAGTTTTAAGAGTGTAGCAATACATTTTGTAAGTGCACTATGTTTTATTTGTCAGTATTTACATAATTTTAAATACAATATTACACTTTCATATGTAATATTTTTGTATTTAACTTGCAATTCTTTAAGCATACGTGTTCTTTCATCATAGCCAGTAATGGTGTGAGTTTCAGATAGTATACTGAACAATTCATTATTGGTAACATAATACTGTATATTCGTTTCTCCTGGTTTTAATGCTATAATTAATTTTTCTTCATCATTAATTATTAAAATATCAAAACATTTTAATAGTCTGTAGTCCAAAGGTATGCTGCACTTATATCTTAGCAACTTATGTGCTGCACTTACATCTTATATTTTAGCAGAAATCGCTTCAGAGAGTATTTTAGAGTACTTTTCTTGAGAAAAAAACCAATTGCCTTCTCGTTTACCCGCAATTAATGCACGTAACTTTAAAAAAAAATCATGGTTTATTGCAATATAAATTAGGGTATCGGATAAAAAAATAAAATTTCAGAAAACTTTGCACGCACCAGCAAACGTAGCATAAGACTGACAAGCAGCAGCGTTCCCAAATAGAATGCCGCAACTCTGTTGACATCGGCTTCTCGTTTCGACCTCCACCAGACCATATCTGCACTTGTCAACATGTATTGCTCCAATTAAATAGTCATTTTAAAAATAATCGGAAAAAAAACCCTATCGATAAAATCCATTAGCATATTGTAGATGTAGATGCGTCATACTATATAAGCTTGAAAAAAATAAATCGGAATACACACTTGCATGCATACACGGAAGATGTAATACAACACATACCCACAATGACTTTTATTTACATAGAGATAAATTCGATACCGTTCTGTGCAAATTTTTTTTAATGGACTGGTGTTTTACTTATTTTTTAATCAATAACAATTAAATGGTGAAATCTGTTGAAGTTCCTAATAAACGATAACGTGTGAAGTCGTGAATTTATTTAGTGCGCTTCTTTATTTTTGTTATTTAGTTATGTTGAGGCGCTATCTAAAACTGTTTTGCGTTTTGAAATGGGAAAGTTATTTTTAGCATTATTACAATTTGAGACAGGTTAGCGTCATCTATCGGGATATTTGTAACTAAAACAAGGAATTGAATTAAAGAAATCCCTGACCTCTAATATTACTTTCCTGCAAGAATAATTTCAATTACATGTCGCTGTTTACTTGTTGAAGAAATTTGAAAATCGCATGTCTATTTTAGAATACATTGCACATTATTATGATGCTTACCATTTTATGTAAAAATAGAGCTATCTAATTATTGTTTAATACATTTATAGGAATTTTTAACAATTTGAACCTGAGCTTTCGTGTTTTTATATCTTTCAGAGTACAAGACTATCCGAACAGTTTCTTACTTGGCTGATGACGTATCCTTGAAAAATCTATCCGAAGATTTCTCGAAGTTTTGGGACACAGGATTATATCATGACGTAGAAGTTAGATGCGGAGAGCATACCGTCAAGGCTCACAAGATCGTCCTGTGTACACGATCAGAAGTCTTCAAAGCTAAACTGGAAACAGACATGCAAGAAGGTCGAAATGGTAACATTCAGATTCTAGAGGCGTATGCTAATTACTTTCAGGATTTCATTCGATACCTGTATACCGCCTTATTTCCGGAATTAACTTTCAAAAAAGCAAAGTCACTTTATGAAGTGGGGGGTCTATATGCCGTCAAAAGCCTAATGCATCAGTGTTCCGAGTACTAACAGGATAATATATCCACAGAAAATGCTTTTGAATGTTTAGTATTGGCCGATGCACATTCAGATCAGAAGTTGGAAGACGGGATTATTACCTATATTTTAGACAAAAAGTTGTATCTTCAGGATGAATACTGGGCACCTTTTTGCGATAGTTTTCCAAAAGTTGCCATTAAAGTGTATAAATTGTCTCATGGAAAAACTGAAGGACATTGTGAAAAGAAAATGAAAGCATTTTGAAATTTAACATTATATTTTGAAGTATTGCCATCGTATTATATAAATCGTTTTACAAGATATTGTTTAAATTTTCTTAAGTAGCCTAAATTTTGTTCTTAATTTAATTTTCATAACATTCTAATTAACTTTTAGATAACTTTGCTTCACTTTCTAATTAAATTATATTGTAGTGAATAATTTTATCTTCAATGTGAATATTGGGCATTTTTTGTGAAAACTTCTCAACAGTAGCCATTGAATAGTATAAATTGTCTCATGAAAACATTCAAGGAAACTTCAAAAAAGTAAACTATTACTTCAAAAAAGTAAACTATTCTAAATTTTGATATTTGTTTTGCTATATTCTGTTCGTATTATATAAATCATTTAGAAGATATTGCTCTGGATTGGAGTCCTGCATCGGGTCGGGTTACCCGCTTTTACCTGCACCCGACCGACCTGCGGTCGGATCGGGTTGGTGCTCAATTTTTTCGTTGCGGTTCGGGTTCGGGTCAGATTTTCAGGTCTACTTTTTTGTACAGGTCTACTACTTTCTACTATTGTTCAGGTCTATTTTTTTGGCTGTGGGCTTCGGGTCGGGTTGACATTAATTTTTTCGAGCTCGAGTCGGTTTCGTGTTGGGTTTTAACTCTTACGTATCGGGTTCGGGTTGACCCGCTTTTTCAAAAGAATGTCCGATATATGTTCAGATTAAATTTATATTGCGCCACTGAGACATGGGAGGGTAAAAACCATTGTATTGGTTATTTAGCTCTCGCAATGATGCCTTTGTTCTTTGACGACACCAAATTCTGTAAATTTGTTTGCATCAAAACCACAAACGACTGCAAGAAGCCCTTAATCAGCAATTTCACTTTTAAAGAACATAGGAATTTAAAGCGGGAGATTGATAAATGTGATGCTTGGAAACCTGTAACAGGGGCAATTAAGACGTAACTACAGGATTTAAAAGTTAGAGATAAATTTTGGGGATATTAAATTTTAAACTTTTAATTTAGAATTTTAAAAAGGTTTAATTTTTATTCTTTCATATATACAATAAGACCTACATAATTACAGAAAGCATTGCGTACTACCATATGAAAAGCGGACACCCCTATTTAGCGAACACTTTTTCAATTTCTTACATATTTCTACGCTTATACCTTGGAATAGTGGACATCTCTAAATCTACGCACACGAAGCAGGTGTATGGTGTATGTGTGCATAAACTTTCACAAATACCATACATGTGTTTTTGTGTGTATCATAAATGAAATGTTTTTAATGTTTTTCATATTCGGAGAAAAGAAAAAAATGTTTCTTGCACGTAAAGAAAAAGTCTATGATTACATTTCTTATATAAATTTTAATTTTTCTCATGCAGTAAATCGAATATATACTCATTCATATTCAAATACGTATTTCTTTAAATCTGAAACATAGTTCTGTTTAAACCTTTTGTGAAAATCCCCACAATCCGACTTGCAAAAAATCTATATATGACCCGGAAGAATTATTCTAGGATGAACCGGACAAGCAGTAAGAAAAATAGTCATCCTGACCCCCCTCCCCAAAAAATAGAAACAACCCGACCCAATGCAAGAATCTATTCAACGATCTCGAGGTGTGTGCTATTCAGAGGTTGCACTATATTTGAATATTAAAGAATATAGTTTTGTTGATTTTTCTAAATAAAATATAAAATTGATATTAGAGATTGTACATTAAATTTCATAATAGCATTAAAATATGATTTATTGTCGTTTCATTGCAGGTTCGGTTTCATTGCGGATTGAAGTATTTCGGGTTCGGGTCGGGTGCGTATTGAAATACGTTGAATTCGGGTTGGGTTGCGGGTCACCAAAAATTATTTTTGCGGCTTCTGGTCGGGTTGCGGGTCGAGGAAATTTTTTTTGTCGTGTTCGGGTCGGGTTTCAGGTTGACTTCAAATGAAATTTGCGGGATCGGGTCTGGTTAAACCTGACCCGTGCAAGACTCTACTTTGGATCAATGTTCTGTGTACTTGCAGAATAATTTATCCGCGGAAAATATTTTCATTGTACTTTTTGCGAAAGCTTCTCAAAAGTAACTATTGAAGTGTATAAATTGAGAAATAAAACAATTCAAGGAAATTGTAAAATGAAAATGAAAGTATTTTGAAATTTAACTTTCTTTTATTGTACACTTTCATCATAAGTAGGGTAATTTATCCACCAGAAATAATTTTGAATGTTTATTATTGGTCAATGCTATCTGGCCAATGATCAGAAGCTGAAGGTCGGGATTATTATTTTATATTTTAGAGAAAAAAATTGTAAATTAAGGGTGAATACTGGGAACATTTTTGAGAAAGCTTCCCAAAAGTAGGCTTTGAAGTGTATATATTGCCATATGAAAAAATTCAAGGAAATTTTCAAAACAAAATTACATTATTTTGATATTTACTTTATTTTATCTTTACAAGAAGAAAGTATTGGATTCATGAAAATTTTCGACTTCCAGTTTTCGACCGATTTATACGTTTTAGAAGGTCCTGAACACGACTGGGCTGTTTTTAGAAAATGTCTGTCTGTGAGTCTGTGACTCTGTCTGTCTGTCTGTATGTGACAAAAATATTGTAGGCGCTCTATCTCAAGAACTAATGCTCGAAATTTAATAAAACTTTATATTCAGTTAGTCCCTAACATAAATTGGTGCTGATTAGTTTTTGGTGAAAATCGCCCAACAAGGGGCGCTGCTATGCTGCATTTTTCGCGATTTCCACAATAGCTACATCTCAAGCACTAGTGCACTTTTTTCATCAAACTTGAGATTCAGTTAGACCTTGGCATAAATAGATGCTTATTATGTTTTAGTGTAGATATCCCAACAGGTGGTAGCACTGCTGTGCTACTTTTTTCATCATTTTTACCATAGCTATATCTCAAGAACTAATGCACGGAATTTCATCAAACTTCAGATTCTGTTAGACATTGACATAAATATATGCTGCTTTTGTTTTGGTGTAAATAGCCCAACAAGTGGCGCTGCTATGCTACTTATTTTCATTATTACCATGATAACTATATCTCAAGAACAATGCTTGGCTTTTCATCAAACTTCAGATCCAGTTAGATGTTGATTAGTTTTTGGTCTAAATCTCTCAACAGGTGGCGCTGCTTTGCTGCATTTTTCAGGATTTACACGATTTTAGCAACAGTCATATCTCAAGAACTAATGCACGGAATTTAACAAAACTTTAGATTCAGTTAGACCTTGATATAAATGGGTGCTGAGATTCGTTTTCAGTGTATGCGAAACCTGTGTGAGATAGAAGAAAGTTTCGGAATGTCACATCCGACTAGTTTTTTGTTGTTGTTGTATTGTTATCATATTATAGAAAATGTCTTACAAGACATTGTTTAAATTTTCTCAACTGACTTAAATTCTTTTCTTAACTTTATAATTATTTTTTTTTTCATAATGTAACTTTTCTTCACTTTCTAATTCACTTACATTGTAGACAAAACGTTGTACCTTCAAAATGAAAACTGACCTCTTTTTGCAAAGCTTCCCAAAAGCAGCAATTGAAGTGTATATAGTGTCATATGAAAAAAATCAAGGAAATTTTCGAAAGAGAATTAAATTATTTTGATATTTATTGTTATCTTTTGTTGTATTGCCATCATATTATAGAAATTGTTTTACAAGACATTGTTTAAATTCTCTCAACTGACTTAAATTCCTTTCTTAACTTTATAATTCATTTTCTTTCATAATGTAACTTTTCTTCGCTTTCTAATTCACTTATATTGTAGACAAAACGTTGTACCTTCAAAATAAATACTGACCCCTTTTTGCAAAGCTTCCCAAAAGCAGCCATTGAAGTGTATATACTGTCATATGAAAAAAATCAAGGACATTTTCGAAAGAGAATTAAATTATTTTGATATTTATTGTTATCTTTTGTTGTATTGCCATCATATTATAGAAATTGTTTTACAAGACATTGTTTAAATTGTCTCAACTGACTTAAATTCCTTTCTTAACTTTATAATTAATTTTCTTTCATAATTTAACTTTTCTTCATTTTCTTATTCGCTTGTATTGTAGACAAAACGTTGTACCTTCAAAATGCATACTGGGCCCCTTTTTGGAAAAGCTTTCCAAAAGCAGCCATTAAAATGTATATAGATGAAAAAATTCTAGGAAATTTTCGAAAGAAAATTATAGGATTTTGATATTTACTGTTATCTTTTGTTGTATTGACATCATATTATAGAAATTGTTTAACAGGACATTGTTTAAATTTTCTCAACTGACTTAATTTCTTTTCTTAACTTTCTAATTAATTTTCTTTCATAATTTCCTTTCCTTCACTTTCTAATTCATTTTAAATATTAATATGAGCAGTGCTTTTTTTTTTATAAGTGATTTTCTTTTCTTTTTTGTATAATTTATCGTATATCTGTCATTTTACTTCTAAAATTGGGTATTCATTTTTTCTGTACTGCGTGATAAATAATAAATATTCTTAAACATAGATTTTTAATCCTTTATATCCAAATGTATGAATTTATAATGAAAATTTCACCTACCAAAACATTTTTCCTGGATTCTTGGAAATACGTTAGAATATCTGTGAAATCATTCAATAAAGTTTATAAAGATTTCGTCTGTTAAAATTAATAAACTAAATCTCTAATCTGCATTCATTAGAAAAGAGACTAACACAGTCTGAGCTTGGTCCCAAAGCAGGTTTGGGATCGATTTTTATACTAGTCCTCGGGCTCAATGTGAATATTTTATTAATTCACAAAAAAAAAAAAAAAAAAAAAAAAAAAAAAAATACTTGTTTGAGGGAAACAAGAATGTAGCCTAAGATTCTTAAAGTGTTTTACAATCCTTCAAAAATCAGTTTGAAAGGGAATTGTATTGTAATTGGTGGGATATAAGGAGAAATATTCTCTCTAATTCTAAAGCCTTTGCACGGTCAGTGTCAGTAACGTATTTTTACATCCCGGCACACTTAACCTCATTACAGAACTTTCCCACTACACCAAAATTATGATGTTATGATGATGAAAAATAGTATGAAAGTATTAAAATGTAAATTTTAATTTATTTACTAACACGCACGAAACACTTCATCAGAGCCATAAAAGGCAAAATAAATTCAAATTTATAATAAAACGAAGTTTAAATTTCTTATTCATTTTTAATATACATTAACATTTAAAAAGATTTAAAAAAAATTCTTTGTAAGATACAATTTTCTAATAGTCATATTCTTAAATCATTGTTCAACAATTACTTCTAATACATTTTATATTGTAATCTGATACCGGATTTTCAGGAGACTGGATTTTTCTCTGAAATAATTAAATTTATCTCATGGCGTAAGACCATTTTCATGATTTCTTGCATATGCTTTTGAAGAATACGCAAACATATAAATAAATTTTCTATAAAGAAAAAAAAATAAACTTTAAATTTGTTTGAAGATGTGAGACCATTTTCATGATTTGTTGAATACAGAGAGAGAGAAAAATCTATCTTCTAAATAATGCAAGTTTTTTTACACTTAACGTCAATTCAAAATAGAACAGTCAATATAAAATATTGTATATCAAAGTATCGATACTTTAATTAATTCTTAAAATTTCACGCAACTTGACTTAATGTTTTCGCGCAGTAATTCTACCTAAAAGCAACGAGATAATTAAAAATCACCTTCCCAAGCTAGTTTTCGCGACCCATCTGAGCTCTTTTCACGGTACACCAACGCCCCCTAGATAAAAAAGCCTTGACACTCGTCACGAAAACGTCATACCAATTTCAATGGCTCGTGGAATTATTAACTATTAGTCGTAAACTATAATTATTAATTCTATGAACCAATGAAATCGAAACATGCAAGCTGTTCGAATTTTTTTCTTTGTTTTGCCTGCTTGGTATGACGTTTTCGTGACGTATGTCACGGCTTTCTTATCTAGGGGGCGTTGGGTACACCCGTTAAGAAATTTTGTGTTATCATATGGGGTTACATAATTCAATGTTGAATTCAGGAGAGGTGGCCTGGCGATGCCCTTCCCCTGGAGCATCGTGGCTCTAATGTCCTCCAAGTTCTATATAAGCGCTACCTCCGGGGGTGCCAATCCAGATGCAGGTCTCTCACCTGGAATTGGTTCAAAATTAGGAGACTAGTTTCACAGTTATATGGATCATGTGAACTATATAGAAATAAAAAGCTACAAAACAGGGCCTTGGGCCAAACCAACAACAACAACAACAACCCATTGGGCTTATGGTTTAGTCAGTTAACGACAATAGTACTTATTTTAAATTGCAAATTGTTAATTATTTAACAACCTTTCTTGGGCCCAAAGGACGGGTAACCAAGTCAATTAGCACAATAAAAGTAAATTAATTTCAATAATGTAGTTAAAGTATAATTCAGAATGAATAAGTTCAGTTTAAATGTTACTAACATTCTTCTCTTCCAGGTTCCCCTTGCAGTTCCTCGTGCCGCCGGTTGGGACGGGCCAATGGCCGGCCCCAAGTGGTAGCAAAAAGGATTTTTTTAGCAGCAGTTTTTTTTATTCATTTTATTTTTGACTGTTCGCCTCTTTATTAGGTGCAAATGGACATTGTCCGCACAAGCTACCGGACCCGCTCCAATGGGACAGTCCACGGAGCCAGTTTTTACCAGGTGGGGTTCGGTAGAAAGGCGCAGTCCCGTCAGCCCCCGCAGCGTTTTCGTCTGCCTTGCTATTCGGCACCAAAATTTTCATTGCTGGTATGACTTAGCTATTGGCAAAAATTAAATAAATGAATAAATAAATAAATAATAATAATAATTTCAGTGGTTTTAATTGTCCTCCCTCAAAATTCTCCCCCCTTTTTCAAGCTAAGTTGAGTACCATATTTTCGGCACTAAATTGTCCAGTCCCATTCCAACTATCATGACGAGTATGTGGCGAGCGGCAACAGTTCTCAGAATACTAAAACCTAGGAGTGATCAACCCAGTAAAATCCGGACATTATAGGTCAGCCGACCTGGGTACTTGTCATTGTGAATCGCCCCATGAGGCGATCAGGCGAATTTCGCCCCACTCTCCAGGTACTCAAACCCGTCAAACTGGGTCGAATCCCGGTAGGTAGGGGCCTGGTCAGCGGTCTCCAAGTCTCACCGGAAGATTTGGGATTTTGTGCTTATTAATTGTCTAGAAATGCATTGCTCTCCCACAGGAAATTCGAAGTGCCCCACCCTCCCACCCGGAGCTGCAGAAATCCTAATCGAAGAAAAAGTTTTGAATTTAACATTAAGAGTGCATACATTTTCACCACAAGTATTTATTAGAATTTTTCGCCACATTTAAACGAGGAAAAATATTAAAATTCCAACAAGGGAGTTACGAATTCTGCGATTTAAATCTTAAATAGAAATTTTTCTAATCGGAAAAGTGGTGCCAGACTCCTTTGAAATTCCAGTAAATTGTCCCATTTTGTACTAAACTGAAAAGTATATTTACACAATAAAAATTTTAATTTAATATTTTTAATATTATAGTAACACTTAACTCATAAAGTAAGGTTAAATATTTCAGTCTAGCATTTGTTTTGTGAACATTAACATACGCATGTTTAGTCTAAAACTTGGACTTAACGTTCAAAACAGCTAGTTTCAACAGACAAATACAGATTTTGTAAAAAACATTAACATAATTTTGAAAAATTTCCTTTTTTAGCATTTCTTTTACATTAAATTAGTTAAATTGTACAGACATTAACAAAATGTATTAACCTTGTTATATTATGTTTATTCAGATGAATGTTTTTGAAAGCTGCCTTCAAACAGTTTTTGCAAGTTGTCAACAAACGAAACACCACTCCATTTCAGCTTATTTTTTACTAACTAATTAAAAAATAGTAATGTTATGGGAAGTTTAGATAAGTGCAAATATTTTGTAGACAGAGGGAACTTTTTCAAGTCGGCTAAAAAGCCCCTACTTTTGCGATGTTTTTTGTTTTTAAGTTTCTAAATATAAACTTTAATGTATAAGTTCAGAATACTGTACATTCTTAAAAAATAACGAACAAGAAAACTTCCCTGGCATGCATATTTTTTTTAAGCGTCAATTTATTATTCGTTCTTATAAAACCGTAGGCAGAGCTACATTGTATGAAAACAGAAAAAAAAAACCCTGAAGTGGAATCAAGTTGATTAAATATCAGAGGGGAACGAAAACTTACTCGGATTAAAATATTTTTTTACAACATTATCATATACAATAAGGTAACGCGTGATCAAGTTTACGATGCCACGTAACAATCAAGTGTGTAACATACTTTGTCACCTCATCAATTTAATTTAAAGGTTTACTTATGTTTTTATTTATTAAAATTACTCATTGCGTTTCGATTCGCACTGGTTTAATATCGATCGGAATGTAATACCTTCGTATTTAGTGATATTTTGGAAAAATATAAATTCCATTTTGTCATCTGCAATTAAGATTAGGAAAATCTTAGGAAAATAAAATAGATTGAGGAAATATATTAAACGTTCTGCTATCCAACAAGGGAGTTGCGAATTCTGCGATTTAAATATTGAATAGAAATTTTCTAATCAGAAAAAAAGGTTGTAAATTCAAGGAAGTGTACGCACTTTGTAATACACTGAAAATTACTTACATAGAAATTTTTAATATTATAATTTTATAATTCTATAAGGATTTAAATAAAGGTATATAAATTAAACCCTTTTCCGTGTTGCTTTTATCTAAGGAACTCAAACAGTGAAAAGTGGGTGTTACTATTTGAAAAATAAACGAAAGTTTAAAAGCGCTCTGAAAAACAAATCCCATGCTTTTATTGCAAATAATTTCTTCTTTCCTTTAGTCGATTTATCAATTTAGCCTTCTTGTTCTCTCTTTGTATCGTATAAGAGTGCTTGAGCTTTAAAAATGAATCAAGTTATATAAACAAGTTAAAAACTAAAGAAATAATTTTCTAGAAATATTCAGTTAATTTTCAACATACTGTTTCCACAACACGGTAGTAAAAATTAATAAAGAATATTGAAAATTTCATCAAAAGTTTTCTTCTGCAAAATGTGAGAAACGCTACTTAAAAAGGATCATCTCCTACTAAAAAAGAAAACGCAAGATTCTTAACGAAAAATCTTAAAAAAAAAATTCAAACTTTATAATTATCCCTGGTATAATTCGTTTGAAAAAGCTGTGAAAGTATATAGAAAAAAAATAAAAAATGAATAATTCAATAAAATTTAACACCTCACACCAGCATTATTTAAAGGTTCAAATTTATATAATATTAAACAATGTTCACTATTTATGCAACCTTAAAAATAGTCCATTGTTCTCGTAAAATCGTCTCCAAAGGCGATTACAGTTTAAAATTTGTAGTTAACTTCTTTAATAAGAGAGGCGTATACCTACCTGTGGCTATTAAAAGAGATTACAGTCCTTATAACAGGGCTTTTCCTATGAATAAACATTTCTACTCATTTTGCGGAGTCGAGTCTAAATAGCTCAGTACCTTGAGGATTCGACATAGTGAGTCAGACTTTCCACTCACCTTAGGAAGTATGGTTGGTTGGTTGAAAAGTAATTGAAAATAATATTTATCACGAAGCAATGTTTATTCCAACTAATAAAAACTAACAAACATACCTGTTAATCAGCAATAAAATCTCACATTTAACATAAATAAATTTAATAGAGATCATGTTCTTTTAAAACAGTGATTAGCAAATAAATTTCCATAGGAAGGACGCTTGTGACATTCCATAAATAAAACTTTAATGTGTCGTCAAAAAAAAAAAAAAAAAAAAAAAAAAGACAGAAAGATAAGAATCCTCTGATCGTCAATGCGGATTCTTCTGACATGTTTGCAAGATGAATTTCATTCCCACATTCGGTAAAATTCCAAATATTCTCAGTGCAGCAATAAAAATTCTAATAATATATTTTATTTTCTAATAAATGTAATACATATTTTATCTTTGTTGATTTTTTTTTTGTGATCACATTGTTATGATTGTCGTGACTTGAAAATTAGGTTTAAACATCAATTGGTGGCTGTCTTTTATTTTTATTTACTTTATTTTTAGGTGCATTGCTTTTGTCGAAAAATTAAAAACGCTGTTTGATCTGCTAAATAAAATAGCTGCATTTATTAATGAATATAATTTAGTGAATATATAAAAAAGTAGAATAAAAAAAACTGTAAATGATTAAAATAAAAATTTATAAAAGTTTGTGCCTTCCTTTAAAAAAAGTTTTGCCCGTCACGCCCCTTTGAAGATTTATAAGGGAGTGAAATAACGAAAAAAAAAATCTTCAATTCTGCTGTTTATATTTTACAATTCACCCGCTTCCCAAAATTCATCTCTAAAACTATAGATGCCAACATCTCGTAATTATTCCGGAGTCTGATCCAAGACAAATATGTTTAAAACCGGAAACTGTATACAGAGAAATGTGCCTTCTTTCTAAATTTGTACATTAACGTTGATAAGAGAATCACAAGATATTTTTCATAATTTTATTTTCTGTTTTCTTTTTTTACATAAAGATTAAATTCCAAATAGTTGGGATAAAATAACAATTTAAAGTCTATAAAAAATTAATTTTTATGAAATGCAATATTTTTGTGCGAATAAAAATGAGTAGAAATGAAATTTCAAATAATAATCTTAAGTCATAAAAACACTGTTCTGAAAACATCTGAAAACACTTAAATAAATATAATAAAAGTAACAAAAAGGAAAGAAAAAGACTCATTAATGCATTTTAACGTAGCAATGTTTATTTCGTAAAAAGTATGCTTTATTTACATACATCATGTTTTTTAATAATTATTATTATTTATCTAAATTAATAGGACATCGAAGCACAATATAAATGCTAGACAAATTTACCAAAAATCAATTAAAATTTTTATTACGAAATATACACCACTTCTTTATCAGCAACATATATATTTTTTAATCACACATACTTAAGAAAAAAATAGTATAGCCATTTTACCAAAGTACATGTGAGTACTACCTGGGAGCTGTCAGACTTTCGAATGCAGTATTCAGCTGTAGGCTTCTATGACTTTTGTGTATTTTTAAAAACTCGAATAGCTACTTCTCAAATGCTGTGAGACTGCACATGTACGCTCATCGATAAGTTTCCACAGAGACAGTCATGCATATTTGCTTGTGCGAGCAAGTTGGTCATATTCTGAAGCTACTTACAGTACAATACAATAATAAAATAAAGGGGCTAGCGAACACACACATTTTGAATTTTTAGTTTCGCTATCTACAGTGTTTTAACTGAAGGACAACCACCACAAATAGTATCGAGCTAACGGATATTGCCTTAATAACAGTGGAAGTCATCTATAATCGAGATACCAAATAGCTGTTTAAATGTAGCTATTTAAATGTCCTCCGAGTCTATAGAAAATGGTTTCAGGATGCCATTCAGCGGAAGACTCCTAGCCGTTGCCCGTTGTCCAACGAGCAACGTTTCCAGGGAGAACCACGTGGAGGTGGGCTTCCATCTCTCCCCTTCGCAGGACCATTCCTCTGCTCATACGTTCTTGCCCGAACGTTGTCTTCCCAGAAGGAAACAAAGCAGAGTGTATCCCGCTTTTGGTGATTCAGTCACTGACTATCAGTGACATTACAACATCCACAACAAAAGCAACAGCAGAAGAACTTTTTAAGTCTCTGTCGAAATTTTCCTTCTGTCATTTGAGGCTGTTCTTCTTCATTTTCAGGTGTTTGATCAGCCAGTGGATCAGCGATTGATTGCATGTTAAATTTCCCTTCTGTCATTTGAGGCTGTTCCTCTTCAATTTCAGGTGTTTGATCAGCCAGTCGACCAGATATCCATTGTATATTTTCGAATATAATGAAGCCAGATTCTTCTAAGCAATTATCAAGGAATCTTTCCATTAAATCTTTATCATACTTCTTTCTTATTTCGAAAGGACTATCCTAAATGATGAGTCGAGCATCTTCGTAGATGGTATCTGGTTCTGAATCCTCAGTAGTGGTTTCGTAATCACTGAGATCCGAACTTCTTCCAGACACGACATCGAAAAAAGTAGCTGAACTTGTTTCAGTAGCAACATCTCCACAATATGCTGGAAATTTCATCATATTTTTAGTTGCATGATCCACAAAGATAGCGATGCCGAGCAAGATGACAATGCCCGAAGCCAAAATCCAGCTTCCTTCATAAACTGTAAGGAGCCATAGGACGCAAAACAGTACAAAAAACATGGTGATTTAAGTAGTTTCAAGTATGGAACACTCAAATTAAACGATGCAAATAATAAATTACTCACAAAAAGCTTTTTTCTCACATAAAACGCAGTTTGAAATCAGAGCATTAGCAATAAAAGCTACAACTTCAAAAGTTTCCGTAAGGAATGAATTAGAAATCTATTGATTGTTTAAATGTACTTTGCAACAATTAACTTTTTGTTGCAATAATCAATTTGATTGTCAATTAACTATTTGTTGTATTTAGGTGTTAACAATATAAATTGATTTCAACAACGAATTTTTTTTTCAACAATGGACACACTTGAACAATTCACAAAATTTTTTTGCACAGTTCATTTTTGCTGAATGTCATTGTTGATGTGATATTGAAATAAAAAATATTTGTCTCTTATGTAGTGTTATCACAAGGACAAAAAAAATAAAATAAAGAAAGAAATTTCAATTGATAATTCTCCATTATTCCATCGACCACTTTCCATAAAAAAAAATAATAATAAATAAATAAATAAAATAAACTATCGCCAAGCTATAGGATTTATTGCCAAAAATGAGTCACAGTCACTTGACATCAGATGAATTATTTGTGTTTGGTATGTCATCGAATGATTTTTAATTCGACACTCAACTGCATTTTTAATTATGTTTTAGTGATTTATTAAGTATTTCGTAAAATAAAATAACATTTATGTCATTAAACAGCGATGTCATGATATTAAAAGAGAAAAAGCATTGGAAAAATGTTGCGATGCATAGTTACGGAAGATAATATGAGTTTCAACTGGCGTCAAAAACATTTATCCACCAGCTCAGAGGAATAAATAAGAAAAATAATGTAAATAATTAAATACCAAGATTATTTGTTTTCTGTTTTCCTTAATTTATCGTAAATTTTATTGCTCAAAGTTACTGACAGTTGACGCTTTATTCGCACGGTTTTTTCCGAATTATTTGTATTTATTTTGTATTTATTTTGTATTATTATTATTTTGAGATGCTACTGGCAACATTCTTGCATTCGTTTATTGGCATTTACTTTAAAATTTGGGGATAGTTTTTTTTTTTTTTTTTTTTTTTTTTTTTTATGGAAAGCGGTCGACGCGATAATGGAGAAGTACTCAAATTTTTATGCAACAAAACTTAGATACAATAAGAAATTTTCCCGGTGCACTGAATAAAGTTCAACTTTCAAATAAAACGCGTTTATTTTTGCCAGATTTTATTTATGTACAGTAAGACTGATCTGCAAAAAACAACTTTTCAAAAGTAAAAAAATAGAAAAGCTAGGCTAAAAAAGCGATGAAAGTTGTGGCTAAAAAGTTATGTGATATCAAGTTTCCAATATTATATCATGGTACTTATTTAACATTTTCTATTCAATTTCTCACCATCTGTAAGTCGAGTGCCTACGTATATGCTTATAGAACGCCTTTTCTCCTGTACTAAATACATCATAAAGTTTTTCTGAAAATTCATTTTTATTAAAATTATGCACATTGAGCTTGGCGGCAATCTTTTCATATTTTACACAAATTTCTATGTACCTAAATGCATAGTTAAAATTCGAAATCCAAAATTCTTATTTAATCATTTTAATCTTTTCCTTTTACGGATTTGTATGCTTAGAAATTTGTGTCCTAAGATGCACGTAATCCGATGGCACACTTGCTGGGGAACGCTAAGGGACGTAGTTAAGACGGGTGCTGTCCACAGGGCAGGTTTACACTTTCCAATAGAGTCGAAAAGTGCTTATGAGTTCGGCATGTCTGTCCGTCTGTCTGCCTATGTCTGCTTATGTCCGCGCTTTAACTCGCGTAAATATACTCGGATTGCCATACAATTGATATTTGTTACTGAGGACATGCTTGGCATTGAAAAAGAAGTGCGCATTTATAGTTCGTTTGCAGGAATACTCAAAAGAATTCCGTTGCATTACGGTCTGTGAGGGAAAAACGTTTTCGGAGTAGTATCATGATGTTAACCTATTTCAAAAATGTTGAAATTGATATCTATCACTGAGGTGCACTACAACAGTCTTACTATAGGTGGGCATAGCATTTATTGTTCATTTACAGGGACACACAAAAGAATTCGGTTACAGTACTGTCGATGAAAAATAATTGCTGGAAGTGCGTTTTCAGATGTGGTACGCGTTTTTAAATTTAATTATTGTTTTATATGTATTACCTGTTGTGTATAAATGCTATTCATCATGTACAAGAGATATCGAATGCATTTCGGATTGTTGACAGAAGTGGCTGAATAGGAATTTTTGCTATGAGTTTCCTAACTGAACAAAATTTTAGCATGCTATGTATTATATATACATATCTATAGATCCAACACACGGCTGCACAAAATAATTTGAACATATTCCCGAATATTGATTGCTGAAATCGAGTTTTCAAATGTATGATGCGTTTTCCAAATTGTCTACTTAGACATCAACTTTCACTTAATTAATCAGGAAAGTTTAGTTATAGTATTCTAGAAGTGTTGGAAAGTTTCTCATTATTTATGCTTGTCGCATGAATTTTCGTGTTTTTTTTTCTCTTGAATTTGTCAATATTTTATCAATTATTTATTGTTACATGTTTCGGTTTTGCATTCGTATCTCTTGTCTCGTATCTATAAAAAAATATATATGTTTTTTTTTTCATTTAATGATCTTTATTTATTTATTTATTTTTTCATTTGCTAAATTTAACAATAAACTCTTCGAGACCAGCGTCTCATATGAGGAACTATTTTTTTTAATACCACGATTTCCGTAAGTTAATATTTTTTCTCATTTAAACAGTGTTGAATTCAGACATTTTTCTCCGGGAGGGATTTCTGTAGCTCCGGGGGGGGGACATTATAGAGTTCCGGGGTGGGGAAATTCCACTTTTTGACCACTGAAAGCACAAAATCTCAAATACTCCGGGGGGGGACATTTCAATGCTCCGGGGGGACATTCCCCCCCGGGCCACCCCAGGGATTCAACACTGCATTTAAATGATGAAATTCTGCATAAGTTTTGCATGTCTATGTGAAAATCAAACTCTCATAGAACAGGAGTAGAAATCAACGCTGCGGCAGATTTTCGTTTTTTCTTTATTTTTTTGTTGTTTTTTTCTGTTTTTTTTTTTTTTTTTTTTTTTTTTTTCTAAGTTTATCTAATCTGCCCGTACCTCTTTCCAAATTTGCATTTCTCCAAACTTTTATTCTCAGCATACAAAGTTTGATCAGATTTCTTATATTTTTAAACGTGCCCCTCAATGAAATTATTGTGGTTTAAGATGTACGTCAGTTATTCTGAGAACAGTATTTTTCAGCTGTGTATATGAATCATTGTAATTTAGAAGGACGTTTATAGAAAATGCTATTACAAAAGGCTGAAGTCTTCTCTTTGTTACAGTATATCTGAACAAATGCGGAAGTGACAGATGATGTCATATCCCAACCGTTGGCAAAGTATATGTAGTTCTGGTTTTCTTTCCTTTCATATGCACATAATATTAATCTTTAACGAAAATTTATTATCAGAACAAATACTAATTTATTTAAAATCCATTGCACGTGAGAAAGCTTTTAAAAACAATTAATTACCTAAAGCAAAATTAACTGCCTAAAAAATTAAGAAACATCAAATGGTTCACTCAGATTCGGAATCAATATCTGAATTACCAAAAAATTCGATGAAGTCCCGTTCTGTTGCTTCTTCGTCATAAAAATTTGGTTCAGGATCTGATGAATATTCATCATCCAATTCGTAAATGAAATCGTCCTCAGTGCCATCCATCGCATTGCTAATACAGCACTTTTTAAATGATTTAACAATCATATCACTTGGAATTGACATCCACGTTATTTTCGTTATTTCCAATTATTTTCGTAATCTACCTTCAAATGGTTTGTTGGTGCAAACATCAAGTGGTTGCAACAGTGATGTGTGTCCACCTGGTATAACAACCATCGACGAATTTAGTTTTTTAACTTTTTCTTTCACTTTGTCGGTCGTCTGAGCGCTAAATGTATCCCATACAAGCATCGATGGTTTCTTAAATACTGCTCCGGGTCTTTTGCCCCACACATTTTCCAGCCAATTAATGGTTCCTATTTCATCCATCCATCCATTTTTTGTGCCCTGATAATTACCCAGTCGGAAATTTTACGTTAGATGGAATTTTCTTTCTCTTAAATACAATTACTGGGGGCAACTTAGAGCCATCTGTTAAGCAATAGAAAACAACGGTGAAACGAGTTTTCTCGTGACCTGTAGTTTTGATCAACACAGATTTTTTGCCAATTGAGTCTACAGTTTTATTGCTGGGGTTAAATCAAAAGTAACAGGTGTTCCGTCCATGTTTCCTATTTGCGATAAATCAAAAAAAAAAAAAAAAATTCGAAGACCAATGACAAACTTTTGAAAAGATTCAACTGTTTTTTCGAACTGTTTTGGTAGCTTTTGGTCGGTTTTAGTTCTTTGGCGAAGGTAAAGTCCATAACAATTCATAAATCGTGAACACCATCCAGCTGATGCAAAAAAATGTTTCTGGCTTCTTATCCTTGAATTTGTCATCCTTAGACATTTTTAATGCTTATAATCGTATTCCAGTTCGCGTGATTACACAACCACTTTCGCAACATTGCATAATCCATTGATTTAATTCTTTCTCCATTTCAGGAAATACAGCTATTCCGGTTCTCAACGCATTTTTGTTTTTTGGCGTAGCATTTAAAATCAGTTTATTTTTCCACCATTCCCTCACTTGTTTTTCATTTATTCCAAACTGTCTAGCTGCGGCACAGTTGTTATACTCTTTAGCATACACTTGACGACTTTTAACTTGAAAGAAGCACCATATGCAGCAAGTTTGGTTTTTAAAGTTTCTATTTTGCTAAGAGCAAGAATGCAAGAAAGAAAAAAAATCTCTGATATAAACAAACGATCACTTACTAGAGCAGAAAAAATTAGAATTACCTAGTCAGAGACAAAAGCGTGAATAAATGAACGGAGTCAAGGTCAATTTTCCTTCTCCTATCTCTCTCACGCAAGCGCTCTAAATCACGTGTTTTGACTTCTCCCCTCCCCCCCCCCATGCTCTGCTATGCCAGTCAGAAAGCTATATGACTTAAAACTTTTCTCCTCAAATGTGACCCGCGTATAAGCCGTAGAGATGAGACGGGCTCGGGCTCGATTTTTATACCAGTCTTCGGGACCGGGCGGGCTCGGGCTGACTTTTTTCAGAAACTGACAATTTTATTTATTCTTATATAGAAAAAATAAAAATAACTTTCTTTTTCTCCTAAAAAGTTACATAATCTTTTTCAAATCATTTTAATGCTATTTTGATCAAAATGAATAGAAGAAATATTTCTAGTATATTAGAATGCTACCATAAAAAAAATAGTTGATATTTGCAGATTTATGTGTGGCATTGACGCGACGCAAAGACTGGGTGATAGCACCAGTGGGAAGAGGCGCGAAGAATTTGTTGCTGGATTTTCGTTTGTGATGAAATATTTTTTAATTGGAACGTTTATTTTATTTTATTTTTTCAGAGATCTAACGCTAAATGAATATTTTCTTTTGTTTTTCGTCAATCAGCATTAGCTTAAGGTTTGTAAATTTTTAGTCTAATACAGTGTTCCAGTCATAATCGCTCTTTATATGAAAATAACGTTAATGAATCTATTTTTCATAGTGAACTCTGTTCGTGCTAAAGCACCACTCTGCATATTTCCGAAGTCACTTCCATTCGTAAATAGATATAACTGTCGTGTATTGTTATTCCAATAGAAAACAATCGAACAGTGTTTCCACTTTTCCTATAAAAGCATAGGATCTTTAAGATAACGGTGTAATTTTTTTTAATTTAAGCTGATTTTCAGGAACACGAAATATTGTTTTAATTAAAGGATGAATTATAATTTACGATATACACCTTTTATGAGAAGTAGAAAAACGTTGTTCGATTCTTCTGGATAGAAATAGTAATTTCTTTAAATTCCATGACTTTATTCATAAAACTTACTTCGTTAATGTATCCATCCTATTTGCTTGTTGGGAGAGAAAAATATGAGATTCCTTCTAAGAAAGTACATTTTTATTTGCTAGAAAACGTTTCTTTTGATAAGATTAAATGTAAATTTCCAAAAAAATATTTATGTGCTGGTGAGTAACAGTTATTTTCATGTATAAAGTTTTTAAAAAATGGGATATTACTTTTGAAACAATTTTTAAATATTATGCAATTTTTTTCGGTATCGGGCTCGGGCTCTGATGACACAAAATGTTTCGGGCTCGGGCGGGCTCGGATTCCAAAATCGTCGGGTTCGGGATCCAAAAAGAGAGCCCGAACTCATCTCTAATAAGCCGACCCCCTCCCCCCCACCTCTTCATAAGACAATTTTAGGTCAAAATTCGATCAATACCCGAGTATATACGGTATATAATTTTTAAACTCAAAATGCAGTCTTTATCTTCGTTGACATCTACGCTCATTAATCACATTTATTTTTTACAGTTAACGAATGTAGAAGAAATCTCAAGAATATAAAACACAATTAATATGTGTTCATCAAATAAATAAATAAACCCGTAAATCCAAATATTAGCAAAATATAGATGGAATCCCTGACCATAATTAAGCATGGATTATACGTGCCATAACAGATGATGGACGATCGATGACTATCCGAGCCATCACGTATAAAAGGTAAGACCATTCACTTACCTCTATTATTGTTTATTACAAATTGCCACTTGTTAGAATTCTAATTTTAATTAATCACGAGAGAGCGCGTTATCTACCAAGGATTTATTTGTTTTGGTTCTACCAAGGATTTATTTGTTTGGGAAAATCTGAAGAATATTAAATGAAAGGGGAGTAGTTAATATGAAAGTGACATAGTTCTTTAGTTAGAATCTTACATTACCGCTACTCTTATTTGAGAGTGCAGCAAAATTTGTACATTAACGCTGATAAGATAATAACAAGACTTTTTTTCATGATATTGTTTTCTGTTTTCTTTTTTTTATATATAAAGATTAAAATCCAAAAAGTTGGGATAAAATAACAATTTAAAGTGTATAAAAATTTAATTTTGATGAAATGTAATACATTTGTGCAAATAAAAATGAGTAGAAATGAAAGTTCAAATAATAATTTTAAGTCGTAACAACAGTGTTCTTTAATCTGAAAACACTTAAATAAAGATAGAAGAAAAGAAAGAAAAGGACATTAATGCATTTTAACGTAGCAATGTTTATTTCGTAGAAAGCATGCTTGATTTACCTACATCATGTTTTTTAATTATTATTATTATTTAATTATCTATATATATATTACGCTATCGTACGTGGCACAGAAATCGCGATTATTTATCATTTGCCGATGGCAACGGAGAGGTTTGTTTTCACTAATTTGCGAATATTAAGAAAAGTATTTGAAGTATCAATTTAAATGTCACCACACATATGTAAAAAAAATGTTTTGCATCCGAAAATACAATTTTTGTAAAAATTGATTGTAAAACGCGCCATTTTTGTAAAAATTGGACGGTAATTTTTCTTATTCATTTTAAAAAACTAGCTACTTTCTAAAAAGGAAAGAAAATAAAGTGCGAAATCAAACCAAGAAATGCGCCATTTTGTTATTAATTAAAACATAACTCTATTGTAGTACCTTATGCAGTTTAACCTCATTGTTGTCCGCATCGTTATGACATCAATGTTACGGATGCACATATTTGTTATTTATAATATAGATTGAGTAGTAACAAATAAATAATAATAAATGAATAAAATAATCTTATTAAGTGGCGCTTTCCGTCAAGTCAGTCCTACCTGTCATTTCTAGAGGTTCAAGATCACTAACAGTTTCAAGTTGCATAAAGAAGAGAAGATTTTACATTATGCAACTTACAGAAAATATGCGTGCCTTCAAACAGAGAGTTCGCAAGTTGGCTTTTACAGGTTGGCGAATGTCAAATTGGGGAAACTATTAAGTTGCCCGCAATTTTGCTATCCAGATATACAAGTTCCAGTGCAGCAACTTTTCAGTAAACATTGATTTTTTAACTGTCAGACCTCAAAAGCTTAAAGGACGAGTCATGCTTGTTGGCGCCACTCTTGGCTTCTAATATCGCTTGGCGATAAATGTAACTCAGAAGTCGTTTTGTTCTTGTTTCGTTCGGTTGACTTCATGGGAAGCTCCGAAAACCAATACGTCGTAAAATAAAAAAAATGATTCGTTAAGCAAACATAGTTGAATTTTTATCGAAAGTTGTATAATTTACTGTCTATTTTGAATTTCGTAGTCGTTAACATGTTACTGCTCGCGCAGAATAATCAGCCATCATAGGATTATATTGCGTTTTGTTTAAAAAGAAAAAAAAATCGGAACAATAACAATGGATGTAAAGGTGTTGAATTGAAGAAGGGGCAATATAAAGGCCCAATTGACAAAATTATCAAACTTTATAGCCGATGAGGCACAAGAAATAGACTCAGTGGATATTCTGAATAAAATCGAAAATTTGAACAAATTAGAAGATAAATTAGATGATCTAAAGATGGAGTATTATAAAATTTTGAAAGATGAAGAAATCGATAAGTGTGAAGATGAATTTGAAGAAATCGAACAAGATCTCCAAAATCTCAAGGTACGATTTAAAAGACTTATTGAGAATTCTAAAACTAAAAATGTTGATCTAATAAAAGAAAATAATGGTGTTAATAATTCAAAAAATTTAAATGTTAAATTACCCGAAATTCCATTGCCGAAATTCGATGGTTCGTATGAAAATTGGAATAACTTTAAGACTCAATTTAATAGTATAATTGATTCGAACGAATTGTTAACTAATGATCAGAAACTTTTTTATTTGCAATCCTCTCTTGTGGAGACAGCGAAACAAATCCAAAGTACTGATGACACATATGAGTCATTATTTGAAGCACTTAAAAAAAGATTTGACAATAAAAGATTAATAGTTAACAGTCATATTAAATCTTTATTAATGTTAGATAATATTTGTACTGATTCAGCTGAAAAATTAAGAATGTTGCTTGATTGTATTTTAAAGCATGTAAGAGCTTTAAAGGTGTTAAATGTCGAAATGAACAATTTTAGTGAAAATTTGTTGATTAATATTATTTTGACAAAATTGGATAAAACAACATGTAAGGAATTCGAAATGACATTAACAACGACAGATTTACCTCGATGGGATAACTTTATCGAATTCTTGCAAAATCGTGTTCAAATATTAGAAAACCTTCAAGGAACTCAAATAAATTGAATAAAATTTAAAACCCAGAACAAACAAAAAACTTTTATTCTGAAATGTAATTCCTGCCTTATTTGTAAAAAATTACATGCTTTACACCAGTGCCCTGTTTTTCTAAAAATGACTCCAATTCAAAGATTTGATGAAGTAAAAAAGAATAAACTTTGTATAAATTGTTTAAATGACTCGCATCTGCTTTCGAAATGCGGTTCAAAATATAACTGTCAGCTGTGCTCTCTCAGACATAACGTATTACTTCATCGAGATAAAAATAAATCATTTCAAAATAAAACGTCATTAAAAAGCCCCGATTCTGAAGTTGACATATCATTGGCGCCAGACGGACATTCTGGTAAAGAAAATGATGAATGAAATAAACAAAATTTATCGGAAATATCTCAGAGTTTTTCATCACATAATAATGAAAGTAAAAAAGCAGTTTTTTTGTCTACGGCATATATTTATATTTATAGTCCGTTACATAAATGTTTCGTTCAGGCAAGGGCAATCCTCGATAGTGCGAGCCAAGCTAACTATATTACGAAAGAAATGGCCTCCTATTTGGGCTTGAAAAAAGAAAGAATAAATGTTTCCGTTAGTGGATTATGTGGAAATGCCTTTAATGTTAAAGGGAAAGTTAATACGATAATTCGTAATAAGAATGCTTCATTCTCTTCACCTAGCGAATTTTTTGTTGTTTCGAAAATTACTGATTGTGTACCTTCTTCAAATATTAAAATTGATAAAGCATTGTTACCAAATAGGGTTTTGCTAGCTGATCCTACTTTTGACATACCGGGAAAAAGTCATTTAATAATTGGGGCATAACTCTTTTATGAGATAATAAAAGAAGGAAAAAATCGCATTTCACCAAATTTAATGTTTCAAAATTCGGTGTTTGGCCTTATTGCTACTGGAACTGTTAAAATCAAGAGTTCTAACTCATATTGTGGATTAACATTAAATTCTGAAATTGAGAACATTGAATCTAATCTTAAAAAATTTTGGGAAATAGAAAATATTTCACCTGACCGTTTTCTAAGTAAAGAAGAAGAATTCTGTGAATCTCATTTTCAAAAGCCCCATAAACGAGATGATACCAGAAGGTTTATTGTCGAAATGCCGATTCAAACTGATCAATTAAATTCATTGGGAAATTCGAGATATTTAGCAGAAAGGCGTTTACAACAAACAGTAAAGAGATTGGAAAATAATAGTGCTATGAAAAAACTTTATTGCGAATTTTTAAACGAATATGAAGCATTGGAGCATATGAAAAGAATTTCAGTCGAAGACTCTCGCTCAGTAGTTTATTACATGCCTCATCATGGCATTTTTAAACCGGATAAATCCTCTACTAAATTAAGGGTTGTCTTTAATGCCTCTGCTCCTACCACAACCGAAAAAAACTTGAATGCTATTTTGCTTTCCGGTGAAGTTAAGGAAGATCTTTTTGATATTTTGTTAAGATTTCGAAAATATAAGGTTGCTTTAACTGAGGACATTAAAAAAATGTTTCGGCAGATTTTGATAGATCCTTCGCAAAGGGACCTTCTACGCATTCTTTGGAAGGATTACGAAAATAATTCCACAATTGCCTTTAAATTGAACACGGTCACTTATGGAACTAAATGCGCCCCTTTTTTGGCCATAAGGTGCATCAAACAATTGGCTTTAGCTGAGAAGGACAAATTTCCTCTAGCGGCAAAAGCTATTCTATCTGATAGTTACATGAACGACATCGTGACTGGATCCCCAGACTCAGAGTCGGCAATAGCCCTGAAAAATCAATTAATTGACATATTTCGTTCTTGTGGAATGGCCTTGCACAAATTGAATTTAAATTTGAATAAGCTTTTAAATCATAATGAAATCGAAGACGTTTCCTTTTGCACTAAGTCTGACACTTCCGCTAAAACATTAGGTGTAGTTTGGCAATCCAACAAAGACCAATTTGTGTTTAGAGTTTTGGTGAAACAACAAATCTAATACACCAAAAGACAGGTTCTTTCTGTCATAGAAAAATTGAATGATCCGCTTGGGCTCATTGGCCCAATTATTTCTAAGGCCAAGTGTTATCTTCAAAAATTGTGGTTGTGTAAAATAGGATGGGACGAGAACATTCCGGAACCTCTTGCTAGTGATTGGTGTAACTTCGTAAGTCAACTAAAAACTATAGAAAATATAACAATTAGTCGATACATTTTAACTCCTTCCACAGAAGCAATATTTGTTCTTGGTTTCGCTGACGCTTCCATAACAGCTTTTGGTGCTGCAGTTTATGTATATTGTTTAAATTCATCCAACTCGACCACATCAAATCTCATTGCAAGCAAATTAAGAGTGTCACCTCTAAAGACCATTTCTGTGCCAAGACTGGAACTATGTTCCTGTTTGCTTCTTTCTCAACTTGTCGCCAAAATTCTCCCGTCCTTACAACTAGACATTCAAGGAGTAATTTTATTCTCAGACTCAACTATAGCATTGGCATGGATAAAAACCTCTGCTCATCTATTAAAAACTTTCATCGCAAATAGAGTCTCAAAGATTCAGTCTCTCACGGAACAATTTTATTGGAAACATATTCCTTCTAGTGATAATCCAGCTGATATAATATCTCGTGGAACATTTCCTCAGTAACTCTCAGATATGGAACTCTGGTGAAAAGGTCCATTATTGACTAATATCTTAGACTTGACAGAAAAAGAGGAAAAAACTGACTTTCCAAATGATGATGCATATTTAGACGAACTTAAATCGAACAATACTATTAATTTGCATCTTATTAATCAGGACTTAATCATTTTCTTAACAAATTTTGTAATTTAAGTAACAGTTATTTTAAGTTAATTTGTATTTTAGTTTATATTTATAGATTTATTTATAATTGCAAGCACAAAGAAAGGATTGTCGGGCATATAACAAAGGAGGAATTTTACCAAGCAAAGATTAAATTAGTCAAATTGGTTCAGGTAATGTACTTCGACAGGGAAATGAAGGCGCTCAAGAAAGGTGAGAAACTAAAGGATAGTCGAGTAAGTAATTTAAATCCTTTTCTTGATAGTGATGAAATAATTAGGGTTGGTGGTCGTTTAGATCAATCGAATTTATCTTATGATAAAAAAGTCCTTCCGGCCTGTACCGGGAGGAAAAGGTAGCTTTCCTATATCTTCGTTTTAAAATTTTAGCTAATGTTACACGAAAACAGCAAGCTAAAATGCAAAGAAACGTTTACAAAAGATTCGTTAATACTGAATTTGAATAAGAAATTCGCCAAATTATTGAGCAATAGCCAAACTGGCTTCATTTATGAAGACTTATTTTGATCGCCAATTGTCGCCCAATTTTGCCAATTTTGTCGCCAATGTCGCCAATTTTGGCGTTAACGGATATGAATATATAGTTTTATGCGTATGATTGGGAAAATTATTACAACAATGAAAGAAAATAATTTGCGAGTAATCGCGTTAATGTGCTGTTTTGTTTCAAAATGTCAGCCACCCTAGAATTTCAAACTGCTCTATCTCAGCCATTTTTTAAGATAGAGGTAAACCAAAAAAAGCCCTGGAATCCTTGTATCAAGGCCTAACACGCAATTAAAAAATAAATTTGAATTTTTAAATTTTTTGTATATTTATTTTAGATTTTAAGTTATTTTACATCTTTAAATGGCCGCCATCTTGAAACAAGATGGCGGACCAAGCTGGCCAACGAACTCGGTCGAGACATTAGTGACCTTAATACACACAATTAGTTTCATCAAAATCGATTCCTAATTACGGGCGTTATCGTATGACATAGGTCAGATATATATATATATATATATATATATATATATATATATATATATATATATATATATATATATATATATATATATATGGATATATCTATATATATATATATATATGGATATATCTATATATATAAATCAACATTTGGACGGAGGGTGGTTTTGGGGTCTGGGGGTCATGATCGGTGAAAATATATCGAAATTTTCCGGAACTGCTTTCCTCCGAACGGCTGCAATAGGTAGCTTTATACTTTTTTGTATTGAAAGCTACCTAAAACATCCGATTCTTTTACCCAAAGATCACAGGCTTACACTTTTAATTTTCCAGTATTTTCACTTAAAAAATTTGCATGTTGGTGCTCAAACCTTGCTTCATTTTGTGAGACAAGAATTCTGGCCCTTAAATGGCAGAAACATAGCTAGAAAAATCGTGCATAATTGCATTGTTTGCTTTAAAAACAAACCTAAAATTGCAGAACAAATCATGGCCTCGTTACCTAAAGAAAGGGTAAATATAAATCCCCCTTTTACAAATTCAGGCATTGATTTATGTGGCTCATTTTATATAAAATACAAAAACCAACGTAAAGGAGTTTTTAGTAAAATTTATGTCGCAATTTTCGTCTGTTTTGCTACTCGGGCAATTCATTTAGAAATAATAACAGATTTAACTTCTGAAGCCTTAATAGCCACCTTAAAAATATTTGTAGCTAGGCGCGGAATTTGTGCCACCATCTTTTCCGATACTGCCTCTAATTTTATTGGTGCAAATTCAGAATTGAAAAAATTGCATAAAATTGTAAAAAATCAATCTGAGGAATTGGCTGCTTTCTTATTGGCTAATTCAATTTCTTGGAAATTCCTTCCTCCTAGATCCCCTAACTTTGGTGGCTTGTGGGAGGCAGGAGTAAAATCCTTTAATCACCATTTAAAAAGAACTACTGGAGATTTAAAACTAACTTTTGGGGAATTTTTAACTGTCGTTAATCAAATCGAAGGTATTTTAAAGAGTAGGCCTCTAATACCTTTATCTTCGGATCCAAATGACTATGAAACGTTAACCCCAGGACATTTTTTAATCGGCCGCCCTATAAATAGCATCTGTGAACCAAACTTGACTGACCTTGCCAATAATAAACTTAGTCATTGGCAGCAAATTACAAAAATTAATCAATTAATTTGGAAAAAATGGAGTAGAGATTATTTAAATAATCTACAACAGCGAACAAAATGGTTATTTGAAAAAGAAAATATTGAAATTGGAAGTATGGTTTTATTAAAGGATAGTAATTTGTCCATGTGTACCTGGTCAGTCGGTCGCATTCAAGACGTTATTTATGGGAGCGATGGTAAAATTAGGGTTGTGCTTGTAAAAACTCCAAATGGTATATTCAAACGAGCAATTTCTAATATTAGTATTTTGCCCATAAATGATCCTTTATTATAATGTAAATATTTATTTTTCTTATATTTCTGTGCATTTATATTTGAAAATTTTTTGCAGTAACTTTGTATTTTAATATTATAATTGAATTGAATTGTATATTTGTATTATTGATTGAATTGTAACTTGTATTATAATCGAAGATTTATTGTTAAAAAAAAATAATTGTTTACAACGAAGGACATTTGTTAAGATATGTTGCTGAAATAAATATTTCAGTGGTGGCCGGTATGTTGGCACCACTCTTGGCTTCTAATATCGCTTGGCGATAAATGTAACTCAGAAGTCGTTTTGTTCTTGTTTCGTTCGGTTGACTCCATGGGGAGCTCCGAAAACCAATACGTCGTAAAATAAAAAAAAATGATTCGTTAAGTAAACATAGTTGAATTTTTATCGAAAGTTGTATAATTTACAGTCCACTTTGAATTTCGTAGTCGTTAACAATGCTAACAGTGACAAACAATTTGTCAATTGAAATTAATAATAATATATCTGAGCTCTGAAATTTACAGTTGTGTATATAAAGACGTTTTCGATTCAGAAAATTAAAAAAATAAAAGATAAAAATATTTTCCTTATTGTGAATGGTGTAGATATTTTTAATATAATATGCATATACTTTTTTAATTTTAAAGATCATCCAGCAATTATTGTGTGCATGCAAAGGTTTTTATATGCACGATGCTGAAAAAATACCTCTGTTTTGAGATTTCTAAATGGTGTCCATATCTTATGATGTGTATATATTTTTTATTTCAAAGTACCCAGTCCCTAAGTAAAGAAGTTTTTATGTATGATGTTTATACATATATGCTGAAATTCGTGTATTCTAATATGCATATAGTATTTAAAAGTGTAGACACTAGAGTGCAGATACTCTGCGCGGGATCAGCTAGTCATTATAAAAACCATATTATGGAAATATTGGCATATTATAACATTTTGAAGGTCTCTATACAACATGCTTAGTTTTGAAATTGATTTTTTTTAATATCGCATTTAATCTCTTCGCGACGAGCGTACTTTACAGAATTTTTTATCTTTTACCACCGGTTTCTCAAAACAGAAATTTTCGCCTGAATGAATCGCAGAAATGCTGTCATTAAATAAGGCAAAGCTTACAATAAAAAGTAACTAGTGGGAATAATCGAGATTCTGTGCATCTTATGCGTCACGTATACGTGTCGCTCGTCCCCAAGGGGTTAATCCACATGACCGATATTATTATGACAGAGTATAATAGTGCGCTATGTGTGCTTCGTCCGCTATCGGGCCGGTTCAGATATTCGAAAAAACGAGAAAAATAGACCGGTAAATTTTACTTTATAGAAAAACATAACCTTTTTTTTTTTTTTTTTTTTGGATTTATTGTAGAAAGGATAAAGTGTTTTGAAAGGAATATTAAACGAAACCCTTTGTGCGATCTTCGATAACACTTACCCACTTGTTTCCTTTGTAATTTCTAGTAACAATAAATAAATAATCACCAAATTTACTATAGCAGACCTGCCAAGTCTCCGGCTTTTTGGATACCAGTAATTTAGTACAGAAAATGTAGTTTTCTTTAATCGGAGCATTTTGCGATTTAAAAGAATAACATTTTCTCTAAAAAGTTACTGGTGTTCAAAAATCCGGGGACTTGGCAACTCTGCTATAGATATGGTGGCAGAAAGTGGAAGGGAGGGAGCAAAGCAAAACATATTTTTTTCTTTTTTGTAGTTTATCTTTTCTTACCTTTGCACTTGTGAATGAGGCCCTAAGACACTTTGTATCCTACAAAAGGAAATAAATTCATGAATACAATAACAATTATGATGTCTCAGGGCCCAAATGAATGGTTGCTCTTGCACGTTATATTAGTTGAGGTCTGATACAGGCCCTTCAAAATTTATTTATCAATTATTATTTCTTAATCACAGTTTTATCAATCTAAGGGACACATTTTAAGCATTCTCCCTTTTATTAAGATGGAAATTTTTAGAACATCCCTTCTCCTCTCCAAAAAATGAGTTATTTCTTGAATTAGGTGAAATGTTGTCTCATGACGACCTTTCGCGATCTACCGTGTCGAAAATTTAGTTCAAAACGACAACATTGATAGCATTTTCTGTGAGATCCTGTTTTTGTTTTTATCAGGAAATAGAAAACTGTGTTCGATTTCTTTCAGTTATATTTTAGTTAAAACTTCATTAACTGAATTTAATTATTAATGGTAGTCAAAAATATAATACATAAACTTTCAATTATTAGTGGTATTTAACAATTAAAACTAGTTCTAATGGGAAAGAGTGTTACAGTAAAAACCCAAAATTAGTTATGGTAATTGTCCAAAAAAAAAAAAAAAAAAAAAAAAAAAAAAAAAAGAGAAAAGAAAAGAAAAAGAAAAAGAAAAAGAAATCCTCTTAGAAAGACACATTCACGAACTCATCTTTAAACGGAACAGCATCTAATTAGAAGACAAAACTATTGAAGTTAATTAGCACCAAACAACGTGTTTCATTTTTCGATAAGTAAATTACATCTTGAGTTATAAGCGATTCCTGTTTTATGACAACCTTTCTCGTGGTGTCGTATCAAAAAATTCCGCTTAAAACACCAAATTTGACGCCAATTTCTGAAAGATTTATTTATTTATTCTCTTTTTCTTTTTTTTTTTTTTTGAAAATGGATAAAAAATTTCGATTTCTGCCCACTGTTCTGTTTCAGTTAAAAACTAGAAGTAACTAATAAGACATTTTCACTTATTAACGGTTTTTAACAATTTAAAACAACTTCTAATTGGAAAAAATTTTAAAAAAAATGGTTAAGGCAGTTTTTAAAAAAAATTTTGTTTTTCCGCTCAACAATACAAACCTTTTTGACACATTCCCAAGCTCAATTTTATAAACGGAATTGAAACTGAAAGGCAAAACTATTAAAATGATTAGGAATCGAACAGCGTTACTCTTTTTTCGGTAAATGAATTAATTATATCTTATGTTAAAAGGGATTTTGGTTTCAAGCTGTCGCGTGAGAAAATTTAGTTAAAAGTGGACACTTTGAAAGCGTTTTCTGACAAATCTTTTCATTTATCGGAAAATAGAAAATGCTCTTCGATTTCTTTCAGTGATGTTTTAATTAAAGTTAGAAATAACTAAGTGAGAAATATTTTTTCAGTTATTAATAATATGTAGTTGTTAAAACTAATCCTAACCGGAATGCATTAGAAATCTTCTAAGGCAATTCTCAAACAAACAACAACAACAAAAAATAAATAAATAAATAAATTCAACGATACAAAATGTTCTTACACATTCACGAGCTCACTTTCAAACGGAATAGAATCCAGTTGGGAAACAAAGCTATTAAATCTGTTTGGAATCGAACAGAGCGTTTTATCTTTCGATAAGTGAATCACATTTTGAGTTATAGCCGATTTTTGTCTCATGACGACCTTTCACGAGCTGACACTTCTAGAAATTCAGTTCCGCCAAAGATGGCCGCCAAGCCCATCATGCATAATTTGAAAAAAATTGAATTTTCAGAAACACGTTAGGATGTATTTAGTACAGGAGAAAACGATTTCTATTAACATATACGTAGCACTCGACTTATATATATGATAACTTATTTAATGGAAAAAAGTTAAATAAGTACTATAATAAAACCTTGGAAATTTGATATCCCACCATTTTTTAGCCACAACTTACGTTTTTTTTTTTTTTTTTTTTTTTTACTTTTGAAAAAAGTTATTTTTTGTAGATATCATTAAAAAAAAAAAAATAGATTATACATAACTTAAATAATCTACTGAATGAAATTATCATGAGAATGTTATGTAAAATTACATTTTACTTTCAGTTATTGTTTATAGGGTTAACTAGAAATACCAGTAGATTTTTCAATTAAACTAATTACACCCTTAAAAACAACATATTAAATGTGGCTTGTTATAATACTTGTTATCCTTCGTTAAAAAATATCACTGCCTAATCCATGAGATGAGTAAAAATGGAATATGTACATAGCGCGTCAGCGCTATGCTTTTGAAATCAAACGTGATATAATTAATGCTCTTTTATTATTAGCGTTAAATCACATTGATTGGCGAATTTTTATAAAATGTAGTTAATGGTGAAAAGTAACAAAATATCTTCGCAATTTCTTAAATTTACATTATTTTATTCAATTAAACACTGTACTCGCTCTTACTATAAATTTAATTGAAAACTTCACTTCTAAAACAAAACAATTTAACAACTGATTTCCATTAATTTATAGAAAAATGATGTCAAAGAATTCTCAGCCTGCGGACGAAATGCTTGTCCTTTACCATGGTTTTAGAGAAATAAATTAATCACATTTAATTCCTTTTCGAAAAGTTTGTTTACGTTTGGAAAGAAATTTTAAATGCCGATAACTCTTAATGTATACATTTTAGAAGTGAAACCTCATCTCTCAAAAATTATTTTATTTTTAAAGATCTTTCTAAAAATGTAAATTTTATGAAGTCATATTTAAATTAAAGCATGAACACTACGTCTGATTACTTTATTTTATAATATTATAAGAACACACATTTTATCAGACAGTTAAATGCACCAAACCATGAGTGAAAAATTGACCTGCGCCAGGTCTCGAACCCGGGACCTTCAGCGTACCGTGCTAACGCTTTGCCAATAAGCCACCCAGATCGATATCCTAAACTGGCAATTTCTCATTCTTATTCCTGTTGGAAACAGTCATCGGCCACAATTTGCAATCACATTTAATTGTCTGATAAAATGTGTGTTCTTATAATTATGAAGTTTTATTTAAAAAAATATCTTCAGAAAAAAATGGCTGACTTGCAGATGAAATTTGATATGATTAACCCGTAACTGATTTGTGCTATTATAATACAGATGGTACACGGTTGTTGGCAGAGTTTTATCTCTGTTTTGGCATAATTTTTAGTTGCCAAGTTAATTAACAGTTTTTTGCTAATTAAGGATAGAAATTTATTTATTTTTTCACTGGATTTTATAAAAGCACGTAGATTAGGTTATTACTTGTCCAAAAGTGCAATCCTTTTTCATTTCTGCCCTATATTTTTGTCTGTAGGTTGTTTGAAAGAAAAAAGTTTGACGAAGAAAAAAGTGATCATTTTAAGTAACTCGACGTTTTTTAAAAAAAATCTATATCTCTGTTTATAAATCACTTATGAAGATGATTTTGGTCTCAAATTGAAGAATTTCTTCATTAGATTCTTTTAGTTTTCGTTTTTTTTTATGTGAGGCTCGGTTCATTTGATATCTGATATTTTAATCTGGCATGTTTGGTCGATTTAACATTGCGAAGTTTCTTCCTGTAAGTAAGCAGTAGCGGTTTGTATTCCAGTTCTTGGCGTTGTTTGTTTGGCGTATTTTTTTTTATAGCTTGGCTTGGCAGAGCGACCGCCCTGCTTGATTAGTTGGGGTCTGTTCCAGGCCCTTCAAAATTTATTTATTAATTATTATTTTTTAATCGCAGTTTTATCAATGTAAGAGACACATTTTAAGCATTCTCCCTTTTATTAAGATGGAAATTTTTATGACATCCCTTCTCCCCTCCAAAAAATTAGTTACTTCTTGAATTAGGTGCAAATGTTGTCTCATGATGACCTTTCTCGGGCTATCGTGTCCGAAAATTTAGTTCAAAACGACGACATTGATAGCATTTTCTGCGGGATCCGTTTCTTTTATCAGAAAATAGAAAACTGTGTTCGATTTCTTTCAGTTATGATGTTTTAATTAAAACTGAATTAACTAAATTTAATTATTAATGATAGTAAAAAATATAATATATAAACTTTCAATTATTAATGGTATTTAACAATTAAAACTAGTTCTAATGGGAAAGAGTGTTACAGTAAAAACCAAAATCCGTTGTGGCAGTTGCCAAAAAAAAAAAAAAAAAAAAAAAAAAAAATCCTGTCAAAAATGCAAAACTTTCTGACACATTCACGAACTCATTTTTAAACGGAATAGCATCTAATTAGAAGACAAAACTATTGAAGTTAATTAGCATCAAACAACGCGTTTCATTTTTCGATAAGTAAATTACATCTTGAGTTATAAGCGATTCCTGTGTTATGACAACATTTCTCGCGGTGTCGCGTCAAAAAATTCAGTTTAAAACACCAAATTTGACAGAATTTTCCATTTTCTGAAAGATTTTTTATTTATTTATTCATTTACTAGCCGGTCTTCGACCGTCTAGCCGGTTGCTTCTGAGTGGGGCCCAAATACATTCTGCAGTGTATTGTCTTGACTTCCCTTGGAGACCAGAAATTGCACTTCTGAACAGAGAAATTTAAATAAAATACTTTATTTTAAATTATACGAAAATAACTAAATAATACATATATGTTGTATATATAAAAGCACGTAAATAAATATTTCGTGACATTTTTTTTTTCCATAATCCCTCTGATAAAATACTACTGGCCATGTGCGTATTTATCTAAGATGAGCGGAGAGCTTTCAGATGAAATAAATAAAAATGGGGTTGCCTAAGATAAAGGGCGATGATTGTAAATGGGTACTGTCACGTCCATAAATTATTAATGAGGTGATCAAAATAACAGAGGCCTTTGCATTTCCTAGCCATACATCATTAATGCAGCGATCACTATAACGTGGTTCAGTTATTTTGCGTGCATAAATCATTAAAATGAAATAATTTTAGCAGGACCCATTCGGTTACACGCTTGTAATCTGACTATACGGTAATCACCATAAGGCTTTTACTTTAAAAAAAATGTATTTTCAAAAAAGGTGGAAGTGTAATATTTTGTTTAAATTTTCAAATCCGATCGCTAAAAGACGAAAGTCGAAAAAAAAAATTATAAAATGGGAAATTAAAAATATATTCCTTGGAAAAAATGTCACACAAAATATATAATAAAAAATCAGCAATAGTTCTCTTTTCGTCTAATCTTCCGCAATCCGGTTCACAGCGGATGTTGCCCACAAACTCGCTAGCTCTAAAATCGCTGAAATACATGATTAACTACTTTTTTTTTTGTAGATTTGTAAAGCGGAGTTTCACTTTCTTACTTAAAACTGCTGCTGAGATATGGCGCAGTTACCTAAAACTTTCGACACACAGTGTGAACCCCTTGATGGATTATTATTTAAAAATGCTGAAATACATATTTAACTGTTTCTTAGTACATTTGTTATCCTAAATTTCACGCTCCTACCTATTACTGAGATATGACAAAATGACATAAAAAATTCGACACCCATTTAACCCCCTTTAGTGGCTGAATTCCTAAAATAGTGGAAATACATATTTGACTATTTTTTTCGTAGATTTGTTAACCTGAATGTGTGATTTCAAGCTCCTAACTAAAAATGCTGCTGAGATATGACGAACATTCGAAATGACCTAAAATTGCTTACTCCCATTTAGCCCTTTTAATGGGTGAATTTCTAAAATCACTATATTAACTATTTTTTTAAGGAGATTTGTTATCCTGAATTTCACGCTCTTATCCAAAACTACTGATGAGATATGGTGAGAAGGTGAAATCATCGAAAAATTTTGATCCCCCATTTAACCCCCTTAGTAGTTGAATTTCTAAAATCGCCTCAAATGCATGTTTAACTATTCTTTAGTAAATTTGTTATCCCGAATTCCACACTCCTAACTATAATTTCTACTGAGCTATGGCAAAATGATCTAAAATATTTGACCTCCTATTTAACCCCCCTTAGTTGCTGAATTTCTGAAATTGCTGAAGTACATGTTAATCTATATTTTTTGTAAATTTGTTATACCGAATTCCGAGCTCCTAACTAAAAATGCTGCTGAGATATAGCAAACAGACAAAAAGACCTAAAACTTTCGACCCGCCATTTAACCCCCTTAATGGAGGAATTTCTAAAATCGCTGAAATATATGTTTAATTATTTTTTTAGTAGATTTGTTATCCTGAATTTCACGTTCCTACCTAAATCTGCTGATGAGATATGGCGAAAACGCGAAATGACTAAAAACATTCAACCCCCCATTTAACCCCCTTAGTGGTTGAATTTTTAAAATCGCTGAAATATGTGTTTAACTAAATTCTAGTACATTTGATATCCTGAATTTCGTGCTTTTAACTATAACTGTTGTTGAGATATGGCGAAAAGGCAAAATGACCTAAAACTTTAGACCCCCCATTTATTCCCCTTACTGGTTGAATTTCTAAAATCGCTGAAATACGTGTTTAATTATTTTTTTTAGTAGATTTGTAATCTTGAATTGCACACTCTTACCTAAAACTGCTGATGAGATATGGTGAAAATGTAAAATCACCGAAAATTTTCGACCCCCATTTAACCCACTTAGTGGTTGAATTTCTAAAATCGCCTGAAATACATGTTTAACTATTCTTTAGTAGAATTGTCATCCCGAATTTCACGCTTCTACTTAAAATTCCTACTCAGATATGCCAAAAGACGAAATTATCTAAAAAATTCGACCCCCCATTTAATCCCCTTAGTGTGGGAATTTTCAAAAATCCTTTCTTAGTGGGTGCCTACTTTGTGTAAAGAACATGTCTTCTAAATTCCATTGTTCTAGGACAAACGGTTGAGGCTCGGCGTTGATTATGAGAAAATCAAGCTACTCTTTTATAAGTATAGATTTATTTTTTGGAAAATGGATAAAAATTTTCGAGTTCTCTGCCCACGTTTCGGTTAAAAACTAGAAGTAACTTATAAGACATTTTCACTTATTAACGGTTTTTAACAGTTAAAACTACTTCTAATTGGAAAAAATTGAAAATAAAAAATAAAAAAATTCGATAAGGCAGTTATATAAAATTTTTCTTTTTTTCCAATGAACAATTCAAAGCTTTCTGACACATTCGCAAGCTCACTTTTATAAACGGAATTGAATCAAACTGAATGGCAAAACTATTAAAATGATTAGGAATCGAACAGCGTTTTTCTTTTTTCCGTAAATGAATTAATTATATCTCATATTATAAGGAATTTTAGTTTCAAGCTGTCACCTGAGAAAATTTAGTTAAAAATGGACACTTTGAGAGCGTTTTCTGACAGATCTTTTCAATTATCGGAAAATAGAAAATTCTCTTCAATTTCTTTCAGTGATGTTTTAATTAAAGTTAGAAATAACTAAGTGAGAAAATATTTTTTCAATTATTAATTATATTTAGTTGTTAAAACTAATCCTAACCGGAATGCATTAGACATCTTCTAAGGCAATTCTCAAACAAACAACAACAACAACAAAATAATAATAATAAATAAATAAATAAATTCAAAGATACAAAATGTTCTTACACATTCACGAGCTCACTTTCAAACGGAATAGAATCCAGTTGGAAAGCAAAGCTATTAAAGCTGTTTGGAATCAAATAGCGCGTTTTATCTTTCGATAAGTGAATCACATCTTCAGTTATAGCCGATTGTTGTCTCATGACGACCTTTCTCGAGCTGACGCTTTTAAAAATTCAGTTCAAAACGCCAAATTTGATAGATTTTCTGAAAGATCATTTACTCTTATTAGAAAATGGAAAACTCAATTCGTTTATTTTAGTTACGCTTCAGTTAACACTAAAATTAACTAAGTATAAAACGATATTATCAATTATTAATAGTATTTAGCAATTAAAACTAGTTTTAACTGGAAAGCATGTTGCAGTAAAAATCCGAAATCCATTAAGTAGTTTTTAAAAAAATAATTTTTTTCCCACTTAATAATGTAACATTTTTTGATTCATTCACAAGTTTATTTAGAAACGTTATAGCATCCAATATGCAAACAAAACTAATTGGTTTGGAATCGAATACCGTTCTTCATTTTTCGATAAGTGAATTACATTACGTGTTATCAGCGATTGTTATCTCATGACGACCTCTTAGGTGCTATGACGCCCGGAAATTCGGTTCAAATCGCCAAATTGCACAATGTTTTCTATTTTTTGAAAGAATATTTACCATTATTAGAAAATGGAAAAAACTTTTCAATTTCTTTCAGTTACGCTTCAAATCTATCTGATGTATCCCTTCTACGTTCGATGACACCATTTTTGTCCAAAAAATCCGTCAAGGGCGGTGGTGAAGGGTGGGGGAGGGGGATAGCTTTTAGAAGTCTGCTCTATAAATATGTTTTTTTTTTTTGCACTTCCGGGTTTGATCAAGCTCTTGAAATAAATTGAACAATTATGGTTTAACTAATTCTGATTAGATTTAGTAGTTTCTTTTTTTTAATTGTTGCTTATTTTTCAATTTTTTATAGGTTGGTTATTTTTCATTATAACTCATTAAATAAAGTTGATGAAACGATAAAAAACTTGTTGGTCAAATATGATATAACTATGTTCAAACAAGATGCATCTGTCGCTTTTCTGACAAACGAGGGGGGGGGGGTAACTTTTATGAGGTCTCGGTCTTACTTAGCCCCAAACAAACTCTTTTTCCCCTTTTTTTTTCTTTTTCTTTCATACTTTTTCTTTTTCTCCTTTTTTATCGCGAGCGAGCGCTCTCTGTATTTACAAATATATAACTTGCTGTTTCGGCTACATCTGCTCATTGAACTTTTCCCTATCTCTTCCTTCTTGTTGTTTAGTTATCAGTGCAGTTTCGTTTCTCAAGGACGCTTATCCACACTCAATCATTCGGTGAAAGAGTGTGACATGACGTAATGCAATGAACATATCGAATACAAGCATTTTAGCATAGGACTGGAGTGTTTGGAAATACGTTTATTCTAATTGAGTTCTGTTTCAAATACTCAATAAGAAAGTATGACTTCTGAGATTAGGATTATTAAAAGTTTAGAATGGTGCCCAGAACTGCCTTCAGTAGGTTGCCCTCGTAAAACTCACGTTTTCACACTGAATGGTAATGAGTGGTTTTTCCTATTCGCTGTTGAAAAACAAACACAAAGTTGGTATTATAACTTGTACGTGGAAGTCAAATGTAAGAGCACAGAATTCGAACCATGCCGTTTTAAACTTCAAGTTGGATTTAAAGAAGAAGACGCCTTAACCTTGGCAAAGAAAACATGCGAGTTGTCAGAACCTTGTAAGCAGGAAATTTGGTATATTGGCATGAACAGTCTAAAATCAAAGCTGCCTTCTGATTACTTGCTCAGTAATGGAATAAAATTTCTATTCTACTTTGATCACACAGAGGAGCCTCTTTTAATGATGAGTGAAAAAAATGGTAAGTAGATTTTTTGTTATATTTATAACAGTTTTTTTTTTTTTTTTTTTCTATAACAGGGTTCGCGTCCGGAATAAAATAAGGTGGAATTTTCCAATCCTAATTCTAATTTTGAGTGGATTTTATTTATACGATTTAAGTGAGAACTATTTTTTTTCCAATCCGCACACTCTCATTAATTTACCACCATACTAAATCAGTATTTACAATTATACCTACTAATTTACTACTAATTAAAGAGTTATTGAAATTGGCGATTGTAATTTAATGAAAATTATTTCAAATTATTTAATTCAATATTATTTCAAATGTTTTTGTAATTAATTATACTAATTCCTTTTTATGAGAAACGCCCTTTACAAAACTTACATTTAGTTTTAATGCCTGTAAGATAGCATCCGTTATTTACATTACATCTCAAGCGGGGGGGAGGGGGGCCCCTGGTCCACAAAGTGTAAAACGAAAAAGACGTGGGTTAACATATTGTGACGTAACAATCTAAAATATGAAAATAATTATATATCATACATTCTAATACGCGTAAATCTTGTGTGTGTGGTTATATATATATATGCAAATTTTATCTTAAAAACGGCTCTAACGATTTTGATGAAAATTTGTATTTTACCGTTTTGACGCCCCAGAAAACCATTGGGCTAGGTCACATGTTCGAGAAAATTCAATTAGTGGGTCATTTTTGGGTCAGTATGGGTCAGGGTCAAGCTAATTTTGTCTAAAAAATGGCTCAAACGATTTTGATTAAATTTTGTATCCTACCGTTTTGGAATACGAGAAAAGAATTGGGCTAAGTTCCATGTTCGAGAAATTTCGATTAGTGGGTCATTTTGGTCATGGGTCATGATATTTGAACTTAAAGCTAATTTTGACCGAGCGTAGCTCGGTCTTCTCTGCTCGTTAATTCCATAGAAACTAAATAATAAAGGTCATTATTTTTTTTTAAAGTATTATTGGGTTCATTTTCTTTTTTTAAAACTTTCCTGCGTAGTTGAAAAGTGTTTATGAATTCAGTTTGCATGTCTATTTGTCCGTGCTCTAACTCGCGTAAATATACTCTGATTGTCATAAGATTAACACATGCTTTTGAGGTATAGCGTTTACATTTCCCTTACAGAGACACTCAAAAGTATTCCGTTACATTACGGTTTACGGGGAAAACCATTTGCGGTGCATTTTAATAATGTTAGACTATATCAAACTTATTCAAATATATCATAGATCGCTATAGAAAAGGCTTTCTATGGAATATGATGTGCATAGCATTGATCGTTCATGTACAGGGGAACACAAAATAGTTCAGTTACAGTACAGTCTATTAACCATAATTGCTGGAAGTGCTTTTCAGTTGTGGTACGCGTTTTTAAGTTTACAATATTTTTGTCTACAATATATTTTGTTACCAATATTAGTTTACAATATTGCTATGTATAATTTCTATTGATCATATACAGTGCAGCACAAAAGATCTCGAGTACACTTCCGTTTACTAAAGGACATTTCTGAAGGAGAATTTTCGACTGTGCTATGCGTTTCCTAACTGAACTAAATTTTAGCATACAATACAGCAGGGCTGTCCAACGTGGCGTCCGCGGGCTCCTTGGCGCCCTTTTGAAGGTTTCCTGTTACTGCTTTTCTTTTAAATAAAATTCCATTTTAAAGGATGTTTTTTTATAAAATTAATTAATGCTTGCATCAGAGTTTTTTTAAAAAACCTCTGAAAATGTATTGCATGAATTTAAAGTAAAAAATATATTTTAAAAATGTAAGCATGCGTATTTTTATGGTTTGCAGTTATTCTTTATGAAATTTTGTACAGTGTAATTATGATGCTTAAAATTGGAATAGTTGCCAAAAAATTTAATATTTTAGAAGTAAAATTTATAATAAGAAGCGTTTCACATCACTCTGCGCATGTAAGTTCAGCATTTATTTCTCTATTACACTGGTTTATGGTCTGTTTTACAAGAGGGTTAAAAGGGAGGGGGTTAGTTTCCCCACCAGACCTTTGAAATATTGGGTAATTATTTTAATTTTGTTTAGAAAAATCGATAAAAACGCGCGAATTAACGTTCGTCAATGAAAGCTCTTCCAGGCTATCGTTCTAGATACCCCTATGGATTGGTCACTATCATGCCTGTCTTTGTTTTTGAACTTTTATAACACTAAATTTACGCCTCTGAAAGAAATCAAGTGGTACTTTCACGTCCTAAAAAAACTAGCAATATACCTGATTTTTTTTTTTTAAATTACAGACGAGATTAAATTTTCTGGCACCTTCCCCTACAAAATTTTTTGAGATAGGCCCCTCGGAGAACATCTATAATTAGATATTTACCACGATTTATCTTTTTTTCTGAAAATTGTTTTTACATGGACAACCCGAACCATAAAGGCAATATGTTTACAACTGTGAAATGTGCGTGTGTGTGTCTATTGCTACCAATACTATTTGCTAATAATAGATAATATTTGCTGTAATATGTTTTGAGTCACGTGATTAATGGCGCCCTTTATTGTTTGTCAAGAGCTGAGGTGCGCCCATTCTTACTGAAAGGTTGGACAGGCCTGCTATACAGTATATATACAAATCTATAGATCATATACAGGGCTGGACAAAATAATTTGGATGTTTTTACGACTATTGATGTTAATCTCTGAAATTGAGTTTTAAAACGTGTTATGGGTTTTACAAATTGTTACTTTAAAACGGACAGGGCTTGTTGCGCCCAATCCTTTAGGAAAGGATCCCTGCCTGGTCAGAACTTGAATTAGTTTACTTAGGAATACTTAGAGAGTTGCGGAATTACTTTCATAATATCTTGAAATATTTATCAAACCTTTTATTTTCACGAGAAAGAAGCCATAAGCAAAACATCAGTCTTTCGAGTTTTTATTTGGCCGGCATTTGAGAAACATTGCATTACTCGATTACCCACCAAAAATAATAATTTAATGGTAGTAATCTGTAATTTTATTATATCTTGTAATTAACCCTCTTAATAGCAGGTTTTAAATTTTGATAAGCATTCTTAGTTTTGCATGATTGGAACCAGAAATTTAATTCTATTAAATGTAACTTTTTTCTACGAAATGTCTACATGATTTTATTTGTTAAGTTTAAATAATTATTATTTTTTTCTTGTTAGAAACATTAAAAACTTAAAAACAAAAAATTAATGGGGTTAATTAAGATCCCAAAAGTACTAGATGGATTAAACGCTGATCCCTGTTATGTCTATATAGACATTAACACATTTGCTTCTAATAAAAATTGAGTGGATTAGGAAAACAAAGCAAAGTTTTGACAGTGAAAACACATACAAATAAACAAATATAGAAATAAATATTATTATTTCCCATTAACACGGTTTAAAAGAATTTCCTAACTAACGAGTGAAACATTTTACTTCGTTAAAACAGAAATCTCGCAGAAATATAACATAATTCTCTACATAAACTGCTGCCTGATCTGATAGATGACAGCTTATCATTGAATGGAATAATTTTTCAATTCTGAATCTATAAAAAGGAAATACTTGTATTAAGTAGTCTTGGTAGGGTTCTAACTATTTTTTATTAGCTCACATGCTATCAAAGCCTGAGAGCTAATGGGCTCGCAGGTTCTGTATGTACATATGTATGTACATGACCCTACAGATAACTCTTGAAAGAAATATCCGATTTGCTTCATATTTTGTAACACATGGGCTGATAAGTTCCCGGTCTGGCACGCAGATGGCGTTGCAATCGCCGAACCGATGTTTTTTTTTTTGTAAATACTAACCTTTAAAGGGTAGCAGAAAAAATGTCATGACGATTCGCCTTGTAGATAAAACGTTACAGTGGTTTCAGTTGAACGACTTTGTTGATAAACAAAAAAATGGATAAACAAGAATTTCAAGAATTGTTATTTGATGGGAGAAAACACTGTTCAAACAAAAGCTTGGCTTGATGAGCGTTATCCGGACACTGCACCAGGTAAATCAACCATTATTGACTGGTTTACTAAGTTTAAACGTGGTCGTACGGACACCAGTGATGCACCACGCAAAAGAGGTGGTTACTCCGGAAAACATAAAAAAAAGTCCACAAAATCGTTTTGGGGAACCGTAAAGTGAAGTTGCAGGAGATAGCTCAGACTCTGAAGATATCCAAGGAACGTATAGATTTCATTTTGAATGAACATTTGCTTATGAAAAAGCTGTTGTCAAAGTGACCGCAAAAAAACAACAACGAGTCGAAAGTTCTGAGCACTGTTTGGAGCTTTTTCGTTATAAAATTATGTTATTTATTATAAAATTTTTATTTTTATTCATTTATTAAATTATTATTATAAAATTATTATTATTATTATTAAATTATTATTATTTATTATTAAAGTTATGTTATTTATTAAAGTTATAAAGTTATAAAGTCATAAAGTTATAAAGTTTTGTTAAAAAGTTGTGTTTTCTTTATTAGACTGGGATCTTATCAGCCCATGTGTTATATAGGTTCATTCTAATAAAGCGCTTCCCTGATTAGTTTTGGGGGTTCATTAGTTAAGTATAAAGGGGGAACAGGGGGCTAATCCCCCTTAATTTAGATAAATGGGTTTTTCATGCAGAATTATCCTATTTGCTTCAAATTTTGTATATAGATTCATTGTGTGAGGCGCTTCCCTGATTAGTTTTGGGGGTTCATTGGTTAAGTATAAAGGGGGTACGGGGGCTAAGCACCCCTTAATTTATTGTTGATTTCTTTATTTTTCGAGAGGCATTATTATTTGAAATATGAGTAAAGTATACAGTTAGTGTGAATAGCCTGTGAGCTCAATGCCATCAGTTAAACTGGGCACTTTTCTTTTTATTTGAGCATTATATAATATCTTATTTGTCATATTATTAGATGGTTTTATGACAAAAATAATTTAATAAAGTAAAAATTTTTAAAACCGTACTTCTTCAATTTTGAATATAATTTTTTTGTGGGATAATTTTTGTAGAAGTGTGCTTGCTCTATAAAAGTAAGGATCATGTTTCCTAAAATATAATTATTAGTTAAAAAAATAATGTACAAATACAGTAAAAATGTATTTAATTATAAGGTTTAAGTTTTAATTTTTGTTAAGTGTTGATGTTTTAAGTATTTAATTCAACATTCGTAATATTTAATAATAATCTATTTGTATTTCTGAAAATTTGATTCTTAGTCTTATTAAATGTGCCTTAAAAATCACACGCCCCCCCCCTCTCCCCCCCAAAAAAAATAAATAAATATTGATTTGAAAAACATTTTTTGAAGTTTTATTGCTTAGAACGTACTGATATCTTGAATTAAAAATTGAGAAAAATGAATTTAAAGATTGCAAATCTGAATCGGTTAAGGGAAAGTTACCGTCAATCGACCCAAAAAGTAGGTTAACGTCGGATTTTTTTTTTTTTATAGGAAGGATAAAGTAACACAAAAACTCAATTCGCTAATTTACCATTTATAGTTTGTACTATAAAGAAAATTGTAATTATGAAATTATTATTAAAATTGACGGCGATATTGTCAGTAGCATGTGGGTGTGCTGTGCGTGCATCACCCTGTGCCGTATAGCGCACAGCTCGTCAAAGTCATCTGAAACAAGCAGAATAAAAATTTTCAGAAGACATATTGAATTTGGGTGATGGGGTATGGACCTACTTTTAGTGAAACTGGGTGAAATTTGATAAAATGGTAAACGTTTGAAATAAAACTGTCTTTTTTAGCACTTTCCAACCTAGTTGAAAAGTGCTTATGACTTCGGTTTGTCTGGCCGGATGGCCGTCTGTCCGTGCTCTAACTACCGTAAATATGCTCGGATTGCTCTGCAATTTTTATATGTTATTGTCGTTATCTAGAGCATGTTCCCTATTTCAACGGAAGTGTGTAGCACTTATAGTTTTACTACAGGGACACTCAAAAGAATTCCGTTACATTGCGGTCTATGGGGAAAAATCATTTGCGGTTTATTTAAATAATGTTTCACTATTTTAAACGCATTGAAATTTATATATATCACTAAGGTGCATTAGAAGAAGCTTAATATGGAATAGGGTGTGCATAGCACTTATAGTTACTTTACAGGGACAGTCAAAAGAATTCCGTTACATGACGTCTATGGAGAAAAATCGTCTGCGGTTTATTTAAATAATGTTTCACTATTTTAAACGCATTGAAATATATATATATATATATATATCTAAGGTGCATTACAAGAGGCTTACTACAGAATAGTGTGTGTATAGCAGTCATCGTTCATTTACAGGGACACACAAAAGAATTCTCTACTGTCTGTTAACACGAATTCCTGGAAGTGCGTTTTAAGTTACTAAACGCGATTTTAATTTTAACTAGCTTTTTGTCTATTACGTGATGTGTATAAATTCTGTAGATCCTATACAGGGCAGCACAAAAGTTCGCGAACACATTTCCGTTTATTGACAGAAACTCCAGAAAGATAATTTTAAACTGTGCTACGCGTTTCCTAACTAAACTAAAATTTAGCATCCTAGCATATACAAATCTATAGATCATATACAGGGCTGAATAAAAGTATTCGGATATTTTTCCGAATATTGTATCTGTTGGAAATTCCTGAAATTATGTTTTTAAATATGTTATGCGTTTTCCAAGGTGTTTACTTAGATGTTATCTTTTAGCTTATTAAACGGTATGTTTTGTAAAATTATTTTGGAAGCGTTGGAAAGTGCTACATAATCTATACTTGACGCATGATTTTTCGTTCTTGTTTTTTCCTAACTTGAAAGTGGCTTAAAAAATTATTTATTTTTTACATATGAAAGACCCATGTCCCCACAAAATAATCCTTTCTTTCCAAAAAGAAGAATAAAGTGGATTGGTTGATACATTTAAACATTATTTTAGACGCCGCACTAAAAAATATCGTTTCAAGAAAAAACACGTTCAAGGTTTTACTAATGAAAGACTATAAAAAGTTTTGTTTAATCGTTATATTTTACAACTTACAGTTAATTCGCTATTCCGTGATTTAAACTTCCGAAGCAAAAAATTCAACACGCGTGCAGTTGTTTAATGCCGGGTCTCGTATATTTCTTTTTTAGGCGGTTTGCGCTCGCTTTTAATTGACTATAACTTTTTAATTATTTTGAATTTCACCTTAACCGTTCTAGGGTAACCATTTTACTCAGTCGAGAGATTTAAAAAAAATAAATAATGAATAGTAATTTCCAATTAAAGATAAATGGATGGAGTAAGAAGCCTTTTAAACATATTTTTAATAGTGATATATTTACGGAGTTTCGTGGATGTCTAAATTCATTTTAAGTAAAAAAAAATTATGAATATTTTTCAAGATTTTTTTCACCACAATTGCATCTTATTTTTCTTTTGATTACTTGAATAAACTCAGAAAAAAAATACTGCAAACAATTTCTTTATTTGTCGAAAAAACGTTAATATAAATTATTACATAAATGATAATCTCTTCGAGATATGTCACCCTATTGCTTTTAAAGAACAAAACGCAACGAATTAACACCTTTTGCTTAGGAAAAATAAGAAAACATAATTGTAAGTGCAAAAGTTTTGCTTGATGTATCAAATTTCCTTTTTACAAATGAATTTTCTGTAATGCATTTTTATCGCATCCAACAAAATAAACAAGCCGCGGTTCTCAACATATTTCGGCAGCTTTTTAGCCTTCTTTAATCCCACAGCACTTCGGAAATTGGTGGAAACCAGCCTATCTTGATAACATGACAGCCAACAGTGGCGGAAGTATCGCGGCCTGTCTCTTTCGGTAGTTTTATGTTTTACATTAGGCTATCATTTTATTTTATTTCATTTTTTTTCGTTAAAACACAGTTTTGGTTGAATCCGAGCAGGGTTTAAACGAGTTCAACTTTTTAATATCCTTGCTTATAATATTTTTTTTTCTTCTCTAGGAAGGCCAGAAGAAGACTTCGTAGGACATCGTTCCCATCAAGAAAGCCAGACGTCACCAGAATTAGGAACTAATTTCCATTTTGAAACTCTTTCCAGGGATCTGTCAAAGCTGTTGGATGAAATCTTTAAAAGTGATGTAGAAATCACGTGTGAAGGGAAAACATTCAATGCCCATACAATTATTCTCGGAATGTGATCTACGGTTTTTTCAGCGATGCTTGAAAGTAATATGGTTGAGGGCGAAACTGGATTGATCAAAGTGGAAGACTTCAGTGCTTCTATTTTCCAAAGCTTCCTGTTATACTTGTATTCGGGGACGCTGCGGGAACTGAATTTTGAAACTGCAAAGCAATTTTACGAAATTGCTGACAAATATGCCGTTGAAGAACTGAAAAATGTTTGTTCAGAATTCCTCGTTAAAAACTTGTCTGAAAGTAACGCATGTGAAATTTTAGTCTTGGCTGATCAACACTGTGATCAGGATTTTCGAAATGACGTGATCTCGTATATTGTCGATAAAAAGATACCACAGCGTGACAGTCAATGGACAGATTTCTGTGAAAGTTATTGCAAATTGGCTATGGAGGTGCAGAATATTTATATTCAAAAATATATTCCGAAGTAAATTTTTTGTCTAGCAAAATCCGTATGCTATATTTTGTGAAATAAAATTTTATTAATGTTTGTACTATTTATAAATTACTTTTTAGTGTTCAAATCTTCCTTACACGGAATGTTTGTAAATTGTTTTGCAGAATAAGACGAGTGGTAGTAGCTATCATGATGAACAATTTTTGTATAGGAAATCAGGGTCACAATCCACTTACCCAATGCAAAGTTGTCTCTTATTAACCACCTAATGCATATTTTTATTTAACATTAATGAGGATAATTTAGAGATACTTTATTTCGATTTGAAATTTATTGCATTTTATTTCGATATAAATTTTGCAAATATAAATGTAGTTGTTAAAAAGTTAAGAAAAACCATGTTAATTTAGTTATAGATCATGCTATATACAGAGTGACCATAATTAAAGTGCATGCGTTTGTAGGGTTTTACAAACTGTTTGGAATATTTTAAAGATTATTTTATATTTTTCAGAGCATGCGGAAACAAGTTTTATAATAAAAAAAAAAAACAATTTTCCGACAAATGGCGCTGCATATCATTAAAAGATAATAGAAAAGAAAAGAAAAATAGAGAATTTCCTACCATATAGCTTTTAAAACTTTTTATCGAAGTTTGCACATGATTCTAGCTTAAGGTTTTTAGCAGAGAAGAAGAGTCTCACGAGCCATTAAAACTTTAGCCACAAAAACAAGTTGGAAATTGTACGCCAAACGTGACAAATGATTTGTACTGTTATTATTTCAGTAAAATGGATTATATCGTCTGTTATTATGATATGATTAATTTCCGTAATAAAATAAGTACATTTTAAGTTGGCAACATTTTATCTTTTGTTGACATGTACTGAAAATTCCAGTGGGAAACTTAAACCTAGCTTTGAAAATTTCAGAACTTGAAATCCATATTAAGACTCTTTTTCCATTTAATATTTATTTCTCCGGAAACATCTATCCAAAAAACTGTCGGTAGATTATATAATTGATATAATTAAACAATTTTAGAATACAAACTCTGTTTTTAAATTCATTAATACGGAAATAATCACTTAATCTTAACTAATGACGTAATCACCATGGCGACCTAGAAACATTACATATCATGGGATATCATTCAATTAACTATGTATAGCAGGATTTAATAGAATGAAGAAAACTTTTATGAATATCTTTTTAAGTTTTGATTCGAGTTTCATAAAATTTGAAATGACTCGACAAAATTCTGCAACGATTATATAATATTAAATTTCAAACCATTCTGTTGGGTAGTTTTCGCGCCGTTATATGTGGATAGACCAGACAACGGCTATAGGTGCTACGTATTTATATAATTACGAACGCACCTAAAAACTCTATTAATTATTTTTCAAAATGGTAGTATTTTTAGTACTATGAAAGAATATCGTCTCAAAAGATATTCATTTAAAACGGAGTTATTTTTGTTAATATTTGCTAATAAAACATCTGTAACATGTAAGCGCCATCTATCACTAAAGTTTTGAACTAATGATTTTTACTGCAGTTCTAAATAGAATAGATACCAAATCTTTTAAAAATATTCCAAATAGTTTAGCTTGTAGAGCCCTTCAAACACGTTCACGTTAATTGTGCCCACCCTGTACATTTATAAATATGCATTCAGTTACAATTAAATCTAAAGGTAGGGAGATATATATATATATATATAAAAGAGGTAAGGGCAAAAAAAATATGCATATTCCGATGTCTATATTTGCAAAAATAATTAAATGAAATGAAATATTTAAAAAATCCTGTCTAATAATGATATTTATGTAACACTTATAAATCTGACAGGAAGAACATTCTTATATTATGCGTGTATGATAATGCGTAATAAAAATAATTTCAAAAATTATTTTTCTGTGTTCTCTTCTCCGAGAATAATCTATGATACATGCAGATATCTGTATTTCGATGCACGCTAATTACTGAAAACGAGTTTACAACTACATAATTATGTTTTCTAAATTATTGTTCATATATTTTCATCCGTAGGATATCGATATCGTTGGAATGTGTTTCATAATTTTTGCGCAATGCTGTACTTACGTATCTTGCTTTCAACATATCCGAAATTGGGGGGGAGGGGGGTATTGTTGCTTAGTTGGTTGGGCATTGGTTCTTCTTCGAATCTCACTTGAATGGCATCATCCACCTGTCTCCAAAAAGCTCTCAACTTTTGCTTCCAGATAATAGATTTATTGCTTTAGTTAAATCAGGAAGATCGCACAAAAGCGAAAACATGAAAAGTCATGCATCAAGCATAGATTATTACACATTTTCCAACACATCCAAAACATTCTAACGAAATTTTGTCGTTTTTACGGTGAAAGAATATATACAGGGTGAATCTAAACTCTTGGGCAAAACTTTAAGGGGTGATAGTACTTATCAAGACAAACAATATTAAATAGGAAACTAAGGGTCCCAAACGTCTTCCGAAGGAGATAGGCGCCATTAAAGTTTAGGGTCCAAAATTTCAAATGATTATAAAAAACGGAAAAATTGGTGGATTCGTTTGCGGCTTTCGCTAAAACTATTCTTTATGTCAGTATTTTCTTAAAAATAAATTTTAAAGATAAAGTTCAAAAAATGCCGAAAGAGGGCGCTTTAGACTTCGGAGTATTGAAAAACTATTTTTTACCGTTATTTTTTGTATCTCATTAAATGCTTTCAAAAGCTTAGACTTAAACGTAAATTTTTAGCTTAAAATCTGAATCGTTGGGAGTGGTTAAGTAGCGCAAACCGAACTGCGTTCAGGAGTTGAAATTTGAAACATCTCCCTCCCCCCCCCCACTCCTGAACACAGTTCAGTTATTCCCGATCTTGGTGTCGTAGACCAAGCAGATACAATATGAGTTGTAATTTTCCAACTGGACGAAAAATGTCCGGGCCATGATTCGAACCTGGAATCTCCTGGCTGAAGCTGCCATGCTCTATCAACTGTACTATCCCGGTTGAATCTGGAGGGCATAATTCATCCAGTCCATGCTCTCCAGATTCAACCGGGATAGCTCAGTTGGTAGAACATGGCAGCTTCAGCCAAAAGTTCCCAGGTTCGAATCCTGGCCCGGACATTTTTCGTCCAGTTGGAAAATTACAACTCATGATTTCTTTACCAATTTGAATAATTGTGTTAAAATTAATCCAGGCAGAAACTACTACCCCCTACACGTAAAATAAACGATAGAGTAATGACAAAATTAAATAGAAAATTTATTCATAACAGACATGAGCAATTTCTCTGCGCAAAATAAAAAGAAACAATTTGATGTATGCATGTAGTACGAATATGCCAATATGAACGAAGGTTGACACGTATAAAATGGTACACGCATGGTGTTCGTGAGGAATCACAAAAACTGCTCGAAAGAGTGCCCACCAGCAACGATGCAGGCCTCACACCGGCGGCGGAGGGAGTTGAAAACATTAGTGAATACCCCGGGCATCTACCGGATATCGCCTGCTACGATGGCAATCCTCGCAACCAGGTCCTCGTTGGAGTCGACGGTAAAAAAGTAGTTGTTCATTACTCCAAAGTCTAAAGCACCCTCTATCGGCATTTTTGAAATTTATCTTTAAAATTTATTTTTTAAATAAATTTTTTATTTAATTTTGTCATTCCTCTATATGTGTAGGGGGTAGTAGATTTTGCCTGGTCTACGACACCAAGATCATGAATAACTGAACTGTGTTCAGGGGGGGGGGTTCAAATTTCAACTCCTGAACACAGTTCAATTTGCGCTACTTAACTACTCCCAACGATTCAGATTTTGATCTCAAAATTTAAGTCTAAGCTTTTGAAAGCATTTAATCAGATACAAAAAATAACAGTAAAAATAGTTGTTCGTTACTCCAAAGTCTTAAGCGCCATCTATCGGCATTTTTTAACTTCATCTTTAAAATTTATTTTTAAGAAAATACTGACATAAAGAATAGTTTTAGCGAAAATCACAAACGAATCGACCAATTGTTCCGTTTTTTATAATTATTTGAAATTTTGGACCCTAAACTTTAATGGCGCCTATCTCCTTCGGAAGACGTTTGGGACCCTTAGTTTCCTATTTAATATTGTTTGTCTTGATATGCACTATCACCTGTTAAAGTTTTGCCCAAGAGTTTAGATTCACCCTGTATAGTAAACAGTTTAGGAAACATAACACATTTTAAAAATCCAGTTTTATCAATTACTTTCCACAGTCAAAAAAGTAGTCGAATTATTTTGTGCAGCCCTGTATATGATTTATATATTTCAATATATACTACATAGCACATTGAACTCTATATATAAGAGGAGTTCAGAATCAGCGGTCAGAAGCATGAAAGACAAAATGAAGCTTGCAAGGCAAAAGTAAAAATTAGTCCGCGTTGTCAATGTCAGATATTAATATATTCGCATTTACTATTAACCTAATTTATGCTTTTATAATTAAGCTATGCTTATCTATTTCATAAATAATTCACTAATCATGTAAGGGAATGCGATAGGCAGCGTGTTTTGCCATGAATGCGAGCTAAAATTATCGTCACTGTATCCTTCCGCGCTGACCGCTGGAAATCATGTTTTTTATTAGGAAGACAGATCTGTTATATTTGGAGCTCAGTGACATAGCACGATAAAATGTAGTTCAATTAGAAAATTCACATCTAGCAATTTTCGCCAACCGGATGCGTGAGCGGAACGCGTCCGCCGCTCCGACATAAGCAACCGTTTTGTAGCCCCTGTGTGCTCGGGAGATTTTAGTTTTCAACTTCGACTCATGCATGAAATTTTATCCTACTGTTATATAGGGGGCGCTACTGGTACAAACATTAAATATATTTTCACCACGTTTAAACATTTGTAAAACTATAAACGCATTTTACTCAAAATGACTTTTTCAAACTGGGGAGGTATCAGAACGCAAACACTATTAAATTGATCTTGATTTAAAAAAAAATAATAAAGGGAACGTAATTTCGTGGAGATTGGACCACTTCCAGCCACTTTTATAAAAAAAAATAAACATTTTTGGCAGAACTCCAGTGCGAAAAAAAAAGTGAAAAATAGACCTTTTTTTTTAATCACTTTGTTAATTTTTAACTTTTTGATCTCAGAGCGCTCGAAGCTTCAGACATTATTAACTACTTTTATAAACCTTAACGAAATTGATTTAAGATACTTTGGTGAACGATCGGATCCAGCCCGATGGAAATGCACGATGCGCACGCTAGGTCATCCATCCACTTAACTCAGGCCAATCAATTTTTGATTAGAAATTTTTTTAAATGTTTTTCAAATGATAATACATACAGAGGGTGATTATAGATATTGGGAACGATTTTGACAACAGAAATAAAATACATAAATTAAAACAATTATTTTTTAATATGTTCTATCTCGTAGCCCAGTTGTTCTATCTCGTAGCTCTTGTTGTGGACTATCATACTGCAGTGGGATTTCCAGTATAGTTGTGCTTTTTGTATTTAAAATTGGAAGTGGAATTTTGTTCCATTCCTCCACCACACATTTCCAGAGTCCACTCAACGTAGTTGATCAGCGTTTCGCAAGAACTTGTTTTAATAGTCCAAAGCAGCCATACTCAACCTTTTTTTTCTCGCGGGCTGCAAACATACGTTTGCGATTTTAGGCGGGCTGCAACACAATTATATTATAACATAAAAAAAGGTAAGAAAACAAAAGTACGAGGCTATACGCTCAATGGTATGGCTTGCCAAGCCGAGTGGCCTCCCTTAGGCATTAAATATAATAAACCTAAATAATAAAGTTAATATAATCAGTAGGATTGAACGTTTGACGCAAAAGAAATGTAACCCATGCCCCCCCTCCCCCCCCACACACCAAAATAAATAAATAAATAAATAAATAAAAGAGCTATATTTCCAAACAATTATACAACGTAGTAGATTTCTATTCTGAAAATTTTTGTTTGGAAATAGGGATATAAAACTTTTTGATTCCAATATGTTTTCGCGGGAAAAAGTTGAACTCTAATAAACATTGTTAGTTATATGATAAGTATAAAACGTAATACTGTAACATTGCAGATGTTCGAAAGGAAAGACATCAGGTGATTTGTTTTAATAAATCAGTCGTTTTCAAAAGTCAGTTGCAAAAACTTTTTTTTAAGTGTAGAAAAATAGAGTGCAAATTTAATTAATTTGGAATAATATTTGTTTAGCTTTGAATATTAAGAAATGTATAGAGTGCTATAGCACAAATAGAACTGTATGTAAAAAGAACTTTTGACTAAGGAAACGGCATTTGAGATGTTTTAAGACAATTTTAAATTAGTAACTATAAATAAAAGAACACATGTTGTCTTTCTATGAAAATAAATAAAAGAACAGTGTAGACCTTAAAAATTTTTTATGTCCATCCCACTATTTAAATTTATAAATAGAGATTTCTGATTATGTGTGTCGGGCCGCACATAAAAGGTCGCCGGGCAAAATGTGGCCCGCGGGAAGCAGGTTGCGTATGGCTGGTCCAAAGGCACAATAATCCATTGGTGAAACATCTGGGGACTTGGTTAGAATATGATTTAATGGCCTACACTTGATTCCTGTTTCTCTTGTCAATTTTTTGCGAAATGCGAATATACATTTGGATGTAATACTGCTCGCTTTATCCTAGTAGAACTCAACACTTTGGACGTCCGTAGAATAAAGTTTTGGAATTTCTTCTTTAAAAATTGGAAATAGAACATTGTTTTGATAATAAGTAGAGTTAATTTTAACACTTTTCTCAACTTTTCTGATCTTCACTTTTCGTTGTAAGAGATTCCAGCAATCGCCATAAATCCTTTAGAGAAACTTTCTTTGCAGTGTTTGAACCAAAGTTGTAAATCTTTTTGGCCTCTTTTCTGTTAATATATTGATCTGGTTTTTATTACAGTCATTTAGATAAATCCACGCTTCATCAATTGTGACAACTTTTCCCTTTATCACCTGCTAAATGATTTCTAATCATGAAATACGAATAATTCTCTTCGGAAGGAGCAAATATATAACCTTCAATCCACTAACTTCTTTCTCTGTCATTTCAGTAGCAGACGATATTTTTTCACATTAGCTAATATTTTAGTTATCACGTTATTACATGTTGCCAGATCTTTTTCTCCGGTTGTTTCTCGTTGGTTTTAAATTTAACATCAAAATCGTTCCCAATATGTGTAAATACCCTCTGTAACATGCAAAAAACCAGGAGCTCAAATCTTCATTCTTATTCCAGAAAAAAAAGGCTAAAAACACCATCCTAATGGATTTAAGCTATGTATTAACTAATTAGAAAAATTATATCCTTTTTAAAAATTTTCTTTTATTATTTAACCTCTTATGACCCAAAGTTAAATTAAAGCACCATATTAAAAAGCTTTTCATGAAGTTAATTTAACACATCGATCGACAGCAATATCATTCAGGATGAGTTTTAGATACTTTACTTTATCATCACGTTTCAAAAATATTATTCGTTGTACTTGGTGAAAAATATATTTCAATATATAATTTCTGTTCCAATTACAATAGTTGAGCATTTTTAATCTTGAAAGTCAATGAGTGGAAATTTCTAGTTCTGAAAAATATTTTTTTATATATACAAGACCATTAGATTTATATATTTGCTAATTTTATAAAATGCTAAAAATAATATTTAAAAGAAATTATTTGCGCAGAGTTTCAAATATCCTACACAACCCCTACAAATACTAGAGATGGGGCACTTTTTGTGAGCCCGGGATTGCTCGAGCCAACGTTATGCAATATAAGCCCGAAAATGATTGCGTCAGAGCCCTATACCGAAAGTACGCAGTAGAAAATTGCTAACAACATTTTAAAATTGTTTCGACAGTGATATTTTTTTCATTTAAAAATCTCTTTTCTTTCATAGAAATAGTTGTTACTCTTAATGCTCCCTCATTAATGCTCCCTCATGGCAACGCTTCGTGCTTTTAATGACAAACTTGTTTAAAAGAACCAATTTGTACTTTATACCCAACTACTAGCAGAAATCTACAACAAATGCCATCTCTTATCAGAATTCTTGTGTACAACTATGACAGAAATATATGAGCTTTGTTTTCCAGTAATTCTGCAAAAGAATCCAACAGAAAGCGAATATAGACAAGAAATATCCCACGTTTTTTTTTGTTTTTTGTTAATGACACTGACCTTGCAAAGGCTTTAGAATTAGACAGAACATTTATCTTTATATCACATCAATAATAATACAATTCCCTTTCAAACTGATTTTGAAAGGATTGTAAAACACTTTCAGAAAATTAGGCTACATTCTTGTTCCTCTGAAACAAGTATTGTTGTTTATTTTTTTTCCAATTTGTGAAATAATAAAATATGTACTTTGAGCCTGAGCCCGAGAACTAATATAAATAGCCTATATAGCCTGTTTTGGGAACGAGCTCAGACTGAGTCAGTCTCATTTCTAATAAATACAGATTTAGTTTATTAGGTGCGTTCGTAATTGTATGAATGAATACGTAGCTCCTATAGTCGTCGTCTGGTCCGTCCGTCTGTCCGCCTATAACAGCGTAAAAACTACCCAACCCAGTGGTTTGAAATTTAATACATATAATCGTTGCAGAATTTTGTCAAATCATTTCAAATTTTATGAAAATGGAATCAAAACTTAAAAATATATTAATAAAAGTTTACTTCATTCTATTAACTCCTATCATACGTAATTAATTTAATGATATCCCATGACAGGTAATGATTCTAGGCTGTTACGATGATTACGTCCTATTTAAGATGAAGTTATATTATTTCCGTATTACTGAATTTATATACCGAATTTGTATACTAAAATTGTTTAATTATAGCAGTCACATTATCTACCGACAGTTTTTTGGATAGATGTTGCTAGAAAAATAGTTATTAAATGGAAAAAGAGTCTAAATATGAATTCAAATTCTGAAATTTTCAAAGTAGGATTTTCAGTAAATGTCAACAAAAGATAAAATATTGCCAACTTATTGTACTTATTTTATTACGGAAATGAATCATATCATAATAACAGATGGTATACTTCATTTCACTGAAATAATAACAATGATTTTTTTTTTTTTAAATTGTCTTGAATTGGGTATTTGCTCATAGTATAATTTTAATACAATAGAACTGTAATTAATTGTTTGAAAAGTGTATTGAAACTTAATTTCATAAAATAAAATTAATATCTATAATATGAAAACCTGGACATGAAATAAATTTTGTATTAATGCATTTTTATCATAAGAGTGCAACAGCTATTGCACCAAGATCTGAATATTTACAAAACTAGTTTTAGTATGAATGCACCTCATTTTTCACGTTTGACATACAATTTCATACTTGTTAATTTTTACAGACGAAATCTTTATAAACTTTATTGAATGATTGTACAGATCTTCTAACGAATTTTCAAGAATCCAGGAAAAATGCTTTGGTAGGTGAAATTTTCATTATGATTCATACTTTTGGATATAAAGGATTAAAAATCTATGTTTAAGAATATTTATTATTTATTACACAATACAGAAAAAATTAATACACAATTGTAAGAGTAATATGACAGATATATGATAAATTATACAAAAAAGAAAATAAAGTCACATATTAAATAACACTACTCATATTAATATTTAAAGTGAATTAGAAAGTCAAGAAAAGTTAAATTATGAAAGAAAATTAATTATAAAGTTTAAAGGGAACTTAAATCAGTTGAGAAAATTTAAACAATATAACAGTAAATATCAAAATAATTTAATTTCCTTTTGAAAATTTCCTTAAATATTTTCATATGACAGTATATACACTTTAATGGCTGCTTTTGGCAAGCTTTCTCAAAAAGGGGCCCAGTATTCATTTTGAAGGTACAACGTTTTGTCTACAATATAAGTGAATTAGAAAGTGAAGTAAAGTTAAATTATCAAAGAAAATTAATTATAAAGTTGAGAAAGGGGTTTAAGTCAGTTGAGAAAATTTAAAAAATGTCTTGTAATACAATTTCTATAATGTGATGACAATACAACAAAAATAACAGTAAATTTCAAAATAATTTAATTTTCTTATGAAAATTTCCTTAAATATTTTCATATGACAGTATATACACTTCAATGTCTGCTTTTGGGAAGCTTTCGCAAAAATGTTCCCAGTATTCATTCCTAAGATACATTTTTTTGTCTAAAATATAAAATAATAATCCCGGCCTTCAGCTTCTGATCATTGGTCAGATGGTCAATACTAAACATTCAAAAGCATTTCTCGTGGATAATTTATCTTACAAGTAGTCTGAACATTGATTTAAAACAATATTAAAAAAAAAATATTTTAATAATAGGATGAGAGTATACAATAAAATAATGTTAAATTTCAAAATACTTTCATTTTCATTTCACAATTTCCTTGAATTGTTTGATATTTCAATTTATACACTTCGATAGTTACTTTTGGGAAGCTTTCGCGATAAGTACAATGAAAGAAATTTTCTGCGGATAAATTGTTCTGCAAGTCATACAGAATAATGATCCAAAGAAATATCTTCAAAAAAGATTTATGTAATACGATCAAAATACAGTAAAAAATCAAAAATAATTTACTTTCTTTTCGCTATTTCTTTGCCTGTTTTCACGAGACAATTCATGCTATTCAATGGTTACTGCTGAGATTTTTTCAAAAAAGATTCCCAATATTCACATTGAAGATAAAATTCTTTCATTACAATATAATTTAATTAGAAAATGAAGTAAAGTTGTGACAGAAAGTTAATCAGAAAGTTATGAAAATTAAATTAAGAACAAAATTTAGGCTAGTTGAGAAGAATTTAAGCAATATCTTGTCAAATGATTTATAAAATACGATGACAGTATAATAAAAGATAATATTAAATTTCAAAATAATTTCATTTTCTTTTCGCAATGTTCTTCAATTTTTTAATGACACAATTCATACACTTTAATGGCTATTTTTGGAAAACTAAGGCGAAAAGGTGCCCAGTATCGATCCTGAAGATACAACTTTTTGTCTACAATATAAGTTATAATCCCGTCTTCCAGCTTCTGATCTGAATGTGCACGGGCCAATAGTAAACAATCAAAAGCATTTTCTGCGGATACATTTTCCTGTAAGTACTTAGAACACTGATGCATTAGACTTCTGATGACATATTTCTCTCCAATTCCATAGAGCAACTTTGCCTTTTCGAAAGATAATTCCGGGAGTAAGGCGGTATACAGGTAACGAATAAAATCCTGGAAGAGATTGGCATCCATATCTTGGATCTGCACAATACCAGTTCGACCTCCTTGCATGTCTGTATCTAGCATAGCTTTGAGGACATCCGATCGTGCACACAGGACGATCTTGTGAGCCTTGGCGGTATGCACTCCGCTTCTAATTTCTACGTCATGATATAATCCCGTGTCCAAACACTTAGAAAAATCTTGGGATAGACTTTTCAAGGATACGTCATCAGTCAAGTAAGAAACTGTTTGGATGGTCTTGTCTTCTGAAAGATATAAAACACGAAGTTCATGTTCAAATTGTTAAAAATTCTTATAAATGTATTAAACAATAAGAAAATAGTTCTAATTTTACATTAAATCTGAAACATCATCATAAAGTGCAATGTATTCTAAAATAGACTGGCGATTTTCAAATTTCTGCAACAAGTAGACAGCGACATGGAATTGAAATTATACTTGATGAAACTAATATCTGAGGTCAGGGATTTCTTTAATACAATTCCTTGTTTTAGCTACAAATATCCCCGATAGATGGCGCTCACCTGTCTCAAACTGTATTAATGCTAAAAATAACTTTCCCATTTCAAAACGAGAAACAGTTTTTGATAGGGCTTAAACAGATAAACAAAATAAAGGGTTACCTTGAGTAAATTTTGATATCATTTATATATTGGGTGTTCTAACAGTTTCAGGTTGTTCTGTCGGTGATATATGTAACAAAAATAAGGAAGCGCACTAAATAAATTCCCGACTTCACACGTTATATTTCATCAGGAACTTCAACAGATTTCACCGTTTAGTTGTTATTGATTTTTTAAAAAGTAAAACACCAGTCAATTTAAAACACTTTGCGCAGAACGGTTTCGAATTTATCTATATGTAAATAAAAGTAATTGTGGGTATTTGTGTATCACATCTTCTATGTATGCATGCAAATTTGTGTTCTAATTTATTTTCTTCAAACGTATATAGTATGGCAATCTTTATTATACATCTACATTTGCAATATGCTAATGAATTTTATCGATAGTTTTCTTTGTTTTCGGTTATTTTAAAAATGACTGTTTAATTGGAGCAATACATGTGTCGGTGCTTGAATAGACAATGCACGATGTACAATAAGAAAGATTAAAAGATATAATACAAAACGAAACTGAAATTAGCAAGGGCTTTGATATACGGAATTGCTAGAAGATTATAAAGAAAATCCGTTTTAGACAGGATCAAGTATTCGTAATGAATATGTAATACCAAATTGTTTATAGTTCTACTTTACGCAAATACTTTACAACAGTGTTGAATTCAGCCATTTTTCTCAGAGACGGATTTCTGTATCTCCATGATAGGGTGAGGGATGGGGAATTTTTGCACTTTCAGATAATTATTAAATAGAAAATCTAAAAACTTCTTGAGGAAACCATTTTGTTTTTCCGGTGGGGAGAAATGTCTCCATCGGGACACTCTCTGAACTTGCTTTAAAAAGTAGTTTATTAAAATAATATTATTAATAAAAAATGGAACTGCGTTATATCATAGAATAGCAGAAATTTTTAAGTATATTAAATGTCTACACGGAAAGGCACAGGTCAGACCCATTTTTCCGCTGTTACCGCTTGTACCGACCAGTGCAAAAATGATTCAAATCAGACCCTATTCAATTTCTACAAAAAATACCAATATAATTTAACCGATGGTAACCTACAGAATTTGCTTCAGACCGAGTAGAGCTTCTGTGCTCTACCGTTATTTATTTATTAAAAATGTTATATATGTTACCGTTAAAGCGTATATCGTATAATTCAGTTATTTTTTTAAATATCTAGTTATTTCATGAAGTAACTAACCAAGTAGATTAAAGTATATAAAATTATTGGATTCTACTATTTAAAAAGTTATTTTATAGAATAATAATTGTTTAATCGTTAAAGTTATTTTATCGAATAACGATTACCTAATCGTTATAGTATTAAAGACGGCACGCGAAAGCTGATGTTTGAACCGGCTGTAGCCGGTTTTAACCAATTTCGAACCGCTTATGGCTGGTTTGCAATCGGTGTGTATGCTGGATTTCTTTGACCTTTTAGTCCGTTACTAACTGTCATTCAGAGTCCATGTTTTTTCGATAGTATAATGGACTTGCATAAATTTGTAAACGCTTTAGGTTAGTGTATGTTATTAGGATTTCATTCATCTCACGAAACCTTATTCTTCTCACTTCTCTTTCTGTCTGTCAGTCGCAGCGTTTGTACTCGGAAACTGTATAAGTTAGAGACTTGAAATTTTGTGTACTTACAGCTGAATATCCCTTGTCACACGACAAATCATAAAATTTTCAATACGATGTTAATCACCAGAGATATTAATTAGAAACCCAAAAAACTAATTAAAAATTGGGCAGAAACAGCGAAAAGTAACATTTTTATACAAAATGAGAACACGCCTGCTTCGATTTCGACGGAAGTTTAGGATTGACTTACGTCAATCTTGAACTTTGAGGAGCACAGCTCTTTACAGAGCTGTGCTTCCAGATTCTCATCGAAGTACCCTTTTCGGAAATACCTTGAAATAAAGGGTCTATCGACACTAAAATTTGGATACAGGGGTAAAAGAAAATCTCGATTTCAGAAAACCAAAATTCATAAAAATCCATCAATTGGAATTCGAGATATAAATTAAAATTTTTTAATTTTCCAGAGACTTTATTCGTCACGTGTTTGTTAAATCATTTGAGAGCAGACGGGCAGGGACGGGTAGCAGACGGCCTAGGAAAGAAGTACTGGGTATTTTTAAAGGGGTTGCAAATTGCAATATCTAATTCAGCTATACTCTCGAAATGAACGCCGCGCAATTCGTCTAAATTTCAGGATTAATAGTATAAATAAATGAACGAGATCGGACCATTAAAACCCAAGATATTAATCCTTTTTTCATTAATTGGATCGCATAAAAATATTTCTTTTGACGTGTTCTTTTATAGCCACAATGTCTGTGTAAAAAAAAAAAAACCTCGCAGATTTTTAACCTTCTAGGACATTTACTGCTCTATTAATTTTTTTTATTGCATTTATCGATTTAAAAATTATACATCTAAGCGTATTTGTTAATGCTGAGCCCAAAAATCTAATTTTCATTAAAATGTAAATTTTCTTATCAGATAATTACATCCGGAGATATTAACTAATCTTTCATTAAATTGATCGCAGAAGAAGAAAGGGTTTTAACTTGTCATTTCACGCCAGATATAGTGTCTGTTGAAGGGAGAAAGATATGAATTAAATAAATTATAAGTTTAAGTATGAAATTTAATTATATAAAAATTTTTAAAACTATGCAAGATACGGTTTTGAAAATTGGTATATAGAGGCAAAACGATACGCCGCGCAGCGCCGGTTAAGTTTTCTAAAAATCAAAAAATTCGGCCGGCAAGTTTTTACTTTATGAAAAATCTTTATTTTTTTATGGGAAAAGAAATAAAAAGCTAATTTATCAGCTAAAAGGTTAACGACATTATGGATAATTAAAATTTATCTATCAGAGAGAAGGCTTAATTGTTAAACGTTGCCACGTGCAAAAAATTTAATTTTAAACTATTTTATCGACACAATCAATGATAATTATCCGGGTTGTTTATATTTGCAGGGATGGAGAGGGGGACGACGACATTTTATTAAATATCCCATTTGGTCAACATGACAGAATGTATTATAATACAGACTTGCGGGCTTCGCCTGCTATCGGTACAATGGATGTTTAAATAACTTAATAATCACCCTCTAAAACATTAAAATAAACTTATCAGTTGAATAATATAATATACTTGCGGGTATATAATAAACTTATATAGGTTGAATAATATACTCCCGAATAATAATTTTAGATATTTCTTTTTATTTCAGTTCAAAGTATCTCGGGTTCTATGCGCCCGATTACGATGGGGTTTGGCTCATTCAACTTCATATCGATAGCCTTACATATTTAGGTCCATTTTCTACCGCCAGGGGTCGCATTCCTCTCACGGGCTCTATGGGCCATATCATAACGGGGTTTGGTTCATTCGACTTGATATTGATATTCTTACATATTTTAGTTCCACTCTCTACCGCTAAGAGCCGTATTACTATCTCAGGTTCTGTGGGGCCGATCACAACGGGGTTTGGGTCATTCGACAATATCGATATCCTTACATACTTTAGTTCCACTTTCCACCACCAGAGGGCGCATTCTTATCTCAGTTAAGAAATTCGAAAAATTGAAAAAATCGACTGGTAACTTTTTATTTTTTAAACGCCATGATTTTTTTTTTGGAAAACGAAATTTATTTGGATAAAGTGTAAAGAATGTTTTAAAAGGAATATTAAACGAAACCCTTTGTGCGATTTTCGATCACACTTACCCATTTGTTTTGGATTTCTTAAAAAAAAAATTAAAAAAACAGTGCGTTCTACAGGAATGAGAGATCAATCGGTAAATAAAGAAATACTCAATGCAAGAGCGGTTTAAATCTTTATTAAATAAGCGCGTGAGACAAAGGAAAATGGTGCTATACTTACTCGGGAAAAATTATTACCTTTGATGAGCAGAAATAAACAAGAACGAAAAATCATGCGTCAAGCTTAAATTATATAACACTTTTCGAACACTTCCAAAATACTTTTACAAATCTTTACCGTATAATAAGGTGAAAGATGATGTCTAAGTAAAATACTTGGAAAAAGCATAACACATTTGAAAACCCGACTTCAGTATTTACCACGTATAGTCGGCAAAATATCCTAATTATTTTGTGCAGCCATATATATGATATATAGCTTTGTATATATGTTACCGTGAAAGACCAAAATTAGAGAATGGTCGACTTTCTCTGGTGAATGTCAACACATTCCAAAATACGTCGGTGAAAGACTGGATATTTGACTATATTCTTATACATTCGGACCATCACCTATCTATGTTGACAAGTACAGATATGCTCGAGAACCCGAGAAGACGATGTCCACAGAACAGCGACAGTCTATTTGTCATACTATAGGATACTGTTGCTTGTTAGTCTTATGCTAGATTTGCTGATGCGTACAACGATTTCTTAATTTTTTTTTAATCCGATATTCTAATTTATATTAAATGGATACTGCAATGAACCGTGAAAAGTTGCGTAAATTAATTGCGAGTAAACGATAAGGTGATTTTTTTTCTCAAGAAAAGTTCTCTAAAATACTTTCTGGAGCGATTTCTGCTAAAACAAAGTGCAGCATACCTTTGGATTACAGATGATTAAATCGCTTTGACAATTTAAAAATTAATGAAGAAGATAAATTAATTGTACCATTGAAACCAGGGGAAACGAATATACAGTATTATGTTACCAATAAGGAATTGTTCAGTACACTATCTGACACTCACACCAGAACAGGCTATGGAGGAAGAACACATATGCTTAAAGAATTGCAAGTTAAATACAAAAATATTACATATGAATTTGCAATATTGTATTTAAATTTATGCAAACAATGTCAAATGAAACATGATGCATTTAAAAAATGCATTGCTGTGAAACCAATAGTCACTTCGGAGTTAAACGTAAGATGTCAAGTCGATCTGATAGACCTACAGTCACACGGGATTGCAAATATAAGTTTGTAATTGTGTATCCAGATCATTTAACAAAGTTGTCGAGCTACGACCTTTGAAAACTAAGATAACTGAAGAAGTAGCGTATCACCTTCTTGCAATATTTTTAACATTTGGTTCCCCAACTATATTGCAATAAGATAATGGTAGGGAAATCTGTAATCAACTATTATCCGAACTATGCGCTATGTGGAAAGATGTTAAGATAGAATCCTGGAAAGCCTCATCATAGTCAGACAGTGGCCATAAAGAAGGAATTTAAATTTCTCCTGCTTAACACTCCGACAGAATACGATTTTGCATATTTATACGGAGATGCATTTATTTCTGGACCAAAGTAAATACCTCTCCGTGGAAAAGAAGAAGATTGCTCTCTGAAGAGCTGCAAAGCCTTCTAAGGAGGAATTTAAATTCCTCCTGCTTAACACTCCGACAGAAGACGATATTGAATATTTATGCGGAGATGCATTTATTTCTGGACAAAAGTAAATACCTCTTCGAGGAAACGAAGACGATTGCTCTCTGAAGACAAACAATGGATTTGAAGTAGGAATTTAAATTCCTCATGCATAAAAGTGCGACAGAAGATGATGTTGATTATTTATGCGGAGATGCATTTATTTCTGGACCAAAGTAAATACCTCTCCGCGGAAACGAAGAAGATTGGTCTCTGAAGAGCTGCAAAAACTTCCAAGGAGTAATTTAAATTCCTCCTGCTTACACTGCGGCAGAAGACGATGTTTAATATTTATGCGGAGATGCATTTATTTCTGCACAAAAGTAAATACCTCTCCGTGGAAACAAATAAGATGGCTTTCTAAAGACAGACAGTGGACTTCAAGAAGGAATTTAAATTCCTCCTGCTTAACAATCCGACAGAAGACGATTTTGAATATTTATGCGGAGATGCATTTATTTCTGGACAAAAGTAAATACCTCTCCGCGGAAACGAAAAAGATTGGTCTCTGAAGAGCTGCAAAACCTTCCAAGGAGGAATTTAAATTCCCCCTGCTGACACTGCGGCAGAAGACGATGTTGAATATTTATGCGGACATGCATTTATTTCTGCACAAAAGTAAATACCTCTCCGTGCAAACGAAGAAGATTGCTCTCTGAAAACAAACAATGGCTTTCAAGATGGTTTTTAAATTCCTCCTGCAGGACAGTCTGACAGAAGATGATGTTGATTATTTATGCGGAGATGCATTTATTTCTGGACCAAAGTAAATACCTCTCCGTGGAAACAAAGATGATGGCTCTCTGAAGACAGACAGTGGCCTTCAAGAAGGATTTTAAATTCCTCCTGCTTAACACTCTGACAGAAGACGATTTTGATTATATGCGGAGATGCATTTATTTCTGGATAAAAGTAAATACCTCTCCGCGGAAACGAAGAAGATTGCTCTCTGAAGACAGACAGTGGCCTTCATGAAGGAATTTAAATTCCTCCTGCTTAACACTCCGACAGAAGACGATTTTGATTATATGCGGAGATGCATTTATTTCTGGACAAAAGTAAATACCTCTCCGTGGAAACGAAGAAGATTGGTCTCTGAAGAGCTGCAAAGCCTTTCAAGGAGAAATTTAAATTCCTCCTGCTTACACAGCGAAAGAAGACGATTTTGAATATTTATGCGGAGATGCAATTATTTCTGGACAAAAGTAAATACCTCTCCGTGGAAACGAAATAGATTGGTGTCTGAAGAGCTGCAAAGCCTTTCAAGGAGAAATTTAAATTCCTCCTGCTTACACAACGAAAGAAGACGATGTTGAATATTTATGCGGAGATGCATTTTCTTCTGGACAAAAGTAAATACCTCTCCGTGGAAACGAAGAAGATGGCTCTCTGAGGACAGACAATGGCCTTCAAGAAGGAATTTAAATTCCTCCTGCTTAACACTCCGACAGAAGACAATTTTGAATATTTATGCGGAGATGCATTTATTTCTGGACAAAAGTAAATACCTCTCCGTGGAAACGAAGACGATTGCTCTCTGAAGACAAACAATGGATTTGAAGTAGGAATTTAAATTCGTCCTGCATAAAAGTGCGACAGAAGAAGATGTTGAATATTTATGCGGAGATGCATTTATTTCTGGACAAAAGTAAATACATCTCCGTGGAAACGAAGAAGATTGCTCTCTGAAAACAAACAATGGCTTTCAAGAAGGAATTTAAATTACTCCTACAGGACAGTCTGACAGAAGAAGATGATGAATATGTATGCGGAGATGCATTTATTTCTGCACAAAAGTAAATACTTCTCCGTGGAAACGAAGAAGATTGCTCTCTGAAGACAGACAGTGGCCTTCATGAAGGAATTTAAATTCCTCCTGCTTAACACTCCGACAGAAGACGATTTTGATTATATGCGGAGATGCATTTATTTCTGGATAAAAGTAAATACCTCTCTGTGGAAACGAAGAAGATTGCTCTCCGAAAACAAACAATGGCTTTCAAGAAGGTATTTAAATTCCTCCTGCAGGACAGTCTGACAGAAGAAGATGATGAATATGTATGCAGAGATGCATTTATTTCTGCACAAAAGTAAATACCTCTCCGTGGAAACGAAGAAGATTGCTCTCTGAAGACAGACAGTGGCCTTCATGAAGGAATTTAAATTCCTCCTGCTTAACACTCCGACAGAAGACGATTTTGATTATATGCGGAGATGCATTTATTTCTGGATAAAAGTAAATACCTCTCCGCGGAAACGAAGAAGATTGGTCTCTGAAGAGCTGCAAAAACTTCCAAGGAGTAATTTAAATTCCTCCTGCTTACACTGCGGCAGAAGACGATGTTTAATATTTATGCGGAGATGCATTTATTTCTGCACAAAAGTAAATACCTCTCCGTGGAAACAAATAAGATGGCTTTCTAAAGACAGACAGTGGACTTCAAGAAGGAATTTAAATTCCTCCTGCTTAACAATCCGACAGAAGACGATTTTGAATATTTATGCGGAGATGCATTTATTTCTGGACAAAAGTAAATACCTCTCCGCGGAAACGAAAAAGATTGGTCTCTGAAGAGCTGCAAAACCTTCCAAGGAGGAATTTAAATTCCCCCTGCTGACACTTCGGCAGAAGACGATGTTGAATATTTATGCGGACATGCATTTATTTCTGCACAAAAGTAAATACCTCTCCGTGCAAACGAAGAAGATTTCTCTCTGAAAACAAACAATGGCTTTCAAGATGGTTTTTAAATTCCTCCTGCAGGACAGTCTGACAGAAGATGATGTTGATTATTTATGCGGAGATGCATTTATTTCTGGACCAAAGTAAATACCTCTCCGTGGAAACAAAGATGATGGCTCTCTGAAGACAGACAGTGGCCTTCAAGAAGGATTTTAAATTCCTCCTGCTTAACACTCTGACAGAAGACGATTTTGATTATATGCGGAGATGCATTTATTTCTGGATAAAAGTAAATACCTCTCCGCGGAAACGAAGAAGATTGGTCTCTGAAGAGCTGCAAAAACTTCCAAGGAGTAATTTAAATTCCTCCTGCTTACACTGCGGCAGAAGACGATGTTGAATATTTATGCGGAGATGCATTTATTTCTGCACAAAAGTAAATACCTCTCCGTGGAAACGAAGAAGATTGGTCTCTGAAGAGCTGCAAAGCCTTTCAAGGAGAAATTTAAATTCCTCCTGCTTACACAGCGAAAGAAGACGATGTTGAATATTTATGCGGAGATGCATTTTCTTCTGGTCAAAAGTAAATACCTCTCCGTGGAAACGAAGAAGATGGCTCTCTGAGGACAGACAATGGCCTTCAAGAAGGAATTTAAATTCCTCCTGCTTAACACTCCGACAGAAGACAATTTTGAATATTTATGCGGAGATGCATTTATTTCTGGACAAAAGTAAATACCTCTCCGTGGAAACGAAGACGATTGCTCTCTGAAGACAAACAATGGATTTGAAGTAGGAATTTAAATTCCTCCTGCATAAAAGTGCGACAGAAGAAGATGATGAATATGTATGCGGAGATGCATTTATTTCTGCACAAAAGTAAATACCTCTCCGTGGAAACGAAGAAGATTGCTCTCTGAAGACAGACAGTGGCCTTCATGAAGGAATTTAAATTCCTCCTGCTTAACACTCCGACAGAAGACGATTTTGATTATATGCGGAGATGCATTTATTTCTGGATAAAAGTAAATACCTCTCTATGGAAACGAAGAAGATTGCTCTCCGAAAACAAACAATGGCTTTCAAGAAGGTATTTAAATTCCTCCTGCAGGACAGTCTGACAGAAGATGATGTTGATTATTTATGCGGAGATGCATTTATTTCTGGACCAAAGTAAATACCTCTCCGCGGAAACGAAGAAGATTGGTCTCTGAAGAGCTGCAAAAACTTCCATTTAAATTCCACCTGCTTACACTGCGGCAGAAGATAATGTTGAATATTTATGCGGAGATGTATTTATTTCTGCACAAAAGTAAATACCTCTGCGTGGAAAGAAAGAAGATGGCTCTCTGAAGACAGACTGTGGCCTTCAAGAAGGAATTTAAATTCCTCCTGCTTAACACTCCGACAGAAGACGATTTTGAATATTTATGCGGAGATGCATTTATTTCTAGACCAAAGTAAATACCTCTCCGTGGAAACGAAGAAGATTGCTCTCTGAAGAGCTGCAAAGCCTTCCAAGGAGGATTTTAAATTCCTTCTGCTTAACACTCCGACAGAAGACGATGTTGAATATTTATGCGGAGATGCATTTATTTCTGCAGAAAAGTAAATACCTCTCCGTGGAAACGAAGAAGATTGCTCTCTGAAAACAAACAATGGCTTTCAAGATGGTTTTTAAATTCCTCCTGCAAGACAGTTGACAAAAGACGATGTAGAATATGTATGCGGAGATGCATTTATTTCTGCACAAAAGTAAATACCTCTCCGTGGAAACGAAGAAGATTGGTCTCTGAAGAGCTGCAAAGCCTTTCAAGGAGAAATTTAAATTCCTCCTGCTTACACAGCGAAAGAAGAAGATGTTGAATATTTATGCGGAGATGCATTTTCTTCTGGACAAAAGTAAATACCTCTCCGTGGAAACGAAGAAGATGGCTCTCTGAGGACAGACAATGGCCTTCAAGAAGGAATTTAAATTCCTCCTGCTTAACACTCCGACAGAAGACAATTTTGAATATTTATGCGGAGATGCATTTATTTCTGGACAAAAGTAAATACCTCTCCGTGGAAACGAAGACGATTGCTCTCTGAAGACAAACAATGGATTTGAAGTAGGAATTTAAATTCCTCCTGCATAAAAGTGCGACAGAAGAAGATGATGAATATGTATGCGGAGATGCATTTATTTCTGCACAAAGTAAATACCTCTCCGTGGAAACGAAGAAGATTGCTCTCTGAAGACAGACAGTGGCCTTCTTGAAGGAATTTAAATTCCTCCTGCTTAACACTCCGACAGAAGACGATTTTGATTATATGCGGAGATGCATTTATTTCTGGATAAAAGTAAATACCTCTCTGTGGAAACGAAGAAGATTGCTCTCCGAAAACAAACAATGGCTTTCAAGAAGGTATTTAAATTCCTCCTGCAGGACAGTCTGACAGAAGATGATGTTGATTATTTATGCGGAGATGCATTTATTTCTGGACCAAAGTAAATACCTCTCCGCGGAAACGAAGAAGATTGGTCTCTGAAGAGCTGCAAAAACTTCCATTTAAATTCCACCTGCTTACACTGCGGCAGAAGACGATGTTGAATATTTATGCGGAGATGTATTTATTTCTGCACAAAAGTAAATACCTCTGCGTGGAAAGAAAGAAGATGGCTCTCTGAAGACAGACTGTGGCCTTCAAGAAGGAATTTAAATTCCTCCTGCTTAACACTCCGACAGAAGACAATTTTGAATATTTATGCGGAGATGCATTTATTTCTGGAAAAAAGTAAATACCTCTCCGTGGAAACGAAGAAGATGGCTATCTGAAGATCGACAGTGGCCATAAAGAAGGAATTTAAATTTCTCCTGCTTAACACTCCGACAGAATACGATTTTGCATATTTATGCGGAGATGCATTTATTTCTGGACCAAAGTAAATACCTCTCCGTGGAAACGAAGAAGATTGCTCTCTGAAGAGCTGCAAAGCCTTTCAAGGAGAAATTTAAATTCCTCCTGCTTACACAACGAAAGAAGACGATGTTGAATATTTATGCGGAGATGCATTTTCTTCTGGACAAAAGTAAATACCTCTCCGTGGAAACGAAGAAGATGGCTCTCTGAGGACAGACAATGGCCTTCAAGAAGGAATTTAAATTCCTCCTGCTTAACACTCCGACAGAAGACAATTTTGAATATTTATGCGGAGATGCATTTATTTCTGGACAAAAGTAAATACCTCTCCGTGGAAACGAAGACGATTGCTCTCTGAAGACAAACAATGGATTTGAAGTAGGAATTTAAATTCCTCCTGCATAAAAGTGCGACAGAAGAAGATGTTGAATATTTATGCGGAGATGCATTTATTTCTGGACAAAAGTAAATACATCTCCGTGGAAACGAAGAAGATTGCTCTCTGAAAACAACAATGGCTTTCAAGAAGGAATTTAAATTACTCCTACAGGACAGTCTGACAGAAGAAGATGATGAATATGTATGCGGAGATGCATTTATTTCTGCACAAAAGTAAATACCTCTCCGTGGAAACGAAGAAGATTGCTCTCTGAAGACAGACAGTGGCCTTCATGAAGGAATTTAAATTCCTCCTGCTTAACACTCCGACAGAAGACGATTTTGATTATATGCGGAGATGCATTTATTTCTGGATAAAAGTAAATACCTCTCTGTGAAAACGAAGAAGATTGCTCTCCGAAAACAAACAATGGCTTTCAAGAAGGTATTTAAATTCCTCCTGCAGGACAGTCTGACAGAAGAAGATGATGAATATGTATGCGGAGATGCATTTATTTCTGCACAAAAGTAAATACCTCTCCGTGGAAACGAAGAAGATTGCTCTCTGAAGACAGACAGTGGCCTTCATGAAGGAATTTAAATTCCTCCTGCTTAACACTCCGACAGAAGACGATTTTGATTATATGCGGAGATGCATTTATTTCTGGATAAAAGTAAATACCTCTCCGCGGAAACGAAGAAGATTGGTCTCTGAAGAGCTGCAAAAACTTCCAAGGAGTAATTTAAATTCCTCCTGCTTACACTGCGGCAGAAGACGATGTTGAATATTTATGCGGAGATGCATTTATTTCTGCACAAAAGTAAATACCTCTCCGTGGAAACAAATAAGATGGCTTTCTAAAGACAGACAGTGGACTTCAAGAAGGAATTTAAATTCCTCCTGCTTAACAATCCGACAGAAGACGATTTTGAATATTTATGCGGAGATGCATTTATTTCTGGACAAAAGTAAATACCTCTCCGCGGAAACGAAAAAGATTGGTCTCTGAAGAGCTGCAAAACCTTCCAAGGAGGAATTTAAATTCCCCCTGCTTACACTGCGGCAGAAGACGATGTTGAATATTTATGCGGACATGCATTTATTTCTGCACAAAAGTAAATACCTCTCCGTGCAAACGAAGAAGATTGCTCTCTGAAAACAAACAATGGCTTTCAAGATGGTTTTTAAATTCCTCCTGCAGGACAGTCTGACAGAAGATGATGTTGATTATTTATGCGGAGATGCATTTATTTCTGGACCAAAGTAAATACCTCTCCGTGGAAACAAAGATGATGGCTCTCTGAAGACAGACAGTGGCCTTCAAGAAGGATTTTAAATTCCTCCTGCTTAACACACCGACAGAAGACGATTTTGAAAATTTATGAGGGAGATGCATTTATTTCTGGATAAAAGTAAATACCTCTCCGTGGAAACGAAGAAGATGGCTCTCTGAAGACAGACAGTGGCCTTCAAGAAGAATTTTAAATTCCTCCTGCTTAACACTCCGACAGAAGACGATTTTGAATATTTATGCGGAGATGCATTTATATCTGGACAAAAGTAAATACCTCTCCGTGGAAACGAAGAAGATTGGTCTCTGAAGAGCTGCAAAGCCTTTCAAGGAGAAATTTAAATTCCTCCTGCTTACACAGCGAAAGAAGACGATGTTGAATATTTATGCGGAGATGCATTTTCTTCTGGACAAAAGTAAATACCTCTCCGTGGAAACGAAGAAGATGGCTCTCTGAGGACAGACAATGGCCTTCAAGAAGGAATTTAAATTCCTCCTGCTTAACACTCCGACAGAAGACAATTTTGAATATTTATGCGGAGATGCATTTATTTCTGGACAAAAGTAAATACCTCTCCGTGGAAACGAAGACGATTGCTCTCTGAAGACAAACAATGGATTTGAAGTAGGAATTTAAATTCCTCCTGCATAAAAGTGCGACAGAAGAAGATGATGAATATGTATGCGGAGATGCATTTATTTCTGCACAAAAGTAAATACCTCTCCGTGGAAACGAAGAAGATTGCTCTCTGAAAACAAACAATGGCTTTCAAGAAGGTATTTAAATTCCTCCTGCTTAACACTCCGACAGAAGACGATTTTGATTATATGCGGAGATGCATTTATTTCTGGATAAAAGTAAATACCTCTCTGTGGAAACGAAGAAGATTTCTCTCCGAAAACAAACAATGGCTTTCAAGAAGGTATTTAAATTCCTCCTGCAGGACAGTCTGACAGAAGATGACGTTGATTATTTATGGGGAGATGCATTTATTTCTGGACCAAAGTAAATACCTCTCCGCGGAAACGAAGAAGATTGGTCTCTGAAGAGCTGCAAAAACTTCCATTTAAATTCCACCTGCTTACACTGCGGCAGAAGACGATGTTGAATATTTATGCGGAGATGTATTTATTTCTGCACAAAAGTAAATACCTCTGCGTGGAAAGAAAGAAGATGGCTCTCTGAAGACAGACTGTGGCCTTCAAGAAGGAATTTAAATTCCTCCTGCTTAACACTCCGACAGAAGACGATTTTGAATATTTATGTGGAGATGCATTTATTTCTGGACCAAAGTAAATACCTCTCCGTGGAAACGAAGAAGATTGCTCTCTGAAGAGCTGCAAAGCCTTCCAAGGAGGATTTTAAATTCCTCCTGCTTAACACTCCGACAGAAGACGATGTTGAATATTTATGCGGAGATGCATTTATTTCTGCAGAAAAGTAAATACCTCTCCGTGGAAACGAAGAAGATTGCTCTCTGAAAACAAACAATGGCTTTCAAGATGGTTTTTAAATTCCTCCTGCAAGACAGTTGACAAAAGACGATGTAGAATATGTATGCGGAGATGCATTTATTTCTGGAAAAAAGTAAATACCTCTCCGTGGAAACGAAGAAGATGGCTATCTGAAGATCGACAGTGGCCATAAAGAAGGAATTTAAATTTCTCCTGCTTAACACTCCGACAGAATACGATTTTGCATATTTATGCGGAGATGCATTTATTTCTGGACCAAAGTAAATACCTCTCCGTGGAAACGAAGAAGATTGCTCTCTGAAGAGCTGCAAAGCCTTCCAAGGAGGAATTTAAATTCCTCCTGCTTAACACTCCGACAGAAGACGATATTGAATATTTATGCGGAGATGCATTTATTTCTGGACAAAAGTAAATATCTCTCCGTGGAAACGAAGAAGATGGCTATCTGAAGATCGACAGTGGCCATAAAGAAGGAATTTAAATTTCTCCTGCTTAACACTCCGACAGAATACGATTTTGCATATTTATGCGGAGATGCATTTATTTCTGGACCAAAGTAAATACCTCTCCGTGGAAACGAAGAAGATTGCTCTCTGAAGAGCTGCAAAGCCTTTCAAGGAGAAATTTAAATTCCTCCTGCTTACACAACGAAAGAAGACGATGTTGAATATTTATGCGGAGATGCATTTTCTTCTGGACAAAAGTAAATACCTCTCCGTGGAAACGAAGAAGATGGCTCTCTGAGGACAGACAATGGCCTTCAAGAAGGAATTTAAATTCCTCCTGCTTAACACTCCGACAGAAGACAATTTTGAATATTTATGCGGAGATGCATTTATTTCTGGACAAAAGTAAATACCTCTCCGTGGAAACGAAGACGATTGCTCTCTGAAGACAAACAATGGATTTGAAGTAGGAATTTAAATTCCTCCTGCATAAAAGTGCGACAGAAGAAGATGTTGAATATTTATGCGGAGATGCATTTATTTCTGGACAAAAGTAAATACATCTCCGTGGAAACGAAGAAGATTGCTCTCTGAAAACAAACAATGGCTTTCAAGAAGGAATTTAAATTACTCCTACAGGACAGTCTGACAGAAGAAGATGATGAATATGTATGCGGAGATGCATTTATTTCTGCACAAAAGTAAATACCTACCTATAGAAGATTGCTCTCTGAAGACAGACAGTGGCCTTCATGAAGGAATTTAAATTCCTCCTGCTTAACACTCCGACAGAAGACGATTTTGATTATATGCGGAGATGCATTTATTTCTGGATAAAAGTAAATACCTCTCTGTGAAAACGAAGAAGATTGCTCTCCGAAAACAAACAATGGCTTTCAAGAAGGTATTTAAATTCCTCCTGCAGGACAGTCTGACAGAAGAAGATGATGAATATGTATGCGGAGATGCATTTATTTCTGCACAAAAGTAAATACCTCTCCGTGGAAACGAAGAAGATTGCTCTCTGAAGACAGACAGTGGCCTTCATGAAGGAATTTAAATTCCTCCTGCTTAACACTCCGACAGAAGACGATTTTGATTATATGCGGAGATGCATTTATTTCTGGATAAAAGTAAATACCTCTCCGCGGAAACGAAGAAGATTGGTCTCTGAAGAGCTGCAAAAACTTCCAAGGAGTAATTTAAATTCCTCCTGCTTACACTGCGGCAGAAGACGATGTTGAATATTTATGCGGAGATGCATTTATTTCTGCACAAAAGTAAATACCTCTCCGTGGAAACAAATAAGATGGCTTTCTAAAGACAGACAGTGGACTTCAAGAAGGAATTTAAATTCCTCCTGCTTAACAATCCGACAGAAGACGATTTTGAATATTTATGCGGAGATGCATTTATTTCTGGACAAAAGTAAATACCTCTCCGCGGAAACGAAAAAGATTGGTCTCTGAAGAGCTGCAAAACCTTCCAAGGAGGAATTTAAATTCCCCCTGCTTACACTGCGGCAGAAGACGATGTTGAATATTTATGCGGACATGCATTTATTTCTGCACAAAAGTAAATACCTCTCCGTGCAAACGAAGAAGATTGCTCTCTGAAAAGAAACAATGGCTTTCAAGATGGTTTTTAAATTCCTCCTGCAGGACAGTCTGACAGAAGATGATGTTGATTATTTATGCGGAGATGCATTTATTTCTGGACCAAAGTAAATACCTCTCCGTGGAAACAAAGATGATGGCTCTCTGAAGACAGACAGTGGCCTTCAAGAAGGATTTTAAATTCCTCCTGCTTAACACACCGACAGAAGACGATTTTGAAAATTTATGAGGGAGATGCATTTATTTCTGGATAAAAGTAAATACCTCTCCGTGGAAACGAAGAAGATGGCTCTCTGAAGACAGACAGTGGCCTTCAAGAAGAATTTTAAATTCCTCCTGCTTAACACTCCGACAGAAGACGATTTTGAATATTTATGCGGAGATACATTTATTTCTGGACAAAAGTAAATACCTCTCCGTGGAAACGAAGAAGATTGGTCTCTGAAGAGCTGCAAAGCCTTTCAAGGAGAAATTTAAATTCCTCCTGCTTACACAGCGAAAGAAGACGATGTTGAATATTTATGCGGAGATGCATTTTCTTCTGGACAAAAGTAAATACCTCTCCGTGGAAACGAAGAAGATGGCTCTCTGAGGACAGACAATGGCCTTCAAGAAGGAATTTAAATTCCTCCTGCTTAACACTCCGACAGAAGACAATTTTGAATATTTATGCGGAGATGCATTTATTTCTGGACAAAAGTAAATACCTCTCCGTGGAAACGAAGACGATTGCTCTCTGAAGACAAACAATGGATTTGAAGTAGGAATTTAAATTCCTCCTGCATAAAAGTGCGACAGAAGAAGATGATGAATATGTATGCGGAGATGCATTTATTTCTGCACAAAAGTAAATACCTCTCCGTGGAAACGAAGAAGATTGCTCTCTGAAGACAAACAGTGGCCTTCATGAAGGAATTTAAATTCCTCCTGCTTAACACTCCGACAGAAGACGATTTTGATTATATGCGGAGATGCATTTATTTCTGGATAAAAGTAAATACCTCTCTGTGGAAACGAAGAAGATTGCTCTCCGAAAACAAACAATGGCTTTCAAGAAGGTATTTAAATTCCTCCTGCAGGACAGTCTGACAGAAGATGACGTTGATTATTTATGGGGAGATGCATTTATTTCTGGACCAAAGTAAATACCTCTCCGCGGAAACGAAGAAGATTGGTCTCTGAAGAGCTGCAAAAACTTCCATTTAAATTCCACCTGCTTACACTGCGGCAGAAGACGATGTTGAATATTTATGCGGAGATGTATTTATTTCTGCACAAAAGTAAATACCTCTGCGTGGAAAGAAAGAAGATGGCTCTCTGAAGACAGACTGTGGCCTTCAAGAAGGAATTTAAATTCCTCCTGCTTAACACTCCGACAGAAGACGATTTTGAATATTTACGCGGAGATGCATTTATTTCTGGACCAAAGTAAATACCTCTCCGTGGAAACGAAGAAGATTGCTCTCTGAAGAGCTGCAAAGCCTTCCAAGGAGGATTTTAAATTCCTCCTGCTTAACACTCCGGCAGAAGACGATGTTGAATATTTATGCGGAGATGCATTTATTTCTGCAGAAAAGTAAATACCTCTCCGTGGAAACGAAGAAGATTGCTCTCTGAAAACAAACAATGGCTTTCAAGATGGTTTTTAAATTCCTCCTGCAAGACAGTTGACAAAAGACGATGTAGAATATGTATGCGGAGATGCATTTATTTCTGGAAAAAAGTAAATACCTCTCCGTGGAAACGAAGAAGATGGCTATCTGAAGATCGACAGTGGCCATAAAGAAGGAATTTAAATTTCTCCTGCTTAACACTCCGACAGAATACGATTTTGCATATTTATGCGGAGATGCATTTATTTCTGGACCAAAGTAAATACCTCTCCGTGGAAACGAAGAAGATTGCTCTCTGAAGAGCTGCAAAGCCTTCCAAGGAGGAATTTAAATTCCTCCTGCTTAACACTCCGACAGAAGACGATATTGAATATTTATGCGGAGATGCATTTATTTCTGGACAAAAGTAAATATCTCTCCGTGGAAACGAAGAAGGTTGTCTCTGAAAACAAACAATCGCTTTCATGAAGGAATTTAAATTCCTCCTGCAGGACAGTCTGACAGAAGACGATGTTGATTATTTATGCGGAGATGCATTTATTTCTGGACCAAAGTAAATACCTCTCCGCGGAAACGAAGAAGATATGTCTCTGAAGGGCTGCAAAACCTTCCAAGGGGGAATTTAAATTCCTCCTGTTTACACTGCGGCAGAAGACGCTGTTGAATATTTATGCGGAGTTGCATTTTCTTCTGGACAAAAGTAAATACCTTTCCATGGAAACGAAGAAGATGGCTCTCAGAGGACAGACAATGGCCTTCAAGAAGGAATTTAAATTCCTCCTGCTTAACACTCCGACAGAAGACAATTTTGATTATTTATGCGGAGATGCATTTATTTCTGCACAAAAGTAAATACCTCTCCGTGGAAACGAAGAAGATTGCTCTCTGAAGACAGACAGTGGCCTTCTCGAACGAATTTAAATTCCTCCTGCTTAACACTCCGACAGAAGACAATTTTGAATATTTATGCGGAGATGCATTTATTTCTGGATAAAAGTAAATACCTCTCCGTGGAAACGAAGAAGATTGCTCTCTGAAAACAAACAATGGCTTTTAAGATTACAGAAGTTACAGACAGACCCCTTCACCAAAAACAAAAAGACTTTCTGTATACGTCCCTGGAGGCTAAATCAGTCCAAACAAATTTATTGCTTGTTTTGAATAAATTGCTATTGTTTCGAAGTTAGGCTGTCATTTATCGATCTATCGAAAAAGGTATAAAGTTGTATAAATATAATGCTTTATAAAACAATTCCGTAAAGGTTAGTATGTTATGCTTATAAATGGCCTACAAGATAAAATCTCTGTCACCTGGTAATCCATAACATCCCTTCCTTCACGGAGATGCAAAAATACTCCCAGGGAAAATGTTTACAACACTAGACAAAAGACAATAATAACAATAATAATCATAATAATAACAATAGTTAAATATTTTTTTAGAGACTTACCTCTTAAAGAATTACCGTGAAAGATTGTCCCGAAAGTTAATAAATATTCTCTATAACTTCATTTTTTTCCCCTGTGATTTTTTTTTTTCACTTTGTTAAGTGATGTAAAGTTTTATAATTCGAGACAACGCGGAATGGAATTGTTACTAGATATTGCAGATATCCGTTACTGTTAAAGTTGATATTTGTATTACCTCGATCAAACACTGTTATTCTATGGTTAATTTGCTAAGCTACTTGCAGACTCAAAAATTCACCAACAACTGTAAAACGTAGATTCTTCAAAATCAATATAATCAAAATATCAATAAAACTCAATATATTTTAAACTCGTTTTCTTAAATATATTTATCATTATTTTATAGTGTGAAGAAAGGCTTTAATTAGTTTTCAGTTAGGTAACTTATTTCTCGAATAAAGCAACAGGAAAAATATAGACTGCAGTGAGGGGGATGACATGAACTGTCTGGATTTGGTGTCTACGATACCGGCTGGTTGCCGGTTTCCTAGACAACGGATGATAGCGCATGCCTAGTAAGTGCCTGTATTTCCCGCCCGCGCTTCATTCTCCATTCATAAGCTTATGAGGTGTGTGCGAGAGATGAGTTCGAGCTCTATTTTATGCGCCCTGGTCCGCCCGAACCCGATACCGAAAGAATGCAATAGAAAAAAAAAGTATAATATTTAAAAATTGTTTCAAAAGGATTAAAAATTGTTTATATTTAAAAATTGTTCTTAAAACGATTCTTATATTTTTTTTCCTAGCAACATATTAACGAAGTGCATTTTATGAATAAATACATGAAATTTGCAGTAATTACTATTTATAAGCCGAAGAATCGAACAACGTTTTACAATTTTGCTATAAAAGGTGTACAGCTTCAATTATAATCGATTCCTCTCTCAAAACAATCTTTCGCGATTCTCGTGTCCCTGAAATCACATAAAATGAATAATTTCACACCGTTATTGAAAGATGCTATGCTGTTACAGAAAAAGATAAAACACTGCTCGATTACGTTCTATCGAAATAACAATACATGCCAATTATATCTACTTTTATCGCTTTACTTTCATTATATCTACTTTTTCTGCTTTCATTCATGCATTGTTGCATTGCGTGAACTTCTCTTCGTGCTTGCCTCTATCGCGGCTCGTGATTATTATTAGTTCATTGAGTTTACACCATTGTTGCTGCTACTTCTCAACATTCCCACATTTTAATATGTGTATATTCGTGCAGTTTTTTGTACGTCAGCATAACTGTTCAGATAATTTCAAATACAGTCAACAAAAAAAAAAAAAAAAAAAAAAAACATTATAATAAATGCATTTATTGATTTAATAATGAAACATCAAATTTTTTTTAATCTAATTTAAATAAACAGAATTCAGCAAATTTTCTGTTTAATAAGGTAAAGCTAGGAGTGTTTGTGCATAATTCAAAAGAATAACAATAAAAAATCTAAATATTAATTTTTTGCTAAACTAACTTTGAATAATTTTTACTTCATTTGTTTTTTATACATTTCCATTGCTATTTTGTTGTCATGTTGTAATTTAATAGAACAGTTGTAATAAAACCAAGAAAGTTATTTTGCGCAATCTTTCCTTAGAGGGTTGGTGTGATTGCGCACATGGGTAGTAGAGATTGTTACTAAAAATAACTACAATTAAATTATTAACAATAATAGTTATACTTAAATTACATTGTTGTAAGGTTTTTGTGAACAAATATTATTGTATTAGGAGTGAATATTTCAACCTAATGATTAAAGAATAAGAAAAAGGAAATAATTTTATAAACGATTAAGAAATTTTAATTAAAGGGGAAAAATTACAGAATCAGAAAAAGCAAGTCCAGATAAGATTACAAAATAACATTAAGTTACTTGAAAATACGTTTAACTTAAAATTAGTCCAGTTTCATTTTTCATTTTTTATGCAAATTTACCAATAAGCTGCGTAATCTATCCTAGCATGGAAACTAATGGGAATAATGCGCCATTTCTCCTAAGTAGCAGATGCGCAAACTCTCCAATTTCGGTAGGACAGATTGCGCGGCCTTTAAATATGGCCGCTACTAAAACGAACCGTTGATGTTCACATTGTTAGTCTAGATTAGTAGCTTATGAGAAATCGTTTAAGTTTAAAATATTTTGTACTACTGACATTGTATAGAAATTCTTATGAATAACTATGAAAATTCAAGCACTTACTTTTGGAAAACAAAACCAAATAGCAATGCTCTATCTTAGACGCTCAAAACAATCAACCTGCACTTTCAAGTAGACACTCCACTACTGCTGTTGTACAACTACCTAGAGTCGCTGCGCGCTCACTCTACTCCTTCCCCCCGAACCTCTATGTGCGCAATCTCTCCGACCGCGCATCTCTCCTGGCTTTACCTTATTAAATGCGAAAAAAGAAACACAATGTATAAAAGTAAATGACTAACTGGATGACAGGCCTGACGAGTTTTTTTTTGTATATATTAGCATTTTGAAAATATTCTATATATTATGATTCTTTAATGCTTCATTAATGAAAAAAACCCACTAAGTAAAAAAGAGGAACTTTAATTAATTAATTTTATTTTTAATTATCTCGAATATTGAAACACAACCATCGCGCTGCGTTCCGTTATGAAACAAGAGACAAACGGGGTGTTAGGGATTTCTATTTAAGAAAATATTTAACAGATGCTGCAATAACTTTCTCCAAACGTAGTAAAACACCTTCATTTATAACATTACACAATATCATTTCTAATGTCAGTGCATTTTACTTTTGTGTTTAATACAATGGAACGTTAGCAGTGCGCCTGAATTTTTTCATAATTCCTTTTCTACCTGAAGTTATCCGAATAAGTTTTTAGCACATGAAAAAAAAAAAGACAATGAAAGAAATTAACCACTCTATTAGGGATTGACCTCGGCTATCTTATGCAAAGAAAAATTCTTTAAAAATATTTATATTTAAACGAGAAATTCGAAAACAACCTGGCCATAGGTTTAACATGAGCGAACAGGTGTTTTCAAGCGAGTGAAGACTCCCCTTAAATCTATCTGGGTTGGGTTGGGTTGATTATTGACGGCCAATTATCGACACTAGGGATATAGGCCCGGGGGGAGTGCCCTTCGTGGGGGTCTTTCTAAGGGAACCTAATCCGTATTTACGCATGGAGAAAATCCACGGCTCGAAAGAAAACCACGAAAACTCCGAGCGATTAGGCCGACGGGCGCGATTGGGATCGAACCCAGCACCTCCCGTCTACCAGCTTCGAGAGCACAACCTCTCAGCCACTTAAATCTATCTGATAAATTGAAACGTGTTAAATCTATGTACACAAAGTTTAATCAAGTCATCCTTTATAATTTTTATCAATATGTCATTATGTAAAATTTTATCCTATTCAGCCAAATATTCCTTTGATTATGAATGCGTATCAAATATTTAGTATTCAGTAGTATTTGGTATTTTTTTGCATCCCTAATATTTAATATTTTTATTACCTTTTATTTTCTGTAGCTTGAATAATGGCATAAAGGGCGTCCCAAAAGTTTATAGACAACCATTTTTTTGAAAATTCAAAGTCAAATGTTAAACTTCAACCAAAACTTTCGTTGCATGCAGTTACTCAGAAAAACAAGCAATCGCTAATCGAATAATATATAATATATATTACTATGTTGAAAACATCCAACGTATTTCACTAGAAAATTGGGATGATTCATTTTCAAAAAGTTAAAGTTTATTGATTTAAAACTGACAGAGCTAAGAGTGTCCACTGATTTTGAAAATTGCTGTTCTGGAAAAAAAAAAAAAAACCTAACGTTTTCTTGTGCGACGCTACTTCTAAAACTCCATAATTACCTATAGAGATTTCTAACTCATGAAATATGATTTTCATGTTTGAAAAAGTATTTTAAACAAGCAACAAAAAAAAGTTTTTTTTTTTTTTTGGGGGGGGGTGGGTGGGGGGTGGGGGGTGGGGGAGGGGGGACAGGTCAAAGCGTTGCCAGTGTTAGTCCTTAATTTGCTTTATTATTTCATTTTAAACTTCATTTCAGTTGGTTTCTATATCATGTACAAACGGAGAGATTTTTTTTCTTTTTATTCGTTTCCATTGTAACTATTTATATGAAAGTTTACAAGGCACGTAACAGTTCTAACACAATTTTCGTGTACAATATTTCGCCGTATTGAATAGCAGAAAAATATTACAAATTATGCAATTAAACAATGAAATATTTTTAATCTAATATATTAGGCAACTATTTCTTATTTAATTTAGTGGTGCCATACTCTTTGGAAATTCTAAGGATTTAGATCCACCTTGAGTTTGTCTCTTATTCATGAGTGGTAATCAGCTTTTACAGAAAACGTTCCTCATATTTGTCTGTTTGTCCCTTATGACTACTATTTCTCTAACTTTTGGAAAATTGCTCAGATCGATGCAAAATATGAGCGTATTTTGAATGATTTATATCCGAAAAATAGTTTCGGTGGTATTATTAAAAATATATATTCTATCACTGTTTCTATTTTTTTCTTCTAACTTCTGAACAACAACAACAACAACAACAACAACAACAACAACAACAAAAAACTTGAAATAATGATTGTATTTTTAGCTAGAATAAACAATATAAGGCTAATATTTTATAGGAATTATTTAGGTAGGTTTGTTATAAGTTCATTTAACAGCTCCTTATTAGCGGCAAAGTTCTATTTTCTTTCACTGTGAATTTCTCTCTCGATGTCAAAAAATGGTAGTCTACATTTGGACGCCAACCAAAACACAGTGGCAATTTTTAGAAATGTATAACGGTTGTGACAACAAACGGCGTTATCGCTTTAGCTTTTATCGCGCTTACATCACTTCTAAATACTACAAATTTCAATTTTTTACTACATTTTACAATTTCAGTTCTTACATCATTAATTAGAAAAACTTTACAAGTTTCGAAGCTAACTAAACAAGTAAGAAAGACGAAATAAATTATTTATGCAAATATATAATGATGCAATCTATACTAATATTATAAAGTAGTAAAGATTGTTTTTTGTTTGTTTGTTTGTAGGGGGTAATCTCTGGAACTACTGAAGCGATTTCAAAAGTAAATGGTGTCAAATGGATGGTGACAGTCCTTGCTCCAACATAGGCTATATTTTATTTCGGTGTCACTACCCCCAGGGGAGTGCAGGAGATGTTTTCTAAACTGTTTGCTTACATGTCTTCTTTCACCTTATTGAACGGTGAAGTTTCGTTACAGTTTTCTGGCTCTGTTGGAAAGTGTTTCATAATCCATACTTGACGCATGATTTTTCGTTCTTGTTTTATTTATACCATGACATTGCAATTAACGCATTTTTGCGTAGTGCAAGATAATGCAATATAATTAAAATTAAAATTAATGTATTTTGTATTTTCAAAATACATGTATATTTTGTATTTTGAAATTTTACAATTTGAAAAGTGTTTTGTATTTTAGGTTCTAAAACCAATGTATTTTGTATCGAAAAATGTTTTTCGATGTATTTTGCCTGCCCAGCTCTGACTGGAACCCACGCTCCGGAATTTCCGGGATTCCCCTGATTTCCGGGGTTTTCTGTTTTTCTCCTACGCGGCATGCGGCATCCAGGAACGGCCTGGCCGAGGGCTGCAGGGCGCACGCTCGGAAAAACGCCGGGGCTCCCATTTCCAGGCTTTTCCAGCTGGGATCTCAGTCGAAGCGTTTGCTCCGTTCGAATCGTCTGCTGTCAAACACGAATGAAGTACCCATCTATTCTTCAATAGCTGCATACCACAGATGACTCCTCTATGAGAATTGAGGATGGATGATTACTTTTAGCTTCAACCTCGCCCCCCCCCCCCTCCCTCTAGTGGGGACGATCTCTGTAGGAAGTGAAAACTCCTTGCTGAGGTTGTCCACTCTGTTTCATTTATCGCATGCTTTTATGTATCGTTCGCGCTAACTCTATGATGGGTCGCCAAGGTAATGACAGCAAGCCAGATGAGTAACGATTATGTCCTTAAACAGCAACGTCAAGGAGATAATGCATTTTTTAACTTTCTTCTATCTTTACAAGAAGAAAGTATTTGATTCATGACAATTTCCGACTTCCGGTTTTCGGAAGGATTTATACGTTTTAGAAGGTGCTGAACACGATTGGACCGTATTTAGAAAATGTCTGCCTGTCTGTGACAAAAATTTTGTGGGCACTGTATCTCAAGAACTAATGCTCGGAATTTAATAAAACTTTATATTCAGTGAGTCCCTGATATAAATGGGTGCTGATTCGTTTTTGGTAAAAATCGCCCAGCAGGTGGCGCTGCTAGGCAGTATTTTTCGCGATTTCCGCAATCCTAAGAACTCATGCTCGGAATTTAATAAAACTTTATATTCAGTGAGTGCCTGATTTAAATGGGTGCTGATTCGTTATTGGCAAAAATCGCACAGCAGGTGGCGCTGTTAGGCATCATTTTTCAGGATTGACACGATTTTAGCGATAGTCCTATCTCAAGAAATAATGCACGGAATTTAATAAAACTTGAGTTTCAGTTCAATACAGTAAGTTAATTGACAAATGGGTTGGGGGAACAATAATCATCCAATTGGACTTTCTTCCTAATTTATCACTGTATTGCTGATATAGTTCAGAGTTTTCACAATTTTTGACTGGTCTTTTTATAGGCGTTACTCTATAGAATGGACTACCAGATCATGAAAAAATAAATCTTTCGTATAGTTCGTGCATGCCCAGTTATAAATTATTTCATACAAATGCCCATACATCATCCAATATTCAATATATTATTATTTTTTTTAATTGCAGTATACGATTTCTACTGTTCTTCAAGTCAAACATGTGCTTTACATTCTCGAAGAACAAGGATAATTCGTCAAGAATTTCTGTAGCTATTCGACAAATCGTGTAAAACGCGAAAGCGTCTTGTCAAAAATTTTTGGACAACAGTGTACATTTCTCAATAGCATTCTACTGGCAGATTAACTCAGCACAAATGACTCGAGAAATAACTTCCATCGTAACGGCCATCAATTTCCATATCCATTTCCAGAGGAGATATTTTAAATACAAGAATGTTATATGGACTTTTTTTTACAAATGATTACAAGCTAAAGAAATAAAGAGAAAACTGCCCAGTTAAACTGAGGGCATTGAGCTCACAGGCTAGTCACTCTAATTGTATATTATACTCTTACTTCAAAGAATAATGCCACTCGAAAAATAAAGAAATCGACAATAAATGAAGGGGGGGGGGGATAGCACCTATAGTCGTCGTTTGGTCCGTTCGTCTATCTGCATATAACAGCGCAAAAACTATTCAACCGAATGTTTTGAAATTTAATGTATACACTTGTTGCAGAATTTTGTCGAGTCATTTCAAATTTTATGAAAATCGAATCGAAACTTAAAAAGTTATTAATAAAAGTTTTCTTCATTCTATTAAATCCTATCCCACGTAATTAATTCAATGATACCTCACGATATGTCACGATTCTAGGTTGCCATGTTGATTACGTCCTATTTAAGAGGGAGTCCTATTATTTCCGTATTATTGAATTTAAAAACCGAATTTGTATACTAAAATTGTTTAATTATAGCAATCCTATAATCTACCGACAGTTTTTTTGGATAGATGTTTCCGGAGAAATAGATATTAAATGGAAAAAGAGTCTACATACGGATTTCAAAGTTCTGAAATATTCGAAGCTAGGCTTAAGTTTTCCATTGGAATTTTCAGTCAATGTCAACAAAAGGTAAAATGTTGCCAACTTAAAATGCGTTTATTTTCTTACGGAAATTAATCATATCATAAAAACAGACGATGTAATTCGTTTCAGTGAAATAATATTATTTTTTACATTCTCTTGTATTAGATATTTGCGAATAGCATCGTTTTAATGTAACAGAATTGCAATTAATTGTTTGTAAAAGTGTATTGAAACTTAATTTCATAAAATAAAATTAATATCTATAATATGAAAATCTGCACATAAGATAAATTTTGTATTCATGCATTTTTGCGTAAGAGTGCAACAGTTATTGCACCAAGATCTGAATATTTAAAAAAACAGTTACAGTACGAACGCGCCTCATTTGTCACGTTTGATGTACAATTTCCAACTTGTTTTAGAAGTAAAGGTTTATACAGACTCGAGCCAAATTCCTTTTATAATACTCTGTCTGGACTCAATCTATTATTTTTTCTGCAGATTTTTTTTGAGGGGGGGGGGGGAAGGGGGCGCGTATTTTCCTTGCCTTGTCATGTTTTTTAAATAATTTATTTCTATTTTGTTCCCCATGTACAGTCGTTAAACGAAAGAGAGAGAGAACATCCCCGTACTTTTTAATCTCCAAACTGACTGGGAATTGTGTTTACTTTTCCAAACTGAATACAAATTTTGAAATAGGGATCGTCTACATGTTGAAAATTAAACCTACTTGGAATTATTCAATAGTAACCCCCACTTTTGACACCATATTTTAGTTCCTTTGATCAAGGTAGCCTAGAAAAATGCATAGATTGTATACTTTTTTTCTTAAATCTTGGTATCGTTTAATGTTTGAGGATACTAATGTTAATTGACGTGACAAACTTTTATTTATATCTTCCCAAAAAATCCTCCAATTTTATTTTTATTTTTTTATTGATACACAATGCATAGACCCAAATATATTTCAAGCATTTATTTTTTAATTAAAATAAATTTTGAATTATAAAAATTATTTATAAATTCATACTACAAAAATTGTAACTCTGAGATAGAGCCGTTTGAAATTCTAGGGTGACTGACATTTTGGAACAAGACAGCACATTACAAAAAACAAACGATTCATTTATGAGTTTTAGTGAACGGGATTTCTCGCAAGTTATTTTCTTTCATTGTTGTAATCATTTCTCTATCATACGTATAAAACTATATATTCATACCAGTTAGCACCAAATTCTCGCCAAACTTGGCGACATTTGGCGAAATATCACCCAATTTGGCGACCAAAATAAGTCTTCATAAATGAAGGCAACTTGGCCATCAACTTATTTACTGACTCAATAAGTCGCTCAATAATTTGGCGAATTTCTTATTCAAATTCAGTATTAAGAGATCTTCTGTAAACGGTTTCTTTGCATTTTAACTTGCTGTTTTCGAGTAACATTAGCTCAAATTTTAAAAGGAAGATATAGGAAAGCTACCTTTTCCTCCCGGTACAGGCCGGAAGGACTTGGGACGTTGGGACAACCGTGGAAGGTAATACTAAGAGAGTCTCGCAACCGCAAGATTCCTGCCGAACGTCCCAGAATATTAAACTTGCGGTTTGGCCCTTCTAGGTGTCCGAGTAACAAGAAACCTGGCTCTTTCTTTTCCTCGTCTTAAAACAAAATTTTTGGTGTAAAAATGTTTAAAATCAGCCCGTAACTTTTTTTTATATTGAATTTTATAAAATTGTCTATTATTGAATCATTCCTGTTCTGTTCTCTTTCATTGCAATCGCGGTTTTAATTTAGTTTTGTTATGGTATTTATTCTCAATGCTTTGGAAAGTGTTTCTTCCAAAGAAAAGTTCTAAAGTGATTAGAAAGGGTGAAAAAAATCCTATATTTTATTATTATTTAAAAAATATATATCATAATCAAACTTTGTATGCTGAGAGTAAAATTTGGGAGGAGGAGGTATTTAGATTAACTTAAAAAGAAAAATTAGCTAAATTCTGCCGTAGTAGATTTTTATTGGTCGAAATAAAAGCTTTTTTTAACGACCAATGCCAGGTTTTTTTTTTTTTTTTTTTTTTGTAATCATTTGTAAAAAAAAAAAATAATAAAAAAAAAAGTACATGTAACATTCGTGTATTTAAAATATCTCCTCGGGAAATTAATATTTTGAACTTAGTTTTTCTTTGTACTGGATGTCCTTTTTTTTTTCTTAGTTGTCAAAATATTTCTAAAATATACGCTGAATTTAATGCTTTATGTGTTAAAAGCTGACGAATATGTGTTAAAATTATGCGTTAAAAGCCGCGATCGGTTGACAATTTAATTTTGCGTAAAAGAAAAAAAAAAAACAGCGAACTTTCACGAAAGTTAAAAAATATTCAGTTAAGAGGGTGAAATCCCACACAGCATTTTTTATTGTGTGCGGCCTATTTCTATTTTGTGCACGATTTGAGCAATACTGCACGCTATTTCAACCGCTGTCCTGTCCCTAAAAAAAACTCTCCCCCACCCCTCTCAGAAATTCTTGAAATGGCATTTCCGCAGTAAAACCTGCAAAGAAGGAGTTGAAAGGGACTAGAAAAAAGCTCCATTTTAGACAGGTCTTCGTCTGAGCAAGTATAATTTCATGGTGTTTTTTTCGTCGAAACTTGATTTTTTTTCCCGTTTAAGAGCAAATTCTGTTATAGACAGTGTCCGCTTAGACAGGTTTTACTGTAATACACCGATCCTCTTCAGAGGTGCACTAAAGAAAGGAAGTTTTAAGTGTCTTAAAGGATACCTGAAAAAAGGGTACCTAGGTAAAACTGAAAACTTTCATAGTCAAAATTTTAAAATTATACTTGTTAAGACGAAAACCTGTCTATAACGGAATTTTTCGCAAATCCCTTGAGATTCCGTGTAAGAAGTCTTACTGTCTTTGTATCCATGATTCAGTAAACGTTTCTTGTTCGAAGGAGGGTGGTGTCACCCTTGGCTGTGCCACTACTCTCAAAAACACTTTGTTCCCCCCCTCCCCCCAAGAAAGTTCTGAAATGGCGCCCCTGGTGTCAACGAAAATTACATTTTGTATTCGGGCCCGAGTTTACAAAAATTAAAGTTTGGCAGTCGGGTTTGGAATAATGAAATCTTCCATAATCCAAATCCATAAATAAACGATTGCTATAACAACGTAAGTAGCGGTATTGTACGGCGAAAATTAACAAAAAGAAACTAGTCGTAGTGGGCCACCGTAATACTTACCCATCATGAATAGCATAATATAAAATATGAAAATAAAACATGTGTAAACTATTTATGAAATGCGTTGCATTTCGAATAAAATCGTGGCTTGATGACGTCTTAAACATTAAAGGCTCTATTACTGAATTGCGTAAAAGAAACATCCTTATAACTCCAAAATCGATAATCCTGTTAACTAACGGTTTAATACGTCGGATGAAGCGTCTCATTTCTAATTAAAATAGATCTTTGAATTGAAATTTGAATTAAATACAGGGTCGTGAAAAATCGAAGAGTGTGGTAAAAAAAATGACAAATATCTCAGCAACTCATGATCCGATTGACTTCCTTTTTTATGTAAAATTTATGTTTTTTTTTTATAGTCTTTTACAGTCACTCCCTAAAATAAACAATTTCGAAAATTTTTATTTACCTTTTATCAGAACGACTACTTCGAGAGTCCGAAAAAAATAGTTCCGGATCATCGAGGTGACTGACATTCAATAAGCTTCTTCCCATTATGACAATACTAAGTACATACCCAATTTCAAGTCTCTATCTAAATTTGTTCGGGAGATAGAGCGTTTACAGACACGACACACACACAGACAGATGGACGGCATTTTTTTTTCTAAAAATATGTTTTTTGGAATCTCCAGTGTCTAAAACGTGTAAATCCGTCAAATTTTTTTTTCGATTTTCAAAACGATTACAAGATTTACCCTATACTACGTATGATGGGTAAGTAACAAGAACGTTTATTATTACTATTTAATAATATTTGGAAATTTTATGCAAGTGCGAATGTATTTATTCATTCATTTATTATTACATGCTTTCTTTAAACTTACAATTATGTATGTATGTGGAAGTCCAATCTTGTTACACATTTTTCACCCATTTCCTGTTGACACAGAGCTTTTGAAATTTGGAATATATGTGTACTATACATGACGGCAATACATGAATTGAACATTGAATTTTTAAAATTTAATCCCTAATGGGGGAGGGGGGGGGGACTTTCTTCAACCCAAAATTTGCATTTACCCCCCACAGAAATAACGTTACGATTGTTTAATATTAATTGAAAAAATAGCTTCATTGTTGCCCGCATCATTATGACGTCAGCACTGTGCGACGCACACACATTCTTTATAATATAAGTTTATTTTTTTTGTAAATTTTAATGAAAGGATTTTTTTTTTTTTAATTTACATTTAATTTATTTTTCATGCTACGATCATTTCGATCGATGTATAAGTTTGAGAATTACCCTTTTCCAACAATATTAATTACAAAAAGGCAAATTATATACAACCATCATAAATAATTGGGGAGATTAGGGAGGAATGGGCCACTTGGATATCTGCATAATGCATAAAATAAGCTTTATTTTTAATTTATGACTCTCCCACCAGATGGTTTAATCATTGCATCGTACTTGTTGCTGTAAATATTTTTAGTTGCAAGCACCTATGAGTTTAAGAATTAAAAAGACCATTTTGCAATTTCAAAAGTAACTAACTACTCAGATTTTTAATGTAAATTTTCAATGTCATTCTTTGTTGCTAACTTACTTGTTTTTAATGTTTTGTAAACTCAGCATTATATATTTTATGAATGAACAATTAAGACTAAAAGCCACATGCTTTTTGTAAAAGCCTATTTTTTTTTTTTTATGTTGCGCTAAGGGAGAGATGGGACACTATGACTTAGGGACGTTGGCCCCTAAGGATTAATTTTTAATTATTATATTTTCTTAGATTGTCCACCAAATACACCAAAAAACATTTTTTGTACTTTTCTTTTACCCGTATGCCAGGGGTTAATCACGAATGATTTCGCTATTTATAGCAACATTTTATTTAATTATAATTATTTTCGTGTTTAAGAGCAAAGTTCGGCTGTAACAAATAACCAACCAATCAATCGATTACAAATCTGTTAAAACCGTATTTTACTTATTTATTTAGATATTTATCTGTGAAGTTCTAATTTTGTTCAATTTAGTTACGGAATTTACACAGAGACATACAAATACTGAGTTATTACATTGTTTTAAGAGCAAACGGGTTTCGTAATCGTTTTTATATTTGCTTTAAAAAAATCATGCTTGAAAATTATTTTAAAATCTGTAAAATATCAGTAAATTGGAATGCAGTTTTCAAATAAAATGCAGTTTGAAATACATTTTTATTACACTGCTCAAAACAATTAAAGGATATTGCAGTTTTAGGTGGATTTTGTATCTGGGAAACTTTTTAGCTGATTGATACATGGTCGACAGACATAGTAGGTTATATGAGAATAAATTACACATGTTTGGCAGAAAAAAATGCATTTTATTGCGCATTTGTGTACAAAAGGAAAAAAACACAATTTGTGCATATGAGAAAAAAAGAATAAGAAAAGGTGTTTTCTTCAAAGAAAATCATTTTCAGTAGGAGGTATGGTTTCCACGGGCGGCCAGCAACGTTGAACACCTTTGAGGCATGGACTCAATGAGGCTATTAATGACGAGTTGGGGTATTCTGCCCCACTCTTCCAGAAGAGCTCTTTCCAGTTCTTGGAGAGTTTGTGGGGGTTGTTGGCGGCCAGAAACTCGTCTTCCTAGAGCGTCCCAAACGTGCTCGATTGGATTCATGTCTGGAAAACACGCTGTCCATTCCATTCGAACGATTCCTTCCTCGAAAAGGAAATCCTCCACCAGGTTTGCACGATGTGGCCTGCAGTTATCGTCCATTAAAATGAAGTTATCTTCGATTGCTGCAGCGTAAGGGACTACAATAGGTCTGAGGATCTCATCCCTATATCGGCGACCAGTCAGAGCTCCATCTCGAATGATGTAGAGGTAAGTGCGCCCGTCAATGGAGATGCCACCATACACCAACACTCCTCCACCGCCAAATCTGACACTTTCGTGCACGAACGCAGGATTATTCCTACTGCCACGGTCCCTCCAGATGAAAATACGCCTATTATCCGGATGCACAGAAAAACGGGACTCGTCAGAAAACAGAATATTGCTCCATTCATTTCTCCTCCAGTTGACATGCTCGGTTGCCCACTCCCTGCGGTCGCGACGATGCCTTGATGTTAATCTAACACATACCATCGGTCGGCGAGCATACAGACCTACAGCATGGAGCCGGTTTCGGACAGTCTGAGTTGAAATCGTGGTGCCTGTAGCCGAGAGAAGGTGTTGTTGGAGAAGAGTAGCGTTCATGTTTCGGTGTCTCCGAGCTGTTAACGCTAAATACCGATCTTCATTGGGCGTTGTTGCCCGTCTACGACCTTGCCCTGGTCTTCGGCCTGCACATCCACTCTCCAAAAAATGGTTCCAGATCCTGGAAATGACACTTTGTGACACTCCAATGGCTTGCGCTACTTCGACTTGAGTTTGGCCCCTTTCTAACCTACCAACAATTCTCCAAGCTTCTGAATCTGTCAAATGACTTCGCTGAGACATCGTACTCATCGAAACAAAGCAATCACTGAATGCCGATCATCCTTGTCTTCATTCTCTTTTATCCAGTTGAAAGTCAAATTTCATTCGCTGCCGCTGAAGCGACGTTTTTGACGTCGAACTCAAAATTTGCATACTCCACAGTTTGAAAATCAGAAAAATTTGCATTTATGATTCTCTTCTACTATTTTTGGCAAAAAAAATTTCGTTTATATCTTTATTTTATATAAAACTTCAAATATCCTTTAATTGTTTTGAGCAGTGTATTTTTTTAAACGTTGTAAAAATTGAAATTGTAAGATGTTTAGAAGTTGAAAATTGCGATAAATACAAATTTGATTGATCTGGTCCTTGCCAACATCGATATGATGACAGCGTTATTCACGGACATGTTTTTGCTTTGAATTATAGATTAAAATTTAATGTATTCCGTTCGTCTATCTCACAACTGAACTTTAACTATCTTCTGGTTTAATTTTATGGTTGATTGGTTAGTTGGTTATTTGTTACGACCGACTATCTGCACTAGGGATATAGGCCGGCGGTGGGTGTGCCCTCCGTTTAATTTATGAATCTTTGAGATTTTATACTCATAACTATATTCATGCCCATACTAAGAAAATGCATTTTTTTTAATAGTCTAAGTATTATCCGACTCTATTAAATGTATTATTTAAACGGGGGAATTTAAAAAGATACATTTGCAGAACGTTCTAATTCGGAAGAGATTTTTAGGTAGATTTCGTAAGAAATGCTACCCTACCTATTACATTCTCCCCTAAGTTGGAATTTCTGAAATTTTTTTGCAGATCTACGCCGATTATGACTCCTAGCACCTAAAACCCCCCAGTTCAAAAGTTTACATCTATCTGTCTATCTATGTCTCTATCTATATCACTTTTTTATAGACACGATAACTTCCACAATTCTGCACAAATCTCTTCCAAACTGATTCATAAAATCAAGGGGCATAAAATCTCGGTCAATTTTGTTAATAGGCAAAATCAAACCAAGAGGTGTTTTTTTTTTTTTTTTTTTTTTAAACAACAACAACAACAAAAAAAAAAAAACATAACTTCTTAATTATGATACATATCGAATCCATTTAAAATTATTATTACTTTTAGGAAAAGGGCGAAAAATTTATGTATGACAAATTTTTTATATCATTAAAAATAGTCTCAAGGGAGGGAAAATAGGGGTTTAAGAAGAAAAAAATTCATAACTATGTCAGTTCACAAGGTATCAAATCCGCTTAAATTTATTATAAATCTTCTTAATATTATCTACACTTTTATAATGACAAGTTTTTGATAGAACCAACTCTTACAGCAAATAAATAAATAAATATATAAATAAATAAAAATAAAATAAAAACAAATAAATCCCTGCCGGCTGCGCCTACAGGAACATATAGATTTCTAAGTGGTGGTCCCAACTGCCGCATCATGGCAAAAAGGTCCTTCTACCGCAAGTCCCAATAAACAGGTGCCCCACGGTGTAAATCTTCGAAATTTACCTGTGCCTGTAGGCCAAGCGGTCAGGGATTTTTTTTTTAATATTCTTTATTTTTAACCTTCATTCTTCCTGTCCTGATTTTGAATTTGCACATGTTGAGTTTTCTTATATTCACTTCATTTTTTTTTCTTTTTCTTTCTTTTTTCTTTTTTCCTTCTCTCTCTCTCTCTCTCTCTCTCTATTTTTTTTTTTTTTTTTTACTTTAGCTAAGATTTATGTTTGCCTGAAGGGCATATCCAAACTTCAGTTTGAATACGTTTAAGCTATTTAAACAAATCTCCACTTGAAAAAAATATTTGGAAAGGATTCTACTTAAAAATAAGGAATACAAAATATAAGTTCAAATTTTCTAAGTTTAGCCCTAAGCGCATAGCCCCACCAGTGGCTGAGAGGTTCTGCTCTCAAAGCTGCAAGACGGGAGGTGCTGTGTTCAAACCCCTGTCGCGCTCGTCGACCTAACCGTTCGGAGTTTTCCGTGGTTTTCTTCGAACCTTGCCGTAAATACGGGTCCATTATCCGTCGTTTAAGTAAAGACACAAACGAAAATTGTCTTACTGCCCGTACGTCACATAGATTTTACAGAGGAGTGGGTTTTCAGTCTAGATTCCACACATGGCCTATTTGCTCGTTTTTGTCAAGGATAGTATTTTGCAATTTCTCATCGGGAGTTTTCTACCCGCATAGCATGCACAGTCACAGTGACGTCATTGTGACGTCACTGTTAGTCACGTACGTCACGTCACATCTGTGACCAAAATGACACCACTTTGTAACGTCACACTGTGATCAAAATGTGAACGTCTTGAAGATCTAAAGAAAACTTAAAATAAACTTTAGAACATCTTATGGCATGAAGAAAATTACTTTTTGACAGCTTTAAAAATTTTTGTGACGTTGCAATGACGTCACTGCAAGTCACATAAGTCACGTAAAACCTATGACCAAAATGCCAACTCTCTGTGACTTCACGGTGTGATCGGAGAGAGAATTTGGAAAAAAACTCATAAAATATAGAATTGAATTATGTCATGTACCTAAATCATTAATAAAAACATTGTCACACATTATTTATATATATTGTATTTGCAAAATAAAATAATAAATAAATATTTGTCTACATATATGAGGCAGATATTTTTTTACAATTTTCATTGCCATTTTCATGAAATTTAACAAAATATACTATATAATACACAGGTAAAAATCCTTAAATAGAAATTTAGTAACGAAGGAAAGTTTTGGCGGAAAGTAATTCAGAAATAGATCTCCCATTCTAATAAAACTGTTAGCGATTTAGAGATTTGTTAGCATTTTAAATACAAACATTTAATTATTTTTCCTACCACCGCATAGAACTCATTTACTAATTTTGTGATACTAAAAATATTTTAAAAATCTCCAATCTCTTATTATTTTGAGGGGCCACTCAACCCAATCATCAGCTTTCTGTTTAAAAAGTGAGGACACCATTTTTGCGAGTTCGACATCGGGGGTGCTCGGGGTGACCGTCGAACGCGTTCAAGATTTTTCTTGTACTGAATATTTAAGGTGGTTCTCAACTGACCTGCTCCACAACGCGAAGCTTTCTGACATAATTTCTGACTCATTTTTAAACGCAAAGGCATAAAATGGGCAGGACTGACTATGGAAGCAATTTGGAATCGAAATGAGTTTTCCATTTTTTGATAAATAAATTACTTATCGAGTTATAAGCAATTCGTGTCACGTGACGACTGGTTTTTCTCTTTTCTTTCCCTGTTACGTCGGGTATTTGGTTCAAAACGCTGACTTTGCAATTATTTTCAGAAAGATCTTCTGATTTTACTAAAAAATGGAAAACGTCTTTCAATTACAGAGTTTCTGAATAAAAACAAAAGCCAATTTCATGCGTTTCCGAACAAAAACGAATTAAAAATATGTCATAAAGTATATGACATTCCTATAGCAATTTATTCCAAAACTGGTCAGTGCTTAATAAGATATCACCTCTGTTAAATATATTGTTCTTTTCAATAGAGTGTAAAAAATGAAAAATTCGTATTTAGGAAATCTAATTGCAGAATAGTATTTATATTTATGTCGTAATTATTTTATAAAGACTATTAAATCCATTTTTATTTAAAATTTATGTTTACTTTGGACGCCTAAAACAAATGCAACTGATTAAAAAATATATAAAAATTTAAATTTTCACAGCTTATTTCCAAGAATATTAAACTCTCTCATATAAAAACAGAATATTATAGTTTTATTAGAAGTTATTTGTCAGCCATATAAACTATAAAGCATTTCAAATGTCTTTATTTAACCGTTTTCTTTCTATTCTTTTTCTGAAAACACCTGCTAGATGTTACTTTGTGGTAAACATTACTGCGCAGATCATGATCGCAGATGTTGAGGGCAGACGATTTTCATCGGCGGATTAGAGTGTGTGGTGTTCTCTTAAGCTTGTGGAAGTATATTGTGGAATTTATACCGTGAAAGTAAATTAACGTTTTAAAGTGAATCATCCATTTTAACCTATCCTTATGTCTAGCTGGGTGCGTTATTAAGATCTGCGTGATATTTGATATCTCAGATCTATGAACACACCTAAGCTGGACACTTTGAAAATTAAAGCAGTGGATTTGAGTCTCATTTTTCAATGAAAAGGAAGCAGTCAACGACCATTAAAACTTAATCCCTAGAACTGGTGGTTTTACTTATAGATTAGCAGGTAACTTTTAATGTCTTCGCAGTTTTGTTAATAGTGCATATTTAGTAATGGTACATTAATAGTGCATTATTTAAATGTTAAGATGTTTAAATCTTTTTTTTTTAATCACTTGTATAAAATTTTATCTTTAATGTTTTAAACCGTTTTAAATAGAGAGTTTGGAAAAAAAGCTTAAAGTATTTACTAACAATATATATTCTAAATGTAAAATGTTATTTATAACGAGGAATGTATTTATATTTTGCGTTTCTCAGTTCAATTTTCATAGTTATTCATTGTAATTAAAAACATTGCAATTTTTAAAACTATTAATATTTGATTTACAATTTGAAAATTTCTTAGCTAGTGGAGGTTTTGAGAAATAATTTTCTGGTATATTTGAAATAATTGCGACAATTTAACTCATTACAAATTTAGTTGTCAAGATATGTCAATATTAGGTGCACCAAAATAATGAATATTGATGAAACAATAAAACAGCTATTCAGTTAAGGTAATTTTTCCAGTTATGTTATCGAATTTTTTCTATAGTAAAAATTGATATTTAAGCTCTGCATTTAGTATTCTATCAAAAACTATAAATAAAATAATTTGTAAAGAAAAAAAAAATTTTTTTTTCTTTGCGTTTATGATCCGAAGTTTTAAATTTCATTTGCTTCGAAAAATGTTTTATTGCTTGATACAATGTTTATTATTTAATAATATCGCACAATAGGTAGATCTATTATTTAAATGGATTCCTAATATAAATTTTTCACAATGCTTATTTAAAAATCTATACTTTTATTTTCATTAAATTTGCAATCAAATCCAAAATAACTAATTTCTGAATTCATTTTTATTCGGAAACACATGAAATTGGCAGGTGTTCTTATTCAGAATATATATAATAGAATGGCATTTTCCATTTTTGACAAAAGATGTTTCAGAAAACACTATCAAAGTCGGTGTTTTGAACCGAATTTCCGACGCGCAGCGTCAGAAACGGAAAAAACGTGACCAAAATTGCTCTTAAGCATTTCATTTATCTAAAAATGGAAAACGCTATTCATTCCAAATCGCTTTAATAATCAGGCATGCAAGTGCCAAGCGTTTAAAAATTTGTTCATAAATGTGTCAGAAAGTTTCGTGATACTGAACGAGGGGAAATATGGCAAAGTATACACATTTAAAAACTTCAATACTTAAAAGCAAAATAGCATAGTTTTAATTATTGTCAACATTTTTGGTGGTTACATAAAACAAATGGAAGTCGAAGTTATTTTTAAAAGTGGTTATTTGTACAATAGAATTTCATATTATTAAAATATTTAATTTTATTATAATTTTTAATGGATTCATCTATTATTTTTATATTAGTATGCGTTTTTTACATTTATAATTTTCTTGTTTAACGGCTACATTAGCCGGTTTCCCAATCAGATGCAAAGTTTTAATTTGAATAAGAGTTGCATAAAAAAATGATTGCTGATCGTCTTATCGATTGCTGATTGCCTTATCGTCGATCTTATCCGTATTTGGTGAAATCTTGTTATCCGAATCTATGCGAAATCATTTATCAGGTTCGGTCGGGTTGTGGGTCTACAGAATTTTTGTTGTTGTTGTTGTTGGGTTAGGGTAAGATTACGGGTTGAATGTAAATATAGTTTCAGTCAATCATCATTCATGTTCAAGTAGACATTCAATCATGTTCAAGAAGTATATAACCGGATTCGTGCATGACTCTAGATCCGAACCGACATCAGAAATTGTATCGTAACACAATTTCTGATAAAATCTGGTTACTTGGTCGTATGCAAGATTCTATTCTGAACAAGACTTACAGTAAAAACATTATACCCGACTCGGGTCAGATCGGGTTCACGAAAATCAGGTCACACGACAACTAATCCAAATCTATTCTGTAGCCAAACAAATCCAAAAAGATCGATCCGAAGTTTCTGGATTGTATTCGGGTAAAATCTGGTCACCCGACCCGGTGCCGTGTCGTCACAAACTTGAACCATAAAAAATTTTTGATCCGAACAATCCGTATAGGATTCGGGTAAAATCTGGTCACCCTATCCGATGCAGATTCGCCACATTTTTCACATTGAAGTCGCACGGTGACTTCACAAAGTAGTCACATTGTGAGGTCACAGAAAGCCTTGAAAACGGCCATAACGACCTCGCATTTACGTCACAGTGACTTCACATCGACGTCACGTGACGTCACGACGACTGTCACAAAGTCACAGTGTGACTTCACAGTGACGTCGCCGTGATGTCACCATGCCTTAAGGGTAGTTATTTTTTCTTTCTTTTCTAGCATCCAAAAACACAATCAGTCGTAAGAGGGTGCTATTTTCAATTCGTTAATTCTTCCATTCATTTCTACAGGCTTAATATATAACAGCTTTGGAATCAGGGTTGCACAAAATCATTTGGAATTAACAATGAGTACAACGGTATCAAAGACATTATATTTCGGACATATGTATTTTACGTATGTATTTCTTTATAATACCGAGATTTAGAACTTGACAGCATGAAAAGTAATTATACAGAAACTCTTTCTTAATTTTAATGCAACTACATGAACTTTATTTATTCTATTTTCTATTCATACTAAGGTAGAAAAAAAAAATCTTTACATACAAAATGTTTAAATACTGTAGTTGTATCACTTTGTATTTAAGATGGGAACACACTACAAAAGCAAACTTAATGACTGCGTACGGTAATTGTATTTTACTAACGATAAGATTATTGTTATGAGTGTTGCCCAATCTGGCGGATTTTTTTATTCAGAAATTCCGAATACACAATAGAAATTTTGAATAGTAATTTTATTTTATTGTAATCGCGTAATTTGTATTACTTTATAAAGCAAAAATAACTATTCAAAATTTACAATTTAAAATATCGGAGGTGCAACTAAACCTACATAACGGATACCTCTACTACAGCGCCCAGAATACATAGTGTGGAAAACGGTTTTACCGTTTTTTAATTCAAAATTTTCGAATTCAAACCGGAAATTCTGAAACAAGAATTTTTACTTTAAGAAGTCACGAAATATCTGCCATTAAGTTACCAAAAGATCATTTTAGGGAACTTCTGGTATGAATGCCAAATTTCGGAATTAAAAAAAAGCCAAACTGGTAATGATTTAAAAAGTGCAAAAAAATTGTAGCCGATGCGGAGCACGATTGAACGAGCAACGATGCGGTACAATAATAAGGCGATAGCAGCGACATCTGCTTAAAAATATATTCATCTCTAGCAAAAGACACCGTTTCACTATTGAAAACATGAACATAATTTCTGTTAATAAAATCTTCTTGTAAGTGTATATTTCAGATGTAACTGATTTTGAAGTTAGTTTTTATCATATCAGGGAATTAATCTTTTCCACTCTTCTAGCAGAGATTCATCCTTTGGTATGCTAAATAGGGATAGTTTCTAGTTTGCTGTCTTGTATCAAGTACTGCAACCAGACACAAAATAATGCGTATCACGTTTTTTGGCCATGATCGATATCATTCACATTTTCAAAGCTTATGAAAATCACTATCCAAGTCAAAAGAAATAGGGTATAATATAATTATTTAAAATATTTACCACCATCTGCAACGTTTTCTCAGTTCGATTCTTATACAATGTTTGTGTTGAAAATAATTAGCAGACTGTGGCGTAGCCAGAGAGAGGGGGGGGGGGCGAATGCTCTGGAAACCACTAATATTATAAAGTTTTCTTCGGCTTCAAAATCGCAGAACATTTTCCGATTAGATCTATCAAAAACATTATTATAAAATTAGTGGTATCCAAACCATCTGGGCCTCCACCCCGTCTACGCCACTGCTAGACGATGTCGCTGCGATCGAATCTTTATCTTTTCAGCATTGTTCATCATTTATCGGATTCAATTTTTTAGTACTATTTTGTAGTCGTTTTCCACACTATGTATTCTAGGCGCTGTACCATTACTTAGCAGAAACTTTTTCATCTCCGGGGACCTATATATTTGTCTATGTTTACCTCTGAAAAGCAGAAACCTGTGATTAGCGGACACTTTTCAAGTTCCTGAGCTGTCCGTTATTCAGAGGTTTTACTGTATTTTGCTATCTTCTAAATCTCAAGGTCATATTCTTCGATATCCAGGCGGTAAAGAGGAAGCGCCCAAAAACTTAGCCCCGCCTACATGATGTTATTCAAAATAAAACTTTAATGTTTAAAAAAAGTGTGCGATACATGACTGTTTCAAAAAATTGTGCTATTATACACAGGCTGAGGTTTACCTACAATGAATTAAATCGTCAACCCTTACCAACGGAACTGCACTGTCAACACGAAGAACACACAGTCTGTAAAAAATTAAACTGTTTGAAATCTGTATATTATTTTATTTATCTCTTAAGTAATTGTAGTATTTTTAATTTATTAGGTCAACATTTACAAAATTGAAGAAAAAGAACAAAGTTTTAGGAGAACATGATAATAAATGTGAGAAAAATTAGAAAATAATCATGTCTTTATGAGCAAAGAAAGCCCCAAGCTATTTTTGGGAAAATAAGTTCGAGAAAAATGAATTTTTACAACTATCCTCTACATAATGCTTTAGAAAAAATAAAAACTTTATGATACTGACACTTTGCTGGTCTGTAGATTTTACTTCAAGCTTTACACCATGCCATGCAGCATTTCCGTAATATAAATCCGTAATAAATTGCCAAGAGGACTAATGTGATCGGACACAAATGCAGAACAGAAAACACGAAAATTCTCGGCATTATTTGTTATATGGCAATACTAATATGTAATTATGACATAATTATTAGTAAAATAAATTTAACAAACTCACACCACGTAAATTTAATGAAAAATATGTTAATATAAAATTAATCTCAACGGTTATTGTTTGTTTTATATATTAGAAATTAATCAAGTAATGTCGTCGTTTTCGACGATGATGTTACGATTAATGAATGAGAGCCTAGAGCCAATCAGGCATACTTCCACAGCTAACTTTGGAAAGTTTTTATCCTATTTAATCGCAAAGTGTTTGTGAAATACTACCATAAAGATAACATTTTACAATCAGTGGTGGAAGTTTGTCTGTTTCGCCCCGTTAATTCATTGTTCTTTTTTAGACATTATATTACGTATGGGCACACTTCAATGTGTTGAAACTGTGTCGACACTCGACACGCATATGGCTGGTTGGTTGTTTTTTGTTTTTTTTTTTAAATAATTCAAATTCATATCGACAATGAACATGTTCACTGTGACTTTTATATATCGTTTCTATTACGTTTTGTCATGTTTGAATCCTGCACAGAGGTTTAATTTTTGTGTTTTATTTAATTATAACGTTGGAAGTCGTTATACGTAACTTTATTATTTTAAATGCATACATTCATTGAATATTATCTGCAATCTAGCGAATCGTGAATGATAACGTATTCAAAAATACTTCAAAATGATTTATTGCGAAATTTTAAAACTATCCCTCAATGTTACTCTTCTGCTTATATTATTAAATTCTATAAAAATATTATACAAAATAAGTACTGAATTCAAACATTTTTCTCTGGGAAGGAATATTGTATTTCCGGGAGGGTGGGGGGGGGGGACATATTGAGTTCTAAGGAGGAGTTTATAAATTTTAAATTATTACCTAGCAGAAAATCTCAAACCTTCTTGGAGGGGGGGTCAAATTCCGTGAAGGAGGCTCTTCTCGGGACTTAACACTTAATATACAAACTCAAATAATATTTCGATTTGCACCAAAAATTTTATAGCAAAATAAATAAAATATAGTCGCACAGCCATAGGTTAAATATAATCAAGTTATATAATTTTATATAAAAATTCTAGTGTGAAATATGTTTATAAAACTTGAGTATAATTCCCGGTTTATTTAGTGTTAAATGCCTACTGGTTAACATAAAAATATATATGAAACTAGGCATTTTATTTATATTTTCTACAAGTTTTCAAATTAATACGAACAGTCATTTTGCATTAACCCCTTGGGGACGAGCGACACGTATACGCATCGCATAAGATGCTCAGAATCCTCGATTATTCCCACCAGTTATATTTTAGTGTAAGCTTTGTCTTATTTAACCCTTTAGCGGGCGGGACACCTAAAAAGGACACCTAATTTTAATTCCAAAACTGACAAACTGCACCAAGAATATTTAATTAAATTTTTTCATTTTATAAACTACGGGAAAATAAGCAAGTTTTTATTTTGTAATAAATTCTTTTGTAAATTCTGGTGTCAGTCGATAATTCAATTAGGCGAAAATTTCTGTTTTCAAAAAGCGGTGTTAAAAGATTAAAAAATCTGTAAAGGACGCAAGTCGCGAAAGGGTTAATGCAGTAATATAAGAATCTTCTTTACCTACATATCTAATTGCATGCGTCTATGTGAGGGGCGTGTAGTTCTAACACAATTTCCTAATCAAATTTTTCTCTATATTTAATCGCAGAAAAATATTAGAAATTCTGCGATTAGATAAAACGAAGACTTCTAATCTCCAATAACGGTGAATAATACTTGGAAATTCAAATTGAGTGTACGCATCAGGCTATAGATTGCAATCCCAAAGCTAGCTTTTTTTAAATTAAAAAATGAACCAAAATTTTCAAATAGTAATAGGCTTTGTTTATACCAGGTGTGTCGGATGAACAAAGCAAAACATACCGTTAAAAAAATTCTGCTATTTTACAAAAAAAATAAAAATGCCTGTTACGGTACAGTGCATCTTATGTAATAATCACGTAATTGCACGTGCAATCGCAGAATTAAAAAAAAAAAAAAAATCTTTATCTCACATATTTAAGCATATTATTCCTTGGAGATATCTATGCTTGGATAGAAAAATGTACCAACACTTTCAACGTGAATAATCTGAAATGTAAAGCGAACAGCCATCTTGGAATAGCGTGAAAATAGTGATTGTAGGTCTTTTAACTTTAGTGGGTGTACAACAGTGTTGGGCACGCTCGCGAAAAAAACGAACAGTTCAAACTCAAGTTCAATTTCTCAAAAATGAGCCAAGTTCACGTTCAAACTCAAAATTTTTCAAATGAACTCGCTCAACTCAAACTCAATTATAAAAATAAACGAAGTTCACTAAAAACTCGTTTTTTTTTTTTTTTTTTTTTTAAATGAATTTGAATTTTATCGTCCAAATTTACAAAATTTTGTGAAGTAAACTTTTGATTATTCGATGCAAGGGTCTTCATGGGCCCGGCCCAATTTTCCTTCCCGACACTCGGTCCGAGTTTGGTTTGGGGATTACTTTTCTAGAGGTTCGGACCCAGGTGGGCCTAGACTAGATTTATTTTCCGGCCCACGTCGGGGCTGGACTGCGTTCTTCTTGAGGTCTGAACAGGCAGAAATTTTCAGCCCCAGCCCATATAAAAATCATTTGACCGGCACGGCTCAGGTTTGTCCAGTAAAAATATCCGTAAAATTTGGCCCGACCCAATTTTTTTTTTCAAAAAATGCACGGATTTTTAAATTGCTATTATTCCTGAATTAATACATATATATAGATGGCAGCTCTAATCAATTTATTTCCTACTATCATTGTTTTTCAAAGCAATGTTTGTATAAATATAGCAGTCATTTTGAGTTAATGATGACTGGCTGCTCGTCAAGTACTTATAATCTTGTTCAATCTACAGTAACATTAGTCTTTTTTAGTGAGTCTTACACATTATTTCATGATCTAATTTCTTTTTAAGTTGTATAATTGTTTATCTATCTTATTTCTATTTAAGTTGCATATTTATTTATTTATTTATTTTGTTATTTGAACTATCACGGTCTATTTCTACCTACTGTCTACTATCACTACTTCACTGTCTACTATCTATATAAGTTGATGTGTTTTTTCTTAAAAAATTTAACTTTTTATGAAATAATTGTATTTAAAGCGAAAGAAAAATAAAGTTCAAATCTAACGAACGTGGAAGACATATTTTCAATCGTTCAATGGTACTAAAAATTTATTTTTATTATTTTGTTTTTTATACTTTTTCATTTATACAAAAAGGTGATTGTGAATTAGAATTATATCATTAGTTTTCATTAATTATTTTACACATACAAATAAATATAGACATTGTCTCGGAAGGAATATATATGCCAGCTGTATCTTGAAATTAAATTAAATTTCATTCGTCTCTAATTTGTTAAACTAAGGGTAAACTTTATTCATCCTAAGTAACTTAAAATAATTAAACACACAGAGAAAGAATAGCAAATAAAATTTCTAAGGATATCTCTGTTTCTCTTACCCTTAATCCCCGGAAAAGACAATTTTTGTTTTATTTTATTTATTTATTTTTACAATCATGCGTTTCAAATTTATGATATATGTTTAAGACGAATTAAAAAAATGAGCTGTTTAATTTTCCGATTTTGAACTATAGCGGTAGAAACTTATTTTTCAGTATTCAATATTTCTTAAATGTTAAGATCTTTGAAATGCTCTAGTGTGTTTATATGTTTAAAACAAAACTGTCTTGTACGATGAGTTCTAAAATCATTCCTAGTTCAGTTTATTTCCTGTTCTACGTTTTAAAAATTAGCCTGGACTGCGGATTACAGCAGCAAATACATTTATTCCAAAAATCATGTTCCTTCTCCACTGAATTTTGTTTGTACGGGCGCTGATAAAAATTAAATGTCTGACATAATAGACCGGGAGGCGGCAGCACAGACAATCACCTCATCGAGTTCACAGTTGAAATTCCAGAATTAGTTAAAACTCGAATCGCATATTAAAACGCAATCGGTCTGCCAAGTCATATCTTGGTGGAAAACACGTGAAAACCCGATTTTAGAGGTTGACTCGTAGGTTTACCATTGTGTATTCCTGTACTCAAAAGTATGAAAACATGGAGAACTGGGTGCAGGAAAACACAATGGTAAACCTACGAGTCAAACGCTAAAGTCGGGTTTTCACGTGTTTTCCACCAAGATATGACTTGGCAGACCGATTGCATTTTAATATGCGAATCGAGTTTTAACTAATTCTGGAATTTCAGCCGTGAACTCGATGAGGTGATTATCTGTGCTGCCGCCTCCCGGTCTATAAAAAAAGCCCTTTTCTTTTTGCATATGAATCGATAACATTTGCACGTGTAACTTCTTAATAATCAAATAGAGATTTTCATTTGCCTATAAAGTTGACGTATCTTTAATTCTTACAAGTTATTGCCCCTGACGACGGCCCTTCACAGGCTGCCGAGTCTCAAAAACAGACTTTAAACGCCTAATTTGACATCATTTTCTCAAAGATACTTTGCATTTATAGAAAAATGAAAAACTTTTCAATTTACTGCTGTTTGAATGAGGATTGTACAATTTTTTTGAATGTATAAATTAAAATGAATTAAAAATATATTGAAAATTTATTTATTACTTTAGGAGTAAAATTCTTTTTGAAAACAATAATCTACTTATAAATTATAAATTTTTTTATTTCTCATTGAAGAAAAAATTGTCAAAACTGACAGTTTGTGAAAGCCCCGTGGCTAGGCTGCATGCTGCATCTCCTCTTGCCCTCAAATAAATCCGGATCTGTGTATCATTTCTTTAAAGCCAGACTTTCTTTTCTTTTCTTTTCTTTTTTTTTTTTCCCTTAAACAGTTTGTATGGTTTGTATGGTAACAAATACATAATAATTATTAAGGTGCTACTTGGTGCAGCATAATATAAATTTAAAAACAACGTTAAAGACGCCTGTTACATAATATACCTAATAAATATTTAGATGAACATATATATTTTATATCAGTCTTTTTATACTCTAAAAGTACACAATATTGATTGTAATCAGTAGAATTTTTTGCAATAGACTTAAAATATCAATATAATTTATTATATTGTTAAAATATCACCTTTAAAAACCCCAAACTTTTAAGCCCCCTTCCCCCCTTAAAAATAGAATAAAACTGTAACCACCATTTTAATTAATTAAACAATGTCATTGATAAAGATTCGGAACTCACTAGTATTGTTGGAAATAATAATAATAATAATAATAATAATATTTTTTTTTTAACAAATATATAATAGTTTTAATTGATGTTTGTTTAGAATCGCAATTCATCCTAGTCCCTCTTATACTCAGAGAAGATTTCCATGCTTAATAAATTTCAGCTGCTTTGAAAAATAAAAAATTTTAAATCTCTTAAATTTATTGTGAAATACTGGAGATTGTACTCATTAAATGAAGTTTGATATTTTTTTTTGGAGGAAACTATTTAAAGTATCGTATGCTAGGAAGCAATACATATCTTTATAATTATTAAATGTGCATCATATCTCATATCCTATACAAAATACAAAATTAGAAATCCATTTAATAATACTTTATGTTTTATCAATATATGCATTCATGTCAAATATACAACTGTACTATAGAGTATATTTTAAGTATGTATTTCTCTGAGACACTACATGTTATTTCTATTTCAATATACTGGTTTCAGATTTTGTTAATTTATATTAGCTAAAATTTATCTAATAATAAATTTAATTGTAGAAATCGTAACTGTTTTTATTTAAATGAATGATGTATTCCAATAAAATAAACTATTACTTTATATGAGTTTCTTTAGAGTAGCTATTTCTATTTTAATGAATGGTGTTCTAATATCAAAAATATTTTTTACGAGATATTTTTTTATGTTTTGTGTGTAATATTTTAAAATGTCATTTTTGTTTCCTCCTAGATTATCAAAAATATTAATTTTTTTAAATGAATTTCAGTGAAATATATTAAAAATAACTTGTAATCATTAACTTCTTCAATGCATTTATATGAAGACACTGACATTCATCGCGTACAGGGCCAGTGAGAGGGGGGGGCATGGTCCCGGGAACAAGAACGGGCCCACACCGTACCGAAGAAATTACATAATATTCTATATCTGAACTTGCACACATTTTTTTTCTTTTACAATCTAACTGAAAAATATTTCCTGGAAGTTTTGTAAAGAGGTTTTGCAAAGACATAGAACTCTTATCTCTTGTCTTGTTCTGGGGCGACGGCGAGTACTAAAGTTAAAGCTATCACTTCGTTGATCAAAAACAGCTGTTCTTACAAACTGCCGGCACTTCCTGTTTTCCTAAGAAATTGAGAAAAGGACTCTTTTTGACCACAGACCATCATGCGTATGCCTTGAGGCAAAAGAGCCTCTCTGGACGGCTCTCTTGATGGTAATGACTTGACTGGTTCATCAGTCATGCCTGTCGTAAAAGGTATCGTCAAAAGGGGCACCTATACCTATGTGTCATTAGGCATTCTCATTTTATCTGACACTGGCTACAAGACCGACGCAATCAGCGGGAAAATAGGCTGGCTGTCAGGGCAGGGAGTTGTTGCTAGGGCCCGCGCCTACAATTGGCCTACATCGCCTGTTTTGGAATGGTGTCTTTCTAAAGCAATAAAACTATTCTTTTCTACTTCACTTGCGGTTTTAAATAAAAGAACGGGAAAAACGACAGTAGATTCAACAATAGGTCAAGAGATAATATAAAATCGTACTTGAAGGAAGCCCTCCTCTCTACCAGGACATACAGAACTTTACATGTAAAGTCATTAGAGAAACCACAATAAAGGCCAGAACAATAAAAGCCGCCATTGACAGCAAGTACAGTATGAGTTAGGGGCTCCGAGTCTCTCTATACATTTCGAAATAATGTTTTCTCTGTATAAAATAATAAAACATTTTTGCTTTAGATCTGTTTTTAAATACTTCTTTTGAAAATTTCTGACAGTCAAAGGTGATGTCGGGGAATGTTTAGATTCGACGATCCCAAAAATCACCGTTAATGCAAAAAATAAATATTTAAAATATTGTAAAGGATAAAAGATTCTGCGAAATAAAAAATAATTATGCACATTAAATGTGAAAATAGTGGTATTTTTTATATATTTTATTATAATGTATTATTCTATGATATACACATTTTTTTTTTATGAGCCCAATGTTTCAGTATGCGATGGGCCCCAGTAATTGCTTTGCCAGGGCCCTGTTTGGCAGTTGCTTGCAGGAATTGTCTAACTGCTATTTTCTTTTTCTAAATTGATGATACATAATATTTATGTTAAATTTATGCTTAATAACGTATAAATTTCTGTGGGTTTTTTATTATTATTTCTTATTGCTTCTTATTTTTTTAATAAGCTGTATCTGTTATAAAGTATAGACAGAAGTGTAAGAAAGAGAAACAAAAAATAGAATTAGAGTAATTTTTCATCTTGCTGAAATTTACAAGTACATATTAAGAAAATTAACTAAAAAATAAATAAAAATAAGCATTTTTGATGTATACAAAAAAATGCCCATTATCAAATTAGAATCTAATCGATATGAAATATTACATAAGTCCTCAAGACTGGGCGTAGAAAACTAGACGCCTAAAGTATAGACACTTAGACTTATAGACACCCTTTACTCAAACTCCCTTACAAATTCGGTTTACTCAATTATTAACAATCTTTATAACCTTCGATTAATAAATGACATATTAGAAAATTATTTTGGCTAAATTATCATTATACGAATAATAGGGGCAATACACTGAAGGCGATAAGAGGTACAAATCAGACCCTAAGCTGAAAAGGTCTCGTAAAGTTCGATTTCGTATTATCTGTATGCATATATTATATAAAGAATATGCAGCGGCTCGCCCCCCCCCCCCCCCCCCCTCACCTCTGTACCTGGGTTCACATTTTCGTAGAATGCCTTTGGCTTGCGAACTATTATTATGTAAGGAGGAAAAAAGAAAGAAAATCTCTGAAATCATAAATAATATAATACATTTTATTAAACTTTTAAAAAGTCTAATTCACTTAACTTCATTACACATGAAATTCACTATGCATACAATTTAAGTTTATATTCAAAATCTGTCGTCACCCTTTAAAATTTCTGAACTGTAGCCCTATACCTACTATGTAAAATGAAAATTGCAATATTTTCATTTGGAAAAGAAGACCAAAGAGAATATGACCAGCGGCTCGGGTCGGACTGGCGTTATATATTTTCGTTGCTAGTCTGGTTTGGGTTAAGTTCATTTCTACTTTTATACAGCAGGTTGGGTTGACTATCCTTTTTCGGGTTCGGATTAGATTTTGACTCTTGTGATTCGGGTTCGTGTTGACCAGATTTTTCAAAAGAATATCCAAAATATTTTTTCATAATAAAAATCTATATACAGTAAGATCTTCATAATGGATACTCCGGAAAGTACACATCTAGTCAGCGAACACTTTTGCAATTCCTAATACTTATATATTTATATTCTTATATCACTGAATATGGGCACCTCCCAATGTACACACATGCAACATGTGTATGTGTGCATAAACTATCACAAGTATCATACATGTGTTTTTGTGTGTATCAAATATTAAATGTTAGCAATATTTTTCATATTCCGAGAGAAGAAAAAATGTTCTTTACTGTACCGTAAAGAAAGAATAATCTATATTCACATTTTTTATAAATTTTATTTCTCATGCAGTAATTTGAATATATGCTCATTCATACTCAAAAACATATTTGTTTTCATCTGAAACATAGTTGAGCTCACACTTTTTGTGAAAATGCAAACATCCCTAATTCCAAAAGATCTAATTATGACTCGCAAGAATTATTCTAGGCTACCCAACCCCGAAAAAGAATATTACAATCATTAAAACCTGAAAACAGAAATTTATGTGCAACCTGACCCGATGCAAGACTCCATTCAATGATCTCGATGTCTGTACTATTCAGAGGTTTTACTATATTTGAATATTAAAAAATTAATTTTATGAATATCTGAATATTAAACACTTTCCTTTTTTTCTATAAAAACATAAAATTGGTACTAGAGATATAAATGTAGGTTACTTTTCACAATTGCATTAAAACAGAATTTCCTTTCCTTTAATTTCGGGTTCGGGGGTTGCGGATCGAACTTATTCTTGTTGTCGGGTTCGGGTCAGATTGCGGGTTGATTTCAAATAGAATTTTCGGGTTCGGGTTGAGCTCACGGTTTCGACCCGCGCAGGGCTTTATCTCTGTCCGGGCTCGGGTCGAGATTTTAACCTTTTTCCGGGCCGGGCCAGTCTCGGGCGAAACTTTTAGCTGTTATGCCGGGTCGGAGCGGGCCAATAATTTTTTCTCTACGTGCCAGGCTCGGGCCGAAGTTTTAACTTTTATACCGGGTCGGGCCAATATTTTTTTTGTACGGTCCAGTCCGGGTACGGGCCGAATATTTAGTTTTTATACCGTGCCAGGCCGAACATTTAATTTTTATACCGTGCTGTGCCGAATTTTTCTTTTATGGATCGGGCCTTGAATTTTCGGCTCGTGCAGACCTCTATACCTTAGACTCCATTGTACAGAGACCTCCATTCCAAAATTCTTTCTATATACTATCTTATTGCAAAATGTATTGATTTTTTAATGGATCTCTATTTGTATGTAAATATCTGAATTATTATTAATACCATTAATCCATTTATCCGGCTTGGAGACTTAAAAATCGAAAAATTCTATAGCGAAAAACCTTCTAAGACGGAATCCCATTGGAAAGAAAAAAAATCGTTATGGTTTAGTTCCTTTTTTACCACGTCTGTCGTCTCTTGCAAAGTATTATTTATTTTCAAACGGATTATTATATCCATTTTGCATCGATCAAGAAATTTTTCCGTTTAAAACAGGATTTCATCATACACAGATACTTATAATTTGTTTTACAGTACTGTATATCCTCCTTCCCCCGTTAGAAATATATACGTATTATTCTTTAAAGTAAATTTTAATTGTAGAATAATGGTAATTTTAAAATTTATGTATTTTCGGCAAAAATTGTTGATCCAAGGAGTTTGTTCCTTAAACAGATTTTTGCATGAATCAGACAGGGCGGATCAATGATTTTCATACAAGCAGGGTTGTTGTGACGACCATGCCAGAAAATTTCGGTCGGTGCAAACTTCTAGGAAAAATAAAGTACAGGACCAGAAAAAAGCCTGGTTCGGCTCGGCCCGAGCCTCCAGAGAAAGCAAGACCCGGGCACGACCCAGAAAAACTAATGATCAGAGTCGACCCGTCTCGAGTCCATGTATGCATCTAAATGGCATTTGAATGGAAAAAATGTGTTCTAAATGGCTGGAAATTTTTTAAATAAATCATGAAAAAAATTGAGTTTGAGTTGTAAATTTCGTTCAAACTCACAGATTTTTTGAGCTTTCGTTCAGTTCACGTTCGTTTATCAAAAAGTGAGTCAAGTTCAACTCACGTTCACAGAAAGTGAACTAAGTTCGCGAGTTTTCGTTCAATGAACGCGCTCATGCCCAACACTGGATACAACCCCTCATATTTTTGTTTCTTTTTGGGAACAACGGATTTCGAACTTATTCTATGGACGATAATTTTCAGAATTTTCAAGCTATGATTTTGAGACTTTCACAAAAGTTGCTCTATATACTTAGCTAATACATTATGCATATTATATTTTGATTGCATTCGCGCATGCGCAGTGAAACATTTTTTAGTAAACCTGCTCATTTTTCATCAAATTTTTATTATTTTTTAATTCCGATTGCAGAGTATTATGTACAATGTTGTTTGACATATTTTCTGAAAATAACTTTTTTTTATATTAAGAACTCTGCAAATTATAAGCAAAAAACTTGGTGAAATTTGGGTCGGTTTTTATAAAAACCTTAATTTCTCTTCTAGTATACATGCTATCTTCATAAAAATGAACACAGTATATTACAATAAACAACTTATTAATAATCTCGAGTTTGAACACTTTTTCTACATTAGGTTTTACAGGGTAATCCAAAAGATATTCGCTCGTTTTCAATTTGTTGATAGTCCCCTATGGGGTTAAAAAAATATTCACGGAAATATATAAGCTATACTATACTGTTTACACACCTGCAGTTTCAAGTTAATTCCTCATCTATTTTTCTAGATAGTTAAAAAAACGTCTAAAATCGCAAGTGACCACCTTTGGCAATATAGTGTGTATATATATATATATATATATATATATATATATATATATATATAGATAGATATTCGAGATTAGAAATTATCAGTATTTTTTTCGTGATTTAAAGATATAAAATAATACAAATTTGAGGTTTATTTAAGCGGTTTACTTATAATATTAATTATATAATAAAAATTTATTTGTTATTAAATACATATTACACGAATATAATTTTTTAATACTGTAAATCATTTATTGATTATTTTCATAATCCAGTTTTAAAAATAAATTCTCTATTTCATGTTCCAGTTTTACACGTTTGTACTTTTTAAAGAAATTTCCATATTTTTAAAATTAAAACTGAAAGCATTCGCAACCTAAAAACAGTAGGTAGACGGACGGAAGGAAATAAGTTAATGTGTTATTGCAAAATTATTATTGGGGTACCAATATGTATACATATTTATATACAACACTGTGTAGTGATGCATATGGAAAACAATGAAAATTTAATCATGCGCTTAATACACGGAGAAGGATATGGACGGACATGTCTGTCCACGTATACACTTAAATTAACTTTGTACTTAAAGAGAGAGTTTAAAGTCCAATCACTTTAAATTAAACATATTTTCATTTAACACACTTTTATTTATTTGAATGCAGCATCATAGATTTTCTAAATCTTTATTTTCAGTTTAAATAAATAGTCTTATAGGTGTTGTGGGCCTGGCTTGGGTTTGAAATTCAGTTCCAAACCAAAGAAATCATGCAGTATAGGGTTAATTAGGAAGTTGTCAGTGGTATCAAAAAAGTCCAAAAGTGGAGCAGTTAAAGAAAGTTGCACAGTCGGACAAACAAATTAGTTGTGAATAATGAAAAAATTGTAAAACTACAAGGCAACTTAACCTTCTCACAATACCTGCAATATTAGTTCGAATTTTCTAATCAAGACGTTCAATTACAAATTTAATAAGATACCATACAATCTTCACATTAGATTTAAAGTTCACAATATGTATTGCAATGAACTCGTTAAAAGAAAATAAATCTCTTATGCTTTCATGCAAAAAAGTAAAACTACGTCATTAAAATTACAATTAGTCTTCATTGATAAATTTTATTTTTTATGAAGTAAGCCGAATATATAAAAATTGATTACATTCAAACCCATTGTTATTTTCATCTGAAATCACTCTTTAAGCCTTCTCAAAACCTGTTTCACCTGAATCCCAATAACTAAAATTCCACACAAACAGCAGCAGTGAAAAAATATTGACAGTCCTTCTTGATTTAGGACAGTACTCCTTACTTTTAATTTTTTTGATAAGTCATTCAAAATAGTTTTATTATCTGTTCTATTCCTCCAAATAAATAATCAGAAACAAAATATTAAATTTTAAACAAGAACGAAAAATCATGCGTCAAGCATAGATTATGCAACACTTTCCAACGCTTCCAAAATAATTTTACAAATCATACCGTTTAATAAGCTGAGAGATAACATCTAAGTAAACAATTTGAAAAACGCATAACATAATTAAAAACATAATTTCAGGAATTTCCAACGTATACAATTTTCGGAAAAATATCCGAATACTTTTATTCAGCCCTGTATATGATCTATAGACTTGTATATATACTACATAGGATGCTAAATTTTAGTTCAGTTAGGAAACGCGTAGCACAGTTTAAAATTCTCCTTCTGGAGTTTCTGTCAATAAACGGAAATGTGTTCGCGAACTTTTGTATTTCCCTGTATATGATCTACAGAATTTATACAAACTACGTAATGAACAAAAAGTAAGTTCAATTTAAAATCGCGTTCAGTAACTTAAAACGCACTTCCAGGAATTATTGTTAACAGACAGTAGAGAATTCTTTTTTGTGTCCCTGTCAATGAACGATGACTGCTATACACACACTATTCTGTAGTAAGCCTCTTGTAATGCACCTTAGTGATATATATAAATTTCAATGCGTTTAAAATAGTGAAACATTTAAATAAACCGCAGACGATTTTTCTCCATAGACGTAATGTAACGGTATTCTTTTGACTGTCCCTGTAAATTAACTATAAGTGCTATCCACACCCTATTCCATATTAAGCTTCTTGTAATACACCTTAGTGATATATATCAATTACAATGTGTTTGCAATTGTGTAACATCATCAAAATAAACCGCAAATGATTTTTCCCCATAGACCGTAATGTAACGGAATTCTTTTGAGTGTCCCTGTAAAAAAACTATAAGTGCTACACACTTCAGTTGAAATAGGGAACGTGCTATAGATAACGACAATAACATATAAAAATTGCAAGGCAATCCGAGCAAATTTACGGGAGTTAGAGCACGGACAGACGGCAGACGGCAGACGGCCAGACGGCAGACGGCAGACGGCCAGACGGAAGACGGCTGACGGCCAGACAAACCGAAGTCATAAACACTTTTCAACTAGGTTGGAAAGTGTTAAAAAGATCCATTAAAAAGATTTTACGTTTTTTGGAGAAGTACTTCCTTTAACATGGCAAATACATAAAAATTACGTGATTAAAAACAATTATTACATGTTTTGTAATATTCGAAACAGATTTAATTATCAATCAACTCTCTGATTTTCATATACAATATTTTATTTCACTTCTGACAAATTTTACAAAGATATAACATTCAAATTTGCCTTGCTCGAACGAGGAAATCAGAGTACTTGTAACATTTTCTGAGAAAAACAGAAAACAGATTTTAAATGGGTTGTTCTATTTCCCCTACACCCCCCCCCCCCCCCCCAATTTTTCTCATTGAAAAAACCTTTTTCAAAAGACCAAGTCTCATTTTGAAACTCTCAAAAGCTTCTAGATAGATCCCATTCATGGCAAACGTCTTTTCCATTCTCAAATTTGAATTAACGAAAGCTCGAATGACAATTAACAAATGTCGGTGGTCATTAACAAAAAGTCCATGTCTCATCATATTCGGCGAAATGGAAGGAATCACCACACCAGACTGACTATTCTTACAGTGTCCCCATCAAAGAATCATATTAAAGTTATTTTATCCCCTTCCATCGCTCACATTTATCTCTCACGAAATCTTATGCTTACCAATAAGACCAGTTAATTTAAGTTACTCATCCGATACTGGGCATGACCTGGTTTGTTAAACCACACCCAAACTCAATATTTCCATTTCCCGTCTACGGCCTTAGCAAAAAGTCCAAATTTCTTTGTTCAGGAGGAATCACATTTTCTTTCTGGGGAGATGTAGGTGGCGTTTTATCTAACATTTCCTTATTTTTGCCTTTCACCCTTGTGTTTTGTTCGATATGACGTAAATGAAATTGTGATTTTTAATTTTTTTAGTTGAAAATGGTTTATTGCTGTGTTTCATACATCACTTCAAATTCATAGAAGAAAAACCTGGATTTCTTTTTATGAAATTCCTCCAAAATTGGACTTAAGGAATAAATGGTTCAAACTTATATCAAGGGAAAATTTCTGTATTAATGACAAATCGTCTTCGTCAGTTTAGACTTTATGGCGTAGATTGTACCAATCCTAAATTCAAACGGAATCGTCAAAAATATTTATGAATGGATATATCCGAGAGTAATAAAAAACCCTTTATGGGAATGTGACTTAAACGGGCATAAAATATCTGCTTATTAATATGCGCAAAATTCTTGCCCATAATTTTTTAAAATATGACAAGGAATGTTACAAATGAAGACAATTCATCTGCATGTAAGAACTCTTTAACAAGAAATTTTTTAAAGTTTACTTAATTTAAATTTTATAAAATTTACTGTACACTGCAAAAATTATCATTGTTTAAGTATAATCAAGAAATGGAAACTGCATATACCTATAGATACATTTTTATAAATAAGTATGGTGATTAGATTTGTGATTTAGTATTTTAAAATTCTGAAAAAATATTCCGTAATTTCTGTAACCAATATTCTAAATTTTCTACAAAAACTATTCTCATAAATGGAGTACATGATGTTACAGAAAAAAAAAGAAACGTTGTTCATTCTCTAAAATAATGAAACCTGTAGAAAATATTATTTTTTTCCCCTGTATTTTATCATGAGCTCCTACAATGTTTAAATTTACTGAAAATGTTCGCAATGTACATATATATATATTTTCTAAAAAAAAAAATTAAAAATCGTGTACATATAATCCATGTTTTGAGAAAAAAATACATGAGTTGATTGCCAGATATTGTGAAATAGGTTTTCTTATTTTGTTGATATTATGAAACACATAAATATCTTTTTATTTTTATCACATACATACTTTTAAACCATGACTTCCAGAAGTACAATGGAATATTTAATTTTATATGCAATTCTGTTAATGTTCTCATTTCTATATGCTTATATAGTTCAGATCAGCACGTATAATGGTTAAATTTATCGAAAATTGTTTTTGATGTACATATATATATAAATATTTCCAATAATTAAGAATCGTGTAAAAATAATCCATGTTTTGAGAAAAAAAAATTATATGAGTTGATTGTCAGATATTGGTGAACTTGCTTATTTTCTTAACATTGTGAAACAGGTAAATATATACAGGATGTCCGAATAGTCTGGAAACAGTAGAATAACTCGAGAAATATATATCGAATTGAAAAACGGAAAATATGTGTTCAATATTTTGAAAAATCTATTTAGGGATATCAAAGATGCCCCCCCCAACACTGCCCTCTTGGGGGAAAGGGCGGTGACTTTGAAATTTTAAATGATAATACCCTCTTTTTTTATTGCAGATTAGGGAAAAAATACGTAACTTTTGTATTTAACATTTTCTTCGGAAAATCGTAGATGGCGCTGCAATCGAGTACAATACAGTGAGAATCGTTTCCTTTAAAAGTCTGGAAGCGGTCGAATAACTTGGAAAATATACATCAGACTGAAAAACGGAGAAATACATGTTCAATATTTTTAAAAAATCTATTTAGTGATATCAAAGATGCCCCCCCCCCCCTCCCAACTTTTCCACCAGGGAGGAATAGGGTGGGAGGACTTTGAAAGCTTAAATGATAATTCCCCTTCTTTTTACAGATACGGATTCTCCGGGGAAAAATACATAACTTTTGCATTGAACATTTTCTTCAGAAAATCGTAGATGCGCTGTAATCTTGTAAAATGCAGTCAGAATCGTTTCCATTGAAAAGTCTGAAAACGGTCGAATAACTCGAGAAACATACATGAAAAACGGAAAAATACGTATTCAAAAGTTCAGAAAAATATATTTAGGGATATCAATGTTGTCATTTCTCTAAAATACTGAACGCATACTTTTCCGTTTCGACCGTTTCCAGACTTTCCAATGGAAACGATTCTCACTGAATTTTACTCCATTATAGAGCGGTCTACGATTTCTGGAAGAAATGTTAAATTCAAAAGTTACGTATTTAATCCCGTAGACTCGGAATCTGCAATAAAAAAGGTGGTTATCATTTAAGATTTCCAAAATGTGTGTCTCCCCCCACCAGGGTACAGAGTTGGGGGGCTTCTTTGATATCCCTAAATAGATTTTTAAAAAATATTGAACACATATTTTCCGTTTTTTAATCTGATATATATTTATCGAGTTATTCGATCGTTTCCAGACTTTTCAGACACCCTGTATATTTTCATTATTACATATTTTTAACTATGACTCCGTCCAGAATTGGATTTTATATATTGGATTTTACAGAATATTGGATTTTGTATATTTCCCTGTTTTTCATATTTTCTAAACGTAATAGAAACTGTAATTATTATTATTTTTTCTATTTCTCTGCACACTTCATCTTCATTACCTGTAATATTTAAAAATATCGAAAATTTTCCGCAATCCACTTAATGTACCTATATTGTCAATCCAAAGTATGGCGCAAAAATAATTAATGTTCTGAAAATCTGTCCTGATTTGAATAGACTTTTATATCTTTGAAAAAGTTTCATTTAATTTTCTTACTATCGTGAAACTGTAAGTATTGTTATTTATTTTTTTTACTGTGTATTTTACGCTCAGAATTAATAATGTTTCAACTAATAAAGAATTTAAATGTTTATAAATTTATAAATTTACTTATAATGTTTCTTTCTTATTTTATAGTAGCGTGCTATTTAAAGTATTTTTAATTGCTTAAAGCATTGCATTTGTTTATTTTATATCTAAATTCTTAAATTTATATTATTTGTACTAAAGATAACGCCGCAGCAAAAGATATAATACCTTTTATAACTCATATAGTGCGAGTTTTTTGTATTTTCATGTTTAAAAGTAACCTTTACTAAGCATATTATTTACGGGGAGTATTTGCGCCATCTGCCGGCAAAAGTAGCCCTTTAACGATTCCGAAACTAAGGGGTGATTGTGAAGGCCGTTTAAGTGGAAAATCGAGTTTGGCCGTAGTTAAACGGACTCCGGATACTGCTATACACTCCCAATCAATAGGCCGACAGGGGCCAGAGAAGGTGCAATCTCCAAGCTTGGCCCGTCACATCATATCTCCTAAGTAGCATGTAGCAGACCACAAGAACGAACCCCGCTATGGAGACTAGCGAGAAGCCCCACCTGAGAATTATTCAACTGCCAGTTCGGATCGTGGAAAGCCTACAGAAGCGACTACTAGCTCCTTACTGCCAGAACAATAACTACACAAAACATATAAAAATTAGCTAATAAATAACAAGATCGAAATAAAAAAAAGAGTAAAATCAGTTTCTCAGAAAAATACCAACACACAACAGTACAAATATGTCATTTAATAAAACCCTGAAATAAAACATTTTCAAAAATATCCCTGCAATCATGTAGTTTTGGGACATAGGGCCAAATTTTAGAACACATGTAGATTTGATCGCTATTCAAGCGTCTAGCATAGGAGTGCAATTATTCAGTCAAGACCTTGTTTTCAATGAGAGGAAGAAAGGTTGCGGCTTCAGCCATCTGTCAGCAAGAAAAAAACCATACTAGATTGAAGAATTAAATATTTGTACTATACTGGTTGAATTAAATTAATGAATTAACTTATAGGGTTAAAAAAGTTGTAAATGCAAAATTTCGGTTAAAAATGTTTTTTTATATATACCTTATTATTTATTTTTTTTAATCCAAATGCAAGGGCATAATGCTTTTTCATGTAACACAATCTTATGTGATTTTTTTTTTAAATCAGAATTAAATAAATGGTACTATATTTAGATTTTTTTTTAAAATAATTTCTCTATTAAATTATTAAAAACTTATGAATGGCTATGAGAATTGTTTTGAATAAATTGTACTTAAAAAAAATTATAATTTACTTATTTTTCAGATTTACTACTTTATTATGCCATATAGTAAATTGAAATTTTTAAGGGTAATCACAAGAAGAACATATTATAACTATTGTTAATATGACGAGTTTTTTAAATTCAATATTTTTGCATCTTCTTAAAGTTTGAATGAAGAACCCTCAAGGATCTTATTTTTCATGTAATAAGATTTTCAATTCATACTTAATGAAAAAAAAGGGAGAAAAAAAATTAATAATTTTAACTATCAGTCACCTTCCAATAATTTTAGATAAATCTTACTTGAAAATGTAAATGATTTTCAAACAAAAAGCATTTATTCAAAACTATTCTCATGACTGTTCACAAGTTTTTAATATTTTAATAGTGAAAATAAATGATATTTTATGTAAAAAACTGCACCCTTAAATTAATTCTGATAAATAATCAACCAAAAGTGTGTTACACAAATATATATATATATATATATATATATATATATATATATATATATATCCTTTAATTTAGATTTAAAAAAATAATAACAATATACATTTTTTGTAAATTAATTTAAAAAAAAATTATCTAAATTTCGTATTTTCATTTATTTTTTTAAAACCCTTTAAATGAATTCAATCAGTATAGAACAAGAAATTTAATTCTCACATAATACGGTTTCATTCCATGGTGATATCTGGTAGAAACAAAGCCTCCCGGAACAAGTCCTTGGCACTGGCATCTCGATATATTTTTGCCCCCTACGGAAATTTTTCGCTATGCCTCTTGGCTCTAGAGTTGGCGCTAGTTAGTTGAGATTGGCGCATTTAAAAGACGAAACAACGGACACAGAGAAAGAGCGCTTTGCAAAACTTTGTTTTGGTCGGATGATTCAGCGAAAATTTCACGAAAAAAGAAACTTATATCGGCACATAAGAAAATTTGATCCGAATGAAAACATCGACCTCCAGAAAGGAAAATGTTGAATATGTAGGATTCAATGTTCTTTAGATAGATATTTCTGCATCTTTATTACAGATCTGCATAGTCATATTCAAGCAGATCATCCAGACGAAAAATTAGCTTTTGAAAAGGCTCCTTACCCCTCCCCCCCCAAAAAAAATAAATAAATAAATAAATAAATAAATAAATAAAATAAATAAATAAATAAATAAAATAAAATAAAATAAAATAGATAAATAAATAAATAAATAAAATGCCGGTTTTAATCTTTAAATTGTCATAGACACATGAATTTTGTAGACAGGTACATATCCTGAATAATAATCATGCTTAAGTACTCCTTTATTAAAAACTTCAAGAGGTGATGGTCTAACCCCCCCCCCCCCCTTCCTCTGACAAAAAAATAACATTTTTGATTATGTGCCTTCAAATAGTCATAGACGTGTGAAATTTTGTATGCAGGTAAATCCTTAATACTACACAAGCTATGGCAATTTGAAGGCTGATAAACAAGTGTTACTTTTTTGTCAGCGAGTGGGAGGCGACCGTCTTTAAACCCCTTGAAATTTCCAAAATCAGAGTATTTAAGCATCATCACTATTCAGGTTCTACATGTGTCCAAAATTTCTAGTTTATGACTTTTTTTTGTTGTTGTTAAAGGGGGTGAAGGGGTTCCCTTGGACCCCAGTTGTTGAAATTTCCAAAATCAGTGTATTTAAGCACCATCAGTAGTCAGGTTCTACCTGTGTCCAAAATTTCTAGCGTTTATGACTATTTGCAGACTCAAACAAAAATATTATATTTTTTTGTCGTAGGGGATAGGGAATACATCTTGAAATTCATCTCTTGAATTTTTCAATGAATTAGACCTAAGTATGATTAATATTCAGTATATACCTGCATACAAAATTCATGCGTGTATGATAATTTGAAAGCATATAAAATCTAATGTCTATGACTGCTTGACGACTCAAAATAAATATTTTTTGACGGGGGTAGAGGGGAGGACATCTTCTGATGAATCTTTCAAGAAAGGAATACTTAAGCATGATTACTATTTAGCTCTTTTGCCTCTGGAATTCGGTTCAAAACGCCGATTTTGACAGTATTACTTGAAGAATCTTCTGCCTTTACAAAAGAAAAAAAAATCGAAAACGTACTTCGATTACAAAGTTTCTGATTACAAACACCTGCCAATTTCCTGACTTTCCGAACAAAAATGAATTAAAAATGTGTCAGAAAGTAGCTTCTTTGAGTATGAGATCAGCACAGCCTTAATAAAATGGGCATTTTTTTTTTGGGGGGGGGGGGCGCAATCAGGGGCCAATCATAAATTTTGAGGATTGTTTACTATACTCCTATAGAAGAAATAAGTGACTGAATTGATATTATTTACTGAAATACGAAAGAAATTCGGCAAACCGTTTTAGATATGCTAAGATTTCTTATTCTTCACCAAACTAGCAATACGTAGCCAAATTTAGATTCGATTGCATACCAGGCATATTTCATCGTAGGGAGCGGAGCCAAAGAATAATTACTCCGTATCTATGTTCTTTGGCGGAGCTATACGGAGACGCAGACGCTAAGAAATATTGCACGCTTTCCCTAAATGGTTGCGTTGACTTGAATGGTGAAACTTTGAATGGTCTAAAAATGATGATCTAAAGACCCGATTTCAAATACAAAGTTTCAGAATAAGAACACCTGCCAATTTCATGACTTTCCGGACAAAAATGAATAAAAAAATGTGTCAGAAAGTAGCTCCTTTGAATTTGAGAACAGCACAGCCTTAATAAAATTGGCATTTGGGGGGGGGGGAGGGGGGGGGGCAATCAGGGGCCCAATCATAAATTTTGAGGATTGTTTAATATACGGCTATAAAAGAAATAAGTGACAGAATTGATATTATTTACTGAAATACGAAAGAAATTCGGCAAACCGTTTTAGTTATGCTAAGATTTCTTATTCTTCACCAAACTAGCAATACGTAGCCAAATTTAGCTTCAATTGCACACTAGGCAGATATCTTCGTAGGGGGCGGAGCTATAGCGAGACGTTCAGAAATATTGCACGCTTCCCCTAGATGGTTTTATTGCATTTGTTATTTGTATCACGAGTATAATTCACTCTATAATTGAACGAGGAGAATTTAATACCTCATGGCCGCTCAATCGTTATTTGAATGTTGCAGTACGATTATAGTGTATTGTTTAAGATGCATGTATAATCTTTTAATATATGATTATTGATATTTACCGGTGGGAGGTTAATATTTTTATTTTGATTCTGGTGAACCTTCATATTTAATTCCGCTTGTCATATAGCAAGATTAGTTTTTTTTTTTTTTTTTTTTTTTTTTCAGAAGATAACCCGCAGTTATATTAGGAAATTTTTTTTTCCCAAGTATTTACAAAAGATCTAATAAAATTTCACTTTTTAAATCTTTTGTGAATGTTTGAACAAAAAGGTTATTAGAAGGAGATAAATTTCTGAAGGCACTGGAAAATAATTGCTACAGAGAATATGACCTGGTTCTTCGAACAGAGGTTCGAAAGGAGGTTCACAAGAAGTCACCAGTGATGACGTAGTTTCGCTCACGCTGGCTGAAAGAAACCGTAAAAAATAAAAGAGTTGATGGGTTGATTATTGACGGCCAATTATCTACACTAGGGATATAGGCCCGGGGGGAGTGCCCTTCGTGGGGGTCTTTCTAAGGGAACCTAATCCGTATTTACGCATGGATAAATCCACGGCTCGAAGAAAACCACGAAAACTCCGAACGATTAGGCCGACGGGCGCGATTGGGATCGAACCCAGCACCTCCCGTCTACCAGCTTCGAGAGCACAACCTCTCAGCCACTGGTGGGGCAAAAAAAAAAAAAAATAAATAAAAAATAAAAAAATAAAAGAGATTTACACGTATTAAGTTTTTTTCCCCCTTTAAAAATATTATTAAAATGACTTTTAAGTAAAATATTTATATTTATCATCATTTCGTAATTTAGGTTATTATGATGCTATTAACTTACATGATCAATATTACAGTTGAATGATTTAAAAGAAAACATTATTTAAATTGAGGAAAACGTTATTTTTAAAAACGCAATAACACTTTTCATATTTCATACATTTAAAAATGAGAAAAACATTTAAATGCATTTCATACATTTTTCCTCTCTATTAAGTTATTGCTTAGTAAATAAGAAAGGATTTTTTTAAATTTTTATACCAATAGCATGAAATATTCAGTTAAGTAAAATATGCAAGTATTTTATAACAAAAATTCCGATGGGTATAGCCGATAAGCACGCCTTTCAATCAATTTTCCTGATTTTTCCCCCCAGACTTATCTGGATATCTGACAGTAAATGTTTCCTATTATCATCTTATAAATATTAATATTTTATTAGATAAAAATAATTTGAAAAAAAGAAACAATTTTCTCAAAAACTACAGCACCGAATTTTATGCCATTAACACAGGAATTAGATACACTAAAGATGCGTAACTGGGATTATTTTTATAATTTTATATTAATAAAAACTAAATGAAAAAAACGATACAAGTGGGGTTTTTTTTAATAAAAATCCTGTCTTATATTTATACGGAAATTACCCTTTTCTTTATTTTTATTTATTTATTTATTTATTTATTTATTTATTATTATTGTTGTCAAAAATTTTTCTTGTTTGCCCGTATAATAAATATGAATTTCAGAATTGTGTGATGAGTATAACATATAAATCTTTACAAATATGTGTACAAATATGTATAAAAATCATATGAATGCGATATTTTAGGCGTGGTTACTCAAATTCGACTTTCGGAGAAGTTTTCTGATAAAATGGACTGACAATGTGTAAACTGCTATTTTTGATTTAAATAAACATATAGGGTGTAATTATCAAAGCTTTCGATACCGCTTTGATATCGGAAATTAGCATTTGTGTCGGATACTACAATAAGTAATAATATTTTTGCCAAGGAAAACAACTACATGCTTCGATGTAACTGATGTTGAATTAAATAGCTGGTTGGGAGAAAATTGTTCCTTTATTAAATTAACGTCACTGCATTTACCAAATTTCCCCCTAAATCACCGTTTCTTTTTAGTCGCGAAATGTGTATAATTAAGTAAAGCAAATATTTCGATTTCGATTTTCTGGTATGAATTCGGAATATCTGAATAAAAAAATCCTCTAAATTGGCAACGCGGATGATAGCATATATGCTACCACGAGCAGGGAAGACCGAGCCATGCTCGGTCAAAATTAAATTTGAGTTCAAATATCATGACCCATGACCAAAATGAACCACTAATTGAATTTTCTCGAACATGTGACCTAGCCCAACAGTCTTCTCGTGCCCGAAAACCATAGGATGCAAAATTTAGTGTATATAGTCTGAGCTGCTTTTTAGATAAATTAGCTTGACCCACAATGACCCAGAAATGACCCACTAATCGAATTTTCTCGGACATGTGACCTAGCCCAATGATTTTCTCGTGCCCGAAACTCGTAGGATACAAAATTTAATCAAAATTGTTAGAGCCGTTTTTTAGATAAAATTAATTTGACCCGCGTTGACCCAAAAATGACCCACTAACCGAAAGTTCTTGAACATGTGACCCAGCCCAATAGTCTTCTCGTGCCCGAAAATGATCGAATACAAAATTTCGTCAAAATCGTTTGAACTGTTTTTTAGATACAATTAGCTTGACCATGACCCAAAATGACCCACTAATCGAATTTTCTCGAACATGTGACCTAGCCCAATGGTTTTCTGGTGCCCCAAAACGGTAGGATACAAAATTTCATCAAAATCGTTATAGCCGTTTTTAAGATAAAATTTGCATATATATATATATATATATATATATATATATATATATAACCACACACAAGATTTGCTCGTCTTAGAATATATGATGAGCAATACAGGGTTAAACGTGTGTCGGTTTGTTTAGCCCTTACGTGCAAAATATGACCGTAGCGCTATTTTGGGATGACTTTAGTTCTAATTTATTTTTTATTTTTATAATACAGTTGAGAGAAGTTTGTGATCACCTGTAAAAAGACACTGTAGTAGGCAAATCGATTTATGCAGAAATATTATAATACGATTGTTTTTATACGAAGCTGAAGTTAATCTAATTTCATATTTTTATTTCTAGAACGGCTTTTTGTTTGCATGATTCGTACGGTCCTTGAAATTAAATATCACTATTTCTTAATAGTAATCTTATTTAATGACAGAAATTCAGCGATTAAGTAATTCAAGGATTAACTATTTGGAAACAGTAGTATTTAAATTCAAAGACCGTATGGACTCTAGTTTCAAATTTCGTTATAAGCAATATTTAGTTGTTTTTTTTTTCGTATTCTGTATAGACGAGATACAACAGCAAAGAAACAATATTATAAATCACATGTAATTTAAAGTAGTTTGATCAATTAAACACCTTAGTTTCCTTTTTTCCGGATTCCTTTATCCAGTTTTCACTGCACGTATTTGGGGGGGGGGGAGGCAGTTCTATGAAAAACGTATTTTCTTTTTGCCTATTTTTAGCGAGTCTTATTAACCTGCGAGACGTTGAGGTTTGATACTGCATTATTTTATATCTTAATTTTAATAATATTCCTTTATTTAATATTAAGGTTATCTGTGTGACCTTGTCGATACAACAAAAACAAGCTTGCATTCAATTTTATTTCGATTAAAAAGACAAATAATAAAACTGATTTAAAATTATTTATTATATTTAAAATTATTTATTTAAAATATATTATAATAAATCATGAGAATTATGAATCAACAAGAAATCGAAACTGCATATCTCTGTCGATAACATTGTTTGCTGATAAAATTACATTTTTATTTAACCAGCAAATAATTTCAAATAAGATAAGAATATGTCCGATAAGGATACCAGTATCTTTAAACTTGCAGTAGACATTTATCACACGCTAAAGGCAGAATATTTACAATAAATTTAAAATGAAATAAATTAATGTATACGAAAGCCTACTTTTGGAGAATGCTTTATCAGTATTTTTGTATAGATAAAAATGTTGAGACCATTTTAAACAAATTATAATTTTTTAAAAACAGCAATTTTATTAATCCTTGCCTATTCACATTTACAATTACTTTGCAATACTCTGTGCATAGTGTCTTATTACCCTTTAACACAACTCATATCAATTTTAACCAAAATTAAACATATTCTTGTAAACAATATACACTATAGTCCTATACTTTGTACTTGCCGTAAATACGGATTAGGATCCCTTAGAAAAACCCCCATGGAGGGCACTCCTCCCTAGGGCCTATATCTCTCGAGTAGATAATCGGTCGTCATAAATCAACCAACCAACCAACCTATACTTTGTTCAATTTAATTTAAAAAAAAACAGTCATGTGTGAAAACAAAATCACAATATTATCCATGAATGTTATTAGCTTTTTTGTTGAATACAGCTAAAATTACCATACCAATACGTGTTTATTTTATTCTCATCAGTTTAAAATATGAGACAAAAGTCACAAGTCTCAGATTTTTTTACTCCGTCTTCACATCAGGAAAGTATTATGATTTCGAGGACACTTGGCCACCTTAAGTGTAGTATGTAAAATTAGATAGACTGCTAAAAAATGTTACTGTATTTCAACACTTTTATTTTATGAATTAAAATGAATCTGATAATGATACTTATTTGAAGGGCTCGGGGTGCTATCTAGGGTCCCGTGGCATGCATAATTCTGGGGGGGGGGATGGGGGGTTATTCACCGATAAAAATTATTAGTGAATTATGATGAAGTGACTAGTACGTCATATCAAGTGAATATGAAGTGAAATGAAGCTAAATATGAAGTGAAATGAAGCTCAATGAAATGAAGTGATGATATGAAATGATACGAAATGAAGAGAATATGAAGCTGAAGTGAATAGTACGTCATATCTATTGTATGTATAAATAAATTTCGAACCAGGTGCTATTCAGATCAATATACAAGGTATCACAAGAAAGATGGACACAACTTCAAGAGATGATAGAATACACTACTTTTTTCGTATAGGAATATATGGGCTCATGTGAGACTTTGAAGTGTAAATACAGGTCTTTCACTCACTCTTGGCTATTTGCTAAAATGGAAGTCTGGCTCTGACCAATCGTGTTTCTTAAAATTCGACAATTAGAAGCAAGCGAATGTAAGCCCTTATCTGGCAGTTTAGATGTTAAAGAAATATCAGCCGATCTACTGAGAATCTTGATGCAGGGTTTGTGCTGAACTCGGCTACGCATTTACCGTGGTTTTCTGGTGAAAATAACAAGTCTTCTGTATTACATAAGTGACGGCAATGCGCATGTAATGTAATGCTCAACAAAGAAGATTAAAACTCAAACTATATTTTTCTTTTTAATTCTGCACAAAATTATCTGAAAAAATAAGGAAATTACAGAAACAAACAAAAAGAAATCAGTCACAGAATTTACTTTCAATGTTGTTTCTGGATGTAAAGGAGCATTACCTCGTTAGCCAGGCTGCAATGTGTTTTGCAAAAATTTGACCAATTTTTGTCGCTTTGTGGAATGTTTTCCCAAACAATATATGAAATAATATTTTTTCGAAAGTTCTCATCGCTGTGCTGATCAGCCAAAACCAATACCTCACAAGCATTGCTTTCAGTCAAGTTCTTGGCCAAGAATTCCGAACAAGCCCATTTCAATTCTTTCACGTCATACTTGTCACTAATTTCGTAAAATTGCATCGCTGAATCCATGCTCAGTTCTGGAAGCGTTCCCGAATACATGTAATTCAAGAAGTTCCAAAAAATTGAAGCTTTGCAGTCTTCTACTTTAACCAGTCCAGTTTTACCCTCAACCATGTTACTCTTGAGCATGGCTGAAAAAACTGTAGACCGCGTCCCCAGGACGATTCCGTGAGCATTAAACTTTTTGCCATCACACGTGACTTCAACGTCACAGATCGAACATTCATCCAACAGTTTAACAAAATCTCTGGAAAGAGCTTCAAGATGAACATTTGCTTTTAAACCACCAGAAGATTCCTCGTTGATGTTTTCAGACGAAAGGTTGTTAGTCGGGCTTTCTTAGGTAATCGCGTGATTGCATAAGGCTCGCTTTTTTCTAAGTAAATATTGGTATTTTTACAATCTAAATTTAGAGAAGTTCCCCAACCTGTAGGAACTCTGTTTAAAATAATTCGAAAAGTAAGTTTCCTTGTTAAAACAGTGGGTTATTCGGAAAGTTCTTTCCGTTTGGGAAAGTTCATTCGTACCGGAAAATTCTATCATTTAATTATTAGACATTAATTCAGATATCTAATGTATAATAATTCACGGACAGAATTTTCCGGTACCAGTTGGTTTTCCCAAGCGAAAGGAACTTTCCGAAAAATCCAATAAAAAATGAAGAAAAGGATATGTAACACTAGATAGATGTTAGAACATGTTTTTGAATTTAAATGATTGAAAAAAATGGGAGAATTTGACGTATAAAAAACATATTTCCATTTAACACTTAAATATTACATGATATGGAACTATGTTAGGGCCTGCAACATTTAACGATAATTTATTGCAATTTATAAGCCATAAAAAAAAACACTTCCTCGAAATATATATGCTATTGTACACATAAAACATTAACAGATATCCACATTAGGTTATTTATGACTAAATTTTACATGTTCAAATTCTGTGTAAAACATTTCGTATAAAATATTAGTTGTTTAATTAAACTTAAAAAAATAATTAATAACGATACACATTAAATGAAATACTATCATATCAGAAAAATTAATATAAAATTTGTTTGCCAAAAACTTATATTCAGGGACGAAATTCTATACTAAGCGTCCATGGATCTAGTGCCGTTTGCCACCCGCTTTTCCTCTAATTGTTCCTTTCAAGACTTACAGAGGCAATAGAATGTTAATCAAGAATCATAGCATATAAAAATTCCGAGGAAGTGTGTGTGGGGGGGGGGGGAGGGGGGATCCGAGGTCGGGAACACAAAATCCGTTACACGTTTGTATATCGATAGAGTATAGTTAGTATATAAATATATGGAAGCCACAAATATCAATACCCAGGGGGACTTGAGAAAATAGTCCTCAGAGTTTACATTACTGTTTGTAATCTGATAAATTACTTCCTTTCGCAGCGTACTGGATGTCAGATCTGTTTTTTTTTTTTTTAGTTCGAATCTCAGTCAGACTTTTAGCAGCGAAAATATTTATCAATTATTTTTACAAAATATATAAATAAAATATATGTTTTTCCGGGTACAACTACAGTTTTAACTATGAAATTTTGCATGTTTAATTTTTTTTAAGTAGTCATTTTGTTTTTTATACACCTCATTTTTTTTGCTGCTGTTTAAAATTATTTATATTTATTTAAATGAATAATCTCTTATTTTTCACAGAAAAGCAAAGTAAAATACGTAATATAAATCTATAATATATTGTTAAAATTTTGTTTCATTATCCGAGTATTTAAAAAATGTCGTGAATTTTTAAAAATATACTTTTAGATTTTTAAATATGATTTTTTTTTAAATCTCGGATTCTTGAATTTGTAATTAGAATAATTATCTTCGTAATAACTATTTTTAGCATTTCAATTTTTTATGTTTGATATTTTTTTCCGGACATAAAAATATAGTTGAAATTACGAAATTTCGCAAGGTTTATATATTTAATGAAAAGAAAAGACAAAATAAAGAAAGAAACAAAAAACTAAAAATTTTGGCAATTGGTACTTCTAGAGGCCACAAAATTTTGTTTTTGTTTTTTAAATTTATTTACATAAATAAATTGTTATTTTTCACAGTGAAATAAATTAAAATACGTTACATAAAATTAACACACACTACTTTAATTATTTTTTAAATCGTAATTTTTCTATTTTCTTATTAATATTTAAAAATATATAATTTTTCGAAACCAACTTTAAATTTTGAAATATTGATATTTGAAATTTCGGATTCTTGTGTTTCTAAGTAAAATAACTGTCTATGTACTTAAAAATAAGTTTTGAAAGATTTTGAATTGCTAAAAATAGTTATTACGTAGGAAGTTATTCTATGTATAAAACCATTAATCTGAGATAAAAAAAAAATCACACTAAAAAATTAATTCTTTTAAGCATTTTCTTTTTTCAATTGTAGAACGGAAATAATCTAAAAATTCAGGAATTTTTTTTAATATTTGGATAATGAAACAAAATTAAAATAATAGTATTTATAGATTTATATCAAGTATTTTAATTTATTTATCTGTGAAAATTACGATATTATTCATTTAAAAAATTGCAAATAATTTTAAATAGCAGCAAAAATTTCTGGTCTATAAAAATACACCTTGCCTACTTTTTTAAAATTTTACTTTTTATTAAATATTAAAACATGCAAAATTACTTTCGCTGCGTAAAGTAAGCGTCTGACTGGGATTCGAACTCAAAGAAAGCCATCAGAAATACAGCGCTTTTAAAACTTTGAACAGCAAACAGAAACATAAAAAATAACCTCTAAGAAAAGGCATTTTAATGCGAATGTTAATAGATCATGTAGTTTTAAAATATTTGAAATTTAATTCTTTTTTTTAAATTATAGATAAATCTATGACTTTCTTTTGAATCTTACGAGCATAAAATATCCGGCAATCACTAATATATAGAGTACTATTATATCAAAAACAATTTTATCACCGTCTTAAGATAATAGAAAATCGTAAAATTTCAGAGTAAATCGTAAAAAATTGTTGTTAATTCATAAAAATAATGCATGCCACACAAAACGAAATGTATAACATTATTATAAAAGCCCTTGTTAGAAAAATAATAAAAATAATATCCCATGCCACTCATAAAGAACTAGATAACATATCATTGTTCGGTAAAAACTCTAATTTAACAATTAAGTGGGTCTTTTCTTTTTTTTAATCAATTTGGTCCAAAAAATTTAACTTACTTTATTACAGTAGTATATGCAGTTTAGTTTTAAAAGATGTAAACTCCAGTTTCATGAGTACAGTAACTTCAATGCTTTTAACTGTGAAATGTGCGAAAATACGAATTATGCTTCAATTGACTATTTGCTTTTGCAGCATTAAAAATTAATTAAGCTCTACAATATGGGCAAAACAGTGACAGATCAAGCAAATTCTTCAGTCACGTAAGATGCACGGGCAAATCAAGCAAATGGCAGAAGCAGCATACGGGCTAATCGATAATAAGTTTATACAGGGTGTCCCAAAAAATGTATACATACACTGCATAACTTTCTGATCAGGGTTTAAATAATTGGAAATAATGAGTGGACCAACATTAACTTTAAATATATATATATTTCAAAATACTATTGGCAGTATGAAAATGTAGCAAAAGTACAAAGACAATATTGCAGGGGTTTCAGGCAGATCTATCTACGCTACTTACAATTCATCGGGTAAAAGATAAGTTTGGAAAGAAGGGATATTCATTGACAACGTTCCGGAACCGCAATTGAGCAAGAATGCGCCACAACACCCAATTAAACGTTTGTTGAAGTGAAGTTTGTGAATCAATAGTCCACCGTTATCAGCAGTATGGAGACCAGAACGGTAATAATTTTGAGCAGTAGGAGGAAATGTTATACATTTTATGTACATTATTTTACAATTTAAACATACATTATTTCTGAATAAAAACTGAAGTTATAATCATTCAAATTGTGTATACATTTTTTGAGACACCCTGTATTTTAAAATTTATTACTAAGAATATTAATTTTCAAAAGATTATATGAATAGAAATGCGAAGTAATACATATTTTATATGGGTGACATAACCCCTCCCCCCCTCCGACAACATTTTATAAAAGCAATGAGTTAGACACTTAATCAAAAACTCACCTGTTGGAGGATCGGGATGAATGATAACCTCGAAGGTTAACAGAGAATCTAGCAAGGAAACTCCTTTATGCGTCCAAATTTCTTGATCATCTTGAGTGACGACATGAGATTCCAGAGAAATGACGTCAGAATTCGAGAAAACGCGTAGAGTAATTGTTATTGGTGTATTTAATGTTCCGTCATATTTAAAACGGAGGCGAGAACGTTTTAAATAGAAAATTGATTTTATTTCAAATTCAAACTTACACTTGCAATCTTGGATAGTAAAACTCTCACTAGACAATGTCGAATCACATTCTTGAATAGACCATGTCAGACATTTTGCATTTATTTCTTTAAACTGAGGTGCCATTTTCCAGGTTTGATAAAAATCCTTTATTATTTGTACTACGAAACTTTTATTCTGATTTAGGCATACACTATCAACGGGGCTTTGTTTTGTAAAGACACCACGAAAATATACTCAGATAACATCTGTACCTTTCTTCATGTCTTTTTATCGCCATAATCTTTCGATAGTTTCCGAAACGGACTTCAGACGTGACAGCAAAACAAGGCAGAAAAACAATACTATCTGTTAAACCTGATAATTAAAAAAATATGTATCAAGAGATTTGCCTTTACGGTTTTTCTTTGCTGTTTTTTTTTTCAACGGAGTTCTATATAAAATATGAATGAGTATAGATCAGTTGTATTTAAACTTTAAGTTGCCACGAACCCCTTTTTGCATCCGCTTTGTCAACGCGGACCCCCAGGATTTGAGGTTCAGATTATTGATATTCTTTTGAAGATTGAATATAAGTTATATAAACTAGAACAGGCGACACATAACCTAGTACATAAATACGACACCGAGTACATAAACTAGTACCGACGCGTGGCATAGCTGGTTACCTAAGGCACACGTGTCGTAGTTAGCACATGGCAGATTTTTGTTTTCGACACACTATAGATTCAAGCTCTAAATTTACCCTTTGTAACTCAGTAACTCCGATTTAAAAGTTATTTACTCAGATGTTCGGAAACATCCGTTCAATCATGTAAAAAATAATTTTTAAAAGTAGAGCATAAAAGTACAAAAAAAATATATTGACTATAATGTGTTTTTTTAACATCTGAAACAAACAGAAAATTACATATTTCTCAGAAATATTTTCAATTCTCTAATACAAAATTGTAAATTTTACGAACTTACCTTTGTAAAAAAATAGAATTTTGAACTGCTCCAGACTTTTTAATTTTACAAAATTTACTAAGTTTATTTTAGAAATAACGATGTGAAACTGCTCAAATGATAAATGAAACTTTGGTATAAAAAATTAACTCAGTGTCACCGTCTGTTGATATTTCTATGAAAAATTTATATTAACTGTTGTGTGTCGACTTTCACGCAAAATACATAGTTTTGGAGTTATTTTGAAAAAACACTGAAAAGTCCAATTTTTACACGTTTTTTTGTAAAAAAAAAAAAAAAAAAAAAAAAAAAAACCAAGAAAAAGAAGAAGAAAAAGTATTTCCCGGAAAAAATAATTGTTGAGTAACCTCATATTCGTGTTCAGCAACCCAAAAAACATAAAGAAACCAAATATCAAAACGTTCCTTTATTTGCTCTTTTTAGCCCAAATTGCCTGGACTAATTACAGAACAAAAGCAATATTCATATGTACGCCTCTCCAGAAATACACCACCTTTCTATCATAGAGAAAAGTTATTTTTAAAATAGGTTTCTTCTTTACCGTCTTAAAGTATTCGGAAAAAAAAAAAAGATTCAAAAAAAGTTATGTTTAGTTTCCTAAAATTAATATTATTTAGCAGGAAATAATGATTTTTATCCTTCAGTTTATCATCTTTATTTACTCTTCACAACATTCCTACTTTTTATCTCAGAAGAAAATAAATGTTCACATAACATTTTATTAGAACGTTTGAAAGTACCTGATTGTTGTTTTCTATTTTTCTATTAATATTTTAAAAGCTGTTACACTTAAACATTGAATGTATGTTCTCATTTAAGTATCTTAAGGTAAGTAATCACACATAGCAGTAGCGAATTTATTTAAACAAAAATGCACATTATATTTCGAAAATTTCAATATAACAGAAATGTAAATAAAATAAATAATATGATTTTTTTTTGTATCACAAATGTATCCTGGATCATGAAATTTATCTCCGTTCACAATTTTATGTTCGACGATAACATACGCCTTTAATACTTTGCAAACACTGCAGAAGACGTGGCTTAATCTCTTAAAGACTTAAACTAATTTCTGGCAATAAAATGTAAATAATGTAATGCATGTTATAAGACTTTTTACAGATTATGCATTTAAAACATAGAAACAAAACCAGCTTTCTCGTAATGTTTTATATTACGTTACTACAGTGCCTAGAATGTATAATGTGGAAAACAGCTACAAAATATTACTAAAAAATTTAATCCGATAAATGTAGAACGATGCTAAAAAGATAACATGTCGATCGCAACGACATCGTCTAGCAGTGGCGCAGACAATGTGGAGGTCCAGATGGTTTGGGTACCACTAATTTTATAAAAATATTTTTGCCTTATCTAATCGGAGATTTTTCTGCGATATTCAAGGCTAAAAATACTTTATAATATTACTGATTTCCAGAGCATTTGGACCCCCCTTTCTGGCTACGCCATTGTTTGCTAGCTCTTTTCAACGCAAATATTGTATAAGAATCGAACTGAGAAAACGTTTCAGCTGGTGGTAAATATTTTAAATAATTAAATTATACCCTATTTTATTTGACTTGGATAGTAATTTTCATAAGTTTTGAAAATATGAATGATATTGATTATGGCCAAAAAACGTGATACGCAACTTTTATGTCTGGTTGCAGTACTCGATACAAGACAGCAAACTAAAAACTATCCCTATTTAGCATACCAAAGAATGAATATCTGCTAGATGAGGGGAAAAGATTAATTCCCTGATATGATAAAAAACTAACTTCAAAATCAGTTACATCTGAAATATACAATTACAAGAAGATTTTATTAACAGCGGTTTTTGGCATAAATAATAATAGTTTCACGTAAGCCCCAATGCAGTGCATAACCCAGACACGGTTACTAGTTTGATCTTTAAATCCGAGTTTCTACTAGTAATCCCGAAAGAATATTTTTTATTTTAAAAATGGATGTCATTAACCCTTTAAGTGTATTGCTCGAACGTCGCTCTGGTAAGAACATTTTTTTTTCTTCGTTACTAAAGGCTTTCAGAAAGCCCAAATTTTTAACCACAATTTTTGCTGTATTTAGCGGACATATCTCGATTATACAAGGCAAATACTTTAATACAAGAAAAGTGATTTTTAGTCCTTATTTTTAATTTATTGTGTCCAATAATAATAATATTAACTCTCCAGCCGCGGGCAACGCTCCTATCGCGTTTCACTTTTACTATACAATTCCGCGGGATACGCTGTTTTGGCGTTGCCTACAATTTTTATAGTACTTAAGCATCAGGAGACTATTTCTTTGTTGAATCTGTCTTATTTTATTCAGAAATAGAGAGATTCGTTTGCAAATTATAATACATATATCATTTCATGTATTAGGTCATTCGGAAAGTTCTGCGATTTTTGAAATATTTTGAATCCATAAATGCTACATTCCCACCGGAATTTTGAAATAAAACGTTGTTTTTTATACTGTACTGCTGAAAGAAACTGCTTTTACTTATTTGGAAATAAATTTGTTTGTAAATTCCGGTGACATTCAATCCTTATAACTATTATGAGTGACGAATAAAAATATGCCGCGGTTTCATATAAGAAAATGGAGACATCGCCCTCGTCTAGAGAGTTAAATAAAACTGTTAAGGGGTTAAATAATAGAAAATTTGATTTTCAAAATTTCTAGAATGAATTCAGAATTTCTGTATCAAGAAAAGGACCAAACTGGGAACCTTGGCCCCATGACGGAAATTACTGGTTCGGACTCTTATCCAGCAGGTCTTTCTCTGCTCCATAGGCATAAAAAAACGTTAATTTGTAAACTATAAAGTTCCGTGTGGTTAAGAGGCTCCGTCTTAGTAATTCTTCCTACAAAGGGCTCCGCGAGCCAAAAAGTTTGGGAACCACTGCTCTAAAGCTTTGGCACCTTTTCCTGAAGCTTGATAACGGTCCTGAATCTATGTAGTGAACAAGTCGTCAATAATATAACTCTGGCTGGTTTTTAGAAATAAAATTAAATCATGAAATTTACCAAGGATGATAATATTACTTTAAAAACTGAAAACAAACTCTATATCATCCCTGCATACAAATGTTTATCCTTTTCGGTTCTGAAACAAAAACAAATATTTGTGACATAAACCTCATTGCATAAAGAGAGAGAAAGACCATGAAAATTACGTTATTTCACGCAATCTTAGAATTTCTTTTCGTCTGCATTAAAGCGGAAGAAAACCAGTTATTTGTAGCAGATGGCGCCAATTAAGCTGTAAATTGGTTCATATGTAAACAGATTAAAAACCGTGATATTTGTATGTTGCTAAGAATATCCTGTTAATACGCTGTGCCACACTTATCATTCATTACTGAAATATTTGGAAGCAATTCCTTCTTTATCAATATGTAACTATTCATATTTTTAAAATGTTTAATACAAAATTTTGTCAAACGAGTCTGGGGTGTTTGCGTTTTCTCCTCCTCGCAACTATCAAACTATTGTCCCAGAGTAGGGGATTATTGCAGTAAACGGGTGAGGAGACTTTTGCATTAGTGTCCTTAGGGAGGTTCCGCTTTCGAAGAGAGCTGACTTCTTATTGCGCTGCTGACAACTAGGCAGGCAGAAGAAAGGGGAAGAAAACAACTCGCAGCATATTCCAGCGTTCGGGCGTTTGCCGTATTTTGAATTCTATTGCGTTTTTAGACTTCACTATTCAAAGGGTTAAACTTCATATGAAGTTCAATAATACAGGGTGTTTCTAAATGAATATCGGGGTTTTAACGCTTTGTAGTATCTTTTATATAAAACTTAAAATTATACTTAATACATAAAATGAAAAAGCAACTCAAACAGTTTGTTGGTACCTGTGCATGCACAGGCGTAGGCAATGTTTCTTCCGTGATCTGTTAGAAAGCGCTAGTACCGAAAATGGCGACTAGAGAACAGAAAGCATTTTGTGTTCTGCAGTTTGCAAAGACCAAATCTGTAGTTACCGTGCAACGGGCGTTCCGGATAAAGTTCAGATGTGATTCCCCAGCCAGCTGTTGCAACAGTTACTCCACAAACACTAATTAACGTTTGGAAAGAACTGAGCTATTGACTTGTTGTGTGCCGCGTGACGAAAGCTATTGGAGTGTTTCTATATTAATTTTCTATATTAAGCTATATTAAGTTGTTCACATTGAACACTTGTAAGCTTTTAGGCAAAACTGTTTGAGTTGCTTTTTCATTTTATGTATTAATTATAATTTTAAGTTTTATGTAATAAATACTACCAAGCGTTAAAACTCCGATATTCATTTAGAAACACCCTGTACTTGTGAAATATAGCAATATGTGGCAGACCCGTTTTTTTTTTTTTCCAAATCTTCAGCAGGGAAACTCGTCTTTGACATACTTGTTTCGATTCAGAATGAGAGGATTTTCTCAAATAATGTCTACTTTTGTATCATGATAAGAACATGGCTAAAAATGTTTTATTTTACTTTCTACTCTTGTATTTCATGTATCCAAAGTCTAAATTACCACAATAAACTATTTAATAACTATTAACAATATTTTTTAATAAATATTTTTTTTTTATTACTTGTAAACCTGGTATGAGATTCGTTTTGCAATAAATGCAAGATTTTTTAAAGTTCAACATTATTTGTTTTTAATAATAGATTTTAAATTAAATGTAAGTGCAGAATTTGTTTTTCATCTTCTAAATTAATTCACGCATGAGTGAATTAAAGGATAAATACTTATTTAAATACTTCAGTTTATTATGGAGATTTCTAATGATAAATATTGATTCTAAATCTGTTTTAAACAATTATTTTAAATTAGCTCAAAATTCTCCAATCTGAACTATTAAATAAATAAAATTTTATTTTTATTCTAAGATTTATTTTCATAAAAAAAAAAAAAAAAAAAAAAAAAAAAATATTGAAACAGCAAGTTACATGTCCTTTAGATAAAAAAAAAAAATCAAAACATTAAATGGACATTTACACAATTAACTTTGTATTCTTCACAGATTTACTTCGGACGAAGATGCTGGCAGAACAAGTTAAGAACTTCAGCGGCCAACACAGGATTCTCTTTACAGAAATCTATCCATTTTTCTCCCATATATGGTATTTTTTCTTCCATCATATATCCTATAATGCTCTTCTTAAAATCTGCATCGCTATGGCGATCTGCTGCGATTAAAATATCGCATGCGTTTTGAGGCGATAAATTGTCTATCAAAAATTCTGCACATTGCTCCTTTAGTGAACCTATATTGTACTTATCGCTAGCATTGTAGAACTGCAGAGCGGTAGAAAGTGTCAATTTAGGCAAAATCCCTGTGTACAAGCATTTAAGGAATTGTTGGAAAATAGTGGCGTCTATATCAACTATATTTACTCTCCCCGTTTGGCCTTCCACCATGTCTGTTTGCAGCATGGAGGCAAAAACATTGGAGCGGCAGCAGAGAACGTTCTTGTGGGCCTTTATTGCGAGATCTCCACGTGTGAATTCCACGTCGTGGTTAACATCTTCATCTAACAGCTTTGAAAAATCGCGGGAAAAATCGTCCAACAGTATGTACTTATTGATGTACGATGGTGTTTGTATTGATTTGTCATCTGAAAGAGAGAAAAGTAGTTGGGTTAAATTTATGTACATAGGTAAATTACGTTGTATTAAATTAAATTTATATTTTAAATATCGCTTAATCATTTATCTCCTTCATCATATATTATGTTAATTGCAAAAAACGGATTATAAATGTTCAAACTTAGCACTATGTTGTAGAAGCTGTACACATCTCATTTTAATATGAGTTGTTTTGATTATAATGAATTGAAAAAGTAAGTCAAGATGTGCATTTAGGTACCATGTCGCTTTAACACAGATGCAAATTTAAAAGTGAACTATACAATATTTTTTATAGGAAAAATTGTTAACGTAGTAACACAATAAATATATTTAAAAGTTTCATTCCAATTAACAGCATGCAATGTTTTAAAACATAATTTTCATTTGGTTGGAAGGGAAGGGGGAAAAGAGTGATGCGTTTAATAGCCATATATTTTCTAATAACCGATTCTAACCGATTCTTGGTATCGATTGTAATGCAATTTTGCTGGAGGCACAAATTCCCTGATTACTTGTTATGACGACAATATGCATTGCATACAGTGCTGAAAATAGTATTTGTATGAGGCATATTTTCCTTGCAATTATGTAATTATAATTATGAGTGGGAATTTTAGCAACATAAATGCACTTGACTCAAATAGCATAATAAAATTAGGCGAATGTTTAACCCTTAACTGTTTTGACAGAAATAATCGCTTAGCTACTGTGAGCTGTCTCTGAGACCCGCTCGATCGAAAGATTATAAGGCTCTATTACCTCATAGGATACTATTTTTGTATTAAACATTATGTACATGACAATCATAATTCACGTATTTAGAAGTCTATAGAGATAGTACTAGGGGTACAAACGAAACAAAATGTTTCTAGTATTTATAGTTAAACTGAAAATTACTACGTAAAGTGCGAAGATTGAAAAAAACAGAGGTCTATGAGACCGCTAACAACAATTAAGGTAACGTATGCCGTATAATAGTAACGTCTAAAATGCAAATTAATATTTAACTTTTTACGGGGAGTTATGTTTCCGAACACTATGTTATCACGAAGTTTCATGCAAACATTTTAAAATTTATCATATACTACCTGACCCGCCCTGCGTTGCCCGGGCCGTGATAATAAATTAAAACAAACTTCAAGTTTGTATGATTTTATATCTTTAACCCGAGTTTGTATAAATGTATTTTTTAATTACATTTAGACATTTAAAACGATAATGCTAATTTATTCATCAACAATGTAATTATAAACCAAATATACTTACTCATTGATAAAATTAAAAAAATATATATGTATTTATCTTTTAATAATTCATATCCCATTAAAATATTACTTAAAATTTACTAATATTATGCTTGTACCCCCTGCTGGTGGAAAGTGGAACTAAAATCTCTCGGGAGATCGAACTCAAGTTGAATGAACGAAATCCGTCGTAATCAGGCCCATAGAGTGCGAGATAAGAATGCGTCCCCTGGCGGTAGAAAGTGGAAAACAATATTTAAAGCTATCGATATCAATTCGAATTAGGCAAACCCCGCCGTAATCGGGGGCACAGAACCCGAAATACTCCTGTAGTTCCACCTGCCTTCGCCAGGAGACGCAATTTGTTCTATACGAACATGACTGAAATCTGTAAGGCTATTGAATTCAAATCGAATGAGCCAAATAATCCGGCCTATAAAACCCGAGATAAAAAGCGCCCCTAGCAGTATAAAGTGAAACTAAAATATTTCAGGTTATTGATATCAAGTCGAATGAGCCAAACCCCGTCGTAATCGGGCCCGTAGAACCCCAGATACTCTGAAATGAAATTTTTACAAATCTAAAGTTATTCGAAAAGAGTGGTATATACAACTCATATATATGAGTTGTATATACCACTCTTTTCGAATAATAACTTTAGATTTTTAAAAACTACTTGCTCCAAGACTAGGAATCGTATAAAAGCTTGGAACTTAAATAAATTGTTGAAGTTACTATTCGGAAATAGTGATAATTATCTATACATGGCAGCAATTAAACGCAACTGATGAGACTAAAAAATTAAATTTCTTAAATGGAATTAGTTCGGTTGCAATCGGGGCATTAGATATGTATATATTAAATATGGTGTGAGATAACGATAAACCCGACGCCGAGGGAGCGCGGTTCACTAAAAGCGATATTTATTAAAAATTCGCCCCCCCCCTTTCCCCATCGCCGCGAATAATAATAATAATAATAATAATAAATACAAACATCCCTATTCGCATCTCGTAACGTTAGTCTTCCATTATCAAAAACCTTTTTCTTTCTTCTTCTTCTTCTTCAAAAAAAAAAAAAAAAAAAAAAGAAAAATCGTTAAAGAAAAATTAATTATTAATTTCGGTTCTGATAATGCTATCTTAATAAAAATTAGATGCATAGATTCCACGTTATGAAGTATGCACAGATGCATAATTTTAAAATCCATAAATGCAATATTTAAAAAAAATAATAATAATAGAGCTCGTATTATCCCAATACAATAAATTGTCATTTTATTCCTCGTTTCCAAATTGACTTGTTCAAAGACTGGACTGTCACTTCCATGTTTGAACTTGAAATAAAAACTTTGAATGAAAAATTAAAAAAAAGTTATTGATATCTTAAAAAGTTTTGGTTCGATTTTTTCGAAGTTTGATTTTTTGAAATCGGGATTTTTTTTGCACACCTGTATCCCGAATTTTGTGTGGATACAGGCATTTTTTTTTTTATGTATTTCCGAAAAGAGGTAGTCAAAAGTGATTCTGGTATCCCTGCGTTTTTTGTGTAAAACTTAAAATCATTCTTTACCCTCACAACACAGAGCTCATTTTGCGGTTTTCCCATTTTTTTTTTTTTTTTTTTTTTTTTTGCACCATTTTCAGAAAAAGATGGCATTTTCGAAGTGATGCTTAATGAATATTAAATAATGTCTTGGGTAATTATTGAAATGTTAAAATTCTGAGTTTCAGGTGCATCTGGTGACAACCTTCACCTAAATTTTCAGGCTTCTAGGTGCGCTAGATTTCGCTAGCCATCGCACACACACAGAGAGAAACTTTCTTTTATTAGTACTAGGACATCCAACCCGGTATATAGAATATGTGTGAAAACCATTTTTTTTTAAATTGAAAACTATAATAGATTTTTTGCATTTAATATATATATATTTTTTTAGATTGTCTCTTAACAACACCAAAGAGCATTTTTGTATGAAATATGTCAATTATATATCCAAATAAAATTTTGAAATGTATTAAAAGTGGTCATTTCGTATTGCCCTCCAGCCAGAAATTAATAGCCGAAGAAATCGTTAAAAATTTCGTTATCTACAACATTTTTTTTTTTTAATTCTGATAATTTCAGCAGTTTTAAGCGCTTATTTCAATTACATGTCTGTTAAATTACAGTTTTGTTTATACTATTTTATTTATTCCTTAAGGAAGTTTTAATTTCGTTATTGAACAGGGTTCGGTGATATATATCAATGGATATATATCTTGATATATCTCATGATTTATATATCCGATATTTATTTTCGAAATATCATGAAGTTTGATATTTTCGATATTTTCACATATTTGATATTTATTTTTAAAATATTGCGTATGATATTTTTGACATTTTCAGTCAAAACAAGTGAAAAGGAATTTTTTAACTGTGATTGGCTGTATCGTTCTGTATATATAGGGAATTTTTGCTGTTATAGTGGCTTCTTAAGCACCCCCTCCAACCGCCCCCCCCCCCCCCCCAAAAAAAACAAGTTGGAAATTGTACGTCAAACGAGACAAACGAGGTGCGTTCGTACTATAGTTAGTTATATAAATACTCAGATCTTGATGATTTTTAATTCTGTGAAGTGAATTATATCGTCTGCAGATTAATTTCTGTCATAAAATAAGTATCTCGGTCGCTTGACAATTCAACCTCGGAAGCTCCTATAACAAGAAAGCACCGATTGCTTTTTAAATTCCAATTTCTTACTAAATATTTTTATTAATATTTTCTAAAGTTTTCATTCGATTTTCATAAAATTTGAAATGTCTCGACAAAATTCTGCAAAGATAATATAGGGTAGCTTTTGCATTGTTATATGCGGACAGACGGACGGACGAACCAGACGACGACAATACGTGCTACGTATTTATATAATTACGAACGCACCTAAAAACAACCTTTTCCAAGCTTTATGTTTAAAGCTGAATTTTTAAAAATGTAGAGCCAATAATTATGTGAGACAATATTTACCACTGAAAGATAAACTAATTTAGATAAACTTGCAGCTGCATTAGAAATAATTTTTTCTCGTTTTGGTTTTGTTCAGTTAAGCTAAGCAGACCAAGCTTACTATATTTATGTTCAATTTTTCAATAAAAAAATTATTTTGTTGTATAAAAACTAAAATTTTCTTAAAACTTGATTACTAAATCTGAATAGTTTGTTTTTTGTGAGTGTAAAAAGCAAACTGTGTCTGTTTTCAACTAGTTGATCTTAAATTTTGTTAAGTGAAATAATAATAATAATAATAATAATAATAATAATAGAAAAAGACATTTAGAATATTGTTAAGTTTTCATACTAAATGATATATGTTTTAATGTATAATTTATATTAACTCTGAAAATATTTATAATCATCAATTAGTTGACTATTTCGAAAATATCGGATATATATCAAAATATTAGATATTTTCTAAAATATCATGTTATTTACAAACTTGTTATTGAATATTAGCTGGAAACACAAATACTGAACTTTTTATATTGTTTAAAGTTCAAATAGATTGATATTTTGCAATCGTCTGCAAGCGATAGAGATAGATTAAAAAAAAAAAAAAATCATGCTGGAAATTTGATTTAAATCCTATAATAAATGAGTAAATTTTATTTGAAAGTAGATATTTCTTCTATATTACGGTGTAAAAATTAAAAATATGCGATGTTTAGAAATAAAAAAAATTGCAGTAGCAAAATTCGCAAAACCGAAATTTTATCGTCAATTGTTGCCATTCTTTAAATGACGTCAGCGTTATGCACGGACACGTTTGCCCTTTATAATATAGATAGATACACATGGAAACAAAATGATTGTCTCTGATTGTTCAGGAAAAATTTGCCGATCCCTGAACTACTGTTAACAGTTTCACAAACCGCTGCTTTATTTTTTTTTTTTTTTTCATTTTTCACAGTTTAGCTTGTAATTTTCAGCTAACTGTACATAAATACTAATGAAACTTCGATTCGTTATAGTACAATTGCTAGAGACTTCTGAAGAGATAAATTTCAATTACAACAGCGGTCTGGTTAGTGGTCTAATTAAGGGTTAATTGTTGCATAGCTATTGCGAGTGGTCTCTGAGACCGCTTGATATAAAAATTAATAAAAGATTCAATTAGCTCATTGGATGCTGCTTCTGTACATAAAGTTTTATACAGAAACAGTATCCATGACTTAAACGATCATTTTATTCCTCTTTCGATTAAGCAGTCTCAGAGACCGCTCACAGTAGCTATGCGATAATTAACCCTTAACTGTTATGACAGAAATATTTGCATAACTAAATACTGTAAGCAGTTTCCGAGACAGCTTGGTCGAAAGATAAATAAAATGTTCGATTAACTCATAGGATACTGTTTCTGTATTAAGAACCTACATCAGTCACGCGAAAAAACGCGCAAGCTAATGTTAAGTCTATGGGAAGGTTATTGCGCGATTTTTTGCTCGCATTTTAATATTTTTAAATGATTCTTTTTGCATAGCATAGCTGAGGTCGATCTCTAACGTTGTTAGTTTTTACTTTTCCGATTTTGGTTCCAGTTTATTACATAAGGGTAATTTCACTTTTAGAACCGGTTCTAACCAGTTCCAAAATTGAAAATGTTCGCTTATAAAAAAACCATAACCAAAATCAAAAAAAGTAGAAACTAACAACGTTAGAGATCGACCTCAGCTATCCTATATGCAAAAAAAAAAAAAAAAAAAAAAAAAAATTAAAATATTAAAATGCGAGCGAGAAATCGCGCAAGAACCTTCCCATAAGACTTAACATTAGCTGGAGCATTTCTTCGCGTTACTAGCGTAGGCTCTTCATTTTAATATTTTTAAATGATTTTTTTTTTTTTTCGCATAGGATAGCTGCGATCTCTCGTCGATCTCTAACATTGTTAGTTTTTACTTTTTTGATTTTGGTTACAGTTTTTTATAAACGGACATTTTCAATTTTGGAACCGGTTCTGAAAGTGAAAGTACCCTTATATAAAAAAACTGGAACTAAAATCGAACAAGTAAAAACTATGAAAGTAAACTGCAGAAATATACGACAATCAGTTTAACGTTTAACTGATGTTAGTGGTCTCACAGACCGCTGCTGTTTTCAATTTCAGTTTAACTTACTTGTAACTTTTAGTTTAACTGCAGATACTATAGAAATTTCGTTTCGTTTGGAGCTGTATTACTATAGTCATCGCTAGATAGTTCTGAATAGCTGAATTTTAATTAATTACATAAATATTAGAACTGAAGCAGTATATAGTGAAGCAATTAATGTAGAGAGATAAAAAACCAAAAATCTAACAGCCTTTTCCTATTAATTTAAAACATGTTTCGTTATAGCATTTGCCAACAGTTAAAAATCCACAACAAAATTCTTTCTACAATAATTAATTTTCTATTGAAAGATTTCCATGTGCAATATGAAAATGAAATAAAAAGTTTCACCAAATGAAAAAAAAGATTATAGGATGTCCTATTGGTAATAAAACGGAAAATTTTAAACATTTCTCAATCATACAAGGAGTATGAGTATGTGTAAATGCAGAAAGCTACTTAATATGACGTCATTACAGAATTAAAAAGAAAAGTGATCTGACGTCTAACATTTTGAAGGTCTCTATACAACATGTTTAATTTTGAAATTGATTTTTTTTAATATCGCATTTAGTCCACATGACAGATATTATTATGACAGAGTATGATAGCACGCGACAGGTTCAGATTTTCGAAAAAACGAGAAAATAGACCGGTAAATTTTAGTTTATAAAAAAAACTTTTTTTTTTTTTTTTTTTTTTTTGGCTTTATTAAAGAAAAGAATATTAAATGAAACGTTTTGTGCGATCTTCGATCACAGTTACCCACTTGTTAACAGTGAACTCTGTACTAAAAAAAAAAAAAAAATACTTAAGTCACATCGCGTACTGTTAGAAGTCGTTTGTAAAAACAGTGGCGAAGACAGGATCCTCATCTGGGTGGGATTTTGAACCATTGTTACTCATAAAATGAACAATTTCGTTGTGTGATTACAATACGTGATACATAAAAACAGACGTAATGAAAAGTACAACTATGATAAATTTATTACTTAGTACTTTGTTTCTTACATATCATATATTTACCTTATACACAAGGAGTTTTCTATGCATCTTATCAGATTTTTTTAAATACTCGAAGGGGAACCCCGAAATCACCCCCCACCCCTACCCTTCACTGCGCCAGTGGTACAAATTAGGTTATATGCATAGAAGTGCTAATAAAAAAATATATCAGTAAAATCAGTGTTGGATTCAGAGACTTTTCTCCGGGAGGGATTTCTGTGACTCTGGGGGACATTATAAAGTTCCAAGGGGGGAATTCCATTATTTTTTACCATTGAAAACATAAAATCTCAAATCTTCCGGGTGGGGGACATTTCAAAGCTCCGGGGGGGGGGGATGTCCTCCTCGGTTCACACCCTAAATTCAACACTGAGTAAAAATAGTTGAAAAAGAAAAGATCGAAGTTTGCAAAAGGATTATGATAACGCTATAGAATTTTGAAGAAAATATTAGCCACTAAGAGTATTTTTTTCTGTTCCGATGAACGAAATTTAATTTGCAGAGAAAAAAAAACTGCCTTATAATATAAAATGATATTTCAAATTTAAATATTTCAGGCCCGTTTATATTTTCGGAGCTTGACCGGCCCGACCTGTGAGAAAAATAATGAAATCAAGCACGGCCCGATTAAATTTTTACAAAAGAAAATCCGATTTTTCTTAACATACAATTAAGATTCTTTTTAAGAATACAGTAGCCTCCCGCTTAACCGGCCTAAACGGGACCGAGGGCTAGCTGGTTAAGAGAAAAACCGGTTAAACCGGAGAAGTAAAAAAACATTAAATAAGTGGCTGCATATTTATTTAATTAAATGCATAGGATGTATTTAGTTTTTAATTTGTGTAGTTTTAAAAAATGTATACTGTCTATATACACTGCTCAAAACAATTAAAGGATATTTGAAGTTTTATATAAAATAAAGATATAAACGAAATTTTTTTTGCCGAAAATAAAAGAAGAGAATCACAAATGCAAATTTTTCTGGTTATCAAACTGTGGAGTATGCAAATTTTGAGTTCGACGTCAAAAACGTCACTTCAGCGGCAGCGAATGAAATTTGACTTTCAACTGGATAAAAGAGAATGAAGACAAGGATGATCGGCATTCAGTGATTGCTTTGTTTCGATGAGTACGATGTCTCAGCGAAGTCATTTGACAGATTCAGAAGCTTGGAGAATTGTTGGTAGGTTAGAAGGGGGCCAAACTCAAGCCGAAGTAGCGCAAGCCATTGGAGTGTCACAAAGTGTCATTTCCAGGATCTGGAACCGTTTTTTGGAGAGTGGATGTGCAGGCCGAAGACCAGGGCAAGGTCGTAGACGGGCAACAAATGAAGATCGGTATTTAGCGTTAACAGCTCGGAGACACCGAAACATGAACGCTACTCTTCTCCAACAACACCTTCGCTCGGCTACAGGCACCACGATTTCAACTCAGACTGTCCGAAACCGGCTCCATGCTGTAGGTCTGTATGCTCGTCGACCGATGGTATGTGTTAGATTAACATCAAGGCATCGTCGCGACCGCAGGGAGTGGGCAACCGAGCATGTCAACTGGAGGAGAAATGAATGGAGCAATATTCTGTTTTCTGACGAGTCCCGTTTTTCTGTGCATCCGGATAATAGGCGTATTTTCATCTGGAGGGACCGTGTCAGTAGGAATAATCCTGCGTTCGTGCACGAAAGTGTCAGATTTTGCGGTGGAGGAGTGTTGGTGTATGGTGGCATCTCCATTGACGGGCGCACTGACCTCTACATCATTCGAGATGGAGCTCTGACTGGTCGCCGATATAGGGATGAGATCCTCAGACATATTGTAGTCCCTTACTCTGCAGCAATCGGAGATAACTTCATTTTAATGGGCGATAACTGCAGGCCACATCGTGCAAACCTGGTGGAGGATTTCCTTTTCGAGGAAGGAATCGTTCGAATGGAATGGCCAGCGTGTTCTCCAGACATGAATCCAATCGAGCACGTTTGGGACGCTCTAGGAAGACGAGTTTCTGGCCGCCAACAACCCCCACAAACTCTCCAAGAACTGGAAAGAGCTCTTCTGGAAGAGTGGGGCAGAATACCCCAACTCGTCATTAATAGCCTCATTGAGTCCATGCCTCAAAGGTGTTCAACGTTGCTGGCCGCCCGTGGAAACCATACCCCCTACTGAAAATGATTTTCTTTGAAGAAAACACCTTTTCTTATTCTTTTTTTCTCATATGCACAAATTGTGTTTTTTTCCTTTTGTACACAAATGCGCAATAAAATGCATTTTTTTCTGCCAAACATGTGTAATTTATGCTCATATAACCTACTATGTCTGTCGACCATGTATCAATCAGCTAAAAAGTTTCCCAGATACAAAATCCACCTAAAACTGCAATATCCTTTAATTGTTTTGAGCAGTATATATATTTTTAATGAATACAAGTTGTAATTAACTGAATTGAAAGAAGAACTATCATTAATAACAAATATTGAAAAATATTCAATACAAATTATATTGTTGAAAATCGTGTCACATATCTTTATAAGAAGTTGAAATTATTCTACATTATGTAAATTTGAGTTAATCAACCATAAAGAAATCAGTGATCTTCTGTTGAAGGCAAGATGCCCGGCATTTTGCAGCATAATATCTCCGTCTAAAGTTCAACCGAGGAAGCTGTTGGCTGCTGCTCAACATAGCGTAGTGCCAACTCTAATGCTTTTACCTCTTCCGTATGAGGAATTTTAGCATGTATGAGAAATTTAGAAACAGTGCCAGTTACATTCTGTCGTTGAATGAGATAATCCTGTCATTCCAGTTTCCTATGCTGTGAAGGTCAACGCGTATCCATTTAAAACTGAAATTTTCCTTTCGCTCTGAATTTTCCCTGATTTCGAAAAAAAAGTCGGCCGGTTAAAGCGGAGTTCCGGTTAAGAGGAGGCCGGTTAAGAGGGAGGCTACTGTACTGCATAAATATTTACGCGAAAATTTTACCGTATATTTCACACTATATCTTCGCAAGGCATATAATACAAAATAGCAACATTAATGATCGCTTAAATTCTTAAACTGTTACATTCAAAAATACACTCATTAAAAAAAAATATTGTAGTTTAGAACAAAACAAGAACGAAAAATCATGCGTCAAGCATTGGTTATGTAACTCTTTCCAACACACTCAAAATAATTTTGCAAAGCTTTACCGTAAGGTGTAAGATGATATCTAACTAAATAATATTGAAAACGCATAAAATATTTGAAAATCTAATTTCAGGAATTATCAACAATAATCGGAAAAATATCTGAGCTCTTTTGTGCAGCCCTGTATAGGATCTATAGATTTGTATATATACTAAATAGAATGCTAAATTTTAGTTCAGTTATCAAACGCGTAACACAGTTTAAAATTTCCCTTCTGCAATTTCCAACAATAAACGGAAATGTACTCGAAAACTTTTGTGCTGCCCTGTATACAATCTATACAGTTTATACACACCAAGTAATAGGCAAAAAATGAGTTAAATTTAAAAACGCGTTCGTCAACTGAAAAAGCATCCCCAGCAATTATTATTAATAAGTAGTATTTTAACCGAATTATTTTGTGTGTCCCTGTAAATGAACGATTAAAGCTATACACACAATAACCTATAGTAAGCCTCTTGTAATACACGTTAGTGATATATATCAACTTTAATATGTTTGAAATAGTGAAACATGATTAAAATAATCAGCAAACGATTTTTCTTCATAGACTGTAATGTAACGGCATTCTTTTGAGTATCCTTGTAAAGGAACTATAAGTGCTATGCAAACCACATTCTATAATTAGTCTATTGTGGTGCACCTCAGTGATGTATATAAATTTCAATATGTTTGAAATTGTGTAACATCATTAAAATAAACCGCAAATGATATTCCCCTATAGATCGCAATGTAACGGAATTCATTTGAGTGTCCCTGTAAAAAAAAGTGCTACACACTTCATTTTCAATACCGAACATGACACAGTAGGCCTCAATAACATATATCAATAGCAAGACGATCTGAATATATTTACCATAGTTAGAGCATGGACAGACACACGGCCGACAGACAAACCGAATTCATAAACACTTTTCAATTATGTTGGAAAGTGTAAAAAAAATTTATGCTTAAAATATCATAACTTTTGAAGCTATATATTAAAAAAAAGTACATATTAAAAAGTATTTCTCTGTAATGTTTTAAAGTATACTTCCAAAGATTCCGTTAACAAAAGTTCATAATCTCTATTATTAAAAAAAAAAATTGCCCCGACACGGCGACACATCCTGGGAACAATTAATCCCTGGCTTCCTCCCTCCTCCCCCCACCCCTCCCCAGCCAGGCTGGAGAATGTAGAAAAAATGTATACCTTAGTCTGGCCCGAGTGTGCTGAAAAAATTAAGCCCGGTCTCAGACTGTAACTGTCTGCTGCAGATCTCTACGCTTTGCATGTTAAATTTCTGTATTGATATTGTGAAAATCAATATCAGCTCGTGCAATATCAGCTCACATTTATAAGTTATTTTGAGCCTAGCAAATTCACTGAAAAAGTTTTATATTGTCCGACGTTTTAAAATGTATTATAAAATAGTTAAAAAAAATTTCTTTATTCTGCCGGCCAGTTTGAAAGTTTGCGTACATTTTGCAGGGCCAGGACCCGTGCAGACCTCCACACTGTATAGTAGAAACAAGTAATATAAAAAAAAAAAAATTAAGTCAATTCCTACTTTTTAATCATAAATATATAAAATAAACCCGTGCAGCATTCATGTCCCACGTTATCTTTATTGAACATTATTTTATAATCATCGTTGCGGTATTTTATTTTTTGTTGGCATCACTCATTTGAGATAAATCTTTCATTTCATTTATGAAAACAATGGGAGAAATTTTTTTCTCCCATGTAAAAATTAAAATTAATTAATTTAATTTAATGAATTAATTAATATTTGAAAAAAACTGTATTAACATCAATTGTCATCCAGTACAAGTTTACAAAAATGTATTTGAACTTGAATGGATGAATAGAAAATATTTTATTAACGATTGAAAATTCCAACAAGATATATATAGAGTGTGAGCTAATAGTAGGAATTTAATAATTATATAAAAGTGAAAAAAAACTCACCTTTTGAAGAATCTGCCGGAATAATAATCTCAAAAGTCAATATTTTTTCTAATAGACAGCTGCGAGGTTTTGATTCATTCCATATTTGTTGATTGACACTTGTGATGGTATATTCTTGAGCAGTTACCTCCTGCGAAGTGAGGGTATTCGGAGCAATAGCAACACGGACGGTCATTGTTACTGGCGGCTTCAGTTCTCCATTACTCTTAAAATAGAGAGAGGAAGATTGATAGTATCGACCATTCCAACCTGCTACGGATAATTCTAAGTGGCACTTGTGATCCTGAAGCAGAAAAACATCACAAACATAGGGTGAATAACTTGATGGTTGCACAGTCCATTCAAAGCATTTACTACTTTTTTGCCTGAGCTCATTCGTCATTTTCAGACGGCGAAAAATTGACGTTTACTTTTACATTAAATAATTCTAGAACGCAAGAACAGTAACAAATAGACTCCAAGTGGGGCAATAACAGGATATAAAACTGGTTAAACTAGTAGAGTCGATATTCACAGACGGTGGTTTCTTCTCGGCGGCAAATGAATAGTCAGAATGAAATGGACGAGTTTATTTTCGTTTCGTGGAAGAGGAATGAACGACACGTAGGGGGCGGAGTTTAAAGCTTGAGCCAGACCCAGTCAGACAGACAGCCAGTGTCCCATTGTGCCTTGGTATACTCGGAAACTACAGTGGAATCTGTCTAAGCCGGAATCTGTCTAAGCCGGAAATCTGTCTAAGCCGGAAACATTTCAGAGTCCCACAATTTTAAACATAGAAATTTACGAGAAATCTGCCTAAGACGGAAACAATCTGTGTAACGCGGAACCGGACATTCATTCTGGGGTCGCAGGTAGAAAATTTACCGTTTAAGACGGAAGAAAATTCCGCTGCGAAATATAAGTGGAAAGAAACCTTATCTTTTCATAATGACATGTATTGTCCAGTTTCACTCCCAGAGGTCAGAAGGCCTCACTGATTGCTGCAGCGGTTTGGGGATATTAGCATGATGCTATTATTGTATATGACTGCCAATTGTTGAACAACGGGTCACGGGATTTCTGACAAGTTAATTCTTCGGTTTCTGTAATGTAAGAAGATCTGTTTAAAAAGAAAGGGCTGCCACATTGGGGGGATTTCAGCACACTTTCAACATCCCCTGAAGTATTTTCGCCCCTGGTCAATTGTTAACTTTCGTTTGTCGTATAATATACAAAAAGGGCTGATTTCTTCGTTGAATTTCAGACAAAAAGGATATTGCCACAACTTTCCGAAATATCTACTAGCTCTTTTCAATAGGTAAAGAAAATGCAGACTGTGAAAGTGTACACAACTTTAGTTTGTGTTTAACCCAGGAAGTGCTAGATGCAAGACAATATCGTTGTCGTATACACTCTTATATTATAAAGACGACATTCGTTATATAATTTAAGTCATTATTCCTAAATGGATTAATAAATCGAATTCGTTGAATACTTTATCCTTAACAGACAAAATTGAAATTATTAAACTCGAAGAACAAAATATCCCAATTAAAAGCTTATGTGAAGAAGCTCTTAAGAATTTAACGCTTTTACAAAATTTTTACTTAGAACGAAACAATTATGAAATAATACCAATGTTAACTGAAATACAATGTGCTACCGAAAAAGAAGCGATTAAGCAAAAAATAAACAAACAACAATATTCGATTTTTTTTTCTAAATAAGTTTCAGATAATAGAATTTTAAGGCATTTATTAAGAAAAAATATAACTGTGTCTTTCACCAAAATCTGTAGTTTTGATTTATATACCAGTGTGTTTGTGCACTATCAATTTGTAGTGTAAATTAATATTACTATAAATATATAAAAATATATACTGAGATTTCATGTTTATTTAATTAAAAAAAAAAAAAAAGTTAAAAGATACTTTAGTTTTACATTTTAGCCAAAGAAATGTTTAATACTCTGTGAACAGGATGTCTATAAAGTTTTTCTGTCTAAGCCGGAATTCTGTCTAAGGCGGAATTTTATTCCAGTCCCAAGCGATTCCGCCTTAGACAGATTTCACTGTATTTATTATCAGTACAAAAACCCTTAACGGGTTAAAAGTTTTTGACGCAGCGCTTTTCCTTATGCTTCTAAGAATTTTAAATATGAATCTTAAAAATAGTATAATCAAATTTTGAGTGACGCTATGCTATTAATTAATATATACTTATTCTGTTTATATTCGTGGGTGCAAATATTATTTTCAACATGAAAAGATATTTAATATTTATTCGCTGATACTTTTTCATTCACATCTCTCATAAATTCAAAATAGGGTAAATGTACCAATAGTCGGCCACCCCCCAATAGTCGGCCACATTGAGATAAAATGCCTTACGCATAGCTTATTTTTGGTTCTAAATGAAATATTACAATTTGGTTACATGCAACCATCTTTCATAAGTCATAAACCATCACCAAAGAATTATGGGTACTTTTATTGAATTTGTAATCAGCCATTTTTTTCAAGATTGAGGTCAAATCGCCATTTTCCCTATTTTTTTGTTAACAGATGGCAATTATTTTAAAAGGCAAGTATTAATTAATTTTTTATTTTTTTCTAAAATTATAAGGCTAGAATATTAGCAGGGTAAATAAACTAATGTTTTTTGATTATAAAAAGTAAATAAATTTGTTGCTTTTAATTAATTTTAATGTGGCCGACCATTGGGTATTAATTTTACTTACATATCCAAAAGTCGGCCACCAGGAGCTGAATAATGAATACATAACTTATTGTACTTTTTAACAATTTCCAACCTAGTTGAAAAGTGTTTATGACTTCGGTTTGTCTGGCCGTCTGCCGTCTGTCCGTGCTCTAACTCCCGTAAATATGCTCGGATTGCCCTGCAATTTTTATATGTTATAATCGTTATCTATAGCATGTTCCCTATTTCAACGGAAGTGTGTAGCACTTATAGTTTTTTACAGGGACACTCAAAAGAATTCCGTTACATTGCGGTCTATGGGGAAAAATCATTTGCGGTTTATTTAAATAATGTTTCACTATTTTAAACGCATTGAAATTTATATATATCACTAAGGTGCATTAGAAGAAGCTTAATATGGAATAGGGTGTGCATAGCACTTATACTTTACAGGGACAGTCGAAAGAATTCCGTTACATTACGTCTATGGAGAAAAATCGTCTGCGGTTTATTTAAATAATGTTTCACTATTTTAAATGCATTGAAATTTGTATAAGGTTCATTACAAGAGACTTACTACAGAATATTGTGTGTATAGCAGTCATCGTTCATTTACAGGGACACACAAAAGAATTCTCTACTGTATGTTAACAATAATTCCTGGAAGTGCGTTTTAAGTTACTGAATGCGATTTTAATTTTAAATCGCTTTTTGTATATTACGTGGTGTGTATAAATTCTGTAGATCCTATACAGGGAAGCACAAAAGTTCCGTATTATTTAACTCTAGACGGAGAATTTTAAACTGTGCTACGTGTTTTCTAACTGAACTAAAATTTAGCATCCTATGTAGTATATATACAAATCTATAGATCCTATACAGGGCAATAAAAGTATTCGGATTACTTAGATGTTATCTTTTAGCTTATTAAAGAGTATGATTCGTAAAATTATTTTGGAAGCGTTGGAAAGTGTTACATAATCTATGCTTGACGCATGATTTTTCGTTCTTGTTTGAGTTTATTGATGTGAAAACTTCTTTAGGCGCGTTGGGCATTTTTTGAGATGGGAAAAAACCATTGAACTCGCGACACTGTTACTGTAACCGACACCTCTGTATATAAATATGTGCATGTATTGTGTATAGTTAGGTATGATCTAGAGCGGGACGGGCGCGGCGCAAGCTTGCCTGTGCGCTATTGCACCGCGGTATAGTAAGCGTTATAGTAAGCGCAGAAAAATGTAAGCGGTATTGTAACACAGAAAAAATGTAAGCGGTATAGTAAACGCAAAAAAAATGCAAGTGGTATAGGAAGCGGTATAGTAAACGCAGAAAAATGTAAGCGGTATAGTAAGCGCAGAAAAATGTAAGTGGCATAGTAAGCGGTATATTAAGCGCAGAAAAATGTAAGCGGTATAGTACGCGTTATAGTAACGCAGAAAAATGTAAGCGGTATAGTACGCGGTATAGTAACGCAGAAAAATGTAAGCGGTATAGTACGCGACATAGTAAGCGGTATAGTAAAGCAGAAATATGTAAGTGGTATAATAACGTAGAAAATTTAAGCGGTATAGTGTGGTAGAGGAAGCGCAGAAAAAAAAGCAGGAACCACAGTGGTACAGGAAAAAATGTAAGCAGTATAGTAAGCGGTATAGTAAGCGCAGAAAATTGTAAGCGGTATAGTACGCGGTATAGTAACGCAGAAAAATGTAAGCGGTATAGTAAGCTGTATAGTAAATGCTGTAGAAGTGGTATAGTAAGCGCAGAAAAATGTAAGCGGTATAGTAAAACAGAAAAAATGTAAGCGGTATAGTAAACGCAGAAAAATGTAAGTGGTATAGTAAGCGGTATAGTAAGCGCAGAAAAATGTAAGCGGTATAGTACGCGGTATAGTAACGCAGAAAAATGTAAGCGGCATAGTAAGCGGTATAGTAAGCTGTATAGTAAGCGGTATAGTAACACAGAAAAAATGTAAGCGGTATAGTAAACGCAGAAAAATGTAAGTGGTATAGTAAGCGGTATAGTAAGCGCAGAAAAATGTAAGCGGTATAGTACGCGGTATAGTAACGCAGAAAAATGTAAGCGGCATAGTAAGCGGTATAGTAAGCTGTATAGTAAGCAGTATAGTAACACAGAAAAAATGTAAGTGGTATAGTAAGCGGTATAGTAAACGCAGAAAAATGTAAGTGGTATAGTTAGCGGTATAGTAAACGTAGAAAAATGTAAGAGGTATAGTAAGGTATAGGAAGCGCAGAAAAATGTAAGCAGTATAGTAAGCGGTATAGTAAGCGCAGAAAAATGTAAGCGGTATAGTAAGCGTTATAGTAAGCGGTATAGTAAGCTGTATAGTAAGTGGTATAATAAGCGGTATAGTAAGCGGTATAATAACGCAGAAAAATGTGAGCGGTATAGTGCGACTGAAGTCTGGTTCCCGAAATTTTTGTATGTAAAATAATATGCATGATTTTTCATGTACAATAGCGCATTAAATGAAAATTGTAATATAATTTTTGTAGTAGTAGTTTATAATAATGAATAAAAAAGCACTTGATTTAAAAGTATTTCCTGCACAATAAAACATTTCCTGACGATTCAAAAAATACACACGTAATTGTTCAAGATTTCACTTCTGTCGGCACTCCCGGAGTGCCACTTTTTTTTTGTTGTTTGATAGATATAACTTTATCTCTACATCTAAAATAATTTTATATAAAAAAAATCTTTTTTTATGTGCTTGTTTGTTTGTTTGTATGGGAAACTACTAGAACTACCGAAATAATTTCAAAAGTAAAGGTGGCAGTCTCTGCTCCGACATAGACTATATTTTACGTCAGGGCCACTTTTCGTAAGTAGATGGATGAGCAAAAAACATTCCAAACGTGCCCTTTTTGCCCTCTTGAAAGTTGGCATGGTTTTTGTTTTCTAAAAAATTCGAAATTTAAAAGTGTGAAATGAGTGGAAAAAGTTCTAAATTACAATTCATGTAGAATTGTTAGGAATATAAACTTGAAATTTAACATGTCTGTTACTTTTAAGAGGTAAATTCTGGATCAAGGCAATTAAAAAGAGGGGGAATTTTAGAAAATGAAAAAAACAGTGAATATTCTAAAAACATTCTAAATTACGATTTATATGGAATTACTAGGGAGAGAAATTTAAAATTTCCTAATTCTGTCATTTTTAATATGTAAACGCTGGTACGAAATAGTTTCTTAAAAAAACGGAATTTCGAAGGGTACAGAACCAAATAAACGTTCTAAAGTTTCAAAATCTGTGATAGTTTTGTTGCTGGAAACTTAAAATTTGGCATGGTGGTCAATTTTAAGACATAAACAACCGGCTCAGAAAGGCCTATAAAAATTTGGAAATTTAGAATGCTGAAATGAGAGGAAAATGTTCTGAATTATGTTTTTTTTAATAAAGTTTAGAGTCGAAACTTGAAATTAGACATGGATAACCTTTTCCATACGTAAGTGGTCTGACCGTAGCCGAACAGTTTCTAAAAAATTAGAAATTTAAAAGCAACTAAAAATTTTTTTAAATTGCAATTTCTGTGGCTTTGAAACTTCAAATTTTGCATGGGGGTTTCTTTTAAGATGTAAGCTCTCGCAAAGAATGGTTTCTATAAAATTCGAAATTTAAAAAATTGAAATTATCAGTAATTGTTGTTTATCATTCTAAATTATGATTTATTTAGAATTAATAGGGATAGAAAACTGATATTCGATATCGGGGTTACTTTAAAGTCGCAAATGCTCGTACACAGTAGCTTTTTCTTAAACTAGATTAGATGCGGCAGTTGGTACCCTCATTATTTGCTTTTCAAGTCTGTTGAAAAGTATTAAAACAACTAGATAGGAATGCGGCAGTTTGGACCGCCCCTCCCTACGCTTTTCCAATGCGGTGTTCCAAATGAACTCGTATACTAATAACAACATACTAAATATATTTCATGTTTAAAATGCATAAAAGTGTTAAAACAACTAGATCGGAATGACGTGATGCAGCAGTTGGGACCGCCCCTTCGCTGATGCACGAATGTATGCATATTTGCTTTTCAACTATGTTGAAAAGTGTTAAAAGCAACTCGATTAGATGCGGCAGTTGGTACCCCCATTATTTGCTTTTCAATTCTGTTGAAAAGTGTTAAAACAACTAGATTGGATTGCGGCAGTTGGGACTGCCCCTCCCTTCGCTTTTCCACTGCGGGATTCAAAATGCATAATTCGATTCAAAACCCACTTTAATCTAACTTCAATTTGAGCACGATCAGAAGGGGTACCAGCGTTTATTTATTTTTATTTATTATTATTATTTTTTTTTTTTTTTGCAGTCGACTGTAGCATACAAAATTTAGTCAAAATCGCTTAAACCGTTTTTATATGCAATTTGTTTGACCCATAGTGACCGCCAAATGACCCACTAATCGAATTTTCTCGAACATGTGACCCAGCCAAATGGTTTTCTTGTATCCCAAAAAGTTAGGACACAAAACGTAGTCAAAATCGTTAAAGACATTTATTAGATAAGATAAAATTACCTTGGACCTTAACATGTGACCCTTAACTTGTGACCCAGCCCATTAGTCTTTTCGTACACCAAATCGGTAGGATACAAAATTTAGTCAAAATCGTTTGTCGTTTTTAGATAAAATTTATTTAACCCATAGTGACCCCCATATCATATGACCTACTAATGAAATTTTCTCGAACATGCGACCCAGTCCAATGGTCTTATTGTATCCCAAAAATGTAGGATACAAAACTTAGTCAAAATCGTTAAAGCCATTTAGCAGATAAAATAAAATTAGCTTTACCCGCAGTGACCCTAAATGACACACTAATTTAATTTTCTCGAACATGTGAGATAGCTCAATCACCTTCTTATAACAGAAATTGGTAGAATGCAAAATTCAGTAAAATTTGTTAGCGTCGTTTTCCAGGTAAAACTAGTTGGATGTATCAATCACAAAACTTTCTTCTATCTCACACAGGTTTCGCATACACTAAAATGAATCAGCACCAATTTATATCAAGGTCTAACTGAAGCTCAAGTTTTATTAAAATCTGTGAATTATTTCTTGATATATGACTGTTCCTAAAATCGTGGAAGTCCTGCAAAATGCTCCATAGCAGCGCCACCTGCAGGTCGATTTGTACCAAAAACTAATCAGCACCAATTTACATCAGAGACTAACTGAATATAAGGTTTTACTAAATTCCGAGTATTAGTTCGTGAGATAGAGCTATTGCGGAAATCTCGAAAAATGCTGCATAACAGCGCCACCTGCTGGGCGATTTTTACCAAAAACTAATCAGCACCAACTTATATCACGGACTAACTGAATATAAAGTTTTATTAAATTCCGAGGATTAGATCTTGAGATAGAGCTATTGCGGAAATCGTGAAAAATGCCGCATAGCAGCGCCACCTGCCGGGCGATTTTTACCATAAACTAATCAGCATCAATTTATATGAGGGACTAACTGAATCTAAAGTTTTATTAAATTCCGAGCATTAGTTCTTAAGATAGAGCTATTGCGGAAATCACGAAAAATGCCGCATAGCAGCGCCACCTGCTGGCCGATTTTTACCAAAAACTAATCAGCACCAACTTATATCACGGAATAACTGAATATAAAGTTTTATTAAATTCCGAGCATTAGTTCTTGAGATAGAGCTATTGCGGAAATCGCGAAAAATGCCGCATAGCAGTGCCACCTGCTGGGCGATTTTTACCAAAAACTAATCAGCACCAACTTATATCACGGAATAACTGAATATAAAGTTTTATTAAATTCCGAGCATTAGTTCTTGAGATAGAGCTATTGCGGAAATCGCGAAAAATGCCGCATAGCAGTGCCACCTGCTGGGCGATTTTTACCAAAAACTAATCAGCACCAACTTATATCACGGAATAACTGAATATAAAGTTTTATTAAATTCCGAGAATTAGATCTTGAGCTATTGCGGAAATCGCGAAAAATGCCGCATAGCAGCGCCACCTGCCGGGCTATTTTTACCAAAAACTAATCAGCACCAACTTATATCACGGACTAACTGAATATAAAGTTTTATTAAATTCCGAGAATTAGATCTTGAGATAGAGCTATTGCGGAAATCGCGAAAAATGCTGCATAGCAGCGCCACCTGCCGGGCGATTTTTACCAAAAACTAATCAGCACCAATTTATATCAGGGACTAACTAAATCTAAAGTTTTATCAAATTCCGAGCATTAGTTCTTGAGATAGAGCTATTGCGGAAATCGCGAAAAATGCCGCATAGCAGCGCCACCTGCCGGCCGATATTTACCAAAAACTAATCAGCACCCATTTATATCACGGACTAACTGAATATAAAGTTTTATTAAATTCCGAGAATTAGATCTTGAGATAGAGCTATTGCGGAAATCGCAAAAAATGCTGCATAGCAGCGCCACCTGCCGGACGATTTTTACCAAAAACTAATCAGCACCAATTTATATCAGTGACTAACTGAATCTAAAGTTTTATTAAATTCCGAGAATTAGTTCTTGAGATAAGGCGCCCACAAAATTGTTGTCACATACAGACAGACAGACAGACAGTCACAGACAGACATTTTCAAAAAACAGTCAAATCGTGTTCAGGACCTTCTAAAACGTATAAATCCGTCGAAAACCAGAATTCGAAAATTTTCATGAATCCAATACTTTCTTCTTGTAAAGATAGAAGAAAGTGACAAAATTCTGAAGTGGCCGACTATTGGTGCGGTGATGGCCGAACATTAGCTTTAAAGTGGCCGACTATTGGAGAACTTGCCCTTTTTAGGTGCGTTCGTAATTATATAAATACGTAGCACCTATAGTCGTCGTTTGGTCCGTCCGTCTGTCCGTCCGTCTGTCTGTCTGTCCGTCCGTCTGTCTGTCTGTCCGCATATAACAACGCAAAAACTACCCAACCAAATGGTTTGCAATTTAAAATATATTATCTTTGCAGAATTTTGTCGAGACATTTCAAATTTTATTAAAATCGAATCAAAACTTTAGGAGATTTTAATAAAAATATTTATTAAGAAATTTGATTTTTTTTTTTTTAAATCGGTGCTTTCTTGTTAGAGAAGCTTCCGATGGATGTTAAATCGTCAAGCGACCGAGACACTTATTTTATGACAGAAATTAATCTGCAGACGATATAATTCATTTCACAGAATTAAAAATCATCAAGATCTGAATATTTATATAACTAGCTGATACATATATATCTGAATATTTATATAACTAGTTAAGATATTTGTATGAACAGTGTCATAAAATATATACTTAACTAGCTGTTTAACCCGTTCTACGCACGGGATATCATGAATTTAATTCTAAAACGTGCGTACGAACGCACCTCGTTTGTAACGTTTGACGTACAATTTCCAACTTGTTGAACTTAACTTTGTCTAAAAAAAAACTATTACCGTGTTTTTTAAAAATAATTGCTGAAACATAATAAGAAACGTATGTTTTAACATATAGGGTAAATGTACCAATAGTCGGCCACTTAACTGTTTTTTTGTATATAAACCATAACGTAGAATTTTTAAAAAACGACACAACATTTTTAACAGTGATATATGTTAAAACATACGTTTCTTATTATGTTTCAGCAATTATTTTTAAAAAACACTGTAATAGTTTTTTTTTAGACAAATTTAAGTTAAAAAAGGGCAAGTTCTCCAATAGTCGGCCACTTTAAAGCTAATGTTCGGCCATCACTGCACCAATAGTCGGCCACTTCAGAAATTTGTCACTTTCTACTATCTTTACAAAAAGAAAGTATTGGATTCATGAAAATTTTCGACTTCTGGTTTTCGACGGATTTATACGTTTTAGAAGGTCCTGAACACGATTTGACTGTTTTTAGAAAATGTCTGTCTGTGACTGTCTGTCTGTCTGTCTGTATGTGACAACAATTTTGTGGGCGCTCTATTTCAAGAACTAATACTCGGAATTTAATAAAACTTTATATTCAGTTAGTGCGTGATATAAGTTGGTGCTGATTAGTTTTTGGTAAAAATCGCCCGGCAGGTGGCGCTGCTATGCAGCATTTTTCGCGATTTCCGCAATAGCTCTATCTCAAGATCTAATTCTCGGAATTTAATAAAACTTTATATTCAGTGAGTCCCTGATATAAATGGGTGCTGATTAGTTTTTGGTAAATATCGGCCGGCAGGTGGCGCTGCTATGCGGCATTTTTCGCGATTTCCGCAATAGCTCTATCTTAAGAACTAATGCTCGGAATTTGATAAAACTTTAGATTCAGTTAGTCCCTGATATAAATTGGTGCTGATTAGTTTTTGGTAAAAATCGCCCGGCAGGTGGCGCTGCTGTGCAGCATTTTTCGCGATTTCCGCAAAAGCTCTATCTTAAGAACTAATGCTCGGAATTTAATAAAACTTTAGATTCAGTTAGTCCCTGATATAAAATGGTGCTGATTAGTTTTTGGTAAAAATCGACCGGCAGGTGGCGCTGCTATGCAGCATTTTTCGCGATTTCCGCAATAGCTCTATCTCAAGATCTAATTCTCGGAATTTAATAAAACTTTATAGTCAGTGAGTCCCTGATATAAATGGGTGCTGATTAGTTTTTGGTAAATATCGGCCGGCAGGTGGCGCTGCTATGCGGCATTTTTCGCGATTTCCGCAATAGCTCTATCTTAAGAACTAATGCTCGGAATTTGATAAAACTTTAGATTCAGTTAGTCCCTGATATAAATTGGTGCTGATTAGTTTTTGGTAAAAATCGCCCGGCAGGTGGCGCTGCTGTGCAGCATTTTTCGCGATTTCCGCAAAAGCTCTATCTTAAGAACTAATGCTTGGAATTTAATAAAACTTTAGATTCAGTTAGTCCCTGATATAAATTGGTGCTGATTAGTTTTTGGTAAAAATCGACCGGCAGGTGGCGCTGCTATGCAGCATTTTTCGCGATTTCCGCAATAGCTCTATCTCAAGATCTAATCCTCGGAATTTAATAAAACTTTATATTCAGTTAGTCCGTGATATAAGTTGGTGCTGATTAGTTTTTGGTAAAAATCGCCCAGCAGGTGGCGCTGTTATGCAGCATTTTTCGAGATTTCCGCAATAGCTCTATCTCAAGATCTAATCCTCGGAATTTAATAAAACTTTATATTCAGTTAGTCCGTGATATAAGTTGGTGCTGATTAGTTTTTGGTAAAAATCGCCCTGCAGGTGGCGCTGTTATGCAGCATTTTTCGCGATTTCCGCAATAGCTCTATCTCAAGATCTAATCCTCGGAATTTAATAAAACTTTAGATTCAGTGAGTCCCTGATATAAGTTGGTGCTGATTAGTTTTTAGTAAAAATCGCCCAGCAGGTGGCGCTGTTGTGCAGCATTTTTCGAGATTTCCGCAATAGCTCTATCTCAGGAACTAATACTCGGAATTTAGTAAAACCTTATATTCAGTTAGTCTCTGATGTAAATTGGTGCTGATTAGTTTTTGGTACAAATCGACCAGAAGGTGGCGCTGCTATGGAGCATTTTGCAGGATTTACACGATTTTAGCGATAGTCATATATCAAGAAATAATGCACAGAATTTAATAAAACTTGAGCTTCAGTTAGACCTTGATATAAAATGGTGCTGATTCATTTTAGTGTATGCGAAACCTGTGTGAGATAGAAGAAAGTTTTGTGATTGATACATCCAACTAGTTTTACCTGGAAAACGACGCTAACAAATTTTACTGAATTTTGCATTCTACCATTTTCGGTTATAAGAAGGTGATTGAGCTATGTCACATGTTCGAGAAAATTAAATTAGTGTGTCATTTAGGGTCACTGCGGGTAAAGCTAATTTTATTTTATCTGCTAAATGGCTTTAACGATTTTGACTAAGTTTTGTATCCTACATTTTTGGGATACAATAAGATCATTGGACTGGGTCGCATGTTCGAGAAAATTTCATTAGTAGGTCATATGATATGGGGGTCACTATGGGTCAAATAAATTTTATCTAAAAAACGGCTCTAACGATTTTGACTAAATTTTGCATCCTACCGTTTTGGAGTACGAAAAGACCATTTGTTGGGTAACATGTTTGAGAAAATTCGATTAGTGGGTCATTTTAGGGTCACTACGGGTCAAACTAATTTTATCTAAAAACGACAAACGATTTTGACTAAATTTTGTATCCTACCGATTTGGTGTACGAAAAGACTAATGGGCTGGGTCACAAGTTAAGGGTCACATGTTAAGGTACAAGGTAATTTTATCTTATCTAATAAATGTCTTTAACGATTTTGACTACGTTTTGTGTCCTAACTTTTTGGGATACAAGAAAACCATTTGGCTGGGTCACATGTTCGAGAAAATTCGATTAGTGGGTCATTTGGCGGTCACTATGGGTCAAACAAATTGCATATAAAAACGGTTTAAGCGATTTTGACTAAATTTTGTATGCTACAGTCGACTGAAAAAAAAAAAAATAATAATAATAATAATAAATAAAAATAAATAAACGCTGGTACCCCTTCTGGTCGCGCTCAAATTGAAGTTAGATTAAAGTGGGTTTTGAATCGAATTATGCATTTTGAATCCCGCAGTGGAAAAGCGAAGGGAGGGGCAGTCCCAACTGCCGCAATCCAATCTAGTTGTTTTAACACTTTTCAACAGAATTGAAAAGCAAATAATGGGGGTACCAACTGCCGCATCAAATCGAGTTGCCTTTAACACTTTTCAACATAGTTGAAAAGCAAATATGCATACATTCGTGCATCAGCGAAGGGGCGATCCCAATTGCCGCATCACGGCATTCCGATCTAGTTGTTTTAACACTTTTAAGCATTTTGAGCATGAAATATATTTAGTATGTAGTTTATTAGTATACGAGTTCATTTTGAACCCCGCAGTGGAAAAGCGTACGGAGGGGCGGTCCCAACTGCCGCATTCCAATCTAGTTGTTTTAACACTTTTCAACAGAATTGAAAAGCAAATAATGGGGGTACCAACTGCCGCATCTAATCGAGTTGCTTTTAACACTTTTCAACATAGTTGAAAAGCAAATATGCATACATTCGTGCATCAGCGAAGGGGCGGTCCCAACTGCTGCATCACGTCATTCCGATCTAGTTGTTTTAACACTTTTATGCATTTTAAACATGAAATATATTTAGTATGTAGTTATTAGTATACGAGTTCATTTGGAACCCCGCAGTGGAAAAGCGTAGGGAGGGGCGGTCCCAACTGCCGCATTCCAACCTAGTTGTTTTAATACTTTTCAACAGACTTGAAAAGCAAATAATGAGGGTACCAACTGCCGCATCTAATCTAGTTTAAGAAAAAGCTACTGTGTACGACCATTTGCGACTTTAAAGTAACCCCGATATCGAATATCAGTTTTCTATCCCTATTAATTCTAAATAAAACATAATTTAGAATGATAAACAACAATTACTGATAATTTCAATTTTTTAAATTTCGAATTTTATAGAAACCATTCTTTGCGAGAGCTTACATCTTAAAAGATACCCCCATGCAAAATTTGAAGTTTCAAAGCCACAGAAATTGCAATTTAAAAAAATTTTTAGTTGCTTTTAAATTTCTAATTTTTTAGAAACTGTTCGGCTACGGTCAGACCACTTACGTATGGAAAAGGTTATCCATGTCTAATTTCAAGTTTCTACTCTAAACTTTATTAAAAAAAACATAATTCAGAACATTTTCCTCTCATTTCAGCATTCTAAATTTCCAAATTTTTAGAAGCCTTTCTGAGCCGGTTGTTTATGTCTTAAAATTGACCACCATGCCAAATTTTAAGTTTCCAGCAACAAAACTATCACAGATTGTGAAACTTTAGAACGTTTATTTGGTTCTGTACCCTTTGAAATTCCGTTTTTTTAAGAAACTATTTCGTACTAGCGTTTACATATTAAAAATGACAGAATTAGGAAATTTTAAATTTCTCTCCCTAGTAATTTTATATAAATCGCAATTTAGAATGTTTTTAGAATATTCACTGTTTTTTTCATTTTCTAAAATTCCCCCTTTTTTAATTGCCTTGATCCAGAATTTACCTCTTAAAAGTAACAGACATGTTAAATTTCAAGTTTATATTCCTAACAATTCTACATAAATTGTAATTAAGAACTTTTTCCACTCATTTCACACTTTTAAATTTCGAATTTTTTAGAAAACAAAAACCATGCCAACTTTCAAGAGGGCAAAAAGGGCACGTTTGGAATGTTTTTTGCTCATCCATCTACTTACGAAAAGTGGCCCTGACGTAAAATATAGTCTATGTCGGAGCAGAGACTGCCACCTTTACTTTTGAAATTATTTCGGTAGTTCTAGTAGTTTCCCGTACAAACAAACAAACAAGCACGTAAAAAAAAAAAAAAAAATTATAAAATTATTTTAGATGTAGAGATAAAGTTATATCTATCAAACAACAAAAAAAAAAAAGTGGCACTCCGGGAGTGCCGACAGAAGTGAAAACTTGAACAATTACGTGTGTATTTTTTGAATCGTCAGGAAATGTTTTATTGTGCAGGAAATACTTTTAAATCAAGTGTTTTTTTATTCATTATTATAAACTACTACTACAAAAATTATATTACAATTTTCATTTAATGCGCTATTGTACATGAAAAATCATGCATATTATTTTACATACAAAAATTTCGGAAACCAGACTTCAGTCGCACTATACCGCTCACATTTTTCTGCGTTATTATACCGCTTACTATACCGCTTCTATACCACTTACTATACAGCTTACTATACCGCTTACTATAGCGCTTACTATACCGCTTACATTTTTCTGCGCTTACTATACCGCTTACTATACCACTTACATTTTTCTGCGCTTACTATACCGCTTACTATACTGCTTACATTTTTCTGCGCTTCCTATACCTTACTATACCTCTTACATTTTTCTACGTTTACTATACCGCTAACTATACCACTTACATTTTTCTGCGTTTACTATACCGCTTACAATACCGCTTACTATACCGCTTACTATGCCGCTTGCATTTTTCTGCGTTACTATACCGCGTACTATACCGCTTATATTTTTCTGCGCTTACTATACCGCTTATATTTTTCTGCGCTTACTATACCACTTACATTTTTCTGCGTTTACTATACCGCTTACATTTTTTCTGTTTTAGTATACCGCTTACATTTTTCTGCGCTTACTATACCGCTTCTACATCTACAGCATTTACTATACAGCTTACTATACCGCTTACTATAACGCTTACTATACCGCTTACATTTTTCTGCGTTACTATACCGCGTACTATACCGCTTACAATTTTCTGCGCTTACTATACTGCTTACTATACCGCTTCTATACCACTTACTATACAGCTTACTATACCGCTTACTATAACGCTTACTATACCGCTTACATTTTTCTGCGCTTACTATACCGCTTACTATACTGCTTACATTTTTCTGCGCTTCCTATACCTTACTATACCGCTTACATTTTTCTACGTTTACTATACCGCTAACTATACCACTTACATTTTTCTGCGTTTACTATACCGCTAACTATACCACTTACATTTTTTCTGTGTTACTATACCGCTTACTATACAGCTTACTATACCGCTTACTATGCCGCTTACATTTTTCTGCGTTACTATACCGCTTACATTTTTCTGCGCTTACTATACTGCTTACTATACCACTTACATTTTTCTGCGTTTACTATCCCGCTTACATTTTTTCTGTTTTACTATACCGCTTACATTTTTCTGCGCTTACTATACCGCTTCTACAGCATTTACTATACAGCTTACTATACCGCTTACTATAACGCTTACTATACCGCTTACATTTTTCTGCGTTACTATACCGCGTACTATACCGCTTACAATTTTCTGCGCTTACTATACCGCTTCTATACCACTTACTATACAGCTTACTATACAGCTTACTATACCGCTTACATTTTTCTGCGCTTACTATACCGCTTACTATACTGCTTACATTTTTCTGTGCTTCCTATACCTTACTATACCTCTTACATTTTTCTACGTTTACTATACCGCTAACTATACCACTTACATTTTTCTGCGTTTACTATACCGCTTACTATACCACTTACATTTTTTCTGTGTTACTATACCGCTTACTATACAGCTTACTATACCGCTTACTATGCCACTTACATTTTTCTGCGTTACTATACCGCGTACTATACCGCTTACATTTTTCGGCGCTTACTATACCGCTTCTACAGCATTTACTATACAGCTTACTATACCTCTTACTATAACGCTTACTATACCGCTTACATTTTTCTGCGTTACTATACCGCGTACTATACCGCTTACAATTTTCTGCGCTTACTATACCGCTTACTATACTGCTTACATTTTTCTGCGTTTCCTCTACCTTACTATACCGCTTACATTTTCTACGTTATTATACCACTTACATATTACTGCTTTACTATACCGCTTACTATGTCACGTACTATACCGCTTACATTTTTCTGCGTTACTATACCGCGTACTATACCGCTTACATTTTTCTGCGTTACTATACCGCGTACTATACCGCTTACATTTTTCTGCGCTTACTATACCGCTTACTATACCGCTTACATTTTTCTGCGCTTACTATACCGCTTACATTTTTCTGCGTTTACTATACCGCTTACATTATTTCTGTGTTACTATACCGCTTACATTTTTCTGCGCTTAACATACCGCTTCTATACCGCTTACTATACAGCTTACTATACCGCTTACATTTTTCTGTGCTTACTATACCACTTACATTTTTCTGCGCTTACTATACCACTTACATTTTTCTGCGCTTACTATAACGCTTACTATACCGCGGTGCAATAGCGCACAGGCAAGCTTGCGCCGCGCCCATCCCGCCCTAGATCATACCTAACTATACACAATACATGCACATACTTATATACAGAGGTGTCGGTTACAGTAACAGTGTCGCGAGTTCAATGGTTTTTTCCCATCTCAAAAAATGCCCAACGCGCCTAAAGAAGTTTTCACTTCAATAAACTCAAAAAAGTACAATAAGTTATGTATTCATTATTCAGCTCTGGTGGCCGACTTTTGGATATGTAAGTAAAATTAATACCCAATGGTCGGCCACATTAAAATTAATTAAAAGCAACAAATTTATTTACTTTTTATAATCAAAAACATTAGTTTATTTACCCTGCTAATATTCTAGCCTTATAATTTTAGAAAAAAATAAAAAATTAATTAATATTTCCCTTTTAAAATAATTGCCATCTGTTAACAAAAAAATAGGGAAAATGGCGATTTGACCTCAATCTTGCAAAAAATGGCTGATTACAAATTCAATAAAAGTACCCATAATTCTTTGGTGATGGTTTATGACTTATAAAAGATGGTTGCATGTAACCAAATTGTAATATTTCATTTAGAACCAAAAATAAGCTATGCGTAAGGCATTTTATCTCAATGTGGCCGACTATTGGGGGGTGGCCGACTATTGGTACATTTACCCTATCACTGTTAAAAATATTGTGTCGTTTTTTAAAAATTCTACGTTATGGTTTATATACAAAAAAACAGTTAAGTGGCCGACTATTGGTACATTTACCCTATGTGTTTTAAAAGAAATGATATCAAAATTCCAGTGACGCCTTAAATTGACTTTAATAGGTTTGTTTTAAAATTATATTTAAATTATTTTTGGCTTGTCTTCTAAAGTATATTTACACATCTGAACAGTACTTTTAAATTTCCAATACACTGTTAACTTTATCACTTTCGCTGAGCTTGTATTATGAATTGAAATGTATTTATTTCAATAAATTGATTTATCTTTTGCGCCATGCTATTCAAAATCGTAAGTAAAATTTATGTAAATGATTACTTTGCATCATACTATCCATTTGCATAAATTTAACTTAGTTTAGATACTATGACGCAAAGTAATCATCAGTTCTACTTCATTATCCAGTATGTAGGTAAACCAGTATAGGTATGCAATTTTCAGTTTATTGTGAACATTGATTGCATTTCTGGATTGATATGAAAATGCAAGTTGTCCCTCCTTTTCTCTGTTTGTAGATTAATTATATTGACATGTATGCACTTTCTGAATTAAGTCTTAAAAAAATTTTAAATTGAAAAAAAAAAAGTTCCTCTGGTTTACTTGAACTGCATATGAGACTCCGAAATTAAATGATAATAAAGAGTACCTTAAAATCTGCTTTCAATAAAATTTTATTTTGAAGAACAACTCTTAAACATCCAGGCCTCATTTATAACGTGCTTGATTTTTTTTTTAACCCTCTGGCTTACCTGAACAGCACATGAGGCTCCGAAATTAAATGATAAGAAAAAGCATCTTTTTTTAAAAAAATCTTTATATTTGGACATATTCCCTTCTTAGTCAGTTGTTAGTCCGTTAACTCCCCAATTCCCCATCGCTAATGTTAAACGGCACTTCTCTATTATTCCTTCGACCACTTTTCATAACAAAAAACTATCGCCAAACTGCAACGCCCAATAAACGGGAGAACGTTGCCATTGGAATATCAAAATAAATAAATAAGTAAAGTTTAAGAATTTAAGGACACAACTGTTATTTTAATGAATGAAATAACTAATAAATCAGTAAAACATAATGAAACATACACGCAAATGTCGAATTAAAAACCACTTGATGACATAACAAACACGTAGAATGCTTCTGACATCAAGTAAATGGGGCTGCATTTTTGGCATTTAATCTTACAGTTTTGCGATAGTTTGTTGTTATGAAAAGTGGTCGACAGGATAATAGAGAAGTACCTAATAAAAAAATAAATAGATCCCCCGGTTTTCTTGAACTGCATATGAGACTCCGAAATTAAATGATAAGAAAGAAAGCGTACCTTAAAATCTGTTTTCGATAAAATTTTATTTTGAAGAACACCTCTTAAACATCCAGGCTCATTTACAACTTGCTTGTTTTTTTTTTGTTTTTTTTTTTTCTTTTACCCTCTGGCTTACCTGAACCGCATATGAGGCTCCGAAATTAAATGATAAGAAAGAGTACCTTAAAATCGGTTTTCGATAAAATTTTATTTTGAAGAACGCCTCTTAGACATCCAGGCCTAATTTATAACGTGCTTGTTTTTATCCTCTGGTTTACCTGAACAGCACATGAGGCTCCGAAATTAAATGATAAGAAAAAGCATCTTTTTTAAAAATCTTTATTTTTGGACATATTCCCTTCTTACGAGGAAGGTCTCCATAAGCGCATACTCAGAAAATTTTGAAAAAAATTACAGAATATTCTTCTCATGAGGGTATATACGCTTATAAAAAATTTGCTGCGGAACCTCGATATAACGAACGTAAAAAAAAATTGAAATTTTCGTTTATTTGGCGATTTATCATCGATTGGCGACGGAATAATTTTTTTAAAAATACGGTTTTATGTCAAATACTCTTTAAGGAAAAACTTTTTGATGCTGAACTTGTTTAAGTAAGTTTAACTTACTTAATAAATAAATTTTTATAACTACAGTTCTATGTACACATTTATATGTATATAACGATCGTATTTTACGATTTAAAACAAAATTTAAATTGATTGAAATTGTTTCAAGTTCAAAAATAAGCCCGATTCTGAACATTGTCAATTTAAAAAATTGTACTCTTGTTATGGAAACAACGACTTCTTCGACATGGGAATGTACAACGAATTCGTTTGTCATCGGGCTTTTTATTTTAAAATACACTTAAAAATTACTTATATAACCGGTGAAGCCATTTAAATTAGAAAAAATCCTGGTATGGAGGATAAAACAATGGCAAAATATCATTCAATCGGTAATAAGCAGACAGAAAACAAGGTGACTGATTTATTTAACCTCACTTAAAAAATATTTTAAATTAATATTACTGCAAACGTACAGATGATTGAAAATGTTGAACCCAAAATGCAAACGATCGTTAGCGTTTGGTGAGGAAAAAGTGCTTCTGGCCAAATCGTGTCTTTTTGTGCCAAATACTCGAAAGTATTTTATTTTTTTTGCAGATTTTCTACTCGGATTCTCAGCTAAACTTGACTGCTCCTTTTTACATACATGAGTATTTTCATCAGCATTTTTTTTTTTTCAAAATTTTCTGAGTTTGCGCTTTAAAGAGACCTTCCTTGTTATTCAGTTGTTAGTCCCTTAACTCCCTAATTCCCTTTTGCTAATGTTAAACTTATGGGCGTAGGAGGCATTCGTATGTATATTTAACCCTTAACTGCTGTTAGAGGTCTCATAGACCCTGTTTCTTTAAATTTTTACTGTTTAACTTTCAAGTTTCAGTTTAATTACAGATACTAGGAAAATTTTGTTTCGTTTGGAGTCCTTGTAAAAAAATCTTTATTATATATATATATATATATATATATATATATATATATATATATATATATATATATAAACAGAAGACGCCGAATTTACGCCAGCTATTAGATAGAATTACTTGAATTAATTTTAATCGCTTTAACGGCTGCACTTAATTCTTATAAGAATCGCTTCGACCGCAGCCGTGATTCGAACCCGGGTCGAAGATAAGCATCATAACCAGTATACCAAGTGGGCAGTTGTTATTTTGTACCAAGTATGTCTTTTATTGTACTTAGAAAGCTTACCATCGCTTTACAACGATTTTGTTCACAATTCATAAGTATGGCTTAAAAGAGCTTTTATTTTTCTAGTCTTTAAATAGAGTTAACTAATATTTGATGCCGCCATCTATCGTTTTTTACATAATGAGCTAATATTTTTTGGAAAGGAATTTTTTTAGCAATAAATAAAAGAAAAATAAACTTTAAAAATATAAGTTATTTTTAAAAAATTACTTTTAACGTTTTCATATATTTAAATTTAGAAAATTAAACTTTATTTAAAAAAATTGTAATATTTATGTATTTAGAAGGTTGATATACTTTTTATAACGCATATATTATTAAAGTTCTACTATTCCTAATAATAATAATACTTGTTAATATTATAAATTTTTATAATTATTAACACAAATTATAAATAAGACTAAAATAATATTTGAAACTTATTTTACCTAAATTGTAAATCCATATTGAAATAAAAACTTATTATTTAAATAATCACACTCTCTTTCCATCTTTTGATCAAAGTGATAGTCGATAAAAATCCCCGCTGACTCCGCAGAGATGAATTTTCCCTTTCTAAAATATTCTAATTTTTAATAAAACAATTTTTGAAACAAATTTTCTTCTTTAATATTCCTAATAAAACTGTAAAATCATTTTAAAAGTGTGTATTTTAAATTACAAGTAATAACTAATATAAAAAATATCTTTAAATAAAGACACGGAAATCCCTACAGGGGATTTGATATAAGAAAAGGGAAATGTCTGTAAAATGATGACCTGAGAAACTCGATCGAATACATTTAACCGAGAACTAGTGTAAATTTACAGAGAGTCTCGTTTTTTTTCTGTCTTTTTACAGAAATTTTTAACAGTGTGAAATTTTATTTAATTAAATGTTACTTATTGCTTTGTCGTAATTATTTAATTCTATTTAAGAAGTAAAATTTCTGAGTCTAAATATGTGTGTTTGAACTGTGCGCTATACACCTGAATATGCGGTATATATTATTACCAACGCAGCAAATAAAATGTGTGCATACAAAATACAACCATGTTAAAGAAATATTCATGCAAATTTCCAAAGTTTTTATTCATAGTTTATTGTCCTTAAATCTCTATTCAAATAATGAAATTTTGAATAAAATAATGAAAAAAAATTAAAAATTAGACAAATTAAAAAAAATGATTTGACACTGCACACCGCAACCTAGTCTAGCAAGTGTCTGTAAAAGATGGTTGAATTCCTATACATAGTATTTATTTGATCTTATAAAACTTTAACTGAAATATTTCAGCCGATTTCAGCATTTAACCCTTTAACGGATAAAGCACTTCAATTGCTAAAATGGTGAAATAAATGATTGACACCGGAAATTATGAACAAATTTATTTGTATATAACAAAAAAGCGATATTTCACATACATAATAAATGGAAAACATTTCTATTAAAATTCTGCTGTCATTATTGAATTTCGTAATTAAAGTTTTGTGGTTTCATAGGGAAACCAATGTCCGTTAAAGGGTTAAAATCTGTTTTCTGCACCGTTACTTATCATACATTTCTCTATAAAACTAGCAGTTTTCATATTTCTATATGCAATAGTTTTCTTAATATAGTACAAGAAAGAGCCCCAGTTAAAATAAATTTAATTACGCCACAACGACAGCGTCAGTTGCATTTTTAGGTGAGTTCGTAATTATATAAATACGTATCACCTATTGTCGTCGCTTGGTCCGCCCGTCTGTCTGTCTGTCTGTCCGTCTGTGTGTCCGTCCGTCCGCATATAACAACGCAAAAACTGCCCAATCGAATGGTTTGAAATTTAAAGTATATTATCTTTGCAGAATTTTGTCGAGACATTTCAAATTTTATTAAAATCGAATCAAAACTTTAGGAGATATTAATAAAAATATTTATTAAGAAATTTGAATTTTTTTTCAAATTGGTGCTTTCTTCTTATAGGAGCTTCCGAAGTTTAATTGTCAAGCGACCGAGATACTTATTCTATTACAGAAATTAATCTGCAGACGATATCATTCATTTCACAGAATTAAATATCATCAAGATCTAAATATTTATATAGCTAGCTACAGTACGAACGCACCTCATTTGTCACGTTTGACGTACAATTTCCAACTTGTTTATTTTTATTTTTATTTTTTTAGAATAGAGAAAAACAAACACATAGTTTGAACGGGAAAATGCATCTTGTTTCTATGCGGGAATTATTTAATTTCATTTAATAAATAAATTTTCTGGCTCAAATTATGTTTTTTTTTAACTTAGGAAAAGAAAAATCCAAGGATTAGCAGATATGCAAATGTGTCGTATAAAAGTGCGCTACCGAACATCGCTAATATGCGCTTAACTATAGATCATATTTTAGAAAATCCAGCGACTGGTAAATAATTACAGATATTGGAAAATCCCATATCCACCTATTATCCTTTCAATATGCATTCAGAATAAGTTTCGATTGAGATAATAAATTCTAAACAACAATTAAAAAAAAAGGTATAAACTTTATTTTAGTGCAAATTCACCTTGAATAAATAATTTAAATCACAAAAAAAAAGGATAGAAATGATAATAAAAAATTCCTTTATGTAGGAATGACAATGACAAATGTATTAAAGTAATTTATTAAAGAAAGTTTATTAAAGTAACTTGCTTATTTTATTGTTTATTACTGTTAATTTTACGGTATAATGGTAGTAGCTGGGGTGCCAGTAAAATCAACATTTTTTTTTTTTTTTTTTTTTTTTTTTTTTTTTGCAGTGTAGCAATGCAATATTTAAACTGCTTGTGATTTCTGGCCCTCTATGGTTAAAAATTTTATCTTTGTAAATAAAGGTACACGAAGAGGAACAAAATTCGGCTAAAACTGACCAATTTCCAAAAGTCTAAAAAAGTCAAACCTCTCTGTAAAACGCATTTTTTTTTTTTTTTTTTTTTTTTTGAAAATTCAATCAGAGCTTTATTCTGCAACTATCAATGAACAGAAAACCGCTAGAAAGTACGCTTAAATAAGTGGGTAAGTGTCGTGGGTAAGTTGACGTCATATTAATCTTGAAACTTTTTATTTCATTTTCATTTTTCAGAAAATTAAATATTGTAGAAAGAATTTTATTGTGGATTTTTAATTGTTGGCAACTGATATAATGAAAAATGTTTAAATTTAATAGGAAAAGGATGTTAGATTTTTGTTTTTTTATATCTCTATATTAAAATAATACGATTTTTTTTTTTATGACTTTCAGCTTCATAGTAGGTATTTAGCTATAAGTGCACAAAAGGTCAAGTCTGTAAGTTATATAGTTTCTGAGAACCGACTCTGTGACGGACAGACAACGTAGCGGGACGAATGGGGTTTCGTGAGATGAACGAAACCCTAATAAAAATTTAACTTTTGTGTATTTTTGCCACTTCGGCCCCGCAGTGTGTCGTGCCTTTAAAATTGGCTTGATATCTTTGACAATATTTTCTTAAGGCTGCTTACAAATCCAAACTGCCTACTTTAGGACACATTTTTTAATTCATCTTAGTTCGGAAACGTATGAAATTGACAGGTGTCTTTATTCAGAAACTATGTGATCGAAAGATGTTTTACATTTTTTGGTAAATGCAGACGATATTACAGAAAATACTGTTAAAGTCGGCGTTTTGAACGGTATTTCCTGGCGCGATAGCTCTTGAAAGGACAAAAGCCTGTGGTCTCTTGACATAAATCTCTTATAACTCAACTAGCAGACTACGCCCGCTGCGCTGGTCGGTTTCTCAAAAAAAATTTTTGAAACAAACGAAATATATCGGTGAATTTAACGTTGTATTTTAAAGTAATCTGTACCTTTACCTGGAATATCTTAAAATTACATAAAAACGGATGCTTATTTCACTAAGTTATGTTTTTTTAATACGGTTTACTATTACGTTTACAATTTATTACTCACCGTTTTCTATTGATTTATATGTTTTATAGCTACATTTTTTAATAACGTGAACTAACGGATATTATTCACACCTAAAAAGAAATGACCCATTTAGTATTTCTCGAGAGTTAAATAAAAATCATGCACTCGTGACATCATAATTCCCTTTTATATTTTAACAGAATAATAACGCTACTTTCTTTGTGACTCGTGCTGACACATTGCTGTTATCATTATTTTTTTACGCGTGAAGTTTTCGCTATTGTACTCCATTGTGAAATTTGGTAATTTTTGAAATTCAATATTTGAAATATGGCATAATCAGTGGATTTGAAATTTATATCAAGAAAAATACAATTTTTTACCTTTCTAACGCAGTTTGTCTTAACAATTTTCTGGCAAATACTTTTCGAGCTATTAATTTTTTTCAGTAACTACAAATGTTTCATTTTCCGAGGTTAATCAGTGGCAACAATTAGCGAAAATCCCAGTCGTCAGCAACACGTACCTTTTTATTAAAGATGATAAGTAATTTGTTTATCAAAAAATGGAAAACACCATTCGATTCCATATCGCTTCAATAGTCTGGCCTTCCAATTTTATGCCTTTTTGTTTAAAAATGAGTCAGAAAGTTTCGCGTTGTTGAGCAAGTCATTTATGAACCACTTTCAAGATCATTTTCCCTTTACTGGAAAATGGAAAACGATACTAAATATCTTATCTTGGTATTTGAATAATAATACTTTCATATTTCATGCATTTACGAATGAAGAATAACTTCTTGAACGTGTACCCTGTTTGGATTTGAGAACGCCTTTAAATCCCGACGCGCGAGATTTTGATAGTCTCGTTCACGGGTCTAAAATTTGGAAACCGTTTTCTACTTTAATTGAAATGCATATTTGGCATATTTGGCCGGCACAAGGTGTTCTGCGGCCCCCTAATATCACATTTTATTATATATATCGCACGTTTATTTCTAAAGTGGCACAACTAAAAAGTAAAGTTTATCAGAAAAGGCGAAAAATATTTTCAATCACTAAACTATTATTTTTTATTTAAGATGATAAGAAAATAGTAAGAACTTGTTATATCTAAGTAAAAAATAGTTCATTTACTCTAAGGTGGTTTCTCAACCACGTGAAACTCTCTGAAACATTTTCTGACTCATTTTTAAACGCAAAGGCATAAAATGGGCAGGCCTATGACTATGGCAGCGATTTGGACTCGAAATGAGTTTTCCATTTTTTGATAAATAAATTACTCGTCGAGTTATAAGCGATTCTTGTCACACGACGACGTTGTCTCCTTTCTTATTTCTTCTAATTTTCTTATTTCTCATAGACTACATATAGACATTAATATGTTAAATCCTTCTTTCACTTGTTACAAATACCATGTTAAACCTGATAAACCGTCATATTAGAAAAAAAGAAAAAAAACCTCGATCGTTCTTGGAGTCATTTTTATACGTAATTGCATGTAATTTGTAGGCATTTCTATTGAAGTGCTTTGGAATCGAATTGAGTTTTTTGTCGAGTTTGTAATTGTGTTGGAAAATTCATGTTGTACAGCGGCGAAAGAAAAAAAAAATCAAAACACCTATGTGACCACAACTGGGTCACAAAATTCACTCAAAAACTTGCTTTGGCGCAAGAAAACACAATAAATGTGCGAGTTTTAATCAACAAATGGGAACTTTAATAACTGCTAGTTTTTATTTTTAATTATGATTGAATGAATTCTTTTAAGTTTCATTTCCCTCGAATAAAAGGAGAAAAGAAAAAAAATCGTTTTTACCGCTTTATGAGACTAAATTGTACACAAATAATAGCAGTAAAAAAAAAATGTCAGATCAATGAACGACAAAATTATAATTGCTTCCATGGAATTGAGCTTAAATAAATGGAAAATTATAGAAAAGGTATATGAAAGCGTCTCAAGCTAATTTTTTTTATTATTATTACTTCGTTAAAAGAAACGAACCGACAAATCTCAATTATAAAGAAATAAGGTGCATCATGGACAAACAAAGAACTGCCGTCATGAAGGTCATTTAGGAAGAAAAAAAAGGAATTGATAAAATATACTTTTGAATAAAATGATTTAGCTCATTTTTAGTAACAAACGAAATCTTTTTTAGCGAGCTCGGATGTAATGAGAAATCTATGTTTAACGATCAAAAAGAAATGAAATGATTGGTGAAATACAGCAAAAACCGGCTAAGAAAAACTAACCTAAATAATGAAAATAATTAAATATCTTAAATCTAAAATCCATATGTTCGAGCCTGGATGACATATTGGAGGATTTTCTTGCACGAAAGCCATAATTTGTGTAACTTTCAATGCTATACTAAATTAAAAGTTATGCAATTTTGTATTTTGAAATGTTCTTAATTAGCGCCGTATTTTATTTATTTTAGAATATTTTTCTTAGCATTTAGTAAACACTGGATATTATTTCGTATTGTGATGTAAAATCGAAGAGAGTAGTAAAATAACACACATAAAACACATAAAAAAATTACAAGAAAAGTACTATATAGATTTTACAAATCTATTTAAATTTTCAGACTCAAGATGTCACGCTTTGCTACGTTCAGAATGGTTATCTTTGTATCCACTAATTCTTGAAGACGTATTTTACAATAGAGTTAGATGTCTGTACTGTATACATCAGTGTTACAGGTTGAGCATTTTTCTTAAAGGTTATTCAGAGTTGAACGTTTCTGAAGAGAAATGTTCGCATTCTTTAATGACGAATTAAATAATGCGTATATTGTTATTCGAAACTAAGGTTAGCATTCTGAATACGAAAAAAATACCTGACGGCTCGGCCTACCGGCACAGGTAGATTTCGAAGACGCAGATCGTGGGGCGCCTGTTTGTTGGGAATTGTGGAAGAAATGACCTTTTTGCAATGATGCGGCAGTTGGAACCACCCACTTCGAAACCTAACTTGTTTGCAGGCGCAGCCGGCAGGATTTTTTTTGTTTTAATTTTTATTTATTTATTTAATTACTTTTTTCTATAAGGGTTGGTCCTATAAAAAGTTTGTCAATATAAAAGTTTTAGATAGATAATATTAAGAGGATTTATAATAAATTTAAGCGGATTTGATGTTAATGGACGAAGTTATGAATTTTTTTCTTCTAACCCCCCCCCCACCACCACCACGGGGCCATTTTTAATGATATCAAAAATCTGTCACATAATTTTTCGGCCCTTTTCCTAGAAGTAATAATAACTTTAAACGGAATCGATACGTATCATAATTAAGAAATTATGGGTTTTTTCTGTTTTCACAAAAAGCCCCCCCCCCATTCCCCCCCCCCCCCCTGTTTCGATTTTGCCCAATAACAAACTTGATCGAGATTTTATGCCCCTTGATTTTATGTATCAGTTTGGAAGAGATTTGTGCAGAATTATTGACGTTATCGTGTCCATAAAAAAGTGACATAGATAGATAGATAGATAAAGTTTTGAACTGGGGGTGGTTTTGGGTTCTGGGAGTCATGATCAATTCCAACTTAGGGAAGAATGTAAATAGGTAGTATTTCTTACGAAATCTACCTAAAACCACCCAACTGCAATAGCACTGATATGTATAGATATATTTTTTTATGTTTACCATTTCTAAGACCACAGTGGTGCAAGTGTGTTCGTGCAAAGTGTATTCTCTGCATATGTGTACGAACAACAGAATTAAACACATGTAAAATTCGAATGGCTTGGCGGGCCACGTGTTTGACATGCCTGCTCTAAATCTTGAAAGAACGAAATGTTTTTGACAAATGAAACTGCCATTGTAAATTTGATTTCTTACTGGAAATTTAGTATTTAATAAAATTAATATTATAAGTCTTTCCTAAATGTAATTTAAATTGGCATCCCCCCCCCCCCAACAATCTCATGCAATTTAAATGTAACATATCGGGTTACATTTAAATTGCAACCTGATCGCAAATTTAAAGTAACAAATAAAATTTGCAAAGTAAGTTAAAAGTTTTCTCAATAAAAATCCACATTTTAAATGACGTCATGTCAGATGTCAAAAACATTTCGTTGTTTCAATATTTAGCGTCTAATTTTGGAGCTGGAGATTCAAAAATTAATTTTAGCGAATTATTTATAAAAATTTCAAAAAATAACTAAAACTATTGTCTTCAAAAACACAAATAGTTTTACTATTTATATATTTATTTTTACATTTCTTACTGTCTCATGAGTGTGGATTCGTAATTTCCTTTTAAGACGACTTAAAAGGAATTCACCTATACATGTTTTCCTCTTTGTTGATCACGAAATTCCATGTTAATCAATGTGGAAATTTAATTAGGTGATAACTTAATATATAAATATCGATATACGGTTTTTATCAATAAAAGTATACGCAAAGTGTTGTAAAAAATTATTTTCCTACATTTTAATTATTTTTTAAAACTGAAAATTTCGAAATTTTCCCTAAGACAAATTCTCAAAAATTATCGTTTTCTTAAAAGTACTTAAAATGTAAGAAAATAATTCTTGGAAATCCACTACGTTTGCACAGGTCTACTTTCTGATAGTGGAAGCCGTGTTTCGATATTTGTACTAATCAAAATTAGGTAGTCAGTAATCGCCTAATTAGGTAATGAGAAATCGTCTAATTAGATAATAAATAATTGTCTAATTAGGTAATGAGTAATCACCTAATAAATTTCTCCATAGGTTAACGTAGAATTTCGGGATTAACGAAGGAATCTGTCCTCTTAAAAGCTTACACTGGCAACGCAAAGATACGCACACGCTCATGTTAAAACAATGGCAGGTTTCTTTTCAAATTTCTCGTTTGCACTTCAATATTTTCAAATGATTTTTTTTTCAAATGATTTTATTTTTTTCTTTTGCCTGGGATAGATGAGGTCGCTATCTAAATGGATACTTTCGTAGTTTTTCGATTTGGGTTGTAATTTGTGTTACTGTGGACACTCATTTTCAAACCCGGTTCCTCAAGATAAAAGAAAATAAAAATAAATAAATAACTGCAACACAAAATTGAAAAAATACGAAAGCACCCTATTAGACATAGACTTCAAATATTCTATGCAGAAAAAAGTCATTTAAAAATATTAAACTGCAAACGAAAAATTTCAAAAGAACACTGTCATTGGTTTAACATTAGATAGGGAGTATCTTCGTGATATTAGCGTAGGCTCTTAATACCGTATTATTAACCTCATGTAAATACTCTATTTGTTACATTCTATCAATTTTTACACTGTATATTTGTTATACTCTATATAAATACTGCATTTGTTATATACGCACAAGCTAATTTTAAAACAATGGCATGTTTCTTTTCAAATTTCTCGTTTGTATTTCCATATTTTCAAATGATTTTTTTCTTATGCATGGGCTACACGGGGTCGCTATCTAAATAGATATTTTCATAGTTTTTCTATTTGGGTTTTAATTTGTTTTACTGTGGACACTCATTTTCAAACCCAGTTCCGCGGGGGGAAAAAAAGCTGCAACCAAAATTAAAAGTGTACGAAAATACTTGATTAGATATCGACCTCAGATATCCTATGCAGCAAAAGAAACGTTTTATTTTATGAGTAATTCTCCAAATCTTGAAAATACATTTTTTTAAGTTTTTATAGATAACGAACGCTTTTCAGAACCGTGGGTAACTTGGAAGGGGTTATTGTACATTTTAATGCGTGATCATATTTTATTTTTGTGCTTTAAGAAACATGTGTCTTTTTTTACACTGTATTACAGTGCAGTTTTTCTCTTCTAAGCCGAGGGGAGCAGGTATTGTGTTAATTATTGATGGTTGGTATGTTCTTTTACGAATATGGACCTAAGCAAAATAATTATCTATATAATGCATTTTTATAACAATCTGTAAAATATTTTATTTTTTAGCTGTGATGCAGCATTTAGTTTATTTTCTCTATAATTAGTATTATGTTTTTTCATAAAATTATTAAAATTTTTTTGAATACATTTTAGATTATTTTGCTGATTGATGAAATCTTAATAGAACTTTACTAAAAAATGATCAAAAAATGTCCATGTAGTCGGCATGATTTGTCGATTAATCTTGAACATTAATAGCGAAATATGCCCTGTCTAGGATAAATATGTACTAAGCAATTATTATGCAAGTGGCACAGTGCTCGAAAATCAAAATCCACATTTGTTGATCGATGACTTAACTTTTGGAAGATTTCTTTTAACTTCTGTACTCCGTCGGTATTTAAAAAAAAAATCCATAAGCATTTGATGAAGTTTAAAGAAGTTTTATTTAACCCTTTTTTTCCTGGCGGTACTTATAAATACCACTTTAATAAAACACCTATATATTCGTAATATGACCGTTCTTTCTAACGGTATTCACAATGGCACAAAGAGTGTATTTCTGACAGCAGGCAGGAGATGGCAAATTCAAGCACATATCCTCTTTCTTTGCATTGTAGGGATTTTAAATTTGCCACGCTACATTCGAAATCCATTTTTCAATAGAATTGACATGCATGTATTACTTCATTTGAGTAATTTTTGTGGTTTATTACCGGTTATTTAGTACTATTATTTTCTATTGTTTTCTATACTCTACAGGTGAAAATTTCCTACATTTTATTTGAAGTTTACTATTTGAAATTTACTATTTTATTTTATATAATAGGGTAAAAAAATATGGTGGTTACAGTTGCATAATTAACCACTAAAACGCTATAAAAATTATTTTCCTCTTTCCTATGTTTATTCTGCACCAAAACTTACAATTAAAAAGTAGCTGGAAAATTAATTCAGGATATAAAGGGTTAAAAAACTTTTATTCTTATTTAGTTGAAATTGGTAGACGTCATCTTGAAGAGTGTCAGCGGTTTAAAAGTGCACTTATCTATATAGCATGATCCGTTACAGAGTAAAATAAATAGCATGATATCTTGAATATTAATTAAAATAAGCAAGAACGCTTATTATATTAATTTGGAGGAGTAAAAGCCATTTTATATATTTAATTACACTTCACAAACCCAATATGTAAAATCACGACATCAATACATAACGACACCATATTCTGAAGCTACTTACCGTACAATACAATAATAAAATAGATGGCGCCAGCGAACCACATTTTTAATTTTTATTGCAGCCATCTACAGTGTTTTAACTGATGGGAACCACCATAAATAGTATCGAGCTAACCGATATTACCTTGATATGATAATAGTGGAAGTCATCCGTAATCGAGATACCAAATAGCTGTTTAAATGTTTGAAATATCTTCAAATAAATTTCTTCACCTCCTCTGGGTCTATAGGAAATGATTTCAGGATGCCATTCAGCGGAAGCCTCCTAGCCGTTACCCGTCGTGGAACGAGCAACGTTTCCAGGGAGAACCACGTGGAGGTGGGCTTCCATCTCTCCCCTTCGCAGGACCATTCCTCTGCTCATACGTTATTGTCTGAACGTTGTCTTCCCAGAAGGAAACAGAGCAGAGTGTGTCCCGCTTTTGGTGATTCAGTCACTGACTATCAGTGACATTACAACATCCACAACAAAAGCAACAACAGAAGAACTTTTTAATTCTCTGTCGAAATTTTCCTTCTTTCATTTGAGGCTGTTCTTCATTTTCAGGTGTTTGATCAGCCAGTGGATCAGAGATCGATTGCATGTTAAATTTCCTTTCTGTCATTTGAGGCTGTTCTTCTTCAATTTCAGGTGTTTGATCAGCCAGTCGACCAGATATCCATTGTATGTTTTCGAATCTAATGAAGCCAGATTCGTCTAAGCAATTATCAAGGAAACTTTCCATCAAATCTTTGTCATACTTCTTTCTTATTTCGAAAGGACTATCCGAAATGATGAGTCGAGCATCTTCGTAGATGGTATCTGGTTCTGAATCCTCAGTAGCTGTTTCGTAATCACTGAGATCCGAACTCATTCCAGAGACGACATCGAAGAAAGTAGCTGAACTTATTTCAGAAGCAAGATCTGCACAATCTACTGGAAATTTCATCATATTTTTAGTTGCATGATCCACAAAGATAGCGATGCCGAGCAAGATGACAATGCCCGCAGCCAAAAGCCAGCTTCCTTCATAAACTGTAAGGAGCCATAGGACGCAAAACAGTGCAAAAAACATGGTGATTTAAGTAGTTTCAAGTATGAAACACTCAAATTAAACGATGCAAATAATAAATTACTCGCAAAAAGCTTTTTTTTCTCACATAAAACACATTTTGAAATCAGAGCATTATCAGTACAAGCTACAATTTCAAAATTTCCCGTAAGGAATGAATTAGAAATTTATTGATTGTTTAAATGTACTTTGCAACAATTAACTCATTGTTGCAATAATCAATCTGGAGGCACGGCAGTGCCTCCGCCAAGTTGAGAGAGGACAGCCGTAAGCATACTTTTCTGGAAGCAACTCAGGGCACTTTTGACCCCCCCCATATCTCCGCGCTGGCGTATCCCAAAAATTTTAAACTTCAATTATAGAGAGTATTTGACTCACAGGACCAAAATTTAAAATTACAACTTTCTGTCTTTTCTAGTTCAGGACCAAAATTTAAAATTACAACTTTCTGTCTTTTCTAGTTCAGGCGATATATGAACTCAAACATTCGATTTTTTGTCACTTCTTACTCACTCGTTCACGCGTCATCAAAAAGATTGGGTAGATCCCGTAGCCCCAGAAACTTGACATTTGGAAAAACGGTAGTGTTTAGGATACAAAGAAAGGAAAAATTATAAAATCCAGAAAATTCGAAAAAAAAACATTCGAAAATTCAACAAATTCCATCAAAATTGAAAATTGAAAATAATACGATCTTGTAGTCTTGGAAACTTAAGATTTGGTGTGAAGGTAGTGTTTAACATCCAGAAAAAGAAAACATCAAAAACACCAAAAAAATCGAAAGCAAAATTGAAAAAATCGAAGAAATTGAAAAAAACCGAAAATTTGAAGACAATCCGATTTTGTTGCGCTAGAAAATTCAAATTAGGAATAAAGGTAGTATTTAGGATACAGAAAAAGGAAAATTAAAAAAATCCAGAAAATTCGAAAAAAAAAATAAAAAAATTCGAAAAAAATTGAAAAAATGAAAATAATTTGATACGATAACGCTCGTATTTATAAATTAATTTGGACGAAACTAATTGTGGGTATTAAGCTCACCAATGCCTCGACCGAGTTCGTTGGCCAGCTTGGTCCGCCATCTTGAAACAAGATGGCGGCCACGGAAAATTTTAAAACTAAAATAAATATACAAAAAAGTTAAAAAATCAAGTTTATTTTTTAATTAGGTGTTAGGACTTGATACAAGGATTCCAGAGCATTTTTTGTTTTACCTCTATCTTAAAAATTGGCTGAGATAGAGCAGTTTAAAATTCTAGGGTGGCTGACATTTTGAAACAAAACAGCACATTACAAAAAACCAACGATAAATTTATGGTCAATAATGGTCAAGCAGGTGCAATCCCGAATGAATACTCCGTGTTATTATAACTGTAACTTTGACTTCGAAATTTTGATACGTTGCATTTTCTATTTGTTGATATTTTTGAACTATGATTTACGCTAAGTGAAATGTTGTTGTTGAAGAGGGATTTTCCATGTAAATCCGAAACGTCCAATTTTAATATGTTTTTAATGTTTTATGAAAGTGTATTGTAATGTCTGTAATTTTAATGATTTTAATATAAATTTATAAGTTTTAGTGAACGCGATTTCTCGCAAATTATTTTCTTTCATTGTTGTAATCATTTTCCCAATCATACGCATAAAACTATATATTCATATCCATTAGCGCCAAATTCTCGCCAAACTTGGCGACAATTGGCGAAATCTCGCCAAATTTGGCGACAAAAATAAGTCTTCATAAATGAAGCCAACTTGGCTATAGCTCAATAATTTGGCGAATTTCTTATTCAAATTCAGTGTAAACGAATCTTTTGTAAACGGTTTCTTTGCATTTTAACTTGCTGTTTTCGAGTAACATTAGCTAAAATTTTAAAACGAAGATATAGGAAAGCTACCTTTTCCTGCCGGTACAGGCCGGAGGACTTTTTTATGAGTTGTCGGATGCAATGTATGTTTTGCATTAAATAAAGTAAAACATTGAAAAACAAATCCCACAGGATGGGGATAGTTTGTTTTAGATAGATTTTAAGATAATTGTCCTATTAGCTAGTACACCTTCCGTTATTGTTTTGTGTTATTTTCCCCGGATTATGCTTTTCTTTTCTTTTGTTTACGAATTTTGTAATAGAAAAGTTCCGCTATAGACTGGCTACGTTATAGACCTTTTTTTTATAGACAGGTTCATTTTCTTTCACAGGCTTTACTCTATTTAATTTATATATGAAATATTTGTTGTTAAAAGATGTTGGTCGCACAAAAATTTTCACATCTCTCCCTCCCTCCCGACATTACTGGTTGGTTATGGCTTGATAGTCCTTTCTAAATAAAATCATGGTGATTCTAAGATTCTCTTGATTTATCTCTAAATTGAACATAAACGATCCTAAGAAAACGGATCAATGAATTACTATATTGGCATGAGGAAATTTAGTTGCAGAAAAATGGAGCATATAGCTAACATTAAGTCTAATAGGAAAACCACAGCCTTGGCAAGATTGTATTAACAAGAAACCATCCAAATACATTTTTATGAAAGTAATATAATTTTCCCCTCGAATCTATACAAACCATGTATTATAAGAAAAATCGGTACTTCTCTATTATCCCGTCGACCACTTTTCATAACAAAAAACATCGCCAAACTGTAAGATTAAACGCCAAAAATGCAGTTCCATTTACTTGATGTCAGACGCATTATACGTATTTGTTATGTCATCAAGTGGTTTTTAATTCGACATTTGCGTGTATTTTTCATTATGTTTTACTGATTTATTAGTTATTTCCTTAATTAAAATAACAATTGTGCCCTTAAATTCTTACATTATATTTATTTATTTATTTTGATACTATAATGGCAAAGTTCTCCCGTTTATTTGGCGTTACAGTTTGGCGATAGCTTTTTGTTATGAAGAGTGGTCGACGGGATAATAGAGAAGTACCGAAAAACCATAGAGTTTGAAACACGTAAAAATACAATGTGTAAACGATAAACATAATTTAATTTATGAAAATTGTGGCTCGATGTACTCCATGGTTACAAATATGGAAATAAACATCCAAGTACAAATAAAAAATAACGTGCGTAGTTTTAATCAGTATGTGAAAAATTAAATGATATCGTTTCAAATAATAACTTCATTAGACCGTGCAATTATATAATCTGGAGGCACGGCAGTGCCTCCGCCAAGTCGAGAGAGGACATCCGTAAGCATACTTTACTGGAAGCAACTCAGGGCACTTTTGACCCCCCCCCCCCATATCTCCGCGCTGGAGTATTCAAAAAATTTGAAACTTCGCTTTTCTAGAGTATTTGGCACACAGGACCAAAATTTAAAATTACAACTTTCTGTCTTTTCTAGTTCAGACGATATATGAACTCAAACATTCCATTTTTTGTCACTCACTCACTCGTTCACGCGTCATCAAAAAGATTAGGTAGATCCCGTAGTCCTAGAAACTTGACATTTGGAAAAACGGTAATGTTTAGGATACAAAGAAAGGAAAAATTATAAAATACGGAAAATTCGAAAATTCAGCAAATTCCATCAAAATTGAAAATTGAAAATAATACGATCTTGTAGTCTTAGAAACTTAAGATTCGGTGTGAAGGTAGTGTTTAGTATCCAGAAAAAGAAAACATCAAAAACACCAAAAAAATCGAAAGCAAAATTGAAAAAATCGAAAAATAAAAAAAAAATCGAAAATTTTCAAATAATCCGATTTTGTTGCGCTAGAAACTTGGAATTCGAAATAAAGGAAGTATTTAGGATGCAAAATAAGGAAAAATTAAAAATTCCGGAAAATTCGAAAAAAAAATTCAAAAATTCGAAAAATTCGCAAAAAATTAAAATAATTAAAATAATTTGATTGTGAAGCTTAAAATTCGCATTAAAGATAGTGTTTAGGATTCAGAATAAGTTAAAATAAAAAACGCAATAAAATTCAAAAATAAAATAAAAAAATCGAAAAAATCGAAAAATAAGGAAAATTTGAAAATAATTCGATTTTATAGCGCTAGAAACTTGAAATTTGGAATAAAGGTAATATTTAAGATACTAAATAAGGAAAAATTAAAAAATATGGATAATTAAAAAAATACCCATAAATTAGTGCAGACGATATATGAACTCAAAGTTTCGATTTTTTGTCACTCACACACTCACTCCATCTCCCGTCATCAAAAAGAATGGGTAGATCCCGCAGCAACAGAAACTTAAAATTTGGAATAAAGCTAGTGTTTCGGATACAAAGAAAGAAAAAATTATAAAATCCGGAAAAAAAAAACATTCGAAAATTCAAAAAAATCGAACAAAATTGAAAATTGAAAATAACACGATCTTGTAGTCTTAAAAACTTAAAATTTGGTTTGAAGGTAGTGTCAAAATTCAGAAAAATAAAACGTCAAAAACACAATTTTTTTTTAAAAATAAAATCGAAAAATCGATAAAAATCGAAAAATTTCAAATAATTCAATTTTGTTGCGCTAGAAACTTGGAATTCGGAATAAAGGTAATATTTAGGATGCAAAATAAGAAAAAATTAAAAAATCCAGAAAATTCGTAAAATTCGAAAAAATTAAAAAAAAATTAGAATAATTTGATCTTTTAGCCTTAGAAACTTAAAATTCGCGGTAAAGATAGTGTTTAGGATTCAGAATAAGTTAAAATAAAAACGCAATAAAATTGGAAAATAAAATAAAAAAATCGAAAAATAAGGAAATTTTGAAAATAATTCGATTTCATATAGCGCTAGAAACTTGAAATTTGGAATAAAGGTAATATTTAAGATACTAAATAAGGAAACATTAAAAAATATGGATAATTCAAAAAAAAAAAATCGAAAATTAAAAAAAATAAAATAAATAAATAAAAAATAGAAAGAAAGAAAAGGAGATAAATTGAAAATAATATGATCTCGTAGTCTTAGAAACTGAAAATTTGCTGTAAAGATAGTGTTTAGGATTCAGAAAAAGAAAAAATTAAAAACACAACAAAAATTGAAAATAAAATCAAAAAATCGAAAAAAACGAAAATTTTAAAATAATTCGATTTTGTAAAGCTAGAAACTTAAAATTTGGATTAAAGGTAGTATTTAGGATACAAAAAAAGAAATAAATAAAAAATCTGTAAAATTCGAAAGAAAAAATTAGAAAAATTGAAAAAAATTCGATTTTGTAGCTTTAGAACTTAAAATTCGGCGAAAACTTATTGTTTAGGATAGAGAAAAAGGAAACATTAAATCACAATAAATTCGAAAATAAAATAAAAAACTCGAAAATAATCGGAAATTTCAAAATAATTCGATTTTGTAGCGCTAGAAACTTGAAATTTGTAAGAAAGATACAAAATAAGAAAAAATTAAAAAATCCAGAAAATTATAAAAAAAAAAATTCGAAAAAATAAAAAATTGAAAATAATTTTATCTTGTAGTCTTAGAAACTTAAAACTTGGTGTAAAGGTAGTATTTACTATTCAATAAAAGGAACAATTAAAATATTCGTTAAATTCGAAAATAAAATCGAAAAATCTTTAAGAAATCGAAAATTCGAAAACAATTTGATTTTGTACTGCTAGAAACATTAGTTTTAAGATAATTGTCCTATTAGCTAGTACAACGCCCCTAATTGTTTTATGTTATTTCTCCCGGATTATGGTTTTCTTTTCTTTCGTTTACGAATTTCGTTATAGAAAAGTTCCGCTATAGACTGGCTACGATATAGGCGATTTCTTTATAGACAGGTTTGTTTTCTTTCACAGGTTGTACTCTATTTACTTCACATATGAAATATGGATTGTTAAATGATGTTAGCCCCACAAAAATTTTCACAGCTCCCCCTACCCCCCCCCCCCCCCCCTGATATTACTGGCTGGTTATGGCTTGATAGTCCTTTCTAAATAAAATCATGGTGACTCTAAGATTCACTTGATTTATCTCTAAATTGAACCTAAATGATCCTAAGAAGACGGATCAAATAATTACTATATTGGCATGACAATCAGGTAACTTAGAATTAAAATCGAAAAATCAATAAATTTATAAAAAGTCGAAAATTTGAAAATAATTCGATTTTATAGTCCTAGAAGCTTGACATTTGGCAGAAAGGCAGGGTTTAGTACACAAAGTATAAGGAAAAATTAAAAAATCCGTAAATAATAAAAAAAAGACTTAAAAAAAAACGAAAAAAAAACATCGAAAGATGGAATATAGTTTGATTTATTGGAAATTTCCGGAAATTTTAATTTTGGCTTTCTTTTTATACTAAAAAGTTCTTTTATGTTAAATATCAAGTATCAAGGGCTGCGAGTAATATCTCAGATGGATAGCACCTATCCTGGAAGCAATTGAGAGTACTTTTGACACTCCCCCTCCCATAACTTAGTGCTTGCCTAGGAACCTGAAATCTCTTTTTATCTACAGTACTTTGCAAACGAAACTAAAGCTTCAAATTTTTTATACCTGTAAATAATAGGGACAGAGTGTGGGCTTAGCGAAAATCAGTGGATGATCTCCAAAAAGAACCCAAAATCAAGAAAAGCAGGATTACTTACAAAAAGAAGTGAAATCTCATCAAAAAGTCACCTGTAAAAAAAGCAGCCAAGTCTCGTAACTCATTTACCGTAAAAAGTACTGAGATCGTATAAAGCCAAGTTTAACTATCTTATTAACTCTGAAATTTTCATTCACAAATCACTCCTAGTCTCTACATCTTTAGTTAATTATTATTTTGTGACTTGGCAATTACGCAGCATAGGAAAGTTATTACACCTTACTATGTCATGGGATGGGATGGGATAATTTAACTAAAGCAAATTATATACGCACAGGGAAGTTATTACACTTTAATATGTTATAGTATTATTTGATTAAGACTAACTATATACAACACATTCTCGTGCTACGTAATTGCCAAGTCACAAAATAATAATTAACTAAAGATGTAGAGACTAGGAGTGATTTGTGAATGAAAATTTCAGAGTTAATAAGATAGTTAAACTTGGCTTTATACGATCTCAGTACTTTTTACGGTAAATGAGTTACGAGACTTGGCTGCTTTTTTTACAGGTGACTTTTTGATGAGATTTGATTTTCAATTAACTATTTGTTGTATTTAGGTGTTAACAATATAAATTTATTTCATCAACGAAAAAATATTTCATCAATGGATGCACTTGAACAATTCACAAAGCACTTTTCACAATTCATTGTTTCTGAATGTTATTGTTGATGTAATATTGAAATAAAAACATATCTGTTTCTTGTGTAGTGTTACCACAATGACAAAACAAATTAAAAAATAAATAAAATTTTAATGGATAATTCTGCATTATTCCATCGACCACATTCCATTAAAAAAATAAATAAATAAATAAACTATCGCCAAGCTATAGGATTTCATTCAAAAATTCCGCGATTATTGAATCACAGTCACTTGAGATCAGATGAATTATTTGTGTTTGGTTTGTCATCGAAGGATTTTTAATTCGACGTTTATCTGTATTTTTAATTATGTTTTAGTGATTTATTAAGTATTTCGTTAATTAAAAAAACATTTATGTCATTAAACAGCCATGTCAGGATATTAAAAGAGAAAAAGCATTGGAAAAATGTTGCGATGCATAGTTACGGAAGATAATATCAGTTTCAACTGGCGTCAAAAACATTTATCCTCCAACTCAGAGGGATAATTAACAAAAATAATGTAAATAATTAAATATCGAAGATTATTTGCTTTCTGTTTTCATTAATTTATTGTAAATTTTATTGCTCAAAGTTAATGATAGTTGACGCTTTATTCGCACGGGCTTCTACGAATTTTTTGTATTTATTTTGTATTATTATTATTATTATTATTATTATTATTATTATTATTATTTTGAGATGCTACTGGCAACATTCTTGCATTCGTTTATTGGCATTGACGTTATAGTTTGGGGATAGTTTTTTTATGGAAAGCGGTCGCCGCGATAATGGAGAAGTACCCAAATTTTTACGCATCAAAACTTAGATGCAATCAGAAATTTTCTCGTTGCAGTGAATAAAGCATCCTTCAACTGAAACGCGTTTATTTTTGCCAGATTTTATTTATGTATAGTAAGACTTATTTGCAAAAGACAGCTTTTCAAAAGTAAAAAAATAAAAAAGCTAGGCTGAAAAAAAAACAATGAAAGAAGTGGCTAAAAAGTTTCCAAGATTATATCATGGTACTTATTTAACATTTTCTATTAAATTTGTCACCATCTGTAAGTCGAGTTGTGCCTACGTATATGCTGGTACAAATCCTGTTCTCCTGTACTAAATACATCATAAAGTTTTTCTGAAAATTCAATTTTATTAAAATTACGCACATTCAGCTTGGCGAAAATCTTTTCATATTTTACACAAATTTCTGTGTACCTAAATCCATAGTTAAAATTCGAAATCCAAAATTTTTACTTAAGCAATCATTTTAAGATTTTTCTTTACGGAATTGTGTGTTTAGAAATTTGTGTCCTAAGAACCTGGTGACTTATGTGTCATGTCATTTATCTTATACGGTGACTTATCCTAAGGATTCCTTTTACGATTTATTTCTTAGTGAATGAAAAATTAAATATTTAGAATTTTTAAAATATTGCGCGCAAAAGGCATATTTTATTATTCATAATTTTAAAAAGGACATTTTTATCGTTATCATTTAATTAATTAATATTGCTAAATATATATAATTCGAATGTTTTTTTTCAAACCACAAGAATGTATGAAATTATAGAAAAAAATCCCTGATGGTTCGGCCTACAGGCACAGGTAGATTTCGAAGACGCAGATGGTGTGGTGCCTGTTTATTAAGAATTACAAAGAAAGACTTATTTGCCATGATGCGTCAGTTGGGACTGCTCTTTTCTAAATATAACTCTCCCTGTACGCGTTCCAGCAGGGATTTCTTTATTTTTATTTTTTTTTTTATTTTTATTTATTTTTTTTTTTTTTTTGCCGTAAGAATGGGTCCTATGTAATAGGTAGTATTTCTTACGAAATCTACCTAAAAATTTTGTTTCATTCGTTAGTTTTGAAACGAAAGGAACTTTCATACTTGTTTAATAATTGTCTTTTTCATGCTGATCAACGTGATCCCGCCTCCCCCACTTAAGACAAGATTCCATTACATACAGGTTTTACTGTATTCAAACTTTTCAGATTTTCGAATTTAATAAAAATCAATTTATTTCCCTTTTTATTCGATTTTTAAAAGCATCTCTATGACCGTTTTATTTTTCGTATTTACGAAAAACGGAAAAAAAAGGAAGATTAGGTTTCAGAAAGATTCGATCGCCCGGAGCTTTTGCTCGCGACCGAAAATAAACAACACGGGCGCATGCGCATTGGAACCCACGCTCCGGAATTGCCGGGATTCCCCTGATTTCCGGGGTTTTCTGTTTTTCTCCCACGCGGAATGCGGTCGGGCATGCGCCATCCAGGAACGCCCTGGCCGGGGCTGCACGGCGCACGCTCGGAAAAACGCCGGGGCTCCCTTTTCCAGTCTTTTACATCTGGGATCTCAGTCGAAGCGTTTGCTCCGTCAGAATCGTCTGCTGTCAAATTGTTCTTCCGTTCTAAAAAATGTGTTTCTGTAGCATTTTCGCATGGAAAATGGATATTTTGTGTCCTTATCTATCGACACAAATACGAGTCTACTCAGAATAATTTAAGAATAGACTTTTAAACCGAATCTTACAGATCCGGTGCTTTTAGTGATTACGTAATAGGCCTGAAGTATCAAACAGTTGTGATTTTACGACGAAAAAAAAAAATATTGGAATAATCATGATGTATGGATGACTGATCTATAATATTGAGTAAGTATGGATTTCCTGTATTTTTAAAACAGTGTTTGTATGTAGACTTAGGATGATACATTTTGTGAAAATATTTTTCTTACACTGTAAAAAAACGACAAATGTTTCTTAATCTATACGAAAATATAATTATCACCACGAACGAAGATATACAATAACCTGACCCGAGTTATCTACGATTCCGAAATGCGTCTGTTATTTTTAGAAGCCTCATAAACCAATACACTTTCCAATATGTACAATAGACTATTTTCGAGATTTAAAGGAGTATTTTATAAAAACAAGGTTTCTTTGTCTGCTACTGATTTTCGGGAAGGTTTCAGAATAGTTTTTATGGTGTATTCATCAGTTTTTTTTACTTGAATATCGGTGTTTAGGTTGCTATGAATTCTCAATAAAACAATAAACTATGTAATTGGATTTATATACATATGCAAGAGATATAAATATCATGTTAATGTTAATAGTGTTAATTTACCGTGTTTCTTTCTCTATGTAAAACATGTTTTTTGAACATAAAAATGCTTATTTGGGAATTGGATAAGCATCGAAAAACTTGTATTCCGTGTTAAAAGTAATAAAAAGAAAAGTGTTCAGTTAAACTGAGGGTATTGAGCTCACAGGCTATTCACACTACTCATCGTATATATTATTTCTTTTGTTAACATCCCCATTTTCTAAGCAAATACAAAGCGCAGAATGATCCGTGAGATACCATCTGAAAGGATTTTGAACCGGCTTCTAACATAGTGCACTTACGTTTCGTTAAAACATGTTTCTTGATTAAAAATTGCAGTTAATAAAAAATTAAATCAGCATTGCTTTCATAAATGATGTGAAAGACTTTTCCCAAATCAATGTTGCCACAAAAAAAAAAAAAAAAAAAAAAAAAAAAACCCTAAATAAATAAACGCACAAAATAAAATAAATAAATAAATAAATAAAATAAAGATTGCTGCACGGATGTATTTTATATTTATGATTAAAAAGTAAAATTGAAATTCAAATGCCCAATTTATTATTCTATGTCCCATGTTTTTTTTTTTTTTTTTTTTTTTTTTTCGAAACAGATGGTGTCATCCTCTAATGCAGTTAAAATACGATTAATTTTTGTTGTTATTGTTGATTTAGCTATCTTCGGTCAGTTTTTACTGTCACTTGGATGGAATCAATGAGATGATATTTTGGCTTCACTCATGTTGTTGGCAGATATTTTTAGTCGGTAGATATTTTAAGGGGGGGGGGATTAGCCCCCGATTTATACTTAACCAATAAATCTCAAAACTAATCAGAAAAGCGCCTTATCAGAATGAACCTGTATAGAAAATTTGAAGCAAATCGGACATTTCTATCAAGAGTGACCGCGTTATGTACATATACATACATACATACAGAACTAGAGGACACATTAGCTTCCGATTTTATAAATGTTTTTTTAAAATCTCAAATATATTCTTGTTTCGGAGGTTTCCAGAAGAGGGTGAGCGCATTTCAGAATCGTGAGTAACACAGAAGAGTGTATATTATATATTTTCGTTCATGGTTATAATTATATTTTCCTAGATTTAAAAAAAAAATATATTTCTCCTCTTTTTTTTTTTTTTTTTTTACGGTGTATCTCTGTGTAAATAGATATATATGCTCTGTATAGCTTCAAAATTGCCCGGATCTATCTATATCTACACTGTAAAAAAAATTTCCTGAAAAAAAAAACGGAAATTTAATAATACGGAGTACTATTTCCGTATTTTAACGGAAAAAAAAATCCGTAAATTCCAGGAAATTTTCCGTGATTTCTGAAATATCAGTTTTTAAATTTCCGTTTTTTAACAGATATCTTCCGTATTTTTTAGATATTTTTATATCGTTAAAATAAATTTTATAGGACCAAAAAAAAAAATGTTTCTCAAGGAACATCTTATAACACATTTATTTTTTTTTCTTTTATTTCTGTGCGAGTTTTCAGTAAATAACCAACACTTGCCAAGAAGGGGTTCGAACGCGGAAACTTCTGTGTAGTAAACTGGCTGTATCATTACCCTACGACCGGACACTTCGTTCCGTCAAATGTTGTTATTTATTTTACATGCTTTTAATGATGCGAAAACTTAAATGTTTTATAGTTAGATGGATTTTTTCAATATTTTATTTTCATAATTTTTAATATCTTGCTTTATTATTTGATGCTTTATAACAGATAAATATTAACTTTTTATGTATTATATGCCTAAAACATTGCATTAAGACTAATGATTGCTTCTTTTTGCAATAGTACATGTATTTTTTAAAATTATTTGTCTGTTGATCTATTTATCAATTCTAAAAACAATAATTATCTTAAGTAGACGTATTTATTACATGCTATTAAAGTAAATTTTCTTTATCTCTTATTTTAAAAACTTATGTGAATAAACAATTTTATAATAAATTAAATTATTATAATTAATCTGTACTGAGAACTTTTGTGTACGATTCTGTTAAACTGAATAATTTAAAAAAATCAAAACAAAAAAATAGATTTTTAGAGAAAATTTTGAAATTAATGACCTTAGGATAGGTAAGTTTAAATTTGGACTTGATAATTTAGTTTAAATTAATTTAGTTTAATTTATAAAATTATAAACTAACGGAATAAATTATAAACTTCATTTTTATAAAAGTAAACAAAAAGTTATTAATTATTTTTTATAAATTTAAAGAAAAAAATATGAACTTCGTAAAATTGTAATTTATAAAATAATAAATTTTAGTTTAATTCACAAATTTATAAGACAAATCAGCTTAGTTTAACAGCTACATACCGATAATTTGCAAAAATATTATTTTATGAAACCTTAAAAATATTTAAAAAAAAAAAAATAGATTTTTAGCGAAATTTTTGAAATTAATGACCTTGGGATAGGTATGTTTAAATTTGGATTTATTAATTTAGTCTAAATTAATTTAGTTTAATTTATAAAATTATAAACTAACTAAATATATTATAAACTTTATAAAATTATAAACTAACTAAATATATTATAAACTTTATAAAATTATAAACTAACTAAATATATTATAAACTTTATAAAATTATAAACTAACTAAATATATTATAAACTCTATAAAATTATAAACTAACTAAATATATTATAAACTTTATAAAATTATAAACTAACTAAATATATTATAAACTTTATAAAATTATAAACTTCATTTTTATAAAAGTAAAGAAAAAATCAATTATTATTTTTATAAATTTAAAGAAAAAAATATAAACTTTCTAAAATTATAATTTATAAAATAATAAATTTTAGGTTACTTCACAAATTTAAAGACAAATCAGTTTTGTTCAATACCAATAATTTGCAAAGATATTATTTTACGAAACCTTTAATAACCTAATATTGCCTCACGTTAATAAAATTAAAATAAAATTTTAAAATGTCAGTGAAGAAATTCATAATTTGAAGCACTATAAAGAAAAAAAAAGTAGATTTAAAACAAAAAAATTTCTGTAATTTATATAAATAAAGTAAATTTCTAAAGATTTCACTAAAAAATAAAAAAATATCATTATTATTTTCCCAAAAAATTACCGTCCAGACACGGGCCCGATTAGAATGAGCTCCAGGATTGGCCCGAGTCTAATGACAGAAAATAGGCCCACGGTTGGGACCGGTTAAGGCCTGGATCCTAGAAGACCTTGGACCCTAGTAAATACAGCAATCTTAATTCGCATTTCAAACAAGACGATATCTGTATACAAACCTCTGAACGTTATTTCCGAAAATGGGGAAATACGGACATTGTACTGTTTTGAAAAAAAATCCATCAAATTTACGGAAAACTTTCTGCATATCTACGAATTTGAAATCTCCTTCACGGAACTAATGTCATTTACGGAAATTGTACTGTTGTTTTGGAAAAAATGAAACCTCTCCGTAAAATTTTACGGAAAATCTCTTGTATTTTCAAGGATTTTTTTTTAGAGTGTACATCTATACTAATATTATAAAGGAGTAAAGATTGTTTTTTTGTTTGTTTGTTTGTTTGTTTGTAGGGGGTAATCTCTGGAACTACCGAACCGATTTCAAAAGTGATGGGGGCAAACTGATGGTGACAACCCCTGCTCCAACATAGGCTATATTTTATGTCGATGCACTACCTCAGGGGGGTGCAGGAGCGAAAAACGTTCTAAAATTGTGATCTTTTCTATATTGAAGCAGCTAGAAATTTGAAATTTGGCGTTGTAGTTACTTATAAGATGTAAATGCTCTCTAAGAACAAAACAAAAAAATTCGAAATTTAAAAGGGTGAAATGAGCGAAAAGCGTTCTAAAAACATTCTAAATTACAATTTCTATGGAATCTCTAGAACTACCGAACCGATTTGAAATTTGGCGTTGTAGTTACTTATAAGATGTAAATGCTCTCTAAGAACCAAAAAAAAAAAAATCGAAATTTAAAAGGGTGAAATGAGCGAAAAGCGTTCTAAAAACATTCTAAATTACAATTTCTATGGAATCTCTAGAACTACCGAACCGATTTGAAATTTGGCGTTGTAGTTACTTATAAGATGTAAATGCTCTCTAAGAACAAAAAAAAAAAAAAAAAAAATTCGAAATTTAAAAGGGTGAAATGAGCGAAAAGCGTTCTAAAAACATTCTAAATTACAATTTCTATGGAATCTCTAGAACTAACGAACCGATTTCAAAAGTGATGGTGGCAAATTGATAGTGACAACCCCTGCTCCAACATAGGCTATATTTTATGTCGGTGTCACTAACCCCAGGGGGCGTGCAGGAGCGAAAAACGTTCTAAAAGTGAGATCTTTTTTATACTGAAGGAGCTAGAAATTTGAAATTTGGCGTTGTAGTTACTTATAACATGTAAATGCTCTCTAAGAACAACAACAAAAAAAAAGTCGAAATTTAAAAGGGTGAAATGAGCGAAAAGCGTTCTAAAAACATTCTAAATTAGAAGTGCTGTGGAATCTCTGGAACTACCGAACCGATTTCAAAAGTGATGGTGGCAAATGGATGGTGACAACCCCTGCTCCAACATAGGATATATTTTATGTCGGTATCACTATCCCCAGGGGGGTGCAGGAGCGAAAAACGTTCTAAAATTGTGATTTTGTTTATACTGAAGGAGCTAGAAATTTGAAATTTGGCATTGTAGTTTTGTAGTTACTTATAAGATGTAAATGTTCTCTACAAAAAAAATAAAAAAAATTCGAAACTTAAAAGGGTGAAATGAGCTAAAAGCGTTCTAAAAACATTCTAAATTACAATTTCTATGGAATCTCTAGAACTACCGAACCGATTTCAAAAGTGATGGTGGCAAATTGGTGGTGACAATCCCTGTTCCAACAGCCTCTTTAATAAAAAAACTATGCTTTTACGACGACTGGGTTTTTCGCTAATTGTTGCCACAGATTAATCTCGGAAAATGAAACATTTGAAGTTACTGAAAAAAAATAGTAGCTCGAAAAGTATTTGTCTGAAAATTGTTAGGCAAACTGCGTTTGAAAGGTAAAAAATTGTATTTTTTTTTATATAAATTTCAAATCTAATGATTATGCCATTTTTCAAATATTGAATTTGAAAAATTACCAAATTTCACAATGGAGTACCATAGCGAAAACTTCATGCGTAAACAAAAAAAAAAAGGTTAAGGGCGACGTGTTCTGGCGTGTATATTGGCTATAGCACGAGTCACAAATTATAGTAGCCTTATTATTCTGTTAAAATATAAAAGTGAATTATGAAATGTCAATATTTTGTTGGATTAAAAGTTCATTATAAGAAATTGACCAGCGTAGCGGGCGTAGCTTGCTAGTTATATTATAAAAGACAAACATGTCCATCCATAACGCTGACGTCATTTTGGCGTTGGCACACGATTAAATTTCGCTTTTACTGCTTTTACTTTCCAACATAGTTGAAAAGCGTTTATGAATTCGATTTGTTTGTCTGTCTGTCGGTCCGTGCTCTAACTCGCGTAAATATATACGTATTCTCATGCAATTGATATATGTTACTGACGTTTACTATGGCATGGTCTGTGTTGAATACAGGCCCTTACAGAAGAGGGGTAGAGCCGGTATTGTTTAAAAGTGTTTATGTTCTGTTAAACTAAAAATATTCTGTTAGTACATCAGATTCGTAATCTTGAAAATGTTTACGAATAACGTGAAGATAATAAGTTCATACCCAGGGCGCGAAAATTCTAAAAATTTTAAGGTTCTCAGCTGGGGAAGCCAACCTACATGAAAAGTATATTTCCCAGAAAAATTTATGTATTCGCAGTTTTTTAATAAATTCAGAGCTTAGTAATGAAGGAAGATATTGTGTCACATAGACACATACAGTTTTGAATACTAAACATAAATTTTAGTTTTATGGTTTGCCAATTAATGTTTTGACTGTTCTCTATCCAAAACAACCTCCTCTCCCTCCCTTCATATTTTTATACATGTATAACTTAAATGGGAAATGTTGCATACATTTACCCACTAAGAATAAGCATCACATATTGCATTTACTAATTTATTCAAACGTATACAGAACAAATAATTAACGTTATGACGTGAAAACGCCAACCATTCAATGTTCTTTTCAGCGGGCCCAAGATGGGAGTCATATGGCGAGAGATCCGGGCTATACGAAAGGCATCCAATCCAGTCCACCAAAACTTTGTCAGATTCTCTCAAAGAAGTGCTTGTGTTTGTCCTACGAGTCAATGGCAATACATTTTGTCAGTACAGTGCCTTCATTTGCCAATGCATTTCACGAAATCCATCTCCTTCTGTCGCTCAATAACGAATAACACGCGTTTTTACTTGCAAACATTCCACAGACGCAGATGAATAATAACAGCAATCGATTGCCTTGCTGGACGATAATCTTGGCCGACCGCCAGCACATATCTCGTGCTTCTGGGTGACTACCTAGGGCAAGTTCATTTCCACACTAGGGGTTGCCTTCCTTAAAATCCCACTCGTCTTCGAAAAAAGTTTCACCACATTCATTATAAAAATAAACCAAATTATAACTGCTGTTCTGTTTTTATCTTGATAGGGCAGTGCACTCGCAACATTTTAATTTATGTGAAACTTTATGTGTACTGTAAAGTGAATCTTTACAGTAAATGTGATAGATTAATCCTTTTTAATTCTGAACACAAAAATTTCACTTGAAAGTTACAAAAAAAACTTGGGAATTTTTTAAGCATTATATCCCACTTTTGATGCCACAGAGATTGGATGGATACTTATTTTTTGCTGCTTTAGTGAAAACTCTCTCATTCTTCCTCAATCGAATCAGGTGAGAGGCTAGCTGTCTAGAGCGGAAAAGTATGGCGTTTCTGTCCATTAAAAGAAAAATGCCTTCTAAACTTGGTTCTTCCATTAAAAGAGCAAGAGAAGAGAAAGATCACAGCTTACTGTGCGCAAGAGCAAAATGCCATTTGTGCTAATTTCTTAGGTCAATTTTTGTACAAAAGAAAAACTGCCAGATAAAAAAACTTGGTCCGACCTGGCGACCACATTCATTAAGCTCTGGGCATGAGAAAGGGCCAGCTAAATGCTTTGATATAAAAGCATTTGTAAAACAAATACTTTTGATATCAAGTTCTATCCTAATACTAAACATTCCACTGTTGTGTATATTTCTTAATTACATAGAAAACAAAATACGAAAATGCTTTCATTAACTACTAGTTGACCCGCTCAGCATTTCCCAGCCCCGCGATAATAAATTAAAAAAGTAGCATCAGATTTTTATTATTTTATATATTTAACCGGATTTTATATAAAGTTATATTTTAAAATGAAAAATTCGCGAAAAATGTTTAGTGATAAAAACGCTCACTTTCTTGTTTTTTTTACGTAGGGTCATTTCATAGTTTTAAAATAAAAAGTTCTTTTTGTCCGAACTCTTTGAAATCTTTATGGGTGATAAATAAACGGTTTTACAACTCGTGTAAAAATTTTGTGAAAAAATATTGTAAAAGAAATGTATTCTTCTCGCTTTTTGGTTTGTTTGTTTGTTCTGGGTCCTTGAACATAGCCATAAAAAATAGTTCTCATCTTCAGAACTCTGACATTTCAATCCGTTATAAACATATAACTGTATCTAAGCTCTCTTTAAAATTTTGCGAAAAAATATGCCTATTTAGTAATGGAAACACGAGTTCTTAAAAAAAAAGCTTTAGCTTTCAATCTCAGAGCAAAAATATATTAGAAAGTCTATGCTTTCAATGCAATGGTGACTCCATCCGTTTTCAATCAACACTTTTCAATCCCCCTAGGCTAAACAGGTGAGGATTAATCCAACAGATTTCCCGTTTCTGAGGGGAGAAGCTTTCAAAAAATGTTGCCACATGCGCAAAGAGACCATATTCTTGTGTGGAAAATTTGTCAGAATGCGCTTTTTGTTTTAAATATACAGATTTTTGCAGTTGCGTACATTTTGACATAGCAATTTTCAACTGTACGTTGAATCTTGCAGGCTTGTAAAATGAATCTTCGGCTGGTAAGATTTTCAGAAAATTCCCCACCCCTGATTGTGTATATTAGAATGGTTTTCCTGTACTTTTTATTTAATACACTCCAATATTTGAATTAAAAAAAATTCTAATAATTTTTTTACATTATATCAATTTATGTTTATTGAATTTTAATTATTATTCAACAAAATAGGAAATCCAAAATTTTATCTGCCTGAAAAAAATATGTCGGTAAGTGTCATCGCCATTTTTCTTTTTTTGTCATCATTATTCTGTCGAAGGATACTCATCTATTTAAAGGAGGTGTTGTTTTACTTTATACAATGATTTTTACAGTAGGTTGGTACAGTGCACGGTAACTAACATTTATTGTACCCTCTAGGAAAGCAGGTTCAAAAATTCATTTATTGAGTCAAAATTATACGGAGAAATCTCGCTGCAATACAAATTTGCGTTTTCGTTCATAACTTTAATAGTAGATAACAAAAATTTGCAACCGATTTTTATATGAAGTGTAAGCATTAATTGTAAGGATTTTGTTAAAGTATATCTTCACTGCTATCAAAGTTAGGAACGAAAGTGCGACTTTGTATTGGCGTGCGAAGCCCTGTATGGTGGGTCGAAAAAAAAAGAAATTTATATATAATCGAAACATAATAGTGCGGGAAAGTTGCCATTGGTTATAAGGAATAAACTCGCAAAATATTGCACCGATTGGTTAATATCTTTTACTGCCGCAAGTGGGGGGGGGGGGGGGGAGGCAAAGTTTCAAAAAATCGCAAGAAAATGGTTTAAAGAAAATATTAAATTATCCAACCATGGCAATACAATTTCTAACAGAATGCAACAGCTACATCAAGATGTTAGTAATTCTCCAATAAAATTTCATGATGGTGAAATCATTTCTATTACCGACGCAGGAGCGGACAAAATTGTGAAAAAAAAAAGAGCAAAAATTTTAAATTTCCATTTTTTAATAAAATTTTTACCATTTTTATTATACGGCTAGAATTAAATAAATTTACATTATATCTAATAATAACTTATAAATGTCTAGTAATTTTGATAATGGGCATTGTCACCCAAGGGCAAGAGACCTTGATTTAGAGAGGCCCTACATTTGAGAGAAAGGAGCGGTGCTTTTTAAAGGAATTTTGAGGGAAATTTTGGTGATTACTTTTGTAAGTTAATATACATAATTTCCCTATCATTTTCTACTTTTCAAGGGCCCCGCTATACAAAAAATCTCAATAAATTCTCGGAAAATTCCCAAAATACCTTCAAAAATCCCCTTTCTCTCAAATTTAGGAAGGGGGGGGGGTCGTCCCCTCTCACACTTGGTTGGCTATGCTCATGATCAAAAAATTGCTAGACATTTATAAGTTATTATTATATATAATGTAAATTTATTTAATTTTAGACATATAATAAAAATGGTAAAAATGAAAAAAAAACAGAAAACTAAAATTTTTGCCATTTTTTTCAAAATTTTGTAGGCGGTAATAGAAATGATTTCACTCTAATGAAATTTTATTGGAGCATTACTAACATCTTGATGTCGCTGTTGCATTCTATTAGAAATTGTATTGCTAGGGTTGGATAATTTATTTATTTTATTATTATTTTTTTTTTTTGTTGCGATTTTTAGAAATTTGGCCGCCCACCTGCAGCGGTAAAAGATATCAACCATGAGGTGTAATATTTTGCGAATTTATTCCTTATTACTGTTATTTTACAGACGACGCTAACTTAATTTAATTGAAATACAAATGTTAGTTTTTCGACGTAAGCAGAGAGCGTAAGTATGCTAGCAAGAAGCATTTGCTGGTTACGCTTCGCTTTCATGATCTGTTCATTGAATAGAAATGAAAGTTCGTTTTCCATGAAAAGAAAGTCTTAAATAAATGTGAAAATATTTCAGTCGAATTGAAAACAAATAGGATTCATTGAAGATGATTTTTATTCAAATTTAACACTTACCATATATCTTGTACATATCAGCTTGAAGACCAATTCACTTGATAAATATTCATTGAAACAAAAGTAAAGACAGTTCCATAATGACATCACATATATTTAAGATAACACAACACAAAACATGTGTAATAAGCTGCCATACCTTTACCCAAATGCTTATCACGTTTTATCTGTAACACAATTTAAAGATACTATCCACGAATGTAAACTTATTTTTAACATAACTTCTCCCCCCCCCTTTTTTTCCAAGTCAAATATACTTATTTACAACTAGAAATTTTTCTTGAATGGAATCCAATAAATATCACATAGAAATGACAAAAATAATTATATAAAGTTTCTGTTTCAGAATGTGTTTATTCAACTTTAGAACTCCGGAAGGTTGGCTGCGATATGCTGTTTATTTCACTGATTCAAAAAAAAATCAAATGTGTTTTCTTTATATATTTCAGTGTTTTGCATTTTCCTTTAAATGATGTCTTATCTTATTCTCCTAGGTCACATTCCTCTGCTGTGCCTTCCAGTAATACATAAATATTTTCATCAAACTCTTAACCAGTCAAATACCTCAAGAAACACCACTGCAGTCATCCGTGTCACTGACACTCAGGGATTACCTGTCTTAACTCTGTGAAATATGTAATTACAACCTTCAACTTCAAAATTAATCTAACATCATTTACAGTTGGACATTTTTTAAAAACTTGTTTGTTTGTCAGTAGTCACCCATTTACTGAATCATGTGTCGATGTTGTCATCTGCTTGCTTGTGACTCATCCAAGTTCATTTAACTTTAAAGACTGGTATAAGGTTGAAGTAATTATACAAATACTAGATTCATATACAAATCACTTGGAGAGTATTAAAAATAAAAGAGAAAAACTAATGTAGGTTTATAGCAAAGATATAGATACTGAAAGAAGATTTCCTTGGGACATTATAACTCAGCTGATTTTTGGCTGTTCTCCTTCTGGAAGTTTTTGTGGCACATCCACCGTATTTCTGAGATTCATCATGAATTTTGTCCTCAAACCCTCACTGAAGCATAGGGCTCTGGTCAAGATGGCTGTCTCACTGTGGAACCAGAATGACGTTGGAGCTTTAATGTCATTGGCGAAAGTCCACAAATATCGAGGGAATTTTTATCCTAAATATGAGGAATGGAAGGAAATCGAAGCTAGAGTACTAGAGAGAGTGGCACAACTTTCACTACCACAGCTCTTAAAAGAGAAGCTGTCCTGTTTTATTCAGACTATTGGATTACAGATTTATATATTGATTGAGTTCCATCGCAGATGCTACGATCTTGATCTCAGTCTACCATTAGAACTTTGCTGGACTCCACAAGGAACGGTGGACAGAAAGAGGACGGCAGAAGTGTTAGTCAAGGATGAGAGTTTGGATATAGTCACACGCTACAAGGTAGCGTGTGTTTATTGCTTGGAGGACGATGTTATTGCACTTTGGAACACTCTGTCTAAAGACCTCAAACAATCTTTTCTCAGCGGAAATTCTCCAAATAGGGAAGAGTGGGATGAAAAATGGATAATTACTTTTTGGTCACGTTTTGTGAAAAGAAGAAGGTTGGGCAATGCACAGGCTTATTTCAAAAGTGGATTTAAAGAATGTGCAATTGCGGGTCATAAAGTAGCAGCTGAGTACTTTCTGCAGAAGCTAACCCCACGGGAAAGAAAAGTGTCCTTGGTAGAGGCTTCAAAAGAAGTGGAAGATGCTGAAGTTTTATGTTTTTTGTTATCAGAAATGGAAGAAGAGCAACAAATTGAAGTTTTTAAAGATGACCCACGTAGAGTGTTGGATTGTTTTCTGCAATGGCCTTGGCAGAGTTTTTTTATGGAAATAGCCAATTACATGTGGGATTTTCTTCCAAAAGATCATTATGATTGGTTATTGAGAGAAATTATTCATAAGGTTGAAAATGGCTATAAAGATTGCAACTATCGAAAGCTGTTCAGACAATTTTGGCAGAAAAGCCCTGCTGCTCTGAAAAGGTTGATTACAAATGGAATTGGTGAGAGTTTGCTGCTACCATCTTTGTTTGATAAGAAAGATAAAGAAAACATCCGATTCATCCTTCAGGATGCAACCCTTGCAGCAAGAGATAAACTTATTTACAGTTTTGAACTAATAGATTTCTGCCGTATCTCCATTCTTGACGATGAATGGGATTTTCTTGAATTCTGTCTTCGAGAATGCTTTCCATCCAAAGATTTGATGTTAAAATTTAAAGAGGAATATGAAAAAAGAAATAAATGGGATGATATTTTTGGGAGAAATATGCACAAATGGGATAAGTTATTTCTCTCGTCGGATGACTCTCTTCGTGAGTACGAGAAGAGGAGTGCCGATGAAGGTGAGAGCAGTTCATCCAAGAGATTTCGGAGCCTCGAGTAACACATGCTTAAAGGAGGGGAAGGAATTCCCTTAATTATACTAAAATTCTGAATATTTATTCTTAGTGTCTTAAAATGTCCTCTTTTTCTAACCATTGTCTTAATTTTGATAAAATAAAATAAAATAAAATATCATCTGCCAACCTTCTGAAAAAATAATCTTTTTTCCCCCCTTAGAAATCAACAATTCCTTTCCAATAAGAATTTACAGATAAACGGTAAAAGTGCTTGCAGAATCTATTTAAAGAAATACAAACCAGTCTGTAAATGTTTTTGCTAAAATATGATTTTTATTACGCAATTTAGATTTTTTTTATAGATTTTAAAATCAATAGGATAGCAAAAAAAAATTATATATATATATATATATATTTATTTATACAGGGTGGTCCCAAAATATATGTCAAAAATATAAAGGTAGGTAGAGGGGATTTAAATAAGCAAATTTCGTATAGGAATGTGGGTTCAAAAAAGTAGCGTTAAGGCAGTAGGGGGCGCTGTTGAGATCGGCGGATGAAAGCGTTTAGCTGTCTTTCCTTCCTCGCACGGTTTTCGAGCAACAGGCATCGTTACACCAATGTGGAACTTGCCGATATGCATTTCATGTATGGGGCTGCGCAAGATGTTCAAAGGATGTACTTGGAACGATTCCCGGGTAGGAATCTGCCGGATCGCCGAACGATTGAGCGTCATCATCGGGAGTTGTGCGTGAGTGGATCGTTTTATGCTTCCAGGTGTGATACGGGCACTCGAAGATATCGCAGAATTCCAGCAGTAATAGAAGAAGTATTATACACAGTAGAGTATAGTCCTTCGACAAGCTCAAAAGCTGTTGAACGTGCGCATCCTTTCAGCAGCCGCTCCATTTCCTTGCGCAGCCCCACACATGAAATGCATGTCGAACACCCCGCATTGGTGTAACGATGCATGTTGCTTGAATTGTGCGAGGAATGACGATTCAAGCCAGTGAAACGCTTTCATCCGCCGAAATCAACAGCACCCGCTACTGCCTGAAAGCTGGATTTCCGCTCCCACATTCCTATCTGAAATATGCTTATTTAGGTCCCCTCTACCTACCTTTACATTTTTGACATATATTTTAGGACCACCCTGTATACACACACACATATATATATATATATATATATATACATCGAATGACATTTTATTAAATTAATTCTGCTTCGAAAATAGAAGTTCAACCTTTTTAAATAACTGTGCCTAATTTTGTGAACTATAGAAATATGAAATATACTGTGAGGAGCCAAAAAACTCATTGAAGCATTTTAATAAAAATGAAACTGAAGGCTTATTGGGCATATCTCTGTTTTTCGGGCATTTTGAATTACTTGCTAACATTGTTTCTCTGAAAAAATGATACATCGGTTGAATAAAATGTTGGTATTTTTCTTTTTTCATTTTCTTTTTATATTCATTTTTTAATTTAACCTTTTTCTATTGTTTTGGTTTAGAAAAATTTGATTTTACAACTAAGACATGAATTTCCTGTGTATTGTTTATATACATTTTTTTAAATGAAACTGAAGGTTTATTCTGCATTTCTGTAATTCAGTCATTTTCATGTTAACATTGTTTTTCTGAAAGTTGTTAGATTGAGTAAAATTGTGTTTCGAATGTTTTGTAATTTTAGTAATATGTAAGTCTAGTTCTGTTCAATATCATTATTGAAAATCTATCTCTTTTTTTATTTAATGATGCAATAATTCAGTTTTAAAAAGAATCCTAGTAAGTAGTATTAAAGAATGCAGAAAAAAAAATAGAGACTTTTTTAATATATTTGATAAAAGAAAAGTTTAGTATAAATTAATGTATGAATGAGTGCTAGCAAATCAAGCAGTGCTGAGTTTGAGAAACTTATAGAATATAAGCTTATTATTTTAACATTTTATTCTTATAATTGTGTCGCTAATGACAACTTACAATGAAAAGAGTGTAAATTATTTCTGTATTTTCAAATTTTTTCATTCTACTTTTGTAAAAAAATTGTGAGATTCTCCTGTGAAACAAAATAAGACAGGTCAATAATCATCCAAATAAATTTGTGATGACAAGTAATCCAGATGCATTTTCCTAACACTTGTTTTCATTTATATATTTTTATAGAAATGGGACTTAATGTGTTTTCCAGGCCAGATAGCTAGATCGCCAAAAAAGGGCTGTCAATCGCCAGTTTTGTTTATCATTGTCAATTGTGTTCAAAATGGTAATTTAATGTACATTGAATAAATACATGCCATTGTTGAAAATGATAAACACTATAAAGGCAAGCTAAAATGCAAAACAGTAATTTGGTATACGTTTATTAAACACATGACATCCAATGGACGGCTTTTATGAATAAGCAATACTAACAATGGTATTTTATTTCTTGTGGTTTGTTATGCCAACCAGAATGTATATAGTGTAAATATTGTGTAAAATATACTGTATCAATGAATGTAATCTATTATATTTATGTGTATGCTCTATCGTATCATATAGTTATACGTATATAAATACTCCTGCCACTAACGTTAATATGGCAACAGTATAATAATTAGGCAGTTAAAATGTATTATGAAATTTAAAAAAAAAGGGGGGGGGGTTACTGTGATTAATATTTGTTGGCACATGGTATAGGATCTGTTCCTGGTAATACATAAGTACCCTAAAAGTAATTCAGGTTGTATTTTCAGTGTATTATTCACACATCATTCAACTTCAATTCCATTTTTGTAAACTGAGATGGAATAAAATTTTTGTATTCAGTAATTTGTATCTTTGTAGTTCAATCTTTATTTGGAGTGTCATTCAATTATTTAGTTTCAGCACATTGTGTTTACTTTTATGTATGATTTTAAGGTATAAGGGTGGTCCTGCTAGAAGAGAGTCCCAAAAATATTTGGTTTAAAAAAATATATACATGAGCCAATTTCATAGACAATTTCTTAACCTCCTCAGACCCCAGCGTTTATTTTTATAATTTTTTCTGCTTTAGTTATGAATTTATATTAACAGACTGCTAACTAAAAAAAATTAAAAACGAACAAAAATAAAATTTATTTTTTGTACCTTAAATTTAATGTATCCTATAGGATACATGGGGACTGAATGAGTACATTTTCTGACAGTTTGTTATGAATATTTTTTTCATGACAAAAGCAATGAAAAATAAGAAATAATTATGCATTTAATAACATTTTATTATTAATGGACTCTACAAATCATATGTTAACATATAGAAAAAATATTTATGCTTTCTTTTTACTTTTGTTTACATTTTTCTATATTTTTTTATAATTAATATAAGAATTTGTTATAAAAGAGTCTTATCTTTTCAATTGATATTTCATGAAGCAGTTCCTTTCTTTCGTGAGACAAAGAAACATATTGCAAACAGTACATCGTGTTCTAGCTTTTGTAGAGTTACAGCCAGGATATCTGGAACGTGATGTATTTGTTTGCTGTGGAATTTCAGGAAGGTGGGATGCAGCCCTATTTCTTAATTCAGGAGATGGTTCAGGGCAGGGATTCCTTCTTTCCTTTCTCAGTGGAGACATAAACTCAATATTCGAATCTGTTTCAGAAACTTCATTATTCATTACTGAATCAATCTGGTCATCCTTACTGTGAATTAAGGTTTCAGCCACTCGTTCTCGAAATTCCAAATAATCTAAAGTATTTTTGTTCGACGATACTCTATCCACCCAGCTGCCAATGAAAAATATACAAAATGAAATATTGTTCTTACAGTCCACTTTCTTGTCTTTGCAGTTATTTTATAGAAACTAATTATCCTATCAAGAAGGTCAACTCCTCCCATGTTTGCATTGTATTCTTTTACAATATTTGGTCTACTCACATCTTTGAAGCATTTATCCTTTTTACACCAACGTTTACAAATATCTGTTGGTTCTTTAACTAAGACTGATGAAGCAATAAATATTGGTTTATTATCAAACCCTTTTACCAATGCAATTTGACAATCATTTCTTATTAGTTGGTCCACAGAACCCCTTCCAGTTTTTCTTAATGTAGCATCAGAAGAAAATTCTGCAGCTTTAGGAATATTTGATTTCCTTATCGTATCTGTACCTTGTAAACCTTTAGTATGTAATATGCCAAGTAAAGGAACTGACATGAAATAACGGTACTGCAAACATATGCGATCCTACAGAAAGATTTTCTGATAAGCGTACTATCACTTTCACTCTAATATCTAGATTATCTTCACTTCCGTTAGCCTCACCCCCCCCCCCCCCCCCAGGAAGGTTTGAGATTTTATGCTTTTTAATGGACAAAACTGCAATTTCCAAACCGGATCTCTAAAATATCGCCCTGGAACTACAAAGATCCATCCGGAAAAAGAGAAAGAACGTAAATATCGAAAAAATCCATCCATCAGACGAGAACAAAGTCTGAATTCAACACTATTAAAAACAGTGTTGAATTCAGGGGTGGAGGGGAATCTCCGGAACATTGAAATGTCCTCCCCGGAAGGTTTGAGATTTGATGCTTTTTAATGTACATAAAATCCATTGGTGCAGTGCAATTTACCTCCCGGAACTTTACAATATCCCCTCCCTCCCGAGCAGCAGAAATCCCTCCCGGAGAAAAATATCTGAATTCAACACTGATTAAAAACATTCCTGTTATTTAATAACCTTAATTTATGTTCATTATAGTAAATGTTCATGCCAATTTTTCTGCTATTTAGTCCCAATGTATCTTTTGGACAGCATAAAAAATTAGCATTACGTGTTAGAGTCGATCCCGATGTATCCTATTGGATACATCAAATATAAAGCTAGTTCATACTATTAAAATTACACATTGCTTAAAAATATTTTGTACTAGAATAAACTTCATTCATCTATTTTTAATTTATTTCATAAATAAAGCTTACAAGGTTAATTATTTTTTAAATACTAATGCTTACCTTTTTTCCGACGTAAACTGCTAACATTTTTGTTGCAAGCCATTTTGAAATAACACATATCCCGCCTAAAGAACGCTCAAAGAATCAAATTGCTATTTTGCATTAGTGTTGCCATCTGTTAGGTTCCATGCATACCAATTTCTCTTTTTTAAATATTATTTTTATACACGGAAAAAAAATTGAAAGATGTGTATCCTATAGGATACACGTGGTCTGAGGAGGTGCGCACAAGATCTAAATAAAGAAATAACGAGGCCTTTAAAATGTTATTTTAAATTAAAAAATATTTCTTTTTAAAACAAGTAGTTTCAGTTGCAGTTAACTACGTTTACGATAAAGTAGTTCCCTCGTGACTACCATTCGTGATATTTCCTTTGCAATATGTTCATTTGCCGTGGGCAGCGAAACATGATTATAGAAAACTGACTGCTTTTTCACGCGGGTAGTGAATTTATTTTAAATTTTATAATTTGCGCTCTGTTTCTTTTTGAAGATAGAACAGCCTGAAAGGAAAAGTATTATTTAAACTATCTTCAAGTTCAGGTAATTAAAAAAAACTTTATTAAAAATAAAGACAAACTCAGTTTTGAAATTGTTTAAAAAAAAAAAAAATTAAGGAAAAAAAAACAATTGCAAGGTATATTTTCTTACATTCATTTCAATTAATCTAATATTCGTAAGTATACTTTACTCGTATTTTTATGCAATTGGTGTACATATTCTGAACATTCTCGACTGAAAATTCAATGTGTAGCCTTTACAGTTCTTTAACAGGGACATACAAATTCCGTTAAAGAATGGTCCAAAAGGGAAAAAGTGTACTTTAATGATAATATGACATTATTTCAAACATAATAAATTTCATTTAAAGTACCGAGGTGTACTACAGCATGCTTTCTGCGAAACATTTATTGTTCATTTACAGGGCCGCAAAATATTTTGATTAACAGCAATATCCGAGAGCGATAATTTATACTCGATATGATTTAAATCACGATTTACACTAACTGTTTTTTTAGGTAGATTTCGTAAGAAATACTACCTATTACATTCTCACCTAAGTTGGAAATTTTGAAAAATTTTTGCAGATCTACGCCGACCATGACTCCCAGAACCCAAAACCACCCCCAGTTCAAAAGTTTATATCTATCTATCTATCTATCTATGTCACTTTTTTCTGACCACGATAACTGGAAAAATTCTGCATAAATCTCTTCCAAACTGATACATAAAATCAAGGGTCATAAAATCTCGGTCAAGTTCGTTAATGGGCAACATCGAACCAAGGGGGGGGGAAATGGGGGGCTTTTTGTGAAAACAGAAAAATCCTCATAATTTCTTTATTATTATACGTATCGAATCCGTTTAAAGTTATTATTACTTCTAGGAAAAGGGCCGAAAAAAATGTATGTATGACAGATTTTTTATATAATTAAAAATGTCCCCAAGGGGGGGAAAAAGGGGGGTTTTAGAAGAAAAAAAACATAGCTTCGTCAATTCAGAAGATATCAAATCCGCGTAAATTTATTATTAATCCTCTTAGTATTATCTAAAACTTTTATATTGACAAGTTTTTTATAGGACCAACCGTTATAGCAAAAAAAAAAAAATTAAAAACAAAACAAATCCCTGCCGGCTCCGCCTGCAAACAAGTTATTTTTCGAAGTAGGCGGTTCCAACTCCGCATCTTTTCGAAACTGATACATAAAATCAAGGGTCATAAAATCTCGGTCAAGTTCGTTAATGGGCAAAATCGAACCAAGGGGGGGGAATGGGGGGGGGCTTTTTGTGAAAACAAAAAAATCCTCATAATTTCTTTATTATTATACGTATCGAATCCGTTTAAAGTTATTATTACTTCTAGGAAAAGGGCCGAAAATGTATGTATGAGAGATTTTTGATATAATTAAAAATGGCCCCAAGGGGGGGAAAAGGGGGGGTTTTAGGAGCAAAAAAATCAAAGCTTCGTCAATTCACAAGATATCAAATCCGCGTAAATTTATTATTAATCCTCTTAGTATTATCTAAAACTTTTATATTGACAAGTTTTTTATAGGACCAACCGTTATAGCAAAAAAAATTAAAAACAAAAAAATCCCTACCGGCTCCGCCTGCAAACAAGTTATTTTTCGAAGTAGGCGGTTCCAACTCCCGCATCTTTTCGAAACTGATACATAAAATCAAGGGACATAAAATCTCGGTCAAGTTCGTTAATGGGCAAAATCAAACCAAGGGGAGGGGGGGGGGGTCTTTTGTGAAAACAGAAAAAATCCCCCATAATTTCTTAATTATGATACGTATCGAATCCGTTTGACGTTATTATTACTTCTAGGAACAGGGCCAAAAACTTATGTATGACAGATTTTTGATATAATTAAAAATTGCCTTAAGGGGGGTTTTAGAAGAAAAAAATTCATAACTTCGTCAATTCCCAATATTTCAAATCCGCTTAAATATATTATAAATCCTCTTAATATTATCTAAAACTTTTATATTGACATGTTTTTTATAGGACCAACTCTTATAGCAAAAAAAAAAATCCTTGCTGGCTCCGCCTGCAAACAAGTTTCGTTTCGAAGTAGGCGGTTACAACTGCAGCATCATCGCAGAAAGGTCATTTCTTCCGCAATTCCCGACAAACAGGCACCCCACGTTCTGCGTCTTCGAAATCTACCTGTGCCTGTAGGCCGAGCCGTCAGGGATTTTTTATTATTAAAAACCAAATGATTTTTTAACAACTCCCATACAGTATTTTACCTTTTAGGTAGATTTTGTAAGAAATACTACCTATTACATTCCCCTCTATTTTGGAATTTCTGGAAAATTTTTGCAGATCTATGCCAATCATGACTCTCAGAACCCAAAAACACCCCCAGTTCAAAAGTTTATCTATCTATCTATATCACTTTTTTATGGACATGATAACTTCCGTAATTCTGCAAAGATCTCTTCCAAAATGATACATAAAAAATCAAGGAGCATAAAATCTTTGTCAAGTTTATTAATGGGCAAAATCAAACCAAGGAGTAAGGAAATGGGCGAGGGAGGCTTTTTGTGAAAACAGAAAAATCTCCATGACTTCTTAATTATGATACGTATCAAATCCGTTTAAAGTTATTATTACTTCTAGGAAAAGAGCTGAAAATTTATGTATGACAGAATTTTCATATCATTAAAAATGGCTTTGAGGGGGGGGGGGAATAGGGGTTTAAGAAGAAAAAAATTCATAACTTTGTCCATTCACAAGATATCCAATCCTCTTAAATTTATTATAAATCCTCTTAATATTATCTAAAACTTTTATATTGACAAGTTTTTTTTTATAGGACCAACACTTGCGGCAAAAAAATTAAAAACAAAATAATCCCTGCTGGATCTGCCTACAAACACAGGTAGATTTCAAAGTGGGCGGTCCTAACTGACGCACCATGGCAAAAAGGTCATTTCTTCTGCAATTCCCAATAAACAGGCACCCCACGGTCTGCGTCTTCGAGCCGTCAGGGATTTTTTTTTGTAATTGAAGTGCTTCCATTTATAGGATATAAATATTTTCTTATTTTAATGTACTTCATCTCAGCAGGAAGCACGAGACAGAGCGAGTCATGCTTTTATGCATAAGTATATAAGCATAACTATAACAAATATAAGATGAAAATGGGCAATGTTACTAATGAACCTATATCGGATGGCCTAAAGAGTTATCTTTAAAACATGTTAATCATGTGAAACTAACAGAAGATAAAAAATATTCAATATTTGACATAAAATATTTTCAGTTAAAGAAATGCGACTTCTATATATACAGCAATTGATAACATAACAGGAGGATCTTAAATATTTTGATGAAATTAATAAAAGAAAATTTTCTCGATTGGGTAGATTTTCATTTAATTTCCTTAAATTTTCCGTTTTCTGACTCAAAGAAAGAAAAAAAGATCGAAAGTTGGTTGGTTTTAATTTAAATTTTGAAGGGATATAGTTACTGCGACATCGATGTTTTCTGCAATTTTCAATGCAATATAATTTATACCTAATAAAACTATCTATGCAAACTAAAAACAAAGTAATGTAGCTTATTTAATTATATATAATAATAATATATCTGTAATAACTCTAAGAAACATATTGACAGAAAGTTGCGCCGATATTATGCTATTTCATGCAAAATCCATTAATCAGCTCTATTCTGTCCATGAGCGCTGTGCATAGCACTTTTTTTTGTTTAGACTTTTCACTGAATCAACATTCGACTACTACGAAAATGATCATGCAACGTTTTTAATGTGAAGGAAAGTTGGTTCCAACATCCTCATTCATGAAGAAAATTTACCAGCCTTTACTGAATTCTTTTTAACCACATCTTATAATCAGGTTCTCATTACAAAGAAAATTATCATGTCATGTTTTTAATTAGAAGAAAGTTTGCGCTGACAACATCCTGTATGGATGAACAAAATTTAATTGTAGAATCTTTTCCCGTTAAACTTTATTTTTTTACCTTCACTGCATCTTTAGATTTATATATTTATTTAGAGAGAAAGAGGGGGATTATTTAATAAAATTTAAAAAATAATAAGACCTATAATTTTTTATACCCAAGATTCAAAAGCTGTAAAAAATAATAATTTTAATGATCAAATAACGAACTATTTGTTTTATTTCGTTGCGGGCTGCGGGTCGAGTTAAATTATTTCGTGTTCGGGTTGAAGTGGGTCGGGTTGCAGCTCGACGATACCTATTTTGTCAGGATCGGGTCGGATAGCAGGTTGACTTCAAATAGCTTTTTCGGTTTTGGGTCAGATACAACCGACCGAAAAAGAACTCAGTTTTGTTATTCGGAGATGTCTATTATTCAGTGGTAAAAGCGTACAAATACAGGGTGATTATAAAAAAACTATCCCGACATTTGGCCCCTAACTATCATACCATTCACAGAAACTGAATGAAATTTTGGCAAAAGGTATTTTGAGGTATGCGCTTAAGAATGATATGGAAAACAACAGTGTCTCTGCTACGGTTACAGTGAGAAAATTTCGAAAAAATCAAATGGCAACACCCAGTTTTTTGTATTCAAATGTGATCTCCATTGTGAAAGACCCTAAATAGCGTTGGAACGGCAACTGTAGCATGAAAATCACCGGCGGTAGATAGGCCAAACGTGAGGACAGCCAATAAGGACAGAGAAGCAGCATAAAATAAAGCATTTTATTGTGTTTCACAAATTTTCCACATGACCTCCTTCACACACGATGACACTTTGCATGCAGCTGATGGTGGATAGCACTACAGCACGTATCATGGCAATAGGAATCTCTTGAATCGCAGTTCTGATGGCATCTTTCAAATCAGATGCAGTTTGAGGACGAAACTGATACACTTTGGATTTCAGATATCCCCACAGCCAGAAATCCATTGGTGTCAGATCAGGAGACCTTGTTGGCCACTGAGACGGGAAATGACAGGAGATAACTCTGTCACCAAACTGTTGAGTTAAGACACGTTTGACTGAAGACCCGACATGTGGAGGAGCGCCATCTTGCATCCACACAACTTCAGATAGAGCATTTTGCCGTTGCAATGCGGGAATCTCGTAATGAGTTAACATGCCCAGATAGCGAGCACTCGTTACTGTACAAGTTTGCAGATCACCGGCAGTAACCTCTTCAAAAAAGTAAGGGCCGAGGATCAACGTACTCGTTATACCACACCATACAGTCACTTTTTCCTCGTGTAAGGGACGTGCATGCACATCATGTGGATTTTTTTATGCCCAGTGCACACAATTTTTCGAATTCACGTTACCAGTTAACGAGAAATGTGCCTCATCTGTCCACAGAATGCGTAAAGGGCAGCTGCTATCTTCATCGTACCGGATAAGGAATTGATTTTCAAAATCCAGCCGTAATTGATAGTCACCCGCTTCCAACACCTGGACACGCTGGAATCGATACGGAAACATGTTTAGAACAGAGCGCAGAATCTTGCGTACAGTTGAATTCGGCCAGAACACGTGAAACACCGCGTGCAGTTGCGGGACGAACTGTGCTTATCGTCTGATGGACTTCTGCAACAGCTTCCACAGGAACGGAAGGTCGTCCAGACCGAGGTTGATCGCATGTGCAACCAGTTTCTTCAAATTTATGAATCAAGTCCCGTACAGCTTTGAAAGTGCACAGACCTCGTCGTAATCCATGATTTCTGCGGTAAACATGCAATGTCTCTGCGGCATTTTGTCCATTCAGGTAATAAATCTTTACGATTTCCCTACGTTCTTTCCCTGAAAGCGGCATCTCGTTCGGAATGGCAGAAAGGAACATACGCGGTTCGCATTTCACAGTGCCTTTTCTTTCACCTAGCGTGACGACGTCAGTCATGACTGTGTCTTACGTAGAACCCGAAATTTGCGTTTCTTGGTTTCTTCTTCTCGTTTTGTGGAGAACTAATCAGGCTGGGATATTAGCCAAAGAAACGGTGTGACGTGTGACGTAAATGAAACGAAAATTAATGCTCTGGTGCACGGCAAAGTCCTTTTTACTTTTCCCTTGCCTAAGTTTCGGTGATTTTCATGCTACAGTTGCCGTTCCAACGCTATTTAGGGGTTTTCACAATGAAGATCGCATTCCAATACAAAAAACTGGGTGTTGCCATTTGATATTTTCTCACTGTAACCGTAACTGTTTGAGTGAAACTGTTGTTTTCCATATCATTCTTGAGCGCATACCTCAAAATACCTTTTGCCAAAATTTCATTCAGTTTCTGTGAATGGTATGATAGTTAGGGCCCCAAATGTCGGGATAGTTTTTTTATATTCACCCTGTATATAAGTGTTGGGAAATGAAAAAGTGATAGGTAAATAGAGGTGTACGCTATTCCAGAATGTCCGTTACAGAGGTTTTATTGTAATATATATTTCTCAACTAAAAAAATACTTTGGATATTTTTTTTTAAATCGGGCCAAGCCGCCAGAGTTTTAAAACTCAACCCGACCCGCAACGAAAAAATAATGCGTCAACCCGAACCTCGGGTCGGGTGTGGGTTAAAGCGGGTAACCCGGCTCGATGCAGGACTCCAACCAAAACCCGAGGTATTTCAAACCGAACCGAACCCGCAATATTTCAACCCGTAACCTGACCCGAACAGTGCCTCTATGAAAATTAATCAACAATTGTATCTCTAATACCATTTTTATGCTTTACATAAAACAATGAACAGACCTATGTTCTTCAATTAGTAAAACCTCTGAGCACCTTGGGATCGTTAAGAAGAGTCAAACATCGGGTCGGTTTATCCCGAATTTTTTTTTTTTTTTTTTTTTTTTTTGGCTTGGAATGAGCCTTAATTTTTTTTTCTGCAGATTGGTCGAAGAATTCTTTCGGGTCATATATATGTTTTTTTACCACTCAGGTTGTTGGAAGTTTCACGAAAAGTTTGAGTATTTCATATAATTTTTGTGGTAATGTAACTAGACTTTCCAGTATATAGCTTAATAACACTCCGTATTTGACCTACTTCGGTAATCATGTTCCAGCATATGCACTTGTAATTCAATTCACACATTCCCTTATGTATAGTAAATTAAAGCTATTGAGTAAACATCCGTAATCGGGTCACTGTCAATTGATGTGTTTAGCAAGAATGATTTGACGCTATAAAGTGGTTTTTAGATAAACTTTTAAAAATATCAATATTCAATTCAAACTGTTTTGTTTTTAGAATCAATTATGTGTCATATCTACCTTGGCTAAGGATTGGATTAAGGAAGATTAGCTAATCTGTTTTCTTTTTTCATACAAACTTTTTGTTTAATCTTTCATAATCAGAATTCTTTTAAGGATTTTTGTATAATATGAATTACAGTTGATAAGCAACTGTTGATGGTAAAAGAAAAAGTCTCATTATATACGGTGGCAAATTTGCAAATGTGACACACTATGTATTTTTTTCAATTTACAGTAAGATTACACCAAACCCTACACGGTTAATTTCCAACATCTGACAAAAGTATTGACAATGTTTTAACCAGATCAAATCTACTTTCCTACTTTTTTAAAAATTTTGTTGCAGTTTTTTTTCTTTTCTTAAATGACATTTTCACTTTTGTAGCCATTTCCAAAAGGGAACTTTTCATAGAATTCTGAAATATTTTTTTTTTATAGAATTAACTTTTAACCATTGAATTACAATTGCTAATATAAATTTAAATTTTTCTTACTAATTACCATTCTTTACAAAATAGCGATTTGATATGAAGTAAGACAAATTTCAATAATTTTCTTTAAATTTTACGTAATGCACATTTAAATAAAAAATTGAAAAACAAAGAAATAAACCTAATCTTCCAAAAGAACTTGTTTTTTTTTATCTTCTTGATGTAAAAGTCCTAAATTAGAAAACTGGTGAAAAAAATACTTACTCATTGAATGACCCATAAAGCAATCTTACTCATTTTATTGTTTTCATTATTACTTTTCTTTATTTTTATTTTTACAAGTATTTAATTTATTCTATTAAAATTGGTGTCGATCCATTAGTTTTTGTGTACTTTTCAAAAAAATTTTTGTTGTTGTTACTTTTTCCAAACATGGAAATCATATTTCATGAGTTAGAAATCTCTATAGGTAATTATGGAATTATAGAAGTCGCGTCGCATCGAGTAAACAGCAACGAAAACATTATTTTTTTTTTCAGAACAGCAATTTTCAAAATCAGTGGACACTCTAGCTCCGCCAGTTTTAAATCAATAAACTTTAACTTTTTGAAAATGAATCATCACAATTTTCTAGTGAAATGCATTGGATGTTTTCAATATACTAATAGATATTATATATTATTCGATCTATTTAATAGCGATTGCTTGTTTTTCTGAGTAACCGCATATGTAACGAAAGTTTTAGTTGAAATTTAACATTTGACTTTGAATTTTCATTTAATTCAATTTGCATTTAACTATGTATATATTCTTTATGTATATATTTAAAAACGACTATATATATATTTCACTTGCTTTTGCTCTAAAACACCTTTTACTTACCCATCATAGGGTAAGTCTTGTAATCGTTTTGAAAATCGAAATTTTTTTTTTGACGGAATTACACGTTTCAGACACTGGAGATTCCGAAAAACATATTTTTAGTAAAAAAAAAAAAAAATAATAAAATGCCATCCGTTTGTGTGTCTGGTAAACGCCCTATCTCCCGAAAAAAATGAGATAGAGACTTGAAATTGGGTTTGTTCTTAGTATGTCATAATGGGAAGAAGCTTATTGAGTTTCAGTCACCTCGATGATCCGGAACTATTTTTTTCGGACTCTCGAAATATTCGTTCTGATAAAAGGTACATAAAATTTTTCGAAATTGTTTATTTTAAGGAGTGACTATAAAAGACACTAAAAAAACATAAATTTTGCATAAAGCATGAAGTCGATCGGATAATGGGTTGCCGAGATATTTGTAATCCTATTTTCCACACGCTTCGATTTTTCATGACCCTGTATTTCATCCAAATTTCAATTCAAAGATGTATTCTATTTGGAAATGAGACGCTTCATCAGATGCAATAAACCGCTAGTTAATAGAATTATTGTTTTTTTAGTTATAAGGATGTTTCTTTTAAGCCATTCAGCAATCGAGCCTTTAAAGTTTAGGTAGTCATCAAACCACGATTTTATTCGAATTGCAATACATTTTATAAGTAGTTTACATATTTTTTATTTTAATATTTTACATTATGCATATCCATGATGGGTAAGTATTACGGTGTCCCCCAACGACTAGTTTTTATTGTTAAAGTTCATGTCTACGATGATTTACGGTACCCACCACTTCCTCTTCTTTTTTCAAAGTGCGCCCAGCCATCATCCGTCAAGCCACCATTTTTAAAAATGCATTTTTCTATTTTAATACATATAGTATAATAAATTATTGCAAATGGATTTTTATAAATACTTCACATTTCTTTAAACAAAAATTCCCGAAATAGCCTTACATTCCAGGGCATCAAAGTGGTGTTTACCCATTAAATTATTTAAATGTTATGAACAAATAATTAAAATATCAGAAACTATTAAAAATTCTTTTTTATAATAATACTTTTTAATAAAGGTCAAGTTACGTTCACATTTAATGCCTGTTTTAGGAGTCATGTACCTACGGACAAAAACAGAGCACTCTTTTATTCACTCATATGAAAAAGTTACTTGATGTGAAGTATTTTAATCAAAACTGCATTCAGAACATTGTGTAAGAATGAAAATTGGTAAAACAAACTTTAGCTGGTAGCATATATATGGCAAAAAAAAAAAAAATATATATATATATTCTCTTTCAAAGTAACATTTTATTTAAAACAGTTATTTTGCAGATGCGCATACGATTTCGTGAAAAGTGCTAACCAGATTTTCGTGAAATTTCAACCTCTTTATAATAAATGTTGAAACAACATAAAATCTTGATCCTTCTACTCATATTCATAAAATTACGTTTCAATTTTAAAAATGTTCGACTTTTTTAATAATATTTTTTTTTGAAAAGATAAGAGGCTTTTTTTTTTTTCAATAAAGGATTTTTTCAATAGAGGACTCTATCTCTAGGTACCTAAAAAAAAAAAATAATAACCCAATTTGTTAAGGTGACTAGAAAAGTTTGAAATGACGAAAATATTTAATTGTTATTATTTTTATAGGTGCGATAGGAAAATTCTTAAAATGACGTCGTACGAGCCATAAAGATAAATATTGGATACATACACACTGATCCCGGGCCCCTTGGCTGGCCCGTAAAGACATTTTAGCAAATTCAGACTTTTAAATTTTATTATTTGTTAGTTATTTCAATTTAAAATGTTTACGTAAAAAAGTACTAGTCTACTTTTGCTAGTATTTTAAACCAGGACCGAAGCGGGCCCTCTAGGAGAGTCGGGCCCCGGTCATTTGTACCGCGCTCTACCCCCCTTTGTAAGGTCCTGCTTTTAAGAATCCAGAACTGTTCAAAGCTACCTTTTCCTCCCGGTACAGGCCGGAAGGACTTGGGACGTTGGGACAACCGTGGAAGGTAATACTAGAAGCGTCTCACGACCGCAAGATTCCTGCCGAACATCCCAGAATATTATACGGAAAGAATTGCGGTCAGCTACTAACTGAAAGCCTTGAGCGACGGAGCGAGTTTGGCCCTTCTGGGCGTCCGAGTGACAAGAAACCTAGCTCTTTCTTTTCCTCGTTTTAAAACAAAATTTTTGGTGCAAAAATGTTTAAAATCGGTCCGTAACTTCTTTTGATATTCAATTTTATAAAATTGTCTATTATTGAATCCTTCCTTCCTGTTCCAGGCATAACGTCTCTTTCATTGAAATTGCGGTTTTCATTTAGTTTCGTTGTGGTAATTTCGATGCTTTGGAAAGTAAATGTTTCTGTCAATATAAGTGCTAAAATGATTAGAAGGGGGAAAAAATCCTATATTTTATTACTTTTTTAAAAAATATATCATAAATCATAATCAAACTTTGTATGCAGAGAGTAAAATTTGAGAGGAGGAATAAATTAGATTAACTTAAAAAAAAAAAAATCGAAAATCTGCCGTAGTAGACATTTATTGAAATAGGGTCGCAATAGAAACTTTTTTTTTTAACGTCCAATGCCAGTTTTTTTTTCCTGATCGTAATTATTTGTGGAAAAAAAAGGTACATGTAACATTCTTGTATTTAAAATATCTCCTCGGGAAATTGATATTTTTAACTTATATTTGTCTCTTTTTTCCTTAGTTGTCAAAATATTTCTAAAATATAGGCTTAATTTAATGTGTTGTGTGTTTAAAAAAATTCAAAATTCTTAATAAATGTTTTTATTAATATCGTCTAAAGTTTTGATTCGATTTTCATAAAATATGAAATGACTCGACAAAATTCTGCAAAGATAATATATCTTAAATTTCAAACCATTCGGTTGGGTAGTTTTTGCGTTGTTATATTCGAACGGCCGGACAGACAGACAGACAGACGGACGGACCGGACGACGACAATAGGTGCTACGTATTTATATCATTACGAACGCTCCTAAAAAATCTATACTAATAAAAGAAGGTTTCGCTCTGTGTGTCTGTCTGTGTGTGTGTGTGCGTGTGTGTGTCTGTTGGCGATGGCTAGGAAAATTTAGCGCACCAAGAAGTCTGTAAATTTAGATTTAGGTAGTCCAAACACTCTCCTGAATAATATTACAACTCTATGGAAAATAATACATCAACAGGATTCGGGAAGAGAATAGTTTTTGATGCTGAACTTTTTCTCCCACTTTCTTGTTTATTATTTGAAATATTGAATGTATCAGTCAAATTCTGCTAATTCTAAATTCTAATTCTAAATTTGAATCATTATTATTTTATTTCTCGAAGATCTGTATTTCATTAATAAACTGACTTTTCTGAGCGGTTTTTTAAGGGTATTTATATATATTCCTTTCTTAAAAAGCTAAAATTATAATTTTTCATACAATATCGTTTACGCAACATAAATTTTGGGAACGTTGAATTTAAAAAAGAAACAAACAATACACAAATGAATTAACTGATGTATGTATTAAAATCATTGCGATACAGTAATCAAAAAGATTTGGTATACAATGGTGATAGAGAAACGTATTTCATACGGATATGAGTCCTGGTTTCCGGATCTCCACATACACGTAATTAGGAAGCTGAGTTCGTGCCAAAGAATGGGGTTGTTTTCAATCGTTAAACCATATAGAACCGTTTCAACTGATGCGTTGTGTGTTCTTGCTGGAGTGGTTCCCATATATATTAGGTTGTCTCAAGAATATCTGGGAAACTCAGTTATAAATGGTAATGGCAAAATAGAAATTCAGGGTATTGAAATAGGCCAGGATAACATAATGAGAAAATTGAAGACGTTTGAATATCATGGAAATACCGATATTGACAATATAGAATTTATTTCTGATATAAGAGATGTAAAACCTATTGAACAAGGAATAGTTACATATACGGACGGCTCAAAAATGGAGGAGGGCACGTCGTCTGCTTTTGTGGTTTATAATATTGATGTTCAGTTACACGAATATAGGATAAAACTTCACAGGTTAAATTCGATATATCAAGCGGAATTATGTGCAATTAAGCATGCAGTAAATTGGTTCAAAAGTACTACTTACAGAAGAATGATTATTTATACGGATAGCTTTTCATCGGTTTGGTCTCTTCATCACTTGTTCCCACAAAATGAAATTATTAGAGACATTTATGATACAGTGAATAATATACCAGACAAAAGACTACATATAGGATGGATAAAAGCCCATGTGGGATATTATGGAAATGAAAAAGCTGATCAGCTGGCAAAGAGTGTCATAGAAAAAGAGGAATTTGACTTAGAAGAAAATTTGCCTTTACCTATATCCCTTATTAAAAGGCACTGTAGAGAGAAAGCCCTTGAGGACTGGCAAGCACATTGGACGGACTCAAATGTAGGAAGAAATACTTATAAAATTTTTAATAAAGTAAGTAGAGACAGAATTATAGGTAGCAAGGTAATACATTACTTTTGTACGGGTCATGGGAGTTTTCCCATGTACCTGAAGAAGATTGGGAAAAGACATACAGACAAGTGTGACTGTGGCCAATTGGGTGATGTCAACCATTATTTATTTGGTAACTGTCCGCTAATGCCTTATAGGTTTAAATTTAATAATGCATTGACTGTAAGGCAAAACCTTCAGAATATTTTGCTAAATGATGGAAATTATGGACGCCTGAAAGAGAATTACAATAAACTGAATGAACTTTACTCTTTCATTTATTACAAATTTTAAACAATTTTTGAGTTCTTGCTAAAAAATTTTATTCAGCTGGTTTCATCATGAACAATTCTTTTATTTATCAGTTATTATTAAAGCCTCTTGTAAAGTAAAATATATATTGCTTAATAGCTGTTGTTTTTATTCATTAATATTTGATTGTATCAAGAACACTTTTAGATATAAGTTACTGGAATTGATGTATAATAACAAGAATATTGTTTGCTTGCTCCTTGGACAAGGGGGTTATGTACTTGTGAAAAGTTAATTCATCATGAACATTGCTTTTATTTATTATGAAATAGTGCTTCTTGCTTACCTAGTGATTATTGTTTTAAAAGACTGTGATTTTATCCGGCACTGTTGTCTTTATCAAGAACAATATTTTAATCTCTAAATGTATAACATTTTGCTATTTTTTGGCAGTAAGAACTGCATTCTATAAGGACTCTTATATTAAACTTCGCCTTGGTCATGATGTAGGACATTATTTATGTTTACAGTACAAATAACTAATTTATCTATATTAGTTTTAGTTCAACTAGGATGGATGCTGGTTTCTCTGGACGGTCATTTGCAGTTTCTTTTCGGACATGGGACTATGTGTCTGGAACAGATGGACTTCAAATCTGAAAATTCTGGCGAAATGATAAATGAATATTTGTTGGAAGACAGTGCTGTAGCGTCCTGGGAGCTCGAACTGGGCTGTTCATATGGAAGAGTTTGGAAGAACTCTGTACAATGTATTAGGATATGGAATTGAAAGACAATTGTAACCCCGAATTGTCTATAATGTTGTTATTTTTATTTCTTAATTTTTACTTATATCATAGGTTAGTTATTTTGTTTTGTTAGCCAGTATGCTTTATAGTCAGTAATCATAGGTTATCGACACTTGTAACTGTAATTGTCGTAAAAGTTGTTTGATTTTTAGTTTAAGATAGCTGTTAGGTTTTTTTTTTTTTTTTTTTTTTTTTTTTTTTTACCATTAAGTGATTGGTCTTTATTCACCCCTAGGGGTCTTGTCATTTTGTTTTAATAATTGCCTGCTGCTCTGGGCTCGCTCCTGCGGCGCGGTTTCGTTGGAAGGTAGTGGGGGTTTTCCGCCGGGACGTGGCATCCTATACCTTTCACGGTTGGTGTCCCGGCTGGGTGTCTCATGTCTCATGTACTTGGTACTCATGTGGTAAAATAAAGTTATGTTTTATCTTTAATGTCTCATTACATTTTTGTCTATCATACACACCTCTGTCCACAGTCGCCAGGGGAAACTTATTTTTCATACAGAATTATCACATTTTCTTCAAATTGTGTATATAGGTTCATTGTGATAAGGCACTTTCCTGATTAGTTTTGGGGTTCATTGGTTAAGTATGAAGATAAATAGGTTTTTCATGCAGAATTATCAGATTTGCTTCAAAATTTGTATATAGGTTCAGTGTGATAAGGCGCTTTCCTGATTAGTTTTGGGGGTTCATTGGTTAAGTATAAAGGGGGAGGAAAGGGGGGCTATCCCCCCTTAATTTAGATAAATTGGTTTTTCATGCTGAATTATCACATTTTCTTCAAATTTTTTATATAGGTTCATTGTGATAAGGCGCTTTCCTGATTAGTGTTGGGGTTCATTGATTAAGTATAAAGGTGATAACGGGGGTTTAGTCGCCGCTTAATTTAGATAAATGGGTATTTCATGCAGAATTATTCCATTCTCTTAAAACTTTGTATATTGGTTCATTGTGATAAGGCGCTTTATTGATTAGTTTTGGGGTTCATTGATGAAGTATAAAGGGGGTAACGGGGGTTTAATCGCCCCTTAATTTAGATAAATGGGTATTTCATGCAGAATTATCCGATTTGCTTCAAATTTTGTATATAAGTTCATTGTAATAAGACGCTTCCCTGAGTAGTTCGGGGGGTTCATTAGTTAATTATAAGGGGGGGACGGGTAGATGATACCCCCGTTACTATATTGTCAATTTCTTTATTTTCGAGGACTTATTTCAAATTCTTTGAAATAAGAGTTTAATACACAATTAGTGTGAATAGCCTCTGAGTTCAATGCCCTCAGTTTAACTGGACAGATTTTTCTTTATTCTTATTTCTGCTTTATATTGGATGTATCAAGTTTTTCATAATGAGGCCAAATGATTTCTGATGCCTTTACAGTTATATATGGGCTATATGGGTAAAATTGGACAAGGCGGACTTTTCGGAAGCACTTAAATAAACTTTAGCACTAGACTTGGAAATCATTATCAGTTTAATTTGCCAACAGTGGTGTACAGAGGATGAGGGGGCAATGAACCAGGATATCCGAACAGTAACCTTTGCCTTCTTTATTTGCAGAGTTTGTAAATATTCATGTAAATAAAATAAGGCTAATATTACTATTCGGAAATAGTGGGATAATACCAATCCCCTAGCCTCACTCTGCTTACGTCATTATTTGCCAGACTGTCTGTTTCTCACTCCTTTATCATTTGTTAAAATGCTTCCATAGTAACTGTAATATTTTTTGGTAAATAAATATTAACCCTTTGAGAGACAAGTAATTCTGTTGTTGTAAAGTTGAAGATTCACCGGAATTTACGATTTCATTTGAAAATAAATATGTGCATTTAAATAAAAAAAAATCACATATTATATAAAAGCAGTTTTTTAAAAATAAATCCTGTTACAGATTTTGATGAAAATCGAGAGATGTAACTAATAACCACAAACTTTCAAAAGATTAAAATAACCTTGCATAAATGAGTAGCTTCATGTAGACGCATTTAATGTCGTAAAGCTTTTACATAATCTGTGCTTGATCAATGTATTTTCATTCATGTGGGCTGTTAACAAAAACATCAGAAAAATTTTGTATTCAAGCTACCGTGATTACATCTCACGGTCAGAGAACATCCTGTTTGAAATAGATAGTTAATTTTCATGGCCGTATCACTCTGTACTATAAATTGTTCGAATCTTCATGAAGACACGTCGTTTCTTTTTAGCATTAATAACACTCAGTGCTTTTAAAGGGGAGAGATTTCAAAGGTGAGTGATTTCAAGGTTTATTTTCGAATTAACTAAAAATATTAATCAATGATGTACGTAAAAAATGTTTTTTTTTTTAATCATAGAAAAATTTCTTTTAAACAATCTTATTACTAAGAAATCTGCAGATCAGGGTAATCGACGTCAGTTGTGCAAATCGCCGTCTTTTTCATGTTATTCATACATTGCGTAACATCTCAAATGAATGCTTTATTTATATTTTGTATTATATATAACAATTTTAAACCTATAAGATTTCTCGAAGATTCAGGAAATGCAACTTTTAGGGACTGTCTCGTTAAACAAGATAATAAACGATAATGTTCTTCCACGTTTTGTTTTTGTAATTGTTTTTAACATAAAAAATCTTTTTCTGGGGGACACCGCCCCCCTCCCACCTATAGCCTACGTTACCCCATTCATTTTTTATAAGCAATTTTAATGTGTGTGTCGGGATTTCATTGTATCTAAGGGTTCATTTTTATTTTATTGGCATAAACGTCTTTTTGTACAGAAGATTTTATTCTGCACGAATAACAATACTTATTTACGTACTAAATACAAAATATCTGCAGCTTTCGTAGAAATTGAATAAAATCGCGTGTAGCAGACATCAATATGCAAATGAACGCATAGAGTGAATTACCCCACACTGTAAATAAAAACGGCAAATCTAAAGGTATATCTTACAGCACAATGTGGTGGCGCACAAATTGCCAGCATTTTCTACTGCAAATTAGCAGAAAAATGTGCCTTAAAAATACCTATTTTTGGTATTTTACAGCAGAAAAAAAGATTCTAATTAAGGTAAATTTCACAGAGGAAAGTGCTGGAAAAGTGAGCGCCCGCAAAATGCGCAAGATTTCCTTTTTTTTTTTTTTTTTTTTTTTTTTTTAACAGTGTACAAGACATAAATATATAGTGTATATGTTTTTTAAACATCAATTTAAAACTTAAACGTTTTTACAATTTATTATTGAAAAAAAACGACAATTTTGGTTAAGAATTATATAACTATTAAACCAGAACTCTTAACTAAATAAATCCTAATATATTTTGATAGAAAAAGTACATCAAAATCACCGCTTTTTAAGTGCGTTCGTAATTATATAAATACGTAGCATCTACAGTCGTCGTCTGGTCCGCCAGTCTCTCCGTCTGTCCGCATATAGCAGCGCAAAAAATACCCAACCGAATGGTTTGAAATTTAATATATAGAAAGAATCGTTGCAGAATTTTGTCGAATCATTTCAAATATTATGAAAATCAAATCAAAACTTAAAAATATATTAATAAAAGTTTCCTTCATTCTATTAAATCCTATCATACGTAATTAATTCACTGATATCCTATGATAGGTCATGATTCTAAGTTGTCATGGTGATGACGTCCTATTTAATATGGAGTCTTATTATTTCCGTATTACTGAATTTAATAACCGAATTCGTATATTACAATTTTTTACTTATAGCGATCCTATAATCTACCGACAGTTTTTTGAATAGATGTTTTCGGAAAAATAGATATTAAATGGAAAAGGAGTTTAAATACGTCTTTTAAGTTCTGAAATTTTCAAAGGTAGGCTTAAGTTTCCCATCGCAATTTTCAGTAAATGTCAACAAAACATAAAATGTTGCCAACTTAAAATGCACTTATTTTATTACGGATAATAATCCTATTTTAATAGCAGACGATATAATTAATTTTTTCAGAGAAATAATAACGATGATTTTTTTTTTTTTTTTTTTACATTATCTTGAGTTGGATATTTGGGTACAGTGTAATAGAATTGAAAATAATTGTTTGTAAAAGTGTATTGAAACTTAATTTCATAAAATAAAATTAATATCTATAATATGACTATCTGCACATAAAATAAATTTTGTATTCATGCATTTTTGCGTAAGAGCGCAAAACAGCTATTGCACCAAAATCTGAACATTCATAAAACTAGTTATTGTACAAACGCACGTCATTTGTCACGTTTGACGTACAATTTCCAACTTGTTTTTCTTTTTCGAGATAAAATATTGTAATTTTATTTTAATTGGATCATGGTGGCATTTTTTAAAATATATTATAAAGCAAAAACCATGTCCCTGAGTAACGCTGAGTGTCCTATTCACTGTATATTAAATTATACATTTTCGAATAATTTTTAACTTTTAAACATCCCACTATTACTTTTTTACACCGATGGATAGGGAAAAATGTACCTTTAAAAGCAATTTGTTTTAAAACTGCATCTAAATGTACAGGTATTTTATTGATTATAAAATAATTACCCAGCATGTGTTTTTAAAATCCATTTCTATCACGTGCAGCCTGCTTATACGGAAGACTGACACGTTTGCATCTAAATTGCATCTAAATTAATATAAATAGAACATAATTTGCCTCATAACGAAATTAAAGATGCATGAAATATTAATAAAATAATAAAATAAACAAAACACAAATTTTACATACATGTAATAGAACTTTGCTCTTAAACACTGAAACAATCAGAATTTAAAAGTTTGCAATAAATAGTGAAATACGAGAGCTATTAATTCAAAGCATGCGTCTAATACGAAAGTACTGTTTTTAATAAATATCAAAACTTTATTTGAGTACATAGATGATATTTTTCATATAAAAATGATTTTTGGGGTTGTTAATAGGAAATCTAAAACGTTTTTAAGTGTAAAAATTCTATTACAGTTTACAATTAAAAATGATTTTGCCCTATGTTGTGTATACCGAGCAGCATGTTTTGTAACTCGGGAAGCGCAGGTTGGATCCCCTGATATATATATAATTCTAATGTAAATGTTTTAGGAAACGATTTTATGAAACGTTTTTGAAAAGCTTGAATGCGGAGTTTGTAGAATGATGACAGTAATGTAATTTTAGTATGTTGCTATGATCACCAACAATATGACTTTTCTTGAAGATGATGTGCATTGTGCATAGCATTGATAGTTATTTTATAGGGAGCATAAACGAATTCGATGACACTACCATCAAAAGTCAGTAATTACATGAAAATCCTTATATTAATATGCCATTGTGTTATATGTGCTGGCATTGTGCCATAATGCCTTTTTATGTTTTCTCATGTGGCAACGCATGCACTCCACGTTAAAATTAGATAGAACAGATTCAAATCAACTTTCTTTTACTCTGGTAACTCTCCCAAGAAGAAAACAAATCGACTAAATTTAAACAAAAATAATTTTTTTCTTACTGAAGTTTAAAAAAATAATAGAGTAGATTTAACGCACACAAACACACAGATATATATATATATATATATATATATATATAGCTTGGAGGGGATTACGGTAACTACATTTAAATAATATTGATTTTTAGGTTTATGCGCAAGCAAGTTAAAAATAGGTTGGACAGATTTAACTTAATTTTATTTTTGTTTATAGCACCTCCTGGTGTGAAATAAAATAAGTAAATTTAAATAAAATTGATTATTTATGGTTTTTTAATAAATCTTGAAAATAAACTTTTGCCGCGGTCAAAATTTATGTTTTGACAAAATTTTTCACTTGATAATGCTGAGGGAATTTGGATAACTAAAATTTTATAATGGTTTTCTCGTTTCTCATATGGCAACGCATATACTTTATTTTAAAAATAGATGAGACAGATTTGGCTCAAACTTCTTTTAAGTCGATAAATTTCATTAGGGTGAAATACAGTAACAAAATTCAAATGAAATTGATTTTTTATTATTATTATTATTATATGAAGTTAAATATGCTGGATTGATTAAACACAATTTTATTTTATAAAGCACCCTTGGAGGGAAAGAAAGTAACTAAAATTTAAATAATTTTTATTTATTTATTTATTATTTATTATTTTTTGTGTGTGTGTGTCTTTTCATATAGCAACCAGCGTTGGTTAGCACTCATAAACCAAAAACGCATTCAGACTCAATTTTATTCTCTAAGCAATGAGTTAAGTTGGCACTCAAACTGAAAATTTATAAAACAATCTGCATATTTCCAAATCAGTCCTAAAAAGGAGCGACACTGACTAAAGATGATTTTTTTTAAATTATTAATATATACTAGAACTTTTATTTTCGAAATTTTAAAAGTATTCTGAACTAATCTTTTGGTTATTCGATGCATTTTTATATGTATTGCAGATACGTGATAATTTGAGGTGTTTTTTTCTTTCAAATGATTTTTAATGAAATATTTATATATAAAAAGAAACAAAAATCAACTCTAGCGAAAATATACAGTTCAATGGTAATAAAAAGTTATTCTTACCATTATGCTCCTTATAATTTACCGCATAAATAAATGGTGAATGTGCTATAATTAAATTATATTTTTATTATATTTTTATTTTTTATATTCGACACCGTCACGTGCTTCCCCCTTTATTTCAAAATTTAATTAACTAAATTTTATTTACTTCTAAATTTTTTGAGGAAATAGTAAAGTAGTATTTATTCTTCTTAACTGACTTAAAATAATGAAATACTAAGGGAAAGAAGAACTGAAACATTTTCGCCCTTCATGAATTTGAATTGATTTTTTCTGTGTACGTTCATGTTATTCAAATTTATCTTAAACAGTAGAATAAATAAAAAGAGTGAACTGTTTCAATTTCCCATTTCGAAAAATGCTGGTAGAAAATTATTTTTGAATATTTTACATTTCTTACTTGTTAAAATTTCGGAATTGCGTTTTTGTGTTTATGTGTTTGAAATTGTCTTGCACGAGGAGTTCTAAAAATAAAAAGCTTAGTTTAGTTTATGTCGTGTTTATATAATCTATTTTTGAAATCCGGGACTGGGCTGCGGACTACAGCAGGAAAATATATTCCAAAATCCTACCCCTCTTAGGTAGCTTTCATTACAAAAAGCTACCTGTTGCAGCCGTTCGGACGAAAGCAATTCCAAAAAAAATTGGTATATTTTCACAGATCATTACCCCCAGACCCCCAAACCACCTTCAGTTCAAATGTCGATTTATATATATATGTAGCATTTTGACGAGGTTGAGATATTACGATGAATAATATTCGATGAAAAGATGGCAGTCCTTCAACGATATAGCAAGTTGCAGTCGAATTTAGCGAGTATGGCGAAGTAGTAAGGCAATGAAATGAGATCACAGAATTTCTCCAGTAAATCCAGCCAATCTCCAGACAAATAATTTTATTAGAAGACGAACAACACAGAAACGATTCCCAAAGGGTCTAAAACTTATAGCCCTCGGGCTAACGTTGCTTCACTTCATTGAATTAAGATGTTATTGGGCCAGTTGAATATTCTACGGTCATACAAATACCAGACACATATTTGTTTAGCTTCCGAAAACGTCAAAAATCTCCCGCTCCGACCGGCGCGGGCCAGTTTTGATCTCTCCGCGGAAACATACACAGAATTACGTCACGAGCGCTCAATCGAGGCTAACGAAAAAGACAGGCTACCGCGGTTCATTCCACTTATCTTTTTTTACAGACCGCTAGAGTGACGTGATGCCCTTTTCGTACACCTGCATTGGTGGATTCGAGCATCATGTGACTCCCGCGGTCTGTAAAAAAAGATACGCACAAAGCACCGCGGTAGCCTTTCTTTTTCGTTAGCCTTGCGCTCAACCCAATGAGTGAGAAGCTAGCTCCAGCCCAACGAAGCAGGCTAGAGGGCGAGGTTAAAACATTAAAGAATCCCCTTACTTGGGTGCGGAACAATTTAGAAGTTAAAATCCCAAGCGCGCGAAAAATTCAGAGCAATAATAATAATAATAATAAAAAGAAAATGGCTTTTAAAAAACATTCGAAATGAGAACGCGTCTCAGAATTTTATAGATTGGGGAACTGATAAAAGTTACGAATGATCTTAAATTTTAGATTAAGATTTGGAATAAAATAATTATTAATATACGGATATTTACTTTTAAAAGGACTTTAAATAGGAATAGATATTATTAAGAATTAAGGAAATACTGACTATGACAGAAGTTAGATTAATTTTAAAAGATTAATGCGAATAAAATGGAAGGATACGAAGGAAATAAATTTTTTATATAACATTATCCCCCCCCCCCTCTAAAAATCCGAATGACGGGTAAATCCGATGATCTACAAGTTCATTAAGGCAAGCAAGAATTTGGATTACAAAATATTTATCTGGTATTCTAGTTAATGCCAAAAATTCTTTGATTTTATTAAAGTTAATTCAATAGTTATTTTTGTAAACGCGAACCTTTGGGAATTGTTTAAATACAGAAATACATACAATTACAATATAAATAAGTTAGTAACAAATATTTTTTTTTTTCACTCTTCAAACATAAATAGTGAAAAGGATGAAAATGAAGTAAACAAAGCATTTTTGTCTAAGCAGTGAAAAGTATAAATGTCTAATAGTCCTCTTAATCAGTAACAGTCTGAGTCATAGACCTCTCATTTCCAATAAAGTTTGAAGGCACAGATATGTCAAGTATTAGCCAGCAATACAGTTTACGGCAATACAGTGTATTGATTCTGTAGTAGGATAATTCCAGTTAATCATAAAGTTCAAAAACATAAGAAAGTTTCATCACCACTAAGGTCAATAAACAATTAAAGTGTTTGTGATGCTTGATAAGTTTTGTGCCTTGATAAGTAGGTATAGCTTGATAAGTGCACTTATTAAGTGAAGTCCAGTCAGTTAATAATGTTCCATCAATTAGATATGAGTATTAGATGTTTTGCTAGTAAGATGTGACTGTTTATCATCAACTAAATTACTATCAGTGGTTCTCTTTTATCACAATTCTCAAGAATATTCTCTTTTATAATCTTATCACATAATAAATAACAACATAATAATATCAACAATAACAAACAACTTCAAAATAATACGAAATCAGTAATTCATCTGTATATAATTTTAATTCCTCATTCTTTTTCAATACCAGCGAGGAATGAAAATATACTTAATAAAATGAAACAAAAATAATAAATAGTAAACTAAGAAATATCTGTGAAAAATTATCAACAATTCAGTAAGATAATGTGCTCTCTGTTTTCAGTCAAACAAGAGAAACATAAACTGCTCAATGAAAATAAGACCTTGAAGTGTATGGTGGATAATAATTTTAATTATTACTATTAGTAGAGAGTTTTATTCTATTATTATAATTTAATTTAATCCAGTGAATTTTTATTCAATTATTTTAATTTAATGTAGTATTCTAATCTAATTTGCTATTCTAGTTTACTTTATTGTTCTAATTCAATTCACTCCAATATAAAAAATTCTTAACTCAAATCAACTAATTTACGCCTGCATAAAAAGTTAACTCAAGCAAAAACATTGGCAGTAATATTCTTGGGAATTCCTATATTCAAGAACTTACTGTTATACAGAAGAGAATTGATTAGTCAATTATAATTTGATTTCATTAAATTTAGTGAATTTTTGCTTTACTAAGTTTAATATTAAGCTATTGATTTAACATTAGTTTGTTGTTGCTCATGGGATAACTTTAATTTGTCAGGAGGGTAATAAGGGCGTAATTTTGATACATGGACTATTTCAGTAAATTTATTTTGAGTCTGTCTATTAATTTCAACATTAGATGGAACAAAGGATTGAGGAGATATGATCTTTCCATAATCGGGTTGCACTCTCTGATAATCATAGTTAACATTAAAATGAAGTAATCTTAATTTATCACTGGATATGCTCTTAGATTCATTTAAAACAAGGTCTCCTTGTAATACTCGACATGTAGCACAATCAATAATTAAATTAAACTTACAGCATTCTTTTAAACCTAATATAGCATAATCTAAATTTGTATTACATATCAAAAATCTAATATTTTGTTGCACATTACCTAATTTAAACAATAAATTACAAGCTTTATCTATTACAACAGTTCCTTTGGCTTGGCCAATAATAACAGGTGGAATATTTATAACTTTAGCATTTAACAATTTAACAAATTTAAAAGGTAAAATACTTATGGTTGAGCCAGAGTCAATCACACAAGGAAGTTCCCTGTTATTTACATATCCTGATACAATTAACTGTCATATATTATCAGTAGATGGTTGTGGTTGTCTAAGAGGGGGTGCAGAAGATTGCAAAGAGCTCACATTGAATACACAATCCCTCTCCCAGTGGTAAGCATTTTGGATACCTCTATTTAAACACATTCGACATGGTCTACTTGGATAATTTCTCTGAAAATGGGTAGTAGGCAACATAGGATTGATAAATCTAGAATTTGGAGCATTAAAATTGCTCTGTGAATGAAAATTGGAATTTAGCATATGAAAATTTCGACTTGGGCGAACCCAATGTCTAGGTGCCTGATCATATTGTGGCAATGATCTACAATTCTGAAAATTACTCCTAGAATTACTATTGTTGACATGGGAAGTAGGAATTACTACTAACTGTTTAGCCATTAGGTACCAGTCTATTGTATTTTTTAGAGGATTACTAATCATATAATTCTGGTACTCAGGTTTGAGACCGTCTGTTAATCCCTGTACTATTATAATTTCACATAAACAAAGTTGTCTACCTATTTCAACCTTTTTTCGAAAGTACTTATCCAAATCATTGAGATCATTTAATTTCATAGAAGCAAATTCTGAAAATCGAGGAACATGAACAGTTATGAATTTTTCAGTAAGAATATCAGTTATTTTGTCAAAAGCTTTACATTCTAAACATTCATTGATAAATACCTTCAGAGCCTCTCCTTTCAAATATTTTGAAATATTTTTAATCTTCCAATTTTCATCTTTCTTTTCAGAAAGGCATGTTTTGTCAAAATGGTTTAACCAAGATTGAATGTTCCTTCCAGATTCGAAATCAAAAGGAATGATGTTTATTTCGTTTTCACTCATTTTGTGATCACCAAGGACTTTTACAAGTCCAGATCGCAATAACATTAATATAAAAATTAAAGAGAATTAACACAACAGATGTAAAATAAAATTTTAATTAAATAACAAATGTAAATACCTCCATCTCTAATAAATAATGATAGCAATAATAATAATACAATAAATAAGAAAATCTGAGCGAAACTTAAATAACATAGAAATAAATAAAATAATAAATAATACATACAATAATAACTTTTTTCAACTTACGTAATTCCGTTCACAAGTTGTCTGCCTTTTACTTTTTGAAATTTTAATACGACCAATAATTTTATTAATTAATTTGTAGAATGATAATTTTTTATCATTTTTTTCTGTAAAAGAAAATATTATTTTGATCATTCCGTCATGATTGAGAGGTGGTTTTGTAGAACATTCACACTGGTCTGCATCTGGTATTTCCAGGGATAAATTATTCCAACACTTTTTGAAATATTCGATGCATATTTTGATGAGTATAAGTTGCACACACCACAATAAAAATATACAGCATCCGCATTCAGCAACATATCACAGCTTCTCCGTTTATCAGATGATCAGAAGAACACTAATCAACATACTCTTTGCGAGAACTAGACGCACATTCTTCGCTATGAAGATGTACAACAGTAGCCGGCTGTCGCAAATACATACATAGCGACTTTCGATAGCTTAAAACTACCCGTTTTAATACTTTCGTCATTTTTAAAACAATAGAAAATAATACCTTAATACGTGAAAAACATTCCTTTTAAAAAACATAACGAATATCTTTTTATTATCTCACTTCCGTGCCGACAAAACATTCTACAAAACCATTTCTACAACAACAACATTTTTTCACACAGCTTGGAAAAATACAGTTACAAAAACAAAAAACATCTTGCTCACACAGCTTAGAAATTTACATCTACAAAAACAAAAACATATTTCTCACACAGCTTAGAAAGATACATTTATGCAAACATCGCCTGTTAGTAGGAGCCAAGAATACGTTTAATTCAATTGGATTCGCGACAATCTCCCACCTTGAGTTTTCAACAGGAAAACTCAACAATATGCACAACAAAATTCAAAATAAAACAAAATATGTGTAACATTATACTTACATTACATGGCCAAAGTATAGATATTCTTAATCCTAATTTTCAAAGACAAATTATACAAATTTCTGCAAAAATTCAAACAAAAATTAAACATATTATTACAAATTCAAATTAACACTAGGAAATGAGATCTACTAAAAAATAAGGAAAAAAGTTTGAAAAGTTCAGTGTTAAAAAAAAATAGTCTTATGACTGAAAACGTTTTGGAACAGTCACTGTTCTACCACTTCTTGTTCGTAATATTGGTTCTAAAGAGTTTTCTTTTGGAATCTCTAGATTATACAGTTTTTGTATTGGTCTTAAAAGTTCACCATTTTCAGTTTTTACCCGAGCAACTCTCGGGTGACCATCTTTTCCAGAAATTAGTTCTTGCACACGAGCTAAAGTCCAATACGTACGTTTCTTATCAGACTCTACGAGAAGGACATCACCAACGGTCAGTTGCTTGGCATTCTTTTGCAGGGAATTTTGTTGGCGTAACTGCCCTAAATACTCAATACGGAATCGTCTTCTAAGATGTTCTCGAACTTGTTGTCTATACTTTGCTCTTCTGTTTAATTCTTGTGCGTCAATTGCATCAAAATCTATCACATCTGAAGATCTTATTTCTTGAAGAAACATTGATGGTGTTAAAGGTGCTAGATCATCCACATCTTCTGATACATACGTGAGTGGTCTAGCATTTACAACTTGTTCGCAGTCACAAAGAATTGTGATAAGCTCTTCATAGGATAATGAGGCTCTACCTAGTACTTTCCTCAAGATGCGTTTCACCATTTGTATCAACCTCTCCCACCAACCACCCCACCAGGCAGCAGTAGGCGGATTGAATTTCCAACGAATCTTTTGTACAGCTGCTGCAGCTGAGATCTGTTCCCAATCGATGTCTGAAAAAGCTCTATCTGCACCAACAAAATTTTTACCATTATCAGAATAAACGGTCGTCGGTCTTCCTCTTCTCGCTATAAAGCGCCTAAAAGATTGGAGGAAGGTATCTGTTGCTAATGACGTCACTAATTCTAAATGTACGGCCCTGTACACTGCACAAGTGTACAACACAATCCATACCTTTTTTCCATTTTTCAAATATAAGGGCCCAGCTAAATCTACTCCAGTTATTTGGAATACTGCCGCATCTTGAACTCTTTCTGCTGGCAATGCAATAGGTTCTGACTCTGTCTTCTGTGCACTAAATATTTTACAACGCACGCATTTCTGAACTACTGCTCGAATGGTTTTCCTGGCTTTCAGGATCCAGTAGTCTTCTCGTATAGATGTCATCAAAAGAGCCACTCCTGCATGTAATAGCTCTTGGTGTTTCCAGGAGATCAATCGATGGACTACAGGATGGTCAGACGGCAAAAGAATTGGGTACTTAAAATTGACAGTATCTTCTCGATAGATGACTTGTGTTTTTACTCTGATGATACCATCTTCATCACGGATTGGTCTTAGGCTACGAATTTTCTCATTATTCTTTTCATCAAAGCTGTCTTTCTGGATCAAAATCATTAATTTTCTTTCAGCTTGTTCTATTTCTAAACATGTAAGATCAGATACTTCTTTTAAATTCGGTTTTCTTGAATTACTTATGAATCTTAGAATCCATGCAATCAATCTTATTATTTTCTTGTATGATGAAAATCGTCGATAATACCAATCATTAGGTTTCGTGTTCTTGTTTAATGCTGAAATGACACTTTTCCGTTTCTCAGTATTAATAACTTCTTCATCTGGTGATTCGACACTTTGAGGCCAAGTAAATTCTGGCTCAGCCAGCCAGGCTGGTCCCTCCCACCATTTTAGCTGCAAGAACTGTTCAATGGAACAACCTCTGGAAGGAAGATCAGCCGGATTAAATTTTCCTGAAATATGTCGCCACTGATCTTTCTGTGACAAAGATCTGATTTCTTCTACACGATTCAAGACAAATGTTCCCCATCTATCATCTCGCTTTATCCAGCTTAAAGCTGTGGTTGAATCACACCAATAACAGATCTTCAAATTTGGAATTCTTAAATCAGCAATGACACGACTACCCAACCTGGCTCCAATGCAGCATGATAAAAGCTCTAACCGCGGTATAGTTAGGTTCTTAAAAGGAGCTACTCTTGCGCGTGCTTGTATAAAACTCACCAAAATTTCATTTTTCTTCTTTACTCTCAGAAAAATACAAGTAGCATATGCGTGTTTACTTCCGTCACAAAATATGTGAAGACTTACATCATTTTCAAAATTATGTAGATTCATCCAGCGCTCAAGTTTGATGTCAGAAATTAATTTTATTCCCTGCACCCACTTCAAAAATTGTTTAGCTAAATTCTCTGGAATTAATTCATCCCACTTTAATTTCAACTTCCAGCATTCTTGTAGAATAAGTTTAGGGAGCAAAGTCACGGGTGAGGCAAATCCCAAAGGATCAAAAACCTTCTGAGCCAATGAAAGTAGAGCTCGTTTTGTAGGAATAATTTGCTCTTCCTCAATAGGGCCGATTTTGCAAGATAGGGTATCGTTTTCTAGATCCCAGTTTAAGCCTAGTACTGGTATTATGTTAACTGTTGAAGCTTCAGACATAATTTGAATTGGATAATTTGACAGCCATCCCCTTAAATTGAATTTCGCGGAGGACAGTAACATTCTCGATTCAATTATGAACTTGTTTAACTCTTCAGTTGTGTTGAAACTACAAACACAATTATCTACATACAAAGATTCATTCAAAGTTTCTGCTGTAGAAACAAAATTGTCAGGTGTACTTTCCAGATGGTGTTTCAGAGTAGCCGCTAGTAAAAAAGGGCTGCAATTGATTCCGAAAACTACACGTTTATGTCTGTAAATTATATTATCCTTCCATAAAAACCGTAGATAGTCTCTATCACTTTCTGTAATACCTATCTGTAAGAATGCCTTTTCTATATCAGATACTGCACCAACAGGAAATTTCCGAAAACGATGCAATATTGTCGGAATCATTTCAATCATATTTAATCCTTTATCTAGACAATCATTTAATGAAGGAAAACCTTTCACATGAGCCGAAGCATCAAAAACCGGCCTTACTTTAGTAGTTTCACTCGATTCTTTAAATACAGGCCTGAGTGGCAAATAATGTATTTTGGATTTTTTATTATCGACCACCTTTTCAATTATTCCTGCATTTAACCATGTATCAAATACTTCATTATAAACTTCAGTTTTATTCAAATTTGATAACCTTTTCTTCGTTGCAGCAAGCCGTTTTTCGGCCAATTCTCTATTACTAGGTAAGCGGGCATTATCTAGTACCCAAGGCAATGCTACTTCATACCTCCCATCTGAATCTATTCTTATGTTTCTTTTAAAATGTTGCATAGTTTCTTCATGAATTTCATTTTTAGTTTTAGATTCAACCGGATCAGTTATACCAAGAATATCTAGCTTCCATAAGTCAGCAACGGAACTTTCGTTCCAAAGAGACGAAATAACCATAAGAGAATCATTTGTTTCAGATTTAATGCCTGGAATTTTCCCCATGAGAGTCCACCCCAAATGGGTCTTTACAGCAACCGGACCACTTTTTAAAACTTTAATATTTCCGGTGAGTAATTTTCCCGCCACATCGGAACCAATTAACAATTTAATTTCGTTTTCGGTTTTATATACATTGTTTTCAACATCCGAAATCTTAATACCATATTTATTTAATTCTTTTAACCAAGGTCCATTTGGCACCTTTTTTATATTAGAACAAATAACAGGAACATCTAAAACATGCATATCACATTTATAACTATTATCAATACTACTTAAATGAATTCTATATTTGTTGTGGTTTGTCTCACTTGTTTCAACACCACCAAATAATTTATGAATTAATTTAACTTCATCAATACTTTTATAATTCAAATACTTAATTACATCTTCTGATAAATATGAACGCTCTGAGCCCGTATCTATGACTCCCCGTACAATTTTTTCTTTGCCATCGTGCTTTACACGTACATGCAAAGTTTGTAATAACACTGATGGGTCGGAACCTTGAGTAGTCAAAACAGTATCACTACTCCCTGACTCATGTTTACGACTTTCTAATGCCGTATTACTCTCTTCATTACAAACATTTTGACACATTACAGCAAAATGCCTTTTACCACAATTTAAACATTTAATCTTCGATTTACAGTGACGTGAAATATGATTTTTCTTAAGACAGACAAAACAAGCCCCCTTTTTCAAAATTGTACTTCGTTTATCTTCAAAAGAAAGCGAATTAGCTTTAAAACATTTTTCTGATAAGTGACACTTGTCACAAAATATACATGTTTCCTCATATTTCTTAATTAAATGTTTATCCTTAGATTTATCACTTACAAATAAATCAGTAGCAGTTGGCACAGAATTATATTCAACATTTTTAAATCTAGTAAAATTCTTAGATTTATCAAAACCAAAACTAGTACGCGCCAATAAAATACGTTCTTCAGACAACACTTCATTTTTTAAGAAATTAAGTATAGAATTTAATTCACTCTTACCTTGATCAGACTTCTCACGATCCCGTTCCCAAATTCGGAGAACGTCATGAGGTAAACACGATTCCACCAACGGGAATAAAATGCTAGCGTATTTATCCTCTGTGACCCCAAGAGATTCCAACGATCTAAGTTTGGTTTCTAGGTTGTCATATAACGACGACAAATTACACTGTCTTTTCGATGTATTATTATTACACAATACCAGCTGCAGCAGATCGCGAACATAAATTTGTATCAGAGTGTCTTCTCTTCCGAATCTTTCTTTAAGATGTTGAATTACTTTAGCATAATTTTCAGCCGATATAGGATAACTTTTCACAATTTGAGACGCTTTCGATTTCGGAGTAATTGCTTGCATCAGATATACGAACTTCGAGTGATCGTGTAACACAGTGTCTTCGTGAATTTTCTTGAAGGTATTCCAAAATGTTAGCCACGATCTTGAGTCCCCATCAAACGGCTGCAAACTAATTTCAGGTAATCTAAGGGTGCGGGATCCCATTCTTTCGTTTTCTATCGAATTAGATAAAAGAGGCTGATGTTCGACGGTAGGCTTAACAAAAAAATGTCTTACACTTTGCTTCACTGTTATTAATTTTTCATGGTATTCCTCGCATGCCTCGAACTCTTTTACATAATCTTTTTCTGGAGACCCATTCGCCAACATAAAATTTAATATTTCGTCATCTGTGGAACGTAATCTTGATGCTTTGTCTACTAATTGATCTAAAAGCTCTTCTATTAGATTAACATCTGGGCTTGACTGGTTAATAGCTTCGTTTAAAGCATTTAAAGTCTTCGTAAATGCGCTTCTAAGGGGTGTTCTTTTTATTTTTAACGCATCCATACTTGAACAGTTTTCCACTTAAAAAATATTACTTCCTATGTCCTTCTGTTCGGGCGCCAAATTGTCGCAAATACATACATAGCGACTTTCGATAGCTTAAAACTACCCGTTTTAATACTTTCGTCATTTTTAAAACAATAGAAAATAATACCTTAATACGTGAAAAACATTCCTTTTAAAAAACATAACGAATATCTTTTTATTATCTCACTTCCGTGCCGACAAAACATTCTACAAAACCATTTCTACAACAACAACATTTTTTCACACAGCTTGGAAAAATACAGTTACAAAAACAAAAAACATCTTGCTCACACAGCTTAGAAATTTACATCTACAAAAACAAAAACATATTTCTCACACAGCTTAGAAAGATACATTTATGCAAACATCGCCTGTTAGTAGGAGCCAAGAATACGTTTAATTCAATTGGATTCGCGACACCGGCAATACATTCGCAGCTCATCCGTCCATCAGAACATTGGCATAGCTCAGCGCAAGTTCACAGCATCCTGACCGGCTTTTTTGTAGCATTTTGACGAGGTTGAGATATTACGATGAATAATATTCGATGAAAAGATGGCAGTCCTTCAACGATATAGCAAGTTGCAGTCGAATTTAGCGAGTATGGCGAAGTAGTAAGGCAATGAAATGAGATCACAGAATTTCTCCAGTAAATCCAGCCAATCTCCAGACAAATAATTTTATTAGAAGACGAACAACACAGAAACGATTCCCAAAGGGTCTAAAACTTATAGCCCTCGGGCTAACGTTGCTTCACTTCATTGAATTAAGATGTTATTGGGCCAGTTGAATATTCTACGGTCATACAAATACCAGACACATATTTGTTTAGCTTCCGAAAACGTCAAAAATCTCCCGCTCCGACCGGCGCGGACCAGTTTTGATCTCTCCGCGGAAACATACACAGAATTACGTCACGAGCGCTCAACCCAATGAGTGAGAAGCTAGCTCCACCCCAACGAAGGAGGCTAGAGGGCGAGGTTAAAACATTAAATTACACCAATTTAGAAGTTAAAATCCCAAGCGCGCGAAAAATTCAGAGCAATAATAATAATAATAATAAAAAGAAAATGGCTTTTAAAAAACATTCGAAATGAGAACGCGTCTCAGAATTTTATAGATTGGGGAACTGATAAAAGTTACGAATGATCTTAAATTTTAGATTAAGATTTGGAATAAAATAATTATTAATATACGGATATTTACTTTTAAAAGGACTTTAAATAGGAATAGATATTATTAAGAATTAAGGAAATACTGACTATGACAGAAGTTAGATTAATTTTAAAAGATTAATGCGAATAAAATGGAAGAATACGAAGGAAATAATTTTTTTATATAACATATATATATATATATATATATATATATATATATATATATATATAACCATTAAATGAACGTTACAACCACCAACATAAACTGTGAAATTATGAATAAATTAAAACAACTAATTGAAAACAAAACAGGTCCCCCCCAACAAACAGAACATAGATACCAAAAACATAGTATTTAAAAAAAAGCAGAAATTGAATAATGGAAATTTGTGGAATTTAGAATCTTCAGTTCCCAAATGCCTAAAATTCCACAAACAATATGTGTGGTTTCATCTTCGTATTAGCCATAAAATAGCTAAAGATTATGAATTTGGAACAACCACACCATGAATGTAGAGAAATATATATATATATATATATATATCTGACTTATGCCATGCTGTAACTCTCTTATTTATGAATAGATTTTAATGTGACTGAGTATGTGTATAGGACATATCAAGGTCTCGACCGAGTTCGTTGGCCATCTTCATCCGCCATCTTGTTTCATAATGACGGATAGTTAAAAATATTTAATTTTTTAAAAATTCAAAAAGATGTACAAAAATATTACAAATTGAAAAAATGTTTCGGTTAATTGTTAGAACGTGATACAAGGATTCCGAAACATGGTTTGATTTGGATTTATCTTTAAAAATGGCAGAGATATGGTAATTTGAAATTCTCGCGCGTCTGACATTTTGATAAAATGTGATTTTTGTTATGGTGTAACTCTGTAACATGCTAAAAGGAGCATTCAAATTCAGTATTAACGACAACGGGGATTGAATCTTCTATAATCGGGTTCCAGCAATTTAGCTTCGGGCGTTTGAGTAAAATGAATTGAATTTTTTAAAATATGGTCTATGAAAGCTATCTCTTCCTCCCGGTACAGTCCGGAAGGACTTTTTAGATTTCGTTCTGTGGGCGCCCATGCATACAGAATATTTTATTTTGCTATGTTACCTTGCTGGTATTCTGCTAATTTAATGGAAAGTGCATTTTTTAAAATTTCTTCATACATTTGAACATGATTAGCCTCGAAACATTAGTTAAATATTTTTTTTCAACAAATTTCTAGATATTCATGAAAAAAAAATTATAAATAATAATAACGAGAGAGGAACCCCCTCCTCCTTATATTTGAAAGAATTAGGATGTTAAAAAAGTATTGAGAGTGTAAACATAAAAAAATTGCGATTGGGATTGAACTGATCGCTTCATGAATGCGTTTTCATTATATGCTATTTTGGATTCAGAAGTTTTTCCATTTATTTCATCTATACTAATAAAAGAAAGTTGTTTGTCTGTCTGAGTTCTGTGTGTGTGCACGAGATGACAAGCGAAATCTACCGCACGTAGAGGTCTGAAAATTTCGGTGCGAATGGTCCAAGGCAGGTCCTAAAGACCTGAGTCTCAGATTTTTCATATTTTAAGACCCGGGGCCCCTGGAGTTCTTTTAAGGTTTTTACAACTAAATTGTTAATAACTTGCCCCATTTTTATCCAATATTTCCAGTAAACTCTGATTTCTTTATTTTTCAGTTCCAAGCCTTTCTAAAAGTCCCAGTCTTTGAACAAGTACTCCGGTAGTCTAAATCAGTTGTTTGAGAAAAAGCAGTGTCATCACCCCTCCCCCTCCTCCCCCCCTTCAGCCGTTTTTTCTCTTAACTTTGGTCCGTTTCCATAACTCAGAAACTATGTTCCGGATTTACACCAAACTGATTCCAAACATTATAATTAACATAATAAGGACCCTCTATACCATTTTTAAAAGTTTCTGAGTTTATACCACTCTTTTCAAATAACAATATCAGAATTTATTTTTTCGTTTCAAAATATCTCGATTTCTACGAGTCCAATCGCAACGCGGTTTGGCTCATTCGACTCGATATCGATATCGCTTACATATTTTAGTTCCAAATTTCACCACCAGGGGGAGCTTCCGTAAATGTGGTTCTATGGGACCGATTACGACGGGGTTTGGCTCATTCGACTGGATTTCGATAGTTTTACAGATTTCGGTTATGTTCGTAAATAATAGATTGCGCCCTCTGGCGGTGGAAGATGTAACTAAAGGATTTTGCAACTAACTCGGGTTCTAAGGTTCACATCAAGACGCGATTTGGCTCATTCGACTCGACATCGATAGAGCTTGCCGATTTTAGTTCCTTTTTCACCACCAGGGGGAACTTTCATTTCTCTGGTTCTGTAGGTTGGAAACACCCAGCCGGACATCGTGCCGTGAGGTTTGAGGATTTGAAAACTCCGGCCGGAAAAACTCCACTGCCACCCAGCGAGACCACAGACAAGGGAAAAGGCCCGACCAACGGGCAATTATTAAATACAATTCAGTTACAGCAAATTCTTCTACAATGAGGCAACTATTGGCAATGACATTTTCAAAGCCACTAAAAATAAAACTAATATTACTAACTAAAATAAATAAATACAATGTTTAATGACAGTAATAGTTACAACTGTCAGTCTAACCTAGACTACAAACTAACATAAGCTTAAAATAATAAATTCACTATTACATACAATAGACCAATATTAATGACTGCACCACTCGGAGCAGTCCATGAAGTTAAGTAATGGCTGTACTTATTTAGATCAGTCCATACTAAACAAATGTTTCACCAAATAAGCTGTAAAAATGAAAGCACTGGATTTACATGTTAAATTAATCCAGATGATATGAGTAGGTGATGGCTGCACTTAATTATGTCCGTCCATTCAATTCATCTTGAAAATAAGCAATTCACCATGAAAAGCGAAGAAAAATAGAAACATTAAATTAAATGCCAAATTAGAGCACAGAATATAAATAGGTAATGGCTGTACTTGACTAGATCAGTCCATTATAAAACATTATAATAAGTAACAGTCTATAAAAAATAAATAAGTCACCAAGAAAAGCCAATGAATAGTACTAATGGCTGAACTCAACCAGAACAATTCAGAGGTTCACTGCTTCATGCGATGATCCAAAGTAAATGGCTGAACGACACGGAACAGTCCAACAAGTCATCAGAGTGATCTTCTGTATAAATAATCTGAAATAACCCACAGTTGATCAAAATAACATTCAATTGGCTGTACTTTATTGATCAGTTCATTCAATTCACAATAGAATAAAAATAAGCGACGGTTGTACTTATGTAGATCAGTCCATTCAAAGTCATTAAAATTAGCAATCAGTCCATTAAAAACTAATATTCCACCACAAAAAGTAAAATAGTAATACTAATGACTGAAATCAACAAGATCAATTTAAGCAATTTACTTCTATATGCATTGAAATAAAGCAGTGACTGTGTCACTCGAAACAGTTCAACAATCCAACAGAGGAGTACTCTGTATAAATGAACTACCCAGAACCCACAACAAATCAGAATACACTGAAAGTGAAGGCTGATTAAATGAAGGTTGTACTTAAAAAGATCAGTCCATACAATTAGCCGTTAAGAAAAATAATTCACCATACAGAACCAATTAAGTTATTCCGATGGCTAAAAAGTATTCTACTATACTTGATATTTATTGAAATTAGTGTCTTGAACGTATGAAGGAGAACTTTTCGTTAAGAACATTGTAATTGTCCGCAAGTGTTCTGTAGTAAGTTGGTGAAAAAAGGATCATTTGTAAATTTTCCCGTAAAGTTAAATTTCTATCAAAATGAAAATGATGGGGCATAATCTTACACGAAGGGGTGTAGCTCATTTGACTCGACATCTATAACCTTAACGATTTCAGTGCCCGAGGTTCGTATAGAACAGATTGCGTCACCTGGAGGCGAAAGGTGTAACTAATGTATATTGCAACACGTGCTCATCACGACTGCTATACGGTGCCGCAGGCAGCGGGGACCCGAGTCGGAAGTTCGTTCGGTCATAGGTTTATACTATTCGATGTAAAAATTAAGGGAATATCTGCTGCGTGCGTAGCATGACCAGTATACAGTGCCGAAGGCAGCGGGGACCCAGGTCGGAAGTTCATTCGGTTAGAGGTTTACACTATTCGATGTGTAAATTAAACGATTATCCAGTGCGCGCGTAGCACGACCAGTATACGGTACCGAAGGCAACGGGGATCCGGGTCAGAGGTTCGTTCGGTTAAAGGGATTATCCGGAGCGTGTGTAGTACGACCGGTATACGGTGCCGAAGGCAGCAGGGACCCGATCCAGAGTTTCATTTAGTTCTAGGTTTTACAAGATTTGGTTTGAGATTTGTCATATTCAAAGTTTTGTATAATTCACAAGTATATGGTGCCAAAGTCAGCGGGGACCCGATCCGGAGTTTCGTTCAGTTATAGGTTTATACTATTCGATGTGCAAATTAAGGAATTATCCGGTACGTGCGTAGCACGACCGGTATACGGTGCCGAAGGCAGCGGGGACCCAGGTCGGAAGTTCATTCGGTTCATCACCGTACTTTTGTATTATAGCGGCACCAACAAATTATGATTATGCCAAGGTTGCAGTTATGATTTCGCCAAGATCATCTCAAATCTTATATATGCATCCTATTTACACATATATATATATTCCGAACACACCTATATGCGTCATATACGTCATTATACACATACTAGTTGGTTTCGCCCGCTAGCGAGCCACTAATTTACATCTGGGCCTCGAATTGTAGAAAACCTCGAATATGACAAATTTCGAACCGAATCTTGTAAAACCTCCAATATGATAAACCTCGAATATGATAAACCTCGAACCGAACAAAACTCCGGATCGGGTCCCCGCTGCCATCGGCACCGTGTACCGGTGAATTGTAGAAAACTTCGAATATGACAAATCTCGAACCGAATCTTGTAAAACCTCGAATTGAATGAAACTCTGGATCGGGTACCAGATGCTTTCGGCACCGTATACCGGTCATGCTACACACGCTCCGGATAATCCATTAACCGAACGAACCTCCGACCCAAGTGCCGTTGCCTTCGGCACCGGATAATCCCTTAATTTGCACATCGAATAGTATAAACCTCTAACCGAACGAACCTTCAACCCTGGTCCCCAGTGCTTGCGGCACCGTACAGCAGTCGTGCTACGCACGCGTTGCAATATACATTAGTTCCACCTTCCACAAGCAGGTGACGCACTATGTTCTGTAAGAATCTTGGGCACTGAAATCGTTAAGGCTATAGATGTCGAGTCGAATGAGCTATAACCCTTCGTGATCCAGTTACTGTTATATAGTAATTATTGTTTTAACCTCAATTATATCAGTTTTCATTGAGTCGTGAAATATTACATTTACTTATTTTTAGATTGCGTGTCATTAGCATTCGAAGAGTTTTCATTTCCTATCGATGTTCATTTACTGTGTAATTTGTGTGTCATTAGCATTCGAAGAGTTTCATTACCTATAAATGTTCATTTACTGTGCAATTATAAGGTATCTTCTAATAAGTGTATCTGAATGCTGTTATCTATATGTCATTAGTATTTCTCTTTTATAATATATTTATTTAATTTTATATTCAATGTCATCAGCATTTAAAGAGTTGTCATTACTTATATATGTTCATTTACTGTATAGTTGTAAGTTGTCTTATAATCAGTGCATCCGAATGTGGATCCTATGTCATTTGTATTTCTCTTTAATTATAAAATAAATTTTCACCGAGAATCGGGAGGCGCCGACCGCTCTGGGTTCTCAGAGTTCCTTTGGCCTTTCCATTGTCTTCTGGGCCCGGTCTTGACTGAGGCCCAGATGGTGATGGATATGGTCTTTCCCTCCTGGATTTTTCAGCTCTCAGCCGGAAACGGTGGGTTGTCCAGGAGTGGGTAATTGTTAGCACATAGAACCAGAGATAGGAAATTGCTCCCTGGTGGAGAAAAACGAACTAACATCGGTAAGCTCTATCGATGTCTAGTCGAATGAACTAAACCGCATCTTGATGTGAACCTTAGAACCCGAGTTAGCTGAAAAATCCTTTAGTTCCATCTTCCACCACCAGGGGGCGCAATCTGCTCTTTACGAACATAACCGAAATCTGTAAAGCTACCGAAATCCATTCGAATGAACCAAACCCCGTCGTAATCGGCCCTATAGAACCCGATTTACGAAAGCTCCCCTGGTGGTGAAATTTGGAACTAAAATATGTAAGCGCTATCGACATCAAGTCGAATGAGCCAAATCACGTTGCGATTGCATTCACAGAACTCGAGATATTTTGAAATGAAAAAATAAATTCTGATATCGTTATTCGAAAAGAGTGGTATAAACTCAGAAATTTTTTAAAATTGTATAGAGGGTCCTTATTACGTTAATTATAATGTTCGGAATCAGTTTGGTGTAAATCCGGAACATAGTTTTTGAGTTATGGAAACGGACCAAAGTTACGAGGAAAAAACGCTGAAGGGGGGAGGAGGAGGAGGGGTGATGACACTGCTTTTTCTCAAACAACTGATTTAGACTACCGGAGCACTTGTTCAAAGACTGGGACTTTTAGAAAAACTTGGAACTGAAAAATAAAGAAATCAGAATTTACTGGAAATATTGGATAAAAATGGGGCAAGTTATTAACAATTTAGATGTAAAAACCTTAAAAGAGCTCCAGGGGCCCCGGGTCTTAAAATATGAAAAATCTGAGCCTCAGGTCTTTAGGACCTGCCTTGGACCATTCGCACCGAAATTTTCAGACCTCTACGTGCGGTAGATTTCGCTTGTCATTTCGTGCACACACACAGAATTCAGACAGACAAACAACTTTCTTTTATTAGTATAGATGAAATAAATGGAAAAACGTTTTAATCCAAAATATCATATAATGGAAAGGCATTCATGAAGCGATCAGTTCAATCCCAATCGCAATTTTCTTTATGTTTACACTCTCAATACTTTTTTTAACATCCGAATTATTTCAAATATAAGGAGGAAGGGGTCCTCTCTTGTGCTCTGCGTACGCATATGTAAATTTTTTTTCTAGCATTTGCATTCGTCATTTTTTCATGATTTGGGTGATTTTATCCTAAACCTTCCGCCATTTTTCCTGTGATCTAAAGCAATATTTATTCTATCTCTAATTTAAATAAGAAATGACTTACTCTAATTCATTAAACTTTCATGTTCTCAGTAGGGAAATTCCCCCCAAAAAAACGCATATGAAAAAAAAAAATCCTCCAAAATCGCCTGTAAAATGTTAGTTATAATTCTGTATATCTAAAAAACAAATTATCATTCAATAATTTTACTAAATTATCCTTATTTTTATCATAATAGCTTTCAAAGACGCTTTCGCTGTGACGAAATGACGTCACGATGAATTGATACCGCGACTAATTGAGCCCGTTACGAATTGAACATGCGACGAATTGAGCTCTATGAATTGTTCCGTGATGAATTGCGCGCGACGAATTGACGCAGAACCAGAATTTAGCTGTCCTCATTAATGGGGGAAAAAATGTGAAAACTGTGAAAATTTATAAAATAACTGCAGTTTCAGCTCCTGTTGTCCTCATCTAAATCCGTCCCTGTGCATCGTGTTTTTAAAACCAAAGCCCCCATTCCTATACTTTACAGTACTATCATCCGAATAGATAAATACCTTTTTTATTAATCTTATTTTACTTTAAAATTACAAAATATTGATTATAATCAGCATATGGTTTTAAACGGTTTTATAATAGATTTAATTTAATTTAATCAAATTTGTGAGCCTCAAACAATTAGGGGTCCCGTTGGCCCATGTTTTAGCCCATGTTAAGCAGCTTAAAGCTTTTTTTTTCTTCTTTTTTTTTTGTTCTCCGCTCAACAGTGCGAAATTTTGTGACACATTCACCAACGAATCTCAACTTAAAATAATCTAAGTACTAAAAAATAGAATAGCTCATTAAATTTTCCTTTTAAATGAGATACATTGATTGCTTCCATTACAAAATACAATATTTAAATAAATAAATAAAAGGTAGGGGAAGGGCAGATCCGAGTATTTTCTGGTTTAATTCATTATAAACGTTCCATTGAAAATTTGCACTGAATTCAATAAATAAGAATTGATTTCTATATTTATTAATATTCATTTTAAAGATTATACTTGCGTGGTTTCAGAATAAAGGATTTTATTTTCATTGTAATTATTTCAAGAAAAATTAAATAAATTGTTTAATGAACCATCTGTCATTAATACAAATATATGGATATATTAAAATAAGTTTTTAATAATTAACCGTATAAAGGATTAAATAATTGCAATATGGAAAATTTCTGTTACGCCTACACCATTGTCCTAATTGTTGGCGCCAGTTAACTTTGGTGAAAGGGAGGAAAAAGGGTTATAAATAAATAGAGATAAAGACGTCTTATATAAAATGATTTGAACCGCATTCATTTAAATAAAATTAAAAAGTTCTGTTAAATTTCAGCTTGATTTTTTCAATTTGCTTATCACTAATATTATAAGAAATCACTAACTATTTCTTTTCCCTCTTTGTTTGGAAAAAGCTATCAAACAACAACGAAAAAAAAAAAAAAAAAAGAAAGAAGAAAAAACCTGAGAAATCGTTTCCCACCCACAAATTTAGTTTATATTTATAGATTTATTTATAATTGCAAGCACAAAGAAAAGGTTGTAGGGCCAATTACAAACGAGGAATTTCACCAGGACAAGATAAAAATGGTAAAACTAGTTCAGGTAATGTACTTTCCCAGGGAAATGAAGGCGCTGAAGAAAGGTAAGAAACTAAAGGATAGCCGAGTAAGTAATTTAAATCCTTTTCTTGATAGGGATGAAATAATTAGGGTTGGTGGTTGTTTAGACCAATCAAATTTATCTTACGATAAAAAATATCCTATTATTTTACCCAAAGATCACAGGCTTACACTTTTAATTTTCCAGTATTTTCACTTGAGAAATTTGCATGTTGGTGCTCAAACCTTGCTTCATTTTGTGATACAAGAATTCTGGCCTTTAAATGGCAGAAACATAGCCAGAAAAATCGTGCATAATTGCATTGTTTGTTTTAAAAACCAACCTAAAATTGCAGATCAAATTATGGCCTCGTTACCTAAAGAAAGGGTAAATATCAATCCCCCTTTTACAAATTCAGGCATTGATTTATGTGGCCCATTTTATATAAAATAAAAAAAACAACGTAAAGGAGTTTTTAGTAAAATTTATGTTGCAATTTTCGTCTCTTTTGCTACTTGTGCAATTCATTTAGAAATAATAACAGATTTAACTTCTGAAGCCCGAGGTTAACGAAAAAGACAGGCTACCGCGGTGCATTCCACTTATCTTTTTTTACGGACCGCTAAAGTGACGTGATGCTCCTTTCGTACACCTTCATTGGTGCATTCGAGCATCACGTGACTCCGGCGGTCTGTAAAAAAAGATACGCGTAAACAACCGCGGTAGCCTTTCTTTTTCGTTAGCCTCGCTGAAGCCTTAATAGCTACTTTAAAAAGATTTGTAGCTAGGCGCGGAGTTTGTACCACCACCTTTTCCGATAATGCCTCTAATTTTGTTGGTGCGAATTCAGAATTGAAAAAATTACATAAAATTGTAAAAAATCAATCCGAGGAATTGGCTGCTTACTTATTGGCTAATTCAATTTCTTGGAAATTCCTTCCTCCTAGATCCCCTAATTTTGGTGGCTTGTGGGAGGCAGGAGTAAAATCCTTTAAGCACCATTTAAAAAAAACTATTGGAGATTTAAAACTAACTTTTGAGGAATTTTTAACTGTCGTTAATCAGATCGAAGATATTTTAAACAGTAGGCCTCTAATACCTTTATCTTCGGACCCAAATGATTATGAAACTTTCCCCCAGGACATTTTTTAATCGGCCGCCCTATAAATAGCATTTGTGAACCAAACTTGACTGACCTTGCCAATGATAAACTTAGTCATTGGCAGCGAATTACAAAAATTAATCAATTAATTTGGAAAAAATGGAGTAGAGATTATTTAAATAATCTCCAACAGCGAACAAAATAGTTAATTGAAAAAGAAAATGTTAAAATTGGAACTATGGTTTTATTAAAGGATAGTAATTTGTCCATGTGTACCTGAGCAGTAGGTCGCATTCAAGACGTTATTTATGGGAATTATGGTAAAATTAGAGTCGTGCTTGTTAAAACTCCAAATGGTATATTCAAACGAGCAATTTCTGACCTTTGCCCATAAATGATCCTTTATTATAATGTAAATATTTATTTTTCTTATATTTCTTGTGCATTTATATTTGAAAATTTTTGCAGTAACTTTGTATTTTAATATTATAATTGAATTGAATTGTATATTTATATTATTGATTGAATTGAAACTTGCATTAGAATTGAAGATTTATTATTTAAAAAAAATAATTGTTTACAACGAAGGACATTTGTCTAAGATATGTTGCTGAAATAAATATTTCAATGGTGGCCGGTATGTTGGCGCCACTCTTGGCTTCTAATATCGCTTGGCGATAAATGTAAATCAGAAGTCGTTTGCTCTTCGTTTCTTTCGGTGTCTCCAGTGGGGAGCTCCGAAAACCCATAGTTGTTAATAAAAATGGTTCGTTAATGTAAACATAGTTGAAATTTTATAGATAGTTATTTAAATACAGTCCACACTAATTTTCGTAGTCAACACATGGGTCAAGTTATTTTATCTTAAAAAGGGCTCAGACTATTTACAATAAATTTTGCATCCTATGGTTTTCGGGCATGAGAAGACTGTTGGGCTAGGTCCTCACAGAAAGAATAACTACTAGAGACCAGATCCCTTTGTTATCTGGTAGAAAAGTCGGTCCCAGGATTAGCGCGGATTTGGCGCTTTAGAAGCTGTCTGTTTTGGCGGTGATCGCTTTCTAGGCAACTTCGATTTCATTCTCGCAATAAAAATAAACGTAAACAAACGAAAGCGAAACCAAGCTGTTGCTCCTGCTTCCTGCTGTTAACTTATTCTAGGATTTAATCTCAAAGAGGAAAGATATAATTAAGTTATGAGAGTCCCCCCACCCCCTGGTGAAAAAAGGATTGTTTAATCTTCTGGATGGATTTTCTTTTTCTGTTTTTGCTGCTGTATTTTATTTTAATGTTATAAAATGGCTTTGACCTCGTAATAAATGTTACTTAAATTATATATTTTTTATTAGTGATATAAGATATTAAGTACGATAACCCAAAATATTTCGAGATTTCTGCTTGAAAAGCTTTAATTTGACACAATCATTTCACGAAATGTAACAAATTAATGTCAGATTTTTTTAAATTAAAAAAATGTATTAAATTTTGCAGGCATTATTAAAGTTACAGAAAATCGAACAGTATTTACAATATCTTTTTTTTCCCTTACAAAAGTGAAGAATTTGTGGAAAGTTAGCACTGACATATTATAAAATATTATTTGATTTGTTAATATATTTTATAGGTTTTGAAAACTTGAAATCACATACTGTCTTTATTTACAACATATTTTTTCTGCAATCCAGAAATTTTTGTTTTGCTTTTGATATTCCAATTTAAAGGCATATTTTTTGCAATCTTTCATATATACATATATAATTTTTTTAAATTGAAAGTATAAATGTATTACAATATTTTTAATCAAAAGGAAAACCTCGATAGATAACATATACGCATGTATAAAAATAACGATTGTGTTTTTGAAACGAAAAATATCAAAAACTCATTTAAACTTTCGAAAATTGAGTTAAATCATCAAAACCAAGGAAGAAAACACTGCAAAACAAGTTGGAAATTGTACGTTAAACGTGACAAATGAGGTGCGTTCGTACTATAGCTAGTTATATAAATTTTCAGATGTTGATGATTTATAATTCTGTGAAATGAAATATATCGTCTGCAGATTAATTTCTGTAATACAATACGTGTCTCGGTTGCTTGGCGATCAAACCTCGGAAGCTCCTAAAACAAGAAAGCACCGATTTAAAAAAAAATCAAATTTCTTAATAAAAGTTTTTATTAATATTTTCTAAAATTTTGATTCGATTTTAATAAAATTTGAAATGTCTCGACAAAATTCTGCAAAGATAATATACCTTAAATTTCAAACCATTCGGTTCGGTAGTTTTTGCGTTGTTATATGCGGACGGACGGACAGACAGACGGACGGACCAGACGACGACAATAGGTGCTACGTATTTATATAATTCCGAACGCACCTAAAAAGGAGGAACTATAAATGCTATTGCCTATTTCAATTTTACATTACATTCAATATCTAACATGAATTACATTTAAAATATGTAAAACATATTAACGGAAAATGTCATAATAGTGATTTTGACAAAATAAATAAAACCTGATTTAAAATCTTTCTTTGCGTTACAAATTTCGGCTTAGCGATAAAGTGCGGTTCCAATACACGTTACAAAAAACTAGTTTTAATATACTATTTTTTTCTAAATCACTTAACACTAATAGTTGAGAATTCCTAATCCCTTTATTTTCAGATAATGAAAGATGTTAAGTGAAGATTCAGTTTCTATGGACTCTGCCATTCAGAAATTTAATGTTATATTAGCAAGAGTAGTGTTTTTATCATCTTTGAATTTTAAGTAAAATAATTATAATATATATATATATATATATATATATATATATATATATATACTGTTTATCAGTCGAGCTCTACACTAAATATTAAAACATCTAGCTGCAATTACTTGCCAAATGTTATGTCCTCTCTTTACATTTGCAGATAACTTTCAGTATTGAAAATAACCCTAGTTGCAGCGTGAAAGGGTAGCTTCAAGCAAGCGAGAGGCAATAGCATATATTTCATATCGTATGGCAGTCCGTGTGATAGCAGCTTAAGTCATTAAGGGCTGACACTACTTTGACGCCGAGAAATTTAAGGCTATGTCGGGATTTTTGTTTTAGTTTTTTGAAAGCGAAGTGTTTCTAAAAACTATTTACACTAATTTAGTCTACTACGTGCATAAAAATCGAAAACTGTATTTTTGGTTAACTGATAAACTTCAAAATGGCGGCTTGACAGGTGGTGGTCGGAAGCGCTTCGGTAAAAGAGAGTCAAGCGGTAGACTCGTGGTCTTTACCTAGAACAATGTAATAAATGAATTAATTTTATCGGTTCAAAAGCATAGTGAAATACATAGAAATGTGCAGTTTTAGGGATATGACATTGATTCAAAATAAAACGTAAGTTTACATCTATAATTTCGTTACTTAAAGGAATACAGAACGGCAAGATATCAGTGTTTCGATAACATCTTCATTAAAATTATATGTGACGATTAATTTTGAAAAAGTTGAAGTTGATGGATTGAAAATTGATGGAGTTAGATTGGCCATTGATTTTGAAAATGCTGTTCTGACAAAAAAAAGCCCTAAAGTCTTCTTTACTCGCTAAGGCGCGCTTTGCTTCTTATAGCTCTAAAATTGCCCTTTGACACTGGATATCGATTTTGTACGAATAAACTATGATTTTAGTGTGTATAAAGTGTATTTAGTGTCTATACTTTAAATGACAAAAAAGTTTCGAAATTATAAACCGACCAAAGTGGTGTCACCCCATTATGCTTGATGACATCGTATTTTATAACTAATGCTCTTTCCCATTCCCTTGGTGATTTTCCTATAGAATTTGTTACAAAATGGTTTAAACATCTAATCCGTTGGCCGATTTTCCCAAAAACCTATGAAATATCTGCAAACTTTTAAGATTTTTTCTTATCACCGATTTTTAACACTTTCCAACTTAGTTGAAAAGTTTTTATGACTTCGGTTTTTCTGGCCGTCTGGCCGTCAGTCGTCTGCCGTCTGGCTGTCTGTCCGTGCTCTAACTCCTGTAAATAGGTATCATAACGTAAAATTAACAGTATTAAACAGTAAAATAAGCAGTAATACGCTGCCTTGCAAGCAGTAATACGCTACCGAGCAGTAGCGTATTACTGCTTATTTTACTGTTTAATGCTGTTAATTTTACGGTATAATACTGGCAGCTGGGGTGCCAGTTTTATATTGTAAAATCAACAATTATTTTTTGCAGTGTACAGAATATTGTGGGTATAGCAGTCTTCGTTCATTGACAGGGACACACAAAATAATTCTCTACTGTCTGTTAACAGTAATTCCTGGAAGTGCGTTTTAAGTTACTGAACGTGGTTTTAAATTTAAATCACTTTTTGTCTATTACTTGGTGTGTATAAATTCTGTAGATCCTATACAGGGCAGCACAAAAGTTCGCGAACACATTTCCGTTTAGTGACAGAAACTCCAGAAGGCGAATTTTAAACTGTGCTACGCGTTTCCTAACTAAACTAAAATTTAGCATCCTATGTAGTATATATACAAATCTATAGATCCTATACAGGTCTGAATAAAAGTATTCGGATATTTTTCTGAATATTGTATACGTTGGAAATTCCTGAAATTACGTTTTTAAATATGTTATGAGTTTTCCAAATTGTTTACTTAGATGTTGTTTTTCAGCTTATTAAACGATAATGATTTGTAAAATTATTTTGGAAGCGTTGGAAAGTGTTACATAATCTATACTTGACGCATAATTTTTCGTTCTTGTTAATCGTAACTTTTGCCTTTTGGAATCGTCTAATTTTTTCCGATTTTATAAGGCAAATTACGTAAGGCTATTAAATAGGTGTGGTAACAGAAAAGCGTAGAAGTTGGCAACTATTTTATACAGTTCTAGCGGCAGTGGTCTGTAATATATTCGTCCAATAGAAGTTCAGTCAGATGAACCATTTGGAAGCTAACGTGTTCAGTTACAAACATACATATATCATGATTATAATAATGTCCTTACACTATGCATTTGGAAAATTATTTCAAGAAATTGTCAGCACTAACATACTCGTCACAACTACTTCCGGATATTTGATACCATAACTTATTTTTCACGAATTATAGACTTTCAGATTCTGCCATGAGTTAAAGGCAGATAAAATCTTTTATTTTCTTACAATCAAATGGAAAAAAACAGTGTTTGATTTTCATCTTAACACAAGGATGAATGTTTTAAAAAATCTAAAAGATAACCAAATTACTTTTTACTCATTTTTAAAAGTAAACATTTTTTTTCGTCATTTCAGGGTCCATTCGGAAAATGCCATCTTTATACATGACTATCCTCGCTTTGGGATTTATCTCAGGAGTACACTTGGAAACATGTCCAGCTGCAGAAGACATCTATCCATGTACCTGTTTTCGAGACGGGATGGTGGAGATTCAGGTACAATGTGACAGTGATTTGTTCAATAAATCGCATGATTCGGGACCAATGCCACCACTTATGGCACTCCAGCAAGCTTTAAGTAGCCTGAGAGGAAAAGACAAGGTAGAATTAAATTTGAAACATATAAAGACAAGCATGCCCTCGAACTTCTTTGTTGGTCTTGGCATCAAGACATTAGGATTTTATTCTTGTCATATAGACAGGTGGACAAATGATGACCAGACAGACCTCTTAGGCTTAGAGAAACATTTAGAGGTAAGATATTTGTTTTCAAGTCGTATTCTTATTCTAAAATGAATCATTTATAGTCAATCATGTAGGGGTACCTTTCATTACAATATATATATATATATATATAAACTTATTGCAAAAATTAACCAATGAAACAGAAGCAACTGACCATTTGCAATGAAATTACTACCCCATATAGCACTGTCAAATTGCACATTATAAAACAGAGTCCTAACAAATGAAGTATTATTTATTCAAAAAGTGAAACAGAAGTAAAAACACAAATGTAGGCTTATAATGTTATTTACTTTTTCAAGGGCTGAGAAACCACATTATAAGCAAAGAATGATTGTTTTCTGTAACTGACACCAGCTTATTACCAAAAATTGTGTCAATTCCAAGCCCAAACACTCATTGGAACAAAATTGAAAAACGAGGATACCTTTGAAAATGAAACACTACAGATCAAACCAACAATGTGATATAGAGGGGAGAAAATAAATACATGTATAAACAAATAAATACAAAAGAAGACAAAGGAAATCTATACATTACAACATCATTTATCCATCATCCGAAGCCAAAAGCCCTTATTTGTCATGCGATAGCACTCTATATATGACCGATTTGGATGTTACTAAGCATGTGTACCGACTTACCAAAGTCTCGACAGAATTCGTTGGCAAGCTACATCCAACTTCTTGTTTCAAAATGGCTGCTGCTTAAAGATTTTAAGTTTCAATAGATGTAAAAAATGTTAGAAATCCAAAATGGTTTTACTCTAAAATATTCGGCCTTTATACAAAAATTACGGAACATTTTTGTTAGGCCTCTATCTTAAAAAATGGCTGAGTTATTGCAGTTTGAAAATATAGCATAGCTCATTTTACCACAATCAGGTAAAATGAGTTACACTTTAATTTCAAACTTTAATATCTTAGCCAATTTCCCCCAAGGGCAATGTGGTGGTGACCTAAGAGGGTAGGCACCACCGCATATCGCAGCGACCTTTGTCGTCATTTCCTTGGTGAAATGGGAGTGGTCAGCAAGTGGCGACGCTCCCACTGGCCATAGCGCATACAGAAACTCTCCTGGTCGTGCGCGTGAAACGCTCTCCAGAACTTGGGTACGGCGGTTGACGTACCTGATGGGTGCCCCCAGGCACCTGGCGGCACAGTTCAATTTTACCACAATCAGGTGTCATTTATGAGCTGCAAATTTACTTTAATTGTTGTTACCATTGTTGACACTCTCATGCGCTTAAAATCACATCGTTATATCCACCAGCGACAAATCCTCTCCAAACTTGGCGATACTTCACTAATATTTCGCGAAGTACTGCCAAAATTGGCGATAAAAATAAGTTTTTTAAAATGCTCGGGGATCTGTTTAGGGAACATACACGACTGTTAGTTCTAGATGCCGTTGGAAATGTATGCCCATGAGGATCAAGAAAAAGTATTAGATCTGCTCGTCTGAGTCCATTTGCTCACACAATATATGTGTCCATTTCTTCCGTGATGCCATGTACAAAGAAGCAAAAAAATGGAAAGAAGAATTCATCAAAAGGTAAACTAGAGCTTGGATTTACACTCGTTAGTTAGTTAATACTTAATGAAAGAGCTCTCTTACAATACCACTTTTGACGAAATTGGATTCCTTTTATTCTTTATGTATGATGTCGGGAAAGAAATTGTACCGTATCTCGTGGCGGTTATTTCCTATATTTTCTTGATCTGTATGGACTTTTCAATGCTTCCACTCTTGATGCAATACAGAAATAACAGTTGTGTGTGTTCCTTTGTGAGTGGTAATTTAAGAGTGGTTTTACCTTCAAGTGTCCGCTTGTACTTGACCTGTCACACATTGGTTATTGCCCAGGAGGTGTTTCTTCGTTGTCTTTTGTGAGAAAAGTCAATTTAGCATTTTCTACCAAAGTTACACAGTCTTATCAATATTTAGCTAATGACGAATTTATATGCCACTGCTTTGTTATCCCTTGCTACTTCCACTCTGACTCTTTTTATTAAAGTTGTGCCATCGGATAACCCAGAGTTGTTAACCGAGAGATATGTTTTCGTACAGCTACTCGTCGTAAACTAAATTCATCGTTAATTGTGGTTGTTGTTTGTTAACCAAGCTACCATTATTACTTAAAATTCAGAAAGTGAGGATCGTTTGAAGTAAAAATTAATTATAGTTTTCAGAAAATAATCCCTGTTTTAAATTTTTTTTTCTATAATACTTTCAGAGAATTTTAGAAGGATCATCCACCGAATCTTAGTCATGGCTATCACAATATTAAGGATAAGATATTATTTAAAATATAGACTGTAAATAGAGAAATCAAAGGTTAAACTTATTTCGTAATCATTATATCTTGTTATGTTGAAAATCTTAGCAAATCTGTCCCAGTTATGGAATACATTCCATCTGACAATCTTTTTCAACGTCAACAGTGATTGCATTTTAACATTCACAATCACACATTTGGATTTCTAAGATTACAACTTTTGTAGGCTAAAAAGAAAAAAAAAATACAAAAAATGCATTTTGGAAAAATGTACAATTTAATATACTTTACTTTACAAATACTTTAAGCAATTGTTTTCCTAAACGAAGGATTGATATATAAGATAAAAAAAATTAGTTGATGCAACATTATTTAAAAAAATAAAATAAAATCTTTTTTTTTAATATAAAATTTTGTTTAGCTCCAATGTGCCATACATTATGGTTAATCTGACCTTGAGTCTAATCTTCCATAATCGGGTCCATAGTAAAATGGTCTATATCAGCATACATGATTAACTCAAAAGTGTTGTTTAATATATTTAGTGGTATTCAAATTCATTTTAAAGGAGATTATTGCCATGAGGGCAAAGTTTAGAAATGGACTCAATTAAGGATGATTAATTTAAAAAGAATGTAAATAAAACGCTTTTAATTTACTCTGATCAATCATTTTACCAATTGTGTAAACCCATCTGTCAGTAGCTACTTTACCTTAATGAATCAAAGAAATGTGCAACGTCGAGATTGATATTAAAAAAAATCATACTTGAAGATTATTTGAAAAGCTGTAAAAGGTGACTAAATTGAAATACCGTTTTCAAACAAATTTCATTCGAAAGTACATTTTTCTCAGTATTCGATTATGTAAACAATGAAAATATGCGATGTTTAGAAGTGTTGTAAAAGTAATGAAAGAGAAATCCATAGCACCAGTCTTTGCCACCATCATTATACATTTCTAAGGATAGCTACTGCTTTTGGGCAATCGTTCACATGTGAACAAATAATTTTTTAGAAACATCAAAAGTGAAAGAAATAGGAATTTTACGCAAAAAAAGAACCCCATCACCCTATATTACTGTATCACCGAATTGTCCAGAGCAATTCTAGAAGTGTCATTCGACTTTGTATTTTGTCTACCTTCCAAATAAGAATGCTGTTTTAAAATAGAGGTTGTTGTCTGCATATTATAAACTGGATCAATTTTAAATTTTCCAATGGTAACATCCATTTTTTTTTTCTGTTTGAGTTCTTCAGATCCAGTAAACTCGGAAATATATACATTGTGCACTTTAAAAAATATCCATACAGTCATAAACAGGGCTTTATCAATTTGATAAAATGTGGTAGTCAGCAAAAAATTGTAGTCGCCAGTAAAATATACCTATCCCACCCCTTCTTTTTCAAAAAGCACAAAAGTTTTTTATGAATTAATTGAGAGAATATAATAGCAAACGTAATTTAGAATTATTCGTTTTATATTTGAGAATACATAATTTAAAAAGATAATATAAACTAAATTTTCTAATAAAACTCATCAAAATTATACATCCTTAAAAAAGAAAAGCGATATTATAAAGGCTGAATTAACAGGCATGTTAGGGATACAGTTGAATGCTACCTACATCTGATGAAAGCGTCATCGATGAAATATTGCAACAGGATTTTTTTTTGCCTACTTTCCATTCTAAGTCAGTCAAAGTATTCTGTTATCATTATTTTAAAATTTGCATGAACATATTTTTCCAAATTAAAAATAAAAGTTTAAAATCCTTTTTGTTTGAGTATAACTTCTAAGTTTATTTCTTAATATTTTGTAACTTTGCAACATCTATAATGAGACATGAGAATTTTTGTGATAAAGATGAATAACATATGCTGCTTTTTATAACAGTTGTAGGCAAGTCATTGTCACAAACATACTGATAGAAAAATAAGCTTATTTGTATGCATAAGCCGGTTCGATCAAAAAAATCTTTACGTGCGTATAAAATAAATTCCAGAATCAGAAATATCTAAACTAGCTACATTTGCAAAATATCTCGTATGTAGTATGCATTCATATATAAACCATTCTCCCGCGCTAGTATTACGTAATTGGAACCAGCAGCCGGTCGGGGGAAAAAAAGGTTTATTTTGATCCAACGATCTACGATAAGAATTTAAGGATAAATAAAAACAAAAAAAAACCATATCCTTCAGTAGTGCAATGAATGATTTTTATTTCCATTTACTGTAGATGATAATTCAAACACATATAATTTTAAATATTCTTGAGTAAAAGTATTGAGGTCACGTAATTAAAGTTTTGCTGTCATATATGCCTCCCACCAGAATTTTCTGAAGAACTGAAAACCGAATCCTCTCACAAACAACATTGGTAAACAACCCAATACCAGATACTTGTCCACAAATGAAGGTTACGCAATGTGTGCATAGGCGGCATCATAATAATGGCACGAAACATTTTAAGTGAGGAAAAAATAATTAAAAAGTACATATCATTCTTTAATTTTATTAAAATTAATTGTTATTTTAATGCAGTGTTATGAATTTACTTCAAATGAATTATTGCAATCACTTATATCTTAGTATTCTTTAAAATGAGTGAAACTCAAGTCATTAATTCTGAACACAAAAAGCTCATTTGAAACTTACAAGAAATGTGATCGTTTCGTAGCATTGTATCCAATTTTAGATGCCAAAGGAGCTGGATTGACACTATTTTTCGCAGTTCTATCGAAACTTCCCCACTTCCCTCATTCTAATCACAGGACATGTTAGCGGGCTAGAGCGCTAAAGTATGACGTTTTCTGTGCATGAGATGAATAATGTCTTTTAAACTTGGATATTCCATTAAAAGTACGAGCGAAGAGGAAGATCATTGCTTGCCGCGTACAAGTAGGGAAGTACGCCAGATGAAATAAATTTTAAGTTAGAATAAAAACGAACTTGATTTCCAGGCATTTCTCAAACCCTGTTCATAAAAGACAAAGTGTTGCGGTGTGTATTCATGAAATTCGGAAAATATCATTACGATCTTATAAGGAAAAGTTCTGAAATCACTAAAGTAGTTGTCAGGAAAAATATATATAAACTCACTTTCATTAAAGAAAATTCTAATTTTTTTTTCGAAAATGTCAAAGGTTCTTTTTTTTCTGTGCATCATTGCGATAACAGAAAACGGTCCCCTTAGACTGTCGAAAAGTAAAATTTATATTTATCTCTAAAATTAAAGATGGGAATGATTTATGAAATCGTAGAACCCTTTTTTAACTCTAATTTCTTCTAACTCTGTCTTAAACAGAGTATATAGAATCCTTTTTCTGGTTGGTTTGATCCAACGCCAAAATGTATTTCAAAACTGGGTGTTACCATTAGAAAAAATAATGTTGCCACAATTTTACGGGGCTCGATAACCTTTAAACTACTTTCTTTTATTTGAGTGATGTATAATATATTATGGACATATTATTAAATGGTTTTATAAAGCAAAATTTTTGTAGTGAAATTTTAAAAATAAATAAATAAATAAAATGTTAAAATTTACATTTTTATACAATTTTGAGCATTTTTAAAAATCTCTTGTGGCACACTTTTCTTATAAGTGCGGTCCATCTGTAACAAGCAGATTTTCTAAAAGTTGATTAGTTTAAGAAAAAATGCATGAAATATTATGACATATGTAAACTAGTGTGTTGTGGCCATCAAAAAACTCTGCTAAGCAATTCAAATTGTCTGCAACCAAAATCAAATGCTAAACGATTGCCATTTGATTTTGTCCCAAATTCCAAATGCCATTCATTCCAAATGTCATTTCATTTTGGATGCAGACGATTTTTTCGTATATAGAAGAATGTTTTGTGACGTACATAACATACTATTTAATTTTTGGAACTTTATTGCATGTTGTCAGTAAAATAAGGGTACCGATACTCCTTAATATCTGTGTGATCCGTATTGCAAAAATCGCATTCGTTGTCAAAATGTAGAGAAAATTTCCTGTCGAATGGCACCTCTCGCATCTCTCTGCCATCATTTCAGGATCCAATAGTACGAGAGTTTCTTTACTTTACTTGACTGACCTGCCTCTTTCAGGGAGATAATTTCACAACAGGATCCTTTACTCTCTCGAAGTACCTCATAATGGCAGGATTTTTTTTTCTTTTTAACAAGAGTGTGTAAGAATTTTATTGTGTGAGTCTTTCTCTCTAAAACAAGGGTTCCCTTCTCAAAGAGTAGAGGGACTGGCAAGGGCTTAAGCACCCATTCCGGTGACAACTCTATCCGTAGAAGATCACACTTTATTGAAGTTTTGATATAATATTATAAAAATGAATCATTTTTTTTTCTAACGAATTGCTTCTATTATCTATTTCTCACAGGTGCTTAATATTATGGAAAGCTCCACTGTTCCACCGAAACTCAATCTGGGAGACTTGAAGAATCTCACCTATTTAATATTGTGGTGGAACAACATCACTGAGTTGAGAGACGACTGGTTGACCAGCGGCCTAACTTCTTTGCGACACCTCGGCATTCGGGGAAATAACATCACAAAGATCGGAAGTCATGTCTTTTCTAAACTGAGTAATTTGGAGACGTTAGATTTGGAAGGCAACCGATTCGGCAGAATCCAACGGAGTATGCTCCCCACAACAGCTGACAGACTGCAAGCTCTTGGGCTCGAGTGAGTTAATTGTTGCCATTATAGTTTGTAGAATAAGATGGGTACTGAATTACATCCAATGCAGTACATCTAACAACGTCATTTGTAAAGAATTTAAACGAAATTTTATTTGTTTAAAAAGCATCTTTAATAAACATACACTATTTATTTTCAAAATCACGTCTCATTTCATGACTGCAATTCATGACTTTTCGAAAAAAAGAAAAAAATTCTGTTACAACACGTTTATTTGGATTGGGCACTGAATTGGATTATCGTAAATTAACCGCTTTTTTAACGCAGGGTAGAAAGCTCCAGCTATTGAATTCATTTACAAAATATAACAACTATACTCTGTTTATTTATTAAGAAAAAGTTAACAGGAAGAGAGAACAAACATTATTTAAACTATATTTTTAAGATTTCTAAATTGATTTCTCAACGCACAACCATAAATCGCTTTTTACGATACCTTTAATGGATTAAAGCAAATTTTTAAAAACTATATAACACTCTATATTTTTTTAACACTTTTCAACCGAGTTGAAAAGTGTTTATGAGTTCGGTTTGTTTGTCTGCCCTCTGCATTGTCTTCTAATTCGCGTAAATATACTCTGATCGCCATGAAATTGATTTATGATATTGATGTTAACTATGGCTTGTTCGGTATTGAAAATGAAGTGTGTAGCATTTATAGTTCATTTACAGGAACACTCAAAAGAATTCCGTTTACATTACAGTCAATGGTGAAAAACGTTTGCAGTGTAGTTTAATAATGTTACACTATTTCAGTCATATTGAGATTAATATATATCACTGAGTTGCACTAGAAGATCCTTCCTATAGAATAAGGTATCCATAGCATCAATTATTTACAGGGACGCACAAAAGAATTCGGTTACAATACTGTCTATCAATAAAAATTGCTGGAAGCAGTGCGTTTACAGTTGTGGTACGCGTTTTTGAAATTAACTATTTTTTAACGTATTACTTAGTGTGTATAAATTCTAACCATCGTATACGGGGCTGCACAAAAGATCACGAATATATTTCTGTTTATTGGCGGATATTGCTGTAGGGCAATTTTCAACTGTGCTATGCGTTTCCTAACTGAAGTAAATTCCTAACTGAAGTAAAATAACTAACTGAAAATTTTAGAAAACTATGTAGTATCTATACAAATTTATCGATCGTATACAGGGCTGCACAAAAGAAGTCGGATGCCTTTCCCACTACTGAAGGTAATTGCTGGCATTGAGTTTTCTAACTTGTGATGCATGATCCAAATTGTTTAATTAGGCGGGGCGAGTTGAGCTTAAGCCAAAAGGTAGGACACCCCAACCGGTTTGACTGTGAAATTGTTTACTGAGGTATCATTTTTCATCATCAATACTGTGAAGTTTTGTGACAGTATTCTAAATGTGTTGGAAAGTGTTTCATAGTAAATGCCTGACGCATGACTTTCCTTTCTCGTTTTTCTTATGTTTACATTTTCTATTAAAACACAATTCTATGGAGGCGAAGAAAATGATCATGTCGTGTTTTTATTGAGAAGAGAGATTGAGTTCTGATAACAACCTGTATACATTTTATTTTGCTCGGCGAAAAAAAGGTTGGTTTAGCAGTGCCATGTATGTTTGAGCTGGTACATACAGCTGAAACAGGGATTATGACTAGGATGGGAAAGGAATAATGTGTAAGAATATTTTAAAACTAACAATTTGCATTCATCCTAAAAATCAGAAGCGGAATTTTGTTCGTTTTGATATCGATCCTTAGAGCATCGGTAGTTGTAAGTGAATGCGACTAATGAAGTACCTGGAGGCGCTGTGAAGCTCTTGGCGCCTGGTGAGGGGATACAGCTTACACTACGCTTGCTGCGAATCTAGCTATAACAAACGCAACTCATTAATAAAATGTAAGATGTTGTTTATTTCTACACTCTAAAAACGATAGTTTCAAAACTGCTAAAAAATACTCAAATCTGAGTATGTAGCATAGTCAAAATGGCTCCGAATCAAAACGACTCAAGTTTGAAACATGTATAGACTCATTTCTGGAAACGTGCACACACTCGGAAATAAAACATTATGTACTCCTTTTTGAGTATTTCCATGTTTCAAAAATGAGTATGAACTGACTTCTATGTGCTCATTTTTGAGTATGTCCATGTTACAAAAATGAGTATGAACTGAACCTAACCATTTATGAGTATGTCCATGTTTCAAAAAAGAGTATGAACTGACCTCTATGTGCTCCGTTTTGAGTATGTCCTTGTTTCAATATGCTGAGTATTTCTGGTATTTAAGTATTGAAAACATTGAGTCGTCCTATTAGAATGAAAAATTTACATAACAAAATGAAAACATCGATTGACCCAGATTTGAAAGTGTCATTTTTCTCAGTGTAAAGGTTTTTTTTAAAATTAAGTTTTCTGATTAGCGTCGCAGAAAATGAAAACGCATTCATTTGTAGGCTTGCGTAGTATGTTAAAATTAAATAATATGCATATTATATAAGATTATAAAATTTCTATACGTTTCGAAATATTATACCGGTAAGATTTTTTTTCAGAAATTATTTTTTTTTATTTTAAATATAATTATGCTTTTATTTTTCTGTTTTAATAGTTATGCATCAGAAATGCTAAATTGCTGAAAAGTATTTATTTTTCATGGACATCCATCAAATGATACTCCCCATATTTAGATATGAGTACAATTTTAGTACATCAATAATAATTTCAATTTTAAAATACGGACAATCAGTACGAATCCTTTAAATGAGAAAATATTAAATTTATGAAATACAAAGAAACCAAAAATAAATAAATAAAAAATAAAAAGAGAGAGAGAGAGAGAGAGAAATCGTTAAAACAAATTGTTGATTAGAAAGGTAAACATTTATATTAATCTATTAACCACTATGATAGCAGAAGGATAACTTCCTTCTAGGATTGGTAGATGAAAGGTCAATAGTGAATTATTGCAATATTTAAAGTTACGGCACTTTGGGGCTTTCACTGAAATCTAAAAGAGAAGACAGGCGTTCCTTATGAAAGGTTAAAAAAGTGAAGTTTGCTCTCCTTGTTCAGAACTTTTTTGAACCTGTTTCAAGGTTCAAACAGAACCTTGAAAGTTAAATTTGAATGCGTTCTATGAGATTTAATTTGGATAAAATCAATTTAGTATTACACTGATCACTGACCACGTCTCGTCTTAAAATACGAATAAAATTAGCACTTACCGGAACGTATTAAGTTCCTAAGGTGACAATAGTTTTGAGATAATATGTAAAAGAGCATGCATAGATGCGCCTTTTTCTTGGGAACTATTGAAGCGATTTCATTATAGATATTATAAATATAAATAAGAAAAATATTGTATTACGCAATTTCAAAATAAAAAGAAATGTAGGAGATTACAACAACTGCATATATTTTTTTTAATGTTTTGCTGAAAAATTAATTTATAGTTTGTTAGCTCCTACTGATACTATTTTAAAAATATTCTTAAAATGCAGCTGTAGCTCTCAGGAAACATTTGTGTTAGCCGGGTTAGATTTTTTTTTTTTTTTAATTGTATCTCTTTATTTATTTTATTTTTGTTGTTGTTTTCATTTTTTGCAAAACGATCCATTTGTAGTATAGCTACTGTCGAAACATTTTTTAAATACTGAAATCACTTCATTAGTTACCCAGAAAGAGGTGCATCCATGCAATTACATGTGATTTCTCAACTGTTTTCGTTCCCTTTAGATACAAATAAAATTTTCTTCTATACCTAAACTTAATGTGTCGCCATTGTACTTCGAATACATTATGAATGTGTTAGTGTGTCGCGACAGGTTTGAAAGTTTCATTCAATGTGAATCTGAAATATCAACCACGGTAGACAAACAGGGATGAGTGAACTAAAAAAAATAATGCTATAATAACTGCAATTAATGGATAAAGTTATTAAAACTATCAGTTATATTTCAATTCTACTAAGTGTTCATTTTCATGAAAAGAGTTCTGTTTTTGACATTTTAAAACACATATTTTTAACTTTCAGGAACAACGGATTAACCAGCTTACCCGTAGATCTATTCAGTGGTATGCCGTCCATCAAGTGGGTATTTCTTTCAGGAAATGGACTTACGACACTTGACGAACGTACATGGTCTCCCATTTGGCAACAGTTGCATACTGTTCAACTCGAAGGTGATAATACTATTCCATCTGTAATTTTATTATAATTGAAAAAGCGTGAGTGCAACAGTAATGGACCATTGAGTGAAAATCGCGTCAAATTATTATTTTTTTTGCGATAAACATAGTCACATACTTTTCTGCAGACTTCCGTGAATAGTCATTAATTTTTGAAAATCCATAATCGAGAAACATTTTTCCATTTTCTCTTCCAAAATTTACAGTATTAGCAAGAAAATGGCATTTCCACAGTAATTGACCTTTGTATGTGTAAAAAGCAAAATAGGAATGTTTCGTATTAAAAACTAACGCAAAGAGAATAATTGAAAAGTCATGAAATATTTTAAAACAGATTAATTCACAAACTAATTAAAATAGAAAAGAAAAAATATTTCTAACTATTCCACACTATCATTCAAGAACATTATTAATTGTAACTATAAGTTGAAAAAAAAGCCATTTCTTTAGATGTTATATATATTTTTCAGCAAATAAATTTACAATCGATACTCTTTTATTCTTTATGTCTGATATTCATAGATTTCACTAATCAATTGCTGGCAAACTCACCCTGATTGAATTTCAACTTATTAAAATAGATTTCGGCTAAAGTATTAGTTTTTCATGTTTTTATCAACTTCTTTAATCAAACATTAATTTAAAATGGCATTAACAAGTTGGAAATTGTACGTTAAACGTGGCAAATGGGGTGCGTTCGTATTATAACCAATTTTTAAAATGTAAAAAAATCAGTCTTATTATTTCAGTGAAATGAATTATATCGTCTGCTATGAGTGAAATAAGTACGCCTTTTTTTTCTTATTATTACGTATGCCACGTTTACAGATGCAATTTTTTTATTCGACATCAGACTGCGCTAAAAAATTCACCATGGAGATCTTGCTTTGCGAACGACTATCTCCATGGTTTAATTTTTTTGTGACTCATGAACGAAACTCTTGTGTTTATTCATTTTAAAGGATTGAGATAGTCGGCTTTCAACCTAATTTCAACTGAAGTTATCTATACATTTTTTAATGTAACTCAAACAAATAATTGTTTTGAATGATCTTTCTAAATTTGTCACTTTTATGCAATTTCATTCGAAAAAATAATTTTGAATAAAAATGGCCTCCTGGCATATGAAAAAAGAAATGGTCAGCCCAATTTGCTATCCCCAGTCATATGATTTGCCTTTTTACTATTATGTAGATTACAGTGTTAAAAATTTGCAACAAACTGTCCAGCCATTTAACCGTTTTTATAGAAATCGTTTACATAACCGTAATTTAACTCTTTTCTGAGCATATTATTGTTCATATTTTGGGCATAATAGAGTTGAATTTCGGTTATGTAACCTTTTTCTATAAAAACGGTCGAATGACTGGACAGTTTGCTGCAAAATTTTAACTGTGTACGTATGATAGGATTTAATAGAATGAAAAAAACTTTTAATAATACCTTTTAAAGTTTTGATTCGATTTTCATGAAATTTTAAATGACTCGACAAAATTGTGCAACGATCATATACAAGGTAGAGTCAAAAAGTTCCCGGAATAGGTCAATTACAAATTAATAAAAAATAGAACAATAATTTTACCTTATTGGCCTTCAAAATACTTTCCTCCTGCATCCACGCACTTTTTCCAGCGTTCGTATAACTATTCAAAACATTCCTTAAATCCATTTTTTGAGACGTCCTTCAGTAGCTTCGTCGCATTTTCTATCTTCTCATCTGAATCCATAAAACTGTGTCCCTTCAATTTCAATTTCAGCCATGGAAACAGGTAAAAATCCGCTGGTGCTAGGTCGGGAGAATAAGGAGGGTGTTCCAGAGTAGTGACATTGTGTCTGGCAAGGTAATTTTTCACAATCAGAGCGCGATGTGGTGGAGCATTGTTGTGTAAAAGAAACCAATCATTTGTTGCCCATTTTTCGGGTCGTTTTCGTCTGATTGCATCTCGTAGTCTTTAAGGATCTCCAGGTAAAGTTCTTTATTGACAGTTTGGCCTTCAGGAATAAATTCGTAGTGAATGACGCCCTTGTAATCGAAAAACATCTCCAAAATCCCTTTCCCTCGGCTTTTGTCCAAGCGAAAATTTTCCTTCCTTGGTGATGTTTTAGCTGACCTTTACGAAAACGCTTATGCCATCATTTCCGTATGCTTTCTTCAGCATCTCGAGCGTCTTAGAAGGCGATTTCTCGAGCAAAACGCAGAATTTGATGTGTGCACACTGCTCTAAAGACGACATTTCAAAAACCGACGAATGAAAAATTCGCTTTGTCAGAAATGATCTGCAGCTAACGCCAACAGTACCGGAAATGAATTCCAGATGCCTGTGTGTTTTTCTTATCAGTGCTGCCAACCTCCAAAAAAGATATTTCCCTTCCAACAAACACCTGCGTGAATGTAGGCGACGATTCCGGGAATTTATTGACTCTACCTCGTATATTAAATTTCAAACCATTCGGTTGGGTAGTTATTGCACTGTTCTATGCGGACCAAACGACGACTCTAGGTACTGCGTATTTATATAATTACGAACGAACCTAAAAACGTTACCAAAAATTTCACACTCCTTAAAACAAACCAGTTTTCCTTTTGTAATATGAATTATTTTTTGCAGTATTTTTCAAACGTATGAAAAGAACAGGGTCGATTCAAAACCGGCAAAGGTGAAAGCAGAATTATTAACTTTTATAGAATATAGGGATATAAAACTAAATTCTAAATAAAACAAACACATCATTTTTTTTTTCAACATTTACATTCACCTCTAAGTTTATATTTGTATCTTTTTTCATAACTTAAAAAAGGGGTAACATTTGGAGGAAGATGTTTAATTCGGAAAAAAGTTACGCTTATAGTAATAGTAGAGTAAATAGTTACGCATTTATGAATCGAATCTATTAAATCATTTCTCAGGTTCGCAATTTTTACACATTCATTTCAAAATTTATGTATCCTCCCCTTATAGACCACTATGTCTAATACCTGACACAGTGGATTTAAAAACATTCCAACCCAGGAATTTCTGCTTTCAATCTTGAAATGTTACCTCAGACTCTCGAAGACTCCTGAACATCGTGGCAATATTTATCGGTTATCACCTCACCCATTTCCTTGTTGACGATTTTCAGTCTAGAAACGATCCCATTCTTTTTTAACGGTTTAGACACAAACCCACTGGCTGTTTATCTGAAGATCTATATACTTCTTGCAATAGTGGCCGAGGGCATACTTGTGAAATTTGTGCTAAATCGAAAACAGCGTTTGAACGCTAGTCTGCTCACTCACATACATATGTCAATGTAGCCATCATCGTAAAAACATAGAAAAATGAACCAGAAAATGTAATTACCAAGATACACACATGCATGCACATATAAATGTAAAATACTATTTAAAAATTTAAAACCGTTTCAGAAAACCTCAAGATATAGTAATATCGTAATATTTCATAGTTCCCCCCCCCCTTTTTTTTTTGTCACGATTACAATACTTATTACAATCAGTGTGTTTGGAAAACTATCTCTCATATTCATCCAAATGACATTTAAACTATCCAACTTTCGCCACCAGGGGGCAACATTCACAGTCATATGATATCGCACAGTAGTTTTACTACAAATAGATAGTTTATTCCATAACTTGAACCTCATCCGTTCACAAGTTTATGAGTTATAAAAATTCGAATGTATATGTATTTTGAAATTAATTTTCAAGAAAAATATGAATTGTAACCTATGATTTTATTTTAGAACAGAAATCGATTTTTAGATGTTTCCAGTATGCGAATCTAAAATTACAGCTCTTTCCGCCAAGTAGTTTTTGAAGTTATGCTAAAAACATTACCCGCATTTTTAATGAATAAAATGTTAAAAATGAATTTAACATTCATGAATTTAACATTATTTCATGTTAAAAATAAATTTAACGTTAGTAATCCCAAACTTTAACCTGAATAATTCTTAAACAACTTGACCAACTGATTCTCCGCTTGCTACGTTATTGTAAAATTTGCCGAAGAATCCTAACATAATATCAAAATTAGGTGTTACTATTGAAGATTTTCACGTTTGGTAAAACTGATATCTGTAGACAACCCATTAAACAAATTTTAAGAATAGAATTCATTAGTAGACGCAGGGCCCGACTTATGCAGGGGCATGCAGGGCATCTGCCCCGGCCCCCCATTTGAGAACCCCCCCCCCGTCTGGGCTTAATCAGGATATTTGTGAAACGGGTGCCAAATGGTTTAAATTAGCGAAAAGTGACCAAAATTCTTACATTTTCAAAGATTTAGGAAGGGAGTGTATCCCTCCATTTCCACCCTCTGCTTCCTGTGCACCATGTCCCCTCCTCCCCAAAAAGGAACAATCTACATCATCATAAAACTATTGCTATAAAATTTTATACAAAAGTACTTTAAAGAGCATCACGTGGAATGAAGTAACAACATAACAAGTGTTGAAATGTGTTGCTATTAGAATAAGTGCATGCCTTCACTTGTTTTTCCATATTATGGGATCACCTAAATGCTTGCTGATGAAATACAAATTAAATTTTTTAATGTGGTAGAAAATTTTATATTATAACAAATAACCAAGAGGGACTGAAATAATTGTATTTATACTTCAAAAGCTCACATGAGTCGTTATATTCCTATACAAAAAAATAGTGTTCTGTCATCTGTCAATGTTGTGATCCTCTTTCTTGTGATACCCTGTATACAGATGTAAATAGTGCTTGTTCCGAAATTTATGCATACATACAATAGGTATGAAGTTTAATACTAGTCACTTCAACATAATTCCCATGCAAATTTCTATGGACAGACAGAAGGGGGGGGAGGCAGAATGATGCTTGCCCTGGGGCCCCAGATAGTCTAAGTCGGGCCCTGAGTAGACGGTATTAAATATCAACTGGAACCAGTCACACTTGTATACGATATTTTGTGGGTGGCAGAGTTAGTAGGGGTTGTTCTTTTTTTTTTGGGGGGGGGCGATTGTACATACACTTTATCTGTATAAGATAGCTATAAAATTAGTGCTTGTGAAACTAGATTCATTTTTCAAACAGTTCTGAAGTACTTACAAGTCGCAGTTCCACTCCAAGTGTATGCAAAAAATACATTGGATTTACTGATTATTTTAAATACAAAACATAAGCACATTAAAATCGATTTTATTTTTTTTAAACTGAAATGCAGCTGCACAAACAAGCAATATATATATATATATATATATATATATATATATATATATATATATATATATATATATATATATATATATATATATATATAATATATACCTATATATACATATATATATATATATAATATATATAATATATACCTATATATACATATATATATATATATATATATATAATTAACTTATACAATAACAAATTAAATTATACATGGATAACATTGGTGATTATAACTCATAAACATATCTATTTGTAATATATATAAATATAAATATATATAGTTTTTATTTTTGTCTATGAATAATTAAATTTAACAAGTATTTTTATTTTTGTCTATGAATAATTAAATTTAACAAGTATTTTTATTTTTGTCTATGAATAATTAAATTTAACAAGTATTTTAATTACTGCATTGCATTAATTTGATTGAAAAACAGTAGTAATACTATTAATTATCAATTTTATAAATTTTGAGATATTTTGAATTGTTTATGAATTATTTAATTAGATATTTAAATTAATCTATGAAATATAAAATATATTTACAATGTAGTATAAATTAAACATTAATTATTTAATAACAAGTCTAATATATATTTAAGTAGTAGTAAAAATAAAACATTAATTATTTAATAATATGTCTATAATATCAGTGGATTAACACAGCTGGCAGCAAAAACAATTTGAATTAAAATAATATCTCTTTCACATAATATATTCTTGTTAAGAATATCTGAAATGCTGTGCAAGTTGAATTAATTCTGTGTAGATTTATTCATATAGTAGTATTATATTTTATTTGAATTTAAAGTAAAACTACAAGTTGGTATTGTTTTTTAAAGTTTATTTATATAATTAAATCTAATGAAGTGAGTATGTAACTAATAAAGTGGATATCTAACTAAATATTAATTATGAATTATTATAATACCAATAGATGGCGACACTTTACCTTTCAAGTAGTTGTTGATAATATTGTTAATATTATATTTAATTTAACTATAGAGGGAGCTATTGATTGTATATTAATTTTACTTTCAGGAATTAAAATTGGATGGAGTAATATATATTCACGGATATAATTTTGTTATAAGTGTATTAAAACCAGAATTATTTTGTGTGTTTTTGAATCATTTTGTGATTGGGTGTCATCGATGGGTTTGTGTTTAAAAAAAAAAAGTGTGCTCTCAACTTGTCTTTCAAATCATTTCTCTCAACTCGACTTAGTCAACATGTATGATGCATTGCCATGTGGATGTGAATATTATGCAGAAGTTGTGACATTTTAAGGATTCTGTATAATTATTGTGAGTAAAATATTTTATCTACACTTTACGCGTTCATATTTCCAATTTTATTATTTCAAAACTGTTATTTTGTGGTAATTTCGTGAGGTGTTAAATACAGTTTTTGGGATAATCGATGTGAGTGAAATATATTGTATATTCTTAATGGTTTTTAATTTCCTATTTAAATATTTCCAAATTTTAATATTTCCAATTGTTGTCTGGTAATAATTCAGTGTACCTGGATGATTCTACTGATCTTAGCATTATGCCAGTAGAATTATGAAACACTGAATTATTATTTAAAACACATGTGGGTGCATCCAGGCTGATGAGTACATGTGCATGTGTTTTTTCATATCCAATTCATATTTAATTTTCATGTGGTCCAATTTTCCATTGTATATGGTTCATATTTAATTTATTAATCCATTTGTATTTACTTAATTGCAACTCCAATTTATAATTTTTTTCCCCTTTCTCTCTATTTCTTTTTTCTTTTTTCAATATTCTTTAGGTATGAGTAAAATTTGGCCAATTACCATTGAAGCACAAGCTATGGTAATATTATGTTTGCACATGTTAATTATTAGCTATGTGGTATTCTGTATACACAATATCATTAATTATCTCTTTGGAGATTTAAGTAGAATGATAATAGAACTTGTTATGTTTTTTGAAATTCATAGATATTATAATTATATATATATATATATATATATATATATATATATATATATATATATATATATAATATATATACATATATATAAATATATATATAATATATACACACATATACATACATATATATATATATATATATATATATATATATATATATATATATATATATATATATATATATATATATATATATATAATATATATACATATATATAAATATATATATAATATATACACACATATACATACATATATATATATATATATATATATATATATATTTCCTATTTCTTGAAAGCATTTGTAAAAATATTCAAATTATTTTTTTTAATTATTCTTTTTTTCCCTAGAAAATAATCTATTATGAAGCCATATTTCATACTAATTTTTTTTTCTTTAGGTAATAGCATATTCTGTAATAACGAACTACACTGGATACTCAAGTCAAAGAAAAGGCCAAAATATTTCTTTGGTAAGTGCAGTGCTCCAAAAGAATTTGAAGGACACAATCTGGATGATTTCTACAGAAGCCAAGGCCAAAATTTCTCTGAAATTTTCACCTGATTTTGTTACAAATCCTACATTCTGAGAAACATTTCTGTAGTTTCATTTTACGTAAATAAAAATTATTTAATAATTCTGACTACAAGGTCTTTCATTCCCAAACTACCATATAGTACGAGTGCAGTAAAAGTTGAATAAATCTTACAATTATTATTTTCTTTCTCAACTTTTCTCACTTATTAAAGAGAGCTTTACAATTTCGGGCCAATAAAAAATCATTCAACTCGGGAGAAGGGTGAAATTTAGAGAAAGATTTAAAACTTAGAAAAGCTGAATAATATTCTTCAACAGGGGATATTTGAATCTTTTCTTCGCAGGACAGACATTGTGTACCGTCCAACCACAATCTCACCACCAAGACGTCTGTAACCCATTTTTGAGTTAGATACAGCAGATTACGATATTTTCTAGAGCGTACAATAATTCACATTTGAAAAAATAAAAAAATTTGGTGATTTAGAAAAAAAGATTATATTTTAGGATTTATTTTTAAGCTTAGGTTTTTATAAATAATAATAATAATAATAATTAATTATTAAAAGTGATGAAACTGTTGGTATTATCTCCAGAGCATATCATTATTTTTCAGAATCTAACTCAATATTTAGTTTCGAATGACGGAGTCGTAAAAAAATTTAACCGCTCGTTTGGTGGTTACGGCGTATACACTCTAATGTTTCAACTATTCCCGACTAAACAAATTCATGGAACTTGTCTGAACTTCAATAAATAAAATGAAAAAAAGAACATAGGTGATACTTTATTCTAGGTTTAGATAAAAATAACCAAAAGCATGGTCAGGAAATATAGTGAGCATAAAAAAGTTTGCCACGAAACATTCGACAGTTTGTCAGGTCGAGTGGTATACCAATTTCACACTGATAAGACAATCTGTCAATTTTGTATGAATTTTTTAAATGTGAATAGAATTACAGGACATCCTGTATGGGTAGATAAGGTTGGATTTACCTTATGTACAGTTAGAAGGACAATGGTACTTGGAAGAAAATTTGCTTCTTCTAAAATTACCCGTTATTAGTACATAACTCATGAGAGAAACTAGTCAATGAATGTAACACGATTCATCTGCATTTTTTTCACTCTTTCATGTTTCGAATAATCATGGGCTGTTTTTAATTTTAAAAAAGGAAACACAAACACATCAAATTCTCAATTACAGAACACAAGGCTCTAAAAATTTTCTCATTATTTTGTTGCTGACATAAAGACGTACATTATTATTATCACTTATTTCAAATTATTATAATATCCTTTGCACAAAACCATCTCGAAAGTTAAACTCTCATTGAAACCTACAAATAATAAGTAAATTTTAAACTTTGTTTAATTTTTATATTCCGCTTACATTATCATACGAATTAAATTTTTATTCCAAAAGGATACAGATTTTCATTTAGTGTACAATGCTATAGAAAGGGAGTAAGAAGATTTAATAAATGAAAAAGCTAAATAATTTTACATTGATATATAACGAAAATTCTATAGACACAGTTTGATTCTCGAAGTAAAATTCCCAATACTTGTCACGTAAATTATGGACGTGTATCTCTTATCACACAGGTCCAAACTGCATTGTCACAGAAAATTGCTAATTTTTTAGGGTTTTGTTCATCTCACGAAACCCTATTCGTCCCGCTATGTAGTCTGTCCGTCACAGAGCCGGTTTTCAGAAACTATATGTAGTAGAGTTTTTCGTTGATTGGCCGTAATCCATAGCAATATATCGGGAGAGAAGATTTTAAATGCACCTAGAGTTAGATTATGGAAGATTGCGTTCGAACAATAACCAGGCACGTGAAGAGACTAATTTAGGAGAACTCAAAAGCGGCATTTTTCTAGATGTTTAATAGCAGTTATTGAAGGGCGATTACATGGCTCATCGGGAGTGACCCAACCAAGCACAGAGCGCCTTTAGAGGCTACATTTTCCAAGTAAGCTCAGGAACAGAATTGCAATGAATAATTATTTCACAGTCCTTGACAGCTAGTACATATTTGGCGTGCGGTTTCCGCCAAATTCCTTTGAAGAATTACCGATTTGGCGATAATATATGCAGAGAGATACAGAAGATAGTGATGATATAAAATAACCAAATGAGATATCTATGAAAAATTCCATCCTCAATGCATAGCGTTATAGGGTTGCGAGAGGACAAAAGTTAGTCTTACTGAGAACAGAAAATTATCCCAAGGATTTAGACAAAACATCCGCAGATTGTAGAAACTATGAACTAACAATGTACATATCTAATGGCTACATTTTTAAGTGTAAATGCAGAAGTGCAGACATGAGAAGGAATTATTCTTTCTTCCTTATTTTTTAATTCAGCAAAATTACATCTGCACGAAATAGAGTGTAGGAGGATGATTTTGAAATGAAAGCAATATCTTTAATAATAGAAGGATATATATTTAAATGCAGGGAATGGGATGCACAGACAAATTAAATTTAGAATATAAATTTAAAATAATTAAATTAAATGCATATTGAATACTAAGAGAGGGTTAACTATTAAGAAAAGCATATATAATGGAAACTCCATTATATATATCACCCCCCGAACAAGAAAATAAAAAAATTTTGATACCATAAGGCTTGAGAAAAACGTACTGTGTCTGTCTGCATTTACATTCCATGTTGCAATGACCTGAACTCCAAGGAAAAAATAAAATAAACATCCAATATTTTACTAATATAAGCATCACAAGTAATTGAATAATATAAGCATCACAAATATTTGAATAATGTAGCATCACATATTCATGGCCATAATTTAACCTCTAAATTTCTTTATTCATATATATATATAGTTGCAACTTCGATCTTATTCTTTTTTTTTTTATAGAGGTATCTTTATTTATTTCTATTCATATAAAAATGGATATCCTAAAATTTATCATCTGGCGCCAGGAACAAAGGTAGAGACCTTTTACATAATTTTTATAAATATCAAGACTGGCCATAAGAATATAGAAGATAAAAATATAAGCATTATCAATTCTTCTCCAAAACTTTTTTTTCTTCTTTTGATGCAATTTAAATCTTTTAGTAGTGATGCAAGAAGTATAAACACGTTATAGGTATAAAGCAAAACACTAAAATACAATACAAAATCTATAAAGTAAAAATATACATACATGTAAAAGACACTATTATATCGTAATAAATGAATGAAAAAGTAAAAATTGTGGTAAAAAAAAAATCAACGTTTTTTTTTTTTTTTTTAAGTGTAACAATATTATGGACAAAATCTAGAGTGCACAGAGCGTAAAGTCATAAAAGGGACATATCTATAGTTTACAAAACCACTTCCTAAATGAACAATTTGATATTTTAACTTTTTGTTTAAATTTCCGAAATAACTAAATTATTAAGTTACCTAGAAGAGATTATCTTTACTGAATATTCACATTGAAAGTAAATATAAAAATTTTGAAATAATCCTTAAAAATAGTTGATATTATTTTAAAAAGAAAAATACATTTATTTTGGTTTCATTTATCTATTACTATTATTAATAATAATATAAAAGGAATAGATAATTTTAAAGAATCCTTATGATATTTAAAATCTATCCAATGAATCAATGTAAAACCATTGTGAAAAAAGTACTATAAGTGAGTTGCTTCTAAAACTGACTAAGCAATTTATTGTAAATGTCTGAAAGAATGACTTCTGCTTAAAGTGAAGTGAAAGTGTGGGATGTTATGAATGTTCGTGAAGAGAGATGTATGTGAAGAGGTTACATGTGATAAACATTTAGATTAAATAAATGTATGCTATTGAAACAAGAATCCTGACATGGGAAGCCTAAAATTCAAACAGGTAAAAATGCGTCACAAATGTTAACTACCATACGAAGGAATAATATTATGACAAATATGTAAAGAAAATCTCTTTGTCATTGACAAAGTGAAGGTGGCATGTATGTGGTAAAATTGAAATAAAAATAGAACGATGAAGTAGTGTATATATGCAAAGTGCAATAGAAAAATTAATGCATACAATAAAAACAAAGTGTAGAGTGAGAAAAACTTAACGGTATGTGTAGATACTCAACAATACTTATCTGTGAATAAGAACCATGAGTACAAAAAGTGTGGAAACGATGAACAAAAAAAAGAAAAAATTCTGATTACGAAGGAATCAGATTCCATGAGAAGTGAAAAAAAAACTGTGAACAAAATTCTGGCTACAGGGAACCAGGAACCATGAACGAAAAATTTGGTTACAAGAACCAAAACACAATGAACCAATTTTCTGGCTACGAAAGGATCACAGAATCCAATGAACAAAATATCTGGCTACAAGAAGAGCGCAGAACCCAATGAACAAAATGGAATGTAAAAAAATATACCGTCAAATATTTCTACACGAAAAATTTAAAAGTACGTTTGATGTGATTATATGTGCAAGAAAGTACGAAAAAGAAAAAAGGTGTGACGCTGACTTTTTTTTTTTTTTTTTTTAATGAAACAAAGTGATACCGGCGTAAAAACAATTGTATACATATAAAATGAACCAAAAAGTTAAAGCCAAAAGAAGCTGTGTGTAAAGATCAAGTTAAAATTATTCCAAATGAGAAACATTTCTGACGGCCCGCATCAAAAAAATTTCAGCAATAAGAACAATACCTCTTATCATTTCACCATTTTCGATCGCTAAATAGCCAAGTGAAAAGAAATGAACCATCTGTACACACAGGTGTGTAAACAAAACTAAATATTAAAATAAATGACAGAAGAAAGACTGAATTTTTTTTATATCTATGGAACGTTGAATGAAATTTACCCCTGTTAATGTACGAAAATGTATCAAGAATACATAAGTTGAATCAAAGAAAACCACAAGGTGGAGAACATTTACGATTGAATGTAATAAAAGGAAATAAACATGCCACAAGAATCATAATATAACCTCTTACAATTATTATTCTAATTTCGAAAAGTTTTTAATTACCTAAGGATTAGCAAAGAATATTATTTCGTTGATCTTCAATATATTTCTTTAGTGAAGGACAACATTGAGAAAAAGCGGTGTGAGAAGTGTCAAAATCAGTATTGTTATTTTCGTTTTACATTACACAGTTGATATATTTAGGAGGGTTTGTGCAATAAGAGTTATGTTCATCCGCACAAGTAGGGCACCTTATAATGTTATCACAAACATTTGCAATTTGCAATATGACCATACGTTTGACATCTAAAACAGCGTTTTACAGCAATATATTTCATTACAGGATATGAATTATTCTGAATAAATATTTCTTTAATTTCAAGTAATTTTTTTGCAATCTTAGGTGATATATCAAACATATAATTATAAGTATCAGAATTTCTAAGTTTATATTTCTTTCTAAACTGAATGGAGGATATAGATGTTTGTATGATGTCGGAAATCCCAAATAAAATATCCGGTATACTGAATTTTTCAGGCAACTGACAAATAATTATACGAACTGGTTTACGATACTGTTTAGTAAGTGAATTAAAGGAAATGTTTTTGGAAAGATCATGAATATCTGAAATGTTTGAGTGCTGCATAACCACGCTTTCTTGTGAACAGACAGCATATGAGTCCTCAACAATTTTGTATTGTGTTACGTCCGTCTGTGTAGACATATTGTGCAGAATTTGAGGTGACATACAGTTGTTATGAGATGTATCGTTTATAATTTTACAGTCACCTATGACTTCCTGTTTATTTTGTACATTTTGAGAATGAAGTCGTTCTGATAATTTCTTATTAACTGTAAGCAAATTTTCCTTCGCCCGTACATGTTTAGCATGTTCTAATAAAACAACTGCATTGTAATACTTCAGAAGAAAATGAAATTGATGTTGCACCAAAGTTTTAAAATCACCTAAATTTTTAGTAAAAGTGTCCTGTGGCAGTATTCTGCCCTTAACGAAACAAACCGACTCGGAACCAACCGATCCCGTAATTCATAACGAGATTTGACAGTTTGCAATTCTGCCCTGCTTTCGGATTTTTCGACCGGACGTTCAATCTCCCTGCTTTGAGCTTACCAGTTTCGACCAATCATTTCCAAGGTCACGCGTGGTTTGTTTATTTACGCGAGATGTGAACGTGTGTTTTATACCTATTTAAATGCAGACTTTTTTGAAATTTTTTTTCCGAAGTTAGGTTTGCGGGAATTTAGAAGTCAATGATAAATATTGTTTATAAATATTAATTAAGAAATAATTTATAAATATTAATTAAGAAATAATTTTAAAATATTAATTAATGATGAGACTAGGGAAATTAGATGGGATATGGATTTTAGGTTAGAATTTAAATATTTTGATGAAATAAATGAGAATACACCAAATTTAATAAAAAAAATATGAGATATTTATCTAAATTCTGTAAATATACATTGTTGTTTAAATATATACTACATACATTTTCTTATGACCATACAGCAAAGATTTTATTGCTAATTTGTAAATAATGTAAATTATACATTTATTTTTTTTACTGTTCAATTAATCTGAATTGTTGTAACGCATTTTTTTTTATTGTAACTTGAATTTGAAATTAAATCTTCGTAGTCATGTGACATTTCCCTCTCCCCCCCCTTTTTTTTTCTACTTTTCAGTGAATATGAATTGTTCTTATGCCTTTTTCATTAGACTTAAAATTAAATAAATATTTTCTATTTAAATTAAATATTCGTAGTCATATGACACCTTCCCTCCGCCCACTCGCTCCTTTTAGGTAGATTTCGTAAGAAATACTACCTATTACATTCTCCCCTAAGTTGGAATTTTTGAAAAATTTTTGCAGATCTACGCCGATCATGACTCCCAGAACCCAAAAACACTCCCAGTTCAAAACTTTATCTATCTATCTATCTATCTATGTCACTTTTTTATGGACACAATAACTGGAAAAATTCTGCATAAATCTCTTCCAAACAGATACATAAAAACAAGGGGCATAAAATCTCGTTTAAGTTCGTTAATGGGCAAAATCGAACCAAGGGGGGGGAGGAAATGGGGGGGGGCTTTTTGTAAAAACAGAAAAAAACCCATAATTACTTAATTATGATACGTATCGAATCCGTGTAAAGTTATTATTACTTCTAGGAAAAGGGCCGAAAATTTATGTATGACAGATTTTAGATATCATTAAAAATGGCCCCAAGGGGGGAGAAGGGAAGGGGGGGGGGGGTAGAAGAAAAAAAATCATAACTCCGTCAATTCACAAGATATCAAATCCGCTTAAATGTATTATTAATCCTCTTAATATTATCTACAACTTTTATATTGACAAATTTTTTATTGAACCAACCCTTATAGCACAAAAAAATTAAAAACAAAAAAATCCCTGCCGGCTCCACCTGCAAACAAATTAGGTTTCGAAGTGGGCGGTTCCCATCTGCCGTATCATGGCAAAAAGGTCATTTCTTCCGTAATTCCCAACAAACAGGCGCCCCACGGTCTGCATCTTTGAAATCTACCTGTGCCTGTAGGTCGAGCCGTCAGGGATTTTTTTTTTTAATCTCGTGTAATATACCTTTTAGATTTCATTTTAAAACTTGAATTATGTATATTGCAAATTGTATTTCCTTTCCACAATTTGAATTACATTCCGCATAATTATGAATGCAGCAAGTATATTTCAAACTAAATAAAATTTTTATGAGGTGTTTATCTAAATTTTATAGATATACAGAGTTATTTAAACATATATTACATTATCTTATGACTTGTAGCAAAAACGTTCGCAAAGCGAGTTTTTTTTTTTTTTTTTTTTTTTCTTTCCCGTAGTGGGTGATTAATAATGTTGAGGCTTTTAATTATAGATTAATATGTTTTTAATCTCTTACACAGGGACCGGTTGCACTAAAATATCGCCCACTCCCACCTTTTTTATTATGTTAATTAGTAAATTATTAGGGATCTGTTTAGGAAGAAATTGGGTCCCTTTAAAGAACCCTTCACAATATTTTTCATTTCAAAACTGGACCCTTGACAAAAATTTTCATCTCAAAACAGGGCCATTAAAAAAATTATTTGTCTTAAAAAAGGACCCTTCACAAAATTCTTTGTCTTAAAAAACTTTTACAAATTTAATTATTTAAAAGTAAAATATAACTGTCACTTTTACATAAAGAAACTGTATATTTTACATACACATATCTTCATAAAAATGTATAAACAAGAACCAGAATATGACGATCCTTTCAAATTCACAAAATTATGACTAGATTTTTCACAAATGTAAAAAGCTGTTCATAATTTACAAGGACAAGACCCAGGGAGTTAAGTCTGGACAGACCTCTGATTATGCTAAGTATGCTATGAGATTTTGGAAAATTTTAATGCTGTTAGCGAAATATATTAATTAAACTATATACATTTTTAATGTTGTTTGTGAAATATGATTTAAACTAAACAATTTTTTAGTGTTGAATAAATATTTAATGTAGGCAAAATCTTTCATTAAGTTATTTTTATTTATTTATTTATTTATTTTACGAATTATCTTTTTAACGAAATGTGTTAATTACATTTTGGAAACAAAACGAAATAAGTAGTAATGCTTTCCCATATTAGTTTTCAATAGAAAATATGTTTCAATCTTTATGTATGTATTATGACTCTACTTCATACATATACAAGACAGTGCAAAAATATTCCAGTAAATTTCATTAGTATATAAATTCTATCGGTAGTGTAAAACTGTTTTCTTGTAACATGCAAAAATAATTTCGTAAGCAAATAAAAATCTTTTCACTCTAGTGAACTTTTAACTAATTATTAGTACTATTGGATTAGGGCGTATTTTTTTTTCTTTTCCTAACGGGTCTATAATACTTTATTATTTACAATTCAAAATAGTATTAAAATAAATTTTAACTGAAAAATAATTTATGTTTAAAAATTTCGTGTAAACTGTATTCATTAGAAAATGTACTATTCTAAAACACTGTATTTTTGCCCTGTATCCTCATATACTAACGGATAACTATCCTCATATAACTATCCTCATATATAACGGAGCGCTGCATATATACGCGCACCATCTTAAAACGATAAAGGGAACGCTTTCCGGCTGCCTAAAGCAGTCGGAAAAATTACCACATAACAGCCCCGAAATACGGGAACGAATTCCGAGACGGTAGGGGCAGAATGCGAAATTATCACTTCGTCGGCGCATTACGAGAAAGTCTTCCGTTCCGATGAGGGGAGAATGCTGCCGCTGATCTGTAATCTGTTTATAAAGACTTTCTACTTCAGAGGAAATTAATTGCGCAGCATTTTCTAATGTATCTCTAAACAAGTAAGACCATGCAATTTCGCTACCGAAATTATTTTGATCTAAAACAGGTGCAGTATTTTCAGATGCATTGGTTTGTTTAGGTGCAATTTTTTCAAAATTTGTCTTAGATTTATTTTTACGCACCATTTTATGAGCCATATTTATCAACAATACAAAACACGCAAAATTGCAAGAGATATTGGGAGTAAACAAACCATCAAAAAGAACTTAAGTTATATTTAGTTTGCAAAAAAATGAGAATTTAAAAATAATGCAGCAAGATATAACCAAAATACACAGGTAAAATGAAAAAATATAAAATAAATGAAAAAAATAGAATTCACCATAAGCAGTACTTACCTAGACACAATAACAAGATTTTTAAAGTTTAATTTCAGTTTAAAGAGTACCAGAATGTAAAATTAATATAAAAAAGTGCAAACAAAAATATTGCGTCAAAAATATTGTTAAAAACAAGAATGCACGTGTCCTAATATATTTATCTATATTTTTTTTAACCCAATTTATCACATTCACAAACAATAACACATGCAAAAAGCATACTTTGAGAATTTTAAAAAATGCGTTATTGACAGTGTCAAAAATATTACAGCAAACCAAAAATTTTTATATTTTTTAATAAGTTAAATGAGAAAAATGGGATGCATGATTGTAATCTATCTACCAAAACAATAAATGAAAAAAAAAAACTATCAAATGCATAATATTATTTTCAGAAAACCCATGACAAAAAAGAAAAACAGGGATACTTCATACTAATATATATCATGAAATATGTGGAAGGTTATTCCTTCTATTAATATTATCATCTATTCATTTAAATCTGTAAAAATGTGTATCAAAGCACAGTAAAAAAATACAGTATTATTACCACAAATATATCTAAATTATCTACTATTTGCACAGAAAAATGAATTTTCAAATCTTACCTGAAATAAAACTAATGTATACACATGAGAAAATAGCCCTATGAAAATTCTCATTTAAAAAGTAAAAACAAAAACAAAAAAAAAACAATTGAGAAAAATATATGAAAAACATATTTAACTAGTTTTCCTTCAAAATAACAACTGCATATAAATTTACCTATAGTCATTATTTAAAATGTAGGACAGACATTCTCAGTTTGTTATTAAATACACGATAGTAAGAATATATATCTATTTTTAAACTTCTGTATCATAAAATATCTGAAAAAGAAAAAACATATCTGCGTGCAAAAATTTCTTGACAATCCCTGCCTTAATTAAACAAAAATTTGAGACAGAAAAAGAGAAGCAAAAATGCAAAAATGCAGAACTTAAAAAGATTTCTATATTAATTTTAAATCTAAAATAATTATTATTCTCTGTTTCTGCTCATAAAACAAAAATTACCTTGACACACTTTGTTTTATAAATCCATGAAATTGCACAGAATCATTTTGCACCAAAAAAATTTCTTTAAACTATGACGTAAGTTTTTTATATAATAATCAACACGAAACGTGCACAGATGAACTTTTCTTTTGAAAAAATTGAAGTGTAAATAACGAAACGCATCCATGCACCAGCGATAATGCTGAATAATTAATCCATATGCTTTCGTTCAGAAACTAACTTGGAGAAACGAAACATAAATCGCACAGCTGATGACACAAAGTTTTTCTTGCACTTTGAACTACCCAGAGATTCCTTTTCAATTATAGACGAACGATGATTAAAAGGAGCGAAATAGAACGGGTTGTAGAAGAAACACATGGTCTTTGGGTTCTCTAAAATTAGCAGACGGCATAATACTGAATTTTCTTTTTGCGGTATAAAGGAGGAACATCATTTGATTTTGGAGCTTGGATTATAAGAAGCAAAAATGTTGACTTATCAATTCGCGAGAATCGTTCAGATGTTTATTTCTTTTCTCTTTTACATAAGTTCTTTTGGAATGACGAATAAAAAGAGTTTCAACTAGATCGCAACACTTCCGGTTTTCTTGAAAGGGCGGGCAAAAATAAAATATTTATTCCATAGCATCTGAAATACTAGTCAAGTCCACACATAGTCCACGGAATTCACAATGCAGCTTTTTTTTTTTTTCTAAAAGAACGTTCATGTACGATAGGTAATTTTACATCACTTTGGGTCGGTTTGTGTCGGTTTGGGTCCGTTTGGGTCACTCCCAGCCACAGAGTCTCTTATGCTCTTCATGGACACGGATACCAAGTTCTGTAGTAGAGTTTTTCGTTGCTTGGCCGTAATCCATAGCAATATATCGGGAGAGAAGATTTTAAATGCACCTAGAGTTAGATTATGGAAGATTGCATTCGAACAATAACCAGGCACGTGAAGAGACTAATTTAGGAGAACACAAAAGTGGCATTTTTCTAGATGTTTAATAGCAGTTATTGAAGGGCGATTACATGGCTCATCGGGAGTGACCCGACCAAGCACAGAGCGTCTTTAGAGGCTACATTTTCCAAGTAAGCTCAGGAACAGAATTGCAATGAATAATTATTTCACAGTCCTTGACAGCTGGTACATATTTGGCGTGCGGTTTCCGCCAAATTCCTTTGAAGAATTACCAATTTGGCGATAATATATGCAGAGAGATATAGAAGACAGTGATGATATAAAATAACCAAATGAGATATCTATGAAAAGTTGCATCCTCAATGCATAGCGTTATAGGGTTGCGAGAGGACAAAAGTTAGTCTTACTGGGAATAGAAAACTATCCCACGGATTTAGACAAAACATCCGCAGATTGTAGAAACTATGAACTAACAATGTACATATCTAACGGCTACATTTTTAAGTGTAAATACAGAAGTGCAGACATGAGAAGGAATTATTCTTTCTTCTTTATTTTTTAATTCAGCAAAATTACATCTGCACGAAATAGAGTGTAGGAGGATGATTTTGAAATGAAAGCGATATCTTTAATAATAGAAAGATATATATTTAAATGCAGGGAATGGGATGCACAGACAAATTAAATTTAGAATATAAATTTAAAATAATTAAATTAAATGCATATTGAATACTAAGAGAGGGTTAACTATTAAGAAAAGCATATATAATGGAAACTCCATTATACTATATAACTTACAAACTTGTACTTGTAGCTGAATACCTTCCATGACGCTGAAAATCATAAAATTTTGAAAGAACCGTATTATTTTAATACAGAGATAAAAAAAAAACCAAAAATCTAACAGCCTTTTCCTGTTAATTTTAAACATTTTTCGTTATAGCAGTTGGCAACAATTAAAAATTATTTTCTATTGAAATATTTCCACGTGAAAAATGAAACTAAAATAAAAAGTTTCACCAGTTGAAAAAAAAGATTATAACGACGTCCTATTAATAATAAAACGGAATTTTTTAAACATTTCTCAAGGTGTATGCAGGGGCGTAGCTACTGTGGAGTAGTTGGAGCAAACTGCTCCAGGCGCACGAATCTCACAGGGCGCAAAATTAGAAAGAGCAAAATAAAGATTTGTAAAATTATTTGCATTTTTTTTTTCATTATTAGATATTATGGATGAATCAGAACTGTTACAATCAGCATATTCCTACAATATTTTATCTTGTTGTTAACCTCAACTACTTCGATTTAAAACATGTTTTTATACTCAGCTAAAAAAAATTATATATATTCGCAAAGTTTAATTTTAATTCATACCCTACCGCAGCTTCAAGTAACTTCTCCAACACCGTTCCAGCATACCTTGGTTTTCTTTTCATTAACTTTTCCACTGACGATAGTTGGAGATTTTTAAATCTTAAAGTAATCAAAACTTATTTACAGAGTTCTGGGCGGTCGCTTTATTGGCTACTACTATTTCCAAACAATAATCTTCAAGGCACATTTATATTGCAGAAATTTATCATGACGATTACTGTACGGAAATAATGGTAGCCAAAAAGTAACCGCTGAGAAATCTATATTTAAGATGTAACAGCAATGCGTTAGCTATTTAGCTATTATATGTTAGAAAAAATGATTTGAAAAATTCAAGAAAATTGTTGACTAATTTACAAACGAAAAATTAGAAGTTTTTTTTTCTTATGTGGAAACTAAACATGCACATGCTTTATGAATACAGATGATAATAATAATAACAATAATAAGAGCCGGAACTAGGCATATTCCGCAACCGCATGAGTCCACGGCGATAAAATTTAAAGCGAAAGGGACAGAGAGGGGGGAGCAACAAATGAAATTTTGTGCGCAGTGTTTTCCAGAATTTGAAAATATGACAAATATCAAATGCAGAATTTATAAACATTTTTTTTTTCAAAAGTAGAGAAAAAGTTAATTATCAAAGCAGTGTCCCTTGCTTAGGACCTGATTATAAAATGAAAAAAAAAAAATCTGAAGTTACACCACTCAACTTTCCAAACACTTTACAAGATACTGTGCGTTCAAATATATAGTAATATAACAATAAATAAAAACTTAGATCTTACAAAGGCAAAATATTGCCATTGGTAATAAAGACATATTTGAAAGAAAACGTACGCTTTCATTCATGAATCTAAAATATTTTTCTAATAATAATTTTCAATAAATTTTCATTCCACCCGAGCTGAAATAAAGCTATAAATTAACAAAAAAAAAAAAAGAATTTTACTAAATTAAGTCACATTTACACAGAATCGGACTGACCCGTCGGGCAACCGGCCCGTGGCTCGGTGCGCACTCAACCAAGTAAAGCTGCGCCCTCTCTCAGGTGAAATTAATAGTTACAAAATTTGCTGCAAGCATTAGATTTGAACACCTAAATTATTTAATAATTTAAAAAAAAAATCTCCTCTTTGAAGCATTTTTTATTAGTGATTTTTTTTTCTATTTGCAAAGCAAAATAATTGCACTTTTTTTTCCTTGAAAGTCTTTTTGTTTCAGAGGAAAATTTAAAATCTTTTAAAAGCTAATGTATATTCTATCTGTTATCAATGGCGGCATTATTTTCTACAAAAATCTCCAGCCTCTCTGGACCTAAGAGCGTCACATCTGTTTAAAAAAATACATATATATATATATATATATATATATATTTAGTTAGTCTTTTTTTTTTGTATAATTATTTATTAAGAATGTTTGTCTGAAATGTATAGGGGCTTCGTGTATTCATATATAAATTCAAACGTTGTGATGATAATTTATATGAATGTTTATTATATAGAGTTTTGTGCCTGACGCTCAAAAATATTTACAAAGAATATTTTCGGAAAAAAAGTGTGCTCAACTTCCTTTTTTGTTAAAAATTACATTTTAATGTGAAAAAAAGAGTGTTTAAATATTGTCTATAAAATCTGATAATCAGAACGCCGGTAACCAGTTTTGTATATACGTTAGAGTAGAGCTGTTCAACGCGGCGCCCTTTGCTTTTTACGCCCCTTGGATGGATATATTTGTCGTACGACATTTTAGCATACGTCTTCCGTTTGTCGCGAGGCTAACGAAAAAGACAGGCTACCGCGGTGCATTCCACTTATCTTTTTTTTACAGACCGCTAAAGTGACGTGATGCTCTTTTCGTACACCTGCATTGGTGCATTCGAGCATCACGTGACTCCGGCGGTCTGTAAAAAAAGATACGTGTAAAGCACCGCGGTAGCCTTTCTTTTTCGTTAGCCTCGGTTTGTCGGTATTTCCAACGGTTCGACCAACGTGCGTTTAAAGAAACTGTGAAAAAAAGTCGACATCGAATTTTTTTATCCGATACTTGCTAGCTTCGGAAAACTCAGAACTGAGCAAGAGCGGGAAGAGAAGTCAATTTGCAAAATGCTTTTTGATGAGTTCTTAAATAAAATCTTAGTGAATTATCAAAAAAATAATAATCTGAGCCTCAGGACCTGTTTTGAACTATGCTCATCAAAATTTTCAGACTACTACGCACGATAGATTTTCGTAACCATCCCCCCCCCCCGCTCCCCTTTCCAACACACAGACAGACAGACAACTTCTTTATTTTATTAATATAAATTATTTATTTGTTATTATTTCAATTTAGTGCGTTAAATATCTGTTTGTTAAAATACTTTGACTTCAAATAAAAATAAGGTTTTAAATCAAAATAAGAATACGTAATTTTAAAATTGCAAATCAAAATTGTGCTTAATTTTTTCGAGTGACAAGAGGGCGCATCAACTTTGTTTGCTCTAGGGCGCTGAATATGTAGCTAAGCCACTGGGTGTATGAGTATGTGAAAGTACAGAAAGCAGGTTGATATGATGTCATTAGAGAATTAAAAACAAAATTAATCTGACGTCCTATTGGAAGTTTAATGGACTTTTTCAAATGTTTGAGAATAATGCAAAGAGAGTATTAATATAGAGAAAGCAAGTAGATATCACGTCAGCAAGTGATTATAACGTCATATGTGTTTGAGGAACGTGTTGAATCATGATAAAACTCAATTATGGAAAATATTGGTATATTTTAACATTTTTAAGGTCTCTATACAACATGTTTAATTTTGAAATTCATTTTTTTTAATATCGCATTTAGTCCACATGAAAGATATTATGATGACAGAGTATAATAGCGAGTTTCGCCCGCCATCAGACCGGTTCAGATACTCGAAAAAACAAGAATAATAGACAGGTAAAAATTTTCTTTTTTAAAGATTTAACTTTATTTATTTTTGTTGCTAAATGAAATTTATTTGGATTTATTAATTAAAGGATAAAGTGTTTTGAAAGGAATATTAAACGAAAACTTTTGTGCGATCTTCGATCAGATGAACTAAATTTAGTATACTAAGTTACGTTTGTAGACTACAAATAAATTCATATGCAGGGCTACGCAATCATAGAGTACTTTTTCAGTCCTATTATGCTTTTTTCCTGAATAAAATTTCAGTTTAATATGAGCCATGCTTAAAAATCCATTAGATATTACAAAGGGCAGTACAAAATTATTCGAGTGCGTTTCCGGTTACTGGTGGCAATTTTTGAAGGTGAATTTTTGACCGTGTTAGGCGTACTCCTAATTGCCTAAAATTACGGTCGTATGAGTCTTAAACGTTGAGCCGCAGAGACCGTCGATACATGGGATGGGAGAAAACTTTAAACTCAATTTACTCGGCACACTGGGATTTTGCCACGATAAATTTAGAACTAGTTAGCGTATTTACGTTTCTCTTTTTTTTTTAATAAAAGGAATTATATTCTCTTGAAACTATATCAGTAAAACATACAAAAATGTTTAATTTTTCAAGTCAAAAATATGATAATTTTTTATGGATTTAAAATTTTCCATTATAATTATTTAATTTTTTTTTTGGTTCAGATACGACGTTTTAAGCAATATAAAGAATAAATAATGACTTAAAAATAGGGAACCTTCATTTCAAAAACCGCGACAAAACTAGCTTTGCAAAATTGAATTTTGTCGTACACTATTAAATCTTTTTTATTTATTTATTTTATTTTTTACAATTTAACGAATATCTTTTATTTCTAAGAATCATAAATAAATAAATGCAAAAGGAAATATTAGTCCAAATCAATGCAGGGGTTTTCTTCATCTACGATGAAACTTCGGTCAGTTTTCGTCATTTCAAATCTTTCTGGTTCCCTAAGGAAAACTACCATCGTACCAGAAATTCTGTGTAGTAAATTTTATTTCCTTTAATCGCTATCATTTGTAGAAATAGGGGTCGCAGCGTCTTATATATTTTTTAATAATCCCCACCACTATTTTCAAAATATAATATTCACAATATCCTTCTATTGCAAATTTTTAAGAAATCTTCCATGATATTTATAGTTTGAAAACAGTGGTATCAAATATATAAAAAATATAGGACGCTGCGACCCCTGGTAGGAAGTATAAAATAAAACAAAAAGTACTACACAGAAATTCTGGTAGAACAAGAGTATTTTTTAATAAAAAAGGGACTATTTAATAAGAAATCGGAGTAATTATTTAAAAAAATAAATGTGATATATTTAAAAAACATACGTTTACAGGGTTCGTACGCTTTTACCACAATGTTTTAATGGAATTTTTCGCTTTATTTGAACGCAGAAAAGTATTTCAAATCCTGCAATTACACGAGATCTCTCCATTTTCTGCTATTTAAATATTAAATAGAAAAATTTCATTAAAAATTGGGGTAAAAGCGTACAAATCCTTGTTTATCAGGCTATTAAGTGTTAACGATGTTATTGAAATCTCAAACATTTCGGAAATTGTAAAAAAAAAAAAAAAAAATGGCAGATTGGACATATAATAATCGGACAAATTGGGACACAATCTAAGGAATAATGTCAACTAAGTAATGCTATAATTAAATTAATCTCTGTAGGTCGACTGCATAATGAACATTTTACAAACTCTCATTTTTCAAATGGTAACTCTCAATTTTTACGCTTAAAATGAACTTATTTGTTCCCAGGAACTAGGATAGATTTAATGAAAATATTTTTTTTTCTTAATAGTAAAATAAGTTTATTAGACTGTTGACATGTTTCAACTCCATCGGAGCCAGTATCAAAACAAATAAGTATATTCTACAATTGCACGGTCTAATGAAGTTATTATTTGTAAGTAAAAAAAAAAAAAAATAATAGCGTGCGTAATTTGAAAAAAATAGATGAAAAATTAAGTAATGGCATGCCAAATAATAACTTCATAGACTGTGTCATTGTAGAATATTCTCATATGTTTTGATAATGGCTCCGATGGAGCAGAAACATGTCAGCAGTCTAACAAATTTGTACTGCTTAGAAAGTGCCTTTTAGCAATAAAAGAAGTATCTAAATACTTTCAAGAGTCACTGTATATTGAATATTTTCGATATCTTCTTTCAGTAAACACCGTAAAATATCCATAACGCGACTGTTTAACGGGCACTTTGTCTATCACCAACACATACATTTTTCATATTTTTTTATCCCTGAATAACGAACACCTTCGATTAGACGAATCTCACACTCCCAAGGTGTCCGTTATTTAGAGGGCGTACTGTATGTGAAAAATTTTCATTTGCAATCATTTAATTTTTTAACAGTTCCTTCCATATATCCGTCCTATGTGACCTATTTGCTCGTTATATTATAAATGCCATACATATTAAACCTTTTCCAAAATTACTTTCAAAAACACAACAAAAAATTAAAAAGCATTCTTATTCAAAGTGATACATTTTATTCAGCATAGTTTAATTTTGGATATAAAAATAGCAACTCATATCAAGTGAACAGATACATCTTATCAAGAATATCACATCGGTGATCAGTTATCATTAAATTATATGCATTCAAAACTGAAAAGGTCAACTTACAAGGATGAAATTGCCTTTTAGATTTTTACAGAAAAATCCACTTCGATTTATGTACATAGTACAATTCTACATCGGGTCTAGTACCACGATTTTACCCGAACCCGAAACGCGGTTTGGGTCAGGCCGGGTAGATGCTAATATATATCGTTGCGGTTGGGTTGAGTTAAAATATTTCGGGTTCGGATCAGGATTTGATGCTTTCAGATCAGGTTCGGGTTGTTTTCAAAATAAAGTCTCGAATATTTGAATATTATTGAGTGTATATTTGTGTTTTGCATACAAAAAATACAAATTTGATATTAGAGAGATAATTGTAAACTACTTTTTCATAAATTTAATAAACTATAGATTATTTTTCTTTTACTTCCGGTTCGTGTTGGGTTTGGTTGCAAATTATTACACGCAAAAAAAAAAAAAAAAAAAAAAAAAAAAAACTGGCATTGGTCGTTAAAAAAATGTTTCTATTACGACCTATGTCTAATACGGCAAAATTTAATGTTTTTTTTTTTTTTTTTTTAGTTAATCTAAATTCAACCTCTTCCGAAATGTTATTCTCAGCATACAAAGTTTGATTATGATATATATTTTTTAAATAATAATAAAATATAGGATTTTTTTCTCCCTTCTAATCATTTTAGCACTTTTCTTTGACAGATTGAGAATACCACAACAAAACTAAATGAAAACCGCAATTTCAATGATAGAGACATTATGTCTGGAACAGGAAAGGATGATCCAATAATAGACAAATTTATAATATTCAATATTAAAAAAAAGTTACTGGCCACTTTTAAACATTTTTACACCAAATATTTATTTTAAGACGAGAAAAAAAAAATGAGCCAGGTTTCTTATCAATCGGACGCTTAGAAGGGATAAACTCGCTCCGTCGCTCAATTTTCTAAGTCAGTAGCTGACCGCAAGTTTAATATTCTGGGACGTTCGGCAGGAATCTTGCGGTCGTGAGACTCTCTTAGGACACCAACCTTCCACGGTTGTCCCAACGTCCCAAGTCCTTCCGGCCTGTACCGGGAGGAAAAGGTAGTTTTGAACAGTTCTGGATTCTTAAAAGCAGGAACCGTACAAAGGGGGCGTAGAGCGCGGTACAAATGACCGAGTCCCGGCTCTCCTAGAGGGCCGGCTTCGGTCCTGGTTTAAATTACTAGCTAAAGTAGACTAGTACTTTTTTACGTAAAAAGTTTAAATTGAAATAAATAACAAATGATAAAATATAAAAGTCTGAATTTGCTAAAATGTCTTAGGGCTAAAATGTCTTAGCTAAAATGTCTTAAAATGTCCAAGGGGCCCGGGATCAGTGCGTATGTATCCAATATTGGATCTTTATGGCTCGTACGACGTCATTTTAAGAATTTTCCTATCGCACCCATAAAAATAATAACAATTAAATATTTTCGTCATTTCAAACCTTTCTAGTCACCTTAACAAATTGGGTTATTATTATTTTTTTTTAGGTATCTAGAGATAGAGTCCTCTATTGAAAAAAAAAAAGCCTCTTATCTTTTCAATAAACATAAATAAATATTCTTAAAAGTCGAACATGTTTAAAGCTCGAAACAAACGTAATTTTATGAATATTAGTAGAAGGATCAAGATTTTATGTTGTTTCGACATTTATTATAAAGAGGTTGAAATTTCACGAAAATCTGGTTAGCACTTTTCACGAAATCGTATTGCGCATCTGCAAAATAACTGTTTTAAATAAAATGACTTTGAAAAAGAGCAATTTTTTTTCCATATATATGCTACCAGCTAAAGTTTGTTTTACCAATTTTCATTCTTACACAATCTTCTGAATGCAGTTTTGATTAAAATACTTCACATCAATTAACTTTTTCATATGAGTTAATAAAAGAGTGCTCTATTTTTGTCCGTACACTGTAAAAAATGACCAATGTTTCTTATTTTCTGAAAATATGCTATAACCACGAACGAAAATATAATATAATCTTCTGTATTATCCTAAATTTCAAATAGCATGTTACATTGTCTTTTGAATCCCCAGAAAGGAATACATTTTCAAAATTTAAAGAATAATTTATAAAAACAAATTATTTTTAGCTGCCCGAATTTTTCAGAAACGTTTCCGAAGGGTTTTTATAGTGTATTAATTAGTGTCCTCAGCCTGGAATACCTGCTTTTCGAATGCTATCAATTCTGAAGTAAACATTTTCATGCTCAAAAAAATGTTTAACAGACAAACATGCAAAATTAACAGCGTTAACAATAACATTAAAATTAAGATTATTTCTTTACTCTTTCATGTATAAATTAACTTATGCGGCTGAAAACGTTTACTTGAGAATGGATAACATTCGAAAAACAGGTATTCCAGGCTGAGGACACTAATTAATACACTATAAAAACCCTTAGGAAACGTTTCTGAAAAATTCGGGCAGCTAAAAATAATTTGTTTTTATAAATTATTCTTTAAATTTTGAAAATGTATTCGTTTCTGGGGATTCAAAAGACAATGGAACATGCTATTTGAAATTTAGGATAACACAGAAGATTATATTATATTTTCGTTCGTGGTTATAGCATATTTTCATAAAATAAGAAACATTGGTCATTTTTTACAGTGTAGGTACACGTCTCCTTAAATAGGCATTAAACGTGAACGTAACTTGACCTTTTTTAAAAAAAGTATTATTATAAAAAAAGGTTTTTTAATAGTTTTTGACATTTTAGTTATTTGTTCACAACATTTAAATAATTTAATGGGTTACACCACTTTGATCAAAGTTGGTGTAATTTTTGTTTTGTAGACGACCCCCTATTTGGGAAATAGCATTCCGATTCTGATGATATTCTTTCTGAAGACATTATTCCGATTCTGACAATATTCTTTCTGAAGACATTATTCCGAATCTAATGACACCTTTGGCGTGATTTTAGTGTAAACGGTCTGCAAATAAAATCTTTTTTTTCCTTAAACACAGACAGCAATACATGTAATTTCGCAACTATTGTCGATCCCCTAACCCTTCAAAAGAAAAACTTTAATTCATCAGCAAAAAGATATGGAAGTTTGAAGTTCCAAGTTTTAATTATATACTTAATTGTATACTTAATTTCTAAAAATCGAAGTCTATGTCAAGGATTTTTTTAGATATATTTTATGTAAATGTAAATAATTCAACGTACATGTAAGTTTATGTGTAAATGAACAATGTATGTGTAAATTTTCTTTTAGACTACTACACTGTAAAAAAAATCAGAAGCGTTTCGGCACAAGGCGGAAAGGTTTCCGGAAATTTATAGAAAACTTTGTGTTCTCCTCAATAACTTGTTATTTCGGAATCGTTACACGTATTTGCGGAAAAATATTCAAAGCTTCGGAAGACTTGCGGAATTCAGAAACGTTACATTCCATAACGGAAAGGTTTCCGACAATGTATGTGTAAATTGTTGGTTTACGCGTGAACATCGATATCTCCGTCCGATTAATACCGTCTAATTTAATTTAATTACGTATTTATATTAAAGTTGCTGTTTATCTCATGTTTAATGTATACTAAGTTAGATGATGCGTTCAAAATATAATTTTTTTTCACAATGTTGTTTCATGATAAATAGTTGGACCTGAATCCAAAATTTGAATATCGTCAGTGTTACTTTCAGCAAGCTTACTTCTCCACCCCACGCCCATGGGGAAATTTAGAACAACATTTTAATTGGAATTGCACTCCAATGGCGCTGGCAAGAGATGGAGAGGGGGGGGGGGGCAAGAGCAGAGCCCGATTAAGCTCATCTGGGGCCCAAGGCCCAGCAACATTTTAGGGCCCCCTCAAATTAAAATAGTACCTAAACATTTTTTCGAGAATTATAATAAGATATTATGATAAAGTTGCCAAGTTAAGCAAAATATTTTTGTTTTGTTTTTGTGAAATAATTGCAGAAAACTTCATTTTTAAGAAACTTTTTCTAATCATTTTAACCATTTTGGGGGCCCATCAGCCATGGGCCCAAGGCCACGGCCTAGTTGGCCTGTGCGTTAATCAGGCGCTGAGTAAGAGTCCCTCTCTGGATTTATAAATTTAAATAGCTATTTTTTTTTTCTCTGAAGGATTTAGAAAAAAAAAGAAAGTAAAATTTATTTTTCTCAATTGACTTGAAATAACTAAATAACTACTAAGAGAAAAAAAAAGAAACTAAAGTACAGTGGAACCACGATAATCCGAAATTCCGGTTAATCCGAACCGGTTTTATTTTCGAAAATTACACTTGAACAGATTAACTGAAAAGATTAACTTACGAAATTTTTCGGATTACAGGATGAATGTCTTTAAATAGCTTGAATAGAATAAAAAAAAATACTCAATAATATAAAAGTACAACATATGTACACGAATATAAAATGAAAACGTGCACTTTAGGCCAACTCGTAGAAACCATCTTTAAAAAATATGGAATATCAGTTTGTTTGCCAGTCAGTATAAATTTTTTTTCTAAAAGTATTTAATTCAGATGATACAAATTTATTTTTGCTTTCAATAGTTTCATTTCGCAAATTATCTACAGAAATGTCTCCCCCCTCCCCTCCCCCCGCCCAACGTCGACCTGGTTACTGAGCTGGACTATTTATAGATTCTCGATCCATTTGTAATGGGTTGTTACGTAATTCCTCATTCTTAAGTTCCATTGGTATTATAAAGATCTTTAGGAGTGATTAAACAAGGAATACGATTTTTTCCCGAAAGTCGTGCCGGATTATCCAGCATGCTGAAGCTTAGGATGCCGGATTAGAGGCAGTTTACTATACTACCGATTACTTATAACTTACATTTCTTTAGCACACATCTTCCCCTTTTCTATTTTTATCGGTATTTCGGGTAATCCTAATTTTTTGTAATCCGAACAGGCACCGGTCCCAATTAGTTCGGATTAGCGGGGTTCTACTGTACTTTCTCTTAATGCGTTCGAATTAAAACATATTCTACAAAGAATTAAAACGTATTCTATACAAAAATGTTATTTGGCGCTCCGCAACTGGATCTATATGCCGATTTCGATAGTCCCGTATTTTTCAGAAGCTTTTTTTTTACGGATTGGGTACAGGTCGGGTCTCCTTTCATACTATTCAATTCCATGCTCAGTTTGGTTTCTTGCGAATCGAGTTTCGGATATACCTTTTTTTTTTTTTTTTTTTTTTTTTTTTAACCCATTCGCTGCCAACCACGAGTATACACGTGGCTTTAATTTATTAATTACTTTGTCAGCACTATTTTAGAAGTTAAAAAAAAAATGCCTCATTTATATATTGGCAGAAATTTCGCTGTATTAGTAAAGCGAAATTTACCTTTCTGAATTTGTGGTGGCAAACGACTTTCAACCAGAAATTTGAAAATTCTTACTTTATACTTTTGGCAGCGAATGGGTTAAACAGAACTCACGAATACCCGAATTGAATTTGTGTTCTTGCGTGCTGGGTTTGGGGTCTACATTTTTAGGTAGATTTCGTAAGAAATACTACCTATTACATTCTCCCCTATGTTGGTATTTTTGAAAAATTTTTGCAGATCTACGCCGATCATGCCTCCCACAACCCAAAACCACCCCAGTTCAAAACTTTATGTATCTATCTATCTATCTATGTCACTTTTTTATGGACACGATAACTCGAATAATTCTTCACAAATCTCTTCCAAACACATACATAAAATCAAGGGGCATAAAATCTTGGTCAAGTTCGTGAATGGGCAAAATCGAACCAGGGAGGGGGGGGGGGGCTTTTTGTGAAAACAGAAAAAAAAAACCATTACGTCTTAATTATAATACTTATCGAATCCGTTTAAAGTTATTATTACTTCTAGGAAAAGGGCCGAAAATGTATGTATAACAAATTTTTGATATCGTTAAAAATGGCCCCAAGGGGGGAAAAAGGGAGGGGGCGGGTTAGAAGAAAAAAATTCATAACTTCGTCAATTTACAAGATATCAAATCCGCTTAAATTTATTATAAATCCTCTTACTATTATCTAAAACTACTTTTATATTGACAAGTTTTTTATAGGACCAACCCTTATAGCAAAAAAAAAAAAAAAAAAAAAAAAAAATTAAAAAAAAAAAAAAAAATCCCTGCCGGCTCCACCTGCGAACAAGTTAGATTTCGAAATCTACCTGTGCCTGTAGGCCGAGCCGTCAGGGATTTTTTTTTCTTTTGCTAACGGTCGGGTATAATGATTGTAATAAATATCTTAAGGCGATTCTCTTTTTTTTTCCGATTTCGAGTTGTTTGGGATACGGGTTCGATATATCCGATTTTTGTCAGCATGAAACGGACTCCGGATTGGCTTTATACTATTTTTTGCTATGCGTTGGAAACAGATCTAGCTAGCTTTATGTTTCACGGGTTTTAGATTGAGTTTTTCTTTTCTTTTTTTTTTTTTTTTTTTTTTTTTTTTCAAGGTGAACAAAATTAAAAACAGAACTCGGGAAATATCTATAACAACTACAGATAGTTATTATCTTTTTTTCATAGAAATAAACTTTAATACTAATAAACTTTAATACTGTAATTAAATTACTTTTACTTTAATTAAAGTTATATCTGTTAAATCTTGTTATGCAAATTTAAATAGCTTAATATCTTTATTTCGACATGTAATAGTTTCTAGCTTAATTAGAAAAGTTAGATGTCTTAATAAGAAATAGAGTTTTCATTAAAAATAATAATAAGTTCCTCTTTATATTGTATGAAGAAAAGAGAGAAAAAAGCACATGCAATTAATTTCTCTCATCTGCTGTCATCTGCAAAATCTTTGATTTCGCGGGAACAATTCGCGGGAAGCGGGAATCATTATGACGTTTTAATGACGTGAAACAATTTAACATCCAATAGAAGCAGAGGATCCATCGCATAGAGACTCAGTGACGCTCAGTGACGGTGACGGATTAGAATAGAATCATGGCGGACAGAGATCAGTTTGATACCGGATTAATCTTTAGAAGAAACATAAAAGTATGTAAGTAAGTAATTAGAAAGTTTCTTTCCTTATAATAAATGCAAGTTTTTTGCACTTGATAACTTTAAAACTTTACTCATACTATTGGTTTTGTAAAATTTATTTAGAAGCTTAACTTTTAATGCTCTATTCGGTACAGTTGAATTCAGAGGATTGGGAGGACATTCCTTTCGGAGCATTGAAATGGCTCCCTCCTCCCCATGAAGATTTCAGATTTTATGCTTTTAATGATCCAAAAAATTTTATTTTTGATTAAAGCATTTTCTGTGTTGTGAAATAATAGTGTAATCTCCCCTTGGTGCACAGGAATCTATCCCAGAGAAAAGTGTCTGAATTCAACATTGATTCGAAAAGTAAAATGAAAACGGCACTCTTTTTTTGTTACACAAATGCAGAACTGTATATTTACACACACACAAAAAACACGTTTTCCAATAACAGAATATTATTGTTTTAAAATATAATTAAACTGTTGTTTGATTTACTTATTTTATTTTATAAATCTTGTATGTAAATGTTTCAGTTATTATTAATATTGTTAATCCATATTACATGTATTGAAGTGTTATAAATCTGATAAATGTTATACAGTAAAATCTTCTAAAACGGAATTGCATAGAAAAAAAAAAAAAAAAAAAAAAAAAAAAAAAAAAAAAAAAAAAAACATTTGTTATAGACAAGTTCTCTTCTTAGCAAGTGGAAATGTAGTATATATTCTTTTCTTACGGATCAACACGTTTTTCATTTTAAAAGAGGATTCCGTCATAGGCAGGTTCTTTTTTACACATTTTACTATATTTTAATAAGTGTAGAAATCTACCATTCTTTTTAAAATAATAAATTTTAATGTTTAATTGTAGAATAACGGCGATTTAAAAATGTATGCATTTTTGGTAAACATTTTTGGGACACGTCTAATTTTTTTTTACTGACCTTTGAACGGACGAGGCCACGCCGAGACAATGATTTTCATACGGTCGGGTTCAAAACTAGGACTAAAAATTTTGGGCCGTGAAGATTAGGAATGAAACCAGTTCCGGCTCTGTAGAGAAAAAATAAATTAGGCCCGGCCCGATCCTTCAGAAAAAAGTAAGGCCCGAACCCGGCCCGGCCCGTTCATTGTTCACTTTTTGGATATTTTAATTTATTTCTGTATTTATTTTATTTATTATGTAAAAAAACCTTAAGTATAATAGCTATAACTGTTAATTAATAAAATATTTTAATTGTGTCCATACTGGCATATTTTGCCTAAATGTGATAAATATTTATAGATTTTTTTATGAAATGGAGAAGGCATGACCCCCCCCCCACCACCACCACCTTCTTACACTGTGGAACATAATTTTTTGCTTCCTAATTAATTTGATTAAAATTGGCAACAATGACCTAGATTATAAATCACGTCAGAGAAAGTTATGAAAAAAATTAAGAAAAAAATTTCTACCTTTTTTAAGCCAGAAACTTTGGAGGATGTTAATTACCGGGTAATTTTAACTATATATTTTTATTAAAAATATGTTATTTTGCATATTGTTGTTGATATTGTGGTTTGTCCATTTTCAAAATAATAATTTATTTCAAACATTTACATACAGAGCAAGTAATTCTTACATGTATATGTTACAGGTCAATACGAATATTCAGGTCATTAATAATTAATGACCGTGGTTATTATTAATAATAACTGGCCATTATGCCCAGTCATTATTAATAATAACCGGTTATTATTAATAATGACCGGATTAATCATAGTGACCGTAACATATATATTGTATTAGAAGCGAAGATACATTTATGCTCTTTATGTACAGTCGTGGGGAAAAGAAATGTAAACATCCCCTACTAATTCTGCGACAAATTATTGTAGAAGAAAGTTATTGGTACCAAACGGAAGGAAATAAAATCTACTTTTAAATGATGTATATAAGATTTGCTTACGGAGTAGTTTGTTTAGTTTCATTGTTCATATCTTCAATGATGTGCAGATTTTAGGGTTGAGGATTTGAGGTAGTCTACTGTATCGTTTGCATTTCGACGTTTTGAAATATTTTTCTTTGCATTGGATAGCTGAGGTCCATCTTTACGTTGCTCTTTTTTACTTTTTCGATTTTGGTTGCAAATATTTTTTATAAAGTTACTTTCACTTTCAAAACCGGTTCCAAAAATGAAAGTGTCCTTATAAAAAATATCTGCAACCAAAAGAAAAAAATGGGGCAATGTAGAGGTGCACATAAGCTATCCAATAAAATATTCTTGCTCAGATAGGACCACCAATAGATAGGACCACCAATCAGATATTCTTGCTTTAGATTCGAAGGGAAACATTCTTATTTTAAGCAAATTATAAGACACACAAAGCAGTTTAAAAATCCACCTTTAACTTTAGCCCATAGGCATCAATTGATGCAAACCTACTATAGTTCATCCCTTAAAAGATTTTTAAAAGAGGACATTGATATATCTGGTGGAATTAAGTTTAATGCTGATGTACTGAGTGAAAAGATTAAAAAAGCTATACTGAATGAAGTGACTGAAACTGACAATATTGTGCAAGTTTCAAAAGCAGCAGTGAAAGGGACAGTATATGAACTAAAAAAGTTTCTACCAATTACTTTTCTGAAAGAGGACATAGTTTTTGGTGAAATTTTATTCATGCTTTTTGTCAACACTAAGCTGTGATTTGTCTTGAAAAAGTATTCATCTGAACCACTATTACATTTTGGATCTCTGCAGGTGAATGACATGAATGAATATGTGTGTATCGAACATAATAAACTTATTGATTATTATCCCTTAAATCTTTATATAATTCCAATGCATGGAAAAAGAATAAATTTACTGAGCCTGAAGCATTATTTATGTGAATTAGATGATAGCTACAATTCATAATTCATGCTTTGCATACAAAACTGCGTATAAAAAATGTGTGTTATACTCCAAAGCAATACATAAAACAAATCTGACTTAGAAATAATAAAACAGTAAATAATTTTCTTAAAAGGCTATTTCACTCATGCAAAAACAGCCGCTTGTTAATGTTAATCCTATGAGAGAATTTTTTAAAAATATCTTGTTTGCATTTCCATATTTTTACATAATTTTTTTTTTTATTGGATAGCTGAGGTCGCTATCCAATTAAAATCATTAAAATGCAAAATTTTACCATAAGGATTAACATTAGCAGCTGGCTGTTTTCATTTGAGTGTAGTAGCATCTTAATTTGGTTTGCTTTAAAATTGTCTTTATATTGGTCAAATATATTAATTTTTATCAAGAAAATTTGAATGTATAAATAAATTTACGATTTTATATTATTGTAATCACCAAAAGTGTAAAGGAAAATTCAAGCAGGCTTGTCAAATACAGGCTCTCAAATGTACTGCTGAACTATATTTTGCATATTTGAATAATTTAAGTCAGGGGACCAAAAGTGTTTTCCCCTCCATGGGAATCTAAAAGTTAACTAAATTATTTAGTGACTAATTTCATATTATGAATAATTTTACTAAGTCATAACACTATCAAGTTTCACTGTTTTTAAGCACAATAATTACATATGTTTCGAAGTGATGTTTTGTGGAAATCTAATGTAACATTTTCTCACTAAATCATCACAGACATGGATGAAAAGCTGTATAAAGTGTGGAGCAGCACATTAAGAAAAGCTGTATTTGCTTCATCTCTAAAAGACTTGATTAAAAGAGGATCAGAGAAATTAAATATTGGAGATGAAGTTTTGTCATTTTTAGAAGATGGAACAGAGTTGGATGAAGAGAAAATCTTTCAAGCACTTCCTGAAATAACGGTTATTTATCTTTTAACAGATAACGATAAGGTATGGTTTTAATTTAATATTTATAATTTTATGCTAGTGCATTACTGTAAAAGTAAAATATACAATTTTTCTCTGAATCTAAAATCATAGCTTCAATGGCCTGGTTTGGAATGACTCTGATGTATATAACTTAATGTTGTAGTCGTTCTTTTTTAATCCCTTTAAATTATCATATCCTCTCTTTTATCTGAATTTAGTATTGGGGGTGCTAATATTTTTAAATAACCTAAACATGCTTAAAGAAAGACAATTATAAGGAGTTATTCTCTCTCAAAACTTTCAATAATTTTAATTGATAAAATTGGGAGATCTTTAGCCTGCTTTAAGAACTGACATCCACTTTCTTTTGCAGAAAAAGCAATCTATATATATTACTTTTTCTCATAAAATTATTTCTCTCTTCCCACACTAAAAAAAATGCATGGAGTTCCAATTTCAAAAATGCTTTAAAGAACACAGGAGAAAGATTCAAAGACCTAGAACAGTTCTGTAAGAAGTTAAAACTTTTATATGTCTGCTAAAGGGGGGAAAAAACTAAATAATAACAAAAGTATGTGTGTTAAACTTTTACTTATACTTAGGGATTGGCTGAAGCAGCAATTTCACCGAATGCTGAATATTCGGTCAAAAAGTGTACGCCAAATATTTAGCATTCGGCAACCGAATACTTAAATATTTTTAATAAACTTTTTTGCATATACCTTAGCTTTTTTAGTAAACTTTATTTAAAATTAAATTCTTAATACTTTAATTCAGTTACATTTTTATTCTTAAATTTAATTACTCTAAAAATTAATGACTTTCCACTCACAAATTCATTAATTCATCACTTATTTTTTATTATTTTAATAAATTATGAGAATAAATATTAAATTTTATGGACTATTATTAAGGATAAGGATTGCCGGAAAAACAAAAATTCATTCAAATTAAAAGAAATTGGATGTGATCACTAAGCTGAATTACTGATTGTCTAATTATAAACACACTGAATAGAAAGATTCTCAAATATTAAAGGTAACATGTCAGTTTGTACATTAAACTATTTTCTGGCAAATTATTGCTTTATATTTTGTGCTTTATATATTGCTTTAACTATGTGGTGATGAAGATAAAAATTTGAGTGATTTTAATTTAATGGATATAAAAGCTACAGGATAGACATTGTGGTATATTAAAGAAAATACACATTAAATAAATTTAAATGAAAAAAAAAACTAATGTAGAAGTAACAGTTAAATGATAAGGGAAAAAAATGCCTCATCTTCCTTACTTTTTTTCTCAATGATTTCTCTGAATATGTTTTGATTTTACCCCTATATAGACTATTTTACAAAGAAAACAAGTTTCCCCTTTCTCCCCCTTTAAATGGCCTTTGACTTGTTTTTTGTAGTGCAGCTGAACTCTGAACTCATGTACATAATATTGAAACTCATCAGTCATTACTTTTAATTACCTATTTTACTTCTAAGTAAAAAGGAATTCTTCTACTTCCAAGAAAATACTTATCCGCACCTACCAACAGTGTTTATAGCAAACGTTTATTTTCTGAAGCTGAACAGATTTATGAACAAATAAGAAACAGATTACAACCAGATAATGTAAAAAAAAACTCAGATTTTCACACCGAAATTTGCCCATGTTAAAATTTGACTACAAATAGCAATGTATCTGCTTTTATAAAAAAACACTTATCACTGAAGCATATTAAAATAACATCAAATGAGCATTGGTCATCATGTACTTTTATAACTAGTAATACTTTACCTATTACTTTTCACAAATAAATATTTGGAAAATTCATCCTAATACTTTTAAGTATACAGAATATTCGGTTTACATGCTGAATAGACAGACCACTTGGTATTCGATGAATCCCTACTTACACCAGTCTTTATTTATTCATTTATAGTATTTTGAGTACTTGCGTATTATCTAGGACAGGTGGATAGATCGCCAAAACAGGTTGTCAAATGCTAATTTTGTTTATTGTTGCTAGAGATGGGAATGCTCGGAAAACAACTTTTTGTTCTATTTTTTCCGAAGGGGTATTTTTTAAATTGAAATGTAATTTATAAAATAATATATTCAAAATGTTATTATGGCTGCATTTTGATATTTTTTCATGTTCGGTGTCTTTGTTCATGTGCTTTGTTAAAAAAACGTACAATATTAACAATAGTTGTCAATCAGATTTAAATTTGAAATTTTGTTCTAATTTTGTCTCTGCAAATATTGTTTAAATATTTCAACATTTTTTACCTTTAAATATGACATTACTTTCCAAAGAATTTGATATAATTCATAAAAATAAACTGTCACTTTTAATTTTATGTGACTTATAATTAATTGCAGAAACCTTGGAAAAAAGCTGCAGAATCAGTTGAGGAGAGAAATGAGAGCAATCAACATCCATTTGATTCTAGCAATAATTCCAATCAGCAGAGCTTTTCTCCATTAAAAGGTAAAGTTATTTCCATGTAACTAAGCAAAAAAATTGGCTATTTTCTTTTCAACCCTTGTTTTTGATGAGATAATATCAAAATATGCAATAAGAATGTCACATTGACTTAAGATTTTCACCCTTTTTAGCGACACAGCCTTACAACCTTCATACATTGCTTTTTTCTTTACCTTTGTACAATGTTTGTGCTAAGTTTTACCCTTTTTACTTTCTTCTATCTATAAAAGAAGAAAGTATTGTAATCAAAAAAATTTTTTGACGGATTTACATGATTTAGAGACCAGATTTTCCAAAAACTTTTTTTTAACAAAATGTCTGTCTGTCCTCATTGTATCATCGAAAAATGTGGATAGGCAGCATAGAAATGCATGAAAAGACTTCAATGTGCACATTGACCTCAAAGAAATGTGTTTCTTTGGAATAATAAATATTTTTTTTAAACAAATTTTTTGAGTAAAAAAAATTAAATATCAAAATTTGTAGATTACTAAAATAAAAGGCAACTAAGTAATGTTGTTTCGCAGTGTTGTTTCACATTTCATTTAAAATAAAATATTACTTTTAATTCATAGGTACACTTAACTAATGATGCACTTTCATATTAAAAAGGATTGTAACGTCATTTCTCTCTATTCTAAAAAAAGTAACCGGTGCTCTTTTTCAACTTATATTAAATAAAGTATTACATATATAAACATGAAATTGGTAGCTTTATAGAGATATGTATGACACTGAAACAGACAATTTTTAAATCTAAGAATTATTTTACGCACTATTTAATGTTGAAATTGGTCAATTTATTTCAGCTATATAAACTTTATAGGATTAAAGACTATACATTAGCAATTTAACCATATTTTGCGGGCACATACTTGACTCAATTGTAATGTGCAAAGTAAAATAATTTTTTAGAGTTTGTAGGATCTTTTATTCAAAAATTCATTAGCTGAATAAAGATTTAATTTATAGTTTGAAATAGCTGATTTTTTTACCTACAGTTGCCAGATTTTAAAAAGCCCAAATAATAAAATTTACAAATACTTTTCAATAGAAAAATATGTTTATGTGTGAAAATTAAAATAGAAAGAAAACTTTGAAATAATTAAGCTATTACTTATGAAAAGCACAAAAAAGTCCTTTTCATAAAAAAGTATTCCTTCAAAAAAGGAGCACCCTGCCCTTTTTTATTCTGGGGGGAAACACTACTGTAAATGACAGATTTCTGCTAATTAAAAAGCAGTTAGAAACGTTTTATATATTGACGTTAATTGAATTTATTTTCTAATATTGATATTTTGTTTATAATGTTATCTCTTCTTGAAGTGCATTATTTCTCTTGAGGTCGTACAATATTCCCAGCAAATTGATAAAATAAGTGGAACAATCACAGATTTTAAAATGTTTGAAAGTTTATGATAATGGTATTCGAATGTCTACATATAAAACAAGAAATTAAACAACAACAAAAAAAATAATAATCCATGTAATGTATTAAAAAGGAAAAAAGATTTTTTTAAATTTACACATTTCATCTCTCTTTATCTCCAAAAACAAAATATTAATATAATATTCTTTTCATGCTGTTTTATTTTATGTTTAAACTAGTAACTTTAAAGTGAAATGTATTTTGGAATCATGAAAATATATTACTTTTTTATTAATTTATTTTAATTATTATTCTAGTGTTTGAATATCCACAGAAGATGTTAAAAAATATCCCTGCAGTAACTGAGAACAAAGAGGATTCGAAAATTATAGAGCAAGAGAAAGAAATATTGATGTTAGAAATGTCAAAAACACCTTCGAGTAGATCTATTTCTACTATTGAGACAGCTCTAAAAAAGACTTATCATGATCGACGGAATCTGATTAGATCTAACATCCTTTTAGGGTGCTTGAAAAATATTTATCCAGCGTTATTTACAGTAGTTGGAATAAACCACGATTTCAATGTTAGCAATAAGTGTGATTTACAAAAAACTGTGATAACATCTTTACATGCATGCAGCTCTGCTATATTTTTATGGTACTGATTATAAAAAAAATTATGTTGTTATTTGATACTGTGAGACATTTTGTTTTATATATTTATATTTTTTGTTTTAGTGAAATATCAGTTTATGTATCTTTTAGAATAATATTTGTGTAGGTATTGTGTGTAAACATTAAAGTTTTTCGTGTTTCAAGCATTAAAAAATAGAATACATATTTCTATATTCAGTAACTATTTTTCGTTTTTTCAAAGCATAAATATGCAAGATCTCAGGAAATGTTAAAAATACACATCATTTTTATGTACTAAGTATTTGCAAATAAAAAACTTATTTGAAATGTACTCTGTTTACAATAATTGACCTAAATGAAAATACTGTGAGTTCTTTATCAGATTACTTTGCAAAAAATAATCACATAGAATACAGCAGTAAAATATGGAATTGCGTAAAACTGTGAGAATGTAATTTCATAGGAGCTTATGAACTAAAGTTTGTTTCCAGGCTGTATCTTTATGAAAATATTCCAAATATTGTAGATTATTAACTAAGTTGTTCACTAGTTTCTTTCAATTTTTAATTTCTGTTACATTTTACAGCTATAAAACTTTTTAATAAATATCAAATGTCCATTTTTAAATACCACCTAGTAAAGACCTGAAATGAAAAGAAATTATTTGGCAATTCTGTGTAAATCATAGTATATGTGTTAGAAATTGAAATAGGGAAATATGTATAAGTAAAATTAATTTCATAGGTTATCAATAGAGAAAAGAAAGGGGTTTATTTTCTATCAACTTTAAAAATTTGATGAGGTTTGCATATAGCTTGTATGTTTAACATAAATACTTAAATCTAAAATAACAAAATTTAATGACATAGTGACTGTATGTGATTTGTGTCACATACAAAGGAAAAATATTGTCAATATCTGTCCTGGTCATTGATTTCAGCCGGCTACACATTAGACGTACATGCAGTTTATAGCTTTTTTGAAATTGTTCAGATATTAGATTTTTTACCAACAGTGTTGTTTGATAATTAAGCTATAGTTTTATTGATCCTTTTCAACTTTTGTAACCATTTTCTATTTCATTTCTCTTAAATGGTTTTTAAATAGAACATGTTTGACACAAATCTTCCTATTTTTTCCTTACAAAATATTAAATGTAGTTTGTAGAAACCCTTATTAATTCCTAAACCCTTATTAATTCCTAACCCTTATTAATTCCTAAAAAGATGCTTAGTATTTTAACTATTTTTAAATTTATGTATTTTGGAAACATAGATGGTTTCTTTTAAGAGGTCATTGGTAAATCAACACATAACTTTTAATGTTTCTTTTTCTTTAGTATTTTTATTAATACTAATTATTATTAATGTTTTGAGCATACAATTTAATAACATGCCGTTAACAATCTGTATCAGCACATTGCATATCTGTAAAATACCCAAATATCAATGTTTCCTACACAGTACTATTTAAAAGGCGATTTTATTTATTGCTGCTACCTTCCAACACAGAAATTGATGTAAATTACTCATGAAATTCTCAACAGATTGTAATACTGGGTTAATTTTCCATACCATATTTTTACTTATCTTTGAGCAGTTTCACGTCATTATTGCTAAAATGAATTTCGTAAATTCTGTCAAATTAAAAAGGCTGGTGACAGCCAAAGATAGATTTTTGACAACGGTAAATTCGTATACTTTACAAATTTGAATTAAAAAATTAACAATATTATGAAAAGTATATAATTTTCTGTTTATTTTAGATGTGAGAAAAGTACCTTTTAGTCAATATATATATATATATATATTTTTATTAATAATACATACATATATATATATATATATATATATATATATATATATATATGTGTGTGTGTGTGTGTGTGTGTTCTAATTTTCTATATTATTTTTTAAATGCTTAAAAAGATGTATTCTGACATCTGAGTAAATGTTTTTCAAATCGGAGTAGTTGAGTCACAAAGGGTTAAGCTTGCAATTAGCCACTCATACAAAAGGCATGCACAATGGTGTTAATCACATTTTGGTGGTTCATCCCCTAGTAGATACTATTTACATTACAAATATCTATCAATTTATTAAAGTGAATTAACACAGTTAAACTTAGCTTAATCAACCACAATGAAAGAAAATAAGAATTATTTTAAATATTCTTTTTGTTTTTTACTTTTATATGTTTTACTTTTCTTTTATTGTGATTAATTTAACTAAGTTAATCAAATGAATTAAACTTGGATTGTAATGATTGCAGTGAGACTATAATAGTGACACGAAAATATATTTTTAAAAATACACTTTAATGCTTGGATATGTAAAAATGTTTTATATTACAGAAGTAGAAAATAATAGTATTGTTTATTTTATGTTGTTTGAAGTTGTTTATTAAATACTGAAGACAGGTATTGCATAATAAGAAAACAGACTGTTGTTAAAATTGTGTATGACTAAGAATAGAAATGTTATGTGGTAATAAACTTCGTAAAATAACACTTTTTACTTATCTACTTAACAGTTGCAACTTCTGTACCACTGAATTTTTTAAATAGAAAAAAATCTGCAAGGAAGGTGTTTGAGGCACTGAGTTATTTATAGGACTTAATTTTTATCATGATAAAGAGAAAAGTAATATTGGCACATATCTGCTGATTTTAAATTGGCACCATGTGTCACCAAAATTGCAAATTTTGATGCTGCAAAGTAGGTGTTACAGCTAAAACTGAACTTTGCACTTTTATCTTTCCTTACCATAGGATTATTGACCTGGTTTAGATGTTGCAGTTGCTTTTACAAAAAGGAAAAAAATTCAAGCATATAATATTTGAGGCACCTTGTATTTCAGATATATTTTATTTATTACTGTGACAATTAATAAAAATAATGACAAACCTCTCTTTCTGTTTTAAATTAGTGCCAGGTGTTTCCAAAATTGAACTTAGAGAGGCTGAAAAGTAGATGTTGGTTATGTCTCAAACATCTACTCTGAACTCCTAAGATGTCATTTTGTGACTGGTATTCCAATTTCAGACAAAATTGAAGCTTTGGGTTTATCCTGCTGTCCGCCATTGTTTTTTAAATCAAAACATATTTGTTTTGTTTCTCATTTCCAAAATAACTTTCATCCATATTTACTTATTATAAACACGTTATTTAATTTTATTGACTAATTTATTTATATTTAATAATAAAAGTTAAAATGTTTTGATTTAACTTGATTATGTCAGAAACAAAACAAATATTTTGATTTATCGCCCGCGGTCAGCCATCTCACTTTTTAAATCAAAACATTTTAACTTTTATTATTAAATATAAATAAATTAATCAATAAAATTAAATAACGTGTTTATAATAAGTAAATATGGATGAAAATTATTTTGGAAATGAGAAACAAAACAAACGTGTTTTGATTTAAAAAACATGATGGCGGACAGCAGGCTAATCCCAAAGGTGTTCCTAATTGAATAATAATTTCTGTTTTTAAGTCCTCTTCAACATCTGCTTTTTTTTTAATAATGTTCAGTTTAAATACTGCAGTGTTAACTATTTCTGACATTATTATACCTTTCAATGTGATAACAATACACGATCTTTCATAGTCATGTTTCAGTTTCAACTGAATCCTAAATCTAAATGATTAAAATTGAAGAGATGAGTTGAGAAACGCTTTAAAGTTCATAGAAGCATGTTGCCAAAAGGCTAAAAAATATAACAAAAATCGGAAGCCACTCCCACGTACACGTCATGTGAACCAATCACAAGCAACTCCACGAACGGTAGATAGCAGACAATCATGTGATAGCTGTTTACATTTTTATTTTATGACTGCCGGTAGAAACTGGATATCTGACGTGAACTTTTGCTTAAAAATAATTTTAGCAGATAATCCGTACTTAAAATTTTTGAGGGATTTTTTTAACAGATTATATGCAGGAAAATACGGTAAATAAGAGTCTTGTAAATAGAGTGTCTCAAACACTTTCTCTGCATTTTTTTTATGCGATACAAAAGTAACTGCAAACCACCAAGTATTTATGTATAACCATAAAATTGTAGTTACGTAACAAGAAAAGTATGCGTGAAAAAAAAAGAATATTTTCCAATCTATTACTGTTTCATTAAAAACAAAATTCCTAAATATAGTATCGATGTTATAATGTTGCTGTTCACTGGTATTTTGAATTTCCCTCACTAATGTTTAATTCATGGGAGTAAAATGCATTCGTTTTTTTTTTTTATCTTTTTACGAAATTAATATTTTTTACTTCTTTTTTTTGTGTGGGTACTATTCATTGAGCAGGGGGAAAGGCATCCTGCAAAAATAAGTTAAAAATATTTATTTTCTAAAGAGATATTTAAATAATATGAATAATCACATATCTTCATGAGATTTATCTAAGCGGGAAATATGAATGGGATAAATGGGCTGTTAACCAGTCATATGGCATCTTGATATGCCGGTTAGAAACCATCTGGGTAGTTTAGAATACAATAACTATATGTACTAAATGTATCTGAATATAAAAAAGCTGTTTAGTGAAGCATAAATGAACTCTGCTAAGCCCTCTGGGAAACAATATTAGTAGCATTGATGATTTTCCATGTATGTAAAATTAAAAAAGAAATGTCAAATGAAAGGTGGGCTTCAAAGCAACACTTGTGTTTCTTTCTACTAAATTCAGAAATTAATCTGGTCCTGAATATAGAAGGACTAAATTCTGACCTGCAATATTTGGAAATGTTGAATTAGTTGTTAGTAGATTAAATTTAGCAATTGTTTTGCTTAGAAAAGAAAATCGTAGAAAAATTACCAGTCCAGACACATCGTTTCTTTTGCAAGAAAAATTAGGATTCAATATCTTTTCATAGCTCCAGAAAAATGTTACATATGTACAGCACCTAGAATATATTCTAGGTATTGTGTTTCTGGTATCCCGAACACTAACAGCATAAATTAAGAAATAATAGTAACTTCTTTGGAAAATATTAGTAACATACTTGGAAATGTTATTAATAATTTCAGAAACCGTAACACTTGGATATGAAAATCATAATATTTTTCTCGAAATGTGTTCAAAAAGCTTAGTATCTTATCTAGAAATGTTCCGTTCTCGGAAAAACCACAGAGAAAGGAAAGGACATGTTTACAAACAAACAGTTCCATCAACCAATCTAGCATTTTTGTCGCAGCTATCATTGCAAGAATCTCATGTGTACTGTAGGAGCCGTAAAGAACGAACAGGTTTTTCTTCCAAACCAACAGTAATTTAACCAACAGTGACGTCAGTTGCCCTTTCCTTAAGGTTCCTTATCAGTCAGGCTGCAAATTCCCCTCTCAATGCTAAACCTTATGGGCTTGGAATGCAACCATATTTTTCAAATTTCTCCACGGAAAATTAAAATTGTTACCTTTTATTTTCTATATGCTCTTCTTGAAGGATGTGTTCTTTCTTTTTTAATTGCTAAAATATTTTGAAACTTCATTGTTAGTTTTATTTAAAGTGCTAAAATCTTACATACAACTTGCCTGCTTCACTTAGATTTTAACACTTAAACTATACAATTAAATATAAATTTTAGAAACATTTTGGCAAATAAAAAAGAAAGATACATTCTTCAAGAAGAGCCTACAGAAAACAGATGGTACAAATTTTAATTATTATTATTATTATTATTATTATTATTTATTTTTTTTTTAGGAGAATTTGAAAAATATGGATGCATTCTCCAAGCCCAGTATTAGAGAGGGAAAGTTGCGTCCTGACTGATAAGAAGCCTTAAATATAAATCAGAAACCTTATTAACGTAAGCAGGAAGGTTTCCAAAATATACAGAGAAAAATACAGAAACGGTTCCGAATTACAAGGAAACGTTTCAGAAATATTTCCAAATTACGTAGAGACATTTCCGAAAAATACAGGAAGCTTTCCGAAATACACAGAAATATTTTTGAAATATTATAGTACGGTTTTCAAAATACACTTAAACCTGTACGAAAAGTACAGGATAGTTTCTGAAATATAAAGGAAAGTTTCCGAATTATGCAGAAACATTTCAGAAATATAGAGGAACGATTCTGAAATACACTTAAACGTACAAAAATACAGGAAAGTTTCCGAATTATGCAGAAACATTTACGGAAAATACAGGAAAGTTTCCGAATTATGCAGAAACATTTACGGAAAATACTGGAAAGTTTCTGAATTATGCAGAAACATTTCAGAAATATACAGGAACGATTTCGAAATATACAGAAACATTTACGGAAAATACAAGAAAGTTTCCGAATTATGCAGAAACCTTTCCGATATATACAAAAATATTTCCGATGTATGCTGAAACGTTTCCGATGTATACAAAAACATTTCTGATATATGCAGAAACGTTACTGAACATCTGACTGAAATATAAAGAAACGTTTCCGAAATGCACGTAAATGTTTCCGAAATATGCGAAAACTTTTATGAACATCTGACCGAAATATGCGGAAACTTTTATGAACATCTGACCGAAATATGCGGAAACATAACTAGAAACGATGGGCCACATTGCTGCCCCACCAGAATGAGTAACGTTTCCGAGTTTTTTTTTACAGTGTAGGGAGCTCTGCACCCTACGAGCTGCGTTCGCCAATCCCTGTCCAGACACTGCAGGCTCTGAAAACACGCTGATTTGCTCAGTTTGAAAATGATTATCCGATTACGGAAGATTGGATGATATTATCACGACCAGTGGCGACCTTCAGTAGACCTTCGGCGACCTTCAGTGGCGACCTTCGGGTTACCGTTCATTTCTCCTTGACTGGGGAATTGTTCGATTCTCAAGGCCGCATTCATCGCTCTAACAAAAGTGTACGGCTGTTTACGTGATTGATTAAATCACGTCACAATTACGATTAATTACACAATTGGAAATCAGCTTATTTAAAATGATTCAATAAAAAAATGTCGCTGCCTCCCGGACTTTTATAACAACGCTATAAAAAATCGTAATGTATCGTTTTAAATGGGACGTAATAGCTTAAGCTTTTCAAAGTTTTCTGTCGTTTTGAAAACTCACGTGTGAATATATTTTTCAATTGAAAAGAGCTTGTAAAAATTTTTATCTGGGCTTTTTAAAATCTTGCAACAGTAGATAAAACGGCTATTTCAAACTATGAATTGAATCTCATGTAGATAATGAAATTTCGAATAAAGAATTAGACAAATTTAAAAAACGATTGGACATTTAATTGCTATGCATATTTTTTTTTATTCTATGACACTTACGTAATTTTTATTTAATGTTATGCTAATTTAATGTAGTGCTATTTAATGTTGACCGATTTTAATATTAAATAGCACTTAATTCTTGGATTTATAAACTGTCTTTTTCAGCAAGTTTATCATACTTTTTTTTAATATAAAACTACCAGTTTCCATATTTTTATATGTTTTGATAGTATAAGCAGAGAAAGGTGAAAAGGTTACAATAAATTCAATTACCGCAACAGCAGTGTTAGGTTTTTTCCTTCTTTTAGGTAGCTTTCAATACAAAAAAGTATAAAGCTACATATTGCAGCCGTTCGGAGGAAAGCAGTTCCGGAAAATTTTGATCTCTTTTCACCGATCATGACCCCCAGACCCCAAAACCACCCTCCGTTCAAATGTTGATATATATATATATATATATATATATATATATATATATCTGACCTATGTCATACGATAACGCTCGTATTTATAAATCAATTTCGATGAAACCAATTGTGTGTATTAAGCTCCCCATGTCTCGACCGAGTTCGTTGGCCAGCTTGGTCCGCCATTTTGTTTCAAGATGGCGGCCATTTAAAAATTTAAAACTAAAATAAATATACAAAAAAGTTAAAAATTCAAATTTATTTTTTAATTGCGTGTTATGCCTTGATACGTGGATTCCAGAGCATTTTTTGGTTTACCTCTATCTTAAAAAATGGCTGAGATAGAGCAGTTTGAAATTCGAGGGTGGCTGACATTTTGAAACAAAACAGCACATTAACGCGATTACTCGCAAATTATTTTCTTTCATTGTTGTAATAATTTTCCCAATCATACGCATAAAACTATATATTCATTTCCGTTAGCGCCAAATTCTCGCCGAAACTGGCGACATTTGGCGAAATATCGCCCAATTTGGCAATCAAAATAAGTCTTCATAAATGAAGCCAATTTGGCTATTGCTCAATAATTTGGGCGAATTTCTTATTCAAATTCAGTATTAACGAATCTTTTGTAAACGGTTTGTTTGCATTTTAGCTTGCTGTTTTCGAGTAACATTAGCTAAAATTTCAAAACGAAGATATAGGAAAGCTACCTTTTCCTCCCGGTACAGGCCGGAAGGACTTTTTTTAGAATATAGAGATTCTGAATATTTTTCGCAGCTCAGTAATGAAAAACTTTGTGACACATTCACAGAGTCATTGTTACATGTAAAAGCAAGAAATTTTCATGTATGACTGACTACTGAAGTGATTTGAAATCGAGTAGGGTTTTTCATTTTTTGATCAATGTATTAAGTTATCCTAAGTTTTAAGCGATCTTTATTGGACTATCGCATACGGAAATTGGGTTTAAAATATTAGCTTTGACAGCATTTTCCGAAAGATCCTTTACATTTATAGAAGATAGAAAACGCTTTTCGATTTCTTGCTCCTATAAAAATAACAGGAAAATTGTTGTGTTGACGAATAATAAAAATGAAAATAGTTCTTTTTTTTTTTTAAAGTACAAACACGCTGAAATTAATATACATGTTTTATGAATAAAAATTCACCTTTTTTATATGAGGTCGCAATTATATGCACAAACCATGTATTAAAGCTGCAAAATTATTGGATTACCAAAATGCTATTTTTTGTTTTTAAGAAATGGCAACAGGAAAGAAAAAAACCCCTTTTCACTACAAATGTTACTTTATTTTATTATAACAATCAAATTAGTTAATCTATTTTTAATACGTGGAAATTTTTCCATCGAAAATTTCCCACGCCTTGCATTCTTAATACTTTAAATTTTAATTTTAAAATACTCTTTTAAGTTTCGAACATGAATTTCGGATTTAATAGTTTTAAGACAACAATCTTTAAGGTGGCACATGACCTTTGAGTGTGTTGAAACGATCAAAAACCTCTCCATATTCAAATTATCAAAACACACATAATATGCAATTGAGATTATTTTTTTCTTTTTGCCTAAAGTATAGGTACGAATTCTATATCGTGCAACCCTGTATAAGAAATATACACCTCAATACACTTCAAAAATAAACATTTTAAATTCACAGCTTAAAACTTAAATCCAGCAGTTATGGCTCATAGTCAGTCCTGTACCCGAAATATTTTGAGTGTCTCTGTAAATAAACGAAATATTCTAAGCACTGCAGAAAACAGGCTCTAGTGCACCTCAGTTATGTATACCAATTTCATTAAAATACACTGTGAACGATATTTCCCCATAGATATTAATGCAATGGATTACTTTTGTGCGTTCCTGTAAACGAACTTACTCTACTTACTCTATACGCTATATAAATCATGTTGCCAGCCACCTCAGTGGACGCATATCAATTTCCTTATGTTTGAAACACTGTAACATCATTAAAATGTACTGCAAACGATTTTTCCGCATTAACCGTCATGTAACGGGATACTTTTGAGTGCCCCTGTAAACAAATTATAATTGCTTTATACTGTATAGAAAACATGCTGTCTTCTACCGCAGTGACGCAAATCCAATTTTTTGTGATTGAAATAGTGCAACATTATTTAAAATACTCTGAAAACGATTTTTCTCCATTGACCGTCATGTTTCGGAATACTTTTGATGAACCCTGTTATCTAACCGTAAATGCTATACACTTCATTTTCAATACCGAACATGCTATGGTCAACCAACCTCAATAACGTATATCAATTACATGACAATCCGACTGTATCGACACGAGTTAGAGCGCAGACATACAGGTCGAATTCCTAAACAAGTGGGTAAGTGTGATCGAAGATCGCACAAACGGTTTCGTTTAATATTCCTTTCAAAACACATTATCCTTCGTCTAATAAATCCAAATAAATTTCATTTTCAAAAAAAGTCATGTTTTTTATAAAATAAAAATTTTCCCTTTTTTTATTTATTTTTATTTTTTTTGTATTTAAAAAATGAGTGATTACATTACTAAATGATTACATTACTTAGATCGACTGCTTTATAATAACATTCAAGTAAAAATTGGTATCATCATCCAATTTTAATAATGCATACAATATCAAAATAGAGTGTTTTGGTATAAGGAAACAAGCCACACTACTTAATGGCATATAGGCGCACCCTGATTCCTGTACTTTTATAGTAGTGCTGACTGTGCACTCATTTGCTTCTATTACTAACTGAAAGGGGTGGACCTGTTTCATCAAGCTCATGTCTGTCTCAAAGCCACAGAAAAGTTGCAGTTGCAAGATATATTCAAGTGTTTATCTCTCAACAGGAACTTCTGAACAATTGTTTATGATATATAGGAGGGATTGCATCTGCCGAAGTTAAATTGGAGTCAGTGTTGCAGTCTTTTATTTCCATGTATATGCCGATAAAAGATGACAAGGCACATTTGTCGGTTGTCTAAATGACATGATTCTGATATAAAAATATGCTTTGCGCTGAGAGAAAGTGTTCTTGCACTTAAAAAAATAATAATAATCAGTTATTTCGTTGCGGTGGCGATTTTGAATACAAAAGAAAGGGAATTATTGAGTAAAGACAGATGCATTCATTTAAAAGAACAGCTATTTCTTATTAAAAAACAAGAACGAAAAATCATGCGTCCAGCATAGATTATGTAACACTTTCCAACGCTTCCAAAATAATTTGACAAATCATTACCGTTTAATAAGCTGAAAGATAACATCTAAGTAAACAATTTGGAAAACGCATAACCTATTTAAAAACGTAATTTCAGGAATTTCCAACATATACAATATTCGGAAAAATATCCGAATACTTTTATTCAGCCCTGTATAGGATCTATAGATTTGTATATATACTACATAGAATGCTAAATTTTAGTTTAGTTAGGAAACGCGTAGCACAGTTTAAAATTCTCCTTCTGGAGTTTCTGTCGATAAACGGAAATGTGTTCCCGAACTTTTGTGCTGCTCTGTATAAGATCTACAGAATTTATACACACCCAGTAATAGACAAAAAGTGAGTTAAATTTAAAATCGCGTTCAGCAACTTAAAACGCACTTCCAGGAATTATTGTTAACAGACAGTAGAGAATTCTTTTGTGTGTCCCTGTCAATGAACGATGACTGCTATACACACAATATTCTGTAGTAAGCCTCTTGTAATGCACCTTAGTGATACATATAAATGTTTACGTAAAAAAGTACTAGTCTACTTTTGCTAGTATTTTAAACCAGGACCGAAGCGGGCCCTCTAGGAGAACCGGGCCCCGGTCATTTGTACCGCGCTCTACCCCCCTTTGTACGGTCCTGCTTTTAAGAATCCAGAACTGTTCAAAGCTACCTTTTCCTCCCGGTACAGGCCGGAAGGACTTGGGACGTTGGGGTATATTATGTAGTCTAAACTATATATAATTTTGTTGTTATTTGGAAAAATTTATTGACCTGCAGAAAATTTCGTATCCTTATATCTTCAGTTATATTTCTGCGTTCCCTCACAAAAAACCACTTTATCGAAATGTATTGCAAAATAGATGTAATGATACCATATTGATCAATATGTGAAGAGAGTCAGTATACAGGTATCCACAAAGTCTCTTTACAATTTCAAGTTTTTATTACTAACAAAAATGAACAGATACATGCATGAAAAGTAGTACAATATTAGGAGTATATATTGAAGATTTTTTTCATCAATTAATAAACTTTTATATGTGCTCCATTGGTTGTACGAAGCAAGTCAAGGTGATAATAGTCGACATTTTCCTCTGGTACATTTTTTCAAAGTCGTCTGGAAGCCTGTTCATCGCTTTGAAGTCCTTCATACAACCAGTGGGGCACATATAGAAGTTTATTAATTGATGCAAAGAAAACTTCAATATATACTCCTAATATTGTACTACTTCCCATACACATATTTGTTCATTTAAAAGATTGAAATTGTAAAGAGACTTCCGGTATATTATCTACCGGATGGACATCCGGTATATTAGCTAGTATAAATTATATACAATCCAGGTTGTTATTTGGGAAAACTGATTGATCAAGAAAACATTTTCTATTATTATCTCTTTAGTTGTATTTTTGCATCCTCTCGCATAAAAATCGCTTTTATCGAAATCCATTGTTAAACTGATGTAATGATACTGTATCGCTCAATTTATGAAGAATGTCACTTATTAAAAAATTGGATAGTTCCGATAAGATATAAAATTTAGAATCATTATCAATAGCTCGTTATCGCATTACTTTTTCAATAAGTTCAGTATGTTGTCTCTCCGTTGGGCGTAAACTCTAGACAAGCCTTATTTATTTCAGAAACGTTTTTAGCAATACAATCATAAAAAGTGGTTCATGGATTTTTTTTTTCAAAATGACAAACGTTGTCAAGAAGCAAACCTGCATTGAATGGACCGTGCAGACGTCGGCAACGTATGGTTCTAGAATACAAAGTGAAAATTTTACATTTCAGGGTTGCAAGTGCCATTTTGAATGTTTCGCAGGATATCCAAGTTATAACCATAATAACTTCTATTTTAATAGTGAAAAAAAAGTGAAAAAAGCAGTTGACGCTCTAGTTGTTGTTGACTGGTGTTCCACGACTTCTCTCCTCGAAAAGAAATCGTTCGAAGGCATTGGAAGAACTTGGGAGAATTTACCGTATGAAATGCGAGGGTATTTGTTGACTTTCAAAATCATCATCGAAGGCGATCGTTTAGAAGGTGAGTTTTTGTTAAATAACTATGAATTTGAGGACCTTTTCAAAAAAAGCAGTCTAATAGGAACATATCATGTGCAGTTCCTGATTCTCTTTTTACTTGAGAGATGCATTCTCGCAGAAAACAGCAAAATAGCGTAAAATATGTATAGACAGGGTTAGGAAAAAGTAAGTTACCGACTTCAGAAGGCTTGAGAGCAGTATTGCCAGTTTGGCTTTTCTTTTAAATAAAAAATTCCGAATTCATATAAGAAATTTCGAATAGTAACGTTTGCTTTAAGTAATGACAGACATTTCATGATTACTTAAAGTAAAAATTCTTCTTTGGTAATTTCTACTATAAATTCAAAGTTTCAGACTTATAAGAAAGTCTAAACTTGGAATCCTACTCCCGAGATCGCTCTGTTGCTTTAAATTTGATGCAACATAAACAATCCGAAAGATTTTCAAACGATGCCGTTAGTTATATGTTAAATAAAAATTCTCTAGCATAAAACTTTATTCGTAAATGTAATCGTTCAGCTCTGAAAGAAAGCATTCCTCTTCATGTTTTTTAGATATTTCACCACACTCGCTGCATGGTCTTAGTTACATAAAAGAGAGTTTTGTGATCACAACACTTTGTTGACAATGTTGGCAGACATGCTGAGCATTCATTGTGAGCATGTTAAACTTTTATCCCTTTATGTGAACTCATATAAGGCTTTAAAACTTATAAACCTATTGAACACTTATTTGAATGATATAGTGCCACATTTCGACGGATATTCTGCAAGAAAAATATTTATTTAACAATTGAAAAGCGCATCATTTGAATTATCTATAGTTTAACGAAGTATAGTGAAACTCGAGGAAGTAGAATAGAACACCATACAGAGCTCTCTGAAGTGGGTAATTTATTTCTTGCTTGTATATTGTATGCATGGAAAATACACAATTATTTCCAGAAACAGAAACAGTAGATTGTTTCGAAGGGATTCCCAGTTGTTATAAACTCCACTCCCTGTATATGAGTTTTTGTGTATCACATCCAAGGAGCCATGAAAAAAAAAAAAAAAAAGAGCATAAAAGTAGGAAAAATGCACTGTAAAATGGAAGAAAAGCCGAGGATTTCACTGTAAATTTCATCAGCCAATCCGAAATAAGTAAGATAGCCAATCAAAATTAGATTGCGTAATCTTATTTAACTTGCAGTTTAAGTGTGGAAGGGGGAGGGAAAAAAATAGAACGAGTGGGTAAGTGTGATCGAAGATCGCACAAAGGGTTTCGTTCAGGGTTCTCGCTGACTTTTGACCAACGTTAGCAATTTGGCTAATCAGAAATAAAAAACGTTAGCCAAATGAAAAAAAATTAGCAAAATAGATTCGTCATGAAACACTGAAAAATCGAGCTTTAACCCCTTAATGTACCATTATTATTTTTTTTGCAGTATGTTCTAAAATAACCCAAGTTTTTGTAACTACTTATAGATCAGTTATCCATCTAAATTCAACTATCTGCTACAAAAACTATTAAACATATGTACATTTTAAATGCCTTGAGCAATCAAGAAAAAATTCCAAACCAAATTTTATTCATTAAAATGTTGTGAAATAAAACTTCCAACTCATGATAACTAAGGATTTTAAGATAAATTTAATGAATTCTGAAAATTGAAAATATAAACAACAAAATGTATGGCACATTAAAAAAAACTTTATTTTTCTATAACGTATATATTTTCCTCCCTTTCACGGAGATGTATTTTGATCGGGCTGTGACTGTAAGGTCTGTCCAATGTTTTTTTTTTTTTTTTTTTTTTTTGTTATTGGCACAAAAGCAAAATGAATAAAAGGTTGTTGAATTTTATAAAATGATTTCCACTTATCTTATTGAAATATATTATTTTCACGTTTTTCAAGTGTTTTCTGTGGCAATAACATGCGATCGGTGTGACATTGTTGACTGGGTGAAAACGTATTTTTGGTTGAGTTCAGGCTATCTTGGAAAATCGTTGAAAGGGGCGGTATTTGTAAATATGAAATGCGTTGTTTAGGCAACACCGCAGCGTTCTCCTCCTGCAAAATGTTACGCTGGGACACATCGAAGACGAGAAATAATCCATGGAAAAAGTTATTTATTCCTTAGCGATATGAGAAACTTGAGAGGTGGCCCCCGTCTTTAGCAACGCTTAAGTTGTTTTCAGCACGAGAGTCAGATATGATCTGCTGAAATTTTGGAGTACATTTTGCGTACCAACACATTGTTTTTGGCACGAATATACATGTGTATCGAACAGTCTTCGCCAGAAGGAATTTACAGCGGTTAGGCTTCTGGCATATTAATTTAGAAGGGGGGAGGAATGAAAGGTTTGCAATGCAAGGCGCCTTATGGTCATTTTCATAAGTTAGACAGGCAACCCAAAGAATGTTTTGAGAGAATAGGGCATCTGTGTTTTTTTTTTTTACATGAATCATTTGCGAGCTAAATAGAATTTTGACCGTTGTGACTTATTTAAAGACTGCATTTACATGAAACAAGGAAGTTACTGTTAAGCATAGACAAAAGAGGCACATGTAAAATGATTTTATATTTATCATTAAGTTTTCCAGACAGAGACAAAGTCGAGGGATAATGAAATATCTAACGTACATATTGCATAATTTGCAGCTGCATTTATATGTAGGAAAAGAAGATGCGTTTTTGAGGTTAAATAAAAACCAGACATAAAATGAAAGAAATAAACTCTAGTACATTTGATGAAATATAATTTCATTTAATCTTTAAAATAGAAAGGGTTTAGATAAAAATTTAATTAATCTTTAGGAAATATAAGAGAACTATAAATTTTGAATTAATAATGAAAATATGTATATGATCTTCATCATAATCGGGTAAATTTTTATTTATCGAATCGTCTTCGTTTGCGATACCACAGTATAAAACATGCAAAGAAGAGTTGCGGAAAAATAATAAAAAATGAATTTTTATTGGATATTTTTTTATAAAACAAAATCTTTGGGGAGGGGCGTCCCATTACTGTCACATTTACTCTATTATCACTCAGCAACAAAACACTTATCTTCGCATTTCCTCAACAAGTAACTAAGGTAATTATAATAAACAAATTCATCAATTTATGGTGATCAATTTAAGAAAGGAAAGTTATAAAAGTGATCTAAACCATTAAATAATGCACATGTTCACAATATATATGCATTACAATTATTCAGAACTATTTCCTATGTAAACAAGAAATGCGCAATCGAAATGTCGAAGTAGTTTCAGCTGTTTGCAAATTTATTCGTATAAGACACACGCATGCACGCTGCAGTTCACTTGCCAAAGCGCTTTTCTACAGAAATTACCATCAACTGGGTGGGTCGTTGAGTGTTTGGGAATTGGCCCCCGGGAAGGATTCTAGATGGGTGTAACGTTTAACTGCTAATTTGAACAGACTAATTCTCAAACAAATTTAAATAATTTTAAATTTAAATACATTTTTGTTAACTTCATGCATTTTCGGTAGTCATTTGTCAACTTTTTATCTTTCAGTTACTTCCGACATCAAAATCCAGAGTCAACCCAGCCCGAACATGGCGTTTCAGAAAAAATTCGGGTTACCCACCTTACCTAATGTAGGACTAGTTTCCATACACTAGATTAATTTCAAAATAATTATTCTAATTTATAAATAAATCATATGAGATTTTCCAACTGGGCGAAAAATATCTCATGATTTATTTAACAATTAGAATAATTGTGTGTTAAAATTAAACTAGTGTAATTACATATCCAGCATTTAGTGGAGTTCCATAACCAGTGGCGTAGCCAGGGAGGGGGTCCAAATGCTCTGGATACCAGTAATATTGTAAAGCTTACTATGCCTTGATTATCGTAGAAAGTTTTCCGATTAGATGAGACAAAGAAAACTTTACAAAATTAGTGGTATTCAGAGCATCTGGACCCCCACCCTGGCTACGCCACTGTCCATAACCTGCGATTTCTTCTATTGAGCCGATTCAGATATCAGACCAGATGATATGATCAGTAACATTAACTGGATGAATTAGGTTCTCTAGATTCGACCGGGATGGCTCAGTTGTTAGAGCAGTGGCAGCTTCAGCCAAAAGATCCCAGGTTCGAATACTGGCACGGACATTCTTCGCCGAGTTGGAAAATTACATCTCATGGTTTAGTTTCCATACATTAGTATTTTTTTAGGGGACGGGGTGGTCCGCAGTGGTTGGACTCAAAGCCAGAGGGCCGTTCCATACTTAATCGTTGAGGCACTGCTGTGTATATGCCATATATATACACGTAAAATCTGATGTTATTATGAAAATATTAAATGACGTCTTATTGGGAGTTTCTGGGTAGAAGAAGAATACGAAGCTCAAATTTTCCTTTCGGTAACGCTCAAAATTCTGTGGAAACTTTTTCCTTTGTGGATTTGCCCGCTTATGAAAGTTAAGTAACCGATGAGGTATTTCAAAAATATCCTTTGTAAAAAGCTAATTTTTCATGTCATTTCTCAACAACATTTCTCTGAGAAGCTGTGAAATTTATGCTTCAAATAAAAATCGTTTCGTCTGTTGCAATTCATATCTAATTTAAATAACAGAGTGAGTGTTAGAGATCTGCGCGGTTATGCCGAATCTGAACCTGAAAATTCCATATTAAGAACACGCGAAAACTGTTCCGAACCTGAAAAAAAAAAGACCTGCAACGGACCCAAATCCATCAAGATAATTTTCGTCGACCTCATCCCGACCAGAATAAAAAATGAAAGAAAATTAATCCATATTGTAATGCAATGACAGAAAAGTAGTCTGCAATTATATCTCTAGTATCAATTTTATATTTTAAGTAAAAAAAAAATCATATATACTCATTAATATTCAAATGTATAGTTTTCTGTCTGATATATAATATATATATTTGAAGATTTTGTGAGAAATCCGGTTAACCCGACCCCCAAGTGTCAAAACTCAATCCGAAAAATAAATCAACCCCAGACGACGCGAGCCGTGGCGCGGATAAAATCGGATCACCCGACCCGATGCAGGATACTAGTGTGTGTGTGTTAATGTGTCTGTTTGTTTACTGGAATGTACATAGATAAACGCTTATAGCATCCTGCATCGGGGCGGGTAAATCAATTTTGCCCGACCCCACCCATGGTTCGGTTCGAATAGAGTTGATCTAAAACGTTTCGGGATCAGGCCGGTTTTGGGTTAACCACGATTTTTCAAAAGAAAATTCAGAATATTTTATCAGAGGGAAACTATATATTTAAATATTAATGCATATGTATGTTCATTTTAGTACTTAAAAACTAAAATTAATACCAGGCGATATAATGGTAGGCTATTTTTCCATAATTACATTAAAATATGGATTAATTTTCTTTCATTTCGTGTTCGGGGTCAATGAAAATATGTTTTCGGATTGAAATAGAATTATCGGGCATAATCCGACCCGCGCAGCACGCCAATCTATTACACACACATATATATATATATATATATATATTACCAATTTGACCCACACCCCCCCCCGATCGGGCAAATCCTTGTGCCTTTCTTGCCTTCGGCCCTCATATGTGGAAATGTTTCTGTTTTTGGATGGGAGAGAATATGTCAGAGAGTTATTTAGATGATTGATTATATTTCTATAAAGTAATAATTAGGACATTAAAAAAATTAAGTTTTTAAGAATTGTGTACTTAGGAGAAGCAAAAATTTTGGGTGCAGGTACAGGAAATTTTGATGATCGATTTATTTATTGTTACAACAAAGCAGAAAATATAGTAGAAAAAATTATAATGTTAACAGCGTTAAAGATTTTAAAATTTGAGAACTATGGCAGCAAAGGGGGTGAAGTAAAAATTTTGGAGACAGACCGTTATTTGGACGATTGATTATTTACTTTTTATGTCAACGGAATAATAATACAGATTTTGTTTTGGAAAATTCAGGAATTTTTAAACTTGGTGTACTCAATCCTTTGACAAGGAGCGGCAAAATAAGTGGTTATTTCCGAGAAGAAATTCAGACGATTGTTTATTTATTGTTACGATAAAATTTAAAATTAAAGATTTTTCATTTTGTGTGATGGGCAAAGGGAAATTTTCGGAGGGAGGGGGGGATTTCAACGAAACATTTTAAATCAGCCAAAATGAGGAATATTCTTATCAGATAGATTGATGTAATTGGTATGGTACGATTGAATGCGATAAGCAGCATCAATCGTACAGAAATGTCAATGAGAGTATCTGCTGTACATTGGGGAAGAAAAGAATTCCAGCTCTCGTAATGTGGCGATTTCGATTTTTAGTTTCCGCACCAATTAAAACAATCTGGCGCATTGGCGATCGATAGCGAGAACTCTGGTTAGATAGATGGCTTAACAACTTATATTTACCAAGCTAACTTCACTAGACATAGTTTGTAAAAAATAATTATCCCAATTTCATATTCGTACTTTCTAATTCTTTAGAAGCAACTCGTCTTAATAGAAACTGGAATGTAAAAATGTTAAATTTCTAGGTCTTTAAATTGAGTAATCATGACTAAGAATTTTCAAATAATTTCATCCTTTTAAATCTCTAATATTTTAACAAACGTTCTTCTTTAACACGTCATTTACATGTTAAAAGTATATCGCCATATCTAGTGTTATGTTTTTAGCCCAATACATTAAATGAAACCGGAGTTTTAGAACTTCTTTCGTTCTTGCATCTCCCTTGGAAGTAGTTATTACAGAGATAAAATGTAGCCTATTTTTAAGCAGATAATGTCATCATTATTATACTGAAAGAAGATTGGAATTTGGTTTATTAGTTCCAAAGTAATCGTGATTTTAGAACGCTTTTCGCTCATTTCACCCTTTTTAAATTTCGAAATTTTAGAAACTGTTCTGAACAAACAGGTATGTCTTAAAAGTAAGTACCATTTCGAATTTCACGTTTCTAGCTCTAACAATTCCAAATAAATCGTAATTTAGGACGTTTTTAGAGCATATTCTGTTAATTTTATTGTTTAATTTCAATTTTTTTTCTTTTTAAATGTCTTTTAGCGAGCATTTTAGATCTTAACCATGTCAATTTATGCTTCTAGTCTGAACACATTAAAAGGAAATCCCTGACGGCTCGGCTTACAGGCACAGGTAGATTTCGAAGAGGCAGACCATGGGGCACCTGTTTATTGGGAATTGCAGAAGAAAGACCTTTTGCCATGATGCGGCAGTTTGGACTGCCCACTTCTAAATATAAGTGTACCTGCAGGTGGAGCCAGCAGGGATTTTTTTTTCTGTAAGAGTTAGTCTTATAAAAACTTGTCAATATAAAAGTTGTAGATAATTTTAAGGAGATTTATAATAAATTCAAGCGCATTTGATATCTTATGAATTGACGAACTTATGAACTTTTTTCTTCTTAAACCCCTATTTCCCTTCCCTCTTGGGGGCATTTTTAATGACATCAAAAATTTGTCATACATAAATTTTTGTCCCTTTTCCTAGAAGTAATAATAATTTTAAACGGATTAGATATGTATCATAATTAAGAAGTTATGGGGATTTTTCTGTTTTCCCAAAAAGCCTCCACCCCCTGGTTCGATTTATCCTATTAACGAACTTGACCGAGATTTTATGCGCCTTGATTTTATGTATCAGTTTGGAAGAGATTTGTGCAGAATTACGGAAATTATCGTGTCCATAAAAAAGTGATATAGATAGATAGATCTATCTATCAATATATATATATATATATATATAAAGTTTTGAACTGGGGATGGTTTTGGGTTCTAGGAGTCATGATCTGTGTAGATCTGCAAAAACTTTTTCAGAAATTTCAACTTAGGGGAGAATGTAATAGGTAGTATTTCTTATGAAATCTACCTAAAATCGTAATTTTAGAATGTTTGTCGTTCATGCACCTCTTTCGGAGCAGTTGCACAGAAATAAATGCAGCCCAGTTTTAAACAGATGCTATCACCAGCGTTTTTCTGAAAAAAATTTTGAAATCGGTTCAGTATTCCCAAAAGTAATCGTGATTTTAGAAAATTTTCCGCTCACATTCCACCCTTTTTAAATTTCGTATTTTTTAGAAACTGTTCTGAGCGAGCATTTACGTCTAAAAGATTACAGTCACGTCTAGTTTCTGTCCTAACAATGGTATAACCTCCTTCATTGGAGATTGGTTAAAAATGAGAACAAATATTTAGAATTTTACAGGTCTGGAAAGAGCAATTATTTTTTTAAGTCTCTTTGTAATTTTTCTTCATACCTGTACCTTTTCCATGGTCGAGGTGCTTTTATCACAAACATAAAGATAGTTATCAGATGATTGAAAGCATTAGCAGCTATATTGTCACGGATAAATCTGCAATATATTTGCAATTTTCAGTTTAACTATACTAGCTACTAGTGAATTTCATTTGAAGCCCTAGTACCATCTCTAGAAACTTCTGAATAGGTTAAATTTAATTATAATTTTTCTGTACACAAAGTTTAGATACAGAACCTTAATAGTACGTTGGGCACTCCTGCTTTAAATAATATATACTCTTCTTTCTTTTCCAGATGAAAAATATACGCAAATGGATTTGATGTCATCCTTGGAAACTGGTGTAGACTGTATCTCTTCGGATTTCGGCGAATTGTTAAAAAGTGGCGAGCATTCTGACGTGCAGTTGCAGTGTAAAGATGGCGATATTGCAGCTCATAAAGCAATCCTGGCTGCTCGTTCACAAGCATTCTCCGATATGTTCAAAGAAAACACTAGAGGTCTGTTAAACTTACTAGCCACTACAGAAACATCGTTGATGAAGCTATGTGTGGAATACATTTACAAAGGAAAGATTTCGAAACTGCCAACCAAGATGGTGCCAGACCTCTATGATTTAGGACATGATTTGAAAATACCTACCCTGAAGAAGATGTGTGCAGATCTGATGATTTCCAATTCGTCTAAAGATAACTACATACCCTATTTGGTACTTGCCGACAAACACAACGACAAATATTTCAAGTGTGGTCTCCTCAAATACATTTCCAATCACGTTGACTTGCTAATAGAGTGACAAATGGGAGAGATTTCAAAACAGACCCATCAAAACTATTCATGTTCTATGTAATGTGAGCTACATTCACTTTTTTCATTTGCATTCAATACGACTTTTCAAAATGTAGAAAACAATTCTCATTAAAGTAAAGTACTGTTTATCGAGAATTTAACCTGTTACATTATTTCAAATATATGATGTGGAACATTTTTATTTTATTTGCTTATTTTATTTATTTTATTATTATTTTTTTGAGGGGGGGCGGCTGTACAGATAATAAAAACATACATGTTGAAGTTTAAAAAAACTTATTAAAACATGAGTTGAATTTTTACTCTGAAAAAAAATATATATATACCGGCCTTTTTTCCTTTAAAAAATGTTTAGGGAGACGTTCAGTTTAACTCAAACTGCCCATTTTTTTTGGGGGGGGGAGGGGTTGTCTGACAGTGATTTCTGTCCATTTAACAAATATTCAAATTTATTTTTTTTCTCCTTAGACTTACAAAACGTTTAGGGAGTTAGGTCCCCCCCCCCCGCCCACAAAAAAAGCCTTTTACATATTCAAATACAAGATACCGAAAGTATCTAACACTTATGTTGAAAATATTGCGAGAAAAATAAGTTTTTAGAAGAATTCATATTTATTTCAAAGATAAACTTTTGCTTTGATAAATTATCAGCAATTTCTATCCACTTCAATATTAAGTTTAACACTTACGTTGACATCATAGCTGCTCCGTTAATCGCAGGCTTACAAAAGTTTTGTAGCATTTAAGTGTACAATATAATAACATAAAGTATTGTACAAGAAATTTTATGCATTTACGTGTAAAAATGAGTCGGAAAATGTGTCAGAATGATTTGCGTTGTTGAGCAGGGAATTTTGAGAACCACTTTAAATGTGAAATTATCTATTCAAGATTTCTAACTTGTTTTCTCAACGTATGAAGATAATTTAATTAATATTAAACGATTAAATGAAAAATAATATTAAGAAAATTATTACATTTACATTTTATTTATTTAACATGCTTATTATGTTTGTTTCTATACTTTTAAGTGTTTTAAATACAAGGGGCAGTCAAAACGTTCACGGAATTTCGTTGTAACTCTAATCCCGCAATATGATTAATTTATTTGTATACACACAACGTCATCTCCTCGACCAAAGAAATCACGTCATGTCAAATCCAAAAGAAAAGTGATGCTCATTGCGTTTTTCGACAACGAAAGTGTGGTGCACCTTGAATTTGTACCAGACAAACTATTAACGGCCCTTTGTAAGTGTAAGCTTTGAAAAGACTGAGGGAGGCAATCCGAAGAAAACGTCGCGCCAAATGGCAAGTAGGATGGTCATTGCATCACGACAATGCTCCCTCCCACACATCAGTTGTAGTGAAGACATGGCTAGCAGAAAAGAACATTCCCCTCCTCCACCAGTCTCCCTACTCACCTCATTTAGAACCATCGGATTTCTGGTTCTTCCCCAAAATCTAAATGGGCCTCAAAGGTAACTGTTTTGACACCAAAAGACACCAAAACCAACGCGACGGCTGAACTTGGGAAGATACCAAAACAGGACTTTCATCTTTGTTTCCAGCAATGGCAGAAGCGGTAGAGCAAGTGTGTGTGTTCTAACGGAGCCTACTTTGAAGGCGATTAAGTAAAGATGCACCTATATTGTGGTAATAAAGGGTTACAACGAAATCTCGCGAACTTTTTGACTGCACTTTGTATTTCATTGTTGCAGTTTCACAGCCAGTTGCCATTATTTTGGCGAAATTGATTTGACGCATCATCGACTCCGTTGTTTTTTCTAATTCGTACATAGATGTAGCCCTAAAGAATATTTATAGATTTACCTGTGGCCAGCTAACGGAAAAATGTTTTAAAAAGTAAATTTTGTAATTTAAAATTAAGTTCTAAAAGTAATAAAATGTTACTGTCATCGGAAACACGCCTGTGTATATAATTTTTCCGATTGTAGTCTATCAGGAAGCGTGTTAAAATTCAGGAAGTTTATTAAAGAGTGAATGTTATTGTTTAGCGTTATCGGAGATTTTTAAAAGTTTCGTTTTTCAAGGACAGTGATTATAAACATCTGTCCTTCGGCGGCGGGTAGGTAGAAATATCCGGAAATAAATTCCATTCCGGTTAAGATCGATCTGCTTCTGACAGAAAGCATGACGTCGGAGCTTACGATTATAATTACATCGTTAGAATGGTGTACGGATTTGCCTTCAATAGACAGCCCTCGAAAAAGTCCCGTTTCTTTATCCAACAGTAATGAGTGGTTTTTGCTATTTATTCTTGAAGAAGATGATGGCATTTGGTATTATAACTTGTATCTGGATTTCAGATGTAAACACACAGAATTCACGCCATGCTGTGGTAAAGTTCAAGTCGAGCTTAGAGAAGAGCTTGGAATAAACTTGGGTAATACAACATTCGTAGTATCGCAACCTTGTAAGAAAGAGATTTGGTGTATTTCCAAGGATGATCTCAAACAAGGGATCCTTTCAAATTACATGGACGATAATCGTATGAAATTCCTTTTCAGTTTTGATAAAATGGCTGAGTCTATTTTAAAGATCAGCGAGAAAGTAGATGAGTAGAGAATAGTTTTGTTTGTTTGTTTGTTCCGTGGATATTTATAATCAAGACCGTAATTCCCGGCCTGGAATCCGCGGATAAAACAATCATGTTTCGACCCAGAAATTTTATTTTACAAAATGTAACTTTCTGGATCGCTGTAACTATTCGACTTCAATTATTAAATGAAATTTCTGGGTAGGAACATGATTGTTTGTTCCGCGGATTATAGGCCGAAAATTACGGTAATTGTTAAAACCTTTCGATCTATTTAACTAACATAAAAGCATTTTGTACCAAAAGGCAGTATATATGCAGAGATTAATTAATAAGAAAAAAAGTACCAGAGCTCTAATATTCTGCAATACTAACACCCGTAGCGTACGCCTCCGCCGGCACTCCAATGTGCATACTTATATTTCATACATTATGTTCAAATTTAAAGCATTGTTTTTTTAGCTAGCAAAATAAAAATTTAAATACATCTATCTGCGTATACTTAGATATCAAATATTCCACTTTTTAGTTATTACTACTTCCAAATAGAAACCTTTGCCTAAATTTAATGTTAATTAATCGCAGAATTCTGCAATTCAATAAGCTCAGGATTATGATTCGGAAAAAGTGTTAACACAAACAAATCCCTGACGGCTCGGCCTACAGGCACAGGTAGATTTCGAAGACGCGGACCGTGGAGCGCCTGTTTGTCGGGAATTGCGGAAGAAATGACCTTTACGCGATGATGCGGCACTTGGAACCGCCTAATTCGAAACCTAACTTGTTTGCAGGCGGAGCCAGCAAGGATTTTTATTATTATTATTATTATTTATTTATTTATTTATTTATTTGCTATAAGAGTTGGTCCTATAAAAAACTTGTCAGTATAAAAGTTTTAGATAATATTAAGAGGATTTATAATAAGTTTAAGCGGATTTGAAATCTCGGGAATTGACGAAGTTATGAATTTGTTTCTTCTAAAACCCCCCTCCCCCCCCCCCTTAAGGCAATTTTTAATTATATCAAAAATCCGTCATACATAAATTTTCAGCCCTTCTCCTAGAAGTAATAACTTCAAACAGATTCGATACGTATCATAATTAAGAAATTATGGAGTTTTTTCTGTTTTCACAAAAAGCCCCCCCCCCCATCCCCCCCCCCTGGTTCGATTTTGCCCATTAACGAACTTGACCGAGATTTTATGTATCAGTTTCGAAAAGATGCGGGAGTTGGAACCGCCTACTTCGAAAAATAACTTGTTTGCAAGCGGAGCCGGCAGGGATTTTTTTTTTTTTTTTTTTTTTTTTTTTTTTTTTTTTTTTTTGCTATAACGGTTGGTCCTATAAAATATTGTCAGTATAAAAGTTTTAGATAATATTAAGAGGATTAATAATAAATTTACGTGGATTTGATATCTTGTGAATTGACGAAGCTATGATTTTTTTCTTCTAAAACCCCCCTTTTTTTCCCCCTTGGGGCCATTTTTAATTATATCAAAAATGTGTCATACATAAATTTTCGGCCCTTTTCCTAGAAGTAATAATAACTTTAAACGGATTCGATACGTATAATAATTAAGAAATTATGGGGGGGTTTCTGTTTTCACAAAAAAACCGCCTCCCCCATTTCTCCCCCCTTGGTTCGATTTTGCCCATTAACGAACTTGACCGAGATTTTATGCCCCTTGATTTTATGTATCAGTTTGGAAGAGATTTATGCAGAATTTTTCCAGTTATCGTGTCCTTAAAAAAGTGACATATATATATAAAGTTTTGAACTGGGGGTGTTTTTGGAATCTGGAAGTCATAATCGGCGTAGATCTGCAAAAAATTTTCAAAATTTCCAACTTAGGTGAGAATGTAATAGGTAGTATTTCTTACGAAATCTACTTAAAATGAATAGTTCGCAGCTATGCAGAACAGAAAAAGACTGTTTCTGTTTACTCTTTATTCTGTTCAAAATAGCTTAAAAATGATTTGAAATGGAAATAAATAAAATTTTGAATTGAAGACTGATTGAGCTCAAGCCTACCCAAACTCTAAGACTGATATAAAAATTGAGCCCGTTTCATCTCCATCTCTTACGTGAGCGACGCATTATGTCACTTATAAGTGTTTTAATACAAAAGAAGGCAAAAGATTGGAGAAGGAAAGGATAATTTAGGATTAGTTTTTCGGAAGCATTATTGCACTCCGGTGCAAATTAACCCTTAACTACTGTGGCAAAAATTGTTGCATAACTACTGTGAATCGGTCTCTGAGACCGATAGATCGAAAGATGAATAAAAGGCTCGATTAACGCATTAGATACTGTTTCTGTACTAAACTTTATGTACAGAATGTTTCCAATCAAAATTCACCCCTTCAAAAGTTTTTAGTGATAGTACTAGGGATCTAAACGAAGCAAATTTTCACTAGTATCTGTAGTTAAACTGAAAATTAAAAGTTAAACTCTGAAAAGTGAAAAATGCAGTGGTCTGTTAGACCGATAACAGCAGTTAAGGGTTAAGCCCTGTATACATGGAGAAACCTCTCATTTAATAAACTTGTAAATTTCGTATTTTATTCTAACATAATGCTTCCATGCTTGTTGATTGGCACTGATTACTAATCAAGAGCTAAAATGTTTGAATCCCGGTTTAGGGTTGGAGTTAGAGTCCTGTATCGGGTCGGGTTACCCGCACCCGTGGATCGGGTTACCCGCTTTTACCCGCACTCGTGGATAGGGTTTCGCTATATTTTTTTTGTTGCAGTTCGGGTTCGGGTTGACTTTCATTGTTTCGGGTTTGGGTCTGTTTCGGGTTGGGTTTTGACTCTTGCGGGTCGGGTTCGGGTTGACCCACTTTTCCAAAAGTATGTCCACAATATTTTTTCAGTTTAAAAATATGTATACAATAAGACCTCCATAATGGACATTCCCGAAAAGTGACCTTTTACGCTACTTTTAACGCTACTTGGAAAGGAGGAAAAAATGCCATTCTTCTAATCACTTGATCACAACTCCCTTTTTTTTTTTTTTACAAAATGTCTTCTGTGCAACAATTTGCCAATGTCAGCGCAAATCTCAGTTGCAGTGTCATAGATTTTTCCATTGACTCTTGCTGAGAAAACAAACCAAAATGCTAAATCACCAAAAGAATAAAGTTTCTTGCGGTTAACCAGTGGTGGGATTAAGGGCAGAACCGTTACGTAAAATTTGTTGAGTTCGGCGAGCTGGTTGCTAAAAGGGCACTGGTAATTTTGAAATCACAAATTTACATTCCTTAAAATATTCATTTGCTCAATATCGTATTCTCTAGCAGAACACATTGACATTTTCTCATTTTTGTTCATCTGTGTTACATCTTGGATTCCGACAAGATAAATGTAGAGTATCTTTATAAAAGAATAGTGACATACGCACAAAGAGATTGTTCAGATTCCAAGTTTCTTTCAATTTTCTTTTAATTAAATAAGCATTTATAATTTTGTTATATTAAAAAATGCATCTTATATTAATAACACTGGAAATTCTTTAACCATTATTGTACAAATGTACGTATGTTTTAAAAAGATTCTTATTAGTGATCCGCTGGTATTGAAGTTATGAATTTAGTTATCCGTGAGGTTCGAAAAGCTTCTGACAGAGACGGTTTTTTCCCTTTAGATCAGCGATTCCCAACCGTTTCTCTCTCACGTACCCCTTTCTTAGGCATTTCATACACGAGTACCCTTCTCGAATAAATTCGGTCCCAAAAATATTTAGTTTTGTTCGTTCTTATATTAGTTACTGAATCCAGTTACAGCTCTTTTAAATATTCAAGCTTTTAATAATTTATCCATTTTGATACACAAAAAGACATCATCAGAAAATCGTTCAAATATATATATATATATTAATAACACTTCAAACTAAGCGCTCATAATAAAAAAAATCCCTGACGGCTCGGCCTACAGGCACAGGTAGATTTCGAAGACGCAGACCGTGGGGCGCCTGTTTGTAGGGAATTGCGGAAGAAATGACCTTTTTGCGATGATGCGGCAGTTGGAACCGCCTATTTCGAAACCTAACTTGTTTGCAGGCGGAGCCGGCAGGGATTTTTTTTTGTCTATAAGGGTTAGTCCTATAAAAAACTTGTCAATATAAAAGTTTTAGATAATATTAAGAGGATTTATAATAAATTTAAACGGATTTGATATCTTCTGAATTGACGAAGTTATGAATTTTTTTCTTCTAAACCCCCCCTTCCCCACCCCCTCTTGGAGCCATTTTTAATGATACCAAAAATCTGTCATACATCAATTTTCGGCCCTTTTCCTAGAAGTAATAATAACTTCAAACGGATTCGATACATAATTAAGAAATTATGGGACTTTTCTGTTTTCACGAAAAGCCCCCCCCCCATCCCCTCCCTTGGTTCGATTTTGCCCATTAACGATCTTGACCGAGATTTTATGCCCCTTGATTTTATGTATCAGTTTCGAAAATATGTGGGAGTTGCAACCACATACTTCGAAAAATAACTTATTTGCAGGCGGAGCCGACAGGGATTTATTTTGTTTTTAATTTTTTTTTGCTATAACGGTTGGACCTATAAAAAACTTGTCAATATAAAAGTTTTAAATAATATTAAGAGGATTAATAATAAATTTACGCGGATTTGATGTCTTGTGAATTAACGAAGCTATGATTTTTTTTCTTCTAAAACCCCCCTTTTTTCTCCGCCTTGGGGCCATTTTTAATTATATCAAAAATCTGTCATACATAAATTTTCTGCCCTTTTCCTAGAAGTAATAATAACTTTAAACGGATTCGATACGTACAATAATTAAGAAATTATGGGGTTTTTTCTGTTTTCACTAAAATCCCTCCCATTTCCCCACCCTTGGTTCGATTTTGCCCATTAACGAACTTGAACGAGATTTTATACCCATTGATTTTATGTATCAGTTTGGAAGAGATTTATGCAGAATTTTTCCAGTTATCGTGTCCATAAAAAAGTGACATAGATAGATAGATAGATAGATAGATAAAGTTTTGAACTGGGGGTGATTTTGGGTTCTGGGAGTCATGATCGGCGTAGATCTGCAAAAATTTTTCAAAATTTCCAACTCAGGTGAGAATGTAATACGTAGTATTTCTTACGAAATCTACCTAAAAGAACGAAGCGACGCCCATTAATACATGTAATTGACCTGATGTCACGCAGTCGAATATTAAAATGAAACAGTTTTTTTTTTTTCTGATATTTCTAGAATCCTTAGATAGAAATAAACATTAAAAGAAAAATTGGGGAAGGGGGGGGGGGTTGCGATATAAGAACAGTACAAAAAGGGACAATTTTGACGAAGACGGAGGGTGTACATACGTAATCGAACTATGTAGGCGGGGCTAGTGGCAACGAATTATTAATTAATTACTAGGTTTAGCCCTTTTCCTTCATTTTGCGAGTAGTCCGTTGTAGTTTACAAAAATCTTTTTAAACAAAATTCTAGAACTTCTTTGTTTATTCTTACTTTTGTTCTTTGCATTTTCAGCCATTATCGATGTAAATGTCACGTACCCCAGGTTGGGAAACGCTGCTTTAGATCAATATTTCGTAACAATGTTTTTTTCAATTTGGAAAAAGTGTTTCCCCATCTATGTGTGACGCTTCATTTTTCTTTATCGTTTTAGCTTGACATGTCATTAGGGTAGCAGCGCTCCCAAACAGTCCCCTTTTCTCCTTAAAGTCCTCTTTTAATAGTTTGGTCCGTTTTCAGTAACGAAAAAATTTTCAAAGAATTTCTTTAAAAAAAAAAAAAAAAAAAAAAATCTGTTTTTGAAAACGGCAAAATTGTGATGCATGCTAATTGTGTTTGCTTCCTTAATGTATAAATCAGAACTGAAAACTACTACTATAAAAAAAAAAAAAAAAAAAAAAAAAAAAAAAAAAAAAAAATTGTAGTTTCTATGGTGCTACAAAAATCTGCCCGATATTATGATTTTTAACGAAATACGCAAACTTTTCCACTTGCCGCTTGTCTGTACGCGCAGCCTATTTTTCAACTTGCACATAGATAATGCGGGTGTTTCGCAGCAGGATCTCAAAAATCTCATACAGTGGAAAAATGCAAAAGATCTTATTAAAACGGCGAAAAATGACCATTTTCATGATTAACTTTTACAGCATGTTGGAAAACGACCATTTTTACCAGTAACTTTTACAGCATGTTGGAAAACAGATGTCTGGAAACAAATTTTGCCCCCACCTTTTTTCACAGGACTCAAAATAGCACAGAAATTATATAATTCTCGTTTTTTTCTGCCCTCCCGGATAATTTCCGATCAGCGGAACAAAAAGAAACGCCAAATATTGTAAAATTCTGCTTTGTGTGTGCGCGTGGCAACGTGACTCGAAACAGTAAAAATTGAATTTTTTGCGCTTCCTTTTATTAATTTATTTTTCGGCCTGCTTAAGAGTCTACGCTAGTCACGCGAAGAAACGCTTCAGCTAATGTTAAGTCTATGGGAAGGTTATCGCGCGATTTCTCGCTCGCATTTTAATATTTTTAAATGATTCTTTTTGCATAGGATAGCTGAGGTTGATCTCTAAAGTTGTTAGTTTTTACTTTTTCGATTTTGGTTCCAGTTTTTTTTTATATAAGGTTAATTTCACTTTCAGAACCGGTTCCAACCGGTTCCAAAATTGAAAATGTCCGCTTATAAAAAAACCGTAACCAAAATCAAAAAAGTAAAAACTAATAACGTTAGAGATCGACCTCAGCTATCCTATGCAAAAGAATCATTTAAAAATATTACAATGCGAGCGAGAAATCGCGCGATAACCTTCCCATAGAGTTAACATTAGCTGAAGCGTTTTTTCGCGTGACTAGCGTAGGCTCTTAACACTAAATAACGCAGAAATCGTAAAATTTTTTCGTTCTTTTTCGAGTATCCAGGAACCAAAATAACGCAGAAATTGTAAATTTGCACCCCCCCCCCCCGAATCCACGGGACCCGATGTAACGCAGAATCTTCCCTCCCTTTTTTTCTCTTAAATTTTTCTGGCCTGCGCGAACTAAATTAAAGTCGAAATTGTGAAATTTTTGCTCTTTTTTCCCCAGAGTCCACACGGCACTAAAATAAAACCTCTGTCTGTCCGTCACAGAGTCCGTTCTAAAAAACTGTACAAGTTAAAGACTTGAAATTTTGTGTACTTACAGCTGAATATCTACTGTATCATAAAATTTTGAAAATGTCTTCATTAACGCAAGATGTTAATTAAAACCCAAAAGCCCACCCATTAATGGAAAAAAATATTCAACTAAAGCGTAGAATTTAATCGCAAAGAAAATTCATTCTGAAACTCCAGAAGAGGTGGAAGGATTGACATAGTCACAGCAATCACGTAGAGAAATTTCTGTACTTTGCTTTTCAATAAGGAAATATCTGCCGGTTTTCGAAAAGAGACAAATATTTGCTTTAAGAATGAAATTTGATACACACTGTCATTTAACTTATTCAATATTTATCTAGAAAGAAATTTATCATTTGAAAATAACTGGAATGTCATCGATATCGAAACGAATGTAATGTTTATACCCAAAAATAATTTTATATGTTCAAACAGAATTAAACAATATGAGTTGAAAGGGCCAACCAAATATTTTGCGTTTTTAGTATCAAAATGAACGGTATGTTTTCCTATTTACAAAAGAGGAAGTCACTTTTGTGTCATTCTATCAATTTGACTCTTATCATATGGAGAATAGTCGTCTGCATTTTTATCTCCCTTCCATTCTTTAATCAGTTTTATCTTGTACTTTTATCTACCAGAGTTCCATATCGGTTTATTTGGAGCATACGCCTTTCGTGCTGCCGTGTTAAAGAAGTGTTTAAAATAAAAAAAATTAAGAAACGGTAATTTTCCGATATTTGAAAATGACAAACGCGGTTAGACAAAGAAGTCTAAAATCCATTGAATGGACTGTAAAAACGCCAAATACTAATGATACACTTGTTAGTGAGCCTTTTTTATTTCTGCGTCACGAGTGTAATCTCAAATTAACTTTAGGAATTCGTTTTGCTGATGGTAATTATGAAAGGTCTCATCTCTACTTCAACTATCATGGAGAACTGAAGGCGCCAATAAATGTTTCAGTACGTGCTTCTGATATTTTTAATGACAAAGCACAAACCATAAGAAGCATCTCGGCTACAAATACAAGCATTTGCAGTTCTCCAAGGACTGGCCTTGTAAGAAACGCTTTGTTAACTTTCGAGGTCATCATTTATGCCGATACTTCAACAGGTGAGATTTTATTTAATTATATATTTACAAACTTTCTACTACGTGTCTATTTTTGTCATCAATACAAACCTTCTTTTTAAAGTATATGTGGTGCAAGAAAATTTGAGGTCCTTAATTTTTTTAAAATTAAAATAACGTATTTCAGACTTATTGGAAGTCTCTATATTGTGAGGTACCAGGCGTGGAACCGGATGCAAACATTTTTTTAAACCTCATTCATTTTATTTCAGAAGTGAAACAAGAACGAAAAATCATGCGTCAAGCATAGATTATGTAGCACTTTCCAACGCTTCCAAAATAATTTTACAAATCATACCGTTTAATAAGCTAAAAGATAACTTCTAAGTAAACAATTTGGAAAACGCATAACATATTTAAAAACATAATTTCAGGAATTTCCAACATATACAATATTCGGAAAAATATCCGAATACTTTTATTCAGCCCTGTATAGGATATATAGAATTGTATATATACTACATAGGATGCTAAATTTTAGTTCAGTTAGGAAACGTGTAGCACATTTTAAAATTCTCCGTCTGGAGTTTGTCAATAAACAGAAATGTGTTCGCGAACTTTTGTGCTGCCCTGTATAGGATCTACAGAATTTATACACACCACGTAATAGACAAAAAGCAAGTTAACATTAAAATCGCGTTCAGTAACTTAAAACACACTTCCAGGAATTATTGTTAACAGACAGTAGATAATTCTTTTGCGTGTCCCTGTAAATGAACGATGACCGCTATACACACAATATTCCGTAGTAAGTCTCTTGTAATGCACCTTAGTGATCTATATAAATTTCAATGCGTTTAAAATAGTGAAACATTATTTAAATAAACCGCAGACGATTTTTCTCCATAGACGTAATGTAACGGAATTATTTTTACTGTCCCTGTAAAGTAACTATAAGTGTTATGCACACCCTGTTCCATATTAAGCTTCTTCTAATGCACCTTAGTGATATATATAAATTTCAATGCGTTTAAAATAGTGAAACATTATTTAAATAAACAGCAAATGATTTTTCCCCATAGACCGCAATGTAACGGAATTCTTTTGAGTGTCCCTGTAAAAAAACTATAAGTGCTACACACTTCCGTTGAAATAGGGAACATGCTATAGATAACGATAATAACATATAAAAATTGCAGAGCAATCCGAGCATATTTACGGGAGTTAGAGCACGGACAGACGGCAGACGGCAGACGGCCAGACGGCCAGACGGCAGACGGCCAGACAAACCGAAGTCATAAGCACTTTTCAACTAGGTTGGAAAGTGCTAAAAAGAGATTGCTGAAGTCCATTACAAGGGGAAGGTCAGGGTTCATAATACCCATTGGACTCCCCTTATGACTGGCCTTTGATTGTTATACTAGTCTGGAAATTTCTAGTTAATCTGTGTATTTCAATGCTTTTGTCAACCCTAAGAAAATGTTCATAACTTTTTTGTAAAATCTTTTGTCACCAGCTTTCAATATTATTACTAAAATCTTCCTAACATTGATGCTAGATTGCAATTTGTTACCCAATAATTGGAAGCTCGATGAGTTTCACATTCAGAAAATTTTCTCAAACGGGCTTTGGTTGGTATACATTTGTGGAACGTTGCAAAATACGGGTGGTGTTTGTTCGTCGGATAGGTAGGGGGGGGGGGTGGACCAAATCACCGAAAGATCAACGAAAGAACGGGGTTAGATCAACGAAAAGTCACAATGAGCTGAATGGACACTTTTTCAATTACCAGCGGTGTCTCTTAATACACCAGAATTTTCTCCTTCTTCATAATTTTGTCATTCAAAACAAATACGAAATTATTAGAAGTATGTAAAGTTAACAGTAACAAGCTCCAATTCAGAAAAGAAAAATCAAAATCAAAAGTGGTTAGACTTTTTTTTTTTTCACTTATTGTGTATGTTTTTCATGCATTTTTTTTTAACCCGGAAGAGTCGCATGGGGTATGACATACCCCAGGGTGCATACGGTTTTTACAATTGTCACCACTATTTTCCGAAAAGTAATCTACAATTTACATTATCATACAATTTGTAACAATTGTCTTAGACTGAATAAGGTGATGATTATTAATTGTATTTATTGGTGACAATGTAAAAACCATTCATCATCTGAGTATGCGCGACTCCTCCCGAGTTAATTTAGAGCGCAATCTCCGGTCGCGCTCTAAACACACTTGAAATTAGAAACATGCTTCACAGGAGTATGTTGTTTTCCCCAAATGCGCACTCTTATTGCCTGCGTGCTCTTACACTAACCTACCCTACCTATGAGAAAAAGCATGCTGAACTTGTTTACCAGCGAAAACCATATTAAGCATTAATAGATACAAAACTACGGGTCTTATTACGAAAGAGACGACTCATGTCATTACCATCGTACAGAATAAAATTTGCATACAACCATGTTAAAGAAATATTCGTGCACAATTGCACAATTCCAAAGTTATTTTTATTCATAGTTTATTTTACTGATTTCAATAAGAATACATTTAATCAATAAAATCTACAAAATTTGGTTGAACTTGTCAAGTTGTAGTTATTTAAATCTACATTGTTTATTTGAATTTCCTAAGTTGTAGTTATTTTAAAATTGAATTTGCATGTTAGTCTGTTAATTTTGAATCAAGGGTGATTGGCTATAGGATTTCCTCCTTATTTCAGGAATTTTTGCGTTACTTATTTTCTGATTTCAAGAATTTTTTGTATTATTTTCTGATTTTAGGAATTATTTTTCAATGTACGTTAAATGAAAACTATGTTATGGAAATTTAGAAAAAAATCTTTGATAAAGTATTTGGTTTATTTTATGTGTGTGTATGCATATTTTATTAGTTACGACAAAATTAAAAGTTATAGGTTTGATTTACATCCCCCCCCCTCGTTTTATTTCCTTTCCTTTCATAATTATTTAAAGGTCATAGTCACAGCTGTTTGATCTTTCCCCCACTTTTATTATTCTATAAAGGCAAAAATATCAAAGATGTACAAAAGTGCACAACCGAACATAGAGAATAAAATTTGTACAGACAAAATTCAACCATGTTAATGAAATATTCATACAAAATTCCAAACATTTTTATTCATAGTTTATTTTATCTGATTTCAATGATATTTTTAATCGGTAAAATTTACAACATTTGGTTGAACTTGCCAAGTTATGGTTATTTAAATCTACAAAAGTTAGTTGAATTTCCTAAGTTGTGCTCATTTTAAAAATTAAGTGTACATGCTGCTTTTTTAATTTTGAATCAGGATTTTCTTCGCAGGCATTTTCGCATTATTTATTTTCTGATTTTAGGAATTATTTTTCAATGACAGTTAAGTGAAATTATCTTTGAATTATCTAGAAAAAAAATCTTTGGTAAATAAATTGGTTAAGTTGGTTGGTGTTTATTTTATCAGTTATGATCAAAGTTAACAATGATAGATTTAATTAATCTCCCCCTCTTATTATATTTTATTTCATAATTATTTAAAGGTGATATTCACCTCTGTTTGATGTTTCAGCATTTTTATTATTTTATAATGGGAAAAATATAAAAGATGTCGTACAAAACTGCAGTACCTAACAAATACGCTAAAATTACGCTAAATACGCGTAATTGGCACATTTATACTATGGGAAATTGGTTGACTAATAAAAAATTATTTTTATAAACTATTTTACCAAAATAATAAATTCTATTTTAAAACTGTTAATATTGTCAAATAACATGGTCACACTATGAAATTCGGCTTAGTTTCATTTTACTAAGGTGATTTGTAATATCAACTGAAAATTTTAAATATTTTATTCATTGGTGGCATTTTAATAATTCGTCTTAATTTATCTATTTATAAAATGATAATCTCGTGTAACAGAAGTCAACAATTGAAACTTTATCAATGGAAATCCGTGAAATTTTTGTGTAAAAAGGTAAATTGGCTTATCTTTACTACCCATATTCCCAAGCTAATTTACTAGACTGACGATGATCACGTGCTACTGCATACTAATATAATTGATAGTTTCAGATATATTTTTATATACATATCTAGTATATATATCTTTTAAATGCTAAAAAGGTGCAAATGAACAACATAATAAATAAACAGTAAAATAACTTTTATTAGGATGTTTGACAAGTTTCGGCTCACACCGAGCCATTTTCAAACACAAATGAGAATATTCCATAATTGCACGGTCTTTGAAGGTATTATTAAATTGCTATCATTTAATTTTCATGTACTCCTTTAAAAATTAGGCACGTTATCTTTTATTTTTACTTGGTTGTTTATTTTCATATCTGTAACCATGGAGTCATTCGAGCCACAATTTCGGTAAGTAAAAAGATGCCGCATCGTTATATGTTTTATTTTTGCGTGTTAGTATCTCTATGGTTTCTTTTATTATGGATGAATAGTATCGACTGGAGGGAAAAATTATTTTACTTTCATTGTTTCATTGTAATTTATTATATTGTTACATAACTAGTATTTAAAAATTTAAGGAACAATTAAAATGATACAAAAATGTATCCCCTTTAAGTTTCCTTTTTATAACAGCAGTTGTGGCAGGAGCACTATTGTTTACAATATACTCTATTTTTAAAGCACAATCTACATTCAGTCAAATCTTTCATAATTTAAGTGAAAAATATCAGCGGTGGTACCGACCATAGTAATATTTCCAAAATACCCTTTTTAACGCTTCCCAAGAAAAGTTTTATGATGAAAAGTTTTATGCATTCGGTTTGTCTGGCCGAGATCTAACTCGCGTAAATATACTCCGATTCTCATGTAATTGAGATACAGTGAAACCTGTAAAGTTGACCACCCTTGTAAGTTGACCACCTGTCTATGTTGACCTCTGTTGTCAGGAACCAAATTTATCCTATACAAAACTATAAGACAAACCCTTTGTAACCTGACCACCTGTCTATCTTGTATCTTGACCACTGAAATTATTCAAATTTGACTAGAACTATTATAAAATGCCCATCAAAACCCTTTATAACTTGACCATCCAAAAAGCTAACAAATCATGAATAAAAAAAAAAGTAACTCTCCAGGATATTTCCTTTTTTTTTCTTTTTAACTAGAATTTCTAAAAGGGCGAAATAGGATTAACCTGGGAAATGCTTTTAGTAGTGATAGGTGTAGGTAAATAATTCAAGGCTTATCTATTCTTACATTGTTGCTCTTATGGATTTGGCTTTTCAACCCTTCCCCTCCATTCTTTGATTAGAGATTTCTTTCTTCTATTTCCCATTCTCTTATGATTCCTTCCCTTCTTTCAATAACCCGAGGTGCTAGTTGGTAAGCAGAAATATTTCCATCAGTTGCAATAGTTTGTGGCAATTGTAATAATACAGTTAAGGAAATTATTTGTTATAATGATGAGTTACACTTGAACTGTGTTGTAGTATAGAAAGATTATTATTTTCATCCAGTAAACTTGGTGTAGTGTTAGTTACAAGACATTTATATTTTGTAATTTCTTTTTAACAAGGAAGATTTTGTTAATCTAAAATGGCTCCAAAAAGAAAATTAGTTGAACTTTAAAATGAGAAAAATATGAAATATTAAGTTTACTTAGAAAAGGAGAAAGCCAGAGAAAATTAGCTGATAGATATGGAATTTCCAAAACTATAGTGTCTAACATATCAAAGAATGGGGAAGAAATAATTAAATTGTGCTTAGAGAACTGTACTTGTGATAGAAAAATAAAATTGAGAAAACATCAAATGAAGAAATTAATCTGGCAGTTTGGAAGTTTTTTAAGCTATGCCGTTCCAAAAATATTCCAGTTTCAGGATCTATGCTCCAAGCTAAAGCCTAAGATATTGCAAATGAATTGGGAATTTCTGAATTAAATGCAAGTAATGGATGGCTAGAATCCTTCAGATCAAAAAACAACATAAATTTCCGTAGTCTTTGTGGTGGATCTGCTTCAGTAGATTGTAATACTGCAGAAAACTGGAAAGCAAAATTAACTGAAATTGTGATCCGCTTGAAAACCAATTCAATGCAAATGAAACAGGACTGTTTTGCCGTCAATTGCCAAGAAAATCTCTTGTATCAAAAAATGAAAAAGGTTTTGGAGGCAACATGCCGAAAGAAAGACTAACTGGTTTTTATTTAAATAAATAGTAGTATACTAATTGATTTTAAAATTTATATAAAACTATTAATTCATTCTTGTAGTTAATCTTTTCTTTTATAAGGTGTTAGAAATATGCATGGTAATACAATATTACTTTAAAGCCCTGTCAATAAATAAAACTTTTGTGGAAAAAATGTTATGGTAATTACGTAAAAAAAGTAAATTTATCATCACCCTTTATAACTTGACCACTCCTCTAAGTTGACCACTGAAGTGTGGCACCGCAAGTGGTCAACTTACACAGGTTTTACTGTATGTTATTTAGATTTGCCATGGTATGTTCGGTATTGAAAATGAAGTGTGTAGCTTTCATAGTTCATTTACAAGAGGACTGAAAAGTATTCTGTTACGTTACGGTCTAAGATATGGGGAAAATCCTTTGGAGTGTATTTTAGTGGTGTTACACTATTTGAAACATAATGAAATTTATGTTTCATGTATGTAATTATGCATTATTGACGTGTACTATAAGAGGTTACTTTGAATATGTTATGTGTAACATTTACAGTTCATTTACAGGGGCTCTCAAAATAATTCCGTTATAATATGGTCTATGGGGGGAAATCTTTTGAGATCTCTTTTCACAATGTTACAATGTTGCAAACATAAATGAAATTTATATAAATTTCTGAATTGCATTAAAACATGCTTTCTGTAGAATATGGAGTGCAAAGCAATTATCATTCATGTACAGGGACACACAAAAGAATTCGGTGATATAATATAGAATATGGGAAAAAACTGTTGGCAGCGTATTTTAAATTATGCTATAAATTTTCAAACATGATGAAATTTATATAAATTGATGAAATTGATATAAATTACTGTGATTTACTACAAGATATTTACTGTATACTATGATGTGCATAACATTTATCGTTCATTTACAGGGACACACAAAAATTTTGGATGCAGTACTGTATCCGAAGTATTGTCTATTAAGGATTAATGCTAAAAGTGCGTTTTCAGTTATGGTATGCGTATTTAAGTTTAACAAAATTTTTGCATACTACGTGGTGTGTATATGTTCTATGGATTATATACAGGGCTACACAAAAGTATTCGTAAGTATTACTGAGCATGAGCGTGAATTGCTTAAAGATGTTTTTAAATTGAACTTTGCATTTTCAAACTCATTTATATCATGAGAGACGGTAGTTTCTCGAGTGACGCAGCAAAAAATGAAAACCGAAAGCCCAAAACCGAAGATTTCCGTCACTCTTATATATACAGCTAGTTTGAGTTCAAAGGAAAAGCGAAAAGCCGACATTTAATATCTCAGCAAATATGAGGCACATCATTTTGATTTTTTGACAGCTGTCTTATATCTCCGGTCTAACTCCTCTATCCTGAAATTTATAGATTTCTACATGCAGTAGATTTTAAGATCTGGAAATCCATTTTTAAGTAAAATGGGAAGTTTTTCGCTCTGCATGTAATGGTGTCCTGGTGTAAAGGCGCTTATCTCGAAATCCGCCCGAAGGATTTTTTAAAAATTAATATATGATACTAATCGGTTTTAGATGAAGCGAATCCCCCTATCCACTTAAATAGGAAAACTCTAGTTTTTTATATAATCCGATTTAAAAATGGGACTATTTTCTTAAGCCAAGCTGTACAAATGCAATAGAGTGTTCACTCCCTTCTTCCGCGGGGCATTACAGTTAAAAATTGATTTACGGTTGCCATTATCAATAAAGCTTCTGACCGGGCTAATTATTTAGATTTTTTTAAATGCAAAAACAATGAATTATATACTCTAAACATGTAAAACATATGTATTAAATTCAATTGGGGTTTATATGTTTCCTCTTTTTGTTACAAAGAAATAATTTCAGATTTTAAACATGCATATATTCGAAAAATTATTTCGATTCCTTTTTCAAAATGAGGAAATATTTTTTAATTACATGTATTCAATTTTACTGCTAAATATAATAAATCTTTCATTTTCTAATGATAAAATATTTTTCATTTCTTTGTTTCTTTCGCAACGAAGACAACCAACCAACTATTATCGTATCAATGCGCGAAGCACAAATTAACGAGAGCGAGAGTATACAACATGGAGATTGAGCAAATGGGGAAAAGATAGGCACAGAAAATCAAAGATATTATACTTACTATTAGGTATTTCGTTTATTTATTCATTGTTTTTTATTTTATGACTTGATGGTTCTTTTAAAAATTTTCGTTTTGGTAAGGTGCTTAGGTAGTCTTTGTCAGAGCAACTGCCAGTTACATGTTTTTATGGCTTTAAAATATTACTTTTATGTTATTTTGTAAAAGAAAATGCAGAAAGTTAGTTCTGAATTAAGTGTTTTATGTTATACAATGGATAAATAAGTTCTTAATTACTTTTGAGTCCAGAGTTTGAAAAGTAAACAAATAGCTTTTTTTTTTTCCTTCTCATTGCATTACCTTATTGCATTCATATTGCCAGTATTATTACATTGTTATCATTTTTTTTCTCATTGCATTTACAAACAGTTGTGTGACAAACTTCTATCTTCATGAATGTTTTGCATTTACTTTATATTAATTTTTCACATTCATTTTTTAATAAGCTTGTTAAATAGTTTTCGAGCACTATATTGTTTTAATGTCAAATGTTACATTAAAAATTATTAAAAAATACAGTAAAATAATTGCTATTTGCTTGCGAAACTTAAAAATATAATCATTTTAACCCACATAGGTTTTTTTAGCTCTAAAATATTGCTATACAATGAATAAATAAGTTCTTATTTACTTTAAATTCAGAGTTTGAAAAGTAAACAAATAGCTATTTTATTTTTAAATTTTTCTATCATTTACCTGTGACTTTAAAAATCATTTAAAATTACTAATTTAGAGGTATGAAATACCTTATATGTGCTTAAATCACAGAAAAAATACAACTTTAGTAAGTATATTACAGGGCTCTGTTTAAGAAGAATTAAAAAGAGCTTTAAAGGATCCTTCACAATTTTTTTTTATCTTAAAACAGTATCCTTCACATTTTTTTTCATTTTAAAACAGGTTATTTCACATTTCTTTTCATATTAAAGCAGGACACTTCACAAAACTTTTTCCTACCAAAAATTAACTCTTCACAAATTTAATCATCTTAAACTTTTTCCAATTTTTGTATAAAATACTGTTTACTGTTGACTGTAATAAGTGTTTGTTCTTCAAAGTAAATTCTGAAAATTTATTAAATTTCAACTGCTGCGACGTTTAATTTTTTGATTACAACTTACATAAATATCAATATTTTACATAGGGATTGTTTTTATACAATTTTGACACAATTGAAATTTTATTGCAGCCAAGCACGGTTTCTTGTACAGCGGTGTATTTTGAAAACATATAGAAGAAAGAAAAAAAATTTTTTAGAGAAAATCACTGTTAATTATTTCGCAATGTTTTTTAATAGTCAGATCTTATAAATTAAGTGTTGGTGAGTGCAAAGTTTGAAATTGTCTGAATATGTAGAAAACAACATAGGGCTCTAAAACTATTTACTTGCATAAGTTTATTAAAAATGAATTTGAAAAATTAATATACAGTAACAGCAAAACATGCATGAAGCTTCACAATATATACTATATATATTGTGTACACAATACATAGTAGTAGTATACACAATATACTATAGGCCATCAAAGTATCAAATTAAATGAAAATTTTGAAATGGAGAACCATCAATTCAAAATAAATAAAAAACAATAAATAAATAAACCAAATACCTGGGGGAGGTAGTATTTTATCTATTATAAATTGCAGCTTGTATTTTCAAACAATTTGGAAGGGCGGATAAAATTTTATCATTTAAAATATTTAAAAAAAAATAATACCTTCTAAACTAGAATTTTATTATCAATTTTATAGACGATTTTCTTTGGACGATTACTCTCTATGAGAGAAAAGTTCTACTTTTCGCATTTGTTCGCCACAGTATATTTTGTTGTTTTTCAGCCAGTCTCTCATAACTTTTATTATAGAATTCTTTGCAGGAGTGCGGTTTTCAACAGGCATGTGATGTGGAGCATTGTCTATATATAGGGCACTATTCGGTTGCAAATTTGGAAGAAGTTTTTCCAACACCCATTTTTGGAAGTTTTCGTAGTTCATTTGCACGGGATTGTCACCCCTTTTTGTCGACGCTTTATACAGTAGTTGAGCATCCGTAAGGAAAAACGTTTCCTCATTTTTACGCTACAGTTAAGACCTTGGCGTAGTACATGGCCGTTAAAGTTTTTTTCCCATATACAGTTAATAACTTGTCCCTTTTAATTCGATGTTATTCATTTTTGGGTAAAGGTGAAAATAGGCACTCGGCGATAAAACTTGAAAAACTGGCGATTAAAAATACGGAGAAAACCCGACAAATGCAGGATTTTCTTTTTTTTTCCATGTCCGTTTGACAAAATTCATGATTTTTCCTCACCTGATCGACGAAACTACTGATTTTTCTGAACCTGATCGATGAAATTAATGATTTTACTGCACTAAATGGGCGAAATTCGTGATTTTTATGTGCCCGTTCAACAAAATTTATAATTTTTACATGCCGATCAATAAATTTCTTGATTTTTATGTGCCCCGTTGACAAAATTTGTGATTTTTACATGCCTGATCGACTAAATTCATGATTTTTGTATGCCCGATGGATGAAATTAATGATTTTTACATGCCGATCAACAAATTTCTTGATCTTTATGTGCCTGTTTGACAAAATTCATGAATTTTATGCACCGATAAACGAAATTCATGATTTTTCCATCTGTGTTCGACAAAATTTATGATCTCCCCCTCCCTGATCCACAAAATTTATGTTTTTGCTGTGCCTGATTAATGAAACTCATCATTTTTACACACCCGATCGACAAAATTCATGATTTTTACACACCGGTCAACAAAGTTCATGAATTTTACGCACTTGATCACCGAAATTCATGATTTTTTCGTACTCGATCGACAAAATTTCATTTTTCTGAACCCGATCGACAAAAATTATTGATTTTTATGCAAACGTTTGATGAAATTTGTGATTTTTATGCACCTACTTGTTGAACTTGTAATTTTTAACTACCACTTGATGAATTTGTGATTTCTATGCGACTACTCTACGAACTGGTAATTTTTATGCGTCCGTTCTGCAAAATTCATGATTTTTTCGTACGTAATCGACGAAATTCATAATTTTTACTCACCGATTGATAAATTTTATGTGCCCGATTCACGAATTTCTTGATTTTTATGCATTCGTTTGACGAAATTAATGATTTTAATGTGCCGATCGAAGAATTTCTTGTTTTTTATGTATCCATTTGATGAAATTCGTGATTTTTATGCGATCGATAAATAAAATTCATGATTTTTACATGCCCGTTTGACAAAATATATGATCCCACCTCCCCCGATCGACAAAAGTCATGTTTTTTCTGTGCCCGATTGATGAAATTCACAGATTTTTACACACCCGATCAACAAAATTCATGATTTTTAAACACACGATCAATGAAATTCATGATTTTTTCATGCCCGATTGACGAAATTAATGATAATGTCCATCCCCTGCTTTGCCCCCCCCCTTTTAAGGGGGATACTTTCCTAAATTTTGCTGATACCCCTCATGTGATATATTGTTCGAAAGTTCTGTGACCGTTTAATCCTATTACACATCTCCGGTGTCCACGCCCCCACTTTGACCCCCCCCCCCCAAGGGGATACTTTCTAAATTTTGCTAATACTCCTCATGTGATATATTGTTCGAAAGTTCTGTGACCGTTTAATCCTATTACACATCTCCGGTGTCCATGCCCCCACTTTGAGCCCCCCCCAAGGGGATACTTTCTAAATTTTGCTAATACTCCTCATGTGATATATTGTTGGAAAGGTCTGTGACCGCTTAGTCATATTATGCATCTCTGGTGTCGATCTGCCCACTTTGACCCCCCCCCTCTCCCGAGAGGGGTACTTTTTAAAATTTTGCACACACCCTTTATGTTATATATTGTTGGAAAGGTCTGTGACTGTTTAATCATATTATGCATCTCCTGTGTCCATACCCCCACTTTGCCCCCCCAAGGGGGTACTTTTTGAAATTTTGCACAATCCCTCATGTGATATATCATTGGAAAGGTCTGTGACCACTTAATTAGATTATGCACCTCCGGTGTCCATCCCCCCAATTTGCACTCCTCAAGGGGGGCACTTTTTAAATTTTGCTGATACTCCTCCTGTGATATATTGTTGGAAAGGTCTGTGACAGCTTAGTCATTATGCATCTCTGGTGTCCATCCCCCCACTTTGCCCCCTCCTAGGCGGGTACTTTTTAAAATTTTGCACACACCCCTCATATGATATATCGTTAGAAAGGTCTGTGACCACTAATGATATTATGCATCTCCGGTGTCCAACCCCCCACTTTGCACCCCCGCAAGGGGATACTTTCTAAATTTTGCTGATACTCGTGTGATATATTGTTGAAAAGGTCTGCGACCGCTTAGTCATAGTATGCATCTCTGGTGTCCATCCCCCAATTTGCCCCCCCCCAAGGGGAGTACTTTTTAAAATTTTGCACACACCCTTCATGTGATATATTGTTGGAAAGGTCTGTGACTATTTAATCATATTATGCATCTGCTGTGTCCATACCCCCACTTTGCCCCCCCCCAAGGGGGTACTTTTTGAAATTTTGCACAACCCCTCATGTGATTTATCGTTGGAAAGGTCTGTGACCGCTTAGTCATAGAATGCATCTCTGGTGTCCATCCCCCCACTTTGCCCCCCCTAAGGCGGGTACTTTTTAAAATTTTGCACACACCCTTCATGTGATATATTGTTGGAAATGTCTGTGACTGTTTAATCATATTATGCATCTCCTGTGTCCATACCCCCCACTTTGCCCCCCCAAGGGGGTACTTTTTGAAAATTTGCACAACCCCTCATGTGATATATCGTTGGAAAGGTCTGTGATCACTTAATTAGATTATGCACCTCTGGTGTCCATCCCCCCACTTTACCCCTCCAGGGGGGCACTTTTTAAATTTTGCTGATACTCTTCCTGTGATATATTGTTGGAAAGGTCTGTGACAGCTTAGTCATTATGCATCTCTGGTGTCCATCCCCCCACTTTGCCCCCTCTTAGGCGGGTACTTTTTAAAATTTTGCACACACCCCTCATATAATATATCGTTAGAAAGGTCTGTGACCGCTTAATCATATTATGCATCTCCGGTGTCCATCCCCCCACTTTGCCCCCCCAAGGGTGGTACTTTCTAAATTTTGCTGATACTCGTGTGATTTATTGTTGGAAAGGTCTGTGACTGTTTAATCATATTATGCATATCTGGTGTCCATCCCCCCACTTTGCCTCCCCCAAGGGGGTACTTTTAAAATTTTGCACACACCCTTCATGTGATATATTTTAGGAAAGGTCTGAGACTGTTTAATCATATTATGCATCTCCTGTGTCCACACCCCCACTTTACCCCCCCCCCAAGGGGGTACTTTTTGAAATTTTGCACAACCCCTCATGTGATATATCGTTGGAAAAGTCTGTGACCGCTTCGTCATACTATGCATCTCTGGTGTCCATCCCTCCACTTTGCCCCCCCCCCAAGGGGGTACTTATTGAAATTTTGCACAACCTCTCATGTGATATGTCGTTGGAAAGGTCTGTGACCACTTAATTAGATTATGCACCTCCGGTGTCCATCCCCCCACTTTGCCCCCTCCAGGGGGGCACTTTTTAAATTTTTCTGACACTCCTCATGTGATATATTCTTGGAAAGGTCTGTCACCACTTAGTCATGTTATGCATCTCCAGTATCCATCCCCCCACTTTGCCCCTCCCACAAGGGGGGTACTTTTTTAAAATATTGCACACACCCCTCATGTGATATATTGTTTAAAAGGTCTGTGACCACTTAATCGTATTATGCAGCACAGCAGCTATACGGTGCCACAGGCAGCGGGGACCCGAGCCGGAGGTTCGTTCGGTTAGAGGGTTATACTATCCGATGTGCAAATTAAGGTATTATCCGGTGCATGCATAGCACGACCGGTATACGGTGCCGGAGGCAGCGGGGACCCGGTTTGGTGGTTCGTTCGGTTAGAGGTTAGAGGTTTATACTATTCCATGTGGAAATTAAGAGATTATCATACAAATGGAGAATTCAGTTAGATTCGAGGCCCTGATGTAAATTGAAGGCCCACTAGCGGGCGAAGCCACTAAGTTTTATTCTTTTATACCCTAATGCTTAATTTCGACTGAATGAAATTTTCATCAATAACCGCTTAAAAGTAATGCTATCAGTACAAAAACCCTTAACGGGTTAAAAGTTGTGACGCAGCACTTTCTTTTGGCTCTAAGAATTTCAAATATGGGTCGTAAAAGTAATGATATCAAATTTGAGTGACGCTATGTTAATTTTTTTTAAATCATCATTTTCTTTTTAGTTTATTTATATTCACAGGTGCAATTATTATCTTAACATGAAAATACATATAAAATTTATTCGCTAAAGCTTTTTCATTCAGATCTCTCAGGAATTCAAAATATGGGTTTTAAAAGAAATGATATCAAAATTTGAGTGACACCTTGACGTGAATTTAATAGGATTGTTTTAAATTTCAATTTAAATTATTTTTCGTTTCTCTTCTAAAGTATATTTACACATACAAACAATACTTTTCATTTTTCAATACACTGTTAAATATATTACTTTCACTGAGCCTATATTATGTATTGAAATGTATTTATGTCAATAAACTGATTTATGTTTTGTGCCACGCTATCCAAAATCATAAGTAAAATTTATGTAAATGATTATTTTGCGTCATAGTATCCAAACGTGTATACGTGTATTGAACCACATTTCTAACAAACAAACGTACATATATATGTGTGTGTATAAGTTTCAAACAAAAATGAAACATGAATAATGCAACTTTTATATTTTATTATTTTATAACAACCGATAATTATAGGCATTTATCAATAATTAATTAACAATGTAGTTAAATAATGTAAAATAAATTCAATAATGAATATTTAATTTTTAAATATACTAGGGGGCTCTGCCCCCTACGAGCTACGCTCGCCAACCCCCGTTCTGACACCACAAACTCTAAAAACACTCTGATTTGATCAACCTTAAAACGATTGCGGAAGATTGAATTATAATTAAACGACCTGCTGTAATCGGCTGCTATAATCGGCCTTATGTAATCGGCTGCTCGCTGTAATATCTGCTATAATCGGGTTTCCATTCATTTTCCTTTGACTAAGGGATTTTAAAGCCGAATCAACTGCTGTCGAGACACCTAACAACTGTTGATAAAATAAGGTTAATTAAACATTTGAAAATCAACTCGTGCAAAATGGTTAAGTAAGCAATGTCATGGAATCGGGAAATTTTATAACGATGCTATAGAAAATTGTGTATTACTCCATTATCCCGACTACTACTTTCTATAAAAGAAATGAACTGTCGCCAAAATATAAGATTTAAAGCCAAAAGTGCATATCTGTGGCGTCGCATTCAATTGATACCAGATGCGTTATGCGTGGTAGTTATATCATCGAGTGATCTTTAATTCAACGTTTATCTGTATTTTTAATTATATTTTACCAATTTATTAGTTATTTCGTTGATTTAAACGTAATTATTAAACGTAAAAATATAGCTTTTAATTGAAGGGAAATATTATTAATTACGCTGTTTTAAAAATTTGCAATAATAGATAAAATATTTTGTCGAAATAAATTAATCTTACTCTACTTAATGCTTTGAAAACGCAGAATAATTTAATTATTTATCTTTTTAATATTCACGCGCAAGTATATTTTTTATTCCGTTATTTTCTACATTTATTGCTTTTAACACGTGATCATTTAATTATTATTTTAAAGTTTTATTTCTCAATTGAATCCATTTGGACACTACACTGTTGTGTTAACTAGTATTTTAAAAACACAAATTGCACAAATTGTGCTTATTAGTTGCTAAAATCAGTGTAAAAATTGTTTTAAACTCATAAAAGAGCTAAAATCCTACATGTTTCGGCTTCAAACTTAAAGCCGTCATCGGGGAAGAGGAACAACACAAACGACTACTGATCTTTTAATTTTCGAAAATTAAAAGATCAGTAGTCGTTTGTGTTGTTCCTCTTCCCCGATGACGGCTTTAAGTTTGAAGCCGAAACATGTAGGATTTTAGCTCTTTTATGAGTTTAAAACAATTTTTACACTGATTTTAGCAACTAATAAGCACAATTTGTGCAATTTGTGTTTTTAAAATACTAGTTTTATTTCTGTTTTTAATAGTCACGTGTTAATACATTTCTTAATTGAAAGGGAATATTATTACGTGCGCTATTTTACAAATTGGCAACGATTCAAATAATGGAATTTATGAAATATGAAATAAATCTTCGTCAAAATAATGAAAATTTTGAATAGAAAATAGAAATATAACCTCAAAAAATGAGTCAAATTGAAAAAATAATTGCAGTCTGCACATCCCAGCCTTGTCAACTATATCCTTACAAATTAAGTTTAAATTCCTGTGGATAGTTTTCGTTTCTATAAAACTTTTATAAGAAAACTGTTTTGACCAACTTTGATTTTAAATATGTCTTAAAATAATTCTTCGATTTAAAAACTGTCTACTTCAGCGTGTTTATCGAACACTTCTTTATAAAACCACCAATTTTTAAATTTTCATTTGCAATAGTTTTCTGGATATTAGTCCAGAAAGACTTCAAGGCACAAAATCTTAATTGACAGCGGCGGCCGCGGCGGTGGTTACTTTTTTTAATATAGAGAGATTCATATTTTCATTTCGTTAATATTTTGCATTTAAATTGCATTTAAAGGGTTAAGTATTGGTTAAGTAAAAGTAATTATTTTGTAAAAGTTTAAGTAAAGGGCACAAAAGCTAAAATAATTTGTTCAATTTGACTAAAAAAGGAAAATTAGCATTAAGACAACATTTTAAGCCTAGAAATTATTAATTATAAGCTTTATTTACTATTTCAATATTCTCAAAGTGAGACATGTTGAACATTATTTTGTACTTTAGCTAATTTGTAATATTGTATATATATATATCTACCCTATATATATAAAATCCTAATGAAACGAATTTGTGAAACGATTTTATGAAACGAATTTATGAAACGATTTTATGAAACGACTGATTAAACGACTGATTATGTTTCAAGGCTATTTTTAATAAAATATTAAACGCTTGATGGTGAAATTAATACCAATTGTTCATAAAAATCCGCGGATGTCAAAACTGGTAATAGAATTTTGAAATTGGAATTAGTTTTCGAGATATTAATTTTTTTCTAATTTTAATGACATTTCTGTAATGATGGCAACTAATTACTCAGTTTTTTTGTGACAAAAAAGGGAAAAAATTGAAAAGGATCCCGATAGGGATTATTGATTTCTTTTTATTCATCATTTTCAAATTGAAATTGAATTTATCTTTTATTTCAATCGATAATGAAGACAAGATTATGATTAAATTATGTTTTTCAGGAAAATTTGAAAAAAAAAAATGACATTTCTATCGTCAGGATTCAATCGTCTGTCAGCATTTAATTTAATTTATAAACTGAAAATATTTTGAATAAATTCGTCCAAATGACGTCATTTAGGTAAACGCAAAAGAAAGGGGGAAAAGGAATTAATAGTAATTATTATTTATTGATATCATTTTGTTATTTTTTTGTAAAATTTACTAAACGAATTTATAAAATCATTAGTTCGGATATTTGAAACTAATATATAAAATAATAATTGCCCAACTGAACGGAAGAATAAAATATCCTGCTTGGTTTTTTCCGCCAAGAAGGTTTTTAAAAAAGCGTCAAGACCCCTATAATAGAAAAGCACCAAAAGTTCATTGGGTTTATTTTCATAACTTTTGGCAACAAATCTATGTATATTAACGAATCTATCCCTTTTTGAAGCTCGAATAAACTCCCAAACCTAAAAGCAAAGGATCCTATAATGGAAAAGTACCCGATTTTCTTATGGACAATATTCAAGTGACAGAACATGGTGTAAAATTACCGCGGATAGCAAATTTGTATAAATATTTCATCAATTGATGCCGAATAAATGCAGGCATGCATGCACAAAATATTTAATTCATTTTGTATGATAAATAATTATTAGAAAATTCGTATATACATATTAATTAAAATAAATAATTTACATATTTAAAATAACATGAAAATATGCATGATGGTGCACTAAAATAGAGAGAAAATTAAAACCTGTTACTGAAAATGTTTATAACATAGTACTTTTCAATACCGTGGTTCTTAATGTTATTCACAAGCAGATGGAATTTTTCTCATCCTTAAACGCAAAGGAAGAATAGAATAGAGATTGTTGTTATAAAAGTCCGAGAGGTAGTCACAATTTAAACCTAACCATTTTATACAAGCTGGTTTTCAAGTAGTAATTGATTTTACTTATCAATCCCGAAAACAGTCGTCAGTTGTCGCAACAGCTGTGTATGAGGCCATGATAATCGAAAAATGTCCCATTAAAATGTTAAAAGCATGGCAACCCAATTACAGATTTACCAATATTTTTAAAATAAAGCACGCTGTCATGTTTTTAGAGGCCTCGAAGTCTGAGCGGGGGTTGGCGAGCGTAGCTCGCAGGAGGTAGGCCCCCTAGTATATATATATAAGGATAAAAATGTAACACTTGTCAATTTTCTTTTAGGATGTGCACAATAAGATCAAATAAATCTTTGCTCACTCACCGCCTTCCCCCCCCCCCCCCCCACAAAAAAAGTTTTGCCACTCTCTGCCTCCCTAAGAAAGTATTGAAATGGCACCCCTGTTTGAAAATTTTATCTCCGGTGCCAAGTTGACTCTCTATGCCTCTATCCAAAACTATTTCTTTTCATATAAAATAAAACGTAATTAATTTATCAATAAGACAGAAATAGTTACCAGCTGTACGAATTTTATCTAATAAAAAATATTTTAAGTATACATACCTCGATATATCTTTTGTAATAAATTTCGTAAATCATCATATGTTTTAACACCTTTCTCATAAAGCATTCAAAACAATCGGGAGTTTCAAAGTAAAAATTTTCTACTACTGTTAAGTTTTCAGCTTTTAAAAGATCACGTGATAAGCGTCTTTTAAGTTTAGTCCTATATGCATTGCTTGCTTTATAATTTACACTCGCATCATGGATCAGTTGAAAACGAATATTCGGCGAAACTCCGATTTTGCACCGAAACCGAAACCGAAATTTCGGTCGATCTCTAATAATAATAAAGAAGAATAAAAATAAGTTTTTTTAACAATTTAATTGTAATTTTTAAAATGGAATTTTTAATAAAGTTTTAAGTATTATTGATTGAGATGATGTTTTTGTGTGTGTGTTTATATAATTAAATTAAAGAAGATATATTTTTATCGTACTTATGTGCCGCGAAAAGTAAATTATACATTTGAGTGTTTAGTGAAAGCATAGCTCTGCATTCAAGTATACAACGAGATAAAAAAAGAGGTTGAAACAACACACTGTTATAAACAGCTGCTCTGATAGGCAGACAATAAGAAAAAGTTTTGGTTTAGAATTCTCAATGACCTCCAAATTTGTTTGCTGATAATAAATGTGACGAGTTGCCTGATGAAATCATTTCATTTGGGAAAACAAGTGTTTATGATATCGAGTTAATAAAAAAGTTGTAAATATCAGGGGTAAAGTTATTTCGATTAATAAGTTTTATTTTATTAATTTGGTAAATTTTGTTGCTATTTTTAATGACAGCATCGGCTCCGGGCTTAGGCACACTAACATATCTAAAATGTGTATTATTTCATATCAAGAAGTCCTGGATGTTTACACCATATAAAACTTTATTAAATGAAATAATGGTGAAAGATATACACATTGCTAAGTTGATGTATCATTTTAAAAGATATAACAAGAACGAAAAACATGCGTCAAGCATAGATTATGAAACACTTTCCAACGCTTCCAGAATACTTCAACAAAACTTCCCCGTTTAATAAGGTGAAATATTATGTCTAACTGAACAATTTGGAAAACTTATAACACATTTTATAACCCAATGGCAGCAATTACCGTCAATAGACGGAAAAGTATCCGAATTCTTTTGTGTATCCCTGTATATGATATATAGATTTGTATATATACGACAGAGTATGCTATAATTCCGTTCAGTTAGAAAATTCATGGCGCAGTTTTAAATACTTCTTCAGTAGTTTCCGTTTATAAACGGAAATGTGTTCGAGACCTTTTGGCTGCACTGTATATTATCTGCAGAATTTGTGCACACTATGTAATAGGCAGAAACGTAGTTTAATTTAAAAATCCCTGACGGCTCGGCCTATAGGCATAGGTAGATTTCGAAGACGCAGACCTTGGGGCATCTGTTTGTTGGAAATTGCGGAAGAAATTACCTCTTTGCCATGATGCCGCAGTTGGGACCGCCCACTTCGAAGAGATTTTTTTCCTATAAGGGTTGGTTGTATAAAAAACTTGTCAGTATAAAGAAAAGAAACATCCGAGCCTTAGCTGCATCAGAACTTGCTTTGGACGGTCTTCCCCTTCAGCCAAATTTTCATACCTCTATGTGCAGTAGTTTAGGCTAGCCATCGCCTACAGACACACACACAAGACCGAGCCAAACTTACTTTTATTAGTTTAGATTTATCTAGAAATAATTTAATTTATTATTTAAATGTCGGGTGTGTCAATCCCAAAATTTTCTTCTATCTCATAATACTTCGCTAAATTCGCTATCACCGCGCCAATAAAATCAATATATTTCGTCATTCTGTTGCACGTCAGCTGCTTGCGAATCACCGGATTACATGGATGCGAAGCATAAGATGTACAACACAACTGCGAAAAATCGAAAAAAATCACACAAAAATCACTATCACAGCGCCCCCTCCCGGCGGAATAGCCCCAAATTCAACTGGGACCGCCTGGCCATAGTCAAAAATATAGATTTGAAATTTGGTTCAATTCTATGCATACACTTTTCGACGATACAATAATGAGAATGCAACAAAAATTGCTATCATTGCGAATCCTTCCGCTAGAATATCTCCAAATTTTCGGCCATAATTAAAATTATATATATATATATATATAAATTTTAGTTCAGTTCTATAAATAACTTCATAAATTTTTCGGTTATACTATAATGAAAATCGAACAAAAATCGTTATAACAGCGCCCCTTCCGTCGGAATATCCCCAAATTCGACTGGACCTGCCTAGACCAACATGTTGGTCTAGGGACCTGCTGGCCATAGTTAAAATCGTATAAATGAAATTTGATTCAATTCTACGCATAACTTCCTACACTTTTTCGATGATACAAAGAGGACACACGCACGAACACACGGACATATGAACATTTTGTAAAAATATAAATTTTGGAGCTCTGACCCCTAAAACGTGTAAATCCGCCGAAACGTGGAAGTAAAAAAAAAATGTCGAATACAATATTTTCTTATATTACAGAAAGAAGAAAGTAAAAATGACTGTCATATCGTTGTCAAAACGAATTGTGAGATAATATTTATCGCCAAAAATTATTTTATATGGATCTTCGTTCAAACAGAATTAAACAGCTTGAGATCAAAGGGCAAATGGTATATTTTGCGTCTTTAGTATCTGAACTCATTAACGATATGTTTCGCCATTTACAAAAGGGGAAATCCCTTAGGTCGGTTGGTTCCTATTTGAGACCACCTTTTGGCGAAATCGTGCCAAATCGTCGATAGTTAGCTAGATGTAGCTCTTTTATTGTTGGAAAGGCTGAGCAATATTTTTTGTGATGACACGTTTGTTACGTTTGACGTATTTGTTACGTCATCAAGTGATTCTTTATTCGACGTTCATTTGTATTTTAATGATATTTAATGATTTAATAGTTATTTAAAACATGTTTTTTTTTAATACAGTTAAATAACACTTACGTCATTAAATGGTTATGTCATGATATTAAAAGAAAAAAAAAGCATTGAAAAAATTTCATCATCTGCTTCTTTATTTAAAGCTTTCTTTTTTTCTTTTTTTACGTATGTGAGTGGCTACTTGTTACTTTAGAACAGTATAAGTTAATTGATTGCAGTTTTCATGGAAGTCTCATGTTCACGAAGCGATCATACATGCTGTATAGTGATCGCCGCATTTACGAATTTCGTGTATTTTTGTGATCAATATACAACGAGGTTGCTGCATCCAGATATGTTTACTTTTCGGTTTCATGTTCGCGAAACGATCATACCTGCGGTACAGTGATCGCGGCATTAACGAATTTCGTGTATTTTTTGGGATTCCAATACGACGAAGTTGCTGTATCCAGTGATGTTTGTTTTCGGTTTCATGTTCGCGAAGCGATCATACGTGCGGTACAGTGATCGCGGAATTAACGAATTTCGTGTATTTCTTGGGATGACGAGGTTGCTGTATCCAGTGATTTTTTTTTCGGTTTCGTGTTCGCGAAGCGATCATACTTGCGGTACAGTGATCGCGGCATTAACGAATTTCGTGTATTTTCTTTTTTTCAACTTCACATTAATCGTTAACTTTTATGTAATATAGAGGAAATGTGTATAAAAACGTTGTTTTTTACTGCTTATATTATCTTTTTTATATCTATCTTATTAAATTTGTCAAATGAAATATTTTATTTCACTCATTAATGCAGTATCTAAAAAAATCAAGTGTGTATGGTTTAATTTAATAATTCTGTATTTGAATAATCATTCTTTTGTCCAAATTGTTTTGAACGAATAAAATTTTACATTCGTTATATTGTTACTCTCGTATAAATGCAATCTATTTTTCAGTGACTTTTCATCGCTAAATCCACTACTTTTCCTATGTGTAATATTTAAAAATTAAGAATGGCAACATTTTATCACTTGCTTATTGTGGGTTACAATATGATCTCCATCTCACTGGATAAGAGTACTGCCATTGACTTCTCCCGTCGCCGGCCGATGGATGCAAAGGTTTTCCTCAGGGGAATTGAACTCGAGTGGAGTCCTACAGTCAAGATTCTTGGCGTTTGGTTCGGCAGATCCCTTCGTTTCAATCATCAATTTTCATACCTTCGGGCCAAGGCCTTTCGGAGACTAAACTACCTTAAATCCGTTGCTTCACGTTATCATGGGGTTCACACTCTTTACATGCTAAGGATCGTCGACTCTATGGTTCGTAGCCTCCTCGAATATGCCTGTCCTCTTTTCCTTAAGGTCTGTCCTTCGACCCTGAACTCTCTGGAAGTCACCTTCAATGCTGCTCTCCGGGTCGCCACCGGCCTCCCAAAGTGCCCCCCATTCCGCTCCTTCACCGCGAGGCCAATACCTCGTGCATGCGCAGCCGTTTCCGTTGCATGACTATCAGGTTTCTTGCTCGCTAACTCTCTCTCCCTCACCCTCCGGTCCCCGCTGACTCTCGTCCCCTGGACATCTCTCTGCTGCCGCTGCCGACCTCCTTGCTACATACAATATTCAGGCTCACTGCATTCTACAGTTCTCATGGCCTTCTCATCCCTTTCTCCATCCCGCTTGCCATATTATTTTGGACGGTCTCCCTTTCCATAATTTATCCCACCCGTCGGGCGTTATCTACCAAGCCTGGAAATCGTGGTGTACGACAACCACACATAACACCCTGCTCTCGTCTGATGCCTCCAAAGACGCCTCCACAATGGCCATCGCTGTCCACAATAGCCTCACAAACTCCAGTCTTGCCATGCTCGTTCCTCATCTCAATTCTATCTTCACTGCCGAGGCCCTGGCTATCTACATGGCCCTTACTTCGTACGTTTCAGCCAGTGATCACTACTTACTCCTCACAGTTAGTCTCTCTGTTCTCCAGGCTGTACACTACTCCTCGCTCTGCTTCCGGAGGGTGATCACTCTGCTCCATAATACCATCCATAGAATTCTCTCATTCCATCGTGCAGTCCTTACACTCGTCTGGTGCCCCGGCCATAGAGGCATTCCCCCGAACGAGGTGGCTGATTCTCTGGCCCGTAATGGCCCCTACTTAGCACGCACCCTGAACTGGGTTGCTCCCGAAGACCACGTCGCCCTAATTCGTCGCAACTGGCTGGCGGAAAAAGAATACTCGTGGCTGAATAGTGATTATCAACGCAACTATCCCCACCTTAGTACAGAGGACGCCTTTCGACATTGGACCAGTCACCGACGCGCGAAATATTTGGATTTCTCGATGGCGCACTCGCACCTGGCTGACCAACAACCGCCTATTTAATATGAAACTCGCCCAGTCACCCCTGTGTTCTCTCTGCTGTGCCGTCGAGACCCCTGACCACATTCTCTGTAATTGCGGAAAGTATAACTCAGAAAGGTCCATGTTACTTTCGACACTTGGCATAGTCCCCCGGTCCACCTACTCAGAAATCCTAACTGCTGCCCTCCACTCCCGCTTGGGTGTCACTGCCCTGTCTCGCTTTTCCTCTGCGGTTGCTCGCGGGTGACCTGTTTCTCTCCTGCCGGCTAGCACGCCAACCTCCCTCTCTTTCTCTCTTTGATTATTTGAGACAAAGCCGCCGCTGGCGCAGCATAAGTCTCAAGCTGCATGCCAACCACCCAACCAACAATATGATAAATGTAAGTAAACAATTTAGAAGATGTAGGCGGAAACAATTTAGATCGCCAATGTGGCATCATTTTTAAAAAGCGTCAAATGGTGGCTTGAAATAGGATTATGCCCCTTAGTCAAGGCGCACATTGAGACGCAGCCAACACGCGCGGGGCAGGTTCTCACGTCACGCGATTTTGTAAATCATTGAAATGAACGGGAGAGCGCATGTTGACTCACGCGCAGTTTTTCTGACGCAGGTCCTGCCTGCCACTTGTGTTTCGAACACAGTTTGAAGTGCGAGTGTGTCACGTTTTTCCGCGAAAATGAAGGATAAACTGTTCGCGCCTATCCTGTTTTGTAAACATTTCAGTAAATAATGGACGTTGGTCCTAAAACTTTAAAAATAAATGTAATTTTGTGAATGGTTATTATTATATAAAATTAAAAGTTTTCTATTCTATTTTTCAGAGTAATAATGATAAAAAAAATCTTGTTTAATATAAAAATTTTTATTAATCACATGAAATTTATTAAAACTAGCTATTTTTTTAAAGGTACTTTTCTGTTACTTGGGTGCCAGTGATATGTATATTTATGTTTATATATATCACTGACGTCCAGCTAACACAAAAGTACCTAAAAAAAATTGTTCTTAATACGTTATGGTAAGTGGAATTCAAAAATTTAATTTTATTACTTCCATTTCAGTTACATCAATTTTAAGTGCTATGAACATTAAACTGAAATTGTCTTTTAATTATAATATCCATTACTGAAAATTGCCTAATTAAACATTTCAGCACTGGACATTGGTCCTAAAACTAAAAAAAGAAAAGAAAATGTAAATGTTTTTATTATATAAAATTAAATTTTTTTTATTCTATTTTTCAGAGTAATAATGATAAAAAAAGTTGGTTTAATATTAAATATTTTATTACTCGCTTAAAATTGATTATAACTAGCTTTTTTTTAATGTTCTTATTAATACATTATGGTAAGCAATTAAAAAATTAAATTTTATTATTTAGCAGCAGATTAAAATCAAAACATGCAATTTTTGCAAGAAAATGAAGAAGATATAAACTAAGTAAAACCAGCTCTTAGCTTGTTTAAAAATTTTCAATGAAAACAGAATACTGTGAAATATTTTCTGTATGAAACTTGCAAAAGAGAGTTATAAGAAAAAATTAAAACTGGATTTTTATTAGTTATTTTTTTTATAAACTAAAAACTTTAGAGGGTGTGTGTGGGGGGGAGGGGGGGTCCATTGCTAGCACATTTACTGTATCATGAACAGTACAAATTTTTTAATCTAAAAATAAAAAATCCCTGACGGCTCGGCCTACGGGCACAGGTAGATTTCGAAGACGCAGACCGTGGGGCACCTGTTTGTTGGGAAATGCTGAAGAAATGACCTTTTTACCATGATGCGACAGTTGGAACCGCCCACTTCGAAACCTAACTTGTTTGCAGGCGGAACCGGCAGATTTTTTTTGTTGTTAGGGTTGGTTTTATAAAAAACTTGTCAATATAAAAGTTTTAAATAATATTAAGAGGACATAATAAATTTAAGCGGATATGATATCTTGTGAATTGACGAAGTTGTGAATTTTTTTCTTCTTAACCCCCCCCCCCCCCCACACACCCATTGGGGCCATTTTTAATGATATCAAAAATCTGTGATAAATTTTCGGCCAATTTCCTAGAAGTAATAATAACTTTAAACGGATTCGATATGTATCATAATTAAGAAGCTATGGGATTTTTTTTTCTGTTTTCACAAAAAACCGTTACTAATAAGCACGCATCCATTTCAGAATCAGAGAACCGGATTCTGAATTTAAATCTATGTACTGAACCATGGCAAAAAATATCTAAAATCCCCCCCAAAAAAGAACTAATTGTTTCTTATTCTACAAAAAACGAGCCGTTTTACACGCGTGGCATACGTCAGCAATGTAAACAAACGTGACGGAAAACTGAGTCGCAATATGCGCACACCCTGCCGCGCGCAGTTTTTTTCCGAGCAGTGTCGCTTCCCCTGCGCGTGGCAGCTGCGTCTCAATGTGCGCCGCGCCTTAGGTCTGCAAATCTACCAAAACAGCTATTAATGTTTATCATATTGAGAGTAGTCGTCACCATTCTTCATTTTTATCTCCCTTCATTTTTTAAGCACTTTTATCTCGTACTTTTATCAACCCGAGTTGCATATCGGTTTATTTGGAGTGTAATGTTGCCTCGCTCAAGAAGTATTTATGCAGCTCTGAAATAAAAAAATAAGAAACGGTAATTTCTCGATATTTGAAAATGACAAACGTAGTTAGACAAAAAAGTCCAAAATGCATTATTGAATGGGCTGTGAAAACGTCAAATAGTCCTGATAAACTTGTTAGCGAGACTTTTTCGTTTCTGTGTCACGAGTGTAACTTGAAGTTAACTTTAGGACCTCGTTATGCTGGTGGTCAGTATGGCACGTCTCATCTCTACTTCAAATATCATGGAAAACTGAAGGCGCCAATAAACCTTTCAGTACGTGTTGTTACTGCGTCTTGTATTTTAAATGACCAAGAACAAAAAACTATCAAAAGCATCACAGCTGCAAAGACAAGCATTTGGAGTTCTTCGAACGGTGGACTTTTAAGAGACGTTCTGTTAACCTTCGAGATCGCCATTTATACTAATCTTCCAGCAGGTGAGATTTTTTTTATTTATTTATTTACAAACTTCTATTACATGTATATTGCTATCAATACCAGCCTTCTCTTTTAAGGGTATGAGCTGTAATAAAAATTTGAGGGCCTTAAATTACGTTCAAAATAAAAATAACATATTTTAGACTTATTAGGGGTCTCTATTTTGTGTGGTATCGGGCGTGCGAAAAGATTCGAACATTTTTAAGTCTTGTTCATTTTGTTTCAGAGGTAAACTAGTCGTTGGGGGCCACCGTAATACTTACCCATCATGGATATGCATAATGTAAAATATGAAAATAAAAATGTGTAAACTACTTATAAAATGCATTGCAATTCGAATAAAATCGTGGCTTGATGACGTCATAAACTTTAAATGCTCGATTACTGAATTGCTTGAAAGAGGTTTTTCCTTATAACTCCAAAAATAATAATCCTATTAACTAGCTGTTTATTGCATCTGATTAAGCGTCAAATTTCCAATTAAAATATCTCTTTGAAGTGAAATTTGGATGAAATACAGGGTCATAAAAAATCGAAGAGTGTGGAAAATAGGATTACAAATATCTCGGCAACTCATTATCCGATCGACTTCATGCTTTATGTAAAATTTATGTTTTTTTATTGTCTTTTATATTCATTTCTTAAAATAAACAATTTCGAAAATTTTTATATACCTTTTATCAGAACGAATATTTCGAGGGTTCGAATAAAATAGTTCCGGTTAATCGAGGTTAATGAAATGAAATAGGCTTCTTCCCATTATTACATACTAAGTACATACCAAATTGCAAGTCTCTATCTCAATTTTTTCGGGAGATAGAGCGTTTACAGACACACACACACACAGACACACAGACGGACGGCAAAATTTTTTTTCTAAAAATATGTTTTTCGGAATCTCCAGTGTCTGAAACGTGTAAATCCGTCAAAAAAAAAAATTCGATTTTCAAAACGATTACAAGACTTACCCTATACTACGTATGATGGGTAAGTAAAAAGAGATCGCTGGGAATCTATCTTTACAAGGGCGGGGCCAGGGCTGTAGCTAGAAGTAAACAATAGGGGGTGCTCTAGAAAATGTAGGGGGGGGGGGCTCATACTATTTATCTCTCTCTGACACATGCACGCACAAACGCAGATATATAGGATCAAAGTATTATATAGAAAGGAAAATTAGTGCACATTCATATTGTAGGCACTACGTTTCTTATTAAACTGTTTATAATAACTTTATTTGATGCTACGAAAAGTAAAGGCTACAAACAGGGATGTAATGGAGAATATACGATGGATGCGCTGTATACCTTCTGGTTTATTTTAAGGAATACCATATCCTCAACTCAAAAATACTATAGCATATACTCTTTAGGGTATAACCTCTGCCTACAGCGTATGCCCTCTAGTTTTTTTACGACTACATCACTGGCTGCAGAATGAAAATTTTCAGTGAATAATTATACTAGTGAAATAATAAGTGATGATGTCAATAAGTAAATAAAAAGCTGACAGTTCACTTGTTTTAAAAGAGTTGCAACCTTTACTTTTTTTCTGAATATTCCCTGCCTTTAAGGATTCTAAAGATATGTTTTTATATGATAAAAAACATTAGAAAAATCAAGGATGTATTTTGCATTTTAAAATTAATTTCGTGTCTAGTCAAATGCTAAAACCAGTTGTATTTAAATTGGCCATTAGCTTTTTTCAATAGTATCATTTATAAATCAAGGATGTTGCATACATATATATTTAAACTAGGATGACTCAAATAACAAACATAATGTTTATCGTAAGCATAATATTTACTATCAACTTCATTTGAATAACTTTGTTTTATGCTAATAAAGGAAAGCGTTGCAAAAGGAAAAATTTCAGTATGTAACTAATGCAAAAGTCAATGTTTGCTAATTCTGAGTATGTGAAGATAGAATGCGCGCATATTGAAGCAATTATTTGCAGTTTTTAAACAAATTCTACAATTTAATATTTATGCATAACTGTAAAAAAAAAACCCAGGCTTAGATGCTTTACACTGACGCTAAAAAAAAAAAAAATTAATCGGTTAAAAAAAAGAAAAAGTCGCCAAACTTTGGGGACTGTTTTTTCTTTTATGGCAACCCGGCTATTAAGCTTGTATTTAGTTACTGGTGTTGAAATTTGTTATTGTAATCTGTATCTCATCAAAAAGTCACCTGTAAAAAATGCAGCCAAGTCTCGTAACTCATTTACCGTAAAAAGTACTGAGATCGTATAAAGCCAAGTTTAACTATCTTATTAACTCTGAAATTTTCATTCGCAAATCACTCCTAGTCTCTACATCTTTAGTTAATTATTATTTTGTGACTTGGCAATTACGTAGCACGAGAATGTGATGTATATAGTTAGTTTTAATCAAATAATACTATAACATATTAAAGTGTAATAACTTCCCTGTGCGTATATAATTTGCCTTAATTAAATTATCCCATCCTATTCCATAACATAGTAAGGTGTAATAACTTCCCTGTTATGCGTAATTGCCAAGTCACAAAATAATAATTAACTAAAGATGTAGAGACTAGGAGTGATTTGCGAATGAAAATTTCAGAGTTAATAAGATAGTTAAACTTGGCTTTATACGATCTCAGTACTTTTTACGGTAAATGAGTTACGAGACTTGGCTGCATTTTTTACAGGTGACTTTTTGATGAGATTTCACTTCTTTTTGTAAGTAATCCTCCTTTTCTTGATTTTCTCCTTTTCTTGAGATCATCCACTGATTTTCGCTAAGCCCACACTCTGTCCCTATTATTTACAGGTATCAAAAATTTGAAGCTTTAGTTTCGTTTGCAAAGTACTGTAGATAAAAAGAGATTTCAGGTTCCTAGGCAAGCACTAAGTTATGGGAGGGGGGGTGTCAAAAGTAGTCTCAATTGCTTCCAGGATAGGTGCTATCCATCTGAGATATTACTCGCAGCCCTAGATACTTGATATTTAACATAAAAGAACTTTTTAGTGTGAAAAGAAAGCCAAAATTAAAATTTCGGAAATTTCCAATAAATCAAATTATATTCCTTTATTCGATTTTTTTTTTCGTTTTTTTAGTCTTTTTTTTTATTATTTACAGATTTTTTAATTTTTCCTTACTTTGTGTACTAAACCCTGCCTTTCTGCCAAATGTCAAGCTTCTAGGACTACAAAATCGAATTATTTTCAAATTTTCGACTTTTTATAAATTTATTGATTTTTCGATTTTAATTCTAAGTTACCTGATTGTCATGCCAATATAGTAATTATTTGATCCGTCTTCTTAGGATCATTTAGGTTCAATTTAGAGATACATCAAGTGAATCTTAGAGTTACCATGATTTTATTTAGAAAGGACTATCAAGCCATAACCAGCCAGTAATGTCGGGAGGGTAGGGGGAGCTGTGAAAATTTTTGTGGGGATGATAATATTTAACAATCCATATTTCATATGTGAAGTACATAGAGTACAACCTGTGAAAGAAAACAAACCTGTCTATAAAGAAATTGCCTATATCGTAGCCAGTCTATAGCGGAACTTCTCTATAACGAAATTCGTAAACGAAAGAAAAGAAAACCATAATCCGGGGGAAATAACATAAAACAATTAGGGGCGTTGTACTAGCTAATAGGACAATTATCTTAAAACTAATGTTTCTAGCAGTACAAAATCAAATTGTTTTCGAATTTTCGATTTCTTAAAGATATTTCGATTTTTCGATTTTATTTTCGAATTTAACGAATATTTTAATTGTATAATACTACTTTTACACCAAGTTTTAAGTTTCTAAGACTACAAGATAAAATTATTTTCAATTTTTGATATTTTCGAATTTTTTTTATAATTTTCTGGATTTTTTAATTTTTTCTTATTTTGTATCCTTTATTACAAATTTCAAGTTTCTAGCGCTACAAAATCGAATTATTTTGAAATTTCCGATCTTTTTCGAGTTTTTTTTATTCTATTTTCGAATTTATTGTGTTTTAATTTTCCCTTTTTCTGTATCCTAAACAATAAGTTTACGCCGAATTTTAAGTTCTAAAGCTACAAAATCGAATTTTTTTCAATTTTTCGGATTTTCGAATTTTTTTTTTTCGAATTTTTTTTTTGAATTTTACAGATTTTTTCTTTTTTTCTTTTTTTGTATCCTAAATACTACCTTTATTCCAAATTTTAAGTTTCTAGCTTTACAAAATCGAATTATTTTCAAATTTTCGTTTTTTTTTTTCAATTTTTGTTGTGTTTTTAATTTTTTCTTTTTCTGAATCCTAAACACTACCTTTACACAAAATTTTCAGTTTCTAAGACTACGAGATCACATTATTTTCATTTTCTCTCTTTTTCTTCTTTTTGAAATTTTCGATTTTTTTTAACTATCCATATTTTTTAATGTTTCCTTATTTAATATCTTAAATATTACCTTTATTCCAAATTTCAAGTTTCTAGCGCTATGAAATCGAATTATTTTCAAAATTTCCTTATTTTTCGATTTCTTTCGATTTCTTGATTTTATTTTCGAATTTTATTGCGTTTTTATTTTAACTTATTCTGAATCCTAAACACTATTTTTACTGCGAATTTTAAATTTCTAAGGCCAAAAGATCAAATTATTTTAATTTTTTTCAATTTTTTTCCAATTTTTTGAATTTTTGATTTTTTTTTTCGAATTTTCTGGATTTTTTAATTTTTTCTTATTTTGCATCCTAAATACTACCTTTATTCCGAATTTCAAGTTTCTAGCGCAACAAAATTTGATTATTTGAAATTTTTCCATTTTTTTCGATTTTTCGATTTTATTTTTAATTTTTTTTTTGTGTTTTGATGTTTTCTTTTTCTGAATTCACACCTAATTTTAAGTTTTTAAGACTACAAGATCGTGTTATTTTCAATTTTCAATTTTGTTCGATTTTTTTTAATTTTCGAATTTTTTTTTTTTTTAATTTTCCGGATTTTATAATTTTTCCTTTCTTTGTATCTGAAACACTAGCTTTATTCCAAATTTTAAGTTTCTGTGGCTGCGGGATCTACCCAATCTTTTTGATGACGCAAGAGTGAGTGAGTGACAAAAAATCGAAACTTTGAGTTCATATATCGTCTGCACTAATTTATGTGTATTTTTTGAATGATGCATATTTTTTAATTTTTCCTTATTTAGTATCTTAAATATTACCTTTATTCCAAATTTCAAGTTTCTAGCGCTATAAAATCGAATTATTTTCAAATTTTCCTTATTTTTTGATTTTTCCGACTTTTGGATTTTATTTTCGAATTTTATTGCGTTTTTTATTTTAATTTATTCTGAATCCTAAACAGTATGTTTACTGCGAATTTTAAGTTTCTAAGGCTAAAAAATCAAATTATTTTATTTTTTTCAATTTTTTACGAATTTTTCGAATTTTCGAATTTTTTTTCGAATTTTCTGGATTTTTTAATTTTTCATTATTTTGCATCCTAAATACTACCTTTATTCCGAATTCCAAGTTTCTAGCGCAACAAAATCGGATTATTTGAAAATTTTCGATTTTTCGATTTTTTCAATTTTGCTTTCGATTTTTTTGGTGTGTTTGATGTTTTCTTTTTCTGGATACTAAACACTACCTTCACACCAAATCTTAAGTTTCTAAGACTACAAGATCGTATTATTTTCAATTTTCAATTTTGATGGAATTTGTTGAATTTTCGAATGGTTTTTTTTTTTCGAATTTTCCGGATTTTATAATTTTTCCTTTCTTTGTATACTAAACACTACCTTTTTTCCAAATGTCAAGTTTCTAGGGCTACGGGATCAACCTAATGTTTTTGATGACGCGTGAACGAGTGAGTGAGTGAGTGACAAAAAATCCAATGTTTGAGTTCATATATCGTCTGAACTAGAAAAGACAGAAAGTTGTAATTTTAAATTTTGGTCCTGTGTGCCAAATACTCTAGAAAAATAAAGTTTCAAATTTTTGGGATACTCCAGCGCGGAGATATGGGGGGGGGGGGGTCAAAAGTGCCTGAGTTGCTTCCAGAAAAGTATGCTTACGGCTGTCCTCTCTCGACTTGGCGGAGGCACTGCCGTGCCTCCAGATCTTGCCAAGGCTGTGGTTTTCCTATTAGACTTAATGTTAGCTATATGCTCCATTTTTCTGCAGCTAAATTTCCTCATGCCAATATAGTAATTCATTGATCCGTTTTCTTAGGATCGTTTATGTTCAATTTAGAGATAAATCAAGAGAATCTTAGAATCACCATGATTTTATTTAGAAAGGACTATCAAGCCATAACCAACCAGTAATGTCGGGAGGGAGGGAGAGACGTGAAAATTTTTGTGCGACCAACATCTTTTAACAACAAATATTTCATATATAAATTAAATAGAGTAAAGCCTGTGAAAGAAAATGAACCTGTCTATAAAAAAAAAAGGTCTATAACGTAGCCAGTCTATAGCGGAACTTTTCTATTACAAAATTCGTAAACAAAAGAAAAGAAAAGCATAATCCGGGGAAAATAACACAAAACAATAACGGAAGGTGTACTAGCTAATAGGACAATTATCTTAAAATCTATCTAAAACAAACTATCCCCATCCTGTGGGATTTGTTTTTCAATGTTTTACTTTATTTAATCAAAACATAGATTGCATCCGACAACTCATAAAAAAGTCCTCCGGCCTGTACCGGCAGGAAAAGGTAGCTTTCCTATATCTTCGTTTTAAAATTTTAGCTAATGTTACTCGAAAACAGCAAGTTAAAATGCAAAGAAACCGTTTACAAAAGATTCGTTTACACTGAATTTGAATAAGAAATTCGCCAAATTATTGAGCTATAGCCAAGTTGGCTTCATTTATGAAGACTTATTTTTGTCGCCAAATTTGGCGATATTTCGCCAATTGTCGCCAAGTTTGGCGAGAATTTGGCGCTAATGGATATGAATATATAGTTGAAAATGATTACAACAATGAAAGAAAATAATTTGCGAGAAATCGCGTTCACTAAAACTTATAAATTTATATTAAAACTAGCCGCCACTGGCGACCAGTTTGGTCTCCCTTAAATGTATGTTAAACATTGCAACACGTTACATTTATTCATAATTTAATTTTCCCTTAATCCTTCGCCAAATCGGAAGATTCTAATAGACAAATCATGAACTTTTGCGATCATGGTAGCATTTCGCATATTTTTTGGGCACAAATGTCACATACGCACGTTGGCGCGATTCCCCCCCCCCCCCTCCCCCCACAATTTGGCGAAAACTTTGTTATGGAAATTGTTGTTTATTTACTTTTATTTTTTATTTTAATTCTATAAATTATTTTTGATATGTATATCAATATTTATTTACAACAAAACATTAAAAACATATTAAAATTGGACGTTTCGGATTTACATGGAAAATCACTCTTCAACAACAACATTTCACTTAGCGTAAATCATAGTTCAAAAATATCAACAAATAGAAAATGCAACGTATCAAAATTTCGAAGTCAAAGTTACAGTTATAATAACACGGAGTATTCATTCGGGATTGCACCTGCTTGACCATTATTGACCATAAATTTATCGTTGGTTTTTTGTAATGTGCTGTTTTGTTTCAAAATGTCAGCCACCCTAGAATTTCAAACTGCTCTATCTCAGCCAATTTTTAAGATAGAGGTAAAACAAAAAATGCTCTGGAATCCTTGTATCAAGTCCTAACACCTAATTAAAAAATAAACTTGATTTTTTAACTTTTTTGTATATTTATCTTAGTTTTAAAATTTTCCGTGGCCGCCAGCTTGAAACAAGATGGCGGACCAAACTGGCCAACGAACTCGGTCGAGGCATTGGTGAGCTTAATACACACAATTAGTTTCATCCAAATTAATTTATAAATACGAGCGTTATCGTATCAAATTATTTTCATTTTTTCAATTTTTTTCGAATTTTTTTATTTTTTTTTCGATTTTTCTGGATTTTTTTAGTTTTTCTTTTTCTGTATCCTAAATACTACCTTTATTCCTAATTTGAATTTTCTAGCGCAACAAAATCGGATTGTCTTCAAATTTTCGGTTTTTTTCAATTTCTTCGATTTTTTCAATTTTGCTTTCGAATTTTTTGGTGTTTTTGATGTTTTCTTTTTCTGGATGTTAAACACTACCTTCACACCAAATCTTAAGTTTCCAAGACTACAAGATCGTATTATTTTCAATTTTCAATTTTGATGGAATTTGTTGAATTTTCGAATGTTTTTTTTTCGAATTTTCTGGATTTTATAATTTTTCCTTTCTTTGTATCCTAAACACTACCTTTTTTCCAAATGTCAAGTTTCTGGGGCTACGGGATCTACCCAATCTTTTTGATGACGCGTGAACGAGTGAGTAAGAAGTGACAAAAAATCGAATGTTTGAGTTCATATATCGCCTGAACTAGAAAAGACAGAAAGTTGTAATTTTAAATTTTGGTCCTGTGGGCCAAATACTCTCTATAATTGAAGTTTAAAATTTTTGGGATACTCCAGCGCGGAGATATGGGGGGGTCAAATGTGCCCTGAGTTGCTTCCAGAAAAGTATGCTTACGGCTGTCCTCACTCGACTTGGCGGAGGCACTGCCGTGCCTCCAGATTTGCGTGGATGTTAAGGGAAATGTTTGCGCATGTCTGTATTACGTCATTGATGATGAAAAGTAGAGAAAACGTGATTGGTTGTAGAAGAACGTTCTATTGCACGTTACTGGTTGCAGAGTCGCGTATTATAGAACCATATATGGAAGGGAAATAAATTTGTAGAACTGTTGAGTTAATGATTGGTTTTTAATTGTCATGTTAATCAAGACTCCCTTAACATAGATCAGACTTCTCAATCCGGAGAAAGTCTATCGGAGAAAATGTCCGCGGTAATTGCCCACTTATTCATTGACTTTCTCCGGAAAGTATCGCCGCCTGGTGGATACTACCGATACTAGTTCATCAGCAAATGCATAGAACAAATGGAGCTGTGAAAAAATTTCGTGTCGTAAATACTCCTATTACCATGGAGATCATGCCTATTACTGACGATTGATGGCGCTAGTAGCAGAACAACCATGCGGTCAAAGGAAACTTGCTGATTGTGAGGCCTGATACTATGATAAGGAGGCCTTGATGTGAATTGTGAATTATTACGTATTGGCGGTTACAGTGGCGGTTATTACAGTGGCAGTTAGAGAGAGCGGTACAATTGAATTTATCATTCTATTTTGGGAACAGATGTGTTACACTGACGCTAAAATGTAAACAAAAGATTGGCGACTGTTTGGATGGCGCGATTTCCAAGACTGCGCCAAGCTACTATTATCCGTTGCCATTTTGGAAACATAAAAAACAGAACATTTATAAATAACGTATTCGAAAACACAGAAAATCGTATTTCTACACAACAATTAAAATAAACCAAAAATACATTTTTTACAACATAAATTTAATGGAAAATGTTAATTACGTCATTTCAATCTTTTAAAGTGCCCTACTATATCAGTGTAAACATTCGATTATTTAGTTTCTAATTTCATGACGAACACAACATTTATAAATAATGACGTATTAGTTAAATCAGAAAGTAAATATCAAAATAAACAAAAAAAAATTTTTTTAACATAAATTTAATAGAAAATACATTACCTACGTCATTCTTCTAAAGTGGACTGCTACAATCAGAATAATCATTCAATAACTGATTTTGTAATTTCCCACAAACCTTTAGATAAAATTACGTCATTTCAATCTTTTAAAGAGCACTACTATATCAGGGTAACCATTCCGTAATTCAAATTCTAATTTAACACAAACTATTAGATAAAATCATCGCGTTATTTCAGTTTTGAAGTGCTGAACTTGCCTTTCTGCTTCCTCATAAAAACTTACCTGGTACTCTCGAAAAATGGTAGGAACAAAGTAAGTTAAATTTTTGAACAGTATTTATTTGGATTTTTGAAACAGAATTTCCTTTGTTGGCATTGGCAACTTTCCCAGGGGGGTGGGGCTCAAAAATTTTCAGGGGGTGCTGAGCCCCCTGGCACCCCTCTAGCTACGGCCCTGGGCGGGGCCCGGGTTCATAACACCCTTCAAACCCCACTTATGACTGTATTTTGACAAACATAGTCTGTAGAATTTCAGTTAAACTGTGTATTTCAATTCTTTTGATATCCCTAAAAAGAATTTCATAACTTTTTTTAATTGTTTGTTATATAGCACAAGCTTTCAATATTATTGCTAAAAACTTACAAAGATTGATGCTAGATTACAATTTGTTTTCGAATAAGTGGCAGTCCGATCCGTTTTGTATTCAGAATTTTTTATCAGGGTGGAGGGGGAGGGATTTGTTTTGTGAAACATTGCGAAATACTGGGGCTAGTGTGTGTGTGGCGGTGGGAGATATATCGATGAAAATTAATTAATTCACAGGGAATTCCCTCCGCCTTCATAATTTTATCAATCAAAATAAATACGAAATTATTAGAAGTATGTAACGTTTTAACCCTTTCACTGGCAAGCAATTTTGTTCCTGTAACGTCGAACTCACACCGGTATTTACGAAAGAATTTAGTTCAAAATAAGGAAGAGCAATTTTTCAATTTTTCCCGTCAAAGTTAAACAAGAACGAAAAATCATGCGTCAATCATAGATTATGTAACACTTTCCAACGCTTCCAAAATAATTTTACAAATCATTACCGTTTAATAAGCTGAAAGATAACATCGAAGTAAACAATTTGGAAAACGCATAACATATTTAAAAACGTAATTTCAGGAATTTCCAACATTTATTTCCAACATATACAATATTCGGAAAAATATCCGAATATTTTTATTCAGCCCTGTATATGATCTATAGATTTGTATATATACTACATAGGATGCTAAATTTTAGTTCATTTAAGAAAAGCGTAGCACAGTTTAAAATTCTCCTTCTGGAGTTTCTGTCAATAAACGGAAATGTGTTTGCGAACTTTTGTGCTTCCCTGTATATTATTTACAGAATTTATACACACCACGTAATAAACAAAAAGTGAGTTAAATTGAAATTCGCGTTCAGTAACTAAAAATACACTTCCAGGAATTATTGTTAACAGACAGTAGAGAATGTGTGTCCCTGTCAATGAACGATGACTGCTATACACACAATATTCTGTAGTAAGGCTCTTGTAATGCACCTTAGTGATATATATAAATTTCAAGGCGTTTAAAATAGTGAAACATTATTTCAATAAACCGCAGACGATTTTTAACCATAGACGTAGTGTAACGGAATTCTTTTGACTGTCCCTGTAAAGCAACTATAAGTGCTATGCACACCCTATTCCATATTAAGCTTCTTGTAATGCACTTTAGTGATATATATCAATTACGATGTGTTTGAAATTGTGTAACATCATTAAAATGAACCGCAAATGATTTTTCCCCATAGACCGTAATGTAACGGAACTCTTTTGAGTGTCCCTGTAAAAAAACTATACGTGCTACACACTTCAGTTGAAATAGGGAACATGCTATAGATAACGACAATAACATATAAAAATTGCACAGCAATACGAGCATATTTACGGGAGTTAGAGGATGGACAGACGGCAGACGTCCAGACAAACCGAAGTCATAAACACTTTTCAACTAGGTTGGAAAGTGTTAAAAAGTAAAATTTAATTAAAAGTTTCTGGTTCGAATCGGATTAAAATTATGTGTATATCCCACCGCCCCTCAAAGGGTTAAGCAGTAACAAGCTAAAAATAAAAGTTGTTAGAAATTTTGAATTCACCTGTTGTGTCTGTTTTTAATGCAATAATAAACAAGAACGAAAATCATGCGTCAAGCATAGATTATGTAACACTTTCCAACACTTCCAAAATAATTTTACAAATCATTACCGTTTAATAAGCTGAAAGATAACATATAAGTAAACAATTTCTAAAACGCATAACATATTTAAAAATGTACTTTCAGGAATTTCCAACATATGCAATATTCGGAAAAATATCCGAATACTTTTATTCAGCCCTGTATAGGATCTATAGATTTGTATATATATTACATAGGATGCTAAATTTTAGTTCAGTTAGGAAACGCGTAGCACAGTTTAAAATTCTCCTTCCAGAGTTTCTGTCAATAAACGGAAATGTGTTCGCGAACTTTTGTGCTTCCCTGTGTATGATCTACAGAATTTATACACACCACGTAATATTCAGAAAGCGAGTTAAATTTAAAATCGCGTTCAGTAACTTAAAACGCACTTCTAGGAATTATTGTTAACAGACAGTAGAGAATTCTTTTGTGTGTCCCTGTAAATGAACGATGACTGCTATAGACACAATATTCTGTAGTAAGCCTCCTGTAATGCACCTTAGTGATATATATAAATTTCAATGCGTTTAAAATAGTGAAACATTTAAATAAATCGCTGACGATTTTTCTCCTTAGACGTAATGTAACGGAGTTCTTTTGACTGTCCCTGTAATGTAACTATAAGTGCTATGCCCACCCTATTCCATATTAAGCTTCTTGTAATGCACCTTAGTGATATATATAAATTTCAATGCGTTTAAAATAGTGAAGCATTATTTAAATAAACCGCAAAGGATTTTCCCCCTTAGACCGCAATGTAACGGAATTCTTTTGAGTGTCCCTGTAAAAAAACTATAAGTGCTACACACTTCCGTTGAAATAGGGAACATGCTATAGATAACGACAATAACATATAAAAATTGCAGAGCAATCAGAGCATATTTACGAGAGTTAGAGCACGGCCAGGCGGCAGACGGCCATACGGCCAGACTAACCGAAGTCATAAACACTTTTCAACTAGGTTGGAAAGTGTTAAAAAGATTTCTGTAGCCCAAACAATCTCCGACCACACTCGAAACACATTTGGAATTAAAAACATGCTTCACACCAGTCTGTTGTTATCATAGAATGCGCAATCTTACGGCTTGCCGCTCTTATACCACCCTATCTTAGCTATAGGACAATCATGCCATATTCGTTTATCAACAAGAACCACATTAAGTGTTTTATACAAAGCAGCGGCACACATTACAAAAGGACTGAATCGTGTCCTCGCACAGATTGAAATTTGTACAGACAAGACACAGCCCATGTTAAAGAAACCATTATTTGAAAGTTTCTACTTCCAACACATTCACCACCCACTTTAGTGATACTTTTTCTGTTAACACTTTCCAACATAGCTGAAAAATGTTTATGAACTCATTTTGTCTGTCTGTCTGTCTGTCCGCGCTCTAACTCGCGTAAATACAGTCGGATTGCCATCTAATTGATATATGTTATTGAGATTGACCAAATCATGTTAGATATTGAATATGAAGTGTGTAGCATTTGTGGTTAAATTACAAGGACAATCAAAAGTATTCCGAAACATTACGGGTGTACGATTTTAACTGTAAACCATTCCGCTAGATGTCAGCACCAAACAACATTGAAAGAGACTATGCTTTGAATTCCAGACATTAACTAAATAAAAAGAAACATTCTATAAAAAACTATAAACTATTCAAAAACTCTAAGTCTTATTATGTTTAAAATATTCTGTTATTAATTTACTATATGATGTGTTATTAATTTTCTTTCATTCTTTTTTATTAGATTTTTTGTGAAAGTATGCGAGCCTGTTTCTTTTCTCCGGGACAGTCGTGTAAACATTTTATTTGATTCGGTTGTGTTATTCTGAACGTAAAAGGTCATATTCTGTTTTAGATTCTTAATTCAAAGTGTGTAGTAATTTTAATTCAATTCAAAGTCGTATTCTGTTATTAAAATGTGAAAAAAAGATCAACTTCTCAAGTTTTACTCATTTTGAAATTATGCCTCAATACTTCCGATTTAATTCACACCATTATTCATAAAGAAAACTAGATGGAACCTGTCAAAACGTGACGGAAAAAAATACTATAACAATATCAGTAAAATAAAGTTCTTTATTATTTAAGTAGGTCTTCGTATGAACCAGTCTGTCAAATATTTTATTTAAAAAAATCCCCCCCCCCAGTGAAATGCTATTTCCGATGCGAACTCCAAATGAACACTCCGTACACAAATGTGTAATGCAAATCAGTTTGACATTACCACCATATTCCCCACGACAGAAAAAAAAAGGTCATGGACCTATAAAGTATTATACAAATAGTCCTATCATAAAGTATCATACAAATTTCCTACTTTCATCTCATATTCAGTAAATAAAAGAATATAGTATAAGTAACCCCCCCCCCTCCCTGTGATAATGCAATCGAATGAGCTCCTATGCGCATATGTATTGCATCTGCCCAAAGGCACCGTTGAAATTCGACATTAAAAAAGTTTTAAAATGTTTAAATTAAAAGTTTTAAAATGTCCTCTTTAATCATTGTTCGTTTCAAATCCATATCTTCTAAAACGCATTCATTGTTTTAAGCTAATCAATTTTTATGTAAAGATGAAGAATTTCTGTTAAAAATAATAAATTAAAATGAAGATGAGGGAGAATTTTAATGTTTTCAATTGTAATTTATTTGTATGGTTTCTTCTATCCCTTTACATAATCCTTTTCCATCACAGTCGGTCTCTTATACAGTTAAATATCCAATGGATCTTTAAAAAAATAATAAATAACAGTTCCTAGCATATTCTGATTCAACATATACATCAACGAATTCAACATATCAATTTTATGTTAATCATAAACTAAAAATAGTTTTTTTTTTGACAGATTTTATATTAGCGCCAAAATACTCTTATCTTATGGATAATCTGATCTTATGATTTTTCAGGTTTTTATTATTTTTTTTTTCACTTTTCATGAAGGTTAGGGATACCTATTTTCAATTGTTGCAACTTTCCAAGGGGCTATTTTACATTATTAAAACAAACGGATGGTCATTGTTGAGATAGAATTGAAAAATATTTCATGCTCGAAAATTATTTAAAAAGTCGTAAAATTAAGCGGAAGATTTCAAATAAATTTCAATCGAAAGCTAATTTTTTTTTCCTAATTGAGGATGTAAGAATTAAAATTGTAAAATGTAGTAAAAAAAATAAATTTTTAGTATTTAGAATTTCTAAATATTGCCACTGTGTTTTGGTTGGCGTTCAAAAGTAGATTACCATTTTTTGACATCGAAAGAAAATTTCACAGTGAAAGAAATAAGACTTTGCCGCTAATGAGGAACTGTTAAATGAACTTATAACAAACCTACCAAAATAATTCCTATAAAATATTAGCCTTACATTGTTTATTCTAGCTAAAAATACAATCATTATTTCAAATTTTTTTTCCCCTGCATTCTTTACTTTTGTGAATTTTTTTATTAAAAAAGGAAATCTTAATAATTTAAATCCCATAATTCCTATAACTTAATCCTATAATTAAAAAAAAGTAATTGGTAACATGTAATCAAGGTATGCAATCAAGATGAAGCAACCAATAAAGGCTCCAGTTCTAATCTTTAAAATTAAAAATTGAAATATCAGTTAATATTACGCCCTGTTGACACAATCATAAAAATTTTTCTTTTTAGTTTTATCAATGTTAAAATGCATTTCAAGCTAAGCATAACGTCATTTTCACCGGTACAAACTTTTCACACGTACATTTATGCTTAAGCACCATGCATACAAATAAAAATATATTTTGCATTTAATTGTAATGAAAAAAATGGCATCAACAAAGTTATAATGCTTAATGATAAAATGAACCCAATGGACAATATTTCCGTGACGTCACAGTAAATATGAATTTTTATTTGCTTATAAAACACACGGATAAATATTTTTACCGAAATACTTAAATATTTTAACTATATTTTAACTTACAAATTAAAAAATTCGGCCTAAAAGTCACGTGCTTTTAATATTTCATATTTATTTTTAATGCTCGCAATCATTGAGTTCAGAAAATAAACTCTGTACGTCGCAACAGTGGGCGTTAATCCGATTGCCGACTTTATGACGTCATAAGCAGAAGTAAAATTTTAATTTAAGATTACGGCTAATTAATTAAATTTTCGAACAAACGAATGTACGATAACAAATCTGTGACCAAATATCTTTCATTTAAAAAAAGAATGATGTAATTTGATGTAGTAGTTTGTTCTCACGGATTGTCGAAACAAAACGCTTAGCGTTTTAAATATATAGATTCTACTGGGCCTTTTAAAGAAAAATCTTCTGGTCTTCAAATCGAGCTTCGAAACAAGAATTGAAGTTTGATTAGTGAAATATGAGAATTATAGAATTGATTCATCAGAAATTCGATGATAATTCATCAGTCATAATCCGTTACAATTATATTCGATGTACTCGGGGAAAATCGAAATTCAGGAATGGAATCTGGGCATGACGCAAATCTCAAGGTACGTAGATATTCATTTATTTATTGACTTATAAAATCTCAACTGTGCTAATTCTTGAATCTAAATATTCTACATAATTGTTGGTCCGTCCTAAGCCGCAGTTCGGCTGGTGATTAATCAATTGCATCTTATTCAAAATTCTAATAATGACGAAAACGAAAGCGGAAATCGCTTCGGAATCCAAATTTAATTTTACCGTAAAAGAAATAAAAAGATATAGGGATCAGGTATCCGATGCGATTGAAAAAGATAATTTGCAGTTATTGGAGAAATTAAAATAGGAACTTAATATTTTAGAAAGTGATTTGAAAAAAATCATATTTTGGTATAGCTGAAGAAACAACTGAAACTCTTTACGATTCATTTACTTCTGCTAAAGACTTAGTTGTAGAAGATATAGTGAAAATTGATCAGTTTATTGCAACTAAGAACGAAAGTAAAAAAACCCGATGTGATGCAGATGAGAATAGTTCTATTAGGGAAAATTCAATAAAATTACCTAAATTCCAATTGCCCATATTTTATGGTGATATGAGTCATTGGATTACATTTAAAGAGACATTTTTGACTTCTATTCATAAAAATGAAGCGCTTTCCGATGAATTAAAATTTTCGTATTTAATTGCGAGTGTCAAAAATTACCCTGCTAAATTAATTTCAGGATTTTCTATTTCAGATGAGAATTATAAACAAGCATGGGAAACTCTAGTTAACAGATATGATAACCGTAGAAATTTAGCATATTCGCTATTGTCAAAATTTATTAATGCTAAACCATTAAAATCGCCCACGCAGAAAACAATTCTAGAGTTATTGGATAATTGCAATGAAGTGATTAGAAATTTGAAATCTCTAAAATTTGAATCTAACGAATTTGTTGATTTAATTTTGGTTTATATTGTTCAAACTAAATTCGATGACTCATTAAGAATGCAATGGGAGTTATCATTAAATAAGGATATTTTCCCCACATATGGTATGTTAGTGACGTTTTTGGAAAGACATGCACGCAGTTTGCAAGGTTGTAATGCTGAATTTATTAAGTATGAAACTAAACCTAATTATAAATTTGATTTTAAATCTCAACAAGGCCCAAAGAAATCTCTTTCAAATGCACTTGTTATGGACAATGTGAACAAATCTTTAAAGCCCTTATGTCCAAAATGCAATGAAGGGCATGCACTTTACAAATGCCCAGAAATTCAAAATTTAACGGTTGATCAACGATGGCAGTTAGTAAAAGCAAAAAAACTATGTACGAACTGTTTAAGAGCTAATCATTTTGTTGCTAATTGTCTGATTAGCACTACCTGTAAATATTGTAAGGCTAAACATCATTCAATTCTGCATCACGAACAATCTAATTCTGCATCACATAATTCTTTTAGACCGCAAGAGCGGGTTACAAATCAAAATAGCGGAAGTAATTCAAATGCACAAGGGGATGAATCTAATTGTTTAAGCAGTCAAACTTTGACTGAAAATTCCCAAACATTACTGGCTACTGCCATTATACATGTGAAATCCAAAACAGGAAAATTTATTCCTTGTTTGGCTATGATTGACACCGCTTCTCAAAAGAGTTTGATTTTAAAATCGTGTTGTAGAAAGCTAGGCCTTCCCTTGAGATCTACAATTCATAAAATATCAGGAATAAACAATTTGGTCGCAGAGACAGCTCTTCAGGAAGTTTCTTTAACATTTTCTCCGCATTTTAATAACGAAACTTTTCAGTTAGATGCTTTAGTTGTTAATCAGATTACAACAAATTTACCGAACTTTCTGATTACTAATAAGTATTGGCCTCATATTGAAGGATTAAATCTGGCGGATCCCAATTTCCATGTGTCCGATTCCATTGATGTACTCATAGGTGCAGATTTGTTTGCTAACATAATAATCGGAGAGTCCATTCTGGGTCCTAAGGGAACACCGAGTGCTGTTAATACGAAACTGGGTTGGATATTATCTGGAGTAATTTATTCGAATCATTCTAATCATAATTCTTCTGTTAGTTGTCATGTTACGACGCAAATAAATTCTCAATTGCAAAAATTTTGGGAACTCGAATCAATTCCTAGTTATGATCCAGTTTCACTAGTAGAAGATAATTATGTAAAAACAGTATCACGCACGGAATCAGGAAGATATATCGTGGATCTTCCATTTAAATCTAAACCTGTTCTCGGAAATTCTAAATCTCAAGCTTTAAAGCGTTTCAATTCCTTAGAAAATAAACTTCAAGGAAATTCCGTACTTAAGGAACAATATTCGTCATTCATGAAAGAGTATATTGATTTGGGACACATGGAACTCGTTCCCGCCGCAGAAATTTCAAATCCAGATCATTTTATCTCCCCCACCACGGGTAATAAGAGAGGATAGTTGCACAACTCGACTTCGGGTAGTATTCGATGCATCAGAAGGATTTGGTTCAGAAGGTCACTCGTTAAATGATTATTTGGAGATAGGGCCGAAATTAAAACCGGATATTTTTCAGTTATTATTAAAATTCAGAATGCATCCAATAGGCTTTAGTGCGGACATCGAAAAAGTGTTCAGGCAAATTCTTATCAATCCAAAACATGTAGATTATCAACGTATTTTATGGCGGTTCGATCCTAAAGAAAACATTCAAACCTATCGGTTGTTAACAGTAACCTATGGCACTGCTTGTGCGCCATTTTTGGCAATTAGAACTTTAAATCAGTTAGCAATAGATAACGAACAAACTTTTGAAAGGGCTTCTAAAATTATTCGCGACAATATCTACGTCGATGATTTGTTGTCGGGTTCAGATTCCAAAGAAAATGCTAAGTCTCTAATCACAGAACTCATTAAGGTGATGAAAGCCGGAGGTTTTAATTTATGAAAATGTTCCTCAAATGATCCTGAAGTACTCTCTCATTTACCAGATGAACTTAAAGCTTCTTCACAGACTGTAATCAAAGAAGATGAAGCTGTTAAAATTCTGGGTTTATTCTGGGATTCATCCAATGATATGCTCAAAATAAAATTTAATGAGTTCAAAGATGTCAAAAATAAAAGAGATCTTCTCTCCGTGATATCCACGATATTCGATCCTCTAGGTTTTCTCTCCCCCATAACGATAAGTTAAAAAATAATTCTACAAAACCTCTGGAAGGAAAAAATCTCATGGGATGAGGAAATTCCAAATTCAATTTTAATTAGTTGGAATCAGTTTTTGGCAGAAATTAATTTATTAGAAACTATTGAAATTCCCCGGTATACCAATTCATGCCATAAAAAGGATTGCGAAATGCAGCTACATGGTTTTTGTGACGGTTCCGGAAAAGCTTACGCTGCTGTCGCTTACTTACGAGTTATCACTCCTAACGAAATATTCGTCAATTTACTTGCTGCAAAAACAAAGGTAACTCCCATAAAGCCACAAACTTTACCACGCATTGAACTTTGCGCCGCTCTATTATTAGCAAAACTTTGCTCAACTATCGTCGATACTTTATCCACGAGCATAAATAGTCTATTTTTATGGTCTGATTCCCAGATAGTGCTCTGCTGGCTAAAATCGCCCCCTTTAAAAGGAAATCAATTTGCATTAAATAGAGTACGTCAAGTACAAACATTATTGCCTTCAGCCGAATGGAACCATGTTCCCGGAACGCTAAATCCTGCAGATGTAGCCTCCAGGGGTATTCCACCGCGAAACCTCCTCAACAATAAGATGTGGTGGCATGGGCCTCCATGGTTGTCGTCAAAAGAGCCAATTCCAATCCCCTTATACAGTCCTATCACTGAATTAGATCAAGAAGCTAACTCTGTCAGTAACATAACAAAAATAAATATCTTACCAGACTTTATTCTAAAATTCTCAAGCTTTAATAAGTTAGTACGCGTAATAGGATGGTGTTTGGGATTTATTCATAATTCAAGACAGATTTCTACAAGAAAGATCGGAAATCTAAGTGCACAAGAAATATTTAGTTCTATCATTTCTATAGTGAGATTAATTCAAAATTATGAATTTCATGCAGAAATTAAATTTTTAAAAGAAAATAAATCCTTGCCAAGCAATAGCAAATTGCTATCGTTGAATGTCTTCTTAGATTCAGCTGACATATTAAGAGTGGGCGGTAGTTTATCGCAACATGAATCATTCAGTTTCGACAGAAAGTATCCTATTCTTCTTCCTAAAAACAGTCTTTTTACAAAATTGTTAATAAAGGATATACACGAAAGAAATTTACATGCAGGTACACAGTTAGTGCTTTCTACAATTCGCCAGAACTACTGGTTTGTAGATGGTCGTTCAACAGTCCGACAAGAGCTCCATAAGTGTGTACTTTGTAAACGCCTTAAGGCACAAGCCTGCCAACAAATGATGGGAAACCTTCCCGTTGAAAGAATAACTCCAATTCGTTCATTTCTCAAGGTGGGCTTAGACTTTGCTGGACCTTTTTTGACAAAACCAAATATGCCAAGAATCAAAATCAAGCTAAAATCTTATATCGCAGTTTTCGTTTGCATGTGCACGAAAGCGGTTCATCTTGAACTGGTATCTGACTTATCTGTACAAGCCTTGCTAGCAGCATTCAAACGCTTTATCGCACGCAGAGGTTTGCCCTCTGATGTCTTCTCTGATAATGCCAAAAATTTCATTGGTCTGTCCAATCAATTAAAACAGCTTTTTAAATACTTGAGGGAAAGAGACTTTCCAGAATTTCTCTCCACCCAAAAAATTAATTGGAATTTCATACCTCCATATGCACCACACTTTGGTGGTCTATGGGAAGCAGCTGTGAAACTTACTAAAACTCATCTTGTGAAAGCTTGTAAATCAAGCGTACTCAATTTTGAAGAGCTCACTACTTTACTTTGCCAGATAGAAAGCTGCATAAATTCCAGACCGTTAACGCCGATGTCTTCCGATCCTCGTGCTTTAACGCCGGGTCATTTTCTAATAGGAGCACCTCTTCTTGACATTCCAGAATCATCGAATCATCCTAAAATATCGTTAACTGCTCGCTGGCGTTTAATAGAAAAAGCTAAAAATCAATTTTGGGGCAGGTGGTCCAGCGAATATTTGCAACATCTTCAACAACGTCCAAAATGGACTACTCCACGTGCAAATCTTCGAGAAGGTGATTTGGTAATAGTTCACGAACGTTTACAGCCCATGAAATGGAAATTGGGTCGAATTCTAAAGACTTATCCTGGAACAGATAATCTTGTGCGGGTTGTCCTGATTAAGACAGTTGACGGTGACATCAAGCGTCCTATATCAAAGGTGTCCCCTCTCCTGCCGGGGGCGGAGGATGTACGATTTTAACTGTAAACCATTCCGCTAGATGTCAGCACCAAACAACATTGAAAGAGACTATGCTTTGAATTCCAGACATTAACTAAATAAAAAGAAACATTCTATAAAAAACTATAAACTATTCAAAAACTCTAAGTCTTATTATGTTTAAAATATTCTGTTATTAATTTACTATATGATGTGTTATTAATTTTCTTTCATTCTTTTTTATTAGATTTTTTGTGAAAGTATGCGAGCCTGTTTCTTTTCTGCGGGACAGTCGTGTAAACATTCTATTTGATTCGGTTGTGTTATTCTGAACGTAAAAGATCATATTCTGTTTTAGATTCTTAATTCAAAGTGTGTAGTAATTTTAATTCAATTCAAAGTCGTATTCTGTTATTAAAATGTGAAAAAAAATCAACTTCTCAAGTTTTACTCATTTTGAAATTATGCCTCAATACTTCCGATTTAATTCACACCATTATTCATAAAGAAAATTCTACTGGGCCTTTTAAAGAAAAATCTTCTGGTCTTCAAATCGAGCTTCGAAACAAGAATTGAAGTTTGATTAGTGAAATATGAGAATTATAGAATTGATTCATCAGAAATTCGATGATAATTCATCAGTCATAACCCGTTACGATTATATTCGATGTACTTGGGGAAAATCGAAATTCAGGAATGGAATCTGGGCATGACGCAAATCTCAAGGTACGTAGATATTCATTTATTTATTGACTTATAAAATCTCAACTGTGCTAATTCTTGAATCTAAATATTCTACAACGGGAAAATGGGAAAAAATTGTTTTCAGTGCATTTTAATAATGTCGGTCTGTTTTGATCATAACAAAATTGATATGCGTCACTCAGGTAGACAACGTGTTTTCTATAGAGTATAGAATAAGTAGCAATTGTAATTTGTTTACAGGGACACTCAAAAGTATTACATTACATTAATATATAAGGGAGAAAACCGTTTACAGCGTATTTTAACGAATTTGATATACATTACTAAAGTGCACTAGAGCATGTTTTTTATAGATTTTTTCAGTGCGTAGAATATTTCGTTTATTTACACAGACATTCAAAAGATTTCGGTTACAGAACTGACTATGAGCTTCTACTGCTGATTTAAGTTTTAAGCTATATGCATTTAAAATGTTTATTTTTTAATATTATGAAATGCGTATTTCATATACAGGATTTCACGATATAGAGTTCACACACATTACCCGCTTTGGACAGGAATTCCTGTAAATGAATTTTTTCTGCGTTATGGTAATTTTTTAATGTTTATATAGACATATCACTTCATTGTATGAACAAAAATCACATTTCTTAACAATATTCCGATAGTGTTGGAAAGAGTCTCATAATCTATGCCATGGTGCATGATTTTTCGTTCTTGTTTAATCTACTTTAGACTTAACCCCTTCGCGACGAGCGTCCTTTACAGAATTTTTAATCTTTTACCACAGGTTTTTCAAAACAGAAATTTTCTACTAATTGAATCGCAGAAATGCTATCATTAAATAAGGCAAATTTTACAATAAAAAGTAACTGGTGGGAATAATCGGGGATTCTGAGTATCTTATGCTTCACGTATCCGTGTCGCTCGTCCCCAAGGGGTTAATATCCTCAATGCGAGGCCGTAACCAGCCGGAAAAGTCAGAGGAGACTTTTAAATGATTTTGTGGGGCTAATTTACAGCTTATCTTTTCCCCGTGTTTTAATGATTATTAAATATAGTCAGAAGTAGAGGATAAGTTTCCACTAATATAAAACATTTGATTATAAAGTTTAAGTACTTTTAACTGTAATAAAGGCGATATTATTATTAAAATATTATGAAATCTAGACAGGGCTCAAGAAGTTGCTATAGAAGTGGAGGGGGTGAATAACCCAACCTTCTCGTTACAGCCCTGCCTCAATGTTAACATTACTAAAAAAAATGTAAATAAACGTAAGATCAAATTAATTATTATATTTTATGAACCCAGTATTTAACCCTTTCAAAGGCAGTGGTATGCTTATGAAATCACTTCATTTTAACTCCCAAATGCTACACTGACACCTTAATTTTGCTTTAAATTTTTTTGTTTATTATATACGTGTAACATATCTTTTCTCCATTTCCAAATAAATTTGTTCGTAAATTCCGGTGCCATTCATTGACCTGATCATTTTAGCAATGGAAGTGCTTTGCCCCTGAAAGGTTTATTAAGTTAAAACTAAATCATATTTATCACAATGTTCAAAATAGATTTCCACTTTATAGTGTTAATCTTAAAAGTACATCCAAATACCCTATTAATCTAGGACGCAGAATTTATAAAGTGTATAAGGAATTTAAAAAAAAATGAAACACCTTGTCACACATTCATGCAAATTACAATAAGCCCCGTTAAAAAAATATATTGATGGCCACCATGAATACATTATAACTGGTAATTTAGACATAGTCAATCTTTCTCAATTAAGATTTTAATACTCTATGGCACTAAGTATCGCATACCATCACAACCACATCCAAAGTCCAATATTCATCAATTCATATAAGTTCTGGATTTTTGCAATTGTAAAATAGCTATCAATTATAATAAAGTCCATTGAATATTTTTCAGATTGGAAGCATGATGTCATCATTCTTTTACAACGATATTTACAAAACTTTAATTTATCCATATATTGTCATGATTCGAAGTTTCATATAAATCCTTAAAATTCTGCATTGTACTGTAGGATGCAATTCTTATAATATACCTGCCAATACGCTTTTTTTAATATTCTTACATAGATTGATTGTCCAACTATTAAAAAAGATAACAATTAAAAATAATTTTTAATTAGTAGATAAAATATAGGCATTAACAAGCGAAAACAATTATTACATGTGACTTCGCCGACTTGGTCAATAATATTATTTTAGCAGATTTACATGTTGTTATCATTGCCTTTTTTATAGAATAATATTGTTATCCCTCATAACATATGCCTGATAATATTGACATTGATTATTTCAAATCTTTAACTGATTTTTAGGGTTCCGTGCTTAAAAGGTAAAAACGGAACCATTATAAGATCACTCCTGTGTCCGTCTGTCAGAACCCTTTTACTCGCAAACTAGGGAACATGGAAAGTTCAAACTTGGGAAATCTATAAAGCTTTTTTGCCCACATATTTTCTTATTTTTAGCCATTCACAAATATGTTTAGGAAAAATTTAGGGGGAATAATTAAGTTACTTGAAAAAAAATATTTTTGCATATCATGTGGGGTATGGTGTGAAGAATCTCGTAATACCGAACTCAAAAATATATTTAATATATATTGTTTAAATTTTAGGTATTGTATTTTCACAGATATCGTCGAAAATGCACTGCAAAAATATGCCCCTTCCCCCCTCCCTCTATTTCCGAATCTAGTAAAATTATGAAAAAATTAGGGATAGTAGGTGTTTATTTAAATCTTGCAGAAAAACTATAGCGATTTTCCTAAATAACATACTATTTGAGAAAAATGCATTTTTCCGTTACATACAAACTTTACTTTTCGGGATGCCAGCGGGGAAGTTGACGACCGCTCGAGGTATCTATCGACGCATAATCATCCAAGGATATTTGATAATGATTTTCGAAAAAAAAAATCTGTAATTGGTCGAGATATTAATTAAGTTACATGAAAAAAAAATTTCCTTTTATGTATCGCGTAGGGTATTGTTCGAAAGATCTCGTAACATCTAATTCAAAAACACATTTGTTTTACTTTTAGGAGTTATATTTTTAGATATATCGCCGAAAGTATACTGGAAAAATATGCCCCTCCCCCGCTTTTCATATTTCCGAATCTACTGAAACTAAAATTATGAAAAATTAAGGGTAGTAGAAGTTTATTACTTACTAAATAGTAATTAATAATTGAATGTGCGGAACCCTTTGAGCTCAAGTTATACACGCACTTGGTCGATTTATTTACGGTTTCATAACTACATTTTCCAAATTAATGCTACACTTATTCTGCATCAAGGAGTCCCACAAGGTGCCGCCGGTTCGGGCATATTATCTGACCTATATCTTTACTTATATGAAAGAAATGATATTAGTGATAGTATTTTACTCTAATGAAATAATTATTTTTTCTCTCAAAAATAATAATCTATATCTCTTCGGGTATTTTGTTCTCATAAGTTATAACTTAGTACTACCGATTTATCTGTTTCTACTATTAATTTTATGGGTATTAGTACTACTATTCAACCTAATAAAAATTTTACATTCAATATTTATGACTAATTATTTTTTCATTTAATGTAATTAATCTTACTAAATTTAATTCCAGGTCAACATATTTCAGTTTACCTAAATATTCTTATAACTAAATCACTATAATCGTATTAAACGTTTATGTTCTTCTGAATATATAAAGCCAAATTTAATAAATTTAAAACAAACTGCTCTGCTATATAATTATCTGCTTTATTTTATTTCATCCTAGTTAAAATATTATATATTTTCTTTAACCTTCCTACCCTGAATGGGTCGAATCGATCCACTTCAATAATTTATTTAATTCGATTGGAACCAGATTTTTTTTCATAAAGTAAGATAAATAAGTGCCACAGAGAACTACCTGAAATAAATATGTTAAATCATTTTCAAAAACAAATTCTGGTGTGAAATGTTTTTAATCAACGTTGAGTAAAATTTCAACAGGGTACGAAGGTTAATTTACCAGTTAAAGCATTTATTATGCATAAAAAGTTATAAAAACCGAAAAAAGATAATGAGAAGGGTGGGTGAGGCCTTCTGAAAAAAAAATTATAAAAATATATAACCCCTCCCCCAATCCCGCAATAACTTTACAAAATCGGAATGCAACTATAGGGGGTTGAAGTTGGGACTGCTAAAAAAAGTTTAAAATATTTATATTAAAAAAATTACACGTTTTGTATGTACTTGCACATTTCTGTACCTAACATTATCCTACATTTTGTCACCTCATTCGAAACTATACGTGTATCCTCTTAATTTAATATACCATTCATCACTTTTTTACACATACTCATCACATTTCTTTCTTATTTACACATTTAGTAGTATGGTTGCTATATGAGAAAACAAGAAATCCCTTTAAAATTTTTAGTGAGGCAATTTCCCTCAGAGGCGCTTCCAGCGTAAAAAAGTCTATGATGTGAACATTTTTATCAAACCATAAACTTGACCATGGCAGAAGCTCATTTTGAAAATTTATTAAAAAAAGAAAAAAAAAACATTTAAAAAAATTGAGTTGCCTTATTTCCGGCCGAGGGACGCTATAAATGAAAAAGAAAATTGTGCTGAATTTGTGCTACATATTTTTAACTTCAATTTTGCTGTCATATACTGAAACATACAAAAATCAATTTTACTTAAATTTATTTAGCCTCTTTCCCTCCAGGGGACGCTAAAATGCAAAAGAAAATTGTGTTAATTTGTACTACCTATTTTTTATCTTGAGTGCGTTTGTCATACAGTGATACATAAAAAAAAAGACAATTTTACTTTCATTTAGTTAATCTTTTTCTCCCTACGGGGCGGGCGTTAATAGCATAAAAGAAAGTTTTATTTAATCTGTCCTATCTAATTTTAACTTGGAGTATGCTTGCTATATGAGAAAATATAAAAAATACCTTTAAAGTTTAGCTATGCAATTTCAGTGGCGCTGCTGCTGAAAAATAGCATATAACGTGAAATCTTTATCCAACATAAATTTGACCGTGGCAGAATCTTCTGGAGAATTATTAAAGAAAATAACATAAAAATTCAATTGTATTTCAATTTAATTATTTCATTTCCCACCAAACCGAAAGAAAATTGTGTTGAATCTGTGCCAATCATTTTTAATTTCAGTATGGCTCTCTTACAGTGAAACATAAAAAAATCAGTTTTACTCCAGTTTTATGACTCTATTTCCATCGAACTAGGAAACTACTGGAAGTAGCATACGAAGTTACTTTCGTTCTCATTTCGGCCGGAAATTCTGGGATTTGGATTCTAGCAAACCTAAAGTGCTTGGCTAAGTTTTGGCATTTTTCTTTTCCTTTTCTGATGTTTTTTTACAACCACGATTAGTTCTGTAAGTCTTCTTTTAAGCACGATCTCCACAGGTGTCTTTTAAGGCATTCAGCTTTCACGTTTTCTTATTTATCTTATTTTAATTTAAAATTTATATTTATAAAAATGTAAAAATTGATATATTTAAAAAAAAGTGAAAGTTCTGCAAGTAAGGGAGGGGTGGGGTCCTTCCTAAATTATCCTTCACTGTGCCACTGCTTATCATAAAAACAGCAGAAAAATTTCAACTTTTTTTTTTTTTACTGAATCATATATTCTAATACGAGCAAATCTTGTGTGTGTGTGTGGTTATGCAAATTTTATCTTAAAAACGGCTCTAACGATTTTGACGAAATTTTGTATCCTACTGTTTTGGGGCACCAGAAAATCATTGGGCTAGGTCACATGTTCGAGAAAATTCGATTAGTGGGTAATTTTGGGTCTTTTGGGTCAGGGTCAAGCTAATTGTATCTAAAAAACGGCTCTAAGGATTTTGTTTAAATTTTGTATCCTACGAGTTTCGGGCACGAGAAAATCATTAGGCTAGGTCACATGTTCGAGAAAATTCGATTAGCTTGTCATTTTTGGGTGACTGTGGTTCAAGCTAATTCTATTTAAGAAACGGCTCAGACTATTTAGACTAAATTTTGCATCCTATGGTTTTCGGGCACGAGAAGACTGCTGGGCTAGGTCAGATTAGTGGGTCATTTTGGTCATGGGTCATTATGGGTCAAGCTATTTTTATCTTGAAAACGGCTCAGGCGATTTGAACTAAATTTTGTATTCTACGGTTTTTGGGCACGAGAAAATGATTGGGTTTTGTCACATGCTCGAGGAAATTCGATTAGTGGGTCATTTTGGTCATGGGTCATTATGGATCAAGCTATTTTTATTTTAAAAAGGCTCAGAGGATTTGAACTAAATTTAGTATCCTTCAGTTTTAGGGAACGAGAAAATTATTGGGCTAGGTCACATGCTCAAGGAAATTCAATTAGTGGGTCATTTTGGCGTTGAGTCATTATGGGTCAAGCTATTTCTATCTTAAAAAGTGTTGGTGACATTTGCGAGATTTGGCGGGAAAATTGACTTTTAAGATTACCAAAGCCAAAACGCTTGGCACCAAATAAAAAAATATCACCAAATTTAGCGATTTTGACGACATTTGGCGAAAAAATTGGCTTTCAGAATCTGAAGGAATTTTCTGGAAATTCCAAATAGGAGCCGAGATATATGATTCAACCAATCAGACTCCATAGGACGTTCTCGAAAACATAATTGAACCAATCAGGGTACATAGAACTTTCTCAACACTTGCTTGACGCTAAATGAAAGAATTTCGCCAAATTTGGCGACAGTTGGCTAAAAAGCTGGCTTTTAGAATCTGAAGGAATTTTCTAGAAATTCCCAATAGGAGTCAAGATACATGATTCAACCAATCAGTGTCCGTAGAACGTTCTCGAAAACAGAATTCAACCAATCAGGGTACATATCATAGGGAAAATTTACTCTTAAGATTATCAATGCCAAAACACTTGCTTGGCAGACAAATGAAAAAATATCGCTCAAAGCTAATTTTGACCGAGCTTAGCTCGGTCTTCCCTGCTCGTACATGTTTATGCGAGTATTAAAAAAAAGGTAAATGTATCAACAGTGGGCATCAAATATTTTCTAATTTAGCTGAAAAACTAAGTAAACAAATTTAATTTTTAAATTGCACTTACCAGAATGTAATACGAACAAAATTTTTATAAATACCTGAGTTTAATGAATTTCCAAAAATTGAACCAGATTAATTGGTTTTCAGAACACTGCCTTACATATTTTCAAATCAACAAATCAAATTCACCGCATATATATAAATAGCTTTCTACATATTCTGTGATACAACGATAGGGTCAGCCGCAAACATGTGCGGCAGGTGTCCAATGTGAGTAAAAATATTTTTTATACACGGCTATTAAAAAGGTTTGCACTGGGGCCTTGCACCTAACGAGATGTATATGCCTTTTTTTTTAACTTTGAAAAAATGTTTAGCAGACAACTGTAAATAATTCTTTACAGTTATTAAAAAATATTTACAGTCGAATTTTATAATAAAGTTAGATACTAAAACAGAAGTTTACTAAAACAGAAGTTTCCATATAACAAAATCATGCCTACATTTTTATGGTTCCGATTGACAAAAATGCAGTTTGATGCCTGCTATGATAAAACACCTGTTTTAGACGGAATTTTCCTCAGTACCTTTCAATTCCATCTTAGCAAGTTTTACTCTATCTCAGTCTCCCCTCCTCCCTATATGACATTTCTATACACCACTGATAGATTAATATACTATTAAAAACTGAAATATAATTGCAGCTATTATTTTTTTTAAAGAAATTTCTTAAAGGTGTCCTTATTAGAGAGCTGTGTTGAATTCAGGGTGTGGTCCGAGGGGGTTTATTCCTCCGGAGCATTGACCCCAGCAGTGGCTGAGAGGTTGTGCTCTCGAAGCTGGTAGACGGGAGGTGCTGGGTTCGATCCCAATCGCGCCCGTCGGCCTAATCGTTCGGAGTTTTCGTGGTTTTCTTCGAGCCGTGGATTTATCCATGCGTAAATACGGATTAGGTTCCTTTAGAAAGACCCCCACGAAGGGCACTCCCCCCCCGGGCCTATATCCCTAGTGTAGATAATTGGCCGTCAATAATCAACCCAACCCAACCCAACCCTCCGGAGCATTGAAATGTCCTCCCCAGAAGATTTATGATTTTATACTTTTAATGGTTAGAAGGTGCAATCCCCCCCCCCCCCCAGTTGGAGCCACAGAAATTCCTTCCGGAGAAAAGTGTCTGAATTCAACACTGTTAGTAAGTGATTCTCTATATATTTTGCATTTGAATAAGAATTTCTGAAACTCTTATGCACAAATTATCAAAGTATTTTTGAATGTGTTTGGATTTTTTAAAAACAAACATTAACAAACAAAAAAAAAATTGAGCAATTTAGAGAAATGTAAAGTTTTAGAGAATTCCATACTGTTTTCCTTTTTTAATTAAAGCAACTATTTGCTGATATAATTTTTTTTTTAATAATGCATTTTGTAAATGTATTTTTGATCAATAATTGAGCTAATAAAGTTAAAATAATTGTTTAATTTCAAATGAAGCTCGAACGGAACATTACATGTTTAAACAAATTGCAAAAAGGCAAAAGCATCACTAGAATTAAAAACAAATGCATCGTTTTAACAGAATTCTAAATACATATCCCTATCAACTTAAATAACTATTATAAAAAAGTATTTAACCACCCTGTAATATCAGTTTTAAAAACTTGTAATTCTCAATATCAGACTGTTAAAGTTTAGAATGATTCGCTAATAAACATTAAAATATCTGAATCAACAATTCACCGAGCGAAAATGAGAAATGAGTTATGGATGAACTCGGAGTACTGATTCTACATTTAATCTGTGTACGAACTAACACTCAAATAAAAAGTAGTAAATGTAAAGCGAGAAAGAAGCCAAACAGCGATAAACTCGCCATACTATCCCTTTCTCCCGCTAGGAATTCTGGGATTAATACTCCAGAGGCTCAAACATAGTGGCAACGTTTAGATAGAAAGCGGCCTATGTTACGGTATTGACGTTATCCTTCCAGTTATATGTTCCTACTTGAGACTGAAAAGTTGGCCCGGTGAGCGTGCGTGGGTTTCTGGCGTAAGCAGTGAGTTACACGTGCGCGTTGCGGGTAATTTTCCAGTGCGGGTGAGAAAAAGTTTTCGGGTATCGAAATACTTCAATTTTGGTGTAATTAGGTTGTAGTGTCGTTGGAAATAGTAGCGGAAAGGGTGTGGATAAAGTTTGGGTAAGTTGGACTGGTTTCCAGGTACGTTTAGCAATATGGCGGGATCGAAAGTAAAAATAAAAGACAGTACAGGCTTCGACAGTGAAGAATTCAAGAAATTCAACTGGAACGATGGACGCACAGCAAAAGAACAAATCAAGATAATACCAAACTTAAAAGAGTATGTAATAATTACTGAGAGTCAAGAGGGTGGTATTCACAAGCTTAACCCTATTCAACTGAAACGAGAAATAAAAAAGAACTTGGAGAGTTATAAGGAAATTGATACTGTCAGATACACAAGAAACAACAAAATGTTGATAACTACGAAAAACTACGAATGCGCAAACGAGGTGGTCAATAAAGAAAAAATATTTGATACGAACGTAAAACATCATCTAATGAATGAGAATGTCACAACAAGATTTTTAATGTTCAGAATAGATACGGACATACCAATGAAAGAAATTCAAGAGGAGATTGAAGAAGAAAATCCGATGATAGTTCAGAACATCCGAAGATTCACTACCAGACAAGAGGGACGTGTAATTCCTACGGGAACTGTCCTCATCACAATATATGGCCACGAACTACCGGAAAACGTAAAGATGTTTTATATGAGACAGAAAATCCGATTATTTGTTGACAGACCTAGAAGATGTAATATCTGTCAAAGTTTCAATCACGGGACAAATAAATGTCAAAATGAGAAGAAATGCAAGAGATGCGGAAAAAATCATCCAGAACTAATATGCAAGGACACGGAAATAAGATGTGTAAATTGTGGGAAAGAACATGAAGCTGATGATAACGAATGCTAAATTTAAAAAAAAGAGACTGAAATTCAAAAATATAGAAGTGAAAATCATATAACTCTGGCGGAAGCACGCCGACAATTCAACTTTAAAGCCATAAACACCTACGCGGCAAAAATCAAAACAAATGTCGAAAAAGAACGTGAAGAAGGTAACTATCACAAATTAGCTATGTTAGTAGAAGAAAAATTTAACAAAATAACGGACATCGTGATAAACTTATGTGAAGTGATGGTAATGTCGCAGCAAAAGTCGGAAAGTGTGGTAGTAAAGGATTCGGAGGCAAAAGAAAGAGAAAAGATGTCAAAAAGTAAAGTAGCGATAAGAGACGTGATATCAGAATTATACAATCATCTAAGAGACAAGAAAATGAAATTAATGAATGAAGCCGAGCAAGGAGGAGGACAGTTACAACAGTCAATGTTAAATCCTGAACATGAAAGCATGTTCACACATTCGGAAGATGTTTAAGGTCGGTAGTTAGTGTTGAACATTTCGTCTGTTTTAATGGTTCGTTTTTCTTGTGCTTTACAGACGGGTCGACTGTATTTTTTCTGGAGGTCTATGAAAACTGTCTTCTGGGGTAAGTGTCAGAAATTTTTCTTTTTTTATCGATGTTTGGTGTAATTTAGTGTGGTTCTTATTGTTTATTGTTTTATGGACGTATTGTTATATCAATGGAATATTAGAGGCATTCGGTCAAACTTGCCCTGGTTACGCACTAGGATGTTTCGGGATATCATACTTTGGGCATTTCAGGAAACTTTTTTGAACAATAATCATAAGATGTCCTTTAGGAACAGAAATATTTTTCGAGCTGACAGGCCTGGCAATTTAACGCGGGGAAGAGGTGGTTTACTTTTAGCGGTGTCAAGTAGGATTCCAGTTCAAATTATTAATCTTCCTAATATTAGCCGACATCATGAGGCGCAAGGGATTAAAATATGGTATAAAAATCGTTGGATTGCGATCATCAATATTTATGCACCGAAAGGTTTTGCGGATATTAGGTGGTTGGACAGGATTAAAGAAATGATTGGGCATCATTATATTATAGTTGGTGACTTCAACATTAATTTTCTAAATTGGAATAATAATCCCAAGGCTCAGAAAAGATAAACTTGGTTAACTGGATTAATCGTACGGATGCAATATTAATGAATTTGGATGATGTTACGAGATTCAGGGGTGGGGGTTCAGGGTCTTTGCTGGATCTGACTATCGTTTCGAGTAGTTTAGCAAGGGGGCTCCAAGTGGATATTTGGCCAGTGGCCGCAGTGAAGGGAAATTATTTCAGACACAGGTTAATTGGCAGCGAGTAGAATCAGCGGTTGAGAGGTTGGGGGATGAGGTCTATGAAGAGGGGATGGACAGGTGGTCCATGGAAATCTCCAAGTTTATGGGTCAGTACTCTGATAGGATCCCAGTGAGTAGCTGTAAGCTTCCGCCCGGATGGGGGATTGTTACCCGGCGGCTTTTGGCTCTAAAGAGGTTTTATCATAGGAAGGTGATTCGGTTGGGTCGGATGGACTTATGGTGCAAATATAAACTTTATAATGCAAAGCTCAAGAAGGAAATTAAAAAAGATAATCTGAAATTTTGGGATTCGGTGGCCAGGGAGGCAGGGAGAGGGTCTCACATTTACAAGATCATCCGTGGGATAAATACATCGAAGAATGGTGAGATGAACACGGAGTTTAACTTTCCAAATTGTCCACCAGATGCGGCATCCCAGGCTAATTACTTATCTACTATATTCCAAAACTCGCCGGTCAGGCAAGGTATCCCCATAGATTTCTCGGGTGAGGATGGGATAGACACAAAGCTTACGATGGACCAGTTACGGAGAATAATTAAGAAAAGCAAGTCCACAACTCCCGGAATAGACGGAATCAAAATGAGTTTTTTCAAAAATCAAAAAACCAGGGTATTGACCCAAATTCTGAGCATGTTTAATAAGATTCTGGAGACCCATAAAATACCTGAGATTTGGAAAGAGGTTATCATGTTACCAATCAAAAAGCCAGGAAAAAGTAGAAATGACATTAGAGGGTGTATAGACCAATAGCTCTGACGGTTACCAGAAAGAAGATTTTTGAAAAAATGTTACTAGATATACTGCTTCACTGGAGCATGAAAAATAAAATTTTTAATAGAAATCACTATGGTTTTATCCCGTTTAGAGATTGCGAAGCGGCTGCCTACAAAATTTATAGAGACATGAGAAGAGCAAGACAATCCAAACTAAAAGGATATTTAGTGGCTTTAGACATCAAAGGAGCTTACGACAATGTCTGGTGGGACGGGATGCTCATGAAGCTGAAAAAATTGGGACTCAGAGCCAACCTGAGTATTATGATCCAGAAACTAATGCAGGAACTTAGGATTCGTGTTAAATGGAGAGGGTCACTGTCGGATCCATTTTTGTATCAGAGGGGCCTCTTACAGGGTAGTCCTCTTTCTCCATTTCTATTTGCCATATACCTAGCGGACATCTTTGAGATATTTGACTCAAGTATTCATTGTGTAGTGTATGCGGATGATATTTTTTATACGGGTTTCATGATAGTCAGGAATGGATAAGGAACATCCTACAGGAGAATATCATCAGTATAATTCAGTGGTTGAGCACATGGAATCTTGAGGTGAACCCAAATAAATGTCAAATAATGAAGATCGGACGGTGGAAGGAGCGAGAAGAGAAGAAATTTAAGATCAAAGGACAAGAGGTGGAGTAGTCAGGGGAGTTAAGAGTATTAGGGTTTTTTTTTAACTGTCAAGGTAACCTTACAAGTCACATAAAAATGCTGCGAGAGAAAACTTGCAAAAGACTCAACATGCTCAAAATTATTGCAGGTATGAGTTGGGGTACTGAAACAAAGTACCTTGTAAAGATTACAAATAGTATGATGGGATCTCTTCTGAATGGGAATCCGCGAATTCTCATGCATTCAAGTAAAACGGAAGGTCACCAACTTCAAGTGATTCACAATATGGGGCTTAGATGGGCTAGTGGTATGCCTAAGTGGTGCCCGATCCCGGTATTGTTGCAGGAAAATGGGGTCTGGAGGAACAACCTAAGAAGAGAATATCTTGCGATTAAAAAGTCAATTTTGAACATCAAACATAAGGATTACACGGATATACGTTCACAGGATTTAATTCACAGAGAGCGGAATAGTATTAAAGGGTATAGCACGGACGTCAAGGAAATGATTACTTACAAGTGGGGTACAAAGGTAAATGAGAACATTCGAATTGATGTGAATACATGGCCGTTCCAAAACAAAGATTTTCCTGAAGATGTAATCAAGAACTCGTACAACAGTTTTTATCAGAGGTATATTGACGAGGCTGTCTTCATTGCAACGGATGCGTCCAAAGAGGAGAATAACACGGCAATGGGCATGGTGAATCAGAATACAGGTAGTCGGATGGCATTTAAAATTCCAAATATCAACTCTATTGTTACTGCTGAAGCGATCGCCTTATTGGTAGCTCTTAAGTTTTATACGGCGGAAAGTGGCAGGTATATGTTTTTCACTGATGCTAGGAGTGTCCTTATGGCTTTAGATAAGGTCAATCGTAAATCGGCGACTGTTATCACTATGCTTAGGGAGAAAATTAACAGCAAAAGTACCGACAAGTATCAGATAGATTTTATCTGGGTTCCAGGACATAAAGGTATTGGGATCAATGAGTGTGCGGATGAGCTGGCCAGGAAGGGCCCGTATAGCAATATTTGTATACCGTGGTTCTCTCCAGAGGATTGGATGATGGATGTGAAAAAGAAAAAACAGAATGAGTCTGAATGGGATGCAATACTGGAAAGATCACTCAGGTCGTGGCTGGGATTATGCGGATATCGGACATCCGCATCACAACCTACGGAGGATGAGTGGGGTTATTTTTGCTCGGTTCCTTACCAAGACTGTTCTAACTCTTGTTCGTCGGAGGAAGTTTCTCGGCAGAGGTGAGGCGAAGTGTGACTTATGCGGAAGTGAGGAGCAAACTGAAGAACACGTAGTATTGAGGTGCAAGAAGTTTTCGGGGATTCGTGATAAGGTGTTTGAAAAGTTACGGGTGGCGAAGAGTAGGAAGTACGAGGATATATTTTCGGCGATAGGGAGACAGGGAGGTGTTGATCTGGCTCTGTTTTCTCAGTTCTTGAATGAGATATATAGTCACTGTAGTATTTGGTTTTGACGTTAGCGTATAGTTAAGTTTTTCTTGTCAGCAGTGGTTTTTTCGGTGTAGTGCTGGCCTAGTAGGTCTTTTGTAATATGTCGTCTCTGTTGGTTGTATCATATGTGGATTAGAGCAGCTATACAGAAATTGAAAGCTGTTCACCGGGCCCAATAGGGTCATACACGACAACAACAACAACAACATGTTCCTACTTCAATGTCTATTTCCTCCAGGGATCAAAAGAAAATTGTGCTGAATCTGTACTGCTTAATTGTATTATGAGTATGACCGTCATACAGTGAAACATAAAGAAACCCACTTTTATTTAAATTTGGTTAATCTATTTCTCACTAGGGTACGTTATCGGCATAAAAGAGAGTTGATTTTAAATTATCTAATTTTAACTTGGAATATGCTTGCTATATGAGAAAAAAAATCCATTTTAAAATTTAAGTTAAGCAATTTCCGACGACGGACGCTGCCAGCGCACCGAAAAAGGAAAATTTTTGCCAATACATAAATATATTTGAGAATGGTGGAAGCTTTTTCTGAAGATTTAAGCGAAATTCGTACATGGGGAGTGGATTTAAAATGCGTTCTAAAAGTTAGTTTAATATATAGATATAGAGAAACACGAAGCATCATAAGTTAGATAAAGATCATAGAAAATATCTCTTTCAGCAATAATTGGCGATAAAGTGTAATGCAACTGAATTGTTTTGTTTTGTTCTGTAAAAGAATTATTAATGTTATACCCCATATTTTCAATAAAGAATGCTGTAGTAACATAAAAACATTTCGCAAAGTTTTAAATAATACAATGCCACTAAAATACATTTTAAGTAATTACAACACATAGACGCTAGTGTAATCGAATTCATTTGTGAGGCTCTGAAAAATAACTATAAATTAGGTGCACCCGTCGGAATTCGATAGAGAGACTACTTCAGAAAATATGTTGCATTTAAGGCTCTTGAAGAAAAGAAAAATGTAGTTAGATGAAAATATTGATGTCATTAAATTTTAAATAATAAGTATGAAACCACATTTCTAATAGAAATTTAATATTGTTGAATGTTTTTGTATTTGATATTTTTTAAACTCTTCTTGCATAGAACATTAATTGTAGTATTACTTTTAAAAACTATTTTCATTTTAAAATTTTTATAGGAACGTACCCAAGACATAGCCATATTTAATTGTCCATAACTAATAACTTGTATAGATGAATAAGTACCAGCACGACCCAATGTTCGTACTTGTACTTTATAATTATACAAAATGCAAGACGAATAAGAAATTGACGAATTTCTAATTAAAAAAAATGAAGAGTTGAGTCTTATGACATTAACAGAGCAATAACAGTTACGAAATCCTATTTAAAACAGTTTATATCGACATGGCTCTGCATAATATTTTTCTTAAGAACAAATGAAGTGATTTCTATGTTATTATTATTATTATTTTTAAATTATAGTTGCTATATTTTGATCGGTTTGTTTTCCAGGAAACTTAATTTTTTCATTAACGTTGATTAAAAAATATATATATAGAACTTTTTTTTGTGGATTTGCATAACTATTGCATTTTTGTTCGTTTTTTTCCTTTCCAGACGATCAGTTTCTAGTTTAACTACCTCCAAAACTATAAAGACATTGTTGAAATCGCTGCAGTAATTTCCGAGAAAAAGTACCAATATCAGCTGTTTCTATCGGATTTCGGAAGCGTTCTTGCCTTCTTAATTTTATTCTAGGGATAAAAATTCTTTGACCATCTCTATCGCCAGTAATGATTTCCAAGTTTAAATAATTATTTTACATGTTTCCTATAATCAATCCAGTTTCATTAAGTAATCTTATGAAGCAATTAAATTTCTTAACAGAATTATAATAACTTCAACTTTTAAAGTGAAAAATAAAACACTTAATTCTAAACTATTTTAAAAATTATTTGGAAATTGAAAGATTTCCTTTTCAGTTATTAAAATATATACACTTATAATGTTCCTGACGTTTCGGATATAAAATTTATAACTTTAATCGGAATTTCATCGTAATATTAAATTGTTGGAACCAAAATTCAAACGTTAATAAATTTCATAACATTATGTCATTCACCCACGTTTGACGCTTCGGGTATAAAATTTATAACTTTAATCGGAATTTCATCGTAATATTAAATTGTTGGAACCAAAATTCAAACGTTAATAAATTTCATAACATTATGTCCTTCACCCACGTTTGACGCTTCGGGTATAAAATTTATAACTTTAATCGGAATTTCATCGTAATATTAAATTGTTGGAACCAAAATTCAAACGTTAATAAATTTCATAACATTATGTCATTCACCCACGTTTGACGCTTCGGGTATAAAATTTATAACTTTAATCGGAATTTCATCGTAATATTAAATTGTTGGAACCAAAATTCAAACGTTAATAAATTTCATAACATTATGTCATTCACCCACGTTTGACGCTTCGGGTATAAAATTTATAACTTTAATCGGAATTTTATCGTAATATTAAATTGTTGGAACCAAATTCAAACGTTAATAAATTTCATAACATTATGTCATTCATCCACAATAAAAGTGACACCACTCAAAAATACTACATTTTACAGAAGAGGCAAAATAAGATTTGCATTATGTTACTTTAACATAAAACTGTAGCACTTGACTCTGCATAAAAGCGTAAAACCCTTATAAAACGAGTTGTAGAAGATATAATGAGGATTGAGTAAGTTTATCCCCAAGCACAATCCTCCCTTCTTCTGTGATGGCAAAGTAACATATAATGTAATCTATCGGTTTCTCTTATAACTACAGTAATGACACTTTTGCTGTAGTTTTCCATAAGTTAGACCTAAAAATGCAATAATAGGCAAAATGAATTTTTTGAAGTTGTGTCAATTTTCTTGTAGGTATCCCTTTTCCAAAAATTAATATATTTTTTTCTGATACTGTAGTCCGTAGTAAATCTACTATATTTGAGACTTGCTTTAAGGAAAGTTCGACTTCTACAGTTTCTACAGTTCAATCTGATTACAAAAGATTTAGTAAAATTTGGGAAATGGTCAGTCTTTAAGGATTGGTCCACAATCTTAGAGTTTAAATATTTATTTTTGAATACATATACGCCTTGAGTCTTATTTCAAGTGTTCGACCTGTCTCCCCTATATAAACTGCATTGCACTGCCGAATTTCGCGAAATCATTTGTAATGCGATTTAACTGTAGCAACTACAGACGTCGAACTTTCCTAGAAACATTGTGCAGCAGTATTACCGATTTAACTATTAATAAAGCTGCATCGATTCCAAAAGAATACTCAGTGGTAATATAACTACAACCTTCACCTTGACTGTCTGATGCAATGTTTTGTTGAGTCGATTTTTTTATAACTTATTAGGGCTTTTACATTAAAATTTACTGATTAGGAATTCTATGGAATCCGAAACGTCTTTTTAAAATGTTTTTTTTAGTTATTTTAACATTTAATATAATTGTAATATTCTGTAATCTCAATGCTCTTTTATAGTTATAAATATGTTCAGACGTAGTACTATTGTTCACATCGGTAAAACTTTTATTGAACAATCAAGCTATTTATAATATTTAGGACTTGAACTATTTACTTGTACAAAAAATCTACTATTAAGTGATTAACCCCTTCGCGACGAGCGTCCTTTACCGAAATTTTAATCTTTTACTACCGATTTTTCAAAACAGAAATTTTCTCCTAATTGAATCACAGAAATGCTATGATTAAATAAGCCAAAGCTTACTTATAAAAAATAACTGGTGGGAAAAATCGAGGCTTCTGACCCTCGCTTGGGGACGAGTGACACGTATACGTGTTGCTCGTCTCCAAGGAGTTAAAAAGGACCATGCATGTGATCTTTTTTTCTTCCTAGTCCTCCGTATTACTAGATAGTTTCCTATAGTCGGTTTGATAGGAAATTCACCATTAATTAACTATATATGGTGTTAAAAAAAAGTGGACAAACTTCAAGAGGTTAAGAACACTGCAAGAAACATTATTTTTACAGTAAAACAGGGTCTCATTTCACTTATGCTGAATACAAAATACAGGGTGTCTCCTTCCAAATCGAACACAGAATTTTACTCATAACTTTAGCAGTAACGAAATTTTGAACAGAGTTACTGTGTTTTCTGTAAAATGTGACGATATCATGAGAAGTGTTGGTTACCCACTGTCATTCAGTCAGTGATACTGCATAAACTACCAGCTACATGTCGAAGTATGATGTCTAACTTAATGTTGTCTAGATTTTGTGACGTGAATAAGAAATTATTTGAAGTTATCGGTGTACAAATAAATAAAAAATTAAAACTGGTTTTACTTTAAATCAAATGGAACTGAAGAAAATTGTGACGGGAATAATAACGAGTGCCGTTAAAATATTATTGCCGCTAAAGAATAATTAATTAGGGATGGAGAGTAGATCGTATAGGTTATTAAAATTTTCAGTTGTGAATTAATGGGCAGTAACCCTGCACGATTTGTACATCTGTCCTTTTTGGTCAAACTTTTGGAAGAGAAAAACAATTAAATAAAATTAAATAAATATTCTTACTTTATCTTGTAATTAAGAGATGTAGACAAAAATGAAGATGCTCCTTTAAAGTATGAATCCAACTTTATTATTTTCTTCAGAAGTAGGAAGGTAGAACTTAGACGAGAAATCTGATGTGGTGGTTACTTTAAAAACATAGAAGCTCACTAAGAACGTTTCTTAAAATATTAGAGTTTTAAGATAATGAAATGATTGGGAAACTTTCTATAGTCATGATTACTCTGAAACTATAGGAGATAGAAATTTTTAATATCACATGCAGGTTTCTATTAGAACGTGATGCTTTTAACGAAAAGTTAAAAAAAGAAAATTCAAATTTAACATGGGTGAAATGGGAAGAAAATATTCTGCATTTATATTTCCGCTATGACTTCTCTAAAACTGTCAGACTAGGAACTTTAAATATGGCATACATATAACTAAAACGTAGATGCGCTGCAATATTTTTTAACTGAATTAAAAAAAAAAAAAAAAGAGGATCTCAATTTGACGCGTATTTATTTTGTTTTATACATGTTTCTATGTATGTTTTTTATGTATGTTTATATATAGATACATATATATATTATATAGGTAATCCAAAACTACGCGACCGATTCATGCGATTTTTTTTTATTGAAAGAGAATAATCTCGAATGTGTCCCATTTAAATTTCACCAAAATTGGTTTAGTACCTTTTTAGAAATTCAACAAAGCAATGTTTTAATAGTTAAAAACTTTTATGACGCAAGCAACCAGTTAAAAAAACAAAAAACAAAAGTAAAATTGTAAAGTGTCATTCACCCAAGATTTCTGCGGTACACTCTCTTCATTTGAAGAACTACACTATATTGCCAAAGGTGACTGGTCACTTTCGATTTTAGACGTTTTGTTAACTATCTAGAAAAATACATGAGGAATTAACCTGAAACTGCAGGTGTGTAAACAGTATAGTGTAGGTTATATATTTCCGCGAAAAAATTTTTTTTCACAAAACCCCATAGGGGACTCTCAACAAATTGAAAAAGAACGAATATCTTTTGGATAACCCTGTAAAAACTAATGTAGAAAATGCGTTCAAACTCGAGTTTATTAATAAGTGGCTTAATGTAATAAACTGTGTTCATTTTTATGAGGGATAGCATGTATATTCGTAGAGAAATTAAGGTTTTTATAAAAACAGTCCCAAATTTCGCCTAGTTTTTTGCTTATAATTCGCAGAGTTCTTAATATAAAAAAAAGTTCTTTTAAGAAAATATGGCAAACAACATTGTACATAATACTCTGCAATCAGAATTAAAAAATAATAAAAATTGGATGAAAAATAAGTAGGTTTACTAAAAAATGTTTCACTGCGCATGCGCGAATGCAATCAAAATATAATATGCATAATGTATTAGCTAAGTATATAGAGCAACTTTTGTGAAATTGTTAAAATCATAGCTTGAAATTCTGAAAATTATCGTCGATAGAATAAGCTCGAAATCCATTGTTCCCAAAAAGAAGCAAAAAGATGAGGGATTGTTACAAATATCTGTTGATTAGTGCCAAGATAGCGCACACAATATTGAGAGTAGGACAATTGCAACATATTTTGATGCAACCCTCATCTTTTTGCTTCCTTTTGGGAACAACGGATTTCGAGCTTATTCTATCGACGATAATTTTCAGAATTTTCAAGCTATGATTTTGAGACTTTCACAAAAGTTGCTCTATATGCTTAGCTGATACATTATTCATATTATATTTTGATTGCATTCGCGCATGCGCAGTGAAACATTTTTTAGTAAACCTGCTCATTTCTCCTCCAATTTTTATTATTTTTTAATTTTGATTGCAGACTATTATGTACAATGTTGTTTGTCATATTTTCTGAAAAGAACTTTTTTTTTATATTAAGAACTCTGCAAATTATAAGCAAAAAACTAGGCGAAGTTTGGGACTGTTTTTATAAAAACCTTAATTTCTCTACGAGTAAAAATGAACTCAGTATATTACAATAAGCCACTTATTAATAATCTCGAGTTTGAATGCCTTTGCTGCATTGGTTTTTATAGGGTTATCCAAAAGATATTCGTTCTTTTTCAATTTGTTGACAGTCCCCTATGGGGTTTCGTGAAAAAATCTTCGCGGAAATATATAACCTATACTATACTGTTTACACACCTGCAGTTTCAGGTTAATTCCTCATGTATTTTTCTAGATAGTTAACAAAACGTCTAAAATCACAAGTGACCGGTCACATTTGGCAATATAGTGTATATTTTTATGGTGGAGGGATTTATACACTTTGAAGTTTTTTTTTCTATTTTGGTTAAAAAATTCATGCATATTACCTGAAAATTTTGTTATTTTATCTGAAAACGAGAAACGCTGTTTGATTCCATAGTTCTTTGAATAAAAATGCTACTTGTATATTTAAAAAAAAAATTGAAACAGAAGAAAAAACAATAATATGTCACGCCAGTGTTAAAAATAACTTTTCTGAGCAATGAGATAAAACTCAAGCTCCAGTAACTGCTATAATTAATTAAAATGAGTAATAAAGTAACATGATTGTTAACTAGGTAAGGAAGTACTGTACGTAAGGAAGCCTTTCGCCGTACAAAAATGACTGCTAAATACAATGAACAAATGTTTTTGAACTTATTACTTAATGGTGTTTTGATTTTTATGGTGAATCAAGGTACAATACTGTAAAACTAAAACATTTGTTTGTTTTTAAGAAATAGACTCTGAAATTACTGAACTGATTTCAAAAATTATTTCATTGTGTGATAGCTAATAAACAGAGTTCCTGAAAAGACTGCATTGTATATTTTATTTTATCTGCTTTTTTTTCGAAGGTAGTAGTTGAAAATGGGTTCGAATGATGGTTTTAAAAAATATAAATTGCTTTTTAAGTCAAATTTGTTGGAGATATCTTTTATTTTCCCTTTTAGTATTTATGTACGAAGTTTTGCAGCTCTTGTGTGTATAGTTGCAGCTTTGAGCGGTAGATAGACTTGCATACGCCTTTTAGGTAGCTTTCAATACAAAAAAGTACAAAGCTACCTATTGCAGCCGTTCGGAGGAAAGCAGTTCCGGAAAATTTCGATATATTTTCGCCGATCATGACCCCCAGACCCCAAAACCACCCTCCGTTCAAATGTTTATATATATATATATCTGAGCTATGTCATACGATAACGCTCGTATTTATAATTCAATTTTGATGAAACTAATTGTGTGTATTAAGCTCACCAATGTCTCGACCGAGTTCGTTGGCCAGCTTGCTCCGCCATTTTGTTTCAAGATGGCGGCCACTTAAATATTTAAAACTAAAATAAATATACAAAAAAGTTAAAAATTCAAATTTATTTTTTAATTAAGTGTTAGGCCTTGATACGAGGATTCCAGAGCATTTTTTGGTTTACCTCTATCTTAAAAAATGGCTGAGATAGAGCAGTTTGAAATTCTATGGTGGCTGACATTTTGAAACAAAACAGCACATTAACGCGATTACTCGCAAATTATTTTCTTTCATTGTTGTAATAATTTTCCCAATCAAACGCATAAAACTATATATTCATATCCGTTAGCGCCAAATTCTCGCCAAAATTGGCGACATTTGGTGAAATATCGCCAAATTTGGCGACCAAAATAAGTCTTCATAAATGAAGCCAATTTGGCTATTGCTCAATAATTTGCCGATTTTCTTATTCAAATTCAGTATTAACGAATCTTTTGTAACCGTTTCTTTGCATTTTAACTTGCTGTTTTCGTGTAACATTAGCTAAAATTTTAAAACGAAGATGTAGGAAAGCTACCTTTTCCTCCCGGTACAGGCCGGAAGGACTTTTTATTATTGTAGATGTAAATAACGTATGCTTACTTAAATCTGATCAGTTTTGTTTCTTTCAGATGACAAATGTGTGCAAACAGGCTCCTATTTGAATGCAGACGTAGCCATCGAAAGTGTGGGCGAAGATTTTTCTAGGCTGTTGGATGCAGGTCCTAGTCACGATGCAGAAATAAAATGCGGAGGACACTCGATCAAGGCTCACAAGATCGTCTTATGTTCACGATCAGAAGTATTCTCGGCTATGCTACAAAGCGACATGCTGGAAGGTCGAACTGGGGTTATAGAAATCCAAGACATGGATATAAGCTACACCCAAGATTTCGTAAGATACCTATATACAGGAATTATGCCTGAATTGACTTTTGACAAAGCAAAGATACTGTACGAAGCAGGAGATAAATACGCTGCTCGGAGTCTCATGCTTAGATGTTCTGAATATTTGCAAGACACGATGTCAGAGGAGATATTTTTTCAATGTTTTACATTGGCTGATGCACACTCGGATCAAAAACTGAAGGACAGAGTTATGACATACATTTTAGAGAAAAAAATGTATCTTCAAGAAGAAATCTGGTTGCCTTTTTGTAAAAGTTATCCCGAAACGGCTCTTGAAGTATATAGATTGTCATATAAAAATGTCACTGAAACGAAGGATATGTAATCCTTCCTTTATAAGAGGAAATATTTAAAATTCTAATGTTGTAAATCTTGAGTTGCAAAGATTGAAAAAACTCACTTTAAACCTTGGAATGACCCGGGTTTGGAGGAAAATAAACATGCGAAAACGATAATTTTGAAACTATATGTAGGCCACAATTTTCTTTTGTTCAAAAACAAGGGTATTCTGGAAGCCTTGAAACGCTTATTAAACGCTGCTAGGATGAAACCAGGGTAAGAACCATACTTGCCAAGTTTCCCGTATTTTGAGCACCACTATTTCCAAATAGAAATATTCACTTTATTTAATGCAGAAATTCTGAAATTACACAAAGAGAATATTTCTATTTGGAAATAGTGGTACTCAAACCAAGGGACACATGGCAGGCATGATGTAATCTTCTAAAAAAGAATTAGTGTCAACCGGACCCGACCCAAACCGTGGATCGAATCAAGTTCGGATAAAATAGAGTTAACCGACCCGATTCAGGACTCTGCTCTTGAGTTTCTACTTTTATGACAAGTGTACCTTTGTTGATTACCTTCCCCTTTTCGTATGTTTAAAGATTATTTACTGGAGTCTGAACCATTTCATCTCATGTTACTATTAATGCGAAAATACGAAAAACGGGTTCGCGCTCGAGCGTGTCACCATGTATCTATATTTGAAAATAAGGGGTTTCCAACCCTGGTTTGTTATACAAAATTTATTCGCCTTGATGAGTTTTTTTCACGCACAGTGTATCACCTACTTATGTTCAAAAGACAGTTTACGAACACACTGTGTATTCATTACAAATAAAAATAAACGACTGTAAACAAAAATATTTCATGCGTTGTTACAGAGCTTAAATTGCATGCTTCCAAGCTAATTTTTAAATCATTAGGTGAATGTTTTTTCGAAAAATGAATATTATACTATTTTTATCATTGTTTAGATAATCCAAGGCAATGAATCGCGAAATTATGATTTCCAATTTTCGGGCGATTGGAAATTTTTTTTTTTTAACTCTTTCCAACGTAGTTGAAAAAGTGTTGATGAATTCGGTTTCTCTTACCTCTGCCCATGCTCTAACTCGAGTAAATATACTCTGATTGTCATGTAATTGATATGTGTTCTTGTCATTGACTAAGACATGTTCGGTATTGAAATTAAGATGTGTAGTATTTACAGTTTGTTTACAGGTGAATTCCGTTACATTATGGCTATTGGAGAAAATTTGTTTGCAATGTATTTTATTGATGTTACGCTAATTTAAACATACTGAAATTAATATACATCACTGAGGTCGACTACAAGATGTTTACTTTAGAATAGGGTGTTCATAGCGTTTATCGTTCATTTACAAATAAACATAATAAATTTCTATGGGCGATGAATGCTGTAACTGCTTTTCAGCTGTGGTATTAGTTTTTAAATTCAACTATTTTTTTCATATTACTTGATGTGTATAAATTCTATAAATCATATACATGGCTGAACACACACAAAAAAAAATCGAGCATGTTTCCGTTTATTGACGCAAATTTCTGAAGGAAACTTTTCAACTGTGCTATGCGCTTAAAAACTCAACTATATTTTAGCATACTATGCAGTATATATACATATCTATAGATCATACATACACGGGGCTACACAAAATAATTTGAATACTTTTCTTACTGTAGATGGCAATTGTGGAAATCGGGTTTTCAAATGAGTTTTCCAAATTGTTTACATGGACATCATCTTTCACTTTGCTAAATGGTGAAGTTTTGTTACAGTAATCTGAATGTTCCGAAAGTGTTTCATAATCTATGCTTGACGCATTACTTACCTTTCTTGTTTAATTTGGCTCCGAAAAAAATTGTACAGCTCATTACATAGTATAGATTGTCAATTGTCTTGATATTTAGTATGAAATTAAATATTCTAATTTCACGATTTTTCAGATAAATCCTTTGTACACATTGGAGGTGATTTATTTTTTGTGCGCTTAAAACAGTGACCTTCAACCGATGTGCGCCGCACTGCGAAAATTATCAGTCAAGTTCTGTTTACATTTTATGAATTAGCAGATTTATTGTTACTTATAACATAAATTTCATATTATACGAATTATAATGTGTTTTAGTATCGTATATCTGCATTTCTTGGAAATTTATATCAGTGTTTGTATAACTTTTAACACTTTAGGTACACAAATGTGGATCTCTATTCCTTTTCTCATAAAAATTTAACTGTTTGATTTTTTTTAACATTTTTAATTTACTTCTATATACCTGAATGTTTTTTGCTTTGGAACAAAACCAATAAATGGCAGACGCTTATATCCTCATAAAATAAGTTTTCTTTTTATCCGAGTTTGCAAAATGCCTTCAATACAGTGCAGCCAAGAAATTAAGCAATTTTCATAATTATTTAACTTAAACACTTTGCAATAAATTTTTTTGAGGATTTGTAGATCCTTTACTTGTTTAAAGCCTTTAAATTTGTTATTCAGTGAATTTATGTTATTGATAATTTGTTAATAATTTGTTGAGTTGAGTATATTGATAATTTGTTAAGTTGATATTTTAAGGGGGCTTGTAATTTTAGAGCCCTATTTGTGATTACCAGTCCCCTAAAGTATCAATTTCAGAAAAGGGGCTCTTTCTATTATCGACGGTGTCATTTTGTTTGTGCTAAAGGCAAAGAGTGTGCATCTGTAGAGTTATTTTTTAACTCCAAGTTTCAATGGGTTATACGCTACGGAGATGTCATGGAAATAGTCTCATGTTTTCGGATAAATTTATGCTTTCAGAGAAAAATTATTCCTCTGTAAGGGACAGATCGATAGCATAAAATGCAGTAGATATGTTTGAAGTAATGATATAGTATAATCAATATTAAAGTCTTATTAGGAAATTTTATATTTAATTTTATTCACGTTACATAAATTTTAAAGAATTCACCCTCCCACCATAACTTTTCTACAACAGAAGAGAAATGCTTTTTTTTTTTTTTTTAGTTTGTGTGTATGTACTCTAGAAAATTGAAATATTTTCTATAGAAATTAACAGAAATCAGAAATTAATAGAAATTAATAGAAATTGAAGAAAATGCAGAATATTGCAATTAAAAAAAAATCAACAATGGATATTACTATGGGCAGTTTTCTTCTCAATTCAGAATTTTATAAGCATTAAAAATCCCCTGTTATCTCAAAATTACATTTTTAATGGATCATTTTGTTTGTTAGTAAGCAAATTATATCATCTTTTCGCATGATTCTCAAAATTACATTTTTAATGGATCATTTTGTTTATGTTAGTAAGCAAATTATATCATCTTTTCGTATGATTCTCAACATTACATTTTTAATGGATCATTTTGCTTATGTTAGTAAGTAAATTATATCTTCTTTTCGCATATTTTTCATCTTTATAATTTCAGTGTATCTCAGAAATGTTACCATGTGTCTAAGTGTGCCATGGTGTATAAAAGGAAGAAAAACATGGGCTTAAAGGATAAGATTACGACTGACCGCAAAGAAAATGCGATGGCAACAAGACATTATAAGGAAGGTCTCCATAAGGGAATACTGAGAAAAAAAATTGAAAATTCAGAATATTCTAGAAAAAAAAATTTCTGCGTATTATCGATAGATCGTCCGTAAAACAATGAAAATTTCGGGTTTTTTGGCGATTTATTGTTGGTTGGCGGAAAAATGAAATTTAAGAAAATACTCTTTTATGTAAAACACTCCTTAAGGAAAAACCTTTTCAATTCTTTTTACTCAACTAGTTTAAATAAGTTTGACTTATATAAATACAATTTTATAACTATAGTTTTATCATATACATTTACACGTGTATAATGAAATTTAACGATGTAGAACAAAATTTAAATTTACAAAAAATTGTTTAAAACTTAAAATTAAGGCCCGATTCTGAGTACTGTCAATTTGACTTCGACATTGTTAGTGTCGGAGACAACAAGGGAGTAGTATTGTTTCAATGGAAACAATGACTTATTTATTATCGAAATTAATAACAATGTCGTTCTTAATCAGGCATTTATTTATTTTTGAAATACACCTAAAACCTATCCAACAGGTGAAAGCGTGTAAAATTAAGTAATGCAGCAACAGCAACTTACATATATATATTATATAAGCTTAAAGAAATAACCTAATTCATCGTTTAAATTTAAATACATTAAGAACTGCGCATTTAAACATTCATTTTAACAAGCATTTTTTTAAATGCATTAATTAAAGTCGCGTGCATTTGGCGTGGAAAATGTATTGCTCGCCAAATCACGCTCTTCTGTGCCACATACTCATAAGTATTTTATTTTTTTTACAGATTTTCTACTGGAATTCCGCAGTTAATTTGACTGGTCCTTTGTAACATACAGAAGTCGTTTCATTAGAATTTTTTCAAAATATTTTGAGCATGCGCTTTAAAAAGACCTTCCTTGTTATTGTTGCCAAGTGTCTCGATTTACAGGCACTTCATGACCCGTCCCACCGAAACCTGCGCGGGACGCCAAATGTCCCGATTTTTTCACGAGGCATAAGGTTTCTTTAGTGCCACGTGTTACTCGTTAGTCCGTATCGAGTGGAACTTAATGCAGTAAAACCTGTGAAAACAGAATGTGTTTTTAACGGAAATTTTTTGTGATTCTGCCGAAAAGAATATCGTACAAATATACCGACTAAAATGGATTATTTTTCCGGTAGCTACCTATTCTGTTTTTAGAGGTTTTATTGCACTTTGTTTAACAAAACTTGTTAAAACGTTAACCGTTTATAACGTAATTGTGTCTGAAAAGTCAAAATTTCATAGTCCCTGCGGAAACAATACCAGACAATTGTAACTACTCAATGGGAAACTTCTCCAAAACGGAATTTTAATTTGGCTCCTAGCGATTCCGCTTTTTCAGATTTTACTGTATCAGATTGTTATTAACTACACTAAAACATTCTAAGACGAAAACTAAAGTGACCATAAAAAATTCCTTTTTAGACATGTTTCTGTTTTTGCAAGTCTATTTGTAGGGTGTTTCTTCAGTAAGGACCATGAATGTTTTCTGTTTAAGACACCATTCCGTTATAGACAGATAACCTTTCCATATGATTTACCGTATTTTAGTGTCCCGATTTACAAGCCGCTGTCCCCCTTTTTTTTCCCTATCTCTGTCCTGCTTTTTGTTACAATGGACTTGGCAACAGTAGTACTATTTACAAATGCAAATCCAAACGCACAGAGTTCAGAGAAAGATAGCGATGAAATGACGTTTATATAGTTTATAAATATTAGTTATGAATATTAGTTTGGCGTGAATGTAAAAATACAACCCTGAAACCTGTCACTACTCAGCCCAAACACTGGTCAGTCGCTTTGAAAACCTCTCTCTGCCCAATGACATCAGCCCTTATTCAACGTGCTTGTCTTGTTTGGGCCGAGTGATTTGAGTGGCGATTGGCTTCATATTGCAAGACGTTTTGACGGTAAGATAGTGTATCTCTATCTTTCTCTGAACTCTGTGATCAAAATGCCTATACGTCTGAAAGCTCTTGTATAAATTTTTCTTTAGGTTTATATTTGTTTAGGTCACAGAACTTTTAAACCTTCACAACATTCAATCTTTGAAAAAAATCTGTATTTTAAAGAGTTCATTTCTAAACACTTTATAAAAAAAAATGAATGACACACTTAATGGTTGTTAAATACGTAATATTTTCCAAGTGAGAACTTTAAAGTCATATTTATTAAAATGTGATTTAGGAGTATTGCACACAAAATAAAAGTTAAAAGAAACAACTTTTCGTTATTTTCTTCATGAAATTTCCAGGATATATAATATATGGTAAGATCTATAAAACGAATTTAAATTTTCATCTTTCTTTTGTTGAAAACATTTTTCTTGGTGTTATATTGCTAAACTTTTGAAATTTTTATGTAAGAAAGGTTTTTAAAACTTAGAAATACTAAAAAAAAAATTTCCTTAGGTTCAGTGTAAGCACAAGACTCTCTCAAGTACAATACACCAAATATTTTGTTTTGTTATCCAAGCAGAAATTCTCTTGTAATCATGCGCCTAAACTGTGAATCCTATTATTTGCTCTACAAGTTTGAAAGCCCCTGTAATAACTAATTTTCACCATTAAGATCCGAAAAAATATGAAACGAAGGAAGAAACATGTATCTATTGCCTCCTTCAAAAATTATGTTCTTGTAATGTAAACTTTTTAAGATGAACAATGACAAAAAAGCCATTTTTATGTGCGTTCGTAATTATATAAATACGTAGCACCTATAGTCGTCGTCTGGCCTGCATATAACAGCGCAAAAACTACCCAACCGAACGTTTTGCAATTTAATATTTATAATCGCTGCAGAATTTTGACGAGTCATTTCAATTTTTACGAAAAGGGAATCAAAGCTTAAAAATATGTTAATAAGAGTTTTCTCCATTCTATTAAATCCGATCATACGTAATCTATATAGTAAAAGCGGAAGTCATGTGACTTGGAAAAACAAATACGGGCTAAACATATCTTTTTCCATATGTCAAGCAGTCATTTTTATTAAAAATTATTTTTTCGAATAAAATGGCATAAAAAAAACATTTTTAGAAAGATTGTTCAAAAAATTGGTTTGCTTGAGAAATGAGTTACATTCAAAAATGTATAGATTCTGAGAAAACTACAATGAAAATTGGGTTAACAGCCGATTATCTCAATCCATTAATGTAAATAAACAAAAGATTCATTCATCGTGAGTCATAGAAATATTAAACCATGGAAGTTATCATTCGCAAAGCATGGTGAATGTTACAGTGCTGCCTGGTGTTGAAAAAAAATTCGCATCTGTAAACATGGAATACGTAATAATAAAAAAAGCTTCCTCATTTCGCTCATAGCAGACGATATAAATTATTTCTCTGAAATAATAACAATGATTTTTTTACATTGCAAAACTAGTTATAGCATGAAACGAACGCACCTCATTCGTCACGTTTAACGTATAATTTCCAACTAACTACCTTCTTCAATTTTCGACATTAAAGGTGATATGAGCCCTCAACCCCTTTTAAACAGGGGTGGGGGCGATCGTATACGACCCCTGACTTTTAAGTTCGTTCATTGTTTTATTTGGGTTATACGACTTTTTTAAGCCATGTTGAGAAAAAGGTGTTTATAAATTTTACTACCGTACTCAATGTACAACAATAGCAACAATTTATTGCGGCCGCAATATCTTCAACAAGATTCGACACCATTGGACATTTAATTATTGAACACTATTATGACAAACGAGATCGATGTAAACTATGTCAAAACAAGACATATGTGTATGAAAAATGTCGAAAACATCTGCATCCAGTGTGATTTAAACAAAGCTTATCACTCAAAGCAGTGAATCGGTCCAGAATGGTCGTATACGGTTCATAACCTATTTTGATTAATACTGACTATAATTTACAAAAATTTCGAATATATTCATAAAGACTTCTTAAATAAAAAGTGAGTAAGAAAAATAATTGAGTTTAATTTTTTCTGATCTGGGTCTGAAATGGGTTAAATTTCTTTATATTCTCAACGTTAAATATTGATAATGACTAATTAGTAATGCAAAGATGTCAACATATAAAATGTTATTTTATAAGAAACATTCTTAATCAAAAATCGGTTTTTATTTTATCATATCTTGCTTAAATTTAAAGTATACTTACATAAGTGAAATAACGATTTTCCAGTCATACCTTGCTTAAATTTAAATACAAAAATACAAAAGTGAAGTATCGATTTTCCAGTTAGAGAGTTTATTCTGGGCAATGCTTCTGAATGTAAACATTTTGCACTTCAATAGCCAAGATACGATGTTTTTTGCAGAAATTAGGCCATTGTTTGTCACGCTGCGGAATTTTTTTCTCAACAATATAGGTGATAACATCGTTTCGGAAATTCTCATCGCTGTGCTGATCGGCCAAGACTAGTACCTCACAAGCGTTATCTACAGACAAGTTTTTGGTCAGGAACTCTGAACAAGTCGTTTTCAACTCATCGACGGCATATTTGTCACTAGTTTCGTAAAACTGCTTCGCCGTATCAACACTCAATTCTGGAAACGTTCCTGAATAAAAGTAACGCAAAAAACTCTCGAAAATAGAGGCTGTGATATCTTCCACTTTAATCAATCCGGTTTTACCTTCGACCATATCACTCTTGAGCATGGCTGAAAACACAGAAGACCGCGTTTCGAGAACAATTCTGTGGGATTTAAATGTTTTTCCCTCGCATGTTATTTCTACGTCAAAACTCGAACTTCCGTCCAACAGCTTGGAAAAATCCCTGGAAAGAGCCTCAAGGTGAATATTCATTCTTGACTTGGATGATTTCGAATTTTCTTCGGAAGCATTGCAGGCAGCAATAGCATCTGTTTGACTTCCTACAAGTAAATGAAAAATAAATATATTAAAATCATTGTACAAGCTAATTTTCTATGGATAAAATTAAAATATGAATTAGAAATAACATATACTATAATCGCACATAGAACAGTTGACTCTATTTTTGTCCAATCACAAATACGCACACTATTTCACAACTTTAAAGTTACTACTGGGCATACTCTGCAGTAAGTATATAATTTAGTTGAACTGTAAAATTTAATTTTCCATAAATTTTATGTTCAAGACATTTATTATTACTATGGTTAGAAATGAAGTAAAGCATTTTACAATATTATGAACTGTTCCTGAAAATATTGTTAAAAATTTAAAGAATTGAGACGGAAAATTAAGAAAATCATCTCATCTGAGTATGATCTAAAGTCAGCATCTCTGACGAAAAGTTCTCTCTCTAAATTTATTATTGTTACAAATTTAAAGAAAATCCCGCTGTAAAATGTTTTTTTTTTCTGGAGGTGGGGTGCGTAAAATTACATGTACTGTTCAGGAAAAAAAAAGAAGAAAAAGTAAACAAAACGAACCATCCTATGCTGTTTTATCACCAAATTGTCAACAGAAATATGCGGGAGGAACCGTTTATGCGATTATTGAAATGGAGGTGTCCACACATTAAATATTGCAACAACTTTCATCTTCCAAATGATAACAGCAACTTTTAACACTTTATTGTAGCTTCTTGGATCAAAACAGCCCGGAAAAAAAACATATATAGTTTTAAATTCCCACAAAGTTATAAATGAAAATGTGTTAGAGGTTTATCCTTAAATTTCGAAAAAAGAAAATTAAGATCTTACTATGAAAAATACTGGAAGAACACAGTTAGCAGAAAAATTCTACAGAATTTTCAAATATATAATAAACTCACATAGTATGAAAGAAAATACCGTAAATTGTTTAGGATTACTTACTAAGATTTTTTTTTTCTGTGGATACATTTATTACAGGATAAAATCTTTTTAGACTTCAGATCGGCGAAAAGTAGAATTTTTCTATATCTCGAAAACTCATGACTAGAATGAGCAGTAAACTTTCACACTCATATATTTTAACGACTGTGTTTTGTTTTATGTAAAAATTAATGTACATTCTGAAAGACAATTTTGTCAAGAAACGTAAACTCGTCATTGGGAGCCACCGTAATACTTACCCATCATGGATATGCATAATATAAAATATGAAAATAAAACATGTGTAAACTATTTATAAAATGCATTGCAATTCGAATAAAATCCTGGCTCGATGACGTCCTAAACTTTAAAGGCTCTATTACTGAATTGTGTAAAAGAAACATCCTTATAACTCCAAAAATGATAAGTATATTAACTAACGGTTATTAAACGGTATAAATTAACGGTTTACTGCGTCGGATTAAGCGTCTCATTTCTAATTAAAATATATCTTTGAATTGAAATTTGAATGAAATACAGGGTCATGAAAAATCGAAGAGTGTGGAAATAGGATTACCAATATCTCGGCAACTCATTATTCGATTGACTTCATTCCTTATGCAAAATTTATGTTTTTTTATTGCCTATTATATTCACTCCTTTAAATAAACAATTTCGAAAATTTTTATATACCTTTTGTCAGAACGAATATTTCGAGAGTCCGAAAAATTCCGGATAATCGAGGTGACTGAAATTCAATAAGCTTCTTCTCATTATTACATACTAAGCACATACCAATTTTCAAGTCTCTATCCCAATTTCTTCAGGAGATAGAGCATTTACAGACACACACACACAAACAGACGGACGGCAAAATTTTTTTTTTCGAAAAATTTGTTTTTCGGAATCTCCAGTGTCTGAAACATGTAAATCCGTAAAAAAGAAAAAAAAATCGATTTTCAAAACGATTGCAAGACTTACCCTATACTATGTATGATGGGCAAATAAAAGTAAAGGCAGCAAGTCGCCGGAACACCGCTGTGAATTATTTAAGAGATTTTTCTGTTATTTGAAGAAATTTCAGTCTTTTGGCTGGTGATTTTAAGGAGATATTTAGAGCTTCGGTTCGCGAATTATTCTTGTTTTGAGAATAAAAAGACATACATAAAAATTCAGTTGGTAATGAAAAAAGAAATAGGTACCATAGTTCCGGGAACATCTCTATGATTGGACAAAAACGCAATTTTAGATTGAAGGAAATTGAGACGTTATTACGTTAGATGGGTGAAGTTTCTGTGTATTATTTCGGAAAATGAGCAAAACAGAATGGAAGTTTTCGGAAAAAAAAGGTGGGGGGCGAATCTTTCTTTCAGGCACTTGATAATAAATTTTAGAGTAAAAAGCTCAATTCATAAAAAATAAGAACTTTCACCTTCCACCCCCCTCTCCCCTTCTTTTTTGAAAATCCTAGACTTCGCACATTTTACATTTTTTTTGTACGATTTAGATACCGAATTAGTCCAGATTAATAAAGATTTACGTACTTGTGAATGTAAATGTAAAATAACATGTTAAGTCGAAAATGCTGCAACCCGGAACGACATTTAGAAAATGCAGAAAACTAAATATTTCTTTCACATTTCACAAATTAAAAAATTGTGTGTTGTCAAGAATGCACGTCCAATCGGTCGAACCCTATCGTAATTAAGGTATGTATGTTATAAATTTAAAAAAGATTACCTAAAATTTCTCCACTTTGTTGCGATTTTTTTACGCAATCTATATAATAAAACCGTAAGTCATGTGACTGTCATCAACAGTTCCGGGATGTCCTCTTCATTTTTTCATATGCCAGGCGGCCATATTTATTAAAAATTATTTTTTCAAATAAAACTGCTTGAAAGTTACATTTTTGGAAATATCGTTCAAAATAAATTAATATTTGAGAGACGACTTACATTCAATTATGTATATATTCTGCAATAACTTCCGTTAAAATTAGGTTCGCAGTTCAAATTCTCCATCCATGAAAGTAAACAACAACAAAAAGAGAAAAGCATTCATTCGTCGTAAACGTTTAAAATATTAAACCATGAAGGTAATTGTTCGAAAAGCAAGTTTTCCGCGAATGAATTTTTGGACCGCTACGTCGTGTCAAAAAAAAATAATTCGTACCAGTGAGACAATCAAAGTTTACCATACTATACAACTCAGCTTCCTTCCGGACCTTTTCTTGCCGTAAGCTGAATGTAAACAAATACAACTTATGTAATAATAATATTAATGAATCAAATTTCGAAACGATTTGTCAGTTAATTTGGTATTTATGTGTTATGGAAAGAGAGCCAGGAAGAGAGATCACCGAAAATGATTATTAGTCACCAATCAAGTTTACCATTGTTATTGACCAACCGCTTTCAAGACAGTAATTTAATATACATTTATAAAATACATAACATCATTAAGTACTTTTATGTTATTTGGGCGCAAATCCCGCCAATAGCATTTTTAAAATGGAACAACTTTCGCAGACGCATCGGGGTTGGCGCGATTTTTGTTTTGCGCCATTTTGGCGAGAAAACCCCATTTTCAGGTACCTGTTAGAGATTGCTAAAACCGCATGTTACTTTTATTTTATTTTGAAATATTTTATTTTATATTAAAAAACACACAATTTTATTATAAAACATACACAATGATCAATTTATTATTGAACACACAATATTTAATTTATTATAAAACATACGGAATCTGCTCTATCGGGTTGCCATACCAAGCAAAATCTAGCCGAAACTGCCGAGTTGCACACGCATAAAATTGCTATTTGGGCGCCAAAATGATACGCCGGTGCGTCTGCGACAGCTGTACCCAAAATTACGTGTAATAATATGCAGCCCGGTTATGGCAAATTATTCAAAACGTTTTAGATGATAATAATGATAGATTTTCTAATCTTCAGACATCGAGTCTACAGCCAAAGTTAGCGAGAAACAACAACAAAAAAAAATATTAGCAACAATATGGTACTTCAAAAAAACTTTCACAAAATAGACTTCATTGCATCAAATCGTATTAACTAAAATACGCCAATTGACAATGAACCCAATTACGGAAAATTATTTAATATGTTTAAGAATCTCCGCATTAGCGAATATATTGCAACTGATAAGCAAACGGTCATGAAGCATAAATGTTTAATTGGGTTAAGCGGTTTTTGTCAAGAAAGATAAAATACATAACAACACAAAATATGCGAAATGCTACCATGATGGCAAAAGTTCTTGATTTGTCTATTAGAATCTTTCGGTTTGGCGAAGGATTAAAAAAATAAATAAATTATGAAAAAAAGTAACGTGTTACAATGCTTACTATGCATTTAAGGGAGATCAAACTGGTCGCCAGTGGCGGCTAGTTATACAATAATAATAACTTTTTTTTCGACGATTATGTTTACTATGCAAATTTTGAATGGATTATAACAATTAGAGCCCGAATTACAAATAAGGTTGTTGGGAAGTTATAGTTATATATTAATAAAATATAATAAAATATGGGAGGTGGAGTTTCAATAGAAAACAGAGTTCCGCTTCTATCGATTACAATTACTGCACAAAATTTTAATGAGCTGAGAAAATTAGAATCCGAAGTGTTTAACGTTCTCTTCAGCCGGTATGTACCGCAATGAGCTTTTCATTTCCGAGCCTGACACTTCTCTAGGAAAAGTACGCACGGTGCCGCTTATAGAAATTTTCATCCGAAAAAAAGAGAATTAGCTGTAAGTGATTGTAAAAAAAGCGAAAAATAAACTTTTTTACCAAAAATAGAACCGACTTCAAAAACTGCTAAAAAGCGAAAAAAAATTTTTTTTACCAAAAATAGAACCGACTTCAAAAACTACTACAAAGTAAAAAATAATTTTTTTTAGGTAATAGTTAATAAGAAATTAAATTAAGAGCATTGTATTTACCATGCATATTATTATATTTATGTACATTAATTTGATTTTTTGGAGTCGGTACCAGCCAAGACAAGTTAAAGCCATGTTACCATTTTTAAACATTTCATCTGATGTTATAAATGTGTATTTTCAAATGAGATTAGCAACTATATGTCGACAAACATTGCTTTGGAAATTAGTTAATCATTTAAATCATTGTATTTTCTACCATTTGATGAGTTATATGCATTTTTTTTATTGTCTCGTATTTATGTAGATATAATTTATACGCGTGTTACGATGTATATTGGATATTTTGTTTTGAATTTTGTACTTGGCATGGCTGGCACCGACTCCAAAAAATCAAATTAATGTACATAAATATAATAATATGCATGGTAAATACAATGCTCTTAATTTAATTTCTTATTAACTATTACCTAAAAAAAATTATTTTTTACTTTGTAGTAGTTTTTGAAGTCGGTTCTATTTTTGGTTAAAAAAATTTTTTTTCGCTTTTTAGCAGTTTTTGAAGTCGGTTCTATTTTTGGTAAAAAAGTTTATTTTTCGCTTTTTAGTAGTTTTTGAAGTCGGTTCAATTTTTGGTTAAAAAGTTCATTTTTCGCTTTTTAGTAGTTTTTGAAGTCGGTTCTTTTTTTTTTTGTTACAAAGTTTATTTATTTATTTATTACTTTAGTGATATCCATATTTACATTAATTTATCTTTATTCTCATCTAATGTCTTTAAAGCCTTTAATGATATCTATATTAAATTAAACCATATTGTTGCTAAAATATTTTTTATTTCACGCTAACCTTGGCAGTAGACACGATAACGGAAGATTAGAAAATTTATCATTATTCTCATCTAATGTCTAAAGCCTTTAATGATATATATCTATATTTATATTAAACCATATTGTTGCTAATATATTTTTTTATTTCACGCTAATCTTGGCAGTGGACTCGATTACGGAAGATTAGAAATTTTACCATTATTCTCACCTAATCGTCTTGAATATTGTGTCATAATCGGGCTGTATACTACAGTTTTGATAACTGTGTAACTCACTGATTTCGGTGCTTATGCTTAATGTGTACTGATTTTTACGATCCGTACAAGGTAAATACACTGCGCCAACAATGTCGCCTATAATACTATTTGGAGTAACCCCTTTCTTTCTTTCTTTCTATATTGTCACTCTATAGTTAATATTATGTAGTAGAAATATTAAAAGACAATTGCAGAAGCACTTATATACAACTGTATTGTATAATATAATATAGATATTGGATATTTTAAAGGCAGTTTCCAACTAGTGCGCCACAGGTGATAAATCGCCAAATATTTTCTGTAACTCGTACATTTGTATGGGATTTGAAACAACAATGTATTTAATTATGCGCCAATAAACGCTCGTCAAAATATGCCAAACCGCTATGGAACTTTTAAAAGATTCAAAAGTAGATTTGTTGTGGCATAATTTATAGTTTTTATCCGTACGTTGTATTATATTTATCCAATTTACAATTTTATGTAATTTTGCTTTTCAAATTTAGCAACACTCAAAACTTTTTGTTTAGATCTTAAAAAGTTTGTTCTATGAAAATAAATCTGACAAGTTAAAGCTGATTTAAATATGTCAGTCTTTATTATTTGCAAATTCACGTAATAGAATATTTTATGATATTAAATGAAAGTCGTCTGCCCAACAAATTAACTATTTTTAAAATGCTTATTTTTTTTCGTTTTTATTGAATTTCTGAAAAAGTACTGAACCAATTTTCATAAAATTCAAATGGGACCAATTTGAGAGTATTCTCTTTCAAATAAAAAAAAATCACATAAATAGGACGCATAGTTCCGGAGTAATTGGTAAACATACATAAAAGATTTTAAAAGATTCAAAAGTAGATCTATTGTAGCATAATTTAAAGTTTATATCTGTACGTTGTATTATATTTATCTAATTCACAATTTTATGTAATTTTGCTTTTCAAATTTGGCAACACTCAAAAGCCAACAAATTAACTATTTTTAAAATGCTTATATTTTTTCGTTTTTGTTGAATTTCTGAAAAAGTATTGAACCAATTTTAATAAAATTTAAATGGGACCAATTCGAGAGTATTCTCTTTCGAATAAAAAAAAAAAATCACATAAATAGGACGCATAGTTCCGGAGTAATCGGTGTACATACATTAAAAAAAAAAAAAAAAAAAAAAATACATACACGTCGAATTGATAACCTCCTCCTTTTTTGAGTCGGTTAAAAATATAGATTTATTGTTTAAAATATATTTAAGCGATTTCTTCTAATTTCGCTATCGAAACTTAAAATCGGTTGTATTTATGACGTATTTTGGCAACCAGTGATGAAATCGGACCTCTCCCTCCCACAACATCAAAGTATTTCACATAAATTTATCAGACTTTCTGTTTATTAATGGTTTGAAAGTGGAATTCTGCCTTCTCTCCCACTTCAGAGAGCTGTGGAAATCGTTGTTGGACAAAAACATTTAAACATTGGCTGCAATAGATAAAAATAAGCAATTAAAGATGAATACTGCTTGACCGGTCTTCAAAGGCGGACCTTGTCATACTGCCAAAAAATAGACCATTCCGAAGAGAAGGAAGCATTGGATTAAGAGGAGACAAAAAAAATAATTGAAAAATCGCAACTCAATCATTTAAAACAAAAATGAAATGAAGGGATTAAAATGCCTTTTCGCATATTTTTAATTAACGGAATGCAATTTCTTTCAAACAAGACGATGCATTTGCAGAGAATTTTCTGTTGAATAGAATTAAAATATGTCTTTCATTCTCTTTATTTATTTTTCATATCATTTAAAATGATTTGTTAATAAATAAAAACAATCGTATATATTATTTCTCCTGTCAACATCCCTTTTCCTAAGAAAATACGAAACGCAGAACGACGAATGAGACGCCATATGAAAGGATTTTGAACAGGCTTCTGACATAGCACACTTACATTTTCCTAAAAGATGTTTTTTGATTAAAATTTGCTGATAATTAAAATTTAAATCGGCATTGTTTTCATAAAAGAAATGCAAGGTTTCTTCAAGTTACTGTTGCCACAAAAATAAAATACTACATTATATGATGCTCAGCAACGATTATGAAAAACCGCATGGGTTTATTTTATATTTATGATTAAAATGTGAAATTGAAATGTTTAGATTTATATTTCTATGTCCCATGTTTTTTTCCCCGAAGCGGTTGACGTCATCCTCTAATGCAGTTAAAATACGATTATAATTTTTTTTCTTTTCGCGCGTGCCTTTTGCAAATTTGGATCCGTTTTTACTCCAACTTTGATGGAATAAATTAGATGATATTCTGGCTTGACTAAAAACCAAATGTTGTTTGTAGATATTTTTATCCTTTCTTTTTCTTTAGAAGTTTAAACCTGCATGTAATAAATATTACATACTGATAAAAAAATTAGATTGCAGTGCGATTCCTCACACGGGCCCACTGGTACATAGTTAAATATCTAAATTATCGTAACATGTTACTTTAGCTTCAAGATATCCTCTTCATCGAAGAGAAAGCTATAATTTTTATGTACTATTACTACATAAGAAGCATAATTCTTTTTTATAATCTTGGAGATAAATAAATGCGAAACTGTCAGAATTCTCCTTGTCATCTCCCACAAAACAAAAATTAGGGGAGTCTTTCCTTTCATTACCCACTTTCCCATTATTAAATACTAGCAAAACCCGCGGCATTGCTCGCGTAATTCTTGAAAAATACCAAGTGGTATTCGTTGGCCTATTTTCATTAGAGGAAATTTTACTGCCACAGATAATTCAGAAATTACTGATTAAGCTACAATAATGTCGAAAAAAAATTTAGAACGTTTTTCGCTTTTTTCCACCCCCCTCTCCTCTTCTGGGGTAGTGTCACGGATATAAAATATAGCCTATGTTACAGGAGGGACTGTTACCATCACTTTTGAAAATGGTTCTGTAGTTCCAGAGATTCCATAAAAATTGTAATTTAGAATGTTTTTAGGCCGCTTTTCGCTCATCTCACAATTTTAAATTTCGAATTTTTTTAGAATTTGTTCTTAGAGAGCATTTACATCTTATAAGTAACTAACTACAATGCCAAATTTCAAATTTCTAGCTCCTTCAGTATAAACAAAATCGCAATTTTAAAACGTTTTTCGCTCCTGCACACCCCTGGGGTTAGTGGCACTAACATAAAATATAGCGTATGTTGGAGCAGGGACTGTCACCATCAATTTGCCACCATCACTTTTGTAAACGGTTCTGTAGTTCCAGAGATTCCATAGAAATTGTAATTTAAAATGTTTTTAGAACGCTTTTCGCTCATCTAACCCTTTTAAATTTCGAATTTTTTTAGAATTTGTTCTTAGAGAGCATTTACAACTTATAAGAAACTACCATCCCAAATTTCATGTTTCTAACACCTTCAGTATAAAAAAAATCGAAATTTTAGAACGTTTTTCGCGCCTGTACCCCCCCCCCCCCTTGATCGTTGTGGCACCGGCATAAAATATAGCCTATGTTGGAGCAGGGATTGTCACCATCACTTTTGAAATCGCTTCTGTAGTTTCAGAGATTACCCCCTACAAACAAAGAAACAAAAAAAAACAATCTTTACTACTTTATAATATTAGTATAGATAGATAGACTCGACCTGACGTAGCCAGATCTTTTACTCACGTGACTAGTCTTAAAAGCTTGGCTCAGCAGTATAAACATTAGATTTGTTTTGGGACACGTTTTTTAAGTCCTAAAAACATTTCCAAAGTGTTTAAATTCACTTAGTTATTATGTTTGAAATTTTTACCTTATACCTAAAAAAAAATCAATTTTAAGAATGTCGATAAAACATTTCAATCCCAGTGATCAAACGATTACAGATGTTCCTCGTAGATAAAGCCTCGTGTAGATTATATGTTTAATATTTGATTTTTCTTTTTTTTTTTGTCATGTTTATTTATGAGATTATAAAAACGAGACTTAATGTTTGCTTTATTACTGAAAGGACGAACCTTTTCCCGTCCGCGTGCCAATTTGTTTTCGAATATTTTACGCAATCATGACCTGCCAAGAACCAAAATATTTTAAGGATCCAATAATGAATAGAATTTACTTAAAATTTTGATTATTAAGATTGAACGAGTACGAAAAAACATGCATTATGTTTATTTATGACATTATAAAAACGACTTAATGATTGCTTTATTACAGAAACGGTGAACCTTTTCCCATCCCATTATGAAACACTTTCTAACACTTGTAAAATTCTGTAAGAAAACTTCCCGATTAATAAGGTGAAAGATTATGTCTAAGCAAACAATTTGAAAACCTAATTTCAGAAATTACAATCAATAGTTGGAAAAATATCCGAATTATTTTGTGCAAACCTGTATATGTTCTATAGATTTGTCTGTATACTACATAGTATGCTAAAATTTAGTTCAGATAGGAAACGCATAGCACAGTAGAATAATTCTCTTGAGAAATTTTCATCAATAAACGGATATGTACTCGAGATCTTTTGTGCTGCCCTGTATATGATCTATAGAAATTATACACCCAAAATAACAGACAAAAAATTAGTTTAGTACCATAACTGAAAAACGCACTTCCAGCGGTTATTGTTCATAGAAACTACTTTAAACGAATTATTTTGTGTTTCCCTATAAATGATGCACACTATATTTTATAGTAAGCCTCGTGCAGTGCACGTCAGTGATACACATCAATTGTAATATGTTTGAAATAGTGTAACAGAAATCGTGAAATCATTAAAATACATCACGAACGATTTATCTTCATAGACCGTAACGGATTTTTTAGTTTTCTTTTTTTTTCTTCTTCTGGGAAAAAATTAAATAAATATAGCTTATTTTTGCCACCACTATGGCAAAAGCCTATTTTTGCCGCAACGGTTTTTTCCACCTATGGCAAAAACTTGTCAACCCTGTAACAGCATAGTTTTTTCTCAGATATATTTTTTAAATTAGCCAAAATACTCATTAATGATAAATGTCTCATTTTGAGAATGTTGGAATAGCAAGACTTCTGAAAACATTTTTATTATTTATCAGCTTCTGTGCTTATTGTAATCAAATGTAACAGGTTATTTTAGCTTTTGAGTAATTTTTGAATTTATTGTACCTGAGTGATAAATTTTCTGAAATCTCAAATTCCTTGGGGGAGGGGGACTATCTCCAGCCCAACCCCCCCCCCCAAACGGCGCCCATTGGAACAGTATCTTATGAGTATATTCAATCTTTCAATAAAGTCGTCTCAGAGACCGCTTACAGTAACTATGCGATAATTTCCGTCGCAGCGCAGTTAAGCGTTAATGATTAGAACCAGCGGAGCATGATTAGCCAGCGGAGAATAACCGCTGGCTATTCTCCAAATAGCGTGTAGTGCAGAAAATTTTGCCTTCCCATAATTTTTTAATGCATTTTTCATAAAGCGATGTTTTAAATTTTAAAGTGCTCATAAAGCTGCTTGTCATGTTTATAATGCAATTTTCTCACTGTAAAATTATGTTAAAAAAATGCAATAACCCAGAAAAGCTGTTATTGCTCATTGAATGTATAATTGGATAATTTTAAACAAATCAAATGCTTTTTTTTATTATCTAAAAAATTAAAGCATATACGTATTGATGATAAATGTCCAGAATATAGAATATTCTAATTTAATAGTATCTGTTAGAACATTTCCTTTTACATGAACTTTATTTCAGAAAATTTTATAATCAAATGAAATCAATATTTAATGCCATAGAAAGAAAATTTTAAGAAAGTTAAGAAAGAGCGCAACTTGGTTCGAATTAATCTTTCTTCTCCAGGTACAAAAACATGCTACTACTACGAAAACAGAAGCAAAACATCGGTTATCATAGTGGTTTGCTTCCCCCCTCCCTTTTTATGGTGTATATAATAAGTTTATTTCCATGATATTGTGTATTTTTCATAAATACTTATAATACTTACTTCTAACCTATTATTTATTTGGAAAAATTACAAATTTGATAAACGATCGAAGAACAAAAGGATTAGTTTCCTTTTTGACAAAAGAAAATTGACACCACGCATTTTACGCATGACTATACTATATTTGAAATCTAGCTCTGTGATGTTTCTAGATACTTGTCTAGTTACCCAGACAAGAAAAATAAACCTACTGTGAAAAAGTAACGCTACACATGAGGTATAAATGGTGTACATTTAATCATTCAAATTTTCACATTGTCTGACAATTTTATATTTATCTATACTAATATTATAAAGGAGTAAAGATTGTTTGTTTGTTTGTAGGGGGTAATCTCTGGAACTACCAAACCGATTTCAAAAGTTATGGTGGCAAATTGATGGTGACAACCCCTGCTCCAACATAGGCTATATTTTATGTCGGTCCCACTACCCCAGGGGGGTGCAGGAGCGAAAAACGTTCTAAAATTGAGATCTTTTCTATACTGAAGCAGCTAGAAATTTGGAATTTGGCGTTGTAGTTACTTATAAGATGTAAATGCTCTCTAAGAACAAAATAAAAAAAAAATTCGAAATTTAAAAGGGTGAAATGAGTGAAAATCGTTCTAAAACCATTCTAAATTACAATTTCTATGGACTCTCTAGAACTACCGAACAGATTTCAAAAGTGATGGTGGCAAACTGATGGTGACAATCCCTGCTTCAACATAGGCTATATTTTATGTCGGTTTCACTAACCCCAGGTGGGGTGCAGGAGCGAAAAACGTTCTAAAATTGCAATTTTTTTTATACTGAAGGAGCTAGAAATATGAAATTTGGCATTGTAGTTACGTATAAGATGTAAATGCTCTCTAAAAACAAAATAAAAAAATTCGAAATTTAAAAGGGTGAAATGAGCGAAAAGCGTTCTAAAAACATTCTAAATTACAATTTCTATGGAATCTCTAGAACTACCGAACAGATTTCAAAAGTGATGGTGGCAAATTGGTGGTGACAATCTCTGCTCCAACAGCCTCTTTAATAAAAACCTATGCGTTTCTGACGACTGGGTTTTTCGCTAATTGTTGCCACAGATTAATCTCGGAAAATGAAACATTTGAAGTTACTGAAAAAAAATAGTAGCTCGAAAAGTATTTGTCAGAAAATTGTTAGGCAAACTGCGCTTGAAATGTAAAAAATTGTATTTTTCTTGATATAAATTTCAAATCTAATGATTATGCCATTTTTCAAATATTGAATTTGAAAAATTACCAAATTTCACAATGGAGTACCGTAGTGAAACCTTCATGCGTAAACAAATAATGATAAGGGCGACGTGTCCTGTCGTGTATATTGGCTATAGCACGAGTCACAAATTATAGTAGACTTATTATTCTGTTAAAATATAAAAGTGAATTATGAAATGTCAATATTTTGTTGGATTCAAAGTTCGTTATAAGCAATTGTCCAGCGTAGCGGGCGTAGCTTGCTAGTATAATATATTCCACTTCAATATATTAAACATATGCATTCTGTTAAAACACACTGTCTAAAAACAATATTTGCCGAAACGTCAGTGAAGGCTCACTGTTGAGACACGAAAAGTTTTTGGGTTCTGTTTGTTTGTTTGTCTGCTCCGTGAAAACTTGCGGCAAAAAGGGTTCGATTAGATTGATTTTTGGTGGGTATATTGGCGAGGTACCCGGAATTAGCTGTATAGTTTTTGGTTAAATTTGGTTTATTCGTTTAAAAATGTAGAACATTTTATTTTAAGTCATAAAATGCTTTTCAATGGGAAGTCAGACGATTTTTTAATTTTAACATTCACCGAAAAGAAAAGCTTGCATTGAATTGGGATAGTTGTAAATGCTAAATTATGGATGCTAAATTTACGAAATGGAGATCTTAATTTAATCCGATCTCTTTGAAAATTTGCCAATATATTTATTAGAATTTCGAAATATATTGTATAAATTATTGGGAAATTTTACGCATAAATTTGAAAGATAACACATTTTAATTTCTCATTTTTTACAAAAAATTCCAATGCATTTCTTTTTTTCTCCTTTATTAAATGGTTGCCAAGCAACTATATTTCAAATAATATCAACAAATTAAATTAAAGTTAATCGCATTATTTTGATGCGAAATTTTATTAACAAAATAACTAATTTTCGGGTGATTTAAGTTTTTAATATGCTTCTTCTAATGAAATAGGTAAGGATTTATTTTAACTACTAAAGAAAGATGCCAAATTGGTTTTCCAAACGAAAATTATAAAAGCGTTGAAAGTGTAAACTGAATATAAGTCTCATAAGAGGAATTTACATTTGTATAAGTATATTTAATACACGAAATTTTATTCAATTTCATTAACATATGATATTTAGTGGTTGAAAAATAAGTATTCTTTTAAGCATAGGATAAAATCTCCTGTACAAAGATATGGTTAATTTAATGAAATTACAAAAATAAATGTACTCAGACTGTACTCTAATGTACTCTAATAACGAAATAGCACAATTACTGGAAACTGATAATATAAAATTAAAGTGACAACGGGGGGGTTAGGGGGGTGGAGCCTCCTTGAAAGAATGTAATCGTATTCTGAAGAAATACAGTAATAAGTAGTTTATCCTATCATTTATCCGTCATAAAATTGTGTTTTATGTGATACTTCTAAAAGTTTCGGAACTTTCAATAAATCTTATATTCTTACAAATGTATAAATAAGTTTAAAAAATCTAATTTTAGGCTCTCAAGTATTATGCAGATTATATTAAAAATTAGTGAGATTAAGGAACAATAACTTGTAGAGCTGACGTTGAGACCTCTGATCTGTATTATTTAATTTATCTTTATTTATATCCTGTACAACTATACATAAAAGGCGCGCATATATATATTTTTTACACAAAAATGAGTATTCGACCATCCCAGTGACGTAGCTAGGATTTCTTTTCAGGGAACGGGGGGGGGGGGGGGTTGTCCAGACTTTTATTTTCAGGTTATATATACAATAAAACCTGCTACGACGAAATAATTACCAGGGACCCGTGAAGAACAGGTTTAAGTTTACGTGTTACAAGTTTTCCGTTTAAGACAGGTTTTGTCTTAGCAGGTATAATTGTCTTGTACTTTTCTCAACGGAACCAAGGTATTTTTCATATTAAGGAAGGTTCCGTTTTCACAGATGTTGCTGTATTTACACATCTATATATATGCTTGTGTGTGTGTGTTCTATAAGGGGCTGTCCATAAATGATGTCACACTTTTTTTCAATATTTTTTACCCCCTCCCTCCCTCTTGTCACATGTCACACTATAATACATAAACATATACTTGCAGTTCAGAAACAAAGCACTACGTTATAGATCTTATTTCAAATTTTATTTTTAAACTTTAACTATGTGTTTTAATGACATTTGTGAGCATAACAATAAAAAATGATTCGTGCACATATTTTGTATGAAATAAGATTAAGGTTTACAACAAAAAATATAATTAATATACAATAGTAATAAAATATTAATATGAAGGAGCAATTGATTTTTTTTAAAGAAAGGAATATAAGTAAAAACAAATCACATGAAAGTTGTTTTAGCCCCAATTAAAACATACCCTCAAATTCTGGTAATTTCAAAATAACTTCAAAATTTAATCTGCTGATTTTAAATGATTTTATTTAAATCAAAATGTGTGATGTCACACTTTTTCTTACCCCCTCCCACCCCCTTGTCACAAACTGTCACAATTTCATGAAACCCCTCTCCCCCCTCCAAGCGTGACATCATTTATGGATGGCCCCTAAGTAAATTCCTGTCTAAACGGAACCTGTCTGTGAAAAATCCTGTCTTAAATGGATTATTTTCCTGCTGCCGACGGAAGGATTACCATATAATTATACCTACTAAAGTTGACAAAAACCTGTCTAAAACATATTTTTGCGGTCCTTGCAATTGCTTTTTTACGCGTTTTACTGTATATATATACATATTGTTTAACCTATGTAAACGTAATCAATCTGTAACGAAATACTGTCTCAATCGGACGCATTCCATAGTTCAAACGAAAGGAATGCCTTGAAAATGTACCTGCTAAGACAAAAACCTGTCTAAAAAGGAATTTTCACCGGATTTTTGCAATTTTGTCTTAGTAGTTATTACTGTTTTTGTATCTATGATTCAATAAATTAGTTCTTAGTTCCGGAAGTGGCTGGTCCATCCCCCCCCCCCCCAGCTACGCCACTGACTGGACCGCACCAAAAATTTTGAAAACTCTACGCCTATGGTGAAGCATGTTTCTAATTTCAAATGTGTTTCGAGTGTTGCCGGAGATTGTTTGAGCTACAGATTTTTTTTTTTTTTTGCGCGTTAAACAGACACAACAGGTGAATTCAAAATTTCTAATCACTTTTACTTATTTATTATTATTATTTTTAGCTTTATACTGCTCAAAATTTTGCATACTTGTAATAATTTCGTATTTGTTTTGAATGACAAAATTATGAAAATTGAGAAATTCCCTGGTGGATTAAGAAACAGTACTACTAATCGAAAAAGTGCTCATTTATCTCCTTGTGATTTTAGTTGATATCTACCCCCCCCACACACACACTCACACATACACTACCACCACTATTTCGCAATATTTCACAAAACAAATTCTCCCGACGAGAAAAATTTCTGAATACAAAACTGATCGGATTTCCACTTATTCGAAAATAAATTGTAATCTAGCATCAATCTTCGAAAGTTTTTAGCTTTGAAAGTTATATTCAGGCCCTGATTACCAACGGGGCACACTTCCACCAGTAAAAAAGAATAGATTTTTTTCACTTATTCATGGCAGTAATTTTGCATGATAATAAGACGAATTTTGCATTTAACAAGACGAAAATTTCTATTAAATTTTACTGGTGGAAGTGTGCCCCGTCGGTAATCAGGCCCTGGTTATATTGAAAGCTTGTGCTATGTAACAAACAATTAACAAATTTTTAAGGATAACAAAAAGATTGAAATACATAGTTTAACTGGAATTCTAATAGTCAAAATCCAGTCATAAGTGGTGTTTTGTGAATGTTATGAACCCGTGCCCCAGCCTTGTAAAAAGAGATCTCCAGTGATCACTTTTTTACCTTTGAAAAAAAAATGGAACAAGGTTTAAAAATGTTTGAATCCGGTCCCACGTTTAATAATTCTAAAATATATTATTTTTATTTTGAAAGTAATTTGGGGCCGTCAAAATTTTCTTACCCCGCAGACCCTTTAAATAAGAAGACTGGCATTGACAACAATAGACCTCTAGTAGAAGTTTTGTAAATAAGTAACTAAAATAAGTCTCACCTGTTAAAGGATCATCATAAACCATGACCTCGAAGGTTAACAGAACGTTTCTTAGAATTTCGCCGTTTGAAGTACTCCAGATGCTTGTATTAGTAGCCGAGATGCTTTTGATAGTTTGTTGTTGTTGGGCATTTAAAATACCAGACCGAGTAACAACGCGTACTGAAACGTTTATTGGCGCCTTCAGTTCTCCATGATAGTTGAAGTAGAGATGAGACGGATCATAAACATTCGGATTGACTGTGTAATGAATTCCTAAAGTTAATTGTAAGTGGCACTCGTAACACAGAAACAAAAATGTTTCACTAACAAGTGTATCAGGTCTATTTGGCGTTTCCACAGCCCATTCAATAATACATTTTGGACTTTTTTGCGTAATCAAGTTTGTCATTTTCAAATATTGAAAAATTACAGTTTCTAAATTTTTTTATTTCATAGCTACACAAGTACTTCTTCAGCGAGGCACCACGGAAGGTTGAATAAACTGATATGCAACTCGGATAGATAAAAGTACGAGATAAAACTGATTAAACAATGGAAGGGAGATAAAAATGCAGAATGGTGGCGATTACTTTCAATATGATAAACATTAACAGCCGATTTGATAGATTTGCTAACTTAAGGGATTTCCCCCTTTTGTAAATAGTCAAAAATATCGTTAATTAGTTCCGATACTAAAAACGCAAAAGATTCCATTTGCTCTTTCATCTCATATTGTTTAATTCAAGACTCCCTTATCATAGATCAGACTTGACAATCCGGAGAAAGTCTATGGGAGAAAATGTCCGCGGTAATTGCCAACTTATTAATTGACTTTCTCCGGAAAGTATCGCCGCCTGGTGGATACTACCGCACAGTTGCCATGTTTCGGGCTTTTTGAACACCAGTATATTTTTAGAGAAAATGTTGTTCTTTTAAATCCCAGAATTCTCCGATCAAACAAAACAAAATTGTCTCTACTAAAAAACTGGTATCCAAAAATATAATAGAAAAATCTATAGAAAAATCTAGCTGGTCTGCTACCGCATAGCTGCCAACTCTTACGCTTTTTTCTTACCACTAAAATTTAATAGAATTTTTTTCGTCATGTAATCACACGATCTTGTCAATTTAATAACATAAAATTTACTATAAAATTTTAGTGGTAGGAAAACTACTAGTTCATAAGCAAATGCATAGAACAAATGGAGCTGTGAAAAAATTTCGGGTGATTTCGTGTCGTAAATACTATTACTGACGATTGATGGCGCTAGTATCAGGACAAGTATAGCGGTCAAAGGCAACTTGCTGATTGAGAGGTCTGATACTATGATAAGGAGGCCTTGGTTTAATTCTGTTCGAACAAAGATCCATATAATTTTTTTTGCGATAATGATTGTAATGCGTATGATGATTGGTTCTCGGTCTGTTCAGCAATGGCTTCATCGATACGCATGCTCAAAAATAAAATAGCTCTAACTACTTTTGGCGACTTATCGCTGTTTTGAGAAAAATATGTTTATGAAATTAAAAAAGATGTGAAAGCAAAATTAACTGTCGGGTTTGAATGTAAAAATGTCTTTGTTATCGTTTAAGGATATTTAAGGTAGAAAAACTAAGTTATTTTAAAATTAAATAGTTTTCTTTAAACCGCTGACCAGGACCCCTCTTGCCGGGCAACGGGGCGAGTAATTCGCCTGATCTCAGCATAGCGAAGATCTGTTTGATAAATTTCTAGGGTAACGTGGTTCCAGTGCATCCATTCACGCCCACATACGCGCATACATATTGATTTATATGTGTATTTACGATGCAAATAGCATAAAAATACATAATTATGTACATGTGTGAATATAGATGTATATTTACGAAAAGTTGAACGTGCAATGAATATCAAAGCTTCTTTGTAACTATTAAAGATATAAATAGCATAAAAATACATAATCTAACATGCATTTGGGTGAATATAGATGTATATTTACGAAAAGTTTAACGTGCAATGAATATCAAAGCTTCTTTGTAACTATTAAAGATATAAATAGCATAAAAATACATAATCTAACATGCATTTGGGTGAATATAGATGTATATTTACGAAAAGTTGAACGTGCAATGAATATCAAAGCTTCTTTGTAACTATTAAAGATATAAAGAGCATAAAAATACATAATCTAACATGCATTTGGGTGAATATAGATGTATATTTACGAAAAGTTGAACGTGCAATGAATATCAAAGCTTCTTTGTAACTATTAAAGATATAAAGAGCATAAAAATACATAATCTGACATGCATTTGGGTGAATATAGATGTATATTTACGAAAAGTTGAACGTGCAAGGAATATCAAAGCTTCTTTGTAACTATTAGAGATATAAAGAGCATAAAAATACATAATCTAACATGCATTTGGGTGAATATAGATGTATATTTACGAAAAGTTGAACGTGCAATGAATATCAAAGCTTCTTTGTAACTATTAAAGATATAAATAGCATAAAAATACATAATCTAACATGCATTTGGGTGAATATAGATGTATATTTACGAAAAGTTGAACGTGCAATGAATATCAAAGCTTCTTTGTAACTATTAAAGATATAAATAGCATAAAAATACATAATCTAACATGCATTTGGGTGAATATAGATGTATATTTACGAAAAGTTGAACGTGCAATGAATATCAAAGCTTCTTTGTAACTATTAAAGATATAAATAGCATAAAAATACATAATCTAACATGCTTTTGGGTGAATATAGATGTATATTTACGAAAAGTTGAACGTGCAATGAATATCAAAGCTTCTTTGTAACTATTAAAGATATAAAGAGCATAAAAATACATAATCTAACATGCATTTGGGTGAATATAGATGTATATTTACGAAAAGTTTAACGTGCAATGAATATCAAAGCTTCTTTGTAACTATTAAAGATATAAATAGCATAAAAATACATAATCTAACATGCTTTTGGGTGAATATAGATGTATATTTACGAAAAGTTGAACGTGCAATGAATATCAAAGCTTCTTTGTAACTATTAAAGATATAAAGAGCATAAAAATACATAATCTAACATGCATTTGGGTGAATATAGATGTATATTTACGAAAAGTTGAACGTGCAATGAATATCAAAGCTTCTTTGTAACTATTAAAGATATAAATAGCATAAAAATACTTTTAAACAAGAACGAAAAATCATGCGTCAAGCATAGATTATGCCACACTTTCAAACACTTCCAAAATACTTTTACAAACCTTTACTGTTTAGTAAGGGGAAATATTATGTCTAAGTAAACAATTTCGAATACGGATTTTAAAAACCTAATTTCAGGATCTACTAACAATATTTAAGAAAAATATCCGATTAATTTTGTTCAGTCTCGTCTATGATCTATAGATTTGTGTATATACTACATAGAATGCAAAATTTTAATTCCGTTAGGAAACGCATAGCATAGTTTAACATTCCCCTTTTAGACTTTCCATCAATTAACGGTAATGTATTAGAAATCTTTTCTGCTGTGCTGAAATATTATAGAAGCACTACTATACTATACAACTATAGAAGAATATAGTAATACTATAGAAATACTATAGAAGAATATAGCTGTGCTGAAATATTATGTATAGAATTTACAGCAAAAATGTAGTTAAATTTGAAAACGCGTTCCGAAACTGAAAACGCACTTCCAGCAGTTATTGTTAACAGACAGTACTTTAACAGAATTCTTTTGTGTGTCCCTGTCAATAAACGATGAATGCTATACACACAATATTCTGTAACAAGTCTCTTGTAATGCACCTCAGTGATATATCAATTTCAACATGTTTTGAAATAGTGTAGCATTATTAAAATATACCGCTAACGAATTTTCCCCATAGATCGTAATGTAACGGAATTTTTTTACTGTCCTTGTAAAGGAACTATAAATGCTAAACACTTCATTTTGAATACCGTACATGCCATAGTAAACTTCAATGACATATCAGTTGCATGACAATCCTAGTATATTTACGCGAGTTAGAGCTCGGACAGACAAACAGACAAACCGAATTCATACGCACTTTTCAACTATGTTGGAAAGTGTTAAGAACTACGTTGGGAAGTGTTAAAAAGGTGTCTTTTTCAGTGCGAGTGAATCTTTCAGTATTTTAATTATGAGAAATATCAATATGAGGAAATATATGCACTGCCTGAGAATATATACTTTGTTCCTATCAAAATCGTTACCTACTATTTTTCCATAAGTGTAGATTATTATTTATTATATATAAATTTATACTTTAACTTTCGCTGTCGTAAGAAAAACGCCGATGACCAAAAGTGCGCGCACGGAAACGTGGTTGATGAGCACTGTTCTATCATATATATAAATATTTTATAGCTACGTTGATTTAGAATGTTTATTGCCTAAAAAAATTGTTGTTGAATTGTTTCATGCTGTTACTGCTGCTTATACTACAATACGTTCGTCACAATGCAATTTTAATTAAAGACATGACATAAATGTCTTTATGAAATACGACATAATAATCAGAAATATTGAAAATTATGTTCGAAATTCGGTAAAGTATGAATTAAAAGAAAAAATATATATATATCTGGAGTCTGATATGAATGGTTTTTTTTTTTTTTTTTTTTAATGTCTTTTATTTCTTAGTACTCATTCTTTCTCAAAAATTTAAAAAACTATACTAACTCCAAATCCGGTTTTATTTGAGTAAATTTCTATCCAAATACAGTAGCCCTTCATTAAATCAAGCTTCTTTACATCGCTAATTCGAATATATTGCTCTTTGTGTATTCCGAAAAAAAAAATTCTACTTCAAGTACGCTTAACCCTGACAGTAACATCCTCTTTTCATCTCTTATGTCACACATAGGAGTTATTATGGAAGAAATATTATCAACAAACATAGGACTGTGAAGCCTATAATGATCGATTTACATTATGGCGTTATTGTCCTATGGGATGGCGTTCCAGGCGTTAAATCATAATATCCAATCAATCAGCGGCAGCGTAAACAACCAATAAACACACTGATTTGTTAGAAAACCTGTGCCACGCAGACCCGGTAAGACGGTTACGCCATAATGTAAACGCAGCAAAGGTCGATTAATCAACATCCTAGACGACAAAGGCCCCACCCAGTGGCTGAGAGGTTCTGCTCTCGAAGCTGGTAGACGGGAGGTGCTGGGTTCAAACCCCTGTAGCGCTCGTCGACCTAACCGTTCGGCGTTTTCCGTGGTTTTCTTCGAACTTTGCCGTAAATACGGGTTAGGATCCCTTAGAAAGACCCCCACGGAGGGCACTCCCCCTTGGGCCTTTATCCCTCGTGTTGATAATTGGCCGTCATAAATCAACCCAACCTAGACGACAAAGGCCAGTGGTGTTACTGTCAGGGTTAATTAATAAAATAACAAGTGCGTTGATTATAAATAAGTGTCCATTTGTCGTTAATTTTAATAAAACAATTGCGATACGTGTATAAAAAAAACTGCTGACAACGTTGTTTAGTAAAGTATAAAATATACATTTGCCGGTTATCATCTTTTTTTAATTTTTCAGGTAATGACCGTTATATTGCGAATAGGGATATATGGATATTCCTACGGATTTGATATGGGTCTTCCTATGGATTTTGGATATTTCTGCATCAGCGATAAAATAAGAAGCTACTGTGTACTTGTATTTTCTCTTTGATTTCATTCTTATCAAATCAAATAGTATAAAAACAAAAACATCTCAAGCAGGATTTCTAAGACATTATTGTTGAATTGCTTCTTGGAAACTTTAGATCCTATGTTTCACGTGTTGGTAAATAAGGTTCAATAGCTTTTATTTTGCATAAAGCCATTTATTTATCAATTCTAAAAATACAGGGATTGGGACACCCCCTGTTAGCCCTATGTGTATATTTTTGGACCTTGAAACTTCTACATAATGTCACCTTTTCGTACTTGCCTAATTTTCCATTCAATCCTGTATTAATTTTCTTCAGTCGATATCGTTTTCCATCTCTAGTATCGTCCAAATCTTTCTTTTCGTTTTTAAACTCGCCGATAATGTTTACTGTTCGTTTCGATATCGTTCACCACATCGACCATCGTTTTCTCAGCCTTTTTCCGAATTCAGTTGCAACCGCCAGCTTCGATATCGTTTCAATCGTAATAGTATAGGGGAGCATGCGCCCAGACGCCGTGACACAGTCTTCAAAGGCACTCTAGATTACTTTGCCGATGGGCAGTTTGAGAACTTCTCAACTTAGCACATCAGAAAGGGGCGTTTTCGGAAAGCGGTATGTTGATGTTGTTTAAAAAGGGATGAAAAGGCAGTTTGAATCGCGAGAGTGAGACAGCTTTAATAAAATGATATTGGTAGATGCCAGAAGAAACAATATCAGTGGCGGTGTAAAGTTTTTTATGAGTGCAATGATGGTGTTAAACGTTTTTTTAGTGTTTGTTTATTTCGGCTGTTGAAGTTGCGGTTTTTCTTTCTTCTATTGGTGATGTACGTTCATTTCAGGGATTAATAGTGTGTGTGTACTGTTCTTCAACTCATTTTCCTCACATCAATGCCATGGTGACTAATAAAATAAAAGGCCTGTTTTAATTTGTGTCATCACGTTCAATTAATTATCATGTAAGTTAAAATGAACTTTTCTACAAGTATACTTTGAAGGCTTCATTTAAGTTACTCCATGCTATATTATTTTGCCACCTTTTGTTTAAGTTGCCATATGCCATAATATTTGATTTAATTAAATTGTCTGTCATATTTTTCATCTTTATTTTATTTTGTGATATGTTTAATAAACGTTAGCTTTATTTAAACCTAAAAACTGTTTCATGAATGTGTCTTATCTACATTTAACACTTTTTGTCACTACCTTACCAAATTTCAATCATTAAACTTCCACGTACTCTGCTTGTCAATTTAATTACATTTTTAGACCGGTCCCTGTATCCGGACCGGCGATCACGGTTATGGGCCCGGCCTATTTAAGCCATATTAACCTTTAAGGGCCGTAACCTTTGGCAAGGGTTAGCTGACAAGTGTTAGTAGAGGGCGGCAATTAGACCCACTAGTGAATTTTAGTGAGGAGGGCCGCATTTACATAAAAATTTCATAAATTTCAGTATGACAGTTAAAATTAAAATATTTATTTTTATGAAATTTTGTTGAAAAATTAAAAATTTTTTTGTACCTTTTTGTACATTTTTTTGGAAAAAAAATTCTTCCTTGGCAATGGCTAACATACAGGTGAGCATAAACAAGCTAAATTTCCATAATTATGGAAACTGGTCAGCTGCCATCAAGTTCCTTCTATTGGACAAAAATTCCTGGGGCATTGTTAAGGGAACAGAGACTGTGCCTGATACGAGTGATGCAGCGGCATACAAGGACTATCAATCCAGAGTTCGTTCAGCACTGTCCATAATCTACTTGAATGTCGAGCCTGACTTCCGTCGAATAATTGAGAACATTGACGATCCTAAAGATGCCTGGGCAAAGCTCCGATCCCATTTCCAACCTGATAATAGAGCCCGCCATATGCAGTTATTTTCAGCGTTGTTGGCATGCAAAATAGCACCAGAGGAGTCTATAGATATGTACGCTGCTCGCCTCAACCGAATCGCTGACCAACTGAAGGCAATGAATGAGCCAATTAAAGAAATTTATCTGTCGTTCCAACTACTCAGATGGCTCCCTCAAAAATATGAAATATGACAGTCTAGTCCAGAACATACTTCGTTGGCCAGATTCAAAGTTTGTGTTTTCTGACATCTTGACTGAACTAGTCGCCGAGGAGTCTCGTCTTAAGCTCAGGTCAGAGGACAAAAACCAACTTGCCATTCAGTCCCACTTTTCTAGAAGTCGTCGTCCACCAAGTAACACGAGTTACCGACGGAAATTTAAAGGTAGATGCCACAAGTGCGGAAAAATTGGACACAGCAAAAATCAGTGTAAGGTCCCTTCTCCAGCCACGTCAGGTCCCGAGTCCTCAGTTGGCACCAGTTTCAGAGAGTCTTCTACATCCAGAGGTAGCCCTGTCCATCATCAGAACAGAAATGGAGCTCCTAGATCCAGACCGAGCCGAAAGCATCAAAGTACATTCCATAGTCAGGTAAACTTCCTCATCCAATCTAACCTTAGTAAAGTTAAGGGGGAAGACGATGCCTGGGTGTTTGACACTGGTGCCTCGCACCACTTTTGCAAAGATCGAGGACTTTATGTGTCTTTTCAGCCTCTTCATAACCACGAACTTGTCGTTGCTGTCGATGGAGCAACTTTCCCGATTGAAGGAACTGGCACTGTTAATCTTAATTTAAATGGATCATCTTTATGTCTAGTGGATGTTATGTATTGTCCTAATTTAAGACGTAATCTTATTTCTGGCTCTCGCCTTGATAGTAGAGGCGCAACATTCAAAGGAGGGAAAGGGAGAGTTAAAGCCTACACAAATGATAAAACACTATTTAGGGCTACCCTTAAAAATGGAATTTATTACATCCACCCCGATGCCAATTATAAAAGTAAAAGTAAACCTAGCAACAACGTAAAATTTAAACAGGTCCGTTTTGAGGCCTCGACAGTACAAAAAGATTATTTCAGATTACGGCATCGTAGGCTAGGTCACCTCAGTCCCACACTAATAGAACATACACAGAGGTGTAATGGCGTAAAAGGCTTACCACACATTAAAGACCGAGACTTTCATTGCGAAACATGCAAATTGAATAAACATAGACGCACATCTTTTAAACCACTAAATCAAATCCGGTCCAAGAAGCCATTTGAACTTTTACACACAGATTTGTGGGGACCTACTACAGTAACTGGGAGAGGTGGAGAGAAATACTTTTTAACAATAACGGATGATTTTTCCCGTAAGGCATCAGTTTATCCATTATGTAGTAAATCACAAGTCTTTAAAGTTTTCACAAACCATGTCAAAAGGGCCGAACGTTTTCTAAACACGAAACTTAAACATGTACGTAGTGACAATGGGCGGGAGTTTTCAAATGAAGCTTTTAAAAGATATTTTGAGGAAAATGGTATAAAACACGAGTCCACGAACACATATACTCCAGCACAAAATGGCGTCTCGGAACGACTCAATCAAACCATTGTAGACGGAGCACGTTCCATACTACATGAAAGTAAACTAAGTCTGAAGTTTTGGCCAGAAGCCATTTTGTATTTTACTTACACTCTGAACCGTGTTTGTCACAAATCACATAAGAAAACACCATTTGAATATTATTGTGGAAACAAACCGTCCATAAGACACTTACGTCCTTTTGGCACAGTTGCATATGTGGGAGTGCCCAGACAACTCCGAAGTACAAAATTTGAGCCTAAGGCTAGAAAGGGGATTTTAGTAGGATATGCAATGTCTACAAAAGGGTATAGAATTTGGTTGCCAGACATGAATAAGATCATCGAAACAATTAACGTAAGATTCAGTGAAGAAGCAACCGTACCCAAAGACACCTACGTTGGAACTGAACAAGGCCCTATTTATTCTTTAGGCACAGACCCTTTTGCTAGTTTAAAGCAGCACAACGGAAGCGATCGGCCGAACGGGACCCACTTATACACTATCATCTGAACCTCCCGAAATTGACCCACTAACAGAAATTCAACCTGACAAATTCCATAAGTCTGTAATTCCACCAACAGAACCAATCACCTCAGGTTTTTCTGCTTCCGCCGCCGGACACCTATCTACGGATGAGAGTGAGGAGGAGGGCGAGGAGCTTTCAAGAACTTTGAGGGAAGTTACCTGGTTTAGAAAACCTGTAACAAGGCCGGATGGAAGGCGTACAGACATTTATTATTATGAATTTGGAGGGACACAGAGGTTAAGGTCAATTAGAGAGGTCCGTGACTACTGTCTAAAACATGGAATTAAATTTAATCCAACTATCTTTTGTTTTAGAGGAGCAGACAAACATGAAGGTATTGTACATGGGCACTCACGGTGCTCAAGCGCTAGTTCTAGTCCAGGCAGTACACCACCACATTTCTCCATTTTAGAATCCAACAACTCCGATGCATGACTAGATCAGGTAGTACCCAATACATACAAACAGGCTTTAAAATCACCTCAATGGGAGCTCTGGAAACAAGCAATGGGGGAGGAGTTAGCAGTAATTAACAACAGAAAGTTATGGGTCTTAACTAACCTTCCACCCAATAAAGAACCTGTCGGATGTAGGTGGGTTTTCACCATTAAGCGTAATGATAAAGGGCACATAGCACGATACAAAGCAAGGCTAGTAGCACAGGGCTACAAACAGATTAAGGGCGAGACTTACGATGAAACATTTTCACCAGTAGTCAATTTTAGTTTAATTCGCTTTTTCTTTGCAGCTTTAGTGTCTTGTCACGGGTGGACTCATTTACAATGTGACGTGAAAGGAGCGTACTTATACGCCCCATTAACCGATGAGGTTTATATGAAACAGCCCCCTGGTTTTGAAATAAAAGGAAAAGAACACCTGGTTTGTAAGCTTCAAAGAGCATTATATGGGTTACATCAGAGCGGGAGAGTGTGGTTCTACGAATTGCATAAAGTTTTAATTTCTCTTGGTTTTAAAAAGTTAGATTGGTGCAATTGTGTTTATACATTTTCTGATTACGTTGTTTTATTATTATATGTTGACGATTTTGTCATTTTAAGCAGACATCAAAAATACATTGACAAGGTTTTAACTCTTTTAACTAAGCATTTCGATATAAAAATCTTGGGCAAAACCCGTAAGTTGCTTGGGGTGGAGTTTGAGGAAGATGAGGAAGGTGTAGTCTCTATACATCAAATGCAATACATTAAAGAAATTTGCACACGTTTTGAGGAGTATAACTTTCCCATTTCTTCACTCCCGATTAGTAAAGGGGTTGTCTATTCGAAATTACAGTGCCCTCAAACAGATGGAGAAATTCAAGAAATGCTTAACTACCCATATAGAAGTGTGTTAGGGTGCCTATCCTTTTTAACAAGCAGAACACGTCCTGATATTGCTTATGCAGTAAACATATTCAGCTAGTTCCAAGGCAATCCGTGGATAGCTCACTGGGTCGGCCTCTTAAAACTTCCGGGTTACGTTAACTATACAAAGCACTATAAATTAAATTTACCTTGTCATAAAATTAACCTGATCACATATACAGATGCGGATTTTGCAGCCAATCGTGATGACAGGACATCTATGGGTGGTCAATTACTTATGCTAGACAAAGCTCCGATAACATGGAGAGCTTTTAAACAAAAATCAATATGCTTGTCTACTATGGAATCTGAGTTCGTGGCCTTAACAGAAGCAACTAAAGAGCTTCTTTGGTTCAGCCGTATTATCACGGAATGTTATAATAAACACATATTTTCAGGTCCACAAACTAAACCAATTTTATTAGTAGATAATATGGCAGCAATAGATTTCATTAAATCCCCCATAGAAAACTATAGGACAAAACATATAGATGTTAAACTTTTCTTTGTACGCGATCTATTAAACCAAGAGATATTTTTAGTAAAACACGTTAATAGCAAATCCAATCTCTCTGACATTTTTACAAAACCACTTACAAAAGCTGCTCTACTAAAGTTCATTGAGGCTATATTCATTTTTGGGTCTTAAAAATTAAAATATACAAAAAATGTACACTTAAAACTAGAAGCGAAAAAAAACAAAAAAACTCTCCTCTCCTTTTGAATTGTTGAAAAAAAATTTTCTTTTCTTCAAGCGTTAAAAGCTTATTTAAAATTTTTCTAGTTAAACATTCAAAGTTTAACTTTATCTCTTTTGAATTTCTGAATAATGAAACTTGCATGTTTCATGTGTCTTTTATATATTAATGTTCGAACCTTGTGATTATACATATAAAACTTTTCTGTAATAGCATCGTGTTTATACCTTGTTTTAATTTTTATTTCAGAAGGATCCTTCATAATCAAATTTTTGATGCTATATTTTTGAGTACCCTCATTTCCAATGGCATGGACAATTTAACTCCCGCTTGAACGTGATCAGACCTCATGTTGGTTCATCCTCCGGGGCTACGAGCAGCCTCAAGAAGCGTCTCGCAGAGGTGACAATGTAATTGCCAGAGTGACCTGCAGGGGGTAGCGGCCTTCGTGAGTGCTCTGGTCACTGGAAGGCCTGTCGCAGGCATCTTATTTTTCTTTCTGTAAGTTCCTCGTTCTTATTAATGGAACTGCCACTTTTGTCCCGTTCGTGCTATTGGAAATCGAGTTGTAACAAGTACTTTTCAATCCTTTTCTGCAAATGTTTATCATATAGCTTTATAAATATTGCATAATTTTTTTTTTTTTTTTGTGTACACACATATATTTTTTTATTTTTAAGTGAGCTCACTGAAATTTGAATATTTGAAATACATATGTGTATTTATTTCTTGTCTAAGAAAAATTAAGTGTTGGTAAATGTAGCCATATGTTAGTATGGTGAGGTATAAGTTATGATACAAGCAAGAAACAAGAACTTTCTTTGTGTGTTTGAAAAGAAATTCCTTTTTAAAAGGTTCAGCTGTTTTTTGTGAAAGTCACGTAAGTGTGTACGTTTCATGTAAGTGTGTTCCCTCAAAGTAGTGAGGACCAATGTTGTATTTTTATTTTATATAAGTGTTTATATTAATATACCTATATATTTACTTGTTATAATTGTGTAATTATTGTTGAATTGTGTTTATATTGTTGGATGTGAATATATTAAACAAATTTTACTGATTAACTATGAATGTCTCTAACTGTTATATTATCAGATAATTTCAGTATAAGTGTCAAGGGGGGGGGGAAATGTTAGCCCTATGTATATATTTTTGGACCTTGAAACTTCTACATAATGTCACCTTTTCGTACTTGCCTAGTTTTCCATTCAATCCTGTAATAATTTTCTTCAGTCGATATCGTTTTCCATCTCTAGTATCGTCCAAATCTTTCTTTTCGTTTTTCAACTCGCCGATAATGTTTACTGTTCGTCTCGATATCGTTCACCACATCGACCATCGTTTTCTCAGCCTTTTTCCGAATTCAGTTGCTACCGCCAGCTTCGATATCGTTTCAATCGTAATAGTATAGGGGAGCATGCGCCCAGACGCCGTGACACAGTCTTCAAAGGCACTCTAGATTACTTTGCCGATGGGCAGTTTGAGAACTTCTCAACTTAGCACATCAGAAAGGGGGCGTTTTCGGAAAGCGGTATGTTGATGTTGTTTAAAAGGGATGAAAAGGCAGTTTGAAGGGCGAGAGTGAGACAGCTTTAATAAAATGATATTGGTAGATGCCAGAAGAAACAATATCAGTGGCGGTGTAAAGTTTTTTTATGAGTGCAATGATGGTGTTAAACGTTTTTTTAGTGTTTGTTTATTTCTGCTGTTGAAGTTGCGGTTTTTCTTTCTTCTGTTGGTGATGTACGTTCATTTCAAGGATTAATAGCGTGTGTGGACTGTTCTTCAACTCATTTTCTTCACATCAATGCCATGGTGACTAATAAAATAGAAGGCCTGTTTTAATTTATGTCATCACGTTCAATTAATTATCATGTAAGTTAAAATGAACTTTTCTACAAGTATACTTTGAAGGCTTCATTTAAGTTACTCCATGCTATATTATTTTGCCACCTTTTGTTTAAGTTGCCATATGCCATAATATTTGATTTAATTAAATTGTCTGTCATATTTTTCATCTTTATTTTATTTTGTGATATGTTTAATAAACGTTAGCTTTATTTAAACCTAAAAACTGTTTCATGACTGTGTCTTATCTACATATAACACTTTTGTCACTACCTTGCCAAATTTCAATCATTAAACTTCCACGTACTCTGCTTCTCAATTTAATTACATTTTTTAGACCGGTCCCTGTATCTGGACCGGCGATCATCATTAACAAATTTTAGCTTAGGACCAAAGTGCGGTATCTACTGGATAGCCTTTTTATTTGTTTCATTTAATTTATTTTTTGCAATGAAATGCCAATTTTAATAACACTGCCACTAATTATGTACATTATTGTAGAAAAATCATTCATTGTTGCTATGCATTGTTATGTTTTTTTTTTTTAAATTTTGCTTGAAAAATTATTTAAAAGTCACTAAATTAAGCTGTAGTTTCCAAGTAAATTTCATTTGAAAGTACCGCTATATTTATTCGATTATGTAAAAATGTGAATTACGCTATATTTAGAGTGATGTATGAATGATAAAAATAACAGCCAGTTTTTTTTGGCAGCCGTCCAAAAGAGCGCTTCATTGTTTTTGACGACTTAAAAGAAACCGTAGTAAAAAAAAAATAGGACTTTATCATTAAAAAAGAAAGAGAGAGAGAGAAAGAGAACAAACATCATATATATATATATATTGATCAGCGAATTCGTGAATAATAATAATTTTAAAAAAAACTATTCAATTGCAAATTATTATTATTATTATTTTAATTTATATACAGATTCAATTATATTAGAAATATAGAACATAACTTAAAAACTTTCAAAATAAAATAATTCACACGGAAATTACCTAAAAAAAATCTTGAAATTTTAGCTAGAATCCAAACTGAACTCGACCAAATAAAATTTTCTAGTCAAAAAAATCGAAGTAAAAAAAATAATAATTATACGAGACTAAATAATTTTAGAATAATTTCCTACTATTGTGCTGTTGTTATACATTTTTAAATGAAGCATTTATATATTTATACTGACATATTTTATTTTTTTAGACTGATCAAAAAGAGTATTTTGAAAGAATCTTTTTCTTTCAGAAAATAATAATAATAATAATAATAATAATCACCACTGAATAACGCGAAATAAAATTTCTGACATATTCACAATGTTATTATATATCTAAAAACATTAATTTTTCAAACGTGAAAGTTTAAATTCTTTTAAATCGAAACGCCGAACGTTCTTCATCTTCTGATAAATATATTAAATTTGGAATGAAAATAGATCTCTCCTCCTTGCAGGAGAATCACCTGCATTTCCGTAGATTTGCACTTTTCTTAAAACTTTTTTGTATCTAAGTATTATCCCTCCCATCCTACACCACTTCCCACCCTCTTTTCACATACTACACAAAATTTAAATTCTATAAATCTTCAATTTTTTTTTCAAAATAATACTAATAATAATAATAGCTCTGTTTGTTATTTTGCTGCTAAATAATTATCTAAATTGCATACACACTCCTTCATTTTCCGAAAAAATTTAGATTATGCTATTTCACTCCCAGCGCACAAAGTGAAAAATGTTTGAAACTCTCTATCTCTTCAAAAATATTTCTGTCTTATCTGTAGTAATGAAAAACAATCATTCTTTTAAATGCACATCCTTGCATCCATTGCCAGCATACAAAAACTAGAATCTTTAAAACGCTTTCATTTATATAAAAATATATATGTGTTTGTCTCATTTCTTACTTTCCAATAAAAGTAAATGGCCAATCTTCTAAACTCACCGCCCATTAAGAAATGTTAGAAGGCGGCTAAATCTTTAAATGCTCTTATATTTTTAAACTATTCTGCTGTCTTTGTTACTTTGTTGTGATGGTAAATAAACAATCATCTAAATGCTCTTGCCCCAACATGTCCATACGCTCCACCCCACACTTCTCCCGAAACACAAGTTTAAGATCTTAAAACACTCTTTTGAGTGACCTGATTGTTATTTTGTCACAACCATAAATATTTAGTCAAATCATAACATGCTGCAAAAACAAAGGTGCATGACTATCGGCTATAATCGAATATAATATATTTATTTTTATTTTTAATATATATTATATTTTAGTGTCGCACACGCAAAATAATCATACATAACGTAATATTTTTCAAAAACTTTCCTACAAAAATGCATGTTTTTAATTGGCAGTAATTTTCTCTAAAATTTTATTATCTATTCTTTTCTGAGATTTTCCAAAATTTAGCATATTTTCCTGTACATTCAAGATACTGAATTCAAGGTAAGCAATTAATTTTATATTTTCGCAATCTAATTATAATTTAAAAAAATTCTTTTTTATTCCTTAAGAGTACAATTGTTTATTTCTGTACGCAAATAAAGTCTGTAGAAGAACATCTGCCAATTACATATACAGCATGTTACTACATTCACTCACCGCACACTAAGTCTCTTTTTGTTTACTGAAAATTTTATGCTACTATTTATTTTCCTGACGCCAACTCCAAAGTACCCTCCCCTAACCTCAGATTTTAGCCGAATATACCAAGGAGAGGGGGAGCATTGCTTCATTCCACACTCAGTTGCAGTTCAGCATGTTACTACATTCACTCACCGTCCATTAATTATCTTTCTGTTTCCGAAAATGTTATGTTACTATTTAATTTACTGACGCCTACACTAAATAACACTCCCCCTCACCTCAGATCTTAGCAGCCTAACGAAAATGCGTCAAAACAGTTCAGTTCCTCTAAGTAGTTTACAGGGGGAATGGCGAAAACTAACTGCATTTTTTTTTTCTTTTCAAATGTTCTTTTCACTGATTTTGCTCATTATTTTGCCTTATTTTATATATTGTTTAGTGGTACTATTAGGCTTCATGAATGCGTTTGAGTATCTCGCAAAATATTTGTTATTTTTTAGATATTTACGTAGTTTTAATTATTGTAATACAGAGAATAATGAAACAGTCAATGCTTGTTTAAAATTACAGTGAATTTAAATTAATAAATGTATGTCGAAATTTTAGGTTACAATTCAGAGAAAAATGTTTATCTTTCGTTTTTAAAAGAATTCTATATTTTTATTATTATATTTTAAGTCAAAATAATAGGGATGGTGCGATCAGTAAAATAACTCATATATGTATATAAATATTTTTGCTTAAAGTAATAATATTCCAACACAATGTTAGTCATTTAAAATAATAATAGATACTGAGTATTATTTTTATTACATTTCAAATTAGAATAATGGAGAACATTTTTAAGCTGAACATTTCATTTTAATTGTATCAATGTAACTTGCATAAAAATCACTAATATAACATTCAAGTAGTAGTTCAATTCAGAAAATTTGCCTTTTTTTCAATGTGCTCAATTACAAACTGTATTTTATAATAATTGCTTCAAATATTTGAATGATAACATTTCTATCTCTAAATTATGTTATATTAATATTATGTATATGTAAGAGTGATTTTTATGTAAGTTACTTTCATACAACTTAAACAAAATATTTAGCTAAATTGTCCTCGATTATTTTAATTTGAAACAATAATAATAATAATAATAATAATAGACATTTTTTATTATTTTAAGTGTCTAACCTATCGTTGGACTTTAACTATTACTTCAAAATTTTAAACGAAAACATGCATAAATTATCTTACCGATATCTGTACAGGTTACATTAATAAAAATAAATGTTAGATTAAACATCATCACTATTATTTTTGCTTAAAGTAAAATTAAAAAAAAAACAAGATATATTAAAAACAAAAAAATGAACATATATCTATAACTGATAGAACTTAAATGTGGAAATATATATATAATTAGTTAAAGTCATTATTTAATTAAAAACATACATCAATCATTTTTTATTATCTTTTGTATTACGATAACTTAAAACTGCATAAATATCTAAAAAAAAATCAAAGTTTTGAAAAACACTGAAAAGTATTCATAAAACTTAATTTGAATAAAAATATCAATGGCTACCCACTGTTGTTTACAAGTTTTATCGCAAGATTTAAAATACACACATTTCATTTCTTAAAAAAAATTTCCCAGTTAATTAACGGGTTGGTGCACTTAATGTCGGTGAATATATTTTCAAATGATACAATCAAAGAAAAAAATATATTTGTTAAATGTTTTCTTTGTTTCATCAACGCTAATGCCGCGTGTCATCATTTGACTTTGGAAACGACTGCTGATGCTGTGAAATGGACTTCGTCCACTCATCTTGAGGTGGGGTGCTGAAAAAAGCTGTTGTGTCTGACAGTCATGCGCGCTGACTGACTAAGTGAACTAAGCAAAAACTTTCTTAAGAATTTATTCCTGCAATATTCCGGTGTAAGTTATAATTTTAAATGTTGCAATTTTCGTTTATAAAGTTTAAGGAAGCAAACATCTTCTTTTTGATTCTGAAAGTATGAAAATGTTTGCGTATAAACAGTCAACGATACTTTTACCGAGAACGAAAACACATGTATCAGGCATAGATTATGAAATACTTTCCAACACATTCAGAATACTGTAACATGATCTATAAATTTGTATATATATTACACAGTATGCAAAATTTAGTTCAGTTAGGAGAGGCAAAGCACAGTTGAAAATTCCCCCTCAGCAATTTTCGTCAATAAACGGAAATGCACGGGAGTTGTTTTGTGTAGCCCTGTATGTTATCTATATAATTTATACCAACCAGGTATATGCAAAGAATTAGATAAATTTAAAAACGCATACCACAATTTAAAATACACTTCCTGCAATTCTTGCTCATTCACTGTACTGTTACCGAATATTTTTGTGTCTACAGGAACGACAAATGCTATGTACACCATATTCTACAGTAAGCATTTTGTAGTGCTCCTCAATTATGTATATCCATTTCAATTATGTTTGAAATGGTGTAATATGATTAAAATACATTGCAAACGATTCTTCCCGTAGACAATAATGTAATAAAATTCTTTTCAGTGGTCCTGTAAACAGACTAAAAATGCTACACACCGAACATATCATGGTAAACATCAATAACATATATGAATTGCATTACAATCCGAATATATTTACGCAAGATAAAACACGGAGAGACGCAGGACATACAGACAGAGAGACAAACCGAATTCATAAACATTTTTCAACTATGTTGGAAAATGAAAAAATTCATTGTATCGTATTAATTTTACTATTTGATATCAAGACATGATATAAATGAAAGTAACGTACCACAGAGTACTTTCATAATCAACTGCCTTACAGGACAGACTAGCAGCTGATTTGCAAAAGTTTAATTTTATTAATTATAGTAAAATCCTGTCATTTTAATTTTGACGTCTAAGTTAGGAACAGGTACTAAGGCAGAAATGAACCCTTTTTGAGTTTCGTAGCTTAAAATGAAAAATAAGTCAGAATTTAAATAACAATAACTTAAATTCATATTTTTAATACTTGGAAATTTTTCCATAGAAAATTTCACACGCCGTGCTTTCATAATATTCAAATTTTAATTGCTTAATAGGCGTGACAAATTTCAGTGCGCTACACTGATGACCCGGGTTCGAGTGCCAGCTTGGGTACTTTTTCACTATGTTAGCTATACGCCTATTAAGCAATTAAAATTTGAAAACAATAATTTAATTTAAAATTTAATAATTTAGCTAATCAACAATGAAATAATATAATTCATTGAATACTAAAGATTAAAAATTTTTAAATGTGAAAGTTTCAGAAATTGAAAACACACACACACACACACACACACACACACACACACACACACACACACACACACACACACACAAAGGTTGGTGTTTGTTACGACTAATTATCTACACGAGTGATATAGACTGAGGGGAATGCATCACGTGTGTGTGTGTGTGGGGGGGGGGTGTTTCTATGGTAACTTAAGCAGTACATACGTATGAAGCGTGTATTGTATTTATCGTTCATTTATAGGGACACACAAAATAAGATAATTGATAGAAGTGCCTTTTCAACTTTGGTTTGCGTTTTCAAGCTTAAATAAATTTTTGCATAGTACATGGTGTATATAAATTCTGTTGATTAGGTTATATACAGGGCTACACAAAGGAATTACTAAGTATTACGGACTGTGGGAGTGAGGCTAAGCCGACGAGCACAGTGTGGGTCCGAATCCAGTCCCTCCCGTCTTCCGGAGAACAGAACTTCTTAGCCTCAGGTGGGATAAAAAATTTTGATTATAATATAAATATCTGAGATACGAAAACGTATAAATATACACATACAATTTTCTACAAAATAAATTGTAATTATTTAATAAAAAGGTACACGATGATCTTAATATAAAAGGCATAGAAATGTAAAAATGATCTTTAGGATGTAGAAATCGAAGATATTACAAGAGTTTAAACGTAAGAAAATCTTAGCGTGAGATTTAATCAAAAATTGCACATTTTAAACATTTGATGAGCTGGCAGTTGTCATCAACTCCGTTCAAAAATAGCTGTATTTGTATTACCTAGGGAGCTACAGTGAATAACCATATAGTAAATCTAACAGTAGTTTATCGAACTATATAAAGATATAATAGATACGGAAGCGATTAAAGTCCTAAACGGCAAACATAATTAAATTAAAAACTAAAAGAAAAATTATTTTTTATAAGAAGAAATCTATAAGGAGAGAAAAAAAAAAATAAAACATTCATTTTTTCAAAAACAGGTGCTAGATAGGGGAAAAAACCCGAGATTCTAAAAACTGCACTTTGTAATAGCCAAACACTTTTTATTTGATTTCGAAGAAACAGTGAAATGAATATAGTCTTTAGTCTATAGTCTTTAGTCTTTTACTGTTTAATTTGGAATTTGGCTATACATTAAAGAGTATATAAACTATACTGTGTATTATATTTATCACATATGTACACTATACATATGTGAAATCAAAAAGGCCAAAAATGAAAGAAACTTAATAGTATTAAGCTAAGTAGAATGGCACGGTCTTTTTCCATCTTTAGGGGCGGAGCCATCGTCAATTGAAGCAATGTTGTGTTGGCAAAGATGTGCACATTTTAATGGAATGCTCTTTTCTTAAACGACTCTATTTTGTATAACACATGCAACATTTTAAAATGTATGATGTGAATTTAAAATTACTTTGTACAGAATATGCATTAACTTTCATACGGAAAAATAACAAGCGGAGATTCCAAGCGCTGCTTATAAGCAGAACGATTTCAATATATACATCATAAATAAGTTTCCGCATGAATATGAATGTTCAATATAAAAAGAAAGTTGCTCGAAAAGTTGACATAGTTTATTTAAAATCTTTTTACTCTGGTTGTAAACGATTGTGGAAAATATTTCATTTCAAAACTGAAAAAAAATCAATGGCATAAAGGACTGATTGTTCATTTTAGGGTCTAAAACAATTCCATTTCTAAATATTTCTGTTGTAAAAAATAAAGGAAATGTCATGCACATTAAAACAAATAGGCATCCGAAAATGCATGTTGCTTTTCTGCATTTTTATACATTAGTCTTTATTAGCTTTATATTTTGCATAAAAGCAATATTTTGAAAATTATAAAGCTGTATGCCATCGTTTGCAAGACGACATAGTTTTGTTTAGGTTTCGAAATCTTGGCATTTCAAATTCGGGAATTCGAACGATTCTATTGTGGAAAATCGGTTAAAGGTGGTAACGCACTAAGGAGAATGTCTGTCATCAATAATTGGCGCGTTAGCCTAAATAATGACAATCATAAGAGGAATGGATTTTGTGAAAATATATTATTTATAAATGTATTGTTTAATTGTGGTCGTTCATAATAGCAATACTTATAGTAATAATTTTGATATTTAAAAACTAAAACGATGCTTCTGATAATAAAAATGATAATACTAATAATGACAGGAATGAGCTGTAAAAATACGTCGCCATTATTCCAACAGTGATGCTTCTTTATATGTAAAAATTAATGTAGACCATTTCGTAATTTTTTAATATGAATTTATTAATAATTTTTTAATTAAAAATATGTGTTTAAATTTAAAAAAATAAATAGATTATGTTCGAATATATTCATTGTATCTCTCTCTCTCTCGCTTGTTTTTCTTAATAACTTTAACGTTTAGACCTTTATAAATTAATAGCTATTACCCCGGACTTCCTTCACGTAACTTTAAAAAAAAAATTAATTAATTAATGAAGCAAAAGGATTTGCAGACGATAAAAAAAGTATTCAATTAATCACTCTTTATCATATTCTTCAGTAGAAAATACTTCTGATGATCCCAATTTGCATATTTCTAGTTTAAAATATATAATCATATAAATGCTTTTCATGTGCTTCAAATTTCATTCGCTTTGTCTAAGATTAACTCTGGACAACACTGCGCCTTCGGTGACGCTACTTTGACTTTGCGTCAACCTGTAACACGCGAGTGTCTTCACTTTACTGCATATCCAACTTGTATATACTGCCTAATTTAGGAACAAAAATCGGGAGTATAATTCTTTGACTTTGCGTCAACCTGTAACACGCGAGTGTCTTCACTTTACTGCATATCCAACTTGTATATACTGCCTAATTTAGGAACAAAAATCGGGAGTATAATTCTTTGACTTTGCGTCAACCTGTAACACGCGAGTGTCTTCACTTTACTGCATATCCAACTTGTATATACTGCCTAATTTAGGAACAAAAATCGGGAGTATAATTCTTTGACTTTGCGTCAACCTGTAACACGCGAGTGTCTTCACTTTACTGCATATCCAACTTGTATATACTGCCTAATTTAGGAACAAAAATCGGGAGTATAATTCTTTGACTTTGCGTCAACCTGTAACACGCGAGTGTCTTCACTTTACTGCATATCCAACTTGTATATACTGCCTAATTTAGGAACAAAAATCGGGAGTATAATTCTTTGACTTTGCGTCAACCTGTAACACGCGAGTGTCTTCACTTTACTGCATATCCAACTTGTATATACTGCCTAATTTAGGAACAAAAATCGGGAGTATAATTCTTTGACTTTGCGTCAACCTGTAACACGCGAGTGTCTTCACTTTACTGCATATCCAACTTGTATATACTGCCTAATTTAGGAACAAAAATCGGGAGTATAATTCTTTGACTTTGCGTCAACCTGTAACACGCGAGTGTCTTCACTTTACTGCATATCCAACTTGTATATACTGCCTAATTTAGGAACAAAAATCGGGAGTATAATTCTTTGACTTTGCGTCAACCTGTAACACGCGAGTGTCTTCACTTTACTGCATATCCAACTTGTATATACTGCCTAATTTAGGAACAAAAATCGGGAGTATAATTCTTTGACTTTGCGTCAACCTGTAACACGCGAGTGTCTTCACTTTACTGCATATCCAACTTGGACTTGTATATACTGCTTAATTTAGGAACAAAAATCAGGAGTATAATTCTTTCTAAAAGTTAACAGGAACTTAGTGCCCCACTGGCGCTCACTCCTATTTGAATATGTGATTAGATTAACGATTCAGTGCTATAAAAGCTGCATACTTATTTATTTTATATATGATTCTGTATATATATACTAAAGTCAGTGTAATATTTTTAACGTATTATTGTAATACAGTAGATGATCGGTTAACCAACTGTTCGGTTTACGAACAGATCGGTTAATGAACACTTTCGCGAGAGATTTTTATGTTCGGATAACGAACACCTCACAAAACAAAGCCAAGAAGAAGCAATGCTGTGTTTCAGATTTGCAGAGTTGAATTTAATTCCACCTATTATCGACGTAGAGAACTTTTAACAGTTGTATACTTATGGCCTAATTAATTCAGGGGCTTTCGGGGGTTCGGACCTTACATTTTAGGGCCCTCAAATTAGAATGAACAGTACTATAACATTCATTTTTATATTTTGTGTCTCTGTTTAAAGAAATATTTTTAATTGGAAGTTAATTATTTTAACTGAAATTTAGTTCTTAAAATATTAACAGGCTCTAGACTCCACTTGAGCTTTATCGGGCTCTGCAGTAAACCCGATCTTTTAGAGAACTAAAGGAGTTTATATAGTCAAAGTGATAAAATGATACTATTTGATGTAGTCAATGAATGTGATCCTAAAAGTTTTTACAAAGGGTATGTCATTCACTTTTTTAATTATGACACGACACGGACAAAGCCATGAAACTACGATCTGTCCATATTAAATACGGACGTATATTAATCCTATTAAAATGGGAAGATTGAAAACTCCAGAAAGAAAAAATAAGCTTTTTTCAAAAATTTAATGCCACACAAACTCAAAAAAAGCATGACTGAAGGAAAGACAAGACTGTATATATTTAATGTATGTTTTATTATTATTACATTTAAATAAATTTAGAGAGAACTTTTATTAATTTTTATATATTATTTAACTTTTAAGAACGAATTAATTGAATTCCCGCACAAAACTAAATCTATGATCGATTAACGAACAATTCGGTTATCTAACATTGTTTTGGAAGGGATTAAGTTCTTTAACCGATCACCAACTGTATATTAAATCTCACAAACTTTCAAATTTAATTCCACGTTGTTTGTTTTAACATATTGGTAAAGAAGTGAGAAATTTCAGATGGCATTTGAAACTAATTGTGATAGAAAACAGGACTTGCTTCTTCGGGCAAACTGAAACAAGAACTCGCCAGTAATGACGTAGTTACGGTCACGCTTACTGAGAGGAACCATCACAAAGAATTGGGATTTAAACGTATTGCAGTTTTTTTTCTTATTAATATAAAAACGACATTTAAATAAAATATTTATATTTTTCCCCATTTCGTACATCACGTTATTATGATGCTATTAACTGTCATTGTCAATATTACAGTCGAATGATTTAAAAAAAAAAATTTATTTAAACGATGATTTTTTTTTAAATATGCAATAGCACTTTTTATATTTCATACTTTTTAAAATGAGAAAAATATTTAAATGCATTTTATACATTTTTCCTCTATTAAGTTATTGCTTAGTTAAATAAAAGGGGATACGTTTTAATTTATTTAACATTAGCATGGAATTTCAGTTAAGTAAAATATTTTATCAAATATTTTATCAAAAAATTCTAAATGTTACAAAATATATTTCAAATTCAATTTTTACTTATCTGAAACAAGTTATAAAGGATAATAAAATAAAAATGTAAAAGAATAATATTAACAAGGGAACCACTTTTGATGCAGTTCTCACCTAACATCGAGACGTAGTGCATTTTGTAGCCTTATACATAAAAGTTAGAGAACATATAAAATGTCTCTCTTAAAATAATATTTTTTATACTTTTCATTTTTTATTATTGGAGTTTTAATTGTTAATTTCACGCTAAAATTCAGTTAAATCGCCAAATATGGTGCTACGAATTTTTCAAGCAGCTATGACGTTCTCGGCTATGGTTACCGAAAAACTCTACGGGGGAATAAAACACCAAACTTTTTCACCGCTAAAAATGTAATTTTTTTAAAAATGAAATTCGTAGGTTTTTGGAGGAATTATCAAATCAGAACATGTTGCAGAAGCTCAAATGTATCACTGTCGACTTTAATCAAATTGATTAAATTGAGTAAATCAAATTGATTAAAACTTTTATTTATTTATTTTTTTATAAATATATTTTATTGTAATATATACAGGGTGATTATAATAAAACTATCCCGATATATGAGCCCCTAACTATCATACCGTTCACAGAAACTGAATGAAACTTTGGTTTAAAGTATTTTGAGGTATGCGCTCAAGAATCACGTGAAAAACAACAATTAAATTCTAACAGTTTCGGTTACAGTGACAAAATTTGGAAAATTTCAAATGGCAACACCTACTTTTTTTTATTGGAATGTGATCTTCGTAGTGAAAAACCATAAAGAGCGTTGGGACGGTACCTGTAGCACGAAAATCGCCGGCGCTAGACAGACTAAGAAGAATAGTGAAAACAACCAATAAGGACAGAGAAGCAACAGAAAACAAAACATTTTATTGTGTTTCATACATTTTCCATTTTACACACGACGACACTTTACATGCGGCAGATGGTGGATAGCACTGAACAATAAAATGTTTTACTTTCTGTTGCTTCCCTGTCCTTTATTGGTTGTTTTCACTTTTCTTCTTAGTCTGTCTAGCGCCGACGATTTTCGTGCTACAGGTACCGTTCCAACGCTTTTTATAGTTTTTCACTACAAAGATCACATTCCAATAAAAAAAAAAGTAGGTGTTGTCATTTGAAAATTTCGAAATTTTTTCACTGTAACCGAAACTAAAATTTAACTGTTGTTTTTCACGCGATTCTTGAGCGCATACCTCAAAATACTTTAAGCCAGAATTTCATCCAATTTCTGTGAACAGTATGACAGTTACGGGCTCATATATCGGGATAGTTTTTTTTATAATCACCCTGTATATAATATCCTATGTTTGTGTGTATATGTTTTCAGATGTATGATTTCTACCAAATAGTTTGCTTATAATCATAGGTGCCAACCTCTCATTAATATTCCGTAATATGCGTATTAATTTAACCCAGTTTAACATCGCTTAAAACGAGAAAATTATTGGATGAATCTTTATTTATTCAATTTCAGGCTTCTACGTGGAATTTATTTAATTTCATTTCTTAAAAAATTTCTGGTGAGATACTTGTTAAACCTGGGTCAAATTAACCCGCATATGACGGAATATTAATGAGAGGTTGGCACCTATGTATAATTCACACAATTTGCTATTATAATATTTTCCAAATTTTAAATATTGCTACTAAACTTAACTCAAGATACACATTGAATTTTATTTCCTTTGCAATATAATACTTTTTTCTTCAAAAGTCATTTTTATTCCTTAAGAATACAATTGTTTATTTCAACATGCTAATTATTTCTGTATAAGAAAATCTCATAATTAAATAAACAACATGCTACTGCATTCACTCACTTTTCATTAATTGTCTTTCTATTTTCCAAAAATTCTATGCTACTATTTATTTTCCCGACTTCAACACTACAGTACAACTCCCCAAACCTCAGATTTCAGCAGAATACACCAAAGTAGATGGGGCCAATATGTCATCCCTCACTCAATTATAGTTCCTGAGTGGAGACTCCACCCCCACTTCATTGGAAGAATGACATTGCATGACAAAAATGTTTTGGTGGCACCTCATACAAACCTGGGTTGCCATTTCAACCTTCCTTTTGTAGTCAGACATTCCGATTGCATACCAGAAATTACGAATAGTTATTTTAGCTTTATTTAATGGCAGGCATTTTGATATTAGATTAAGAAATTTTTTTTCTGTGGAATTTACAAGCGTCTACGCTTCGCCCCTCACAACGGCTCTTATCACAAATGCAGCCGAGAAATTCCCTATTTAAAGGAAAAATATGGTTACTTGTTCAGTTGGTTTTCCCTTTTCCATTTTGTGCGTACACGTGATCGAACAATAGTTTGTTATAGTTTCTTATAATTTTAATTATGTGATTTTACATATTTTGTTTTATAGTTTGCTATTTTTCTGCAAATTCAGTACTTAAAAGGCAGATTTTTTCTCTTTTTATTGTAGTGATATATTTACTTTCATAAATTCCGTTTAATTATGATTTCATTAAGTTTAAGTTATCGGTAATATAGTTTGGAATAAATAAACCCGAATTTAAATAAAAGTTTAAATAAAAAAATCCTGACGACAGTAAAAATAAATCTAAAATAACAAATAAACTTATTTTATTTAAAGATTTTAAATAAATAAATGATGATATTAACCATTTTAAATCTGATTTTAAATCAAGCTCATTAAACTTGTACATGAATGATACTTGTAAACCGTTTTCTTTTTTTCTTATTTGTAAAAATTATGAAGAAAGTACCGGGTGTCCCAAAAATGACTGATGGATTTTAAAATCCAATAACTTGCAAACGGTGACAGATATTGAAAAAATTCTTGCAGGAGGGTTATGTATGATGTCAGGAGTTTTGTTACTGTGATTCTTGATTTTAGTTCGAATTTCAAACAATAGAGGGCGCTGACAGCGATTGGCGTTCAGTCGAGCCCGAAACTGGTGACCTTCAGCATTGATGCACCGCCCCCTGAATACTAGGTCTGCCCGCTTACAAAAATGACGGCTGTCGCAGGCGGATTTTTTTTTTTCAAAGTTTGTACGGTCCCTCGAACTTCAACACCAATAATATCCAAAAGTTTTCTTTGAGTTATTTGATATCAGAAAAATTAGGCGAAGAAAACTTTTAGAAATTATTGGTGTTAAAGTTTGAGGGACCGTTCAAACGGTGAAAAAAAAAGCATCCCAAGTATTCAGGGGGCGGGGTATCAATGCTGATTGGCGTCGACGTTTCGGCCTCGACGGAGCGGCTATTGCTGTCAGCGCCATCTATTGTTTGAAATTCGAACTAAAATCAAGAATCACAGTAAGAAAACTCCTAACATCATATATAACCCTCCTGCAATAATTTTTTTAATATCTGTCACCGTTTGCAAGTTATTGAATTTAAAAATCCATCAGTCATTTTTGGGACACCCGGTATATGTAACAGTTCGTTCTAAAGATGGAAGTTTAACAATATTGAGATCATATGAGCCTGCGCGCTTTGCTAGGGAATTTCTATGTGCATTTCTGATAAGAACCGCTGTGAGGGGCTCTGTTTATACGCTAGTGTGTAATTTCCCGCATGAATTAGGAATTTCTGAATTAAAAAGAAGACAAAACGGTAAAACAAACTAAAATTTTTCGTCAACAATCTAAAGTTAGTACCCTACCTCAGCTAGCTATGTTACTTTATATTATTTTACACATCGAATATCTCACTGAGTCAGCAGTCGATGTGCTTGAAGTAATCTGCAATTTGAAGTCGATGAAATAAAGAAACTATGCATAAAGATTTTAAACAATTTATTCTTTTAATATTCCGGTGTGAGACTTATTTTAAATGCCACAATTGTCATTTATGAACTTTTGTAAAACAAATGTTACAAAAGCAAAACTGCCTGCGCATAAACGGTACTTTTAAATTCATTGTATCGTGTTACTTTTATTATTTCATATCAAGAAATGATGCAGTAAATGAAACTGACCTAGCACAAAGTACTTTTATTATCAACTGCGAAATATAACAACTGATTTGAAAATGTTCAAATTTATGTGTTATAGAAAAATCCTGCCACTTTAATTTCGCCGTGAAAATTAGGAACAAGTGCTGAAAGAGAAAGAAAATTTTATGAGTTTCGTAGCTTAATAGCCTACGCTAGTCAAGCGAAGAAACGCTCAAGCTAATGTTAAGTCTATCGGAAGGTTCTTGCGCGATTTCTCGCTTGCATTTTAATATTTTTTAATGATTTTTTTTTTTTTTTTTCATAGGATAGCTGAGGTCGATCTCTAACGTTGTTTGTTTTTATTTTTTCGATTTTGGTTGCAGTTTTTTTATAAGTGAACATTTCCAATTTTGGAACCGGTTGGGACCGGTTCTGAAAGTGAAAGTACCCTTATATAAAATAACTGGAGCCAAAATCGAAAATGAAAAACTAACAACGTTGGAGACTGACCTCGGCTATCCTATGCACAAAAAAAAATATTTAAAAATATTAAAATGCGAGCGAGAGATGGGGCAAGAACCTTCCCATGGACTTAACATTAGCTTGAGCGTTTTTTCGTGTGACTGATGTAGGCTCTTAAGGCCCTACACTAGTCACGCGAAAACACGCGGAAGTTAATGATAAACCTATGGGGCGTTGTTTTCAAATTTCTCGCTTGGATTTTAATATTTTTGAATTATTATTATTATTATTTGCATAGGATAGCTGAGGACGATGTCTAACGCCGCTAGTTTTAACTTTTGATTTTTTTTTTTCGGATTTTTTTAAATTACTTTTACTTTCAGATCCGGTTTCAACCGGTTCCGAAAGTGAAACGATCCTTATATAAAAAAAACTGCAACCAAAATCGAAAAAGTAAAAATTAACCACGTTAAAGATTACCTGAGCTATCCTTTACAAAAAAAAATAAAAATTCATTCAAAAATATTAAAATCCAAGCGAGAAATTTTAAAATAACGCCACAATAGGATTAACATTAGCTTCCGAGTCTTTTCGAGTGACTAGTGTACGGCCCTAAGAATCTCTCTATGAATAGGGATCCTACATAAGTCGCTGTAAAATCAATTAGAATTTAATTAACAATATTTTAATTTAAAATTTAATAATTTAGCTAAGCCAAATCGCTAAGCCTTTAATTCATTGAATGACTAAAGATTAAAAATTTAAAAGTTCAATGAAGTTAAAAAAAATAAGTGGAGGGGGGATTAGTGTTCGTTGCGATCAATTCGCTGCACGAGAGATATAGACTGAGGGGGGTGCTCTACGTGGAGGGTTTTATAAGGAAACGTAAGCTATGTATTTAACAACTGTATTTGTCTAACGCATGTAACACTTTGAAATTTATTGCGTGAATTTAAAATTACTTTCTACTGAATATGTGTTACTTTTTATTCGAAAAAATGAAAAGCGGAGATGTTATGCCATACGTATAAGCAGCACGATTTCAACATATACGTAATAAATCAGTTTCCTCATGAATATTAATATTTAATATAAAAAATTTAAAAAAAAAATGCTCTAAAAAATCGACGCAGTTTGTTAAAAATATTTTTACTGTGGTTTTAAAAATATGAAGAAAAAGTTTCATTTTAATACTGGAAAAATCATTTTCATCAAGGACTGATTATTAATTATTCAATAAAATAATTTGTAGAATTTTCTGATGTTGAAGAAAGAAATAAAGAAAGAAATGCTCTACACATTAACAGCAATCATGTATCCGTAAATACATATTGCTATTTTACATTTGGAAAAAAAAAATTGTTAAAATATTTTTCCATATGAATATTAATGTTTAATATAATAAGAAAATGATATAAAAAATTGACATAGTTTGTTAAAAATATTTTTACTGTTTTTTTTTTTTTTTTTTTTTTTTTTTTTTTTTTTTTTTTTTTTTAATGACGAAATTATTAGGACTAATTATTAATTACAGGGTCTAAATTTATTCAATAGAAAAATTTCTAGAATTTTCTGTAGTTGAAAAAAGAGGGAAAGAAATGTCATGCACATTAATGGCAAACATGTATACGGAAATACATATTGCTATTTTACTTTTGAAATTAAAATAAATAAACAAATAAAATAAAATAAGCATTTAAAAAATATATATAAGTTTCCGCATGTATATTAATGTTTAATATTAAAAAAAAAATTATGCTCTAAAAAATTGACATAGTTTGATAGAAATCTTTTTACTATGGTTTGTTAAAAATCTTTTTACTATTATTTAAGCAATTGTTATTTGTGGATTTTTCTAAAAAAGAGGAAGTAAGATGGAATAGTGGAATATTTGCAAGTTTTTTTGTTTCATGTAATTTAGAAAAAAAAAATTAGAAGGAAGAGAAATTAAGTTTTACTTTAGTAACAGGCTATTATAAATAAGTTCTGTTACTGAATTTATTTTATAATCGATGTGTTTTATTTAAAAATTGATATCCTTTATTTGATTTGCGTATATATAGTGATTTTAATTCATTTTGATAAATTTAAATATTCGCAGATAATTAAAAAAAATTATACATAATTTCTTAAAAATTTTAAAAATCGATTTTTTGTTGTTGTTGTTTCATATTTGAAAGCAGATTCAGAAGTTATTTTCAGAATTCTGATTTCTCATTCTTTTCCTCATTCAGGGGGGTTAGGAGGGGCAGGGGGGAGGGGGGGGGGTTAAAAATGTATTTCAGGGTCTATGATGGTTTTAGAATGAAGTTTTGAAAGGAGGTGAATCACAAAACATAGAAACGAGATATGAAGTTTTTTTCTTTTTAATTAGCCCCCCTTGCTGGGTGTGTTTAGTGGAGAGAGCGCAAAAACGCATCACAGGATCTCGCCGTTTTCGTCACATTTTTTTTTAAGATGCTCAGTGTCAAAATGTAAACATAAAATGCGGATGAATCTTTTCAAACTCGGTCCCATTACACTCCCGTGTTAGAGATAAAATTTTGAAAGAATATGAATCACATAATATAAACATATGATGCAAAAAAAAAAAAAGTCTATCTTCAGCTACCTCCTTCCCGGATATTGGGAAGGGGGGGAGGGGGGAGATGTAAAAATAATAAATCATGGCTTTCGTGATGAAATTTTGCTACATGTTAAGTGTCAGAATATAAACATAAGATTCGGACGATTTTTTTTTCAAATTCAGCCCTATCGACCGCCAGGAAAAGAGGCAGTGGCATAAAAACGTATCTCTGCATTTATCAAGATTTTAGAGATGAAATTTAGAAAGAAGGTGAATTGCAAAATATAAACAGCAGATACGAAGAATTATTTCGTTCCCTTTTAACCCCCCCCCCCCCACGAGGGGTACCTTTTCATAAATTTTTATTTTACTACATTTTTACAAATTCAATAAAGTATATTCACTCACAAATGCAGACATTTTATTAAACAGATCAAAGAGCTTTCTTTCATTTTTCCATAAAAACAGTGCATTTAAAAATAAAGTAAAAAAAAAATAAATAAATAAATAAAAGACAGCCACCAATTGATATTTAAACTTTATTTTTAGGTCACGATAATCACAACAAAGTGATTACAAGAAAACAATCGACAAAAATGAAATATACATATCACATTTATTAGAAAATAAAATATGTTATTCGAATTTTTATTGCTGCACTAAGAATATTTGAAATTTTATGGTATGTGGGAAAGAAATTCATCTTGCAAACGTGTCAGAAAAATCCTCAATGACGATCAGATGATTTTTTCATTTGTTTCTTTTTCTATTTTAGAACACATTTTAGTTCTATTTATGCAGGGCTCCCAAGTGGTCCGCCAACTGAATACTAATATTTTTAAACAGAAAATTTCATGGTAGGTTTTCCGCAAAATTTTACCTCTGAAGGTGGTTTCTGTTAAATTTGCAAGAAAAATCTAACAATAAAATTTTTCTAAGAAAATACCTGTATTCAAAAAGCGGACCATTTGGAAGCCCTGTTTATGGAATGTCACAAGAGTCCGTCCTATGGAGCTTTATTTGCAAATCACGATTTTAAAAGAACAGATCTGTATAAAATTTATTTGTGATAAATGCGAGGAAAGTTGTTGCTGATAAAAAAGTAGATGTTTGTTAATTTTTATCAGTTGCGATAAATATTGCTCCATGATAAATAGTATTTTGAATTACTTTCCAACCAACCAATCCTACTTCTTCAGGTGAGTCGAGAGTCTGTTCAGACTGGAATCCGGAGAGTGAGTCGCAATGCCCGTCCCTACTGCACACCACCATGGCTTTCTGGCAGGAAGCCATGACAAGGCATACAATGAGTAGCGTACTCGAGAACATGCATGTATATTAATTAAATATATGTTTATCTATATTTACCGGTGGGAGTATAATACTTTTATCTTGATTTTGTAAACTTTCAGATTCAATCCCACTTGGTTTGCTTTGACATCTTGAAAAAGTGGTGTTCTTTTTTACAAAAAAGATAAACGGAAGTAGCACTGCAATTTAATTAGGAATTTTTTTTCACAAGTATTTGCAAGAGAAGATCTAACAAAGTTTCACTTTTTAAAGCCTTTGTGAATGTTTGAACGAACATGTTATTAGGAAGTGCTAAATTTCTGAAGGTACTTGAAAATAATTGCTATTGAAAACAGGACAGGATTCTTCGGAGAGTAATACAAGAAGTCACCAGTGATGACATAGTTTCGTTCACACTGAATGAAAGGAACTGTAAAAAATAAATTAAAATTGAAAAGTATTGATTATTTATTTTTTTTTTTTTTTTACAAATATTAAAATGACTTTAAATAAAATCTTTATATTTATCGTCATCTCGTACATTAGGTTATTATGATGCTATTAACATGCATGATCAATCAGTTGAATAATTTAAAGGAAAACTTTATTTAAATAGAGAAAAACGTTATTTTTAAAAACGCAATAACACTTTTTATATTTCATACATTTAAAAGTTTGAAAAATATTATATTCATTTCATACATTTTCCCTCTCTATTAAGTTATAGCTTAGTAAATAAGAAAAGATATTTTTCATTTTTTATACCATTAGCATGAAATATCAGTTAAGTAAAATATGCAAATATTTTATAACAAAAATTCCAATGGGAATAGCCAGATAAGCATGGACAACATGCCTTTCAATCAATTTTCCTTATTTTTTTCCCCAGATGCATCTGGATATCCGGTATACTTCTAGACACTGTACTTGTGTAGCAAAACATAAGAGAGCATGAGAAGTGACGAGCTGTAGCCCAGGACTACAAAAATAATAAAATAAAAATAGGGTAAAAAAATAAGAAAGAAAAAAGAGAAGTCTAGTGAAATAAGTGAAGTTTTTACGAAAAAATAGATAGTTCAATAGTTCGATGGCCAAAAATGTCAGACGAGGCAAGGCAGATGTTGGGATAAGGTGGAGTGAAAGACCCCAAGACTTTTGCTTAAAAAAAAAAAAAAAAAAAAAAAAAAAAGAAACTTTTCAGTTACATACAAAATAAATAATTTTCACTAAAGTATAGCAAGTAATTTACAATAGAATAAAAGTCTTTTTTTTTTTTTCAACAGGAAAAAAAAGCGGAAAAATTTGGAATAAGTTAGAATATTAGCCCATAGGACACCAAATTAGTCTGAGAGATCAAACTCGTTAGCGAATATTTCAAGCTCTATGATAATTTACACTCCGTCGACTCTACCAAAATACCAGAGATCCCATCCTTAAAACAGCTGTCAACAGGCTCAACAATAAAATTAAAACCCTTATTCAAAAAGTTAAGCAATAAAACTGGTCTAAATTTCTCGAAAGTCTTACTTGCGAGGATAACTCTCTTTGGCAAATCAAAAAGAAACTCAACAATAATTACACCCCTATCCCTTCCCTTACTACCAATAGTCAAACTGCGTATACTGACGAGGACAAGGCAGAATGCCACAGAATTGCGAGGAAGCAATTCTCTCCGAATCCCTTCCTATCAAATCAAGCACACTTTAACAATGTCAGTGATACTGTTAATTACTTCCTCTCTACCCCTCCTACCCCCCTCCCCGAAATTCAACCCATCATGATCAACAATATCATTCAAAAACTTAATAATAAAAAATCTCCAGGGTACGATAAAATTTCCAACTATACCCTTAAACAACTTCCTATCAACTGTCTTCTCTACATTACGAAGCTCACTAATTCTATCCTCAAACACTGTTATTTTCCTAAACCCTGGAAAACCTCTATCATTTCTCCTATTCCTAAACCATCCTGCAATCTTAATGATCCAACTAATTTCCGTCCCATCAGTCTTCTCTCCTCTCTAAGCAAAGTCATCGAACGCGTCATTAGATCACAGCTCAATGACTTCCTTCATAACAACATTCTTATGCCTGAACAATTCGGCTTCAGAGCCAATCACTCCACCCAACACCAACTTCTTCGATTTGTGGCATTCTTAACTGAAAATTTCAATGAGAAGAAGCCTACTGCTGCCATATTTCTTGATGTCGCCAAGGACTTTGACAAAGTCTGGCATGCGGGCCTCATTTACAAATTAATTCGGCTTAAGTTCCCATCTGGACTTATCCATTTAATACACTCTTACCTTGGTGATCGTAACTTCTACGTCCGCGTAAACAACTCACTTTCTCTACTACACATTATACTCTGTGGTATTATTCAGGGTTCAGTCATTGGCCCAATTTTATTCATAATACACTTTAATGACATTCCACGCACACTCTTCACATCACTCGCACTCTATGCGGACGACACTGTTCTCTATGGCACTGCACATCACCCATACAATCTTTACAAAAATCTACAACATCACCTCAACATCTTCATGGATTGGTGTGATCAATGGCGCATTAAAATAAACGAATCTAAAACTACCTGTTTACTTCTCTAGAACCTTTTCCACTCCTAATAGATTAACCATCAATAATACTACCATTCCCTGGTCTGACGATGCCAAGTACCTGGGGGTTACCATTGACAAACGCATTACCTTTAAAAAGCATATTCTTAATATCCGCGGTAAAGTCGCCGGGATTTCCAAAACCCTCGCCCCCTTCTTCGCAGCCACTCACTCTTCATACACAACAAACTCTTAATATGTAATGCTTGCATTTTCTCTGTTATCACATATGCATGTCCAATCTGGGGCTTCACTTGCAAAACCAGTATGAACAGCCTCTCTAGTACCCATTACAAACAGCTCCGTTACATCAGGAACGGGTCTAGATATCTCAAAAACTCCACAATCCTCAAGGATCTGAAAACGACTTCACTCAAACATCGCATTAAACACCTTGCGAAAAAATTCTACAATGACATTAATCACATCCCAAATGAACTCATCTATGAGCTACCTGACTACGATGCTGCAGTCCATCCAACCTGAAAAAACCAAGGTACTCCACTATTCTTGATGAATAGTCCTTCCGAGCTATAATTCTTATTTTCTCTTTAATTAAAAAAAATATATATTATTATATGTATATATTTTTAAATAAAATAAAATTGAATTTCCTCCTAAACTTCTCCTAACATCTTTACTTTACCTCGTCTGGCATTATTTTTGTTAACTATGAACTGTTTTTACTTTTATACTTTAACTAGTTAATTTTCATTATTTTATAGATATACTTAACACTATCCTATTTTTATGTAGTCAATTAGACTACGGCTAGACATTTCATATGGCTCTCTCAGGATTTGATATACACGTACTCAAAGCCAGGGTGTGCAGTTGCTTCGCAACTTGGAAGCCCATTGAACCTATAACAAGTTCAAGTTCAAGTATGATAATTACGAACATCTTTTCGAATGAGTTTTTGCATTTTTTTGGTTTTTTAGCGATTTTTTTAATACATTTGAGCAGTTTAGAAAAATGAATTTATATTCCTTTAATATATGAATACTTACATTTACCGGTGGATTGTAGTATTTTTATCGTGATTCTGGTGAACGTTCAGATTCAATCCAAGGTGGTTCGTTTTAGCATATTGTGAGATTAGTGATATTTTCTTATCAAAATAGATAAACGGAAAATACCCGTCAGTTTAATTAAAATATTTGTTTCCAAGTATTTTCAAAAGAAGATCTATCAAAATTTGAATTTTTAAATCCTTTGTGAATGTTTGAACGAGCATGTTATTACGAGGTGAGAAATTTCTGAAGGCACTCGAAAATAATTGCTATGGACTATAGAGAACAGGACCTAGTTCTTCGGACAGAGTGAACTAAGACTCCTATAATAGGAGCTCTAGAGTGAACAAGAAATCACCGGTGATGACGTAGTTTCGTTCACGCTGGCTGAAAGAAACCATAAAAGATAAATGGGATTTAAATGTGGTTTTTTTTTTCTGCTTAAAATTATTAAAATAACACTTAAATAAAATCTTTATATTTATCATCATTTCGTACATTTCGGTTATTATGATGCTATTAAATTACATGAATAATATTACAGTTGAATGATTTAAAGGAATAGAGAAAAACATTATTTTTAAAAACGCAATAAAACATTTCATACCTTTAAAAATTAGAAAATTATTTAAAGGCATTTCATGCATTTTTCTTCTCTATTAAATTATTGCTTAGTTAAATAAGATAAGATATTTTTAAATGTTCATGCCATCAGCATGAAATTTCAGTTAAATAAAATATGCAAATATTTTATAACAAAAATTCCAAAGGGTATAGCCGGATAAGCATGGACAATATGCCTTTCAATAAGTTTTCCTGATTTTTTTCCGAGACGCGATTTTTTCCGTAAGAACTATCTGACAGTAATTTTTCCCTATTATCACCTTATAAATATTGATATTTTATGGGATAAAAATGTTTTTTTTATTTTTAAAAAAAATCTCAAAATTACCGCAACGAATTTTATGCCAGTACCATAGGAATTAGAGATACTAATGATATTTAACTGGGATTTTTTTTATTGCATAATTTTATGTTAATAAAAACTAATTGAAATAACAATAAAAAAATTAAAAAAATTAAAATCATATGTTATATTTATACGGAAAATTATTTTTATTTTATTTATTTATTTATTTTTTTGTCAAAAGTTCCTTATGTGTGCCCATATTATATATATATATATATATATATATATATATATATATATATGTCATTGGTATAACATAAATATTTAAATATATGTACAAAAATAAATAAAAATGATATGAAGGTGGTATTTGGGGCGGAGTTACCTAAATTCGACATTCGGTGAATTTTTCTAATAAAGTCAACTGACAATGTGTTAACTGCTATATTGTTGTAGATTTAAATAAATATACAGGGTGTGATTTTCAACGCTTTGTATACTGCTTCGATATGGAAAATTCGCATCCGTGTCGGATACTACAATAAGTAAGAATATTTTTACCATGGAAAACAACAACATTCTCCGATATCTAACTGAAAAATAACTGATGTTAAACTAAATAGCTGGTTGCGTGAAAATTTTTCCTTTATTAAATTATCGTCCCTTGACTTACTAGGTTTGTCTCAAATCACCGAAAGAGAACTAAAAATATTTTTTTCAACTGACATTTTTTTCTTCTAAAATTTCTTTTTTTCTATAAATACTGTCGGGCAGTATCGTATTTGGCGGAAATCATGAAGGAAGATCGTTCTATAAACATATATTTCGTTAAATACTTGAACTTGAACTTGTGATAGGTTCAATGGGCTTCCAAGTTGCGAAGCAACTGCACACGCTGGCTTTGAGTAGGTGTATATCAAATCCTGAGAGAGCCATAAAAAAAGTCTAGCCGTAGTCCAATACTACATAAAAATAGGATAGTGTTAAGTATATCTATAAAATAATGAAAATTTACTAGTTAAAGTATAAAAGTAAAAATAGTTCATAGTTAAAAAAAAACCAAAATAATGGCAGACGATGTAAAGTAAAGATGTTAGGAGAGGTTTAGGAGAAAAGTCAATATAAAATTATTTAATAAAAAAATTATATAATAATATATATATATTTTTTAATATTAAGGAGAAAAATTTTGAGGTAAGAATTATAGCTCGGAAGGACTATTCATCAAGAATTGTGGAGTACCTTGGTTTTTTTCCGGTTGGATGGACTGCAAGCATCGTAGTTAGGTAGCTCATAGATGAGTTCGTTTGGAATGTGATTAATGTCATTGTAGAATTTTTTCACAAGGTGTTTAATGCGATGTTTGAGTGAAGTCGTTTTGAGATCCTTGAGGATTGTGGAGTTTTTGAGGTATCTAGACCCGTCCTGATGTAACGGAGCTGTTTGTAATGGGTACTAGAGAGGCTGTTCATACTGGTTTTGCAAGTGAAGTCCCAGATTGGACATGCATATGTGATAACAGAGAGATATCGCATTATATATTAAGAGTTTGTTGTGTATGGAGAGTGAGTGGCTGCGAAGAAGGGGGCGAGGGTTTTGGAAATCCCGGCGACTTTACCGCGAACATTCTATAAATATATGTTTCGTTAAATATGTATCCAATATTTTGAAAATACAAATTACATCACGGCATTTTCTAAAGAAAACCTGTCGTTGTTTCATAGGATATAATCCTAATACTAACAGTGTTTCTGCAATCCCTAAAGCATTACTGCAAGTGTGCTAATGGCATGAGAACAATAAGCTGCTGCTCCCATTTGTTAGCAACAACCTAGTATATTTTTTACAGAAGATATCAAAAACTGTAAAACCGACAGACAGTCTCTCTACGCTATGAAAAAAGGAATGTCAACATATTGCACATATATGCAATATATATTTCATTTGAATATGACAGTAAAAAACATTAAGTAATGTTAATATTTGTGTATTGCTGTTTCAGTATATATTTTTATGCATACGATAATTTAATACATACATACATAAAGTAATACAGTCGAACCTCGATAACACGAAATCGCTTAACGCGAAATTTCGCTTAACACAAAATAATACTGAGGTCCCGTCAGATGAGTCTGAAAATCAATGTTAATTAATTCGTTTAACACGAAATAGAATTTCGGAAAATCCCGCTTAAGTCGAAATTTTATTTTTTGCTCCAAAGAAAAAACTTTACGCAATGTTTTTGATATTTCAAACTTACATGTTACATTCTGTTATTAATAATGGAATTTTCTCATGGTTTGAAAGAGATATAAAGTGGAAAAGGGTTCAGAAAATCATGAAATACTGAATTCCTGACTAATCTCTGCTTTTCTTTGATCTCTGATGTGCGTAAATGTTCCCACATTAAACGTATGAGCTACAGATCAGTCACAATGAAAGATTGGGGGGAAGGAATATTTTTTTAAGTGATTGTTCCATCACCCGGTTAACTGTATTGACAGTGACATAAACTGGGTTTCCGAATTCCCCTATTTGTGAGTGAAAGAAGTGACAATCCTTACTTCTCTACCTGACTAACATAACTGAAACTCTGTTCGCAGTTGCTCTGTAGAATTCTGTGAAAGATGAGTAAAAAAAAACACAATCTGTGTCTTCAGAAACAAAGTAGAAACTTTTAAACGAAGTTAGCAATAAAATTCTGAAAAAATCGAAAAATGCAGTGAAGTATGGGATACCTGCAATTCTTCTACAATTGGTCCTCTCTACAATTTTAAGAAATCGTGAAAAGATTGAAGCCGCTTATGGTGTGAGTCAATTCAAGCCAGTAAGAAAACGAATGTGTAGAATGAATGAATTGAAATTGCTCTCTTGCGGTGAATAAAAGAAGCAAGAAGACAGAACATTGTTTTAACTTTTGTAGTTTTTCAAGAGAAAGCAAAGGCTTTTGCTGCTGTTCTTGGTGAGAGCGACTTCATATGTTCTAATGGATGACTGACAAGATTTAAAGAGCGTCATATAATTGTCTACAAAAAGATATGTAGCCCAAAAAGGGAAATTCTTTCTCATACATTGTTTTTTCCGAGTACCTTTCCATAGATGAAAGTGTAAGGACTCCGGATGTAACGACAAACGAAGAAATAATTGCTGAAAAAAAGATTAAAACATTGAAGGGTCGGACGAGGATGAATAAATTGACACTGAAAGGAAAAGTTTAGTGTCATTAAACGAATCTACCACAGCATTGCGTTTGTACAACGTTTCCTTCTGGAACAACAGGATGCTTCCAGAACTTTGAACAAATTAAATGAGGTCCATACGTTCCTAAAAGAACTACTCTACAAAAATTGAAGCAAAAGTCAATAACGGACTTTAGAAAAAATGATTAGCAAGTAGATAAATTTATTATTGCCTAAAAAATGATGACTAATTCGTTAATGAATTTTTCTATTTCTTATTAATTTATCAATTTATGAGCCGGGATATATTTGTAGGTTAATTTATTTAGTTTTTATATCTAACATAGATGGTTCCTCTTATGACGGTTAACACGAAATTTCCGATAACACGAAATAAATTCGCAGCCCCTTCAATTTCGTGTTAACGAGGTTCGACTGTACATGTTGTGGTTTTCCATGGCAAAAATATTCTTATTTATTGTAGTATTCGACAAGAACGCCAATTTTTGTGAATTTTTTCCCCTAAAAGTCACTTTATCTAGAAACTTTAAACTCTGAAACGGAGTAGCTACACCCTGAACACGAATGTATATATATTTTTTTATATGCGTTTAAAAATATATATGTAAACATTTAGCTGTATCTTCACAATACATTTTAATTTTATGGAATTTTATTCTACCAGTTTGTTGAGATAAACATCTTTTTTTTTAAAAAACAACAAAAAACAATCTTATATAAAAACATTAAAAGCTCAAAATTAAATAAATACATATTGTTAAGTGCAAAGCATTAGTGTTGCCCGAATACAGTGCTCAATGCAGTGTTGCCAGATTGGGGAATTATTGTTAATCAAAATATCTACCGATTTTACCCTAAAGTTCACCTAAAGTTATCTTTTGGCCCAAACAAGAGAATTCATTGGACGAGGAAAGGTTGCACGTGAAACAAAGGCTAAATTCATCGGACGGGGAAAGGTTTTCAAAGCAAGTCGCCAGAGTTTTGGACCGACTTTAGGGTGGAATTTTTGGCTTCACGCCAAACCAATACACTTCACCTCCGTTATCCTCTTCGTGATGTATTTTAAATCTGGCGATATAACTTGTAAACTAAAGTGGGTAGCCATTGATATTAAGTAGCTTTCATTACAAAAAAGTACCTATTGCTTCCGTTCGGAATAAAGCAATTCCAAAAAAATTTGGTATATTTTCATCGAACATGACCCCTAGACCCCAAAACCACCCGCCGCTCAAATCTTCATCTATATATCCATATATATATTATATATCTGACATTTCTAATTGTGTAACTCTCTTATTTATGAACCGATTTGATGTGACTGAGTATGTGTGTAGGACACACCAAGGTCTCGACCGAGTTCGTTGGCCAGCTTCATCCGTTATCTTGTTTCAAAATGGAGGTCAGTTAAAAAATTTAAAATTTTTAAAAATTTAAAAAGATGTACAATAAAAATTACAAATTGAAAAATTTGTTTCCGTTAAGTGTTAGAACGTGATACAAGGATTCTGGAACATTGTCTGTTTTGGCTATATCTTGAAAAATGGCTGAGATATGGTAGTTTTTTAAACAATCTGATATTTGTTATACTGTAACTCTCGTATTTATGAACCGATATGGAAGTGACTGATCATATGTACAGTACATACAAAGGTCTCGACCGAGTGTGTTGACCAGCTTCATGCGCCATATTGTTTCAAAATGGCGGACAGTTAAATGTATTTAAAATTCATAAAGATGTATAAAAAATTATAAACTGAAAAAGTTGTTTCCATTAAGTATTGGATCGTGATACAAAGATTTCGGAACAGTTTTTGTTTTGGCTTTACCTTAAAAATTGCCTGAGATATGGCAATTTGAAATTCTTGGATGGCTGACATTTTGAAACAATCTGACTTTTGTCATGCTGTAACTCTCATGCTGAAATTCGCATTCAAATTCTGTATTAACGAAAACCGGGATTGAAACTTCTATAATCGGGTTCCAAGCATTTAAGTTTCGGGTTTTTGAGTAAAATGAGTTGAATTTTTGAAAACATGGACTTTGAAAGATACCTTGTCCTCCCGGTACAGACCGGAAGGACTTTTTTCATTCAAATGTAAGTTTCGTGAATACTTTTCAGTTTTTCCTAAACACTTTGATGTTTTAGATATTTATGTATTTTTTAACACTTTCCAACATAGTTGAAAAGTGTTTATGAATTCGGTTTGTCTGTTTGTCTGCAATCTGCCTGTCTGTCTGCCGTCTGTCTTTCTCTCCGTGCTGTAACTCGCGTAAATATATATGGATTGTCACGCTAGTGATATATGTTATTGAGGTTTGCTCTGGCATGTTCGGTACTAAAAATGAAGTGTGTAACACTGATAGTTTTTTTACAGGGACACTCAAAAGAATTCCTTTACATTACGGTCTATGGGGGTAAAATCATTTGTGGCTTATTTTAATAATGTTACCCAATTTCAAACATGTTGAAATTGATCTACATCACTGAGGTGCACTCCAAGAGGCTTACTATAGAATATGGTGTGCATAGCACTTACAGTTCCTTTACAGGATCACTGAAAACAATTCTGTTAAATGCAATTTTTGGAGAAAAATCATTTGGGGTTGATTTTAATAATGTTTCACTATTTGAAACATATTGAAATTGATATATATCACCAAAAGGCATTACAAGAGGCTTACTATAAAATATTGTGTGTATAGCATTTATCGTTCACTTACTGGGACACACAAAAGAATTCGGTGCTGTCTGTTAACAATAATTGCTGGAAGTGTGCTTTCAGTTGCTGAGCGCGTTTCTAAATTTAACTCATTTTTAACACTTTCCAACATAGTTGAAAGTGTTTATGAATTCTGTTTGTCTAGCCGTCTGTCTGTCCGTGCTCTAACTCGCCTAAATAAACTCGGATTTTCATGAAATTGATAAATGTGAATGAGTTTCACTATGGGTATTATAATAAATTGAATTGTAAATAAGTATTGTAATAAAATAATATTGTAAAATAATTATTGTAATACAATTGTAATAAAAAATATTTGTTTCTTTTTAATTATATAGTGACTTTAAATTTATATATATATATATATATATATATATATATTTCCACATTTAAGTTCTATCTGTCATTGAATTATGTTTATTTTTTGTTATTAAAAATATTTTGTTTTCATTATTTTTATTTAAGAAAATATAAAAGTGATAATAATTAATCTAATATTTATTTTTATAATTTTAACTAGTACAGAGATCAGAAAAGTAATTTATATATGTAATCGTTTTCGTTAAAATTTTGAAGCATTAATTAATAATCTAACGACGTGCTAGACACTTAACATAACTACAAATACTATGTATTATTTTTATTATTATTGTTTCAAATTAAAATAATCGAGAACAATTTTGCTAAATATTTTGTTTTGGTTGTATGAAAGTAACTTACATAAAAATCACTCTTACATATATGTAATATTAATATAGCACAATTTAAAGATATAAATGTTATCATTCAAACGTTTGAAGCAATTATTATTAAACACAGTATAATCGATTATAATTGAGCAAGCACATTGAAAAAAGAAAGCAAATTTCCTGAATTCAACTACTGTTTGAATGTTATATTAGTGATTTTTATGTAAGCCACATTGAAACAATTAAAATGAAAAATTCAGCTAAAATATTCAGCATTACCTTTATTTGAAATATAACAAAAAATAATACCAGTATCAATTATTATTTTAAGTGACCAGCATTGTGTGGGATTATTATTACATTAAGCAAAAATATTTACATCTACAAGTTATTTTACTGATCTCTGTACAAATTAAATTGATGAAAATAAATATTAAATTAGATATCATCCCTTGTATTTGGACTTCAAATGTAATAATAAAAATAAATCCATAAAATATATTCCAAAAAGCTTTAATTAAAACACTTTAATTGCTTAAAAGACGTCAAATATCAATAAAAATCATTAAAATATTTACATGTTTCGATTGATTCACTCAGTCATCATCAGAACACATAAAAACGATAAATACAATGTACACAAATTTTCTTAAAAGACGCCCAGTATCAATAAATAATATCTGTGTAATTTTTTTTTTTTTTTTTTTTTTTCATTGTATTTGTGGTTCTTATGTATTTTGTTGATGATTGAGGGAATCAATCGTTAATATTTTAATGTTTTTTATTGATATTTGAGGTCTTTTAAGCAATTAAAGTGTTTTAGTAGGTATTTTTAAGTTTTTTGAAATACATTTTATGGTGTTACTTTTAATGGACGTAAATTAAGACTTTTCCTTTAAATGTAATGTAATATTTGAAAAAATAAATCCTTTTAAAAACGAAAAATAAACATGTTTCTGTGAATTAAAGATTTAAAATGTTATTATTATTAAGTTAAATTATTATTAATTTAACCCTTGTCACAATGGTCCCACTCTGGGCAAACTTAATTTTAATTCCAAACTTGCATACGGCACCAAGAATATTTTAATAAAATTTTGTTTCTACGATGGAAGCTTAAAATAAGGAGTTCTTATTTTCTGAAAATGTCGTTTGCAAATTCCGGTGTCAGTCAGTAATTTCTCGTTTTACGAACAGAATGTGTCTGTGCCGGAAAGGGTTAAATTCACTGTAATTTAAAACAGGCATGGTTTATGTTTGATTGTTCTCTGTATTACTGTAATTAAAACTACACAAATATTTTAAAAAATTAAGTTTTTACGGAATACTTAAACGCATTCATAAAGCTTATTAGTAAAACTTAAAAATAAATAAAATAAAGGCAATAAAATAAAGAGTAAAATCGGTGAAAAGAACAAATGAAAACTAAAAAATGCAGTTAGTTTGCCCCGCTCCCGTGTAAAGTTGTCTATCGCGCACTACATGCTAAGGAGTCGACTTGATTCCACGTATTTACATCATGCCTGCGGAAGCTAACTTACTTCACTTAGTAGAAATTCTTTGGTCAAACTGGCAAGCCAGATACAAACTACAATTTTCCGTATCTTACTGCTACCTCCATAATATAAATGCACATCACATTTGACTCAAAAATGTAAGTCAGCTAACTCTGATAGAAGGCGCTACTATCTGGGGTATGCTGTCGTAATATTTACATTGATCGTCTCATAGAAGTTCCTCTCAAAGCTACAACTTTCTTTCTTTCTTTCTTTCTTTTTTTTTTTTTTTTTTTTTTTTTCAGTTATTTGTGGTTATTTAAACAAAGTTCAATCAAGAATAATGTTTCATTTCATGATATTCCTGTTTACAATCGTTAAATACAAATTTACGCTTCCCTCCTTAGCCACCTCCCGCATACAAAGGAGAGTATAATATTTTTAAATATTTTAAATTTTTATTTTGTATTAAAAAAAATATATATATTCTACTTATTGTACTCTAGTGGCAAAAAATAATCATATAAATGATCCCCTGTTCCTGAAATTTCCATTCCCTCGTCCCCCCCCCCCCCCCTTCTCCAGCACACATATTTCAAATATTTAAAAAAAAATTGTTTTAAAAAATTGCTAAATTCATTATTTATTAATAAAAAAGAAATAATAATATCCCTAAATTACCCCCGTAACTCCCCCAAATTTAAGCTTCTCCCTCTTTGCTCGCCCCCTCCCCAGCATACAAAATAAAAAAATAAATAAATAAATATCTAAGTTATTTTTATTTGTATATAAAATATCTTCTGCCGTATTCGTTGCTCTGTAGTGACCAAAAATAAATAATCAGTCATATAAATTATTCCCCTTCCCCTGAAATTTCCGTCCCCCCCCCCCCCTCTTTCCTCTCTCTCGCAAACAAAAGTTAAAATCTTAAAACAATCTATTAAAAAAAAAATGTGCCGTATTCGTTACCGTGTAATAACAATAAACAAATAAGCAATCATATAAAAATTTCTCCTCCCCCCCCCCCACACACAAACTTTCTGCTCCCCCTGGGCCTGTTCCACCATAGAACATTGTGTAAAATCTTTAAAACCCTAATTTAAAAATATATTCGAAAAAGCACACAGAAATAAAAGCCCACTAATCAGCGTCCTCAGATCTAGGGGGAAAAGTCCATTTAGGGAATTCTTTCTTATTTCTAGGGAATAAGTGAATTTTTAAAAGACAGACAATACTTTTCCAAAATCTAGGGAAAAGGGGAATTTTTGTCAGTCTTCTGAGTTTTTCTGAGAATGAACATGAGAAAATGATAAATGTGACGTGTGGGATGAATGAACATGGAAGAAGGAAGTAAAAAGATGGGAGAAATTGTCTTCAAGCAACTCTTTGGTTAACGGAGGGGGTGGGGGAGAGTTTCCGAAATAGTAATCGCGCACCTCCCTTTCGTTTCTCGAAATCCAGTATGGCTAATAAATGATCACCACCTGGACCTACAGTTATTAATTGATCCAGCTAAGGGCATTGCATATTTTGTAATCCAGCCTCTTAGAATTAGAATAGAAAAATCATTTACAGATTTTAGCACCTCGATTGAAATCACTGGAAACTTTTCAAAGTGAAATTATCCCTCATATGGTCCTTCATTTGGAGAAAGTGGAGGAAGAGTGGCAGAGATTAGATCTGGTTTTTCTTTCTTCATGGGGTATTTTCAAGTAAAACGAAATAAATCATCCATCTAATTTCCTTTAGTTAGAAAACCTCGTAGTACGTGCATAGGGAGAATTTGTTATACCCGTAATGAAGTATAGTGCAATCTATAATGTATGTAAAACATAAGAATGTTAGATGAAAAGATTTACTAAAAAATAAAACATCCTGATCCTATAAAGAAATTTTGTTCTATTTTTTTTGTCTTATTCAAGGATTATTATTATTATTATTATTATTATTATTATAGATTCTTATCGCAAATCATTTTAAAAGATGTTTACAGCAGTCAAGGACTATCTGAGAATAATAAAGGGTGACGTCCTCGGATATGAACGTGTAAAATTTGTATAAAGCATATATATTCTAATATAATTTGCTGATTTTGTTTTATCAGAAATTACTCTTTGATGAACAATAAATGTCCCAAAATATCAAGCTATCAGCATTAATTTACGGATTATACGCCAAAAACCTATTAATATGTTTTTACATCTGTACTCCGCTATCGCTATTTTTATATTTAAACTCCGCCCATCGTCATTATGATATGTATTCGTTCAGAATAAATGCACAGTGCAGAAAATCTAGCTATGTAAAGTAGGTGGAGCATCGTCTTCGCGGTACGATTTGAATACGGATGTAAATTGTATTAATATTATTTGAGAAAAATATCTAATTTTTGATTATTGCTAAAAGCCTCTTTTCATAAAAATCATTGCGCCGTATTTCATGAATTTAAAATATGTTTTAAAAAACGATGATATATATTCTTAAAAAGTTAAAAACATACCCGTACCTTATTTTGTAAAAACGTTTTTTTTTTCTTTTTTTATTAAAAAAAAAATTACACATATTTATGTACGTTAAATATTCCTTATGGTTGATTATGTCATATGTATTTATTTAGTTTCAAGTTGTGCGATGGGTATCACACGTAAGTATTTACAAATATATATATATAAAATACAAAAAAAGGAAAAAGCGAATGGATTTAGGGCGGAGCTACACATTATCCCGATTTTCTTCCAATAAGCCTTGCCTTTTTTTCTGTTTATGTGTTTTTAACAATAAATTTGGAAACATTTATGTGGACAAAATTACTTATGTTGCCGCCATCTGCAATTTCTTTTTACATGTTTATTGCCAGCCAAACAAAATACTGTATTTTTCTTTAAGTTCCGTGATTTGATAATTAGGGGAATTTTGCTTTGATAGTCTAGGATGGAAAACTAAAATCAGGCTGTGAACGCTACGCAATTGATGACATAAGTAGTTTGTGTTACATTTCTTTCCTCTCTTGATACAAAATAGCAAAATTAATATGGTAAAATTAATTTTAAAGCCACCTGTTTAAATAGAGCTACCACCTTTAGAAATAGTTTCTTTATAAATAGAGATTCTCATATTTTTGTAAATTAAGAAACAAATATTCGTTTTCAACATTTTAACTTAAAACTTACACCGGAATATTTAACAGATAAAATTATTTAAATAATTACACATGTTCACTTAGTAAATTTCTTTCTTATATATACATTCTCACGTGCATCAACTGCTGATTCTGTCACGCAGTTGATGCCGAAATCGAAATTGAAGAACACTGTAGGAAGTTGATTAGATGGCAGTAATGCCAATTTGGCCTCCTTTTTTATTCAGAAATTTCATGTAATACGCATTTATTAAAGAAAATTACGCTAGGATAAGGATGGTTTCGGACGTCACATGCCCGTGCTGTATGGGGAAATATAGCTCCTATAATAGAGGCTGACGCATCCTCTCAGATTTGGTGCTCAAATTGAAGTTCAGTCGAAAAACCAAGCTAATCAGAACCGAATCTTAGGCAACCCCAACTCCGGCTGCGGTAGATTGATGCTGAACTGAGCACCAATATTCCGAAACAAAATGGATATGCGTCAGCTTATGGCGAAACAGTGAACGAATCGATAAATCGCAACCGTCCAAAAGTTCAATTTTCTCAAATACAGCGTAAATTAAATGTGGTGGTGCCATCTAGCGAGCATTCGTCATGTTTAAGCTGATATTTTTCTACAGTTATTAGCTTTTTTTAATTTAAACTGCTTTGAAACAAAACGGGAAGGGGGGGGGGGAGGAAGGATACTTTATATGTAGGGTTAATATATATATATATATTTTTTTTTTTGCATAATAAAATTTTGCACTTAAAGACAATTTAAATTAAGAATTTATTAATAATAGATTTTTAAGAGTCTATTGCTAACATTTTCCTTCCTGTGAGCAGTTTAATGTTTAGAAATTCATTATTTATAAAATATACATGTCAAATCTTAACAAGATAAGTTTACGATGAGTTTAATTTCATGGAATTGAATTTTGTATAAAGGATTGTTTTGTGAAATAGAATTTTTTGAAGGGTCCCTTTTGACTAAAATAAATTTTGTGAAAGGCCCTTTTTAATAAATAGAATTTTGTAAAGAGGCCCCAATTTTTTCATATATTGACCTTAGATATAAGCTGTATTTATCATTATAGATAAATATACATTATATTTTCTAGCTTTTATTGATCATATTTATACTTATTAATAAAATATTTATAATGAGATATTTTAAAACCAAAATTTTGTTAAACATTTAAACTGTAGTTATGTAGATTTTATGTTTAATTAGTACAATCTTTTGGGGCCTTTTTTTTTTTCAAAAATACATGTAGATTTTTTTTCTTGTAAAAATACTGCTATTGTATCGAAATTGAGAATTTACTTTAAGAAAATATTCTTATGTTGTAGTTTCTTCAGTGGTGCAGCCAAGATTTCCGCTTGGGAGCGGTTTTGAATCATTGTTATTAATCCAGGTGTCGATCCAGGCAAAACTTAGGCCATATTTAGGGCCACGTCACAAAATTCCATATAACACAACAGAACTCTTCTCAAAAATTTCTCTTAATAAAACGACTTATTTATAAAATTCCTTTTATTTAAAGCAGACTTCTTTGCGAAATTTTTCTTCATAAAATAGATCCCTTCACAAAATTCCAGTTCATAAAAAACATACTCTTCATTAATTATTTTTATTTTGTTAGGTTTTATAAATACAGTGACCTCTCACTTATACGACTTTCAGGGGACCGTAGAAAAAAGTCGTATAACTGAGAGAGTCGCATAAGTGAGAGACCGTCTTATTATATATTATTTTACCTATATTAAAAAAAATAAGTTTTTAGTAATGAGAATATATTTTAACAAAATTTATAAAACATATTAAAAAATAAAACGTAAAGTATATTTTAAAAAAGTTCACAAAATAGTTCACTTATCACTATGTTTATTTTAAAAATTTACAAAACAGATTTTCTCAAAAAATGTAGTGATATTAGTTTGTTTCTGTCGTCGACGAAAAGATAAATGTATTTTTTAAGTCTAAAAAAATGTTAAGCTATTTTGGGAACAATCATTTTGATCGACATAATTCTTTAATGTATTTAAAACGGCGCGTGTTTCTGAAAAAAATTTATGCGAGCAATAACATTGCTCTCATCTTCGTCATCCCCCTCGCTCAAGTCTTCCTTGTTGATATCCTCAAAGATTTCTTCGGCAGTTCTCAGTTTAGACAGAAGTTTTCATCACATTCTACATAATCTTTGAAATTAATACCTCCGTCCATAAACATTTCATTCCAGTCTTCGTCATTAAAGGATTTCCATATTCTCTCAAAATCGAGTTCATTCATTGAACTAGCAGTTTGGTCTTGTGAGAAACAACATTTCCTAAAACATTCCTTAATTGTCTGCGATGTCACATTCTTCCAGGTGGTCATTTGGCTTTTGTTAAATGGCAGGCACAAGGAAATTCCACAGAGCCACCCTCCCGCCATAGATTTCATCGTTAATAACACACGAAGGTAGATAAGAAATGTTATTCATTATTGATAAACACTTTAACGATTGTGAAAGGATAAAGCTAAGAAAACATGAATAATTTGTACTTTAAAGATTATAAAAATGATTCTTGAGTGGGAAATGTAAAACCACCTGAACCGTTTAAAGAGTCGTATAAGTGAGAGAAGCAGTCGTATAACTGAGAGAAGTTTAGCATTATTTCCCATAAAGCGTGGACGGGACCAAGAGAAATCGGCGTATAACCGAGAGGGTCGTATAACTGAGAGTAGTATAAGTGAGAGGTCACTGTATGTAATTTGCAAATAATATGAGTTCACCAGGAAGGTAAATTTTAGCAGAAGTACTTAACAAAGTTATTAATAAATGCTTGTTTCGAATTTGAGTAATTGGATTTTCTTTACTTAATGTTAATATTCACAAAAATATAATAAATTTCATAAAAATAACTTTTATTTTTCACAAAATGCCCCCCCCCCCTCCCGCAAAAAAAAAAAGAACTTCCATCGACCCTTATGAACAATTTCATTGTTTTATATGTGTATGAGCTTTTTATTTCCTTTAAAAAAATGTGTTATAACCGAAGTAAAGCAAACCACAGAGTCATCTAGATATGAGTTGAAAGCTATTTCAAGGCTTCATAAAAGAGCCCTCTTTTAGAACAAAACGAAGAGTAGTGGCGTCAAAATGCATGTGCTGCTGCTATTTCTAATTATTTCTCTCTATCTATCTTTTCCTCTCCCATTTTGCTCTTAAATTGCTTCTTTTTATGAAGTTTTGAAACAATTTAATGCTAATTTTTAGCTATTTTGTGTTTCAGTTACTTTTTACACATTATTTATTCACCATAACGGTCCATGTACTTATCTTATATGCTTTCAATTGGTCTGGGAGGAGTTTTAAAACCCCTAAATCCTGTTTTCTGCTGTGGCAGTAGTAGCTCAAATATTGACTGAAAATTTTTTACTGCTTTTAACAAAATTCTGATTTTTAGTAAAAAGCTCCTTATAGTTGTTTTCTTATTAAAAAGTATAAAAGAAATTTATAAGTAGGTTAAATAATAAGGTTAAATTTTATACTTATAAATTTCTTCTGAGTATCATTCTAGTGCTATACAATCATTTTGGGTGGGGGGATTCATTATCTTTTATCTAAACAAAGTCAAGTGATTTCTGAACTGTGAGCACACTAGATATAAACCCATATAAATAGAAATAAATTATTTTAAAATTTTACTGTTTTCTATGCAATTTAAGATAAAAAATATTACATAATCATAAGGAGAGGAAGAGACAGAAATTAGCTAATTTTAATTTATAAAGACTTGTTAAAAGGCCAAAATTTTTTATACCTGGAATAACCCTCCTTAAGTAAGCCTTTAAAAAATGACTTAAATTTTGTACAAACACAAATTCATTTATTTGGTACATTCTCTTTTTCCTGCATCAAAACAGGTATTTTAAAGAATAAGAGTGATCAACAGATTCAAATTCAGTAGAATCATTTAAAATTTCTTCTTGTAGATCAATTATTTTTCCTTTGTATATAATTTTTGCAAATTTTGTTTTGTTTTATTTTTTTTCTAGATTCGTTGAATAAAACTAACATTGTTTTTCTACATTTTTATTTCGTGGAACTTTCCTGAAATTTAATTTCACGTTTCGTACGTCCACAATGACCTAACATTAACAAAACACAATCGAAACAAACCACAAATAAATCCCAGCGTTTGAGAAAAAAGAACTTTTGGACGCGAGATTCTAAAAGATAGTCACGTTTTAGCATTATTGGCTTGAACTACGTTCTCATTCGCTGTTATCAGTCACGTGTCAATGACGCGGTTGGTGCTTGGCGTTTTAGATTTGCCGAACTGCGATATGTCTTGGAAATTTTCGAAAATTGAACAGTTTACAAATATTGTTTCAGTTTCGTTTTAATGACAGTCCTTGATGTAGATGTTGTTAAAAAATTTTAAATGTTTGAATGCTACATCCAAACTGGTGTCTGATTTTCCTCTCTTAAATGTAAGTATTTAAAAAAAACATGACTAATAATAAATGTTAATTAGTATGGCCGTTTTTCATACTGTTGATTATTATCACCCCTACAGCAAACAATTGTAAATTATTTAAAAAGCTGTATTTTTTACTTTTTAATACATTATTTTATTTTAATAAATTGAATATTAATCATGCTTCTGTTTTTTCATAGAAATTAACCTAATATAAGGCAACATGGAAGTTAACTTAATTAACCTAGAAAAAGTTAATAACTATCATCAGAAATGACTTTTTCTGGACTTTGAAGATAGTATAAAAATATATTAAATATTATAAATTCTCATTAAACATCAGTGTAAATAGTACCAATATATATATATATATATATATATATATATATATATATATATATATATATATATTATTGGAAAGGGGGGGGGGGGGAATGAAAATTATCTACCTCCAACATCAGAAAAACGGTAAAAGAAAAATTCTGTAAGAAAAAAATCATCAATAATGTTTTTAAAATTATTACCTCATTTTATCAAGTTTGGATAAAAATTGGGAAGGGAAGAGCGTCCCTCCCCCAAATTAATTTGGAAATGAATTAATTGTCATGTACTTTTATTTTAAAGAAAGGCATTATAGCTAAAACCTATATAAGGTTAATGAAATAAGTCCCCATAAAATAAGTATGAAAGTAAAAAAAGTCTTTTCTTAAACACTCTTTTATAAGCATTGAATAATTATTGTAAAAATCCCGCCTAATTTCATGACTGCAACTCATGTTGTTCCAAAAAATGTCTATTACAATGTGTTAATTTGATGTGGGCCACAATTATGGAAAATTCACCGCTTTGATTTATGCTTGGTAAGCGCGAACTAGTGAATTTATTAAGAATTATAATTTTTGCTCTGTTTCTTGTTTTAACACATGGTAACAGGAAAGAGAAAAAGGATTACTTAAATTATGTATTCACGATTTCTAAATTGTTTTCAAAACATATAATAATTGAATTAATTTTTAAACTATTATTTGATCTATTAAATTATTATTTATTGATCTACACCGATCATGACTCCTAGAACCCAAAACCAACCCCAGTTTAAAACATTATATATATATATATATATATATATATATATATATATATATATATATATATCACTTTTTTATAGACACGATAACTTCAATAATTCTGCACAAATCTCTTCCAAACTGATACATAAAATCTCGGTCAAGTTCGTTAATGGGCAAAATCAAACCAGGGAGGGGAGGGGGGCAAATGAGGGGGCTTTTTGTGAAAACAGAAAAAAAACCATAACGTCTTAATTTTTAATACATATCGAATCCGTTTAAAGTTATTATTACTTCTAGGAAAAGGGCCAACAATTTATGTATGTCGAATCCGTTTAAAGTTATTATTACTTCTAGGAAAAGGGCCAAAAATTTATGTATGTCAGTTTTTTATTTCATTAAAAATGTCCCCAGGGGGGGGGGATAGGGCTTAGGGCTTTCAGAAGAAAAAAATCCATAACTTCATCAATTCAGAAGATATCAAATCCGATTAAATTTATTAAAAATCCTCTTAATATTATCTACAGCTTTTATATTGACAAGTTTTTTATAGGACCAACCCTTACAGCAAAATAAATAAATAAATAAAAACAAAAAATCCCCGCTGGCTCCGCCTATAAACACATGTAGATTTCAAAGTGGGCGGTTTCAACTGCCGCATCATGGCAAAAAGGTCATTTTTTTCTGCAATTCTCAATAAACAGGCACCCCATGGTTTGCGTCTTCGAAATCTACCTGTGCCTGTAGGCCTAGCCGTTAGTTTTTTTTTTCTTTTTTAACTTTCTAGTATTTTATAGAACTTTTAAATGTTCCATTTTTCCTATTTTTCTTTTGTTATAAGGATAAACAGCATTGGGAAAAATTTTTCTCTCTATTTTTTAAATTTAAAATGCTCAACGTTTGAATTTTTTATATAAAGATGAAAAAAAAAAAAATCCATATTCCGCAAAAAGAAAAAAAAAAGAGAGTTATACAAAGTCAAATTTTATTGTCTTTTTATTATAAACGATTCGCTAACATCAGCGAGTATCATTTTATAAACGGGTCTGTACATTCGATTTTTTATATTGTCTTAATGTTTTATTCAACTTGTGATTATTAATCAATATACGATTATGTTTAATTTCTTTAAAAGGGAGTTAAAAAAGCAAAAGGCAATATTAAATTATCAATCGATATTTTTTACACTCACATGCACTTACTTGTGTAAAAAAGAGTGAGCCCCACCAATAATTTTCAAAACTGTACGCGTATGCGAAATACCATCAGATTCATAATAAGAAAATTTGCGATGTTATAAGATGGCTTAGAGCATTATTTATTTGAAATAGATAAGTAAACATTAGTATAAGGCTTACACCTGTATAAATACTATTTTTTAATCCCATTATATATATATTGATGTGCAGTTTTCATACATTTATAAATTAACTTATACAATAACAAATTAAATTATACATGGATAACATTGGTGATTATAACTCATAAACATATCTATTTGCAATATATATAAATATAAATATATATATAGTTTTTATTTTTGTCTATGAATAATTAAATTTAACAAGTATTTTAATTACTGCATTGCATTAATTTGATTGAAAAACAGTAGTAATACTATTAATTATCAATTTTATAAATTTTGAGATATTTTGAATTGTTTATGAATTATTTAATTAGATATTTAAATTAATCTATGAAATATTAAATATATTTACAATGTAGTATAAATTAAACATTAATTATTTAATAACAAGTCTAATATATATTTAAGTAGTAGTAAAAATAAAACATTAATTATTTAATAATATGTCTATAATATCAGTGGATTAACACAGCTGGCAGCAAAAACAATTTGAATTAAAATAATATCTCTTTTACATAATATATTCTTGTTAAGAATATCTGAAATGCTGTGCAAGTTGAATTAATTCTGTGTAGATTTATTCATATAGTAGTATTATATTTTATTTGAATTTAAAGTAAAACTACAAGTTAGTATTGTTTTTTAAAGTTTATTTATATAATTAAATCTAATGAAGCGAGTATATAACTAATAAATTGGATATCTAACTAAATATTAATTAGGAATTATTATAATACCAATAGATGGCGACACTTTACCTTTCAGGTAGTTGTTGATAATATTGTTAATATTATATTTAATTTAACTATAGAGGGAGCTATTGATTGTATATTAATTTTACTTTCAGGAATTAAAATTGGATGGAGTAATATATATTCACGGATATAATTTTGTTATAAGTGTATTAAAACCAGAATTATTTTGTGTGTTTTTGAATCATTTTGTGTTTGTGTGTCATCGATGGGGTTGTGTTTTTAAAAAAGTGTGCTCTCAACTTGTCTTTCAAATCATTTCTCTCAACTTTTCTTTCAAATCATTTCTCTCAACTCGACTTAGTCAACATGTATGATGCATTGCCATGTGGATGTGAATATTATGCAGAAGTTGTGACATTTTAAGGATTCTGTATAATTATTGTGAGTAAAATATTTTATCTACACTTTACGCGTCCATATTTCCAATTTTATTATTTCAAAACTGTTATCTCGTGGTAATTTCGTGAGGTGTTAAATACAGTTTTTGGGATAATCGATTTGAGTGAAATATATTGTATATTCTTAATGGTTTTTTATTTCCTATTTAAATATTTCCAAATTTTAATATTTCCAATTTTTGTCTGGTAATAATTCAGTGTACCTGGATGATTCTACTGATCTTAGCATTATGCCAGTAGAATTATGAAACACTGAATTATTATTTAAAACACATGTGGGTGCATCCAGGCTGATGAGTACATGTGCATGTGTTTTTTCATATCCAATTCATATTTAATTCTCATGTGGTCCAATTTTCCATTGTATATGGTTCATATTTAATTTATTAATCCATTTGTATTTACTTAATTGCAACTCCAATTTATAATTTTTTTTTTCCCTTTCTCTCTATTTCTTTTTTCTTTTTTCAATATTCTTTAGGTATGAGTAAAATTTGGCCAATTACCATTGAAGCACAAGCTATGGTAATATTATGTTTGCACATGTTAATTATTAGCTATGTGGTATTCTGTATACACAATATCATTAATTATCTCTTTGGAGATTTTAGTAGAATGATAATAGAACTTGATATGTTTTTTGAAATTCATAGATATTATAATTATATATATATATATATATATATATATATATATATATATATATATATATATATATATATATATTACATAATATTAAACTTTTATTTTAAAAGGACAGCATAGCATAAATAAGAAAATAAATCAACTTAGATATACAAAAGTTTTTATGTAATATTTTTTGTAATGTTTATTCTTTATGTTTAAAATTTATTTAAAAACTTACAGCGGTTTTTTAATTAATTTCTTTTAGACAGAATTTTTTGAAAATGTTCAGTAACATATTTATTTAATAAGAAATTATCCATATACTTAAAGCTAACCTGCTTTTTAGTTTTTCGTGCAAAAATGCTATTTATACGCATGCGCGAGCATTCAGCTAATCAGCTAGATGCTTTTACCATCTTCAGACGCGATGTTCCAGCCAATGAGGTGAAGGCTTTTTCCTCTCTCTAGAAGCGTATGTGTTCCATTTGGTTGTTCGGTTGTTGAAACTTTATAGATTTCTTTTATTAAGGTATTTTTTCATTTTACCGTATTTATTTTCTTTTTAAGTCGTATGTATTTTAGTACTTTGAATTTTTTATAACTAACCCTTTTTTTGAGAGAGAGAGAGATTTCGTGGCACGAAATTCCGCGAATCGTTTCCGATGTAAACAAACTAATTTTAAACTTTTAATATGCAATTCTGTGTGATATGATTAAATTCAGGTTTTCTCAGCGACGATCACAGTATTTTTACCAAATAATTTTTGTATTAATCAAGCTTTTTTGGTTATTAAGCATAGCTAAACACGAAAGAAAACTTTGTTATTTTAAGATTTTGATGTGAATTATTTGCGTACATTTATAAGACGAGTTTCACTGAATAATTCATGAAAAAAAAAATCTCATCATTAAATATATTTAGTTTTGCATTATTAATTATTTACTTGGCCTTTACTTTTAATATTTCAAACATACAGCTGAATGTAACTATTAAAACATTTGAAATACTGTATTCGTAAAATGAAATTTCAGCGTAAACACTCGACAATTACTTTTAGTTATGCATTATTAATTATTTACTTGGCCTTTACTTTTAATATTTCAAACTTACAGTTGAATGTAACTATTAAAACATTTGAAATACTGTATTCCTAAAATGAAATTTCAGCTTAAACACTCGACAATTACTTTTACTTATGCATTATTAATTATTTACTTGGCCTTTACTTTTAATATTTCAAACTTACAGCTGAATGTAACTATTAAAACATTTGAAATACTGTATTTGTAAAATGAAATTAGTTTAAACACTCGACAATTACTTTTAGTTATGCATTATTAATTATTTACTTGGCCTTTACTTTTAATATTTCAAACTTACAGCTGAATGTAACTATTAAAACATTTGAAATACTGTATTTGTAAAATGAAATTTCAGCTTAAACACTTGACAATTACTTTTAGTTATGCATTATTAATTATTTACTTGGCCTTTACTTTTAATATTTCAAACTTACAGTTGAATGTAACTATTAAAACATTTGAAATACTGTATTCGTAAAATGAAATTTCAGCTTAATCACTCAACAATTACTTTTACTTATGCATTATTAATTATTTACTTGGCCTTTACTTTTAATATTTCAAACTTACAGCTGAATGTAACTATTAAAACATTTGAAATACTGTATTCGTAAAATGAAATTAGTTTAAACACTCGACAATTACTTTTAGTTATGCATTATTAATTATTTACTTGGCCTTTACTTTTAATATTTCAAACTTACAGTTGAATGTAACTATTAAAACATTTGAAATACTGTATTCGTAAAATGAAATTTCAGCTTAAACACTCGACAATTACTTTTAGTTATGCATTATTAATTATTTACTTGGCCTTTACTTTTAATATTTCAAACTTACAGCTAAATGTAATTATTAAAACATTTGAAATACTGTATTCGTAAAATGAAATTTCAGCTTAAACACTCGACAATTACTTTTAGGTTAAATTCAGGTTTTCTCAGTGACGATCACAGTATTTTTACCAAATAATTAAAAGTACTACATGCATGCATCTATCTATCTATATTAGAAATTGTGCAGGTTTCTGGTCACTGTTTTGTTTACATATTTTAAACAAAAATTTCAATTTAATAATGCACTGAAAATTATAATGAATGCTTACAATTAAACACAAAACAAAAAATTTCACAAAAAACACATTATTTCCCCGATATTTTCCCACAACTAATCAATAAATTTCATGACATTTTATTGCGATTTTAAACCATGAACTTTAGTACTTTTCTGTTATACGGACACTATGCCAAAATGTATGTATGTATGTAAATGTATGTATGTATGTTTGGCGACAATAGTGTACGTATGTATGTATGTAAATGTATGTATGTATGTTTGGCGACAATAGTGTACGTATAACGGAAAAGTGCCTGAATTATTATTTATATATATATATATATATATATATATATATATATAAAATATAAACGTAATTGGCGACACAGCAAGTTTTCTGGATTTCTCCCTGTCTCTCTAACCACATTGTTAACAAAACAAAAAATTCACGAAAAACACATTATTTCCCCGATATTTTCCCACAACTAATCAATAAATTTCATGATATTTTATTGTGATTTTAAACCATGAACTTTAGTACTTTTCTGTTATACGGATACTATGCCAAAATGTATGTATGTTTGGCGACAATGGTGTCCGTATAACGGAAAAGTGCCTGAATTATTATTTTTTTATATATATATAAAATATAAACATAATTGGCGACACAGCAAGTTTTCTGGATGTGAAAGGCGGAGATGAATTTCATTCATTCAATGACCGTTTTAAAAGTTTCAAGTTTGGAATGAATGCACCTGAACATAAAAACCGATACCTATTTCTATGTTCATGATTGAGTTATTTGGATATCTTTTCGTATAGCACAGAAAATCATTTCTCCCGCTTTCGTAATACAGATAAATTCTGGTGTATTTTTTTTTCTTCTTTTTATATCATAAGTACTTTTCTACTTTAAATTTTTTAATTGTCGAGTTTCTAAGCTGAAATTTCATTTTTCGAATGCAGTATTTCAAATGTTTTAATAATTACATTCAGCTGTAAGTTTGAAATATTTAAAATATTAAAAGTAAAGGTCAAGTAAATAATTAATAATGCATAACTAAATATGTATAATGATCAGAATGACATATTAAAATGTGTACAGAATGACATGAAAATTTTAAAAAACTGAAATTTTGCACTTGCAACTTAATTGTAAATTTCATTGTTTACATTGGAAACGATTTGTGGATTTTAAGAATTTGCTGAACTTCGTGTCACCAAATTATTAAATCTCTCTCTCTCACTCTCCAAAAAAAAAAAAAAAAAGGGTTAGTTTAAAAAAATTCAAAGTAGCAAAATACATACAACACAAAAAGAAAATAAATACGGTAAAATGAAAAAATTACTTTAATAATAGAAATCCATAAATTTTCAACAACAACATCAAACGAACGTATCTCATCTTTCGTTTGTGATAAGGAACGCTCCTTTGGCCCCCTCCACTCATTGGCTGAATTGTAAAGGGCAAAATTGGGGGACAAAATGACTACAGCATTTCTGAGAAAAGAAAAAATCAGAAAATTCACAGAAAATTTTCTGAAAAGTTTCAGCACAGGGAGAGAGGGTAAATGCTCTCTCGGCAATAATTATTTTTGTTGCAAGTTGGGTTAACTGTCTTTATGGTTCGAGTCGATTTCAGACTGAGTGTAGATTTCTGCAAGTTGGATTTGGGTTAACCCGATTTTTCAAAAGTTAGTTCAAGTTCAGTATATTATTTCAGATTAAAACTATACCTATCAGGGCTTGAATTTCAGGGCGGGATTCGCGCGGAAAATTTTGAAATCCCGCCCAAAAAAGATCATGAGCGGGAGCCTCCCGGCCAAAAAATTTCAGCATTTTTGGAGAAATTTGCATTATTTAATTTACCTGCAACCGAACGATAAATTTCGTGATTTTTTTTCCCCGCAACCGATTGACGGACTGTGTGTTTTTTCCGCGACTGATCGACGAACTTTGTGGTTTTTTCCGTGACAGATCAACGAACTTTGAGTTTTTTCTGCGACAGATCGACGAACATTGCGTTTTTTAAGCGACTGATCGACGAACCTTGCGTTTTTTGGGGACATATCGACGAACTTTGCGTTTATTCCGCAATCGATCTACGAAATTTTTCTTTCTTCCCTGACTGATCGACGAACTTTGCATTTATTCCGCAATCGATCGACGAAATTTGCTTTTTTCCGCAACTGATCGACGCACTTTGCATTTTTTCCGCGACAGATCAACGAACGTTGCATTTTTTTCCTCGACTGATCAACGCACTTTGCGTTTTTTCTGCGACAGATAGACAAACATTGCGTTTTTTAAGCGACTGATCGACGAACCTTGCGTTTTTTGGGGACAGATCGACGAACTTTGTGTTTATTCTGCAATCGATCGATGAAATTTGCTTTTTTCCCACGACTGATGAACGAACTTTGCGTTTTTTGGTGACAGATCGACGAACTTAGCGTTTTTTCCGCGACAGATTGATGAACTTTGCGTCTTTTCCACGATCGATCGGTGAATCTCAATCAAGTAAAATCTAAAGTCAGAAATTTATTTAACAACCTAATTGTTAAGGGTCCCTAACACATTTAATGGAACTTGAAAAATACACTGCATATATAAAACTTAACTTTCTTCCCTTTTTTATAATAAAAATAAACATTTTACATAATCATTCTCAGTTGACTTAATTTTTTCAATGGTATTTTGTCATGTCTGCATTAATGTAATTCTTTAAATAGCACGTAAAAGAATAGTGGGGTTTAAAGATTTTTTTTCTCCCTCCCAAACATTACAACTCCCCTCCATTTAAAAATGTTGGTAGGGAGACTCCCGTCTTTGGAAAAATTGAATTTCAAGCCCTGCCTATAATATGTTTGTGTGTATTGAGGTTTGTATAGATGTTTGTGTGTGTGCTGTTTTTAATACAGACAGTTTCATTTTTCACACGAACCTTTCAAAAAATTCACATTCTTTGCGCAATGCTTTAACAAAATTCGCATTTTTTTTCGCGATTCTTTAATGAAATTCGCATTTTTTTCTGTATCTTTTTTTTGTCGAGTTTCATAATTTTTTCAGCTATCCTATGACGTAATTCGTGTTTTTTTTTCAGCGATAATTTGACGAAATTTGTGTTTTTTCTGCGATTTTTTTTTTTCACGAAATTTGCGTTATTTTCCACGATTCTTTTATGAAATCTGCGTTTTTCTGTGATCCTTAGACGAAATTTTCTTTTTTCGCAATGCTTTGATAATAATCACATTTTCTCTGCTGCCTTTTGATAAGATTCATGAATTTTCAGCAATCCTTTGATGAAATTCGCGTTTTTTCAACAATCTTTGAAGAAATTCGCATTTTTCTCGCGATACTTTAACGAAATGTGCGTTTTCCAGCGATTTTTTGATAAAATACATTTTATTCCGCAATTTTTAGACGAAGTTTGGCAAGAAAGCGCTATCTTTGGGTGAAATTTCCTGTTTTGCGATTCTTTGACAAAATTTGCTCATCTTTTGTGTAAATCGCGTTTTTCTGTGGCCTTTTAACAAAATTCACGTTTTACATGATCCTTTGATGAAATTAGTGTTTTTCCCGTGATCATTTGACGAAATCTAGGATTTTTTCCCCGCGAAGATTGATTATATGTTTTTAGTCTGCAGGTGCCCTAAAAAGTTTGTGACGCCTTTCGCTGCATTGCACGCATTCTGCCACGGTGTATCAAACAAACAAAATTCATCCTAAAGAATTATTGTTTCGTTTCTGGAAATGAACAACCGTCAACTCATTGGCTGAATTATAAAGGGTGAAATGTGTAGGCACTGAGTATCATCTATACTATTAATGTCGGTAAACGTCTGTCTGTGTGTGTGTTGTTGTGTCTGGCGTCTGTAAGCACAAAACTCTGCATGCAGATGACGGACATAAGTGCTTTTGGTATAAAAAAATTCGTAAGTGGAGTTTTTAAAATTCACAACATTTTGTGGGAGAAGAGGGGTGCGAACGAATTTAAAAAATGAGTCCGCATCAATAATTATGGCGGCGGGGGGGGGGGAGTATGTTTTGCCTACACGGGGCGGAGACTTTTCTTTGTTGACATATGATATATCGTTCGAAAGGCCTGTGACTGCCTTTTCATGTTATGCATCTGTGTGGTCCATCCCCCCCCCCTCTGCCAATTGGGGCACTTTTCTAAATTTTGCACATACCACTCATGTTATATATCGTTAAAAAGGTCTGTGACCGCTTAATCCTATTATGCATCTCCGGTGTCCATCCCCCCAATTTGCCCCCCCCCCAAGGGGGTACTTTTGTAAATTTTGCACAATCCCTTCATGTTACATATTGTTGGAAAGGTCTTTGACTGCTTATTCATGTTATGCATCTCCGGGGTCCATCCCGCCACTTCCCCCCCCCCCTTAAGGGGGGCAATTTTCTAAATTTTGTTGACACCCCTCATGTCATATATTGTTGGAAAGGTTTGTGACCGCTTAATGATATTATGCATCTCCAATGTCCATCTCCCCACTTTGCCCCCCCCCTCCCCCAAGGGGGTACTTTTCTAAATTTTGCAGACAACCCTCATGTCATATATTGTTGGAAAGGTCTGTGACTGCTTAATCATATGCATATCTCCAATGTCCATTTCCCCACTTTGCCCCCCCCCTCCCCCAAGGGTGTACTTTTCTAAATTTTGCATACAACCCTCATGTCATATATCGTTGGAAAGGTCTGTGACTGCTTAATCATATGCATATCTCTGATGTCCATCTCCCCGCTTTGCCCCCCCCCCCAAAGAGGTACTTTTCTAAATTTTGCACACAACCCTCATGTTATATATCGTTGGAAAGGTCTGTGACCACTTAATCATATTATGCATGTTCCGTGTCCATCCCCTACTTTAACCCCCCCCCCAAGGGGGTACTTTTTAAAATTTTGCACACACCCCTCATGTTACATATCGTTTGAAAGGTCTTTGACTGCTTATTCATGTTATGCATCTCCTTGGTCCATCCCGCCATTTCTCCCTCCCCAAGGGGGCACTTACCATTTACTTGCACAACAGCGCTAAATGTGTCAGATGAAAGAAATTCCGCGAGTACATGTGCCAGTGAAACTTAGCCAATTGCTGTTCTTCAACCTAGCTTTAATTCAAAGTGGGTTTTTTATTTATTTGAATTATTCTGCAAAAGTTTCAAACATTTTAAAGCAGCTATGAATTTTATTTTTATGGTACTATCAAGTTTTTTGCCGTCAAATTTTGACGGGTTCCATCTAGTATATTTTTTAAAAATGTTTTTTATACTATCTTAAGCTATAGAAAAATGTTTTTCTAACGATGGTTATTAAATTTTTTAGAGCAATGTGGGAATTTTCATATTCTTTTGGATTTAAAAAGCAAAATTTCTTTTTTAATTTCCATTTTCTGAAAAAGTATCTGTCATATCATTTTAAAATCTTTATACAGCTTAAAATCTAAACCGTTCCACCCTCGTTTTATAAAATGTCATTAAACATTAATTTATTTTCAATGGTTTATTTTAAATGAAAGCTGAATATAATATTCGCTTCAAAATTACCAACTTAATTTTTTCCTCTTCGTTTTTCTAACCATAGAAATAGAAAAATGAATTGGCGACGTTTCCCCTACCGCCAAGAAATTACTCTCTGAAAAGGACACGACTAAATGACCAATGAGGTGGCTGGATTTGCCAATAATGCTAAAACGTGACTATCTTTTAGAATTTCGCCTTTTGGACGGCTGCGATTTATCGCCTCGTAACAGTGAAACCACAGACTAGAACAGGGTTGGCGAACCTTTACACATCTGCGTGCCAATTTTTGTCAAAAATTTTTTTCAAGTGACCATGGCGTGCCAATGACTTCCCCTCTCCCGCCACGGCCCATCCCTGCCTAAAAAACCTAGAAAATAATGAGTAAAATTACTATTATTAATATTAGATTAATATGTCGATAACAAACCTTCAGGTAATATCTACATACATATTAAATTAAATAATGTATAATATTGAAAACTCAAACCAAAACAACCTGTCTTAAGAAAAGATTAATTAATGATAGTAATAATTATAGAAATAAGTGGAAATAATTGTAAATAAATAATAAGATATAATTATTGTCAGGTTTCTGTCACAGGGGCAAGAGTTGAAAGCTATTCTTAAGGGATTAGCATATTGTATGTATTGTATCTCTATCTATTGTGTACCGTTAGAGGCTTTCTTAAGAAAAATCGTAATCCGGAGAGGAGCGAGGTGGAACAGAATGAAAGAAGTATTTCCATTGCAATGTGGTCTTTGATAGATAAGAAAGAGAGTGCACCCTTTTGTTCAGGAAGACAGATCCGTCAAGAGGGAGGAAGGGTTGTCAAGGTCCCTTGGAAACAGAGAAAAAACCCCGTAGAAAGGAGTGTGCTCTGCAGTTTACGAGAGAGAAAAAGTTAGTTCGGACGGAGCAGCGAAGTGTGAAGGTTGCTCGGGGAATGAGCACTGAGAGCGGGTGTGAGATGAATAGAAATCTCAGTGTGGAATAAATGAACGTAGTCTAACGGTACACGTAAAGCGTTTCTATAATTATTTTGATTTAATATTAAACCGGATACTTTACCTCCGAGTTTAAGTGTAAATATTGTTAATAAAGTGTTTGTTTAAGTGTAATAGAAAGAGTTAGGTTTTTCTTGAATATACATCACGTATTGTGTCCGATATCACGTATTCATATCGGTGATGGCAGCATATCAAAAGACCGGATTATATTTCGAAGTTGTGTGGACGGAGAAGTGGAATCCGACAATGTTGGCAGCGACGGGATTGAATCACCGAAGACCAGTGCCAGTTAGCCGTGTTACTGAGAGTTTGTGCCGGATCGTCTAGCGGAAGTGTTTGTGCTCTATCGTCGAAGACCAGCGCCAGTTAGCCGTGTTACTGAGAGTTTGTGCAGGATCGTCTAGCGGAAGTGTTTGTGCTCTATCGTCGAAGACCAGCGCCAGTTAGCCGTATTAAGTCAGTTTATGCCGGATCGTCTAGTGGAAGTGTTTGTGCTCTATCGTCGTAGACCAGTGCCAGCTAGCCTATCGTCATTACAGTGAAGTGAATTAGTGGTGGTGCTGTGTTAGTGTAGTGTTGTGCGTAGTGTTTTTTGTGCATTGTGAAGCAAGGTGCAGTGATTGTGGCCCGAGAGTGCAAGATTTACCCTGTGGAAAAGTGAGCAGAGAATTGCCCAGCGAATAAAGTACGAGGTAAGGTGTTTTGATCATTTTACTCTACTGACATTCTCGAACCTACTGTTTTTTATTGTGTATAATTGATGGTAATTTGGGTTAATGTTGTAGTTAATTTATGATAATTTATGTGCAATATAATAATTGGTCTAAATCAAATGAGATATTAACAACCATTTTACACTATTGTTTTAAGAAAATGATCTTATATTAATTACTAGAAGTGATTTTCTAATTGTTTTAAACGGATAAGATTAATGATTAAAATTAATGCATTGTGTTAATAGTTGGAAGGAATAATTGAAATTTCTTAAATTTAAATTATTATTAAAGTAATATTTAAATTAAGTGATATTGTTTGCTTTAAGTTTGAATATTGATAGTAAATGAGGAAAGCAAATTTGTGTAGAATTTAAATTAAATTGAAATAACCTTCAAGGAAGAACTGAAGGCCCAGAGAAAAAAAAAGTGCTGTGATTTACTTTTTAATGTGAGAACTAATTTTGAAATTGAAATATTTTATTGAGATTAAATTTAGGAATTTATGTGTATTTCATGCAAATTTTTGTTAGGTGGATATTTTTATGTAGTGATTGGCATCAGTGTTTTATTCAAATTGCAACGAATCAGTATTATTGTGTAAATTGTATTTTATTATTTAATGGTATAAATTTAAAATCTGTATTGCATAATACTCAAATTGAGATTATTGTTACTGTGTTATTGGAAGCAAATTGTGGGGTATCATTGTTTAAGGAAATTTATTATTGTATTATTACTTATTTGAAATATGTTAAATAGTATAATATGTGGAGGTAACTTATGAGGGTAGGATTTGAGGAAGTATTAATTTGATATTGTGATTAAGTATTGTTGTAGGGTGGTAATAATTATCGGTAGAAGGTATGGCTTTCTTACTAAAATTAAAAAGGGTGAATCTTCAGGCGATATGTGGAGAGTTAGGAATTGAGGTCTCGGAAGATGATACCAGGTTTAAGCTTAAGAAAAAGATAGTGGAGAGCTACGAATATGAAGAGGGAGCCGTTATGGAATTATCTAGCACTATTGTTACGGAACGCTTAGAACAAGAAGCGTTAGCAGTAGAACGGGAAAAGTTAGAAAGGGAGGAAAAGTTACAACGAGAAAAGTTAGAAAGGGAGGAAAAGTTACAACGAGAAAAGTTAGAAAGGGAGTTAGACCGTGAGAAGTTAGATAGAGAAGAAAGGGCTGAAAAATTGAGATTGGAACATGAGTTAGAGTTGGAAAGGATAAAAATTCAAAGTTCGGCAAATAATTCTAATGGGTCTAGAGAATATAATAATGAGAGTAGCCTAGAGAAATTGATTAAAAGTGTCAAAACTTTGTCTATCAAGGTTCCAGAAGGGACTGAGGGATGGAATCTGTTTTTTAGCAGTCTAGAACGAGCATTCCAAACAAAAAATGTACCGGAAACCCAGCAGGCCGACATTTTACTAAATATGCTAGGGGTTAAGGCCGATAACTTGCTAATATACACTACTAGGGAACAAATTGAGAGTTATGAGAAGTTAAAGGAATTAGTTCTAAGGGAACACGAACCGACACCGAAGGCGTGTTTGGAAAATTTCAAGAAGGCTAGAAGGAATCAAAATGAAACTCATTTATTATTTGTGTCACGTTTAATAGCAACGTGGGAAAATTACTGTAAGATTAGAGGTGCAGATACGTATGAGAAGGTTAATCAGTTAATTGTCACGGATAAGTTGTTAACTACGTTAGATGAGGAAACCACGACGCATGTTGGATTAACTCAGCACAGTAATTGGTTAGAAGTTTCTAAAATTGCTAAGGAATGTGATAATTTCTTTGATGCTAAACAAAAATCTTATGCGGTAACTTATAAGAGTTATAAAGGTAAAGAAAGGTATGTTAATAATGAAGATTCTAGAAGGGCAAAAGATGAGGGATTTAGTAGTAATTGGAGACAAAATGGGAATAATGAAGTTAGTCCGTTTTTGGGTAGAAAACCGGAATATAAGAAACCTAATGATACGACGCCTATCTGTTTCAAGTGTTCTCAACGAGGACATGTTCAGCGATTTTGTACAAAAGGAAATAATGAGGGAAGTAATCAAATTAATAACCGACAAGAACCAAGGGCTAGTATCAATAATGTCTCAGTGCGAGGAATTAAAGAATTACCAAGAGGAGCGAGTATGGCAAGAATCGGAGCAAGAGGGAATTGGAGAGCTAAAGTTATTGGAGAGAAGTTAAATAATCTCGAGAAAGTGGAAGTTAGTGTAAATGGAAAGATAACAAAAGGATTGGTGGACTCTGGTTGCCAAATTAGCGTCGTTCATAAAGATTTAGTACCAGCAGAAAAATTAAGAGGGGCTGGGAGCATCTATTTACAAGGGATATTTAGTAAGGCAGTCAAATCGCCGTTAATTCAGTTACCTTTAGCTATTCCAAAACGCGGAGAAACTAATGTAATTCATCAGGATGTGCTTTGCGCGATAATTGATAATAGTAAGGAACAGGTAATTTTACATCCTGACATGGCTAATGAATTGTCAGGGTTAAACAACGAGAAATCATTAAGAGAATCGGTAGAAAGGGAATGTAAGGAAGATAGTAGGAATAAAGTGAAAGAAGGGGAAAGGATTAGAAATGGTAATAATAACCGTTATGACGTAGACGCGAGATCGGAAAATTTACAAAGTCAGGAGAAGGAAAAAGCCGAGGTAGAGAAAAGTAAGATTAATCAAGTTACGGAAAGTAGTTTAAATGTATTTCAGGAATCCCAAATGAGTTGTAAAGATTTAGAGAAAGCTTGGAAATTGGCTGAAAATGAGAGAGGGTCTTATTATATTGTGAATGGGATGTTATATCATAAAGAGAAATTAGGAGACGAAACGTTAGCTCAGTTAGTAATACCTAAAATTAGAAGGGAGGAAATTCTAAAACTAGCGCATACCTCCTTATACGGAGAACATCAGACGGTTAAGAAAATGTTAGAAAGAATCAAGCATTCATTTTATTGGGAAAATATGGCGAAGGAAGCTAAAATATATTGCGAATCATGTGTAGAATGTCGTTTAAAGAGGGAAATGAATGTGAGTAATAAGGAGAAAGAGGAAATATGTCGACCTGCAGTTATAGTTGAGTTAGGGGACGGGAGTAGGAAACTGGTGTATCAGGATGAAATGAGAGCATTTATGGCTAAAAATAAAGTAGTCGATATTGTCTTGGATAGTGACGGGGAGTTTGAAGACTGTAGGAAAGATCTGTTGTCAGACCGAGAACAACCGGAAAATAAAGACAGGAAGGGATTTGAAATAAAAGGGTTAACAAATATTCAAGTTGGGGACATAAAATCAATCTTAAGGAAAAATAAGGAATTATTTATGGGTCCTGTCGAACTGGTAGAAATGGAGAAAAATCGGATTGGTCGTAAACCGGAGAGGGGTAAGATAAGGCAGAAATTGTACAATGTCTTTATTACGTACAAAGAGGACTTGGACAGGCAAGTGCCTGATTGGTTAGAGGAAGATTTAATTGGGACATCAGAGGCAGAAGTTAGCCATTCAAGCGGGTGCATTGCGGAAAGAGATGTACCAATTAAGTTAACGAGGAAGCACTGGAAGGAAAAAGTTCCGCCTCCAGCAATATCAGCCTAAGGACTGACATTGAAATGACATAATACTAGTGTAACTTTATTTTTTTTGTGTATTTATAATTGTATTTGCATTTTGTGTTTATAGCAGTGTATTAGCATATTGTGTAATTTTTTTTTGTAGTTATCACATTAGTACATGGTTCATTAGAGATGTCAGTAGTTAAATTTTCAGACACCTTGAAATATTTATGTAATTGTAGTAATGAAGAAACCTATCAAGGAACTGTTGAACTCTTCTCAGACATTACATAGTTTGAGGAAAATTAGCCCCTAAAAGGCATATTTTCCGCTAAGGTGGGGGGTGTCAGGTTTCTCTCACAGGTGCAAGAGTTGAAAGCTATTCCTAAGGGATTAGCATATTGTATGTATTGTATCTGTATCTATTGTGTACCGTTAGAGGCTTTCTTAAGAAAAATCTTAATCCGGAGAGGAGCGAGGTGGAACAGAATGAAAGAAGTATTTCTATTGCAATGTGGTCTTTGATAGATAAGAAAGAGAGTGCACCCTTTTGTTCAGGAAGACAGATCCGTCAAGAGGGAGGAAAGGTTGTCAAGGTCCCTTGGAAACAGAAGAGAAACCCCGTAGAAAGGAGTGTGCTCTACAGTTTACGAGAGAGAAAAAGTTAGTTCGGACGGAGCAGCGAAGTGTGAAGGTTGCTCGGGGAATGAGCGCTGAGAGCGGGTGTGAGATGAATAGAAATCTCAGTGTGGAATAAATGAACGTAGTCTAACGGTACACGTAAAGCGTTTCTATAATTATTTTGATTTAATATTAAACCGGATACTTTACCTCCGAGTTTAAGTGTAAATATTGTTAATAAAGTGTTTGTTTAAGTGTAATAGAAAGAGTTAGGTTTTTCTTGAATATACATCACGTATTGTGTCCGATATCACGTATTCATATCGGTGGTGGCAGCATATCAAAAGACCGGATTATATTTCGAAGTTGTGTGGATGGAGAAGTGGAATCCGACAATTATATTAATCATAAAAAAGTATTAAAATCTCAAATCGAGACAAGCATCACTTTCATATATCACTAGCAGATCGTATATATTATTTCTCCGGTCAACATCCCTTTTTCTAAAAAAATACAAAACACAGAACGACGAATGAGATACCATATTAAAGGATTTTGAACAGGCTTCTGACATAGCACACTTATATTTTCCTGAAACATGTTTTTCGATTAAAAATTGCTGTTAATTAAAAATTAAATCGGCATAGTTTTCATAAATGAAATGAAAGGTTTTCCTCAAATGAGTGTTGCCACAAAAATAAAATACCGCATTATAGGATCTCAACAATTGTTATAAAAAACAAATATTACAAAAGAAATAAAATGTGACGTTTTCTCACGGGTTTATTTTATATTTATGCATAAAAACCAACATTCAAATTCAAATGTTTAGAAGAAAAATATATTATTTATCGATCGAAGCAGTGGTATACATATAGCATAAAAGGTATGATTTGTTATAATAGATAGATTAAATTACAATTTAAGTGTATTTCAATCTATTTTTCTTCCTCCCGTCTTTTTCCCGAAGAAAGTGACGTCATCCTCTCATGGAGTTAAATACAATTTTTTCTTTTTCTCTCGCGCGTGATATTTTCTATTGAGATTTTACTGTTAGGAATAAATTAAATTATATTCTGGCTTGAGTAACGTTGTTTACAGATATTTTTATCCTCATTTTTTCATTAGAAGCCTAAATCTGCATCTAAAAATATTGGATATTATTAAAAAATATTAAACTGCAGTGCGAAATCCTCGCACGGGTCCACTGGTTATCATTTATTATTATCTTAATTTATGCATCTTTATTTCATCAAATAATTAAAAATTATTAGAGTAAGCTATCTCTAACGGCAGGAAAAATCTAATAGATTTTATTTAGTATTTATTTATTGGAAATATCTTTTAAATTGTTTACAAATCCCATTTTTATGTTCTTTCACTATCGGCAGACAGCGTACTTTCGAAATTATAGTTTTCATTTCTTTTTGTAACTGTTTTAACAATCAAAGTATTATTTTTTTTTTCTTAACTTATCTGAAAACAGGGCATATTTATTAGTTTTATTAATATTTTTGTCATTTTAACTGATTAAAAATTAATTAACAAATTACAGCAGCAGTTAAATAAAGCCTCATATGCAGATGCATTAAATGATACAGAAATTTCAGAAACAATAGAGCAAAAAATTATTTGTTTGCTATATTTCTCTTTCTTTCAATGCGAATCATCGGCGCCGGCAGTACGAAAGAGAGAAAGAAAGGTCAGGGGGAGGGTCAGAGGTCAGATGTTCTGAGCGAGTAATTCAATGATATGACAAGTACATATGTGCTTATTATAACAAACAAAAGCTATTTTTAGTCAAGCTCGTGTATTAATGGAACACTGTTAAAAATTTTGCAGTAAACTGCCCAGTAATTTGACCGTTTTTATAGAAAACGGTTACTTAACTATCATTTAACTCTATTCTGACCATAAAATGGTCAATAATATGGTCATAATAGAGTTTAAATACGGTTATGTAACCTTTTCATATAAAAACGGTCGAATGACTGGACAGTTACTGCAAATTTTTAACAGTGAAAAAAAAATAATGAGGTTCAGAAGTTTGTGGAGTTTGGCTGAATTTTGATTTAGAATTTAAATCAACGGCGTGCCAAAAATATCTTCTTGCGTGCCAGCTACGGCACGCGTGCCATAGGTTCGCCGACCCTGGACTAGAATATATTCTGATGGGATACTCTCATTGGCTGCAATGTAAATTATATTTAACATGGGATTCGCATAGAAGCTAGCGCCGTCTGGAGAGAGGCAGTAGAACACACAGCATGACTACCGCATTTGGTAACTTATCGCTTTTTTGGCGACATTTTAAAAAGGAAGTTAAAGAAAAAGGTGTGTGTTGGGGGGGCGGGGGGGGGGAGGAAGGAGATTGTTTGTAAACATTGGAATATATTTACAGCGGTTGACGGCTTACTCGACTACCGCATTTTTGACTCTGTGAAAAAGCAATAGTTCGAACTTCAAGCTTTATTGACATTAATTAATTTTCAAAAATTTTTAAAGATTGAATAGATATTTTTTAATTTAAAATGGATATATAATAAAACCTGTCAATTTTTAATTATAGCTAAATTAAATTGAATTAAGCTTTTTTTTTCTTCAAAAAACAATTTATTTACTTTTTTATTAAAAGAAATATTGATTTCTGATTAAGATTTTGTCTTTCTTCTCCCCATATACTTTTTTATACATATTTTCAGCCCTTTAAAAGCATGTTTGTGTTTGGTATGCTGAAAGCTGTTAAAGTATTTCCATAAATGTGTTTCAATCAAGTGAAACAAAAATATACAGCTTTTTAAACAAAATATACATGGAAACTATTAACCTTTAAAGTTATGTTGTTTTCATAAATAAAAAGTTTATTCTCATGTGCCATAATTATATATACAGATATTGAAAATACAGATACTCAATATTGAAATTAAAATGTGGGTTGTGAACAAAAAGTTATTGGGCACAACATATTCTTAACTTTTATCTAAGGAAAAGTAATACAGAATTTCTTTTACTTTAAAAATCTATAAATGCAGAATTTTTATTGTTTTGTTTTTCATTTCATAAAAATGTTTACTTAGTGTGAATTAACAATAAATTTGTGTACTAATTAAAAATCTAAAGAATAGGTACTACATACCTCAATTTTTAATTAATACATACAATAAATTAAATTAAGTTTTTATTTAAAGATTAAAGTAAAACTTTTTTTTTCTTTTTAGATATTTAGAACTATTTTTAAGTTTTTCTCCTTTTTATATACTTATTTTTAATGCACACTTTCAGTATTTTATTCATATTTATGTTCAGTATAGTGAAAACAGTTGAAGCTAACCTTTAACGAAATTCCAGTCAGTTAAAAAATCCAATATGAAATGGGCTTCATAATATTTCAGCCAGACTTAATTTCTTTATGCATTGGTACTTGCATATTATTTGTGCTAGGAAACTACAACATGTAAACAATAAATACTAATTGCAATAACCTTTTGATTTCTTTCAAATACTATATATTTTCCATATTAAAGTCAGAAATATTTATATACGTATATAAATAATAAATATCATTAATTCGGGCACGTACAACATTTCCTCCGGAATTATATAATTTGTTTTAATCATTAAAAGTCACCAACCTAATATGTGTTTTATATAGCGATCAAACGAAATTTCGGTTTCGGTGCAAAATCGGAGTTCCGCCGAATTTTCGTTTTCGGAGAAACTGCTGCCAAAATTTTGGTCTGACCGAAACTATCTGTATTTCAAAATCTCGTCCCTTCTTTCAGAAATTTTCAACTTTACTCATTGATATGAGTTGTATCGGCTCAAATGAGACTCTGTTTATTGCTGTGAACTACACTGTTTATCATTATCCGTCATGACTGATTCATGTTGCGAGTGTAAATTATAAATCAAGCAATGCATATATGACTAAACTTAAAAGACGCTTATCACGGGATCTTTAAAAGCTGCAAACCTAACAGTAATAGAAATTGTTTTACTATTACTATTAATTTTGTCAAATTGCTTTTACATGAATCTAATAAGAACATTTTTTTTCTAAAAAGCTGCTTTAAATTAATGTCATTTGCTTAATAACTTTTTTAGTATTAATTCAGATTAATATTTTTTAAACCGTGTATTTCATATTTCATAATTTGGCAATCATTCAAATCAATAAGGAAGAAGAGATAGAATAAGACAGACAAAGGAGGGGCTCATAGGGCTCAAACCCTCCCTATTCTAATAAAGACAATTTTTTAAGTCACAAATTTTTTTTATAAAACTATTGTTTTAGTCTTAAATGTTTGATTATTCGTCTCCGGCAAAACCTCTCTGTACATAAATACTGTACATATGAATTAAATTTATGTTAGAAATGAAACTAGTAAATCTACAGCTCAGGAGCTTCAAACGTCAGTTCTGCATTTTTATATTGAAATAATTTTATTTAGTATTTAAAACATTCAACCTGCAGTTTCATTTCTTTCATATTTGTATTACTATTTACTGCCAGTGGTATATAAAGTAGTTTCTGTAAATTTAACTTTTTAAATAAATCCTTAAATACTCTACATATGGTAAGATGGGGCAGGGGGGGTTGGGTATATTTCGATTGATTCATTCAGTTATCATCAGAACACATAAGAACGACAAAAACAATGTACACAAAAAATTGCTTAAAAGATGTCCAATATCAATAAAGATATTTGTGTAATTTTTTTGTGTGTGTGCGTGTGTACATTGTGTTTGTGGTTCTTATGCGTTCTGATGATGATTGAGTGAATCAATCGAAACATGCGAATATTTCAATGTTTTTTATTGATATTTGACGTCTTTTAAGCAATTAAAGTGTTTTAGTATAAGTTTTTTGGTATATGTTTTATGGTATTAATTTTTATGGACATAAATAAAAAAAAATTCATAATATGTAATGTAATATTTGAAAAATTTATAAACGAAACTTTTAAAATCGGAAATAACATTTTTCTATTAATTATAGATTTAAAATGTTATTATTATTAAGTTAAATTATTATTAATTTAAATTCACTGTAATTTAAAACAGGCAGGGTTTATGTTTGCTAGTTCTCTGTATTACTGTCGTTAAAACTGTACAAATATTTTTTTAAATGAAGTTTTTAAGGAATACTCAAACGCATTCATAAAGCTTATTAGTAAGAGTAAAAATAAACAAAATAAGGCAATAAAATAAAGAGTAAAATCGGTGAAAAGAAAAAATAAAAAGAAAAAATCTCTGACGGCTCGGCCTACAGGCACAGGTAGATTTCGAAGACGCAGACCGTGGGGCGCCTGTTTAGTGGGAATTGAAGAAGAAACACCTATATGGTATGATGCGGCAGTTGGGACCGCCCACTTCGAAATATACCTCTGCCTGTAGGCAGAGCCAGCAGGGATTTTTATTTATTTATTGCTCTAAGAATTGGTCCTATAAAAACCTTGTAAATATAAAAGTTGTACATAATATTAAGAAGATTTATAATAAATTTAAGCGGGTTTGATATATTGTGAACTGACGAAGTTATGATTTTCTTCGTCTGAAACCCCTACTTTTAAACCCCTTAGGGGCATTTTTAATGAAATCAAAAATCTGTCATACTTAAATTTTTAGTCCTTTTCCTAGAAGTAATAATAATTTTTTTTTTTAAATCGATATGTATCAAAATTAAGACATTATGGGTTTTTTTGTTTTCACAAAAAGCCCCCCCCCCCCTTGGTTCGATTTTGCCCATTCTTGAACTTGACCGAGATTTTATGCCGCTTGATTTTATGTATCAGTTTGGAAGAGATTTGTGCAGAATTATGGAAGTTTTCTTGTCCACAAAAAAGTGAAATAGATAGATAGATAGATAAAGTTTTGAACTGGGGGTGGTTTTGGGTTCTAAGAGTCATGATCGGTGTAGATCTCCAAAATTTTTTCAGGAATTCCAACTTAGGGGAGATTGTAATAGGTAGTATTTCTTACGAAATCTACCTAAAAAATGCAGTTAGTTTTCTCCCCGCTCCCGTGTACGCCGTCCCGCTTATCGCGTACTACATGCTGATAGGCCGTGGGGCCACTGGCATTATCGTTCAACTTCGTTGCAACATTTGAGGGGCAACTCAATTCCTGCAGGATTAGTATAATGATCTTTAATACTTTAGAAATCATCAAAGTTCTAGATTCGAAAGTTGCACATTAATTAATAATTATAATAAAAATGTGGAACTCTTTTTAAATAGGTTTTATAAAGCTATCTCCGATTGGCGCATTTTTACACTCAAGAGCCAATAAAAACAGGTGTTTCAAACGTTTTGGCGGTGACAGAATGTAAACAAACTATAAGAAAAAAAAAAAAGGATTTATAGATCTCATTATACCAGCTGCATGCTTGGATAATGTAATGGTCATATTGTCCAGAAAATATCAAGTGAGTGAACACCCTAATAAAAGCAAAATAAATTATTTTCAATTTCTTTCCATCCAGCTAAAACCTTGGAATTGTTTTGGCGCCATCTGCAGATAAAAAATGTAAACAATAACAACGGTAAAGCGAGTTTAAAATAAAATAAAATAAAACTTCTTTTTGCAAAAGCAAAGTGTTAGTATTTAAAGAGGTTTGAAATATTAAGCGAATTATAGATATAAATGTCTATTATGAACATCCTTATTTCGATGATAAAACTTTTGTGTCCTGTCGTGATACTTAGCTATTTATATATTTAAAAAAAAAAAAAAAAAAACTGTTTTTGAAATTATCTGCCACTAAACATTAAAAATGAATACACATTTTCAGTATATATTAAAAAAATAAAACAATGTATGTCTGTACAAAAACCTGATAAAATAATTGCTTGACAATAGTCTTTTAACAGTAAGTATATTTAAGCTAGAATTCAATTTCTAATAAATATTTTGCAATTGAAAGAAATATCCATTCATTTCATATAACATCTATTTAATTATGCTTTTGTTGTACACTGCATATAAGATTTTTTTTTAACTAGTACCTGTTCAGCAAATTGACAGAAGATATTTAATTTGCAGATGAAGTAATTTAATGTAATATGTTTAAGTTAAAAAATTTATGATGAAAAACTTTTGAACAACTTATAAAATATTGGTCAATAATAAAAAAGTGTGTTGAAAGTTTTTAAAAATGTATGTCAAGTAAAATAAAATTTATATTTTTCATAAGTGTGGCAATTTTTTTTTTTTTTTTTTTTTTTTTTTTTTTTTTTAACTATGTGTTTTCTTTGAAGAATATTTCTACTTTTAAAATGATTTTTCCTAAACAAAAACACACACAAATATATATGAATAAATAATTACAGTACAAGTTAAGAAGTAACTGCATGTATATATCACTTAAGTATACAATGATTTTTAAACGTTTAACTGACAAATGTCTGGAAACGAAAAAATTAGAATATATTTACAGGATTGTTTTTATGCATGCATTATTTCACAGCCTTCTTTATGGCCCTTTTTTTTTTATTGTGGTCACTAGATTTTTGAGAATTAGGAGTCAATGGTTCCTTATTTCAGATTTTGTTAATCTGCACCTGTATTTGAAACTATAATAAAATTAGGAGACATTAGAAAAGGGCTTACTTGGGTAATGTCTTTATGGCAATTTGGTTGAATAAAATTATTCAACAAATATTAAAGATTTGTAAAAAAAAAAAAAAAAAAAAAAAAAAAAAAAAAAAAATGTTTTCATATAAGAATTAATTTTTTCTACACTATTATGAAGTATAATACGTAATAGACCAGATGTTCGGTTAGCAAAACTGGAAATCTGACTGTTTTCATTAATATTAGTAATTAAAAAAGTCACAATAAATAAAAGTGAGATAGAAATCTAGAGTTAAATGTTAATAAAATTAGCCTTGGTATACTTTTAAAGTTGCAAATATGCTATAGCATATGATCACAAAATAATTTTAACAAAATAATTCATTTTGGAAAATAGTAAGTTTGTTTTAAACAGAAAAGGGAAAATTTCTCTAGTTTTTTACGCTATCCACGGCGAATTCATAAACGCACGCTTCCGATTGGTTAAAACGTGAGAGACGGGGGAGATTGAGCCAATCGGTTGTTAGATGTCATGAGAAAATAGTGCGATATATTTTTATCGATTTCTAATTAATGTGCAACTTTTGAATCCAGAACTTTGACAATTTCAATGTTTAAGAACTTTTTATAACATAAAGTTATGGAGGAGTCGACTTGATTCCATGTATTTACATTATGCCTGCGGGAGCTAACTTACTTCACGGGGTCTAGAAGTTATTTGGTTAAACTGGCAAGCCAGATACAAACTAAACTTTTCCGTGTCTTACAGCTACCTCCATAATATAAATACACATCACATTTAAAACTCAAAAATGGATGTCAGCTAACTCTGATAGATGGCGCTACTATCTGGGGTATGCTGTCGTAATATTTACATTGATCGTCTCATAGAAGTTCCTTTCAAAGCTACAACTTTCTTATTTTTTGCAGTGATTTGTGCTTTTTTAAACAGAAAGTTCATTTGTAAATGAAACGTAATATATTCTCTCTAAAATGCTGTGCTGCTCTGTTCCTTATTGGCTGTTCATCCAGTAAAATCAAGAATAAGGTTTCATTTCATCATATTTCTGTATACAGTCGTCGATTCTCATGGCTGAAAGCAAAACTTGTAATACTGCGTAATACAAATATGAAAGACATGACAATGTGCGTTAAATGTTTTAAATAAAAATATAATGATTTCAAAACAAAATTGTAGTATTGACATCCGAGGTCCTGATCTGAAGATTTGCTTGTTTTACTACAATCAAGGGTCTGTCCACATTTTTCTCACAGGGTCCTGTTTTTGAGAAATTGTGAAAAGTTTTTTTTTTTTTTTTTTTAATATATTTGTGAAAATTCTAGTCATAATTTTATGAATTTGAAATTATCATGTATCTATCTATACTTTACACAGAAAACTTTTTACGTAGAAAAAAGCTAAGTTGTAATGTGTTCTTTGAGGAGTTCAATTATTTTGTGACAGGTCAGAATATATTTTTAAATGATTAAATTTACGAAAGATTCAGTTTGTAAGCGGAAAAGTTTTGTGAAAGATCTATATATTTTTAAGACAAAGAATTTTGTGACATGTTCTGTTTTGGGATGAAAATTTTTATGAAGGGTCTATTTTAAGATGAGAATTTTTGTGAAGGGCCCTGTTATAAGATGAAAAATTTTATGAAGGATCCTGTTTTAAGACGAAAAATTTTGTCAAGGATCCTGTTTTAAGCTGAGAAATTTTGTGAAGGATCCTTTTAAGGTCCCAAAAATTACTTAAAGAGATTCCTGACAATAAATGTAATTTACAGTAGTAGTATTATTTTATATACACAGATGAATAATCAAACATTGAATACATAAAGTAATAGATTTTTAACACCTCGTGTGACTTCAAAAAATACTCTTCATTTGAAAAGGTCTTTAACTCCATGAGGACCTTACTTTCTGTCTTCAATGTTTGATTATTCATATCTGTATATTAAAGAATTCTATAACTATTAATTACATTTATTCTAGTAATGAAACTAGCAAATTTTCAGGTCGGGTGTCTCAAACGTCAATTCTGCAATTTCAAAATCCTTTTAATTTACTATTTAAAACATTCAAGCGACTGTTTCATTTCTTTCATATTTCTATTATCAATTATTACAAGTAATACATAAAGTACTTTCAGAAAATTTAATTAATGGGAAAATCCGTGCACTGATTTAAAGACACTTTTTTTTTTTTTTTTTTTTTTTTTTTTTTTAATTCACCCTCCTCCCATTGCGTCAGTAACTTAAAAACAGTATTTCACTGAAATTCAATATTTAAAATCTTCTGTCTAAAATAATTGAATTATTGATCTTGTGATAATAACAATAATCGATATGAACAATTAATTATTCTTATAAAAATTTTATTAATTATGGATATTCTAATCGTCTTATTTATTTTAAAAAGACTATATTGTTTCATAAGCATGCTTTAATTAACTTCTTATTCTAAGTACAACAATAATAATGATAACAAAAATATTATCTGTTACTTTTTATAGGGTGTTCAGTACTGGAATTTGAGGGTGCTTTAATCTATTTCTTGTATTACAACTAAATTTTGATTCAAAATGAGAAGTGTACTTATGAAGTTGTTAAATATTGTTGTTTGATTAATATCAGGGTTCGTATGGCTCCTGGGATTTTGCAGCCAGGAAATTCTTCGTTAACAGTATTTTCTTACAGAAAATCTCTGCTTAAAAGAAGGTGAAGTTTCGAGAGTTTAACCTATATTTATTTTCTGTAAAGAAAATACTGATGAAACTCCTGGAAAATTCCCTGATCGTACGAACCCTGTAATATAATGTTAAAAAAATTGGAATATAATAATTATAACTATTAACTAAAAAATAATTTAAAAGAAATTCCTTAAGGGTGTCCATTACTAACAAGTTTACCTTACATTAACTTTGTTAATTAATGTTATTTTTCATCCCGTAATAAATATATATCTTACTATTTAATAAATTTTAATTTAATCCACTACTTTTATATTTTGCATTAATCTTTTTAAAACTTGCTTCAGTTTTTGATCTATTAATTGAATTTTTTAGTGAGATTTTATAGTTTTAATAAAAATTTTTACTCCGTAGACATTGTTTATTATATTTTTGATTGAAATCTGTTTTCAAATAAAGGTTAGTGCTATTAATTTATATATTATAATTAATTAAATAAAGAACTTTTATTTAAAAAACAAATAATTTATATTAAAAATATCATTTACTACAATTTAAATTGGTATTTGTACAAGGAAATAAAATAAATAAATTAGTGAAATTTTATAATTATAATTTTGTTAAACTATATTTTTGTTGACTTTCCATATAAATATTCTCCATATAGGCTTTGTTTATGTTATTTACCGATAGGTATTTATAAATCATGTCAATTGTCACCAAATACATGGCACTGTACTTTGTGGTAAGACTGGCTTCAACCTGCGATCTCTATACGGCTGTCCAAACGGCGATGAAAACGCGAATATGAAGAACTTAAGTTTTCTCCCGCTGCGACGATTTGGCGCTGGCGTCATGCACAAAGGGAACTAAGTTAAAGGGCTATACTTATGTTTTCTAAGAACCCTCAGTTCTCCGTAGAGCATCGCCGTGTCGGTCTATATCTCTCATGCAGATAATTGGCCTTAAAAACACGATCCTTTTCTTTTGTTTTTTAACTTTCCTGAACAATCACGTTTTTAGTGTTTTAACCTTTATTCGTTCAATGAATTATATTATTTGATTGTTGCTTAGTTAAATTATTAAATTTGAAATAAATTGATTGTTATATTAATTATGACTTATTTTTCTTTTTTACAGCAGCGTATCTAAGTCCCGTATTCATACTCAGATTCTTAAGCTACCAAACTCTTCAAAACTTTCAGCCCCTGTTCCTAACATTCATGTCGAAATTAAAGTGATAGGATTTTCCTATAATCCATAAAATTGAACTTTTTCAACTCTGCTGTTACTCTGTCATGTAACGAAGTTGATGATAAAAATACTTTGTGCTACGTTACTTTCCTATATCATCTCTTGATATGAAATAGTAAAATTAATACGATACAATGAATTAAAAAGTTACCGTTGATTGTTTACACGCAGACATTTTCATACAAACTTTGGGAATCAAAATGAAAACATTTGATTTCCGAAACTTTCATTAATGACAATTGTAACTTTTTAAATTAAACTCACACCGGAATATTTAAATGATACTTTCTTGATTTATTTAAGTTAAGATTTCATATGCTATGACTCATCTACAAGACCTTATCCTTCACGTACGTCGATTGCTAACTCCGTTAGGCACTCGATGCGTTGAATAGTAATTAGAAATTAAAAGCATGTTGCTGGTTAGGATACTGCCATTCCGTATCGGTAAAACCAGGGCTAGAGAATATTCTCTAGCCCTGGGTAAAACCGCTTCCTCCATAATGGGAGTGCCTCTCATTTCACTGTTTCCCCTTACCATGGCTTCCTGCGATCTCTATACGGCTGTCCAAACGAAACGCCGAACAATAGGAAAGCGCGAAAAGCCGTAGTTAATCTTTCCTCCACTTCGAGCGCTGCTTTCATGCACGCGTTACCAGTATATTTTCCATTGTAAACATATGCTAAAGCCCTTTAATTTTTATACTGTCCAAAAATATATAACTATATACTAATTTATTTTTCGCTATACACATTTCCGAATTAACCCAGTAATCTGTAGAATATTAAATTTCATGTAAATAACATTAATTTAATTTAATCTTTTAATTTAGTACCTTTCCAGTGTAAGATTTGTGAGTTTAAAATTCCCTGTTTCAAATTTAAAAAAAAAAATTATATATGTATTTATTTTCTTTCTGTAGAATGTAAATAAAAGGCATCTTAATACGATTCAGATCGCCGAAGTTGATTGATAAGAAGAATTAATTGAAATAAGAATTAATATTAAAAAAATAATAATAATATAATTACTTTTTTTGCATAAAGTTTTTTATAATTACCATGTCTGTTTATCAAGAAAAAAAAAAAACATTGTTTTGAGGGATAATAAAAAGTGATAGATTCTATACATTTTGAACTGCTTTTGCATAATATATATGCTTTAAAAATATATTGATTAGATGTTACTTGAAGGTGTGTGAAATTTTTTAATTAAAAATAATGAGGTATATATTTTTTTACAATTTTTAATCCGAGAAGCTGTGTTTTCTTGTGTTAATAAACAAATTATATATATAAATAAGTGTTTTTATGACTCTGTGTTTTAATTTTCTGTACCCTCCCCCCCCCCCCCCCAAAAAAAAAAAAAATAAATAAATAAATAAATAAATAAATAAATAAAATAAAATAAAATAATAAATAATAAATAAATAAAATAAGAAAATTCTAGAAATGCCATTATTCTTATATACTCTATTTTTGGCATAATGTAAATATAGGATAGATGTGCCAGTAATGGATACCCTTAAGGAATTTCTTTAAAAATTATTTTTTAATTAATAATCATAATTATTATAGTCCACTTTTTTTAATATTATATTAATCTATCAACAATATTTAATCATGCTCATAGTCACATTTCCCAATGTAAATAAAAATTTAATTGTAAATAACAGAAATAAATCAAAACACCCTAAATTCCAGTAATGGACACCCTCTCGTCCAGTAATAGGACACTCTCTGTTCCAGTAATGGACACCCCACAAAAAATAATAGGCAATTGATTTTATGATTGTATTTAAAACCAGAATTTAATGTAAGCTTATTAATGAAATAAAAATTCATTTTCAAATAAATTTAACAATTAAAATATCAATATAATTAATAAAATATTTATGAGAATAATTCACTATTTAAATTAATTATTGTCAGTATCACAAGATTGACATTTTAATTATTTTAGATAGAAGGCTTGAAATACTAAATTTCAAAGAATTATATTTATCAAATTATTAAGTCATTGAGAGGGGGAGGGGATTTAGAAGGGTTAGTTAAAAAAAAAAAAAAAAAAAAAAAAGATTTTTTAGAAAAGAGTCTTGGAGTACCAGTGCATGTAATCATATTTATTTTTATTCTTAACAGTTAAACTTCCTAAAACTGCTTTATATATTACTTTTAGCAATTTGTATAAAATATATCAAATAAATGAAAGTGTAGATTGGATGTTTTTTAAATACTAAATAATATTATTTCAAAATAAAATATCAGAACTGACATTTGAGCCCCCTGATCTGCAGATTTACTACTTTCATTGCTACTATAAATTTAATATTATAGGGATTTTTTTAATGTATGTAGTTCTTTTGTCAGGTATGAATAATGAAACATTTAAGACAGAAAATAATAGATTTTTAAGAACTTGTGTGACTTAAAAAATTGTCTTTTTTGAAATGGGGAAGAGTTTGAACCCCATGAGCCCCTCAATTTCCCATGCCCTTAAAGATTATTCCCTGTTTCCTGATGAGTGTTGATTGCCATATATTATGAAATATGCAAGGTACGGTTTACAAAAAAATAATTTGATAACAATCTTAAAAAATTATTAATTACGTGAAATTAATAAAAACAGCTATTTATATGAAAATATATAAAACTCAAGTACTAATCCATCAAAAGAATTAATTTTCTTGCTGGCAACACTTGTCTATTTATTAGTTATTATGTCTTCATGTTTTAGCGTCAGGTTTCTTATTATTCGAAATTGCTTTATTTACTTATTTATTTTTTGTTTACATTTAGAGTTCCTGTAATTTCCTATATTACAATATCGCTCTTAATTTTACTACGAGTATAAACTAATATTTTAAAGACAAACACAAAACATTTTCTTGTATATTATCTTTCTTATTTTTTTAATACCCTCGATTATGTCGCATTTATTTAATTGTATCCCAACAGGCACGATATAACAAGTAGTCGCTTTATTATTTAATCCGTGTCTTTAATTTCCAGTGTTGAACACTTTGACAAAATCTGAAGTTGTGAAGTAGTGACTACTTTTGAAAAGTAGTTTGTAGTCGCTACTTTTTCAAACAAATAGTATAAATTCATTTATTTTTTAAACGCATTTAGAAAACAATCAAAACGCATATTTGTATATTATAGAAGCATTATTAGTTTTTTTCAAGTGCATGCTCAGCTTGTAAAAATATCTGTGTTCATTTTTTTTTTCACGTTAAGAAAATACTCCAAAGAATTTTTGATACAAAAACATGTATTATAAATAATTCTGCGGTTGTTTTTCATTTTTTGTAAGTACAAAATAATTTTTTAAGAGCTAAATGCAACCTCGCGTTATAATGTTTATCTAATGAACTAGCCCTTTAACTTAGTTCCCGTTGTGCATGACGCCAGCCCCAAATCGTCGCTAGTAGGCCGTGAACTAGTATGAATGCGTTTCAATCTCTCGTAACATTTTTTTTTTTTTTTTTTTTTCTAGATATTTACATAGTTTCAATTATTGTAATACAGAGAATAATAAAACAGTCAATGCCTGTTTTAAATTACAGTGAATTTAAATTAATAAAAGTATGTCGAAATTATACGTTATAACTCAGAGAAAAATGTTTACCTTTCGTTTTTAAAAGTATTTTAATTTTATTATTATAATTTAAATCAAAATAATAGGGATAGTATCTAATCTAATATTTATTTTCATCAGTCTAATTTGTACAGAGATCAGTAAAATATCTCATAGATGTAAATATTTTTGCTGAGTAATAATAATCCAACACAATGTTAGTCATTTAAAATAATAATAGATGCTGAGTATTATATTTATTAAATTTCAAATAAAATAATGCTGAGCATTTCATTTAGATTGTGTCAATGTAACTAGCATAAAAATCACTAATATAACATTCAAGCAGTAGTTCAATGCAGAAAATCTGCCCATTTTTTTTCAATGTGCTCAATTACAAACTGTATTTAACAATAATTGATTCAAATGTTTGAATGATAACATCAATATCTCTAAATTGTGTTATATTAATATTATGTATATGTAAGAGTAATTTTTATGTAAGCTTACTTTCATACAACATAAACAAAATATTTAGCTAATTTGTCCTCGATTATTTTATTTTGAAACAATAATAATAATAATAATAATAATAATACACAGTATTTGTTATTATTTTAAGTGTCTATCATGTCGTCTGACTTTGACTATTGCTTGATCATTTTGAACGAAAACATTTACATCTATAAGTTATCTTATGATCTCTGCACGTGTATATGTTACATTAATAAAAATAAATGTTAGATTAAGTATCATCACTATTATTTTTGCATAGAGTAAAATATTAAAAACAAGATATTTTAAAAATAAAAATATTTCTTTCATTGATAGAACTTAAATGCGGATATATATATGTTAAGTTAAAGTCATTATATAATAAAAACATACATACAATTATTTTTCATTATCTTTGGTACACAATAACTAAAAACTACATAAATATCTACAAAATCAAAGTATTTACGAAATACTGAAAAGTATTCATAAAACTTGCCCTTGAATAAAAATATCAATGGTTACCCACTGTTGTTTACAAGTGTTATTGTGAGATATAAAATACACACATATAACTTCTTTAAAAAATATCCCAGTTAATCGACGGTTTTGTGCACTTAATGTCTGTAAACGTATTTTCAAATGATACAATCGAAGAAAAATATATGTATTTGTTTAATGTTTTCTTTCTTTTACCAACTCTAATGCGGCGTGAAGAACGACGTTGGCATTCTTTATTCTTATATTTTTATATCCTTCGCCTAGCTATATTCCTTAATTTCCTTTCATTTTATCGTCTGCATAATTCATCAGACAATTGTCTGATTATAAGTTAAAGTGGTGTATTCTTATATATTTGTGTCTCTTATAATACATAATAAAGGACTTTTAATATGGAACATATTTTTTATTGCTCAGTTCTTTATTTTCTATACTATGAGAAAGAAAATTCTGAAAATTCGATGCGTCTATTTATGTCAAGGTGTAACAGAATATGAAGTTTGATGAAATTCCGTGCTTTAGTACTTGAGCCATAGCTATCGCGGAAATCGTGTAACACCTGTTGTGTGATTTACACGAAAACCTACTCTTAGCACCAATTTATGTCAAGGTGTAATTGAATCTGAAATTTTATTAAATTCCGCGCATTAGTTCCTGAGATATAAGCTACTGCGGAGTGCGGATATCGTGAAAATTTCAGCGTAGCACTCAGCGCCACGTGTTGGGTAATTTACCTCCCAAAACCTTATCAATTCCTATTTATGTCAAGGTGTGACAGAATATGAAGTTGGATGAAATTCCGTTCTTTAGTTCTTGAGGTATATTGCAGAAATCAAGCAAAATACATCATAGTAGCGCTACCTGTTGGGTGATTTACACGAAGACCTAATCAGTACCAATTTATGTGAAAGTCTAACTCAAGTTATTTTTAAATTCTGTGCATTAGTTCTTGAGATATAGCTATCACGAAAATCGTGAAAAATTCAGCACAGCAGTGTTCGGTAATTTACCATCGGTAATTTCGATAATTTACCATTCTGTTCGGTAATTTACCATTTAACCAAAAACCTAATCATCGTCTATTTATGTCAATATGTAACAGCATATGAAGTTTGATGAAGTTCCGTACTTTAGTTCTTGAGGTATATCACAGGAATCATGCAAAATGCATCATAGTAGCATTACCTGTTGGGAGATTTACACCAAAACCTAATCAGCATACGAATTTATTTTAAAGTCTAACTGAATCTAAAATTTTATTACATTCAGTGCATTAGTTCTTGAGATAGAGCGTTCGCAAAATTTGTGTCATATACAGACTCATGGACAGACATTTATTAAAAACAATCGACTCGTGTTAACCCGGCAGGAATCGCGCATACACAAGGTATGAATGGTTTTTACTCTGTCACCAATAAATACAAATAATAATCATCACCTTATTTAGTGGGAGGCAATTGTTACAAATGCTGCGCTATAAAGTAAATTGAAGATTACTTTTGGAAAAATAGTGGTGATAATTGCAAAAGATCATAACGCACTCTTGCCATATCCGGCGCTACTACTCCCGCGCAGTGTTGAATTCAGGGGGGGGAGGGGCAGTCCCCTCCGGAACATCTAAATGCCTCCCCCGGAAGATTTGAGATGTTATGATTTTAATAGTTAAAAAGTGCAATTCCCCTTCCCCCCCGGAGCCACAAATATCCCTCCCGCAGAAAAGTATCTGAATTCAACACTGCACCCGGGTTAATGAGCTTCTGAAACGCATAAATCCGTCGAAAACGGAAGTTGAAATTTTTCACTAATCCAATTACATTCGTCTTGTAAAGATAGAAGAAAGATAGAAGGAAGATTACAAATTAAGCATATAAGAAGTGAAATTGCTATATTAATGAACAATAGAAAAAGGCGTGATTATTCGAATGAATTCGAGTGCTATTCCTAACGCTTTGTGAGGATTCAGACTACTTTTGCCAGGTGTCCCGAGTTTCAGGAGCTCCAAGACCTGCCCCGCGTAACTGCTGTGCGGGACGCCAAATGTCACGATTTTTCATGATGCACAAATTATTTGAAATTGCTTTTCGTATACTATAGGGTGTCCAAAATTACTGAGCTCATTTCATGCTTGAAAAAAAAAATGAGGTACGTACATATTTATTGTTTCCTTGGAAAGACAATTGAAAACAGTTTTACACAACAACATTTTAAACATTAAATAACCTTCACAAAAGCCGGTAGATGGCGATTATTATTATAGCACTATAAAAACTATTCAAAAAGATTTCCGAAAATCAGTGGCAGCAAAAGAAACTTTGATTTTATAAATGCTTCATTAAATCTCGAAAAGATATTGGTTTCTCAGGTTTCAAAAGATAAAGGATGCTTTTTAGAATAATGAGTAACTCGAAAGAAGTTATTGTACATTTTCAGTGGCGCCAACTTTTGAAAAATATTGGGTGGGTTAAAGAATATTCCCCTTTTGTTGAATGGTGCACGGAAGGAGATGGACGATAACTCAAAATCAAATTATCTTATTTTAAAGTAAAAAATAAAGTTGTAATATTATTAAATTATATTCTTTATTCCTTGAGACACCAATATTTACTATTATATCATCATACCATGACTACAATTTGAAAGTGCAAAAAGCTAAACATCGAGCAAAACATTTCAGTCATTTTTCAGTGATTTATTAGTGTCAGTGGGGTATGAAAAGAAATGGTCATTGACTCACTCCTACTGTTAAATGATAAAAAAAAGTTATTTCAGAGTAAAAAATAAACAATGAAATAAATAATGAAATAGAACAATGGGATTTGGGTAGGTTGGGATGAGAAATTATTGGGTCGGCTCGGGACTCACAGGCCCATATAAATTGGCGCCACTGTAACATTTTTGTTCATGGCTATAATGTTTCAAATGTTGTTGTTGTGTAAAACTGTTTACAATTGTCTTTACAAGAAAACAGTAAACATGTACGTACCTCATTTTGTTCTTTTTTATTTCAAACATGAAATGCGCTCAATAATTTTGGACCACCCTGAATTTAGCGAGTGGAATTTAATTGACTAAAAGCTGTGAAGACAGATCATGTCTATAGAAGAAAATTTCACGATTTTTCAAAAAGAAACACCTGAAATTGTTAAATGATAAAAAAAAGATATACAGAGTTCGTACGATCCTTGAAAGTTCTTAAGTTTTTCAAAAGTAATTTTTGGTCCTTAAACGTTCTTATTTTTAAATCAAGTCTCCAAAAAGTCTTTAATTTTACTCTCTCATATTTTCTTAACTAGCAAAACCCGCGGCCTTGCTCGCATAATTGATGAAAAATGCTAAATCGTATTCGTGGGTCTATTTTCATGAGAGGAAATTTTACTGCCACAGATAATTCAAAAAATACTAATTAAGCCACATTTTGAATAAACTTTATTCTTATGCTGCATTAGGCGAACATAAGACTTACATGAATGAGAAGAGCTAAATTGAATTCCAAATTAGTGGTAATTTGGAACGTATTTTGAAGGTTTTCCTTTCATTAAATTTGAAATTTAGAAATTTTTAGTAACAGTTCTAAGCGAGTATTTACATATTAAAAGTCAGCATCATGCCAAATTCCAATCCTCTACTTAAGCAAATTTCTGTAATAACTATATCACAGAAATTGCATTTTTTAAACTTTTTAACACTTTCCAACCTAGTTGAACAGTGTTTATGACTTCGGTTTGTCTGCCGTATGGCCGTCTGGCCGTGCTCTAACTCCCGTAAATATGCGCGGATTGCCCTGCAATTTTTATATGTTATTGTCGTCATCTATAGCATGTTCCCTATTTTAACTGAAGTGTGCAGCACTTATAGTTTTTTTTACAGGGACACTCAAAAGAATTCCGGTACACTACGGTCTAAGGGGAAAAATTATTTGCGGTTCATTTTAATGATGTTACACAATTTCAAACACATTGTAATTGATATATATCACTAAGGTGCATTACAAGAAGCTTAATATGGAATAAGGTGTGCATAGCACTCATAGTTACTTTATAGGGACAGTCAAAATAATTCCGTTACATTACGTCTATGGAGAAAAATCGCTTGCGGTTTAATTAAATAATGTTTCATTATTTTAAACGCATTGAAATTTATATATATATCACTAAGGTGCATTACAAGAGGCTTACTACAGAATAGTGTGTGTATAGCAGTCATCGTTCATTTACAGGGACACACAAAAAAGAATTCTCTACTGTCTGTTAACAATAATTCCTGGAAATGCGTTTTAAGTTGCTGAACGCGATTTTTAACTAACTTTTTGTCTATTACTTGGTGTGTATAAATTCTGTAGATCATATACAGGGCAGCACAAAATTTCGCGAACACAATTCCTTTTATTGACAGAAACTCCAGAAGGAGAATTTTAAACTGTGCTACGCGTTTCCAAACTAAACTAAAATGTAGCATCCTATGTAGTATATATACAAATCTATAGATCCTATACAGGGCTGAATAAAAGTATTCGGATATTTTTCCGAATATTGTATATGTTGGAAATTCCTGAAATTACGTTTTTAAATGTGTTATGCGTTTTCCAAATTGTTTACTTAGATGTTATCTTTCAGCTTATTAAACGGTAATGATTTGTAAAATTATTTTGGAAGCGTTGGAAAGTGTTACATAATCTATGCTTGACGCATGATTTTTCGTTCTTGTTTGTTTCTGCGCACATTAAAATTTCTAAACTTTTAAAAACTGTTCTGTGGATGAATTTTGTCTCTAACGTAACAGCCATGTAAAATTTTAAGTTTCTAGCCCTAGCAATTTCAAATAAATCATAGTTTAGACTGTTTTTAGAATTTTTCCTGTTGATTTCACTCTTTTAAATTTCGATTTTTTTTTAAAAAACGTTCTTAGCGAGCACTGAAATCTTAAAAATAGCCACCATGCCAAATTTCAACTTTCTAGAGCGGCAGCATCACTAAAATCGCAATTTTAAAAAGTTTTTTGCCTCTGCACCTTTTCAAAATTCGAATTTTGTAAATACTGTTCTGTGCGAGCATTTACGTCTAAAAAAATACAGGAATGTCAAATTAAAATTTTATATCCTTAACAATTTAGAAATAAACATAACTTATGACGTTTTCCGGTCATTTTGCACATTTAAATTTCGAATTTTTAATAAACAGTTGAAACCGAGCGTCTGCATCTTAAAAGTTTCCACTATACTAAATTTAAAGTTTCTAACCCAAATAAATCCAATTAAATCGTAATGTAGAACGTTTTTAGCTCATTTCAGCATGATAAATTTCGAAATTTTTAGAAACCGGTCTCTTCATTTGCATTTTAAGAGTAATCACCATGCCAAATACAAAGCTTCTATACCAGCTGTACCACATAAATTGCAATTTTAGAACGTTTTATTTTCGCTCCTGCCCTTTTTAACTTTCGCATTTTTAGTAAACTGTTGTGGTTGATCATTTACGTGAGTAACAGCCATGCAAAATTTCAAGTTTCAAACCTTAACAGCTCCAAATAAATCATAATTTAGACCGTTTTTAGAACGCTTTTCACGCTTTCACACTTTTAAATTTCAATTTCTTAAACTCTTCTGTGCGACCAAGTAAATCTTTAAAGCAACAACCATGTCAAACTTCAAGTTTCTATCCTTAACAATTTTATAGAAACCTATCTCAATTTAGAACGTTTTTAGAATGCTTTTCGTGCATTTCACTCTTTTAAATTTCTATTTTTTAAACATTGTTCTGTACGACCATTTATGTCATAAAAGCAACAGTCATGTTAAATTTCAAGTTTCTATCACTAACAATTCTATAGAATCGTAACTTAGAATGCTTTTAAAACGCTTTCCGCTCATTTCCCCCTTAGAAATTTTGAATTTCTTTACAAACAATTGTTAGCGAAAATTTGTATCTTAAAAATAACCGCCATGCCAAATATGAAGTTTCTAATCCTGTCAATATATATATATATAAAAAAAAAAAAAAAAAAAAAAAGGTAATTTACAAGGTTTTTTTCCTTCTTCACCTTTTTTAATTTCTATTTAAAAAAAAAACTTCTGGGTGTGCACTTGCGTTTTAAAAAGTATCAGCCATGTCAAATTTCAAGTTTCTGTCCTTAACAATTCCATAGAAATCGTACTTTAGAATGTTTTTGCAACATTTCCCATCATATCACCCTAGAGTTGCAAAGAACAGTTTTATTCCCGGATTTATTTCCAATAGACCGGGTTTAGTCCCAGGTTTATTCCCAAAAGACCTGGTTTATTCCCAAAAAACCCGGTTTATTCCCAAAAATCCCGGTTTATTCCCGGGTTTAAACCGGGTTTTTTCTAGCCTTTGCAACTCTATATCACCCGTTTAAATTTTAATATTTTTGAGAAACTGTTCTTAGAGAACATATATATCTTAAAAGTAACTCCCTTGCCCAATTTCAAGTTTCTAATCCCTTCAGTATCACAAAAATTGCAATTTTATAACGTTTTTCGCTCCTGCAACCCCCTGAGTGGCACTGACATAAAATATAGCCTATGTTAGAGCAAACACTGTCACCATAAATTTGCAACTACTACGTTTAAAATCGGTTCGGTAGTTTCCGAGATGCCATAGAAATTGTAATTTAGAATTTTTTAGAACAAGTTTAGCTCATTTCATCCTTTTAAATTTCGATTTTTTTAGAAATTTTTCTTACAGACCATATACATCTTATAAGTAACTACCATGCCAAATTTCAAATTTCTAGTCCCTTCAGTATTTGCAAAAATTTCAATTTAAGAACGTTTTTCGCTACGACACCCCTCTGGAATATTGACACCGACATGAAATATAGCCTATGTTAGGGCAGGTACTGTCACCATCAATTTGCAACAATACGTTTGAAATCGGTTTCGTACTTCCAGAGATTCAATAGAAATTGTTATTTAGAATGTTTTTAGAACGCTTTTCGCTCACTTCAGCCTTTTAAATTTCGATTTTTATTTCTAATTTGTTCTTAGAGAGCATTTACATCTTATAAGTAACTACGATACAAAATTTTAAGTTTCTAGTTCCTTAAGTATCGCAAAAATCGTAAGTTTAGAGCATTTTTTGCTCCTCCTGCATACAATGGCGGTAGTGGCACCTACATAAAATATAGCCTATGTTACAGCACGGACTGTCACTCTCAATTTGCCACCATCACTTTTGAAACGGGTTCCGTAGTTCAAGAGATTCCATAGAAATCGTAATTTATAATATTTTTAGAACACTTTTCGCTCATTTCACCCTTTTAAAATTCGATTTTTTTTAGAATTTGTTCTTAGAGAGGATTTACATCTTGTAAGTAACTACCATGCCAAATTTCAAGTTTCTAGCTCCTTAAGTATCGCAAAATTCGTAATTTTAGAACGTTTTTCCCTCCTGCCACCCCCACCCCCTCTGGGGGTAGTGGCGCCGACATAAAATATAGCCTATGTTGAAGCAGGGACTCTCACCATCAATTTGCCAATATCACTTTTGAAAAGTATTCTATAGTTCAAGAGATTCCATAGAAATTGCAATTTAGAATGTTTTAGAACACTTTTCGTTCATTTCACCCTTTTAAATGTCAATTTTTTTTAGAATTTGTTCTTGGAGAACATTTACAACTTATAAGTAACTACCATACAAAATTTCAAATTTCTATCTATTTAAGTTTCGTAAAATCGGAATTTTAGAACGTTTTTTGCTCCTGCACCCGCTGGGGGTAGTGGCACCGACATAAAATATAGCCTATGCTACAGCAGGGACTGTCACCATCAATTTGCCACCATCAATTTTGAAAATGGTTCAAGAGATTACATAGAAATTGTAATTTAGAACGTTTTTAGAATACTTTTCGCTCATTTCACCCTTTTAAATTTCGATTTTTTTTAGAATTTGTTCTTAGAGGGTATTTACATCTTGTAAGTAACTACCATACCAAATTTCAAGTTTCTAGCTCCTACAGTATAAAAAAAATCGCAATGTTAGAACATTTTTCGCTTCTGCACCCCCCTGGGGGTAAGACTATTCGGCGTGAAAATAAAAATTTTCGCGGCACCCATCCAATTCCAGACATCGCCCGCAATTTTCTATCTGAAACCTGATCGGCACGGTAGTAATCCGAACCATGGGTACGACAGTGGCCGGAACAGGATCGGTTCCCGAAAGGACGTTCGTGACATCCTCGACCCCGGGTTTTCCTGGAAGTTCATAGGAACGACCAGGGCCCAGGGACTAATCAGGGAGGGGTGGGGGCTAGTCGCACCGACATAAAATATAGCCTATGTTGGAGCAGGGATTGTCACCATCAATTTGCCGCCATCACTTTTGAAATATGTTCGGTAGTTCCAGAGATTACCCCCTACAAACAAACAAACAAAAAAAAAGGTTACTTCTTTATAATATTAGTATAGATTAGAAGTGAAAATCTTCTGCGTTTCTATAAATCTCTGATTAAAAAAAGTAACCTTTCCTGAAATTTCGCTTTTCTCTGTTTGCTCCCCCCCTCCCCCCAACAGTTCCAAAGTTTAAAATCTTTAAAACTGGTCCTCTTTTTTTTTAAACTTTTTCTGCTCTATTTGTTATTTTATTGTAAGAATAAATAATTAATCCTATAAATTTCGTTAAAATTTCATCTAAATTCATCCTTCCTAAATTTTGGTTCCTCCCTTTTTCTCACCCCACTTCAGCCAAAGTTTAAAATCTTTAAAACTCTTGCTCTTTTTAAAATAAAAATTCTGCTCTATTTGTTACTTTATACTAAGAATAAATAATTAATCGTATAAATTTCGTTAAATTTTCATCTTAATTCCCGCTTCCGAAATTGGGGTTAACCCCCCCCCTTTTTTCCCCACTTTAGCCAAACTTTAAAATCTTTAAAAGGCTTTGCATTTTTAACTTTTTCTGCTCTGTCTGTTACTTTATTGTAACAATAAATATATATATCATATAATTTTTCTCCACAACCACCCGAAATTGACGCTTCCCCTGTGTCTTCCCCCTCTCCTTACCATACCAAGCACATAAAATTGAGTCTTTAAAACTCTTTTATTTAATTATTTTCTCTTATTTGTAAGTATTTAGTTAGGCAAATAACAAGTCATCTAATAAACTCCCTTAAAATAAAATCTGTTCTCCCTTTTGTCCTCCCACCCAATCATCTCAAAAATCTTTAAAAGTCTTTTTTTTTATACTCTATTTGTTATTTTATTATAACAATAAATAATTAACCATCTAAAATCCTGCACCCATTTGAAATTGCCGCTTTCCCCTTTCCCCCCCTTTTTCCCTAGCATACAGAATTTAAAGTTTTTAAAACATATTAGTTTTATTTTTCTGTCCTATTTATAAAATTTTATTATATATATAATATAAACTTGGTTTATGGCGTCAGGTGCCGCCTTCCGAAATATCTACAAGCAACCACTCCATTTCTTCTAGTCAAGGGTCCATTCCTCCTCCAGATCTCTATCCCTCATGGCTTTTTTTATACCGTCCATCTAGTTTTTTGTGGTTTCCTCGTTTCCTTTTTTGATCTGTTCTACACTGATGTCCAGAAATTAAAGGGCAGCGACCGATTTCAGACGTTTTGTCGATTATCTACTGAAATTCGTGAGGATATTACCGAAATGCTCTTGAACTTGAGGATGTAAAAAACATGTTTGACTTCATATTTTTCAGTGAATATTTTGTCGCGAGAACAATTAGGGGGGGGGGAGGGGGAGGCAATAATAATTTTAATAATAAAATAAATTTTTTTGATCACCTAAGTAACAGAAAATGTTAAAAATGGTCTGTCACTGTAGCAAATGACTATGTAGGTCCTGTTCAACATTTGTGTAAGCATAGCACGTACACTCGTGAAAATATTAACGTTTCTGTGAAAAATTAAAAAGATTTTTTTTATATAGCATGCAGAGTTTTCAGCGGAATTTAACACAGCTTTCCAGAAACTTGACAAAAAAGTATAGAATAGTATACTGTAATTAAAATAATATGTTGAATATTTGATGAGATATGGGTATTTGTATGAAATAAATTTTAATTGCGCAGGTGCGAAGTACAGCAAAGATTTTTTGTCATGATTTGATAATCAATACTATAGGCAACTCATATAAAAAGACCAGTCAAATACCGTAAAAATTCAAAAAGTTACAGACAATACAATGAGCTAATTGATAAATTGAGGAGGAAATCCCATAGGATTATATGGGATTTCCTCCTCAATCCAGTCATTAAAACTGTTTCATTTTTTTTTCTGACCCTATTGTAAATATTTAGTAATGATAAACAACTAAGCAATAATCTAATCAACGTCTTTCTCTCTCCAAAAAAAATTCTGTTTGTCTCCTTTTGCCTCCCCTCTCCCCATCCCAGCCGTTTAAAATCTTTAAGACTTTAATTTTTAAAAACTTTGCTGTTCTGTTTGTCTCTTTGTTATAACAATAAATTAACCGCTCTTCTAAATTCCTCCTCTCCTCCACCCCTTCCCACACGAAATTTACCGCTTTCTCTCCCCTGTACAAAGTACAAAAAGTTAAAAAAGACGTTGATGATCTTTAAAACAAATTTTCTTATTTTTTCTTTTATATTTGTTATTTTAAAATACCAATAAATAACAGTCTTCTAAATTTCTACTACCACATGCCGAAATCCCCCCCCCCCCCGCCCATCTGAATGTTTAAAAATTGCATTTACATAAATGAAACCCTGTATTAATAATAATTAGTGCATGTTATAATTCAATAGTTTATTCAGGTTGTAGGTCCTTAATTTTTTTTTAATTGGCTTTGATCCTTGAAAGTCATTGAAAGTTCTTGAATTTTATTTAAAGAAAAGTGTACGAACCCTGAATATATTTGACTGTTAATATCAGTGTGCATGTGTTCATTTTTATATAAAAAAGATAAAATTGATATTAGTGTTATAATTGTAGATTATTTTTTCCTAATTGTATGAAAGTGTGAATTAATTTTCTTTCACTTCGGATTAGAGTTTGAATATTTCAGGTTCGGGTTGAAATGTATCGGTTCGAGTCAGGTACAACCCGAACTGTGCAGGACTCAAAACTAGTGTTATAAAAACAAACCTGGGGAAAGCGAAAAGGGAAAGAGGAACCGTTATCATTTAGAAGAGTTATCGTTGATTTTTGCAAGTTTCGTTATTTCAAGGACGCTGACGAAGCAGTGTGACGTAATACGATAAGCATATCGAATGCAAACTTTTACATTTTGGGGTTGAGCGTTCTGAGAAATATGTTCATTCTGATTAAGCTATGCTTAAACAAAAAAGTATGACTTCAAAATTCCAGCTTTATAAGTCTTTAGAATGGTGTACGGAATTGCCTTCAAAAGACTATCCTCGGGAAAATCCTATTTTCTTAGAGAACGGTAATGAGTGGATTTTCCGATTCGTTCTTGAAAAATCATATCAGACTTGGTATTTTAACTTGTATCTGGAATTCAAATGTACGCATACGAAGTTCAAACCATGTCGCGGTAAACTTCACGTTGGAACTCCAGAAGAATTGACCTTAAGCTTAGGTAATCAAGCATTCGATGTATCGGAACCTATAAAAAAAGAGATTTGGTATATTTCTCTGACAGATCTCCAGACAAAACTACCTTCTGATTACCTGACCTGTAAACTGCTTAAATTCACTTTCTTCTTTGAGGATATAGCTGAGCCTGTTTTAAAGATCTGCAAAGAAATAGGTGAGTAGTTTCTTTGTTATCTGTATAGATTTATACCTGATAACTATTGATATTGTTTGACTTATTTGACTAATATAAAAGTAAAATAATTGTCATTGGATATACAAGTTATTTAATCTAGGGATGGATTTAGAAATGTTGGGACTCTAGATATAGGACGAGTCATTTCATAAATCCTTCAGTTACCATATAGTATCTACCAGAGCAATGAATTTTCATTTTACAATTTTTAGGTATTTAGCCTCTAAATACGAGAAATTTATTGAATTATATATATATTTTTTTATGTTTAATTGTTGTATTATTGTAGACTGCAGTGTGCATTGAACATCGGAGCAATAACTCCTTAACATTTTTCGTACGCATGTCTTTTAAAACTGTTCTACTAACAGTAAATCGTGAAAATGTTATTTTTCATGTTTCAAAAGTCATGGTAAACACAAAAACTTACACTTAGACTACGGCGAAGTGAGTGAAAAGAATACGACAAAATTTAAAAAGATTTAAAACGCATCTGTTTATAACAGCAAGCAAGGAAGGCTGAGCCTCTTTTGTAATTTTTTTAAAATAAACTAAACCCAAATTAAAACAGTTCCAATATAAATGAAATTTGAAATCGTAATTTCGAACTGTTCATGAGTATAATATTTTTAAATTCTACCATTACCCCGCCATAACGAAAATAAAAGAATTATTTATATATCTTATTCCAAGACTGAGGCCGGAAACGTTGTAGCCGCCTCTCCGATCACAAGTGAACGAATTCACCAAGCGAGAGGGGGGGGGGGGGATGGTGTCCGGATACTTCAAGTTTAAAAATGGTAGGTAACATCGTGTTTTGCTTAAACTTTGTTTTAAATGGAATATTTTTCTGGAGACAGCTATACGCACGAATTACGAGTTTAAAAAATAGATGTGTATGGGATGTAAATTAAAGGCATGCATTCAAAAATCGTGTAACAAAAGAAGTGAATTATCAATTACTACACAGCTTACAGCCAACATAGTGAAAAAACGTCTTGACCGGAAATCCAACCCGGAACCCTTGGTATCAAGCACCAATGCTATACCTTCTGAGCTATCCGGACGACATCTAGTCTAGCATTTCTCAGTCTTATATGTTGGCAAGACTTTGCAGCATACAATGTAAACAGTATGTAGCACACAGTCATGTAGCACACATCTTCAGTGGCATACATGAGACGAATTAAACCCCTGTCGAATAGATTTGTGATACAAATGTGTGCATTGCATCTTTCTACATATTTTCATTTTTAAACATTTTTATGTTTTATTAAAGATAACAACGCAAATATGCGGTCATTTTCCATATTCAGATGTTTGTTTTTTAATTATTCATGTGTAATAAATTTTAATTGCCATCCATTTTTAACTCTCCGTTTCACGAAAGTTCGGTTGTTCCATGGTTTAGACAAATTTTACATGTTTAAAAAAATAATAATTCCAAAAAAATTTTAGCAACTTAAATTTTGTTCTAAATTTTATAATAAGATAATTAAATTTCAATAAATCATAAACTCTATAAATTTGTCTGAACTAAAGTTTTAAAAATGCACTTATTTAAATTAAACTTAAAATAGTTCAGCGTGTAGAGTAGAAATATTTCTTGATTTTACCCTACTCGTGGAATCTAAGATCGGTGATCACAAATCAGTTTTTTTAGGTAGATTTCGTAAGAAATACTACCTATTACATTCTAATCTGGAAAATTTTTGCAGATCTACGCCGATCATGACTCCCAGAACCCAAAACCACCCACAGTGCAAAACTTTATCTATTTATCTATCTATATCACTTTTTTATGGACACGATAACTTCAACAATTCTGCATGAAGGGCATAAAATCTCGGTCAAGTTCGTTAATGAGATAAATCGGGGGGGGGGGGATGGGGGACATTTTGTGAAAACAGAAAAAAACACGAAAACGTCTTAATTATGATACGTATCGAATGCGATTAAAGTTATTATTATTTCTAGGAAAAAGGCCGAAAATTTATGTATGACAGATTTTTGATAACGTTAAAAATGGCCTCAAAGGTAGGGATGCACCGGATATGAATTTTTGCCGGATACCGGATACCGGGTACAAAATTTTACCGAATATCCGGTATCCGGCCGAATACTTTTTCGTTTTTAATTTCAATAGTAATACTTCTATTTTATGATTGCTTAAAAAAGAAATACTTTAAATTATTATAATTTTATGTCATTCAAATGTTAATAATAGATTTAAACTCATTTATTAAGTAAAAGTTGCTTAAAAATAAATGCTTTTTAATAATTAAATATTGAAATTTAATCATGTTCTGTTTTTTGCCTATTCTAATATACATGTTAGTAGTTTTTTTCTTTTATTCAGGGTCATTGAACATAAAAAGATAAACAATTAAGTAATTTCTCCGTTTTTCATACTTATAAATCTTTATTATTTATAAATACTAAACATCCTATTGATGCACCTTTTTCTTTTCCAACATACTCGTACATATTATTACTTACTTTTCCTATGACAAATATTTTCTAACAGAATTTTAATAGAGAAGCTCCTCATTGCAAGTATCTTCTTTTGTAGTACAAAGGGGACAGTGACTATTCAAGAAAGTAGCAGAATTCTTTTCATGTGCAGTATTATTTTACCATAGCTGGTCTTCCATCCATAGACAATAGTGACAAAAGATTCAATAAAATTATTTTTACTTTAAAATTGTTTAAAACACAAGAAAAAGAAACAACCAGAGGAGATTATTCTCAGAAGAAGGAAAATACTTGTGGTCAAAAAGAGAGCCTGGAAATGCTGAGCACCATAACTTGCCTTTAATTTATAAATAATTAGTTGTCATATTTTAAATATTATATTTTCATTTATATATAAATTCTATAATTTCATTTTTGTGAAAATATGAATATTTATTTCTACTAACATTGTTTTAACGGGATAGTGTTGATAAAAATCAAATTAATTTTGAATTAATTTTTTCTGATAATGTTAAAAAATATGATTTAAAAATTGAGTCACTATTCGGCAACCGGATGTTGAAGTATTCGGCCGGACCGAATATCCGGTTTGAGTGCCGAATAAGCAGGATATCCGGCAGGAGACGGATATCCGGTGCTTCCCTACTCAAGGGGGGGGATAGGGGTTTAAGAAAAAAAAATTCATAACTTTGTCAATTCACAAGATATGAAATCCGCTTAAATTTATTATAAATCCTCTTAATATTATCTACAACAACTTTTATATTGACAAGTTTTTTATAGAACCAACCTAAACTGCAAAAAAAAAAAAAAAAAAAAAAAAACCCTGCCGGCTTCGCCTACAGACACAGGTAGATTTCGAAGTGGGCGGTCCCAACTGGCAAAAAGATCATTTCTTCTGCAGTTCTGAATAAACAGGCACCCCCACGGACTGCGTCTTCGAAATCTACCTGTGCCTGTTGGCCGAGCCGTCAGGGATTTTTTAAATTATTATTCTATTCTATTTTTCGAATTAGCAATAAATCAACAAATAACGAAATTTCACCCTTTTTACGAGTGAAAAATTGAGATTCCGGAGAAATGGATTTTATAAACAGGTACCCCCATATATAAAGAACATCCCTAATTTTTAAGGTTCAAAAAGAATAAATATACAAGTAAAAATGGCTTTTTTTACAAACTCCTTTATACGCATTTAATGTTTGTCTTGGAAATCGCTCCTAATTTCAAGACAGCAATTCAGGATGTTTTATTGTGTGTAGTGTGGTTGGATTTGTTGAAGTGTGCTTCTGGCATGGGTTTTGTGTTGAGGTTTTTTTAGGTAGATTTCGTAAGAAATACTACCTATTACATTCTCACCTAAGTTGGAAATTTTGAAAATTTTTTGCAGATCTACGCCGATCATGACTCCCAGAACCCAAAACAACCCCCAGTTCAAAACTTTCTATCTATCTATCTATCTATGTCACTTTTTTATGAACACGATAACTGGAAAAATTCTGCATAAATCTCTTCCAAACTGATACATAAAATCTCGGTCAAGTTCGTTAATGGGCAAAATCGAACCAAGGGGGGGGGGGGGCTTTTTGTGGAAACAGAAACCCCCCCATAATTTCTTAATCATTATACGTATCCAATCCGTTTAAAGTTATTATTACTTCTAGAAAAAGGGCCGCAAATTTATGTATGACAGATTTTTGATATCATTAAAAATGGCCCCAAGGGGGGGAAAAGGGGGGGTTTTAGAAAAAAAATCATAGCTTCGTCAATTCACAGGATATCAAATCCGCGTGAATTTATTATTAATCCTCTTAATATTATCTAAAACTTTTATATTGACAAGTTTTTTATAGGACCAACCGTTATAGAAGAAAAAATTAAAAACGAAAAAAATCCCTGCCGGCTCCGCCTGCAAACAAGTTATTTTTCGAAGTAGGTGGTTCCAACTCCCGCATCTTTTCGAAACTGATACATAAAATCAAGGGGCATAAAATCTCGGTCAAGTTCGTTAATGGGCGAAATCGAACCAAGGGGGGGATGGGGGGGGCTTTTTGTGAAAACAGAAAAAACCCATAATTTCTTAATTATGATACGTATCGAATCCGTTTGAAGTTTTTATTACTTCTAGGAGAAGGGCCGAAAATTTATGTATGACAGATTTTTGATATAGTTAAAATTTGCCTTAAGGGAGGGGGGGGGAGGGGAGGTTTAGAAGAAAAAAAAAATCATAACTTCGTCAATTCCCAAGATTTTAAATCCGCTTAATTTTATTATAAATCCTCTTAATATTATCTAAAACTTTTATATTGACAAGTTTTTTATAGGACCAACCGTTATAGCAAAAAAAAAAAAAAAAAAAAAAAAAAAAAATCCCTGCCGGCTCCGCCTGCAAACAAGTGTTAGGTTTCGATGTAGGCGGTTCCAACTGCCGCATCATTGTAAAAAGGTCATTTCTTCCTCAATTCCCGAGAAACAGGCGCCCCACCGTCTGCGTCTTCGAAATCTACCTGTGCCTGTAGGCCGAGCCATGAGGGATTTTTTTTATTATTTGTGTATTTTGTGTGAAGTGAAGTTTGATGTGTTATCTTTCAGGTGGCTAATTCGTGTGAAAGTATTATAATGGAAATTATGTTGGCCCCTTATTTTTTGTTATTTCGTAAAATATTCGAGTTCCCTCTTTTTTTTTTTTTTGTAAATGGCTGTAATTAAAAAAAAAAAAAAAAAAAATGAAAAGATTGTAAATAAGAATATTTAAGGGAAATTTAGATTTCGCCCGCCTACCTGAATACATACACACTCACTAGAATCCTGTAGAAAATTAGTTGACTCAATTTCTCAAAAGTCATCTCTTTGAATTATTTTATCTCATAAAAATAAGGTGAATAAAACTTATAGAAATTATTGGTGTTCAAATTCGAGAAACCGTACAAACGCTGAAAAAAATCCGCCAACGACAGCCATCGTTTTACTTACCCATCATACGTAGCATAGGGTAAGTCTTATAATCGTTTTGAAAATCGAAAAAAATTTTTTTGACGGATTTACACGTTTCAGACACCGGAGATTCCGAAAAACATATTTTTAGGGGAAAAAAATTTGCCGTCCGTCTGTGTGTCTGTATCTCCCGAAAAAATTGAGATAGAGACTTGAAATTTGGTATGTAATTAGTAAGTAATAATGGGAAGAAGCCTATTGAATTTCAGTAACCTCGATTATCCGGAACTATTTTTTTCGGACTCTCGAAATATTCGTTCTGATAAAAGATAGGGTAGATGTGCCAGTAATGGACATCCTTAAGGAATTTCTTTAAAATTTATTTTTTAATTAATAGTTATAATTGTTATATTCCACATTTTTTAATATTATATTAATCTACGAACAATATTTAACCATGCTCATAGTCACATTTCCCAATGTGAATCGAAATTTAATTGTAAATAACAGAAATAAATCAAAACACCCTAAATTCCAGTAATAGAGACCCCATAAAAAGTAATAGATAATTGATATTATGATTGTATTTAAAACTAGAATTTAAAGAAAGCATATTAATGAAATAAAAAAAGCTGAATTTTTATTGGTTATTTTTTTTTTATAAACGAAAAACGTTGAAGGTGACCCATTACTGAAAGGCGGTCCATTACTGGCACATCTACCCTATATAAAAATTTTCGAAATTGTTTCTTTTTAGGAGTGAATATAAAAGACAATAAAAAAACATAAATTTTGCGTAAAACATGAAGTCGATCGGATAATGAGTTGCCGAGATATTTGTAATCCTATTTTCAACACTCTTCGATTTTTCATGATCCTGTATTTCATCCAAATTTCAATTCAAAGATATATTCTAATTGGAAATGAGACGCTTAATCATATGCAATAAACCACTAGTTAATAGGATTATCAATTTTTGGAGTTATAATAAGGATGTTTCTTTTAAGCAATTCAGTAATCGAGCCTTTAAAGTTTATGACGTCATCAAGCCACGATTTTATTCGAATTGCAATGCATTTTATAAGTAGTTTACACATGTTTTATTTTCATATTTTACATTATGCATATCCATGATGGGTAAGTATTACGGTGGCCCCCAACGACTAGTTTGTGTTAGCACTCAGGAATCGTAATTCAGGGGGCGGTGAAGTTAAAGCTGATGAAGTGGCTTCACTAATTACTCATGTGTTTACAAATCTACTTTAAAAAAAAAAATGGGGATAGAGCGTTAAACGTGACAAATGAGATGCGTTCCTACTATAACTAGTTTTACAATGTAAAAAAATCTTCGTTATTATTTCAGTGAAATGAATTTTATCGTCTGCTATGAGCATGCCTTTTTTAGGTAGATTTCGTAAGAAATTCTACCTATTACATTATCCCCTATCTTGGAATTTCTGGAAAATTTTTGCAGATCTACGCCGATCATGACTCCCAGAACCCAAAACCACCCCCCGTTCAAAACTTTATACATCTATTTATCTATGTCACTTTTTTATGGACGCGATAAGTACAATAATTCTGAACAAATCTCTTCCAAAGTGATACATAAAATCAAGGGCATAAAATCTCGGTCAAGTTCGTTAATGGGCAAAATCGAACCAAGGATGGGGGCTTTTTGTGAAAACAGGAAAACACCCATAACTTCTTAATTATGATACGTATCGAATGCGTTTAAATTATTATTACTTCTAGGAAAAGGCCCACTTGTTATGACTTCTAATATTACTTTCAACCTTTTAATCAATTCTGCATATACTCCAGTGATTCTTGAGGCAGTTTCTGCATCTGAAAAGAAGCGTCTAGCTGCGTTTCCATCATTTGATATTCTAAAACCTTGTTTCGGAACATTAACAATCAGTCCCAGTCCGTCTTTGAACTTTTTCTTTAATACTTAAACTTGTCACAGAGGCATGAGCCAAAAGCCGTCCGTGTAAAAAAATATTAATTTAATATTTACCATCTCTTAACAGATCCTTTAATTCCCTCCTTTCTCACCTTATGTTTCGCCTATGAGCCCCCGAAACTATTAGGGAGCCTTTCTTCAATAAATAAGTACATTCAATTTAAAGGCGATCGGATATTTATATCAAGAGATATCGAGTTGTGTGCGTATGTACATACTTACATACGTACGTATGTACATTCGTACATACATACACACAGAATCTGTAGGTGCAAAAACTCTCAGGTAATAGCCTGTGATCTAAAAACCTGCAATACGACAGTAAAAACATAGTTATCTCTTTAATTCGGTGGCCGAAAAACAGAGTATTTAAATAGTCATCCCGAAAAAAAAATTATATATAAAAATGGCAAAAATATGCGGAATATTTTTTTCGAGAAATTGGCACTGAAGACTATAACTAATACGATTATAATTCAAAAATGGTCCGACAAAGCCGGACGCACCTTTAAAAAGCTTTCGATATGTTTAAATTAGAGCCAAAAACGCTTTTAAAATAACCCTTTTACAAATGTAATGTTTTTTTACTATATTGAAAACGAAACTATTTAAATTAACACATAGTTTATACCAATCTCTGACCTTCCTTAAACACGTAAACCCTGTTTAGTTTCAGTTCAACAATTCATTCAGCCACAACAAAATTATATTTAAACATAACAACAATGACAAAAAACCACGTCTTCTCACAAAGAAACTTCCTCTTCAACTGTGGCCAGAAGCCACCTGATATAACTCATGTTCCTGAATTAGACATAGATCGACGCATCAATTAGTTAGCTATTAAAAAATATGATTTATAGAATTGTTGACGAAATTTTAATTTTTGCAGTTTTTGCCAGGTTTGTGGGTCAAATACTCCACTGTGGCGGCGATCGGTACAAAGCATTGCACTCATCGTTTTGGGCCAATCGCCATGTAAAGATTATCCACCCCGTGCGACGTTTTAAAAGTCATGGATCGGCCGTATATAACGTAGGTCGCGATAATACTCTTTTTTACCATGTTGGCGTGAAGAGTCAAACAGTTTTCAAAATGTCACAAATAGTCTGTTGAGGTAATCTTTTTTTTTTTTTTTTTCAGTTAAGTCTTTCCCAGCAAAAGATTACCTCATGTAATATTTTCAGCATAGAACTTCTACACTCGCCATAGAAGATATTCTCTTTTGCCTGCCATATTACAGTAAAATAAAAAGTAAAATACGGACAAGAATATATAAATAGGAAAATAAATAGACTGATATATATATATATATATATAATCGATTTTGTAGTTCCATTGTTTAATTTCGTTTTACAGCTTTTTTAAAAAATGCAGATAACATTTTACAAAATACAAATCTAACTAGCTCTGAGACCACGTTGCATGAGGTCTTTCGATTTTTAGAGGAGGAAAAAACAAATTTTATTCAACAACTAGAAAATATTTACAGTATTAATGACTTTATTAAATTCATTATACTAAGTGAAAAATCATTTTTACAATATATGTAAATGAAAATTACAAAAAAATGCTTGATTTTGATGCAATTTTTAAAAAGTTGCAGTTGATGCAATTTTTAAAAAGTTGCAGTTTCCTGAATGAAAATGCAGCTTTTCAAAGAGTCATTATATAGAGGAAAGCATTTTGTTCTGTGACGTAAAGTTTATTAAATTCTTTATAATAAACATGAAATCGTATTTAAAATGTACATTAAATAAAAATTATGATATTTAATTGTGAAAAGTACTTGATTTTGACGCCATTTTAATAAAAATTTGTTTTCACAATAAAATGAACCATTTCATTGAGTCGTCTCTATGGGTGAAAACATTTCGTCCTATGAGATTACTTTTATTAAATCCGCTATCATTAAGCAGGAAATCATATTTACAATGCACGTTAAATCCACATTACGAAAAATGAATTGAGAAAAATACTTGATTTTGATGTAATTTTATTAAAAGTTGCAGCTTTTTCAATGAAAATACACCTTATCAATGAGTCGTGTCAATAAGAGAACGCATTTCGTCCTGTGATATTTGTTTTATTAAATTCCTTATTAAAAATAAGAAATCATATTTATAATGTACATAAAATTAAAATTACGATAGTTAAATTGTAAAAAGTACTTGATTTTGGTGCAATTTTTAAAAAGTTGCAGAAGCAAAATGCGCCATTTCACAACCGCTGCTGTATAACGTTTCTCTGTCTGTCTCCCGACAAGAAACACACTGTAAACCATTTAACATAGATAAATGCTACTAATACGATTTTACTTGAAAAAATATATATAAATGCCTTTGATTAGAGTAGTTTTATCAGAGAAAAGCTAATATAGGCAGTAAAATTTGATTGGTCGAGAAGATTTTGGACTAAACAGTGCTGGCGATAACATGATCTTGCCATCTAAAAGCTGTAGTATTAAAGATAATAACGAACTCTCACAAATGAGTTTCGCAAAATTCTGTAATGTGCGTTGCCACAGCTTGAAAGAAACTGCGAACCTGAGCATTCACACTGTGCGTATGCAGCGACTCTTATATAAAAGTACTCTAATTTCGATTGTTTCAAACCAACGCTGTGGTTTTATTTTTATGTATTTTGAATTAATTTTTTATTGCGATTGTTTTATTGACGTATTTCATCCTACTATAGAATATCGTAAAACATATTTTTAAATAGCTGTTTACTTTCTTTTTTTTTTATCAGGCGATAAATGTGTGCAAACGCCCCCATACATCGACACCCATCTCCATCTGCAAGGTGTTTCGAAAGATTTTTCTACGTTGTTTGACGAATGTCCTAACCCCGACGTGGAATTTGTATGCGGGGACGAGACCATCAAAGCTCACAGAAACGTTATTTGCTGCCGCTCAGCCGTATTTACGTCGATGCTTTCATCGGATATGACGGAAGGAAAAACTGGACGGGTAAAAATCACGGATCTAGAAGGCTCCCTATTTCGAAAATTCTTGAGATCTTTGTATACAGGAGTGCTGCCTAAACTAACAATTGATATTGCCTTGAGATTTTACGAAGCTGCTGATAAATACTCTGTGAATGCGCTCAAGGAGCAGTGCGCCAATTTTCTGACGGAGAATTTGTCTGTTGAGAATGCGTGTGAGGTATTAATCATAAGTGATCGGCATAATGATTCAGATTTCAAAAATAATGTTATGGAGTACATAATGAAAGAAAAAATACCACAGCGCATCGGAGCAAAATGGATCGATTTCTGCAAGGAAAATCAGACATTGTCGATTGAAGTACTAAATTTCCTCTACCAAAACCTTATAAAAAAGCAAAACTTTTCAGAAGATGAATAATAGTCAGTAAGTCTGCCCTAAATGCACTGAATGTCTTTGAATCTGCCCTAAATGCACTGAATATTATTTAGAATCTGCCTTAAATGCCCCTAAGTTATTCGTAGATTTATGGGTCCATACATCAACTGCGACCATAGCTGTTCACCCGTTTATGCATGATTCCCGCTATGCATAATTAATATTGTGCAGAATTACATTTTTTTTAAGTGTGTACATAATTGATATTTTGATGTATAAATAAAGTTTGAGTGTTCGTGTATTTTGAGTTAATTTTACTTTCATTTGAAACATGCTACAATAATATCTCAATATAGTAGCAATAGCCACAGAATACACACGTCGCACAGTGGTTACATAAGGTCCCTACAATATAGGGGAACCATGTAAAAATAAATTGCAGAGAAACCACAAATCGTAATAAATTTCGCATTACATTTTCTCTGATAGGGACTATCAAAACATTTGCAGAACAAGTGCTCTACAGTAAAAATCATTTATGCATTAATGATTTTAAATAAAAGTTTGTTTCAAAACAGATTTTCGATGTTATCTGCAAATAAGAAATTTCAGAATGGCTTTTCGGTTCTGATACCAAAAGAAAAATAATCTATCAAGTGCAAATCTTATTCTCGTACAAAGGGCTTCGCACAATAAATTTATTAATGACTAACTGATAAATGCTTAACTACTGTTACAAATTACTAATTTATGAGCGATTGTTGTTATGATGTTAATCAGATATCTATTTCTTTTATTCAAAATTAATATTTCCCTAACGTAATTTTCGGTGTATTAATTTATATTCTTTATTAAAGAAAGATCTCCTTTACTTTTAACCTTAAAATGTAATTTATTTTCTCATATTAAATGCTATCTTTTGTTAAAATTGACATGTTCGTTAAAAATCTATTCTTAAATCATTTCTTTAATTCAACAAGCCGTTACTCTAATTTATTAGCTATTTTCTTGTTAAAATCATTTCGTGATAATGTAAATATAAAAAGAGGCAAATAAGTTAAATATATTTTTCTTTCCTCTCTATATGAACTATAACGGTCATATTTCTATATCTGACGTGATCGATACTTACTTTTTACAAGCTCTCATAGATGTAAATATGTAATAAATATGTCAGAATTGCAATCATTTGAAGACCATTTTCTATAAAGTGTTTGACTCTCTATTTGATGCCGGCTATTCTATTAGATGGCCCAGGGAATGTCATTTCCCCCCAAAACATGGAAATATCACCCTTCAGAATATTTAAAATTTTAAGTTCAATATGGTCAAAAGTGCATATACCCCCGCTTGATCTCCCCCAATCTTCCCCCCCCCCTCGCCCGGGGATCCAAAAATTTTCTTCTCTGAAAAAATTTCTGAATTCGACATTGAACTGGACGGTTTAGGAATTAGCTATTGTTAACAGTAATGGAGACACCCTGTATATTTATCTCAGTGCTGTAGTCATTTAAAAGAAGATGGCACTGTAGGCATAAGGCTTATGCGACAGAGGGTATATACGCTATCGATTTACTTGAAGAACAGAGGATGTCCGGATATTCTTTAAAAAATCCAAAATCTATAAGAGGTGTTGAATTCAAGGGGTGACTCGGGGGAAGGGACCTTTCCACCCCGGTGCATCAAACGCCCCCCCCCTACACAGAGCGGAAGGTTTAGGATTACATATTTATTAAAGGTCTAGAAGTTCATTCTCCCTCCCGGAACTCCACTGTATACCCCCTGAATTTCTATGATCCAGTGTTGAATTCAGACATTTTTCTGCGGGATAGAATTTTGCAGCTTCAGTGGGGGGGGGGGGGGACACGAAGAAGTTCCCGGAAGGGAGGGGTAGATTGCACTTCTAGACCATTAATACACGCAAAATCTCAAATCTTCAGGGGGGGGGGGCTTTGATTCTCCGGGGGGTAAATGTCCCCACATACTACCTTCTGAATTCACCATTGCATAGATTCCTCCGGGGAAAATGTCTGAATTCAACACTGGGTGTATAACACTGTATACCCTTCATGCGTGCTTGATTAGTCTATATACGATCAGGGAAGACCGAGCTATGCTCGGTCAAAATTAAATTTGTGTTCAAATATCATGACCCATGACCAAAATGACACACTAACTGAATTTTCTCGAACATGTGACTTAGCCCAACAGTCTTCTCGTGCCCGAAAACTATAGGATGCAAAATTTAGTGTAAATAGTCTGAGCCGTTTTTAAGATAAAATAGCTTGACCCATAATGACCCATGACCAAAATGACCCACTAATTGAATTTTCTCGAACATGTGACCTAGTCCAACAGTCTTCTCGTGCTCGAAAACCATTGGATGCAAAATTTAGTGTAAATTGAGCCGCTTTTTTGATCTAGACCCACAATGACCCATGACCAAAATTACCCACTAATTGAATTTTCTCGAACATGTGACCTAGCCGAACAGTCTTCTCGTGCTCGAAAACCATTGGATGCAAAATTTAGTGTAAATTGAGCGGCTTTTTAGATCTTGACCCAGAAATGACCCACTAATCGAATTTTCTCGAACATGTGACCTAGCCCAATGATTTTCGCGTGCTCGAAACTCTTAGGATACAAAATTTCGTCAAAATCGTTTGAACCGTTTTTTAGATCCAATTAGCTTGACCATGACCCAAAAGAACCCAAAATGACCCCCTAATTGAATTTTCTCGAACATGTGATCTAGCCCAACAGTCTTCTCGTGCCTGAAAACCATTGGATGCAAAATTTAGTGTAAATTGAGCCGCTTTTTAGATCTTGACCCACAATGACCCAGAAATGACCCACTAATCGAATTTTCTAAGACATGTGACCTAGCCCAATGATTTCATCCTGCTTGAAACTCGTAGGACACAAAATTTAATCAAAATCGTTAGAGCCGTTTTTTAGATAAAATTAATTTGACCCGCGTTGACCCACAAATGACCCACTAATCGAAAGTTCTCGCACATGTGACCCAGCCCAATAGTCTTCTCGTGCCCGAAAATGGTCGGATACAAAATTTCGTCAAAATCGTTTGAACCGTTTTTTAGATACAATTAGCTTGACCATGACGCAAAATGACCTAAATGACCCACTGATCGAATTTTCTCGAACATGTGACCTACGCGCGTATTCTGAACAAACACTTTTCTCCCGCAACTCCCTTTTATTCGCAAATTTGCGGACACTAGCTAGTTTCGCGAAACAGAGCAAACACGCGGAGCGTTTTCCTCTCGCAAATCAGAACGTCACGTGATCAGTATTTGCGGGAGGTCAGAAGTAGTCGTAACTAATATGGCGGACACGAGAATGCTACGTAGCGTCATGTTATGCTTGATATTCCAGTTTTATTTATACTAAATAATGCCGTTGACGGCGAATAAATAATTATTACATTTTGTGAATCACTCATAGAGCACATAACATCATCATCAACACAAATAGAAAGGGGGATATTCTTTAAAATACAGGTATGTGAAATGTTTTTAAGTGTTATGATGTTATATGTTGTATTATGATGAATGACTGCTTAACGGTATTTCTAGAACTCTTATAAAACCTTTATAGGAGTCATTATTAAGATAAGACTTGTTATTAGAATCTTGGTATTGACAGTTTAGACGAAAATGAATTTTTTTTGCTTGAGTTTTTCGTGTGAATTGCTGTCACATCCATTGAAAAATAAGTGTTTACCTTTATAATAAAATTACTACAGTTTCTAATAATTTAATAATCAGATTTTTATCAATTTTCGTTACTAATCACCAAGAATTAGATTTGATGCTACATAAGAATAAAAGGTTGGCACATGAATTGTTGAATTTAAGAAAATAATTTAAATTTATTATTTTTCTGAAGTAAACAACTAGATAATTTACAAGTTCTATCGATAGTTGATTTTTATTAACCTGTTACGAATTAATTTGTTCAGTATTTGATGTTAATTTAGAAGAATTTTTTTTAATTCAGACATAAGAAATAATATAAATTTGTAAGGATACTTTTATTAATTAAATATTGTTTATTTTCGATATTTTCTTTTTTAGAGCTTGTCTCTAACCATAAAATGAAGAACTAAAAATATCCCTCATTACATAGTATGAATTCATAATTCTTGAAACTATAATTTTTACATTTATAAACAAGTCTTATCTTAAAAAATGTTTTGTGAGTCCCCACTATAATACAACATGTTAATAATAATAATAACACATTAAAAAATTTTACATTGTGGCTGATTGAGAGTATGTAAGAATCTATGATTGAGTGTTGAATTATGTGAAAGTATTTAATTAACATTTAATTCTGAAAGATTATTTTATCAGCTTTTAAAAAAATAGTAAATGAATCTCTCTGCACTGCATCTAACTCAAATTAATAATAATAGTAAAGATGAAAATAAATACTAACCAGTTTGCAAATAATAAAAATGTATTATTTTCAAGCTGAAAAAAAAAAATGTTTATGTCTGGAAGTTATTATTGAACAATGTTTATTTTTTACTAAGAAATTTATTTTAAAGTAAAACGACTGTTAAATTTTGGATAAATGTCGATATTTAATTTGGTATTGATTTCCTTGGTGCATATCGGCTTTTTTTTTTTTTAACTCCTGGTGTATAATAAATTTCTCAAATATATTAATTTTTTTACAAACAAGATTATCAACTTTTAACTTTGTATAAATTTCAACAGTGCAAATGAAGTATTGCATTGATGCTTACATATTAGTTATACGTAAACATAAAAAGAAAAGAGTTTGAAAAATATTTTCCTACTTTTTCAATAGCATATACTGTTTGTTTAAATTCTGAATTTTTCAACCCAACTAAATATATTGAAAAATATACTAATTAAAAGACATTACTAAATATATTATCATAAAATTTAATGTTTAACAATTCTTCACATTATGCCAAAATAGCACAAAAGTACAATACCTTTTTCAAAATGTTCCCTTTCATTTGATTAAAATCATTATACAAGGTATGAAATAAAATTGTTTAACATAAATAAAAATATCAGTTTTAATTGTCTATTATATTATAAAAAAATTCCCTCCCTACACAAATATGTAAAAGTTAACAACTGAGAAAACAGGGTAACAATAACACATTCTGCTGCTATTATTCCTCATTTCTCTATCATTCGTTTGGCACTGAAAAAGAAGCTCCTATTATGAAGCCTTGAAACAAATGTAAGATAAAATTTCTCTGGATATTTGTGCTTTTTTTTTTTTTTTTTTTTTTTTTTTTTTTAATTAGATCCTGTATTTATCTTTGGAGAAAATTTTTTTCGTATGTATCTCAATTTGTAAGTACTTTGGATATAGAATTTTTAAACCCTTAGCCCCCCCCCCCCCAAATAGCACGGCAGAAATATAAAATACCTCTTTGAATTAAAAATTAACTTTCAAGTTCGTGCAAAAAAAAAACCGAATTATATAGTTAAAATGAAATTACATGCATAAAAATCAAAGGAAAAAGTAATAAAAAAATTAATCGCAGGGAATGAAAATGCAAATATATATAATTGTCTGTGTGCAACGAAGACTCATACACAGCGCAGTATTACTTTGCCCCATATATAGCTACGATGAATATTAAAACCTTTCGTCAAGCATAACTCAAAAAATATTTAACGGATTTCGTTCAAATTTTTACAGCAGGTACCTATAAAGGTGACAACAACGTCTATTTATTACCAAGAATAAATGTCAAACCATTTGGAAATTATATTAAAAAAATAGATAAAAAAAGCACAATTAAATTACATACGTCACGAAAATTTTGTGCGTACGTCATTTTCACCGGCGGGAGATTTTCGTAGACAATCGGAATTGAAAAGTTCATGGAGTACATGGATCAAAAAAATATGCACGCACTAATATTCAGCACAATAAAATATATTTCAATTTAGTAGAAATCGAAAAGTAATCTGGATTTTTTTCTGTTTGAAAGAAAAACCCCGCAATAACTTGGTAGACTTGGTATTAGAGATTTGGCTTAAATCTCAGCAATAGCAGCTTTTTTTTATTTCGCGTGTGTAAATTTAAAAAAAAAATTATTTGGTGTTTAAATAAAAGGTTTCGATTTATGGCATTATTTCTTTTTCTTTTTTTTTTTTTTTTTTTTTTTTTTTTTTTGCTCTTTTTAGCATTTTAAATGGGATTAATGAAAGGCATGTATTTTAAATTAAATGAGTGAAAGGTTTACATTTAAATAAAATGAATTCAATTTGAAAATGTTATAGGAACAATATTTGGCGATTTATCAACTGCGCCAGGATAACATAAAAGTACCAATATATTAAACAGTATGTAGTATGTGAAATGAACAATTATATTATAATCACCCGTCGTGCAAGAAAAAAAAACTAATATTCTGCATTCAGAGGGAAAAATCCATCTCCTGTGCCGTAAGATTTGGCGAGTTCTTTTTTGGTGATAAGTTTTTCGATGTGATTGTTGGGATCTGCAGGATTTGGCTTACTTTTTCTAAATCTTATTTTTTTGCAGATGTAGTATTATGTAAATATATTTTTTTGCATATATTTTTCTATTTTGTATATTTGGCATTCTATTTTTTATATTTTCTATTTAGCATTTGGAAAAGAGATTTTTACCTTTTTATCTGTGCCTTCGGAAATATTAAAAAATAAAAAAAGATTTACATATATCTAGCGTATAACGTTATGTTTTTTGCATTTTTATACGGACCACTTCTCCATTTTTAGATTTTAAATGCTATTTATTATTTACTAGCCGTTTATTAATTGTTTACAATCTACCCCCCTGACAATAACAATTATTTATCACAAAAATGCCTTTTAGGTTTGTTAAATAAGTTTGTTTATATATTTTCATTACTTATTAAAATATCGAATATGGCGGTAAAATTTTATTTTAGCATCGGGCTTAAATTTTAAAGATGGTGCAAAAACATGCTTTAATAAACGTATGTTTGTAAATATTTGAAAAACATGTTTTACCGCTCTCTTGAAAAATTTTGTAAGATGCTAAAACTACCTATTGGCACCATTTAAAATTTTTTTCGCCAACCGACATAGGATACGAAAATTTTCCCCATTCAGATACACAGGCAAGGTTGGTCTCAAACAAGAGTAAAGCTAGCAACAATATTGTTTTAACTCTATAAGAGTTACAATAATGATATTAAATGCTCCGATTGGCTTTGGGCCCAATTACGAAAGTTTCTCCTAAAAAAACTGTAGAAGAAGTCATTTTACATTTGTTTCAAATAAAGCTCGGTCTACAAGGTATTAATTAATAATACAAACAACACTAATGGCATGGAGGCAAAAGTTTTAATTTAAATTTATATATTTGAAACCCTTCCCCCCTACCCCCCCCCCCCCAAAAAAAAAAAAAAAGAAGTTACAGTAATGAATTTAAAATGGCGCTAAGCCACGCTTTCTGACATAAGCAATTGGCTGCAAACGCGATAACGAAACTTTCACTTAACTTAATAACATGTAGCTAATATAGCCCTCAGGGTACTTTGCAGTTATACAGACCTTGTGGTTTTTTTAAAAAGCTTGAGATAATTCAGGTTTAAGAAGTTGAGATTTACTGTAAAATGATATAAACAACTATGAACACAAAACTGATGAATTATTATTCAGCTTTATGTATGTATTTAAAAAAAAATTGCATCTGATTACACTTATTAGATAAATTACTTCTGTTTGCATTTAATAACTGATAAACGGCTTCTGTATATTAAATGAATTGTTTAAATATTGGGAAGAGGTGGCGAGAGGTAGAAAGACGAGTAAACAAACAGGTAGACAGACGGGTAGAGAGACGAGTAGCAACATAGGTAGGCTGACGGGTAGCGAAACGAATAGACAGACGGCTAGACAGAAAGGTAAAAAAAGGGTTGACAGAGGGATAGCGAGATGGGTCACGAGACGGGTAGAGACACCGGTAGTCAGGAATGTAGCGAGAAAGGTTGCGAGAAGCGTAGCGTGGTAGATAAAGAGACGAGTAGAGAGATGAGTACAGAAACGAGTTGACTAACGGGTAATGAGATTGGTAGCGAGTCGGGTACAAAAACAGATGGATAGTCAGACGCGTAGAGAGACAGTAGATGGGTACGGAGATGGGTAAGAAGATGCGTAGAGAGGCGTATAGCTAGACGGGTAGAGAGACAGATAGACAAGTTGTGAGAGAGATAGACAAATGGATAGCGAAGTGGATAGAGACACGGCTAGACATACAAGTAGTTAGACGGATAGACAGACGGTTAGAGAAATAGATTGGTGGGTAGCGAGACTGGTAGAGAAATATAGAGACAGGTAGCGAGACGTGTAGAGAGATATACAATCGGTTAGAGAGACGGGCAGAAGAACGGATAGGGAAACAGGCAGATTGTGGAGAGACAGACAGACAGGCAAAACAGACAGACAGACAGGCGGATTGGTGCAGTAAAGGCGCAGGGGGCAAAACCTCCTAGAGAATAATCAAGAAGTATCTGTTAAGCTTAACTTTGAAATATATATAATTTTTCAATTTTGCCGATATAGAGATTTAATGTAAAAGTTATTTTACAGAAGTCATCGAAAGATTTTTTGTTTACTTTAATAGTAATTTAGACTATAGTTTTGCTATCTGGTTTGTAGCAAAGCATGCTCTCAGTGTGGTTTGAAGTGAAAGAGTTTCTATAAACAGTTATACAAATAATAGATATATAATCAAGGAAGAAAAATTTTAAATTCACACACAAAAAAAGGTGCAACAATGAAATTAAATTTGCGTTAAGCCACGCTTGATAGAATAATCTATTGGCTGCAAATCCAATTACGTAACTTTAAAAAGCTTGGCGTTTTAAACGATCCGGCGTTTTTTTTTTTTTTTTTTTTTTTTTCAAGTTTTGCGTAATTTGCGCTTAAGAAAATGAGATTCTTTGCCACATGTTAAAAAAAATTATGACAACACATCTGATGAACGGTACTTCTTTTCTATTTTTTTAACAGTGTATATGAATTTATATATGATATTTTGTAATTATATCATTTAATTTGCTTTTTTTTCTTTATATTGTAATTGTTAACCCTATGTTCTCAGCAATATCACTCAGACTAATCCCTTTGAGGGAAGTCCTAGTATTGTTTTTCACTCATGTGCTTTCATTTTAAATATATATATGGCTATACTACATATATACCCGCATATACTCTAAAACTGCAGCTATTATGGCCCTTACATTAATTATCTATGTACTAAAAATTCATTAAGATACAACTAAATGTAAATATATTGCTTGAAGGTGCTAAAAATATACATAAAAACATTTAAAAGCACATTAAAGTTACTTTTAAAAATTCCAAAACGTTTTCAACCGAAAACCCGGTCGTCATCAGTGGAAAAACTTCCACTGTACCATAAGTTTTTCCACTGATGACGACCGGGTTTTCGGTTGAAAACGTTTTGGAATTTTTAAAAGTAACTTTAATGTGCTTTTAAATGTTTTTATGTATATTTTTAGCACCTTCAAGCAATATATTTACATTTAGTTGTATCTTAATGAATTTTTAGTTATTAAACAAGGTGAATTTGCACTGAAATTTTAACTTTTATATCTATGTACTACCTCTTTTTTTTTTTTAATTAGCATAATATTTTTTGATTTATAAAAGCAAAGTTTACATGCTTATTTAGTGGTGATATTTATGTATCCTGCATAAAAATAGTTTTAGAATGGTTGTCAAATGACCTGCTCTACAATGCAAAATTTACTGACTCATTTTGAAACATAAAGGTATAATATTATAGCAGGCCTGACTATTGAAGCGATTTGGAATCGAAATGAGTTTTCCATTTTTTGATAAATAAATTATCTATCGAGTTACAAGCGATAGTTGTCACAGTCGGTTTTTACTGTTTTCTCGCGCTGCCGTTCTGGAATTTCGGTTCAAAACGCCAAATTTGATAGTATTTTCTGAAACATCTTGTGCCTTTATCAAAAAATGGAAAACGCTACTCGATTTCATAGTCTCTGAATAATAACTTCTTCCAATTTCATGCTTTTCTGAACAAAAATGAATTAAAAATATGGCAGAAAGTAGCTTCTTTGGATTTGAGAACAGCTTTGAGGCATTTTAGGGCCCTGTGCCCGATTGCTTTTTTGGGAGTTCCAATGCATTAATCTATTCTTACTTTTTTTAAAATGTATATAATTGTGTGAAAATATACCATAATGGAAAAGCAAACGCTTTAAAACTAAAGTATTGTTGACTTATACGCAAAGGGTTATCATTTGATACACAACTTTTAATTAATAAATTTTTAGTTGACAGAAAAAAAAATAATAATTAAAAAAAAAAGAAAGAAATTATATATATATATATATATATATATATATATATATAGTCGGCTAATTCATAGCTACTGATTGAGTGCGGGCCCTGGGCACGGTCCCGTTCACCCACAAGATAGAACTGAATATAGGAAAAAAATATATACATATGACAAAAAATGTTCAAAACATTAATTTCTGTCCCTTTAAAGTTGTAGATGCATTCTCATTGGTTAAAACAGACTGATCTTCGATTAAAAATCGATTCTCTCATCCGCAAATCTTAACTGACGTCAGCACTTGCGGTAAACTAAAAATGTTTGCTTGGAATCGCGTCCACCTGTGCTGTTCCCTCTTCTCTCGTAAACCCCCCCTTTTGCGGATCGGTTTCCGCAACTTTGCGGGTATTTGGTCTGAATACGCGCGTAAAAGTAGGTATGAGCACTCCGGCAGAGGAGCACCTTCGACTCATGAGAGAAGTGGAACTGCTCCACTGCTCCCACCTTCCCCTGGCGCAGGATCCGCATTTTTCCTCTACCTCAAATGCATAAAATACAGTCAAACATATAATCTTTAGTATCATAAATGGTTACCGTTTGCGTAAAATGGTTAGTTTTTATGTTACATCGACATACACTACCGTATTTCCCGTTTTTTTACAGTTTTTTGTTTTTAACACCCTTTTTTGCGGCACTCTCACGGCTAAACCATTGATCAGAGAAAAAAACTTTCATTACATAAAATATAGGAAATTTATTTTCTTTAATTCATATACTGCCGACTTTCACGTAAAATGCACAATTTTGGAATTATTTTGAAAAAACGGAAAAAAGTCCGTTTTTTTACACGTTTTTTGTAAAAAAAAAATATTTCCCGAAAAATTTTTGTTGGAAAACCTTGGATTCGTGTTCAGCGACCCAAAAAACATAAAGGGACCCCCCCAAAAAACTACACCAAAACTTTTCTTTATTTGCACTTTTTTATCTCCTAATGCCTGGACTAAAAGAAGATAAAAACGGTATATCTTCAGCATTATTCTTTCTAAAAATTCAACGAGGAGGACTTATAGACTACTGTTCAGGGAAAGGAGATAATGAAAGTAAACAAACGGGTTGCAGAAAAATCGCCAAGGAGCCACACATTTGGCACAAATCCCTAGGTTGGCGAATTTTATTTTTTATTTTGATTTGAAAAAGCAGAAGCTCAAACCTTTCAGACAGTCTGTTTGGTGCTTCTGGCACAGCGCCAGGTTTAAGCATCGCCAATCCGCATGTGCATTTGTTTACTTCTGTTATCTTCTTTCAGCTAATGGAGTATAGTTTCATAGGTAGACTATAGTCTGTTCAGGGAAACGAGATCACGAAAGTAAACAAACGGGTTGCAGAAAAATCGTCAAGGAGCCACACATTTGGCACAAATCCCTAGGTTGGCGAATTTTATTTTTTATTTCGATTTGTTAATTTTTTAAACATTTATTTTGATAAGTATATGAAAACAACACAAGTTGCTAACTGACTTACATCGAGATTTTAAACAAAAATGTAAAAGTTTAAGATGTCAAAATATAAATTATTCTCTATTTATTTTAAACAGCGTTGAATTCAGAGATATTTTTTCCTGGTGGGATTTCTGTGCCTCCAGGCGAAACATTATATATTTGGGGGGGGGGGGGGGATTATACTTTTTGACCATTAAAAGTATAAAATCTGAAATATTCCGGGAGGGGACATTTTAATGCCCCGAACGGAATTTCCTCCCGGGGCAAACCGTCTGAATTCAACATTGTTATAAACCATCATCAGGAGTTAATTTTGTTAAATAAAAAATAGTACAAAACTATTTATATCTTACATTATTGAAGCCCACTTACCTCATAAATCATTCAGAAGATGAAGTTGAAATATCGGAACTATTAGAATCTAGATTGATTACCATGGAATCTACTATATTATCTATAGCATTATCTAAATCCCACATTTGTTGTTCCACTGTATTTGTTACATGTTGAATGCATCTTTTCCATTCTTCAGTGCCAATTTTGCTGATACTTTGAGAGAATATATCTTTTACATGAGGCTCATTTTGAATGTTTTGTTTTCTTTCGCAACTGAGTTCTTTATTTGTGCCCAAATCAGTTCAATAGGATTAAGCTCGCAATGATAGGGGGGTAATCGTAAGACAGTTTTATTTTGTGCTTTTGCCATTTCATCGACAGCGTACTTGTCATATTTATTTTTATTTTGCTTCACTAACTGCAGCAGTTCCGCTTTTAACATTCCGTCCTCAAAAGGGATATTTTTTTGTTAAAAGCCAATCAACAATCTGTTGTTTTCTCCACGAAGTATACAGTATTTTTTCTGATTTTCGGGAATGATAAGGGGCATTGTCCGTTACTATCACACAGTTATCTTCCAGTCGAAATAAGATATCACCAAACCACTTTTCAAAACGTTCTGAATTCATGTCTTCGTGATAATCTTTATTTTTATTTGATTCGAATAAGTCAAGCCCTCCATCCACGAAACCAGAATCTCTACCAATATGGGTAATTATCATCCGTTTTCCTTTTCCGGAAGGAGATTTTAATCCTGAAGAAAGACCAGATAAAAATGCTTGTTTTGATGATTTTACTGATGTATCTTTCCAAACTTTACTAACTGTATGGCCTGCATTCAAACAAGTTTCATCCATATAATATATTTTGCGCCCTTCTTCTCTGAAAGATTTGATTTGCCGTAAATATTTTCTTCGCCACACAATTATTTCGTTTTTATCAATGAGAGTACTGTCTCGTCCTCTCCGTGAATATCTAAAGTTTAATTCTTTCAGGAGATGATAAAATGTTGTCCTTTTAAAGGTTGGCAAATCAGAGTCATCATTTACAACTTCCAAAACTTTATTTATAGTGGGCAATTTATTCCTGAAAAAGAACTCGTGGATTTTTCTCCTAATAGCATTCCTATCAAAATCATCTATATTTTCTAAAACACGTTTACGTAATTTTATTTTCTTCGGCGAGTTTAACACACCACATTTTTTATACTCTCTTAACACTCAAAAAACGGAAGCTTTACCTACGCCTGTTATACGAGCAGCATTATCTCCTATATGAGAAATCGGAAGTTCAGGATTCGATTCAAGTTTGTTTTATATACATTTAAAATCATATCTTTCTCCACTTTACTCAAAGCTTTTCTTTTTACTCTCTTCTTAGGCGGGCTCAAAGAAGAATTTTCACACTCCAGTTGTGTATACAAAATACCAAATCAATCGAAAAAAATCGTCAATTTTAAAAGTGAAAGACAAGCAACAAACAGACGTTTGGGAAAAAAGCAGAAGCTCAACACTTCAAGAAATCTGTTTGGCGCTTTTGGCACAGCGCCAGGTTTAAGCATCGCCAATCCGCACGCGCATTTGTTTACTTTCGTTATCTCGTTTCAGCGAACGGAGTATAGTCCGTATGGCCGCTCACTCGCTATTATAATACCAAACATAATAGTATTAGCTTAAAACATAATGAAACAAACGCATGTTTTATAATTTAAATATGTTTCTTTATATCTTACCGGTATGAGTCGAATATTTCTATAGTTGCAGAATTTATTGTACATTGCGGATGAGCACAAAATCTCGCCCTAATTATAAATATTTATTGTGCGAGAGCTATTATAATTATACTTATGAGTTTTTGGATACATTATAAGTACTGTTATAAAGTTTATAATAAGATGGCATACATCATGAAATTTCTACTTGCGGGCCCCTTGGTAGCTCGGAAAATGTGAATGCAGTATTCTAGTTCTCACCAAGTGTTCGCTAATATATTTTACCATTACAGAATTAAAGATTAAAATGGAATGAAATGCATCCATAAAGAGTGAAAAAAAGAGAATGAGCGAGAGAGAGAGAGACATCACTTTTGTGCTGCAATCTATGTCCAACGATTAAACAGAATTGGAAATTAAAATAATTTTATAATTATCTAAATAGAGATTTTTATTGTTTATAGGACAATCAAAGGAATCCTTTCCAACATGCTATATTGAAAAAGAAGGCAATAGTAACGTATTCAATAAAACTTGTATTTAATAGATAATAAAAAATATATAAAAGATAAGATGCACATAAATAAATAAATAAACAAAGACATTCTTTTAACTATTAATTTTTGTAAAAATCATAAACATTGCAATTAAATTTAAATTACATGCATTGATTTAAAAACAATAAATTGTTAATTTAAAGCAATATTAATTATCAAGCAGAACATATAAGATTTAAAATAACACATTTTTCACTTTATGCAGGGTTCGAACGCTTTTGCCATAATTTTTTAATAGCATTTTTCGCCTTGTTTAAATGTGGAAAAGTTTTACAAATCCTGCAATTAAACTAGGAGTCTACATTTTCTGCTATTTAAATATTAAATAGAAAAATTCTATATTAAAAAAAAAAAGTCTTAAAAGAGTACGAACGCTGTTATATTAAAAGAAATTAAGGAAAGAATATGTAGAAAAAAGTGAATAAAACAATAAACCTAAGAGATTGAATTAACCGGAATTAAAAATTTTTTACATTACATTTCCCTGTCGGCCAAGAGGTTCTGCTCTCAAAGCTGGTAGACGGAAGGTGCAGGGTTCAAACCCACTCGCTCCCGACGACCTATAGGCGTTCCGGCTTTCCCTGGTTTTCTTCGAACCTTAAGTAACCTTGCATAAATACCGATTAGGTTCCCTTAAAAAGACACCCCCCCACAGATGGTATCCCCGCCGGCCTATATTCCTAGCGCAGATAATCGGCTGTAACAAACAACCAATCAGCCAACCACTGTCGTTAGTGCAGAACCCTGATGTTGGAATTTCTGGAAAATTTTAAATATAATTTATATATATATATATATATATAACTTTTTTATGAACACGATAACTTCAATAGTTCGGGACAAATCTCTTCCAAACGGATACATAAAATCAAGGGCATAAATTCTCGGTCAGGTCCGTTAATGGGCAAAATCGAATCAGGGGGGGGGATGTGGGGGGGATGTGGGGGGGGGGAGTTGTGAAAACAGAAAAAAACCCATAACTTCTTAATTATGATATGTATCGCATCCGTTTGAAGTTATTATTTTTTCTGGGAGCAGGGCCAAAAATTTATGTATGACAGATTTTTGATATCATTAAAAATGGCCCCAAGGGCGGTGGGGGAAATAGGGGTTTAAGAAGAAAAAAAATTCATAATTTTGTCAATTCACAATATATCAAATCCATTTAAATTTATCATGAATCCTCTCAATAATATCTACAATTTTTATACTGACACGTTTTTTGTAAGACCAACCCTTACAGGAAAAAAAAAATTAAATTAAATTAAAAAATCCCTGCCGACTCCGCCTACAGACACATGGTAAATTTCGAAGTGGGCGGACCCAACTGCCACCTCATGGCAAAAAGGTAATTTCTTCTGCAGTTCCCAATAAACAGGCTCCCCGGGGTCTGCGTCTTCGATATCTACCTGTGCCTGTAGGCCGTCAGGGATTTTTTTATTATTATTATTATTGGGATGCTTTCGCTTTCGGAACCGATTTTGAAAGATAGAAAAATCATCGACGAGTTAGAACACCAAAGATTGACTATAAGGATGTTATAAAAACTTTTACTGCCAAATAATTGAGAAGAACATTTATAATTTTGATAAAATCGTATATTTTGCCTAAAACATGTTTATAAAGTCATGTTTTTTTTCTAAGATTGTGCTAGTAACTTAATTTTTTCCTCATTGTCTTTTGACGATTTATGTGCGGGGATGTACAAAGATCCGTTATTGGGATCGCCATATTATTGCATTTTTATTTATTTTACTTGTAAGGCCTCACGGTTAACATGGCCAAAGCCAGGTGGTTCAGTTGCTACTGCTAGTACTTGTATAAAATTAGTTTTTATTTTTTCATGGAAAGCTTATAGTTGAAAGAAAAAGTTGTGTTTGATTAATAGGATATGCTAATATTTTAAATAATTATAGCCTGGAACTGCGGAAAATTTATTCTTAGGTACTGCATACTTTATCATTCAAAATATATGGACTTGCATACAGAAAGGTAATCAGCATCACACAATTAATTATAAAACATCTACTCAATAATTATTTAAAAGTAAATTAATGATTATCAAATTTAATTCCTTACCTGATATCTTATAGAATTTATTAAAGTCAATAATGGTTATCTTAATAAAAACCACTTTTAATAATATTTTTTTAATTCAAACCCGCTGTATGCATCGGTGCAAGGGGGCTCCGGATAAGCATCTGTGTCCAGGGCCCCCAAATTTGTAAATCGATCCCTGCATGTATTTTCTTTTTCTTGCTATCGTTTAGAATAATAATTAAGGATCAGAAAATAATGTTGCGTATATATAAATATTGTTTTTCATTCTATCAAATTGTTTTCAATTGTGTATGGCTCTACTCTTTTCTATGTAGGGCCGGTACAAAGTCGCGCGGGGGCTTGGCAAATCACTTAATGGGGCCCTGGCAAATCACCTGCGTCTCTGACTACAATATTCGACTGATAAAAATAATTTTTAAAAATTGTATATATATCATAGAATAATTTATAATATAGAGTATAAAATGTATGCAAAATAACATGCATCTTCTTTCACATGTAATGTGCATAATTATTTTTAAATTTCTAAAAATCTTCTATCCTTTAAAATATTTTAAGTATATTATAATTCAGGCCATAAACATAATGATAAACCACCCACTACTTCATTATTATTATAATAATATTTTATTTAACGGGATTAGATGGCAATTATAAATAACAAGCTCCTTTTAATCATACTATTTTTAAAAAGTGTATATGGTATAGCTATTTTGAAATTTATTTCCCTAAAATCATTTAGAAGTATCCATATCTAGTATTCAGACTGAAAAAGAAAAAAAAAAAAGAAAGAACGTTATTATATTTTAGCTTTATTGCTTCAAGTTGCAAAGAATTGTATTTAATAAAGATATTTTTTTAATCAGTAATTTAAATATCTTTAAATATTTGCTAAATGTGATAACCATTGATTGTAATACTTTTCCACATCATTTTAAAATATGAGAAAAAATGCGATTTTAATCAATGATATTTTAAAAAGAAAAGTAATCTGATTAAAATACAATTCTAAACACTGATTTTAATGATCTGATTAAAATTGTTGATATACTGTTATTTATTTCATTGAAATAAATGTTGAACTTATTAAACTATATTAAATTAATGGAATACTATTTAGATTTTATAACATGTTTATAAGAAATTAATTAAATACATTATAACTTAATGAAAAAGAAACAGGAAAAATAATATAATTTCATACCAATGTTTCATTCTGATGTATTCCATAGTTTTTTCGAGATGAAATGCGTCCGAAATAAGTACAATAACAATGATTAAAATCGTTTTAACAACACCAAAGATATTGTAATTCTCTCGAACTGAGATTTTGCCTTGCGAGGACTCCTGCGAAATTTTTTGGTTCAATTTTAAAATTTGGACGAACTGTTATACGCTCATAACCCGTTTATTGTTGTTCGATTGGGTTAAACAATTTGATGCGAAAATGTGCAAGAAAAAAACGAAAAATTCTACTTTTAATCGTTTGTTTCCCTGCACATCCTCCAAATATTTCAGGACTTACAGATGTATCTGTTTTTTAATAGCTAACTGCACAAGTAAGTTGAAGCCATTAGACCTGGATATCATTAGTACTGTAAAAGCATATTACAAAAAATCCTTAATTAGGAAATTATTAAATAACTTTGGTGACAAAAAGGAAATAAAAAAAAATTACAATTTTGAAGCCATGGACATGATTACATCAGCCTGGAAACAAGTTTCTCCTTACGCAATTGAAAACTGGTTTCGGGCATCTGGAATTGGCATTCAAGAAAAAATGGATATAACAGATGTACAACTCGAAGCAGAAGATATCACCACCGAATAATGGATAAGTCTTGTTGGTGATGAATATGTTTCAGTATAAGATTTTTTTGACTGTGACGAATATATTTTAATAACCGACTTCAGAAATTCAGATCAAATTTATGAAGACATCACAAATGAAAATGCAGCTTTAGATGTAAAAGGTGATGACGAAGCTGATGATACAGAAAGCGAGACACTACCACTTTCTTACTCAGATGCGAATTCTGCTCTGGTTATTCTTCGCCAGTACATTTTTTCATCAAATATGGAAGGTGGCTCATTCTACCTTCTTGAGAATATTGAAGCAAGGATACAAAAACCAAGACTGCCATTGAAACAATCTACAAATTTTGATTTTTTAAAAACTTGATTTCTTTAATTAAATGTATTATAAATATTTTTATTGTACTGTAAGAAACATTGTATACTGTATAATGAATGTGATTTGTAATTGTGCAACAAAAATAGGTAGTACTATAAATGTATCAATAAAAATTAAAATAAATAAATAACACATAAGAAAATAAAACATTTCTAAACACACCAATATATTAAGAAATCTATTGACAGTCCTTAAGCCTGTAAAGTGTAAAGGGAAATGTTTTTCAAATGTTATTTTTTCAACAATTCTTTTTAAGGACGACCTCTATTTAAGGACGATATTTCAAGTCGTTAAACAGAGAGCCAACTGTATATTATTAACAAAATCTTGTATTATACAGATCACCATTTTCCATTTATTTAAATAATTTTAAAATGATTTATTTTAAGCATACTTAAAGTAAACATAATTTAATAATATTAGAATTTTACTATTTTCTTCGAACTTCATTATACATCAATGAACTTAATTTAATTTTAAATATTTTTTTCTTATATAGGTATTTTAGATCGAACCAGATTCACGAAAATAATATGACATTGTGCAAAATTAAAATTGTATATAAAACATGGGACTTTAATAGCTTTTCAGTGAGAAGTATAATGTAACACAAATTATTGATAATAATAATAAATAAACGGGGAAAACATAATTTAAAACGCTAAAGAATTGTTCTTGAAATGTAATTTGTGTGTAGACTTTAAAAACACAAATTTGTTAAAATATTGAAAGTTTAAACTTTCGTCAAACGAAATGATTAAAAAGAAAATTAACTATTGCCCGAAAAATATATACAAAGATGTTCTACAATTAAGGCTTGTTATAAATCAAACCCCCTCCACCAAATCCTGATCTCTAATAATAACCCTATGGGCTTAGATTAGAATGCATCCTTATTTTTCAAATTTCTCATCGGAAAATTATAAAAATGTTTACCTTCTTTTTTTCTGGACGCTCTTCTCGAAGGATGTTATTCTTTCTTTTTTATTCAACAAAATATTTGCAAAATACATAGTTTTATTGTAAGTGTTAAAATCTTGTTTACAACTCACCTTCAATTAGATTTTAACACTTAAAAATTTAAAATTTCGTATATAATTTAGTAATATTTTGTCAAATAAAATGTAAAGAAGCATTTTTCAAGAAAAGCATACAGGAAAAAGAAGGTAAATAATTCTAAATTCAGAAGAGAAATTTGAAAAATACGGAAGCATTCCAAGTTCATAGTTTTAACATTCGAAAGGAATTTGCCATCTGATGAGAGCTTTTAATTTAATTTTGTTTGTTTTCAAACAGTCCAATGAAATATACAAATAACTATACTTCTGAAAACATTCAACCTGTTTTAAATCAAGATTTGAATTATGCTTTGTGAAAAAGGAAAAGAAAAAGAAAGAAATCTATATGATTACCATAGAACCTCTATTTAACGAACTTCTATTTAGTGAGTTCTTCTTTTTGGCGAATTTATATCCGGAAATTTTAACTTTGAAAATAAATACGTGTAAAATAACGTCCATATAGCGAAGCAAAACCTCTATTTAACGAAGTCGCGCGACAACCATTAAGAACAGATTACTTCGGGATTTTTTTTTTTTTTTGTTCAACACTTCCGCATTTCTAACTCTTCAGCAACCCATTCATTATAACACTTTGCAAACAAATTACAAACATTCCACAAAAGTCTCCAACTACTTGGAGTCAAGTTCTTTATCCTCATAAATTGCTATTGGTCTCTGCTACCAAATGGAGCAGGTTAAGCAACCAAAGAGAGGGGGGGGGGGCTGAAAATGTTTATTCCTGAACAGTCGAAAGGCGATATCTTGAAATTTTGTTATAAATCAGTTCGATGTCAGTTCCTAACTTTAGATTTTAACACGTTTTGTGATTTTCAAAATGTTTAAGAGTAGGTGTATTTTAGTATTAAAGAGAAAGTGAAGGTGCTTGAGGATGTTGATAATGGAATCATGGAAATGACCTTGTTTTATAATTTAGTATTCATGCAAACAGTTTATTAACAATTATAAAAAATCCTGAAGCAATTTTACTGAAGTCAAATACTAGTCTATTGTAGCACTGATAGAAAACGGCTTAAATCATTCTTGTACGAAGATATGGATGAAGCTGTTTTGATGTGGATTTATTGGTACGACATAAAAATGGGTCACAATCGATAATTAAGGAAAAAGCTGTCGAATATACAAAATCGTTGGATCTTGTTGAATTCAATTGAAAAAATGTTTGGCTGGATAAATTAAAAAAACGGAATAGATGAAAGGGTGACATGCGGAGAAAGTGCAGATGTAAGTGCTGAAAATTGTGATCTGTGGAAAAAGGACTTTCGAAGATAACATTTGCAATGCGGATGAAACCACATTGTTTTTTAAGTGCCTTCTAACTAAAACACTAACTTTTAAAAACGATAAATGTTTTGGGGGAAAACACAGTAAGGTAAGAATTACTGTTAAAGTGGCATTTAATATGACGGGAAAGAGAAACTGAAACTTCTAGTTACAGAAAAAAGAAAGAAACCGAGATGTTTTAAAGGTGTAAAATCCTTAGAGGTTGAATATGATTTCAGCAAAAATTCTTAGATGACAGTTCTTATTTTTGAAAAGTGAATAACTTAGATAAATGTATGGACTAAATAACGTCATAAAATTGCTATGTTTATTGACAATTGCCCAGCTCATCCTAAAAGTATTGTAAACCTAAAAAAACTAAGACTTGTTTTCTTTTCACCTAATATGACATCTACATTGCAGTAAATGAACTAAGTTGTCATAAAGAATCTCAAATGTCACTGTCGCAGAAGAATATTGAAGAAAATACTAAATGCTATTTGGTCCGACGGTTATTGCGGACTGTATAACGTGTTGGTAGTGAAGTTTGTTGATTAATATTCACTTTAAACTCAACAATAACTTTATTTACAAAATGAAGATTAAGAGATCGGCAACGGTTGGTGTGCTGCGCTTACGTCCAAAAATTGATCTGGCGGGATATCTTCTCTTACATCATTACAGTTCTTATGCACTCTGTTGCGCCGTTTATTAAAATAATTTCTAGGCATAGAGCAAACACTATTGATAAAAATTAATTAGTAATCGACACTATAAATTTGCAAGACTTTATTTTTAAATTGAACAAATCATGACATAATGTATATGTAAATGCAAAAAAATATATATATACAGGGTGATTATAATTAAAGTTTAAGTTTCAAAATGCTCTAAGAAACGAACCACTGATTAGAATGACGTCAAAATTGAACGGCGTATTATTGAAGAAGGGGGAAAGTACATGAACCAAAAAAATAGTTCCAAATTTTAGCGACAGATGGCTCTGTAAGCGTCAGAATTTCGACTATAAATGACAAATCGTAAAACAACGGCTAAGGTGTAAGTTACACGATAAACCAACTGTACTGTTCAGTATGCATGACTGTACAGGTGTAATACTGTTAGTTACGAAAGCCCATCCACCACGGCAAGGTCGTATCACATCGGATGGAAAGATCGCTTTTTAATTGTCCTGAGGCCAAAAACCGCATAAAAAGCATCCATCCAATCGGTTTTTAATTGTCCTGAGGCCAAAAACAGCATAAAAAGCATCCATCCAATCGGTTTTTAATTGTCCTGAGGCCAAAAACCGCATAAAAAGCATCCATCCAATCGGTTTTTAATTGTCCTGAGGCCAAAAACAGCATAAAAAGCATCCATCCAATCGGTTTTTAAGTTTCGCGAGACTGGCGCAAAACATGTTCAATATGCTGTCCACCGCTGTGTGCAACAAGATTAAATCGAGAAACAGCATGTTCCACAACCGATCGAAGTGTCACCGGGGTCAAATTCAGAGTGTGTTGCGCAATGCGTGTCTTCAATTCAGCTACGTTGGCAATCGGAGTACTGAACACATCTTTCAGAAAACCCCACAGCCATAAATCACACGGATTAAGATCAGGTGATCGGGTCGGCCAGGCTGTAGGGAAATGACGATTGATAATTCCAGCATTTCCGAAATGCCTACTCAACAACTGCTTCACTCAATTTGCAATGTGCGGAGGAGCACCATCTTGCACAAAAATGATACTATCCAGACATCCACGCTGTTGCAGAGCTAGAATGACGTCATTACGCAAAAGAGACTCATAGCGCCGACCATTGACGGTAACGGTAACAGGACCGAAAGCACCCGTCTCCTCGAAAAAATATGGCCCTACGATAAATGATGTCGTAAATTCGCACCACACAGTGACCTTTGCAGGATGTAGTGGTACTGGGTTACTTGCGATTGGATTTTCTGTTGCCCATATTCAGCAATTCTGTGTATTGACATATCCCGTCAGATGAAAATGGGCTTCGTCTGTCCACAGAATTTTCCACGGCCAATCATTGTCCACTTTCATGCGAGCAAGAAATCCCAAAGCAAAACCCTCTCTTGCTGGCAGGTCAGAAGGAAACAACTCCTGCACATGGCAAATTTTGTACGGATTGCATTGCAGGATGTTTCGTAGAAAGTTATGCACCGTGCTCACAGGCCTGTCCAATGTTCAGGCAATTCTCCGTGCACTGCATGGTTGCACACCACCGCTCGACTCCTCCTATACTGCTGTGACCACTTATTCAACTACCGCCGAATCACATCTTTTCCTTCCTCCACCAGACTGCACATCAAACAAAACTGTACTTTCGAATTTTTCCAAGGGGGAAATTGTCCAACGCCTTTTTTCATACCCTTGAGGGTACTGAACTTCTGCAGAGCTACTGGTGCAGAATCACCGTTTTTGTAATAAATCTTTACAAGCAGAGCGTGGTCCTTCATTGAGACACTCATGGCGAACGTCTGAGACACGAAATGAGGAAACGCCGTTTACCCAACGCTTTTATAACACCTGAAATGGCCATGCTCATGCCAAGTATTTTAATTTACATCTTCTGACGCTTACAGCGCCATCTGTCACTAAAATTTGGAGCTATTTGTTTTGGTTCATGTTCTTTCCCCTTTCTTCAATAATACGCCGTTCAATTTTGACGTCATTCTAATCAGTGGTTTGTTTTTTAGAGCGTTTTGAAACTTAAACTTCAATTATAATCACCCTGTATATTGTTTTTCAAAACCTGGATTCAACAGCACTGCATCGGCTGAAGATTGTGAAAAGGAAGACTATTTGCCGTTTTCCAAATTAAAGGAAAAATGGGGAAAACTAAAAGAATGTGGAAGAATTTGTAAAGATGCAAAACTTGAAGAACTTTCTAGAATTTGACAATGAGGTATGTATCGCTGAACATTCAAATGATGCTGATATTTTAGAAAGCGCACGAAAAAATCATGAGGTAGACGAAGTCGACGACGAGAAATATGAAGAAGAAGAAGAAAGTGAATATTTTCTTAAACCTTCACATGGTGACATAATCAAAGCGTTTGAAACAATTAGGTATGGATTTCAATTTCAAGAAAATGTACCAGATGACGAGTACAACTCCTTACACAGATGCGAGTTATTTTGGGAAAAATACGAAAATGCTTCGAAAGTCCAGCAGAAAATAATAGACTATTTTTCAGCATAAAAACATTTTATTCTCTAATTGTACACGAACACCATTTCTGATACTTTCTTGCTCCTCATTATTATGTAAGTTTTAATGTTCATTTTAATAATTTAAATATTGTTTAATATACTTGCCTCCAAAAGTTAAGGCTTACAATCAGTCTTTTGTATCGAATTTATAAACAAATGAGCATAAAAACATGAAATTTAGAAGAATTATGCTTTAAACAGTTATTTATCGAATTGTACTTAATTTTCACATCAAGCAGGATTTACAAATAAAAAATTGCATTTTTTTGCAAAAGTTCACTGTTTAATTAAAAAAAAATAAATGGCAATTTTTTGTGAAAAAATAAATAAATAGACAGATTTTAATAAGACATGCGTCCGACCCTACCTGTAATGCATTTGTAGCATCGATTTTCTATACTGTTAATTAATTATCAGGCACTGGAATGGAAAACAACGCCCATACATGGAACAACGTTTGTGATTCTTGGGGCGGACCAACTTAGATGCTTGCAGGTGGCGGCTGGTTCCTTGGCTGCTTCATCGGCGTTATGCTATCCGTCCGATGGCGGGCTCTCCCATCTGGTGAACTGGTGGAGTTTGTTGTCATTTCGGCTGAGCTTAGCTTTGTGTCTTAAGGCCGATTTGGAATCTTTCGATTCTAGTATGGTCTATTCTATTACCATAAAGAAAAACGTTATAATACCGGGGTCGGAGGATCGTTTAGTACGAGGGGGTTCGTTCGTTTCGATGTTTTATACAAATGGAGAATTCAAAAGATTCGAGGTTTTACAAGGTTCGAGGCACCGATGTAAATTAGGGGCCCGCTAGCGGGCGAAGCCAGCTAGTATTTGCGATAATTACAGTCTAGGTGTGATAAGTACGTTTTCAACTTTGGTTTACGTTCTTAAGTTTAACTGAATTTTTGCATGTGCGTGGTGTGTATAAATTCGATCGATCATATACAGGGCTACACAAGGGAATTCGTAAGTATAACTGACTATGGGAGTGAATTGCTTAAGGATAACTTTTAACTGTGTGACGCATTTCCCATCTAAACTACATTTAGTAGACTAATAGAAGTTTTTGGAATATAAATAAATTTAAATACAGGGCCACGCAAATACACTGTAGCTTACGTTACGTATTTGCTGGAAGTGAGTTTTAAGTTGCCTTATGCGTTTTCGATATGAATGAAATTTTAGCTTAATATGTGTGGTGTGTCTTTAGATAATATACATTATACATAGCTGTAAAAAGGATTTCGAGTGCATTTCCAACGATTGGCAAAAATTGCTAAATGTGAATTTTCTAATTGAACTAAATTTTCTCATGACATTTAGTAAATATCCAAATCTATTAAGCATATACAGGGCTACACAAAATAAGTCGATTACTTTTTGACAATGGAAAATAATTTCGAAAATTGGATTTTTCAATGAGTTATAGGATCAGTTATCTGAACTGTTAACTTACATATCTTCTTTCACCTTATTTAATGGTGAAGTTCCATTACAGTTTTTTGGATGTGTTTGAAAGTGTTTCATAATCGATGTTTGATGCATGATTTTCTGTTCTTTTTTATATTTCGATTGGTTGCGCAGTGAAAATAAGCATTCACGATTTACGATTTTTTTCGTCTCGCGTATATGTTGACCGTGTCCCAATTTTGTACCTTTTTTTTTGTTCTAAATTTCTTAACTGATGCGCGAGTAACACATGGGCTGATAAGTTCCCAGTCTGGCACACAGATAGCGTTGCAATCGCCGAACCGATGCTTTTTTTTAGTAAGTACTAACCTTTAAAAGGTAGCGCAAGAAATGTCATGACGATTCGCCGTGTGGATAAAACGTTAGAGTGGTTTAAGTTGAACGACTTTGTTGATAAACAAAAAAAAAATGAATAAACAAGAATTTCAAGAATTGTTATTTGATGGGAAAAAACACCCTTCAAACAAAAGCTTGGCTTGATAAGCGTTATCCGGACACTGCACCAGGTAAATCAATCATTATTGACTGGTTTGCTGAATTTAAACATGGTCGTACAGGCACCAGTGATGCACCACGCAAAAGAGGTGGTTACTCCGGAAAACGTAAAAAAAGTCCACAAAATCGTGTTGGGGAACCGTAAAATGAAGCTGCAGGAGATAGCTCAGACTCTGAAGATATCCAAGGAACGTGTAGGTTTTATTTTGAATGAACATTTGTCTATGAAAAAGCTGTTGTCAAAGTGGGTGCCACGCGTGTTGACTTTTGACCAAAAACAACAACTAGTCGATGATTCTGAGCACTGTTTGGAGATTTTTTGTTATAAAATTATGTTATTTATTATAAAATTATTGTTAATTATTTATTAAATTATTATTATTAAATTATTATTATTAAATTATTATTATTAAATTATTATTATTAAATTATTATTATTAAATTATTATTATTATTTATCATTAAAGTTATGTTATTTATTAAAGTTATAAAGCTATAAAGTTATGTTAAAAAGTTGTGTTTTCTTTATTAGACCGGGAACTTATCAGCCCATGTGTTATATAGGTTATTGCACAATTTTTATTGGAACAATGTTTTTGTTAATGAAATTTTCAATTTATTAATTAGCAAGAATAAAATAATCTTTTAACAGGAAACATCTTGAAATGTGATCACCGCCTCCAGCTGTTTCTGCTTCGACTCAGTTCAAAAGATTTTATTGCAACCGATATTGATTTATGTACACAATCCATTCCCAAGACATTGTCCGGACATGTGCTCGTGTGGATGTGCCAACAACGGAAATGACTATTTCATGTCTGTTGATTACAGCTCGAAGGGCTTATCTGCTGCTCTTCAGTTTTTGAGAGACGGCTTCAAATAGATGGAAGTAAGTGTTAGATATCGCTTATCACTTATAATCTCGCTATAACTGTATACAATCATTCTTTTAGCCCAATTTTTCAATCTGTTACTGTGCACTCCAGATTCAACAATCTGTCGTAGTTGAAAATGTAAAAAAAACAATCTAGAAAAACACCTTCTTTGAGAGTGTAAAAAATAAATGTTTGGAAAAACCAGAAAGTTATTAAGTAGAAATTTAATATGTAAGTTCACAAATATTTTAAAAGAAGAAATTTATAACAGTAAGCTCTCTTGTTGAAAAACAATCCAAATTTGAACAGCAAATGATAAAGAAAAAAGAACTAGAGTATAGTCCGTTCAAAATCAAGCAGCCACTTAGAATAAATAAAAGCACGCGTGATTTGGCGATATAAATAAGGCTTCGGCTACAATCAAAATGGAAGTCAAGAAGAGATTCATTTCACAATAGTTTGTTCCTTTTCATTTGAATTTTTTTGTTTATAGTGTGATTTCAAATAGAAATAGAAAGTCTTTGCCAAGCAAAAATATTTATTTAAAAAAATACATATAAAATTTTTCTCTCTTTAATAGAATTTCCTTTAAAAACAAAACTATATATAACATTTTATAAAATTGTCTTTAATAGAATTTCCTTTAAAAACAAAACTATATACAAAATTTTATAAAATTGTCTTTAATAGAATTTCCTTTAAAAACAAAACTATATATAAAATTTTATAAAATTGTCTTTAATATAATTTCCTTTAAAAACAAAACTATATATAAAATTTTATAATATTGTCTTTAATATAATTTCCTTTAAAAACAAAACTATATATAAAATTTTATAAAATTGTCTTTAATAGAATTTCCTTTAAAAACAAAACTATATATAAAATTTTATAATATTGTCTTTAATAGAATTTCCTTTAAAAACAAAACTATATATAAAATTTTATAAAATTGTCTTTAATAGAATTTCCTTTAAAAACAAAACTATATATAAAATTTTATAAAATTGTCTTTAATAGAATTTCCTTTAAAAACAAAACTATATATAAAATTTTATAAAATTGTCTTTAATAGAATTTCCTTTAAAAACAAAACTATATATAAAATTTTATAAAATTGTCTTTAAAGAATTTCCTTTAAAAACAAAACTACATATAAAATTTTATAAAATTGTCTTTAATAGAATTTCCTTTAAAAACAAAACTATATATAAAATTTTATAAAATTGTCCTTTCCGTGAAGAAAAGGCAAAATTAAAACTCTTTGTCGTAAAATTGCAATATTTTTGTTTATCTCGAGTCTCAGTTCATTTTGAACAGGCAGTAGTATGCAAATGGACGTTCTGTGCACTCTTAGTAAATAATTTTGGTCAAGTAGCATGCCGCGTCATATGGATTCGGACTGTATTCATTTGAATGACTGAAGAGGTGCAACATCGTTGTCTTGAATGAGTAACTAAGTGAAAAGTGCAAGACCCGGCTTTAAGAAATGGGGTAACAGGCAAAAACATTCAAAAGGAGCATCTTCCTACCAATGTATGAAGATTGAAGAGGGTATAGGGTATTCTTTTGCCAATTATATAAAACTAGGGGTCTCAGCCCCCACTCGCATTCATATTGAGACCGCTATGCGGTCCCAGTTCGCTTCGCTCACTCGTCCCTTTTTATTTTTGCAGGAATTCTAACCGAATAAGTACTACCATAAATCCACAATAAACCACCACAAAATTGACAATTTTTTAATGTAAAAGAATAACTGAAAACACAGTTAAAAATGCATGTAGTTGGTGCTACCAATGAGCTTAAATCATTTAAATACTATGAAAAAAAGATCTTAAAAACACAATTAGTTTAAAACTCATTGCACTCTATAATATTGCACAGCACGGCTTAAATTCATTAAGAAAACACTACGTGATAGGAAGATAGTTTATCTATATCATCAATCATTGTTTAAATCTCGTAAAACTGTTCTAATTGATGATTATAGATATTTGCAAAATAAATTACTTTTTACTTCAATAAGATGCATCTACAGCAATAGATGGCAGCAGGTGCAACCTAGACAGTTGATATTATTATTCTCTCCGATTTCCTGTGAGTGAAAATCGTAAATAAATTCTAAATAAGAGTTGAGAATTCATTTGAAATTAACGATATTACTCATAGTTAAAATGAGGAATTTTCTCAAACGCTTTGGATTACGCACGTTATTTTATTTTTAATAATTCCTAGTTTGAATTTCCCTGCTATGAACTTCTTGTTCACTACTCTGTCGCTGGCCGCCATATTGAAGATTCTGGAAACTACGGTTGTTGCCAAACAATAATCTAGAAATTCATCCCTTTTTCCGCGCCACGTAAGAAAAAAAAAATATATAGATTCGCATAGCACAATTGAAAATGCACTTTCAGCGATTATCACTCATGAATAGTACTGTAACCGATTTGTTTTGAATGCCTCTATAAATGAAAGATTACTGACCTATTATACAGTAAGCTTCTTCTGTATTGTACCTCAGTGATGTATATCAATTTCAATAGCTTTGAAATAATTTAGCGTCCTTATATTGAGTCGGATAAAAATTTTTCCCATGCACCATAGTGTAGCGGAAATTCTTTCTAGTGCCTATGTAAATGAACTATAAATGCTACACACTTCATTTTCAATAGCGAAAATGCCACAGTAAAATTCAATAAAATATATCTATTACATAGCCGTTACGAGAATATTTATACAAGTTAGAACAAGACAAGGCAAACTGAATTGATAGACACTTTTCAACTATGTTGGAAAGTGTTTAAAAATGTTGCAGTGCTCTGTATCACATCTTAAAGATTCTACGCGATCTTTCATATAAGGTAAATGTTTTTTTTTCTTAAATATAAAATCGATAAATTTAAAGAGTGTAACTGAAGTGGTGAACACAACATATAGGGGTGATGATACGCATCAAGACAAACAATGTTTGTGTAGGATTTTATTCGCAGTCAAAAGTGTAGTATCTCTTTCTCTACTCTACGCAAAAGAAAAACAAGTGGGTAAGTGTGATCGAAGATCGCACAGAGGGTTTCGTTAAATATTCCTTTCAAAACACCTTATCCTTCCCTTAATCAATCCAAAATTTTTTTATTTAACAACAACAAAAAAAAGTCATGTTTTTTTATAAAGTAAAAATTTACCGGTCTATTTTTTCGTTTTTTTCGAATATCTAAACTAGCCCGATAGCGGGCGAAGCACGCTTGTATACTCTGTCATAATAATATCTGTCATGTGGACTAAATGCGATATTTAAAAAAAAATAATTCAAAATTAAACATGTTGTACACCTTCAAAATGTTAAAATATGCGAATATTTCCATAATTGAGTTTTTATCAGGATTCAATACGTTCCTCAAACTCATACATTTACTATTTCCTATTACTCATATTGATACTCGCTTTGTATTATTCTCAAACATTTGAGATATCCGTTAAACTTCCGATATGACGTCAGATTAATTTTCTTTTTAATTCTCTAATGACGTGATATTAATCTGCTTTCTGTACATACACATACTCATACTCCTTGTGTTATTGAGAAACCTTTGAAAATTTCCGTTTTATTACCAATATGCGTCAATCATTTTATATTTCATATTAATAGTTTTTTCAATTGGTGAAACTTTTTATTTTATTTTCATTTTTCTCGTGGAAAGCTTTCAATAGAAAATTAATCATTGTAGAAAGAATTTTATTGTTGATTTTTAATTGTTGGCAACTGCTATAACGAAAAATGTTTAAATTTAATAGAAAAAGGCTGTTAGAGTTTTGGTTTTTTACCTCTATTTACTAAAATAATACGATTTTTTCAAATTTTAATATTTTGAGCTTCTTTGCAGGTATTCAGTTATATATACACAAAGTTTCAAGTCTATAAGTTATATAGGTTCTGAGAGCGGCTCTGTGACAGACAGACAACGGAGCGGGAGTAATAGGGTTTCGTGAGATGAACGATACCCTAACAAGTGGGTAAGTGTGATCCAAGTTCGCACAAAGGGTTTCGTTTAATATTCCTTTCAAAACACTTTATCCTTTCTTTAAAAAATCCAAATAAATTTCATTTTCTAAAAAAAAACTGTCTATTTCTCTCGGTTTTTCGAATATCTGAACCGGCCCGAAAGCGGGTGAAGCCCACTATTATATTCTGTCATAATAATATCTGTCATGTGGCCTAAATGCGATATTAAAAAAAAAAATAATTTCAAAATTAAACATGTTATACACCTTCAAAATGTTAAAATATGCGAATACTTCCATAATCGGGTTTTAATCATGATTCAATACGTTCCTCAAACTCATATATTTACTATTCTCTATTACTCATATTCATACTCGCTTTGTATTATACTGAAACATTTGAAAAATCCGTTAAACTTGCGATATGACGTCAGATTTTCTTTTTAATTCTCTAATGACGTGTAATTAATCTGCTATGTGTACATGCACTCATACTGATACTCCTTGTATTATTGAGAAATCTTTCTGTTTTATTACCACTATGACGTCAATCTTTTTTATTTCATATTAATCTTTTTTTCAAATGGTGAAACTTTTTATTTCCTTTTTATTTTTCACGTGGAAATCGTCTGATAGAAAATTAATTATTGTAGATAGAATTTCATCATGGATTTTTAATTTTTGGCATCTGCTATAAGGGAAAATGTTCAAATTTAATAAGAAAAGGCTGTTAGAATTTTGGTTTTTTATCTCTATTTATTAAAATAACACGAATTTTTCAAATTTTAATATTTTCAGCCCTTTGCAGCTGATATTCTGATTTATACACAAAGTTTCAACTCTGTAAGTTACACAGTTTTCGAGAATGGCTCTGTGACAGACAGACAACGGAGCGGGAGCAATAGGGTTTCGTGAGATGAACGAAACCCTAAAAAAGGATAAATGTTTCTTGATCAAGAAAAACGGTTTACGAGAATATAATATAACCTCTTCCGAGTAACTCACATTTCCAAAATGCGTTCCTTTAATATTCAGAAACTAATAGATTTCCTACATTTCTTCCAATTCTCAAGTAAAGATTTTCATGTTCAACAAACATGTTCTACAGACAAATATGCTAAATTAACAGTGTAAAATACATATTAACTCTTGCGATTCAATACTAATTATATGTCTCTGAACTGATACTTTATAATTAATATTTTACGAAATATTCAATTATGAAATTACGCAACTAATGTGCGATTTGTATTTATTTTCGGCTGTCGTGACACTTTGTTTAGCTACAATTTTTCTGTACAATAAATATGAACTCAACATTACAGGTGTTCCTTTATTCACGCGGTTTCACATTTGTGAATGAAAAGAACATGGATTGTGACAAAGTGTTCGACGCGTTCTTATCCTTCTGTCACCAGGTTGACAAATTTTGTCTTTGAAGAAAAAGGATCACGTAAGATTGTCAAAATTTATCATTTTATGCGTGGAATTTCTTCTGTCCACATGATGTGTTGACATTTGTGAAATGTTGCTGATGTTCGTGCACAAGCAAAACTTGAAAAAGAGAAATCATTGATTGCTGAAAAGTGGACTAATTTAGGTGCGTTCGAAATTATATAAATACGTAGCACCTATTGTCGTCGTCTGGTCCGTCCATCTGTCCGTCCATCCGTCTGTCTGTCCGTCCGTCCACATATAATAACGCAAAAACTACCCAACCAAATGGTTTGAAATTTAAGATATATTATCTTTGCAGAATTTTGTCGAGACATTTCAAATTTTTTGAAAATCGAATCAAAACTTTAGAAAATATTGATAAAAACATTTATTAAGAAATTTGAAATGTTTTTTTTTTAAAATCGGCGCTTTCTTGTTATAGGAGCCTCCGAGGTTTAATCGTTAAGCGACCGATATTCTTATTTTATTACAGAAATTAACCTGCAGACGATATAATTCATTCCACAGAATTAAAAATCATCAAGATCTGAATATTTATAGAACTAGCTATAGTACGAACGCACCTCATTTGTTACGTTTCACGTACAATTTCCAACTTGTTTAAATTTTTAGATTGATTCACAGAAGGTACATCACACTTAAAATGATCACAACGATGATTATTACTCCAATTCTAAAAGTTTCGGAGAATAACGGAAATAGCCATTCCATTGAGACTTAGGTCTTCTTACGATTGAACAAATTAGTTTGAACAATTTAGCTTAGAGAGCCGTAATCCTACTGAAATTATACCAAACATTGAAATTTTTAATGTGAACCTCAAATTTTGAAAGTTTGATTGGATTCTTTGTTAAATGTTAACTCCGAATACCAAATATAAAGTCATTCGGTCAATAATTCAAATTGAACTGGATGCAATACGTTCAATGGATACGCGTTCAATAATTATTGACAGCTTTGTTAATAGCAAGATGGGGGTTTACCAAAAAAAAGTACGGTAATTGCAATATTAAATCTAAGCTTTCGTTAATATACAATATGAAATTTACTCTGGTAAAATGTATTGCTAAACAATGAAAATTTATTTAGAGTTGGAGTTAACTATTTAATGTTGTAATAATTTAAATCACTTCTAAAAACTAATCGGATATGCCAAACCGAAAATTTTCTTCTATCTCATACGTGTTTATACTTCAAAAATCGCTACCAGAATGTCAAAATTAGACAATCTATGCCCATCAGGAGGATTCTAAAGGTTCTTTGAATAGTGTGAACTTCAAAAGGGGTTATAAGCATCATATTTTTTAAACAAATCATTGCATTTCGGCACTCACCCTCTTAGATGTCAGCAACGAAAAAATCCCTACCTAAAGAACATAAAAGAGATACGTTGGACAGTATACACCCAAGTCTATTAAGGATCTATTTATGTGAAAGTATAACAGAATATGAAGTTTGATTAAATTCCGTGCATTGGTTTTTGAGATATAGGTATTGCGAAAATCGTGAAAGATGCAGCATAGCAGCGCCACCTGTTATCTGGAGGCACGGCAGTGCTTCCGCCAAGTCGAGAAAGCACAGTCGTAAGCATCCTTTTCTGGAAGCAACTCAGAGCACTTTTGACACCACCTCCCCCCCATATCTTTGCACTGGAGTATCTCAAAAACCTGAAACTTCGTTTATCTAGAGTATGTAGCAAATAGCACCAAAATTTAAATTTTCATGTTTCTGTCTTTTCTAGTGCAGACGATATATAAATTCAAAGTTTCGATTTTTTGTCACTCACTCACTCACTGACGCGTCATCAAAAAGATTACGTAGATCCCGTTGCCCTAGAAACTTGAAATTTGGAATAAAGGTAGTGTCTAGGATACAAAGAAGGGAAAAATTATAAAATCCGGAAAATTAAAAAATAAAAAACATTCGAAAATTCAACAAATTCCAACAAAATTGAAAATTGAAAATAATCTTGTAGTCTTATAAACTTAGAATTTTGTGTGAAGGTAGTGTTTAGAATTTAAAAAAAAAAAAAAAACATCAAAAACACAAAAAAAAATCGAAAAAAAAATCGAAAATTTAAAAATAACCCGATTTTGTTACGCTAGAAACTTGGAATTCGGAATAAAGGTAGTATTTAGGATACAAAATAAGGAAAAATAAAAAAATCCGGAACATTCGAATGAAAAATTCGAACATTGGAAGAAGTAAAACTAGTCGTTGGGGGCCACCGTAATACTTACCCATCATGGATATGCATAAGGTAAAATATTAAAATAAAAATGTGTAAACTACTTATAAAATGCATTACAATACAAATAAAATCGTGGCTTGATGACGTCACAAACTTTAAACGCTTGATTACTGAATTGTTTGAAAGAGGTTTTTCCTTATAACTCCAAAAATAATAATCCTATTAACTAGCGGTTTATTGCATCTGATTAAGCGTCAAACTTCCAATTAAAATATATCTTTGAAGTGAAATTTGGATGAAATACAGGGTCATGAAAAATTGAAGAGTGTGGAAAAAAGGATTCCAAATATCTCGGCAACTAATTATCCGATCGACTTCATGCTTTATGCAAAATTTATGTTTTTTTATTGTCTTTTATATTCATTTCTTAAAATAAACAATTTCGAAAATTTTTATATACCTTTTATCAGAACGAACATTTCGAGAGTCCGAAAAAAATAGTTCCGGTTAATCGAGGTTATTGAAATGAAATAGGCTTCTTCCCATTATTACATACTAAGTACATACCAAATTGCAAGTCTCTATCTCAATTTTTTCGGGAGATAGAGCGTTTACAGACACACAGACACACACACAGACACACAGACACACAGACGGACGGCAATTTTTTTTTCTAAATATATGTTTTTCGGAATCTCCAATGTCTGAAACGTGTAAATCCGTCAATTTTTTTTTTTTTTTTCGATTTTCAAAACGATTACAAAACTTACCCTATACTACGTATGATGAGTAAGTAAAAAAAAAACGAAAATAATTTGATCTTTTAGCCTTAGAAACTTAAAATTCAGCGTAAAGATACTGGTTAGGATTCAGAATAAGGTAAAATGAAAAACACAATAAAATTCGAAAATAAAATTAAAAATTCGAAAAAATCGAAAACTAAGGAAAGTTTGAAAAGAATTCGATTTCATATCGCTAGAAACTTGAAATTTGGAATAAAGGTAATATTTAGGATACAAAATAAGGAAAAATTAAAAAATCCGGAACATTAGAAAAAAAAAATCGAAAAATGGAAGAAGTCGAAAAGAATTGAAAAAATTAAAATAATTTGATCTTTTGGACTTAGAAACTTAAAAAATGCGGCGAAAAGATACTGGTTAGGATCAGAATAAGGTAAAATGAAAAACATAAGAAAATTCGAAAATAAAATAAAAAAATTGAAAAAATCGAGAAATAAGGAAAGTTTGAAAATAATTCGATTTCATAACGCTAGAAACTTGAAATTTGGAATAAAGGTAATATTTAGGATACTAAATAAGGAAAATTCGAAAAAAAAAAATCCTGAAAATTAAAAAATTAAAAAAAAATAAATTAAAAAATGAGAAATTGAAAATAATTCGATCTCGTAGTCTTAAAAACTGAAAATTGGGCAAAAATTTTGAAAATAATTCGATTTTTTAGAGCTAGAAACTTGAAATTTGGAATAAAAATAGTATTTAAAATACAAAAAAAAAAAAAAAAAAAAAAAAAAAAAAATTGAAAATTGAAAATGGGAAAAAATTTTGATTTTGTAGCTTTAGAAACTTAAAATTTGGTGTAGAGTTATTATTTACGATTCAGTAAAAGGAACAATTAAAAAAATCGTAAAATTCGAAAAGAAAATTGAAATATCAGTAAAAAATCGAAAAGCCTAAAACAAATCGATTTTGTAATGGTAGAAACATGAGTTTTAATATATAATTGTCCAATTATCTAGAACATCCCCCTAATTGTTTTATGTTATTTTCCCCGGATTATGCTTTTCTTTTCTTTCGTTAGACATGTTTGTTTTCTTTCTCAGGTTATACTCTATTTAATTTGCATATGAAATATGGATTGTTAAATGATGTTAGTTGTTAAATGATGTTGATTGTTAAATGATCCCCCAAAAGAGCCCAAAATCAAGAAAAGGAGGATTACTTACAAAAAGAAGTGAAATCCCATCAAAAACGTTACCTGTAAAAATTGCAGCCAAATCTCGTGACTCTTTTACCATAAAAAGTTTTGAGATCGTGTAAAGCCATGTTTAACTATCTTATTAACTCTGAAATTTTCAATCACAAATCACTCCTAGTCTCTACATCTTTAGTTAATTATTATTTTGTGACTTGGTAATTACGTAACACGAGAATGTAATGGGCATAATTAGTCTTAATCAAGTAATACTATTCCATCCCATAACATATTAAGGTGTAATAACTTCCCTGTGCGTATATAATTAGCCTTAATCAAATTATAAAATCCCATCCCATAACGAACGATATTTAAGGTGTAATAACTTCCCTGTGCTGCGTAATTGCAAAGTCACAACATAATAATTAACTAAAGATGTAGAGACTAGGAGTGATTTGTGAATGAAAATTTCAGAATTAATAAGATAAGTTAAACTTGGCTTTACACGATCTCAAAACTTTTATGGTAAAAGAGTCACGAGATTTGGCTGCATTTTTTACAGGTGATGTATTTGATAGGATATGATTTACACGTAAACCTAATCAGCATGAACTTATGTCAAGGTCTAACAGAATATGAAGTTTGATGAAATTCCGTGTATTAGCTATAAAGATATGACTACTACTAAAATCGTGTAAATTATGAAAAATGCAGCATATGAGCGCCACCTGTTGGACTATTTACACCAAAACCTAATCATCAAATACTTATGTCAACGTCTAACTTAATCTGAAGTTTGATGAAAATTCGTGCATTAGGTCTTGAGATAGAGCTATTGGAGAAATCGTAAAAAGCGAAGCATAGCAGTGCCGCCTGTTGGGCGATTTACACCAAAAACTAATCAGTACCAATTTCTGTCGAGATGTAACTGAATTTAAAGTTTTATTAAATTCTGTGCATTAGTTCTTGAGCGCCCACAAACTTTTTCTCACACACAGACACACATACAGATAGACAGACTCAGACATTTTCTATATGCAGTCAAATCAGGTTCAGAACTTTCTAAAACGTATAAATCCATCGAGAAGCGAAATTCGAATTTTTTACGAATCCAATATTTTCTTCTCGTATAGACACGAGAAAATAAAAAGGTGAAAAATATTCTAATATCTCGCGTATTAAGCCCTTAATAGTTTTGCCGGGCAAAAAGAGTTTGCTTCGTTGCTGAAAACTTTTGGATATCGTAAATTTTTAACTGTAATCTTCGGTTTAATAATTGGGCAGACCATTTTTCGATTATATAAGGTCTTAGTACGGAAGAAGTAGTGGTTTGTCCCTATTTTTAGTTTAATGCGTCAAAAATACGAAACTGTTAAGGGGGAAAAAGATAACATTATCTAGACGATTTTTTGTGAGTGAACATATGGGTATGTTTAGAAAACAAAAAGGATTGGAAAAAGCGCTTACACATAATCTCTATTTTTATCATTTTACCAGAGTTTGTGTATCTAATCGCCTTTCTCTATCACAAATTATTTGATTTCCATATTATTTTTTCATGCAAAATTGATACAAAAGTCACAATATTGTAATTGTTTTAAAAATACTAGGGACGTTACGACCTTTATTCAACAAAATTTTAACTGAAAGAAATCAATGAGTTTGATATCTTCTTATCGCATGCATTGTAAAATACGGTAAGTAAAACTGAGAGTTAACCGTACTTGTTAGAATAAGGAGCTCTGTAGTTCATTTGGCAAGAAACTCCATAACTTGTGTTAATAGATTTTGACGATAACAAAAATTAACAGAAAATTTTATAATTTAGTTGGTGACATTAGTCTATTTTTAATTATGGCATGTTAAAGGAAACATATGTGTATTTTTGGTAGACGTTTTTAAAATATCTACGAAACTTTTTAAAGAAAGAAAGGTAAAGTAAATTTTCATTGTTACGTGCGATATTTCAAGAGCAGTTTCAGATTTTTTTTTCGAATATTTGTTTGTGAAAACAATATAAAGTTTAATTTAGAAAAGCAATTATTCTTTAAAAGTTTAAAAAGAAAACAGTGTTAATTTATAAGCGTATTTTACAAAGCTTCCTTCGCATAGTATTTTATTTTATGCATGTCATTTTTGTATCTGAAAAAATTGATTTTCAAAAAGGAATAACTAGCATGATTTAAAAAAAAGAAATATATACTCCAGTTACCTTATTCAAAAAATATATAAAAATAAAAAATATATACTTCTTAGTTTTCTTTTATGATTTTGTGTAAGAAAATAGCATAAAATTTTCTTCTCGAACCGAACTGTGCATATGTGAGTAAAGAAGAAAAATAACACTACTTTATTTATGCTAAAAAAATAATCGTAAACATTCTTTATGAGATTGTGTTGATGAAGAAATATCTTTGAAAAATGATTTGGATTTAAACTGGTATGATGATTCAATAACTGAAAACTGCAAGGGAAATTAATATTTACAAACAGAGTAAGATGTTTCGTTAACTGCAGGTTATTTATTATAAATTTAGTGAAATAGATTTCTTTTGTATGGAATATCCGAATAATGATTGATAAATATCAGTGAAATATTCTGTTTGCATAAATATAGTAAAGAGTGCAAAAATCGAGCTTTCTGTGTATAACTTTAAAACACTTTCCCTCATAATCATTAAAAATGTTGCAATATTGCTTCCAAGTTTGCTTTATGGTTTATATGCTTATTCAATTCAGCAATAATTCAATAAATGCAAGCAGCGTTTTACCTTCTTTTGCACAAGAAAATGGAACCACAGAAGTAGCAGCAGTATCTGACATTTTACTTGGACTTTCTCAAGAAAATGAAACTACAGAAGTTGTAGACGCACCTAATATTTTACCTGGCATTTCTGAAGAAAATATAACTACAGAAGTTGCAGCTACATCTGACATTTTACTTGGACTTTCTCAAGAAAATGAAACTACAGAAGTTGTAGACGCACCTAATATTTTACCTGGCATTTCTGAAGAAAATATAACTACAGAAGTTGCAGCTACATCTAACATTTTACTTGGTATTTCTCAAGAAAATGAAACTACAGAAGTAGTAGATGCACCTAACATTTTACAAGGCATTTCTCAAGAAAATAGAACTGCAGAAGTAGTACATGCACCTAACATTTTACCTGGCATTTCTCAAGAAAACAGAACTACAGAAGTAGTAGATCCACCTAACATTTTAACTGACATTTTGCTAGAAAACGGACTCACCGAAGTAGCAGCTGCATCTATCATTTTACCTGGTATTTCTCAAGAAAGTGAAACTACTGTAGTAATAGACGCACCAAACATTTTACCTGGCATTTCGCATTTAAATGAAACTACAGGCGTAATAGATGCATCTTACTTTTTACGTGATACTTCTCAAGAAAATGATACTACAGAAGTCGTTAATGCATCTAACCTTTTATCTGATCAAAACTTTGAACCTTTGCCAAGATCTTGTTACGATCTTCGAAAATTGGGTGGTGTGTGCAAGAATAAAGACAACACGATTATAGAATCGGATGCAGTTTCTGGTGTAAAGGAAATTTATTCATTAACTTTTAATGACACCAAATACTTGCCTGCAAGAACACTGTTTGGATTTTCTATTCAATATCTAGTTTTGGATGATCCTGATATAACTGTTGATGGAGATGTTTTCGATGGTATCGTTCATTTATATGACTTTTCTGTAAAAAAAAGCAACATTAAGGTAAGTTATTTTAATTATTTTATGTTAAATTGAAGTTTCCCTGTATTTAGAGATATTTGATAAAATAGTACTCTCCTTTAACGATCATTATCAGTCAAAACCAATGAGTGATAAGTAGGGCTGGACAATATCAGAAATTTAATATCGCAATATATCAACAATTTAATATTGATATTGCTGATATATCCCGATACTAATTTAAAGGGGAGGGAGAGAGGGTAAGAAAATTTGCAATTTTTTAAAGAAAAATTATATAGTATTAACAATTTAAACATAAAACCTAGTTGATTGCAATGAATTAAAATGTTTATATCTAACATAAATGTTATTTTTTATATTTTGTAAAACAAAATATTAAAAAAAAAATAAACTAATTGTTTAATAACTATTTGCAATACCATTACTTTCATAAAGCTTTTATTTAAAGATATTATATCCCTATTCTTCTCATTTTATTCTATTAATCTTTTTTTAAGTCTCATTTTCACCAGTATGATATGATTAAATATATGATTACAAAGCACATTTAATAAAATTAAATTCAAAATTATCCACATAAAAATGCATACAATTTTTGTTTCATAGAACTTAATTAATAGTTAAAAATACCAAACTTTGTTTTACTTGGTTCAAATAGAGTTCGGGAAGGGGGGGGGGGGGCTGAGTCTGATTTCGTTTATTCTGTACACAAAATGGGTCCGGAACAAACCACCGATACATCATGATCCTTTCGTCACATATCCTTCGTTTAATCTTGGCATAAATAAATCACTCCATCCTGAAAAATTTCATTTTATCAATGATCATTATCGTTTCTTATTTTTAATTTAACAAAGGATGACCTTGTATGATTAAAAATATGAATTTAAGATGTTTAAAAGATATCGCGTATTTTGAAAAACTTACGATTTACTACAAAATTTAATCATAGCAACCATGTAATTTATTTTTTATCATTTTTTTGCGTTAATTATTATCTAACCTTTTTAAAATTATTTAATGTATCTCTCATTGAAAAAAAAGTCTTCTTTGCTGAATAACTGATAGACATTTACCTTTCTCTCTTCAGAAATTTAATTTCCTAATAAAATCTACTAGATTAAGCAACAAGTTAAATTTCGATAATCTAGTGGAATTCACTGTAAAAATTTTCAATGTATTTAAACCTTTTTTTCATAAATGGTGTAACCAAAAAAGACCAAATCTACCCAATTCGATACACTCATTTTGAGCTCAGATATAAATTCCTTTCGAATCCAATAAACCGCACTATAAGAAGCAATATCAATACTATGCAATACCAACACTTATTCAAGCTCATGACATATCAAAAGCCGAGAGTTATCGCAATATGTCTGGACCAATCACAGCAACCAAACGAAGAACGCGCAATTATTGTTATTCAGTAGCGAAAGTGTTATTCAGTATTTATCTGTAACGAACAGTAGAATTGTGGTTTGCAAAGATTGAATATATTGCGATATATTGGAATATTCATTACTTTGAAATATGATAGAGAGATAATCAGCAGAAGTAGTTTTCTGTTTTGGATGAAGCAGGGCAGTGAATAAATACACGGATCGGATGAAAGAAAGATTGAAAGACATATTGGTATGGAATATTTGTCGCTGTTTTTCGGGGCTCAAAATCGCGGTTATAGTAAAACAAAATAATATTATTGTTATCGGGATATATCGGCTGAGTCAGAGTTAGATATCGTTATTACGATATTTAAAAATATTAATATTTCACCGATATATTGATAAATGATCCAGCCCTTGTGAAAAGGGGTCATCAATTAATTACATGCGGTTTTATCTCCCCCTCCTCCTAAGTCACAGGTTCTCACATTCACGTAATATTCTCACTCTTCCCGCTCTCGAGTTGTGACGTCACATTTTCTGAAACTATTAGTTTAGTGCTAATTTTATCTGGGCACGGGGAGTGAAAAGTTACATTATCTATTAGCTGCTGGTGTGAATGTCATAAAACTACCAAGACCTTGTGCGTTTTCCCTTCAAGTCATTGTAATTTAAAGGGAAAAGGAAAATATACCTCTTACTTCTTGAATGAAAGTGCAGATATTTTAAAAATAAACTTTAATAAATTCTTTGCAAAAATATAGAGAGCGTATTCATACATTTTTGTAACGATTTTTAAAATGAAATATTTAAACAAAGAAAATAATTTTATTTTCTAATACTTTCAATATGATAGTCCCGTTTGTTGAACTATCCTATGGCATCTTGATTTCCAAAATAAAGAACTTTTCTTACAATATCAAGGTTGATTTTGTTCTACTCCTCGACTACAATCTTTCAGAGTCCATCCAATTTTTTGGGATACCGCTTATAAAGAGCTTGTTTTAAAAGTCCAAATACACCGTAATCCATAGGAGACACAGCGGAGGACTTGCAAGGGATGCATTTAAATGAAATAGCCTCAATTCCTATTTCATTTCTCATTTTTTTCTATAAATGTAGCAGAAAATTTCCCCCGAAATATTTTAATTTTTTAAATAATTTACCGAAATCGTTACAAAAATGTGTGAACACCCTCTGTAAGGCCTACCTAATTATTTTCATATTTTAGATGTGATATCACTATTTATTACCCCCCTCATCCCCAGTCACACTGTGTCACACTTTGTGTACCCCTCTCCAACCCTCTGTTGAAGTGTGACGTAATTAATGGATGGCCCCTAGGGCCTCACATGTAACGCGTATATGATACGTGTTTTTTTTAATTATTTTTTAAATAATTATTATTAAAGGAAAATGTTTCTCTCTATGTTAAAATTTTTTAAAAAAAAAGTAACCACCGCTGCGGCCGCCGCTGCCAATTAAGATTTTATGCTTGAAGTCTTTCTGGACTAATATCCAGAAAACTATTGCAACTAAAAATTTAAAAATTGGTGGTTTTATAAAGAAATGTTCGATAAACACGCTGAAGTAGACAGTTTTTAAATCAAAGAATTATTTTAAGAGATATTTAAAATCAAAGTTGGTCAAAACAGTTTTCTTATAAAAGTTTTATAGAAACGAAAACTATGCACAGGAATTTAAACATAATTTGTAAGGATATAGTTAAGAAGGTTGGGGTGTGCAGACTGCAATTATTTTTCAATTTGACTCATTTTTTGAGGTTATATTTCAATTTTTTATTCAAAATTTTCATTATTTTGACGAAGATTTATTTTATATTTCATAAATTCCATTATTTGAATCGTTGCCAATTTGTAAAATAGCGCACGTAATAATATTCCCTTTCAATTAAGAAATATTTTACACGTGACTATTAAAAACAGAAATAAAACTTTAAAATAATAATTAAATGATCACGTGTTAAGAGCAATAAATGTAGAAAATAACGGAATAAGAAATATACTTGCGAGTGAATATTAAAAGGTAAATAATTAAATTATTCAGCGTTTTCAAAGCATTAAGTAGAGTAAGATTAATTTATTTTGACAAAATATTTTATCTATTATTGCAAATTTTAAAACAGTGGAATTAATAATATTTCCCTTCAATTAAAAGATATATTTTTACGTTTAATAATTACGTTTAAATCAACGAAATAACTAATAAATTGGTAAAATATAATTAAAAATACAAATAAACGTTGAATTAAAGATCACTCGATGACATAACTACCACGCGTAACGCATCTGGTATCAATTAAATGCGACGCCACAGATATGCACTTTTGGCTTTAAATCCTATATTTTGGCGACAGTTCTTTTCTTTTATAGAAAGTAGTAGTCGGGATAATGGAGTAATACCCAATTTTCTATAGCATCGTTATAAATTTTTCCGATGCCATGAAATTGCTTACTTAGCCATTTTGCACGAGTTGATTTTCAAATGTTTAATTAACCTTATTTTATCAACAGTTGTTAGCTGTCTCGACAGCAGTTGATTCGGCTTTAAAATCCCTTGGTCAAAGGAAAACGAATGGAAACCCGATTATAGCAGATATTACAGCGAGCAGCCGATTACAGCAGGTCATTTAATTATAATTCAATCTTCCGCAATCGTTTTAAGGTTGATCAAATCAGTGTTTTTACAGTTTGTAGTGTCAGAACGGGGGTTGGCGAGCGTAGCTCGTAGGGTTCAGAGCCCCCTAGTATATTAAAAAAAATATGTGTAGCTTATATTATGTAATGTAGCTTTTATGTAAAGCTTATATTTTTGAGACCAACATTAGAATCCTAATGTTCGATATTCGCCACACCTCTACAACAATGAATTGCGGCCTCTTTACTAAGAGACTCTGGTAAGGATTGCAGCCCTGATCACGAAAGATCCCACCGGAAAAAATTAAAAGCATTTTTCCTTAAATTAAAGACATTGACTAGTAGGTAAGGTAGATCTGGGGCATTTGTTTAACTTAATTTGGTTTTTATATGTAAAGATTGAAACTAACAAAGGATGTGAATTTTCACTTTGCTACGCAGCGTACAACCAACAGAGTGAAAAAATGTCCAGGCAGGAGATCGAACCTGGATACCTTGGTATAGCGTACTAAGTGCTTTACCATTTAAGCCACCAGGACGACATCCAGTCTGGCACTTTTCACTCTTATACGTTGGCAAGGTTGCAACTTCGCTGCACAAGATGGAAAGTCATACATGAACACGCAATTTTAGTGGCATATATGAGGCGAACAAGTTCCCAGCATAGGATAATATATTTATATCTAATTAAATATTTTCAAAAGGGCTGAAACTACGCCGGAAATTAATACTAACAAAGAATGTAAATTTTCACTTTCGGCGTAGTTTCAGCCCTGCCGAAAAAGTAATTAGATATAAAGATTGAATTTTGTAATCAATTTTTCACTCACTTCCTGATAGGCTAGATCAGACATGTCCAACACGTAGCCCACCGACAACTTGTATGTGGCCCGCCAGGCTTTGGCACTTTACCTGTGTTTAATTCAATTGTTCAAACAGGAATGCTGAAAATACACTTTGCGTGAACACGTTTACGCCCACCATGGGCTTGTGGTCTCATGGTCTCATGGTCTCATGGTTCTCATGGTCTCATGGTCTCCATCAGACGTGTAAACACGTGGCCCACCGACAACTTGTATATGGCCCGCCAAGCCTTTGGCACTTTACCTGTGTTTAATTCAATTATTCAAACAGGAATGCTGAAAATACACATTGCATGAACACGTTTACGCCAACCATGGTCTTGGCAAACATTAGAAACATATCTGTATCAGTTTTTTGAGTTAAGCGGGGCTTTTTTTTTTATTCATAGTGCCACCACTATTTTTGAATAATAATTTTTGTCTTATTTATTCTATCATTAAATAAGAGGAATATTTCTCTTCAGAATGTGGTAGCATATTGGATAAAAACAATCCCGCCCATCTGTCAACACTGATGTACATATAAATAAATATAATAACTCAATTTTAAATTTTAACTCAAAGAAACTGCAGATACAAATAATTTAGCAAAGCGCGAGATCTCGTATCTGCAAATTTAAAGGTTCGTAGAATTTTTACAGTATTTTACTTATAATGATTATGGTTTTTATGTAAAAACTAATACTTTATTATACTATTTTCTTCGACTTTACATATGCTGCATTTATTAAATAATAAGAAATGCATTACAAAATTAATAAAATTCGGCGCTATTTAGGAACAGTTAAATTTGAAGAAAAAATCAAAATATAAAATTAAATAGTTTTTAAATAAGTTACTTTGAAATTGACACAAATGGTCACTTTTATGTTTGACACAAAAATCCCGAATATGTCATCTAGGGTTTTAACTTCAGCTTTAGTCAAGCATTTTGATTTTCAATTTATGTTCTTTAATTATTTTCATTACTTAGGTTAGTAAATATGTTATTGTCATTAGTTATTAAATCCTGCGTTATCTTTGTTTCCTTTTACTTTTTAGCACTTTCCAACCTAGTTGAAAAGTGCTTATGACTTCGGTTTGTCTGGCCGGATGGCCGTCTGTCCGTGCTCTAACTCCCGTAAATATGCTCGGATTGCTCTGCAATTTTTATATGTTATTGTCGTTATCTATGGCACGTTCCCTATTTCAACTGAAGTGTGTAGCACTTATAGTTTTCTTACAGGGACACTCAAAAGAATTCCGTTACATTGCGGTCTATGGGGAAAAATGATTTGCGGTTTATTTTAAAAATGTTTCATTATTGTAAACGCATTGAAATTTATATAGATCAGTAAGATGCATTAGAAGAAGCTTAATATGGAATAGTAGGTGTATAGCACTTAGAGTTACTTTACAGGGACAGTCAAAATAATTCCGTTACATTACGTCTATGGAGAAAAATCGTCTGCGGCTTATTTAAATAATGTTCCACTATTTTAAACACATTGAAGTTTATATATATTACTAAGGTGCATTACAAGAGGCTTACTACAGAATAGTGTGTGTATAGCAGTCATCGTTCATTTACAGGGACACACAAAAGAATTCTCTACTGTCTGTTAACAATAATTCCTGGAAGTGCGTTTTAAGTTACTGAACGCGATTTTAATCTTAACTAGCTTTTTGTCTATTACGTGGTGTGTATAAATTCTGTAGATCCTATACAGGGCAGCACAAAAGTTCGCGAACACATTTCCGTTTATTGACAGAAACTCTAGAAGGAGAATTTAAACTGTGCTACGCGTTTCCTAACTAAACTAAAATTTAGCATCCTATGTATATATACAAATCTATAGATCATATACAGGGCTACATAAAAGTATTGGGATATTTTTCCGAATATTGTATATATTGAAAATTCCTGAAATTACGCTTTTAAATATGTTATGCGTTTTCCAAATTGTTTACTTAGATGTCATCTTTCAGCTTATTAAACGGTAATGATTTGTAAAATTATTTTAGAAGCGTTGGAAAGTGCTACATAATCTATGCTTGACGCATGATTTTTCGTTCTTGTTATTGATTACATACATTTTTCTGACATACTCACATACATCTCAAGATTTATTTTGTTTTTTAATGTCAAAGCTTGTAGACCAGTATGTACAAATATGATTAACTGAAGATGAACAATGCAGATTTTTTTCATAATGTTATTACGTTATATGATAATATCGTTTTCAAATAGAAATTATTGCTTTAACAAAAAAATTTTCAAAAAATAAAACTCATTTATTTTTAAATGTCGCCAGGCATTTTTACAAAAATTTTCGGAGTGCAGAATTTTTAGATTATACTAAAAATAAATTCAAAAATGAATTCAAAAGAAGAATTTTGAATTTCCCGAAATATGAAAATCAGTTTAATCTTACTTCAACTCTAAATTGATTGGTGTTAACATTTTCGTGTGGAATTTATTAATGCAGTTAATCAAATTTCAATACGATTCCATATTAGAGCGAAAATGTATGGAGTTTCCAAATTTCTGTAATTATTTATCAATCGACAGATTTTTATAAAGTATAGTGAACAGTTAGATATATTTTAGCTATATTTGGTAGCGCACTTTTGTACGGCATCATTGCGTAGCTGCCCACCTGTTGTTATTTTTCAAATCAAATAAACATAATTTAATAAGCGAAATCAAATAGTAGCGCATTAGATACGAAACATAATCTATTAAATACTTTCTTTTTTCTTTTTTTTCTTTTTTTAAAAAATTCAATATTATTTTTAAAAAAAATCAGAAATCCGGAGGATTGACAGCTATGCTTTTGCTAGATAAATATTAACAGACCAGCGTAAAATTTCAAATAAATCCCATTTAGAAAATTCAATTACATTTTGTAGATTTGGTTAATAAAATGTAATTCCAGTATTTTTTTCGAAAAAAAAAAAAAGATAAAATAAACTATGAATAATAATAACGTTGGAACTTTACGTGACTATTTCTTTAACATGGCTGTGTTTTGTACATGAAAATTTTACTCTGTGCAATGATACTAATATTATCTACATTTTTTTATGTGGCCCACGGCTTTACATATAATGCTTAATTTGGCTCACGGCCGTAAACTGGTTTGACATGCCTGGATTGGATCTATACAAATTACGTACACAGGTACGTTCCCGACGACAATACAATGTTTCAAAAGTTTCAGAACTGAACTATAAATTAATAAATTAATTTTAAGGAAATTTTCCGTTAGGTGGCCGCAAGTGATCAATTGCCAAATAATCTTTAGTGTTACAACCCTTTACTTGTTACAAAAAGTATGGGGTTTATGTTGCACCAAACCACTCTTGTCAAAATCGAATAACTGGCTGTGAAATGGCGACAATGATTTTTTTTAAACACTAAAAAGTAGAAAATAATAAAAAATCGAGTTATAATTTAAAAAAATACTCTTTTACCATTTAATAGTTTAATATTAATTAAATTTCGATTACACATTGAGAAAGCAATTTAGAAAGTCTGAATAGATAGTTAAAATAATTCCATTTAATTTTTTTTCACATCTTAAAAAAAGAAACAGAATGCTGGGATGCATGAATTATTATTGATTTCGATTTTCCTAACACATAGCCCCAAATATCTGCAGTCTTGGTAGAAACTTTTTTTACTTTTGGCTGTTAGATTAGTCAGCCAATTAATTAAACTGTATTCGTTAAAATTCTAACTGGAATGACCAGAGTAAACAAAACGTATTTGTAAAATTAATAGCGTTAGTCCCAAGACGCGTTGTGTGATTTCGTAAATATTCCAGTCTATGAATTGTTGGTTGGCAAATTAACAAAATAACTAATCAAATTACACCAACCCTATAAAACGACACTAAAATTAAGCTAAATGGAAAGAAAGTCAAATGATTAAATTCAACACAAAATTAAAATTAATAACATAAAATTTCATTTTATTTTCAGTAATTACAGAAATTGAGAAAGAAAAAAAAATGAAAAACACTAAACATTATTCAGCTACCACGTAGCTCAGTTCAAAAGATCGTTTGATCTATATATTTCCTAATGTATAACTGTTTCTAGACCACTGCGTTTTTACCTTGATATATTTAATTAACAAAAACAACAACATTAGTTGCATCACACTTAAATTTATAATTTAGAGAATATAAAATAGTAATTAATATAATTAAATTACTTTTCAAATCCCACACTCTGTACGATGCCCTGACAGTACATACATTAATTAACACATGAACTAATATAATTATTGGAGTATCTTGTAACATTGGAGTATCTTTAACTATAACAGAAAGTAGTTAGTTGCAGGCATCTCACTGATCCTTGAGAGCCCAGCCACACACTGTGTGGCCAACGAAGATAGGGTTGCCATCCTTCTCTGTGTTCCCGATCCGACCAATTGAGTGTGGAAGGTAACCGGGAGCTGGGGGATGGGCCGCTGCTGTGTCTTGTTGGTCGGTATACGAGTACTCTGAATCCGTCTTTGCGACGTGCTTCGGATGCGGTGACCGGACGGGGTTTTTCCCTGCATGTAATCAAAACTCGGGTCATCTTCTCATAATCCTTTCCAGGGATACTAGGAGCCTTAATCTTCTCTGAAGGCAGCCTTTTTTCTGCAGTGTGATCGTTAGTTGCTGCCGTCGTAGTCAACCATTGCGACCTGCGCTTGCGGAAGATTCTTGTGGCGGACTACCTATAGACGTTGGCGGGTGGCAACTGGTTCCTTGGCTGCTCCCTTCCGCCCAGTGGTGGTCTCTTCTATATGGTGGAGTTTGCTGTTATTTCGGCTGGACTTTGCTTTGGATCTCAATGCCGATTTGGGATCGTTTGATCCTAATATGTTCTTTTGCATTGCTATAAAGGGATTTTTTTCCATTTTAAAAAAGTATTTCTATAAAGAAAAAAATCTGTTTTACACATGACTTTTGATTGTATTCAATGATAATTTAATCAGAAAAGTTTTCTTTCTATCACTTCAAAGACTTCTTTGAGTGTATGGAAAGTTTTACTTGATTTATAGGAATTTATTCTATTATTAAAGGTTAATTTACTGACTGCTTCGTGGCAACTACAATTCCATTTCCTACAGAAAACTTTTCCCGAACATTACATTGAAAAACAACACTTCCGGTGCGTTACATTTCAAACTAAGCACTCCTTGTGCCGCATGTAATATGTAGTTCAGACTTACCTTGATCATCAATCACATAAGGCAGCGTAACCACATTTATTGAAACATTTTCCAATAAATATGCTATACGTTTTTTACTTGTCTCCTTTTTCTTCTTCTATTATACATTACATTTCAAAACTTAAAACGCCCTATATAGGTAATTTTTTAATCTTTTTTTTTTTTTTTCTCCGGTTTTAAAATAGTTAGAGTATCAATTTTAGTATCATTTGGATAATTCTTCCAAGCTACAGGTGGTTCCAAATAGAGAGGCTTCTTATAATCTCCCAGTAATACACAGTAAAAAATGACCAATGTTTCGTATTTTATGAAAATATACTATAACCACGATAGAAAATATAATATAATCTTCTGAGTTATCCGAAATTCCTAATAGCGTGTTCCGTTGTCTTTTGAATCCGCAGAAACCAATACATTTCCAAAATTTAAAGAATTATTTATAAAAACAAAGTATTTTTAGCTGCCCGTATTTTTCAGAAACGTTTCCGAAGGGTTTTTATAGTGTATTAATTAGTGTCCTCAGCCTGGAATACCTGTTTTTCGAATGTGATCCATTCTCAAGTAAACGTTTTCAGCCGTATACGTTAATTTATACATAAAAGAGTAAAGAAATAATCTTAATTTTATTGTTATTGTTAACGCTGTTAATTTTGCATGTTTGTCTGTTAAATATATTTTTTGAGCATGAACATGTTTACTTGAAAATCGATAGCATTCGAAAAACAGGTATTCCAGGCTGAGGACACTAATTAATACACAATAAAAACTATTCGGAAACGTTTCTGAAAAATACGGGCACCGAAAAATACTTTGTTTTTATAAATAATTCTTTAAATTTTGGAAATGTATTGGTTTCTGGGGATTCAAAAGACAATGGAACATGCTATTCGGAATTTCGGACAACTCAGAAGATTATATTACATTTTCGTTCGTGGTTACAGTATATTTTCATAAAATAAGAAACATTGGTCATGTTTTACAGTGTACCATTACTAATAATCTCAACTTACACGTTTATTTTTACAGCTAACATTAATTTGATAAAACACTCTATGTGCATGAAATAGCTATGCATAGACATACCCTATAGAGCTGAATAAAATACACATCACATATAACACTCAAAAATCATTGCCCATAGTATTTTATTAGACTTTTTTTAATGAGTCTAGATAAAATGCATTCATGTTATTAAACATTTTAATAGAAAAACACTTCAGTTCTTTTTTATTTAATTCTAAAATACGACTTATGTTGATTTAATCCGAAAACACTGTAATAACTTTTAAGTTGATTTTATTTGTCTTGGCTTTGTCCATGTTATAGTCATACATCGATATGCCTTATATAAACGATTATTGATTTATTAATTGTTGATAATTTTATTTACCCTTTTAAGGTTACACCTGACTTCAGAATCGTGAAAAATACCATACAGTCTATAGGTATTCACTCGAGTCCGCTGACTAGTCTAGATGGAAAAAATCTACAAAACTTGACCATGGTAAAGCGTCTGTTGTTCGACAAGAACGCTATTAGTTTCATAGAGCCTGATGTTTTTAAGGTAAATAAATGCATAATATATACTAATTTTATAAGGAAGAAACTTTTGTTTGTTTGTTTGTCGGGAGTACTCTTGGGAACTACCGAACCGATTTAAAAAAAATAATGGTGGCAAAATGATGGTGACTATCTCTACTCGAAAATAAGGCTATATTTTAAGTCGGTATCACTACCCCTACGGGGGTACAGAAGCAAAAACCGTTCTAAGATTTCGATTTTTGTGATACAGTTGATATAGAAGTTAGAAGCTCGGATTTTGGCAGGGTTACGTTTAAGATGTAAATGCTCGATACTAACGTTTTCTGAAAATTTCGAAATTTCAAATGAAAAATGAGTGAGAAACATAAAAAAAAAAACATTCTAAATTACGATTTATTGGAATTGATTTTAGATTTTCTCTTTCATTTAAGTCTCATGTTTGCAGTATAAGAATGAAATTTACTCGAAATGTAACTTAATTAGTAGTTTTTGGCAATATCCATAGCAGTATAATTACCTCTAATAAATATAGGCACACGAATACCGCATGGCATATTTGCAACAACTTCGCGTGCACAGCCGCGGGTTTTGCTAGTGAGACATATAGGGGAGATATGTTAGGAAAGATATCAATTTCATAAAAAAAATATTCCACATGTTACATAATCACATGATAAGATCACTAATTATAATTAAAATATAAATAAAATGCGTAAGGGATACGAATAGAAACACAAAAAGGTTTATAAAAACCTTTAAATATAAAGATCGACATATGTTTCAACGCTCCTACGGCGTCATTATCAAGATAGACAATACAAAGAGAAAGGAAAAAGGCTTATAAAAAGCTTTTGATATAAAGATCGACATATATTTCAAAGCTTCTATGGCGCCATTATCAAGATATACAACATTTTCAAAAAATTGCGATAATATTTTGTTTATCGTTGTATAATGGGTCCGTAAGAGCGTTGAAACATATGTCGATCTTTATACTAAAAGGTTTTTATAACATTCTTTGTGTTTCTCTTTGTATCACATAAGCATTTTATCTATATTTTAATCAACATATTCTTAAATTTTAGATACAACTGCCGCTATAATGATGTTTTGCGTTATTTGAAACTAAAAAAGATATGTATGATAAGTCAATATACTTAAAAAGTTTAATTTAAGCGCAATTAAAAATTTACAAACAATTTATTTCCACTCCGTCCTCATGGATCGAAGGAATGGGACATATACAGGGTGTTCTAGAAAGGACTCCCCAACTTTGAAATGAAATAACTTCGAAACAGTGAGAGATAGAAATGTGAAACAAGTTGAACGGTAGACAGATAGGTCTTGAATTTTTTATACATCAATTTAAAAAAATAGTTCCAAAATTGGACACGAGAGGGCGCTGCAATCACAAAGCTGTGTCTTTGAAATATTTCCTGAAAGTAAGCTGTTTGAACTGAGATAAACATCACATTACAATGGTTTCGATATGGTTACCTTTTTCAGCAACAACATGACGCAACCTAAAGGTAAAGTTCGAAATCACATGTTGCAATACTTGTATTGAAATGGATGCACATGCCTCACAGATGAATTGTTCAAGCTGTTCCAACGTTTGGGGATTCTTAGAATAAACAGCGTCTTTCAAGTAACCCCACAAAAAGAAGTCGCATGGATTCAGATCCGGGGAATATGGTGGCCAATCCATACCAATACCTGTCACTTTGAGATAATTTAAAGCAATGACTCTCTCACTGATGTATTCCTTGAGGAACTCAAACACTGCAGTAGTACGGGCCCAATCCTGCATAAACCATGAAATCTCTGGTGCATCCTCTAGAGCTTGAAATGTTCCAATAAACTGCTGTAAAATTTCAATATATCGAGATACTTTAATCGTTTCCTTCCTGAAAAAGGGCCCAATGATTCCTCTACTGGACAGTCCTGCTCACACTGTAATTTTTGCTCAGTGCAGTGATTTTGAAAGACACACAAACGGGTTTTCAGTGCCCCATATTCGCCAGTTTTGTTTGTTCACATATCCCTCTAAATGAAAATGGGCCTCATCGGTGAACCATGCATGACCGACATCAATTTTATTTTCATCAATCATCTGCAGTAACTGATTTGCAAAAACTTCTCTTTGTTGTAGAGCTGTATTTGTGATCGCTTGATGGCACTGTATTTTATAGGGAAACAGCTTCAGACCTTTTCGCATTATACTGTGCGTAGTGGTGTTTGACAATCCTGCTTCAGCAGTGACTTGCCTTATGGATTTTCGAGGACAACGTCTAATAATTTCTTCGACTGCTTGCACATTTTCAGGTGTCATAACTGATCGACTGCATCCCACATTTCCGCCTAAATCATCGGCCACACTGACCGTCCGTTCAAATTTGTTGAATAAATTGCGAATTGTTTTCAAATCTAGACCTTTTTTAACATTAATTTTTTTTTGAAAACTTCGCTTTGTCATCGCCGGACTTCGATTTAATCGATGGTGTTCAAGTACAATAAAAATTCGTTGTTCCAAGGAATACGGCATGATATTCTGGAATTCCGAATTATTCTCTAATTCTGTGCAACTTTTTACACGTGTCAGCAATGAAACAGACGCACGAATGCAATTTCTGTACTTCTGAGTACCATTTAAAGTTCCATGTGCTTGTGCTGCCACCTATTATCCAATATTGGAACTATTTTTTCAAATTCGTGTATAACAAATTCCAGACCTATCTGTTTAACATTCAACTTGTTTCACATTTCTATTTCTCACTGTTTCGAAGTTATGTCATTTCAAAGTTGGGGATTCCTTTCTAGAACACCCTGTATGTAAAGTGAAAGACACTCTAACGAATATTATATTCGACTGATCTAAGTTAAACGAGAGATTTGACTTAGCCTTATTTTTCATTATGTGTGCTGACAAAATTTACATCTTCATCGTTGCAAACATTTATCGTTGAAAAATATTTTTAACATTTTCAAACATAGTCAAAAAGTGTTTGTGAATTCGGTTTGTCTGTCTGTCTGTCCCTGCTCTAACTCGCTTAAATATACTCAGATTGCCATGCAGTTGATTTATGTTATGGAAATTTAGTTGGACAACTTTGGTGTTGAAAATGAAGTATGCAGCGTTTATTGTTCATTTAAAGCGACAATGAAAAGAATCCCGTTACGTAATGGTCTGTGGGGAAAATACATTTGTGGTGTATTTTAATTATGTTACACTATTTCAAATATATTGATATATATCACTGAGGTGTACTACAGAAGCTTACTATGTAGCATTAGGTGGGCATGGCATTCATCGTTAATTTGCAAGGACATACAAAACAATTCGGTTACAGTAACAGCTTATGAACAATAATTGCTGGAAGTGCACTTTCAGTTGTAGTACGCCTTTTTTAAATTTTAACCGATTCTTTAATTATTACTTGGTGTGTAAAAATGTTATAGATCCTATACAAGATAGCAGAAAATATATCCAACACATTTCGGTTTATTGACAGAAATTGCTGAATAGAAATTTTAACTGCGTTGTGCGTTTTCTAATTGAACAAATTTTTAGCATACCATGTAGTATATATAAAATAAATAGATCATATAAAGGGCTGTAAAAAATAATTCGGATATTTTTTCGACTATTGACGGTAATTGAGGAAATTAGGTTTTGAAATTTGTTATGCATTTTCCAAAAAAGCGAAAGCTGGGTTCCCGGGCGGTCATCCCTTGTTTACTTATACAAAATTACTTATACAACAATATAAGTAATTTACTTATAAAAATCTTCGGAAAAATATACGTAAAACTACTTCTTAAACGTATTAATCATTTTCTAAACACCTCACTAGAACAATTCAACTCACAACACGGATTTATAGAGGGAAAATCAACCGAGACAGCATTAGAAGAAGTTTTCTAGCACATAGACATCGTAACAGAAGAAAATAAATATATATCTCTGATATTATTGGATTTCAGAAACGCTTTTGATAATCTTATTTGGGTAACTACCTAACATGAGTTGCAAAATTTGTCCTTAGACCAAGCATATCAAACTATTATCCTTTCATTTTTAACGAGTCGTGGGGCTTAGTTCAATTGGCAATCCGAAAAAATACACTGGTTTTCTCGCGGATGTTCACAGGGCTCGTGCCTCGGCCCTTTCTTATGGATAATATTTATGAATGGTTTGATGAAGCTTCTCCGAAAACTCGGTATAATAGCAATTGCATATGCGATGACCTGCTACTCATTATACATGGTCTCACAAGAAAACTTCTGGAGATGATGAGCAAGCTGGCCTTGGATCTCATCAGTGACTGGGCAAAGGAAAACAAATTAATTATCTCATATGGGAAGTGTAAATTTCTAAACCTTCGAAGACCCAGATATTTAAAACGTGCATCTATTTATAAATTGATAATTATTCTCTGTCGAAAAGCAATACTTTGCCATATTTGTGTATAACCCTAGATACAACACTCTCCTTTCTTCCCCATCTCCGGAACAAAAGATTAAAAATAACACAAGTAACACACAACCTTTTAAAATTTTCATCATCATCAGGTGGGATTTCTGGAGAGATTCTCAAAGTATGGTAAAATAATATTCTGGAGAAAAAAATCACCTATACTGCATCGATATGGATTGCTCGAATTCAAAAGTCACACGGTCTAAGGTTTATTACCTCAATGCAGGCTCAATGCCTACTCCTAGTCACGGGTGCCTATAAAAAATTTCCAACTGAAACTCTTTGCGTACTGTCGGGAATTCCCTCTCTTGCATTGCAGCTGAAGAAAATATCCACTCTCGGAAAGGTATTTCGTCTTAGGCATGAACATAACCTGATGAATTACCAACCGAAATCAACTAAAAGCATAATACCTCCATACATTGAATATTTTAAGTGGCAAACAGAAAATGAGAGAATAATTGAAATTGATATATTCACCGACGGATCAAAAACATGAGATGGCACCGCGTACGGTTTCTGTGCATATAAAGGTTAAGTTTCACAGGAAACAAGACAAATTCGTTTACACCAAGAAAATAGTGTCTACCAAGCAGAGCTACAAGAAATACACGATGCAATAGACTGGGCTAATTCTAATAATTTTCAAAGCTACACAATGAATTCTGATAGTCTATCTAGCCTGCAGGCATTAACAAATATATTCACCTCCAACTTACTTTTATGTGACATAATTAAAGACTTGCAAAAGACATCGAAATCCATTTTCTTTAAATGGATGCGTGGTCATTCTGGCATAGCTTTAAACGAGCATGCTGATAAAGTGGCCCGCGATGCAACAAAACTGTCACAGGACATCTTACAAAAATGCTACCTATTTCCACCGCCACATTCAAAGAAGATAACAACATCAGAATTAATAAGATAATGGCAAATGGATTGGAATTTGGGAACAACAGGTCACTTTACTCACGCCTTAATCCCAACTTTATCAACAGATCTTCAACTTCAAAATAGGCACCACTACATCTTTATTACAAACCATGGCCCGTTTCCTCAATATCTCAATAAATTCGGCGAGGCATCGTTATCTAGATGCACCTGTGGGAAAAGAGGTAACTTCTTACATTATATCCTAGATCGTACCCTGACTGCCCACCATCACATTAGAAAGCCATCACAAATGAATCTGTCGGCCTGGTTTGCTTACGTGCTGAAACAGTCAAAACTGCCTAAAAAATAACAGATGGTATGTTTCTGCTAGAACGTAATCAATGCTTATTTATGCTGCCTCCATTGGACTTAGTGGAGGTAATGGGGTTTAAGTGGACTTCTAATATGCATAAGGACCTTTATATACTACATAAACTGTAACCTTCACAATTTAGTTATTCTGAATGGCATCATACAGTGTTATTTAGTATTTTTAGCATAATTTGCCATTGTTTACTCTATTATTATTATTATTCATTCATTATTGTTCATTTAGTACTTACTTCTATCCATTATTATTATTTACTTCAGCATCTGACAGTATTATTACATGTTAGTATTATTGCTCAGTATCCCATAGTAGTGTTTAGTACTGCTCAGAAGGATTGGTAAATTGCATTTTTAGAATTTCTATTTTTGTAATTTTGTATTTGCAGAGTTTGTATTTTTGGAATTTTGTATTTTCAGAATTTGTATTTCAGCATTACATAGTATAATTATTTCTCAATATCACAAAGTATAATTTAGTAATGCTCAATATAATTAGGTAAACAAACCTGCTGGGTGGGGCTAGTTGAGCTTAAGCCGAAAGGTAGGAATCCCTGCCCGGTTTGATCTTGATCTTGTTTACTTATACATCCCATGTCATCCCTTATTTACTTATACATCAACTTTCACCTTATTAATCGGTAAAGTTTCGTTAAAGGATTCTAGAAGTGTTGGAAAATGTTTAACAATCTATGCTTGATGTATGATTTTTCGCACTTGTTTATAGTTCCAAAGTAAGCCTTGAGTGTTAGGTTGAAATTGATTTTGATGCTTACTACAAAATAAATATTACAAAAAAAAAACATAAAATTATGAAATTAAGTATTTGTAGGTGTTTGGAAACATATAGAACATGTTCCAGGCCTCCTACTCTGTCATTACTGAGTACTGTTTATTTTAAGATGCTCAAACAATTTAGCTCTTTCACATATACATTTTCTAAAATAAATTTTTTTGAAGAATTAACAGCCGTATATCCCTTAAGGAATACAATGAGGAAAATACAAGAAAATTCTTTTGTATAACAACTTAAGAGAAACTAGCTGACCCGTCCTGCGTTGCCCGGGCCCGTGATAATAAATTTAAAAGAAAACCAAGTTTTTATTATTTAAATCTTTAACCCAATTTTGTACAAGATTATATTTTAAAATGAAGAACTCGCGAAAAAATATTGATATTTAGTGGTAAAAGCACTCATTTTTTTGTTTTTTCACATAGGATCGTTTCATAGTTTTAAAATAAAAAGTTACTTTTGTCCGAACTCTTTGAAATCTTTTTTGGTTATAAATAAAACGGTTTTACAGCCTGTGCAAAAAATTCGTGAAAGTATTGTTATCTAATTGTAAAAGAAATGTTTTCTTCTCGCTTTTTTGTTTGTTTGTTTGTTTGTTTTGCGTTGGCTCTTTTAAAATAGCAATAAAAAATAGTTCTCATCTTCCGATCTCTGAAATTTCAATCGGTTATAAATAAAACTGTATCCAAGTTATCTTTAAAAATTTGAGAAAAATATGCATATTTAGTAGTGAAAACATGAGTTCGTTAAAAAAAGCTTTAGCTATCAACCTCAGAGCAAAAATATATTAGAAGGTCTAGGCTTTCAATGCAATGGTACGCCTTCATCCGTTTTCAATCAATCCTTTTCAATATTCTAGGCTAAACAGGTTCCCGTTTCTGAGGGGGAGAAGCCTTAAAAAAACGTTGAAGCATGCGCAATGAGACCATTTTTGCGTGGAAAAAAGAATGTGAAATTTGCCAGAATGAGCTTTTCGCTTTAAATAGATGGATACTATTTCATCCAAAAGACTGTCAAGCTGCAGAGATTATGCCTTGACTAGTTATAGAAAATAGTTTTAGAAAATCAGATGTTATTTTATTGTTGCATTCAGTATCATTTTGAGACTTATTTCTGAACTGTAAAAAATGTTGGTCCACTTAAGCGTGGTTCAACTTTTTTCTATTAGGACTATATACGTTATGGTCCATTCTGTATGATCTATTAGAACATTTACTTTAAATAAAATAAATAGTACAAAAGATGGAATACCAGTAATCTACTGATCAATTATTTTTTACAGGGTACAGAGAGTGTTCTTATACTTGACCTCTCTTACAATTGTTTGACTTCTATTCCGCCGAACTTGCTGGATCCCATGAAGAATCTAAGCACATTCCTCGCCCAACGCAATAATTTGCTACATGTCGATAATTTATTCTCTATTACGCACCCACAGGTGAGTTGCTATTCTAGAAATGTAAAATGAGACTCTTAATCTTCTCACCGCCGTGAACTTATATATCCTTTCACTATGCTGTAGGTTGCAATGCAATAGAAGCATTCTTTAAACTAATATAATTCTACAAATATAAAGTATTTTTAAAACGTTGAGTAATGAATAATTCTCACAAGGATTACATTCATGTACGTAATTAAGTTTTTTATTTCATGTTTGAAATATCATATTTTTTTTTTTTAGCATTTTAAACGAATTACAGAGGAAACAACATTACAATTTTGCCCTTTTGCTCGGCGGTCAGGTGGTTAAAACTCAATGTTTAAATTTCATTGTTAGCTTTTTTAGACTTACTGAATGGCAACAGTCTTAAGAGGTCAGGTATCCTTTAATCTCACAAAATACATGAAAAAGTGACTTCTATAAGAATTTCAGTAACTCCATAACTAATTGACTTTTAATAATAAAATTTAAAACACATATTCGCAAGGGTATATTTTATTAATTAAAGTTCTCATAAAAGTATACACACATATAATGTACTTTAATTTATTTTAAATATAATACACTTTTTACGAAAGAATTATTTTTGCATGCATTGCGCGCATGACTTTTTACATTTGAATTGCTAAACCCAGCCAATTTTTTTTTATGATTACAGATATAATGTGTTCTTAAAATGACCTACAGTGAAAAAAAATTGTAGATCCCGATAATTTGTTTTCTTAAAAAAAAAACGAAATATCGAGTTTGTTTTAATGCAAAAGCAGTCGTGAATTCTAAATTTCTTACTTGAGAAATATAGTAATGGGTCATTTTGTGCATCTACATGGATAATACATTCTCTCAAAATTTCATGATATTCTAACCAACCATTTTTCAGAAATCGTGTACACAATGACCAAAATCGTCGTTTTGAGAAAACTGACTTTAAAAGATCATATTACCCGTTGATCATATAAAAAGAGCTCAAACTGTTTTGGACATAACTTATCTTCCAAAGTGAATTTTTTCATGGGGTTCATTTTAAAATGTTAAAGAATATAAAGAATAAAAATAATAATATTTAATTTTAAGCTATTAAATAAAATTCGAAATTTTGACACTTTAAATGCTACCTGACCTCTTAAAAATTGTTATGAAGAGATGTAATTTTTAAATTTTGAAATGAAACTGCCACCCAAAAATCGATGTTTAAAGTTTAACTTTTATTGTTATCATTTTAGACCAACTGAATAGCACCAGAATAGCCTTAAGAATTTTTAGAAACAGGTGTCTTTTTTAAATTCCTACTAGCTCACATTCTCTCTGTATATACAGTGTGCAAAATGTTATCTATCGCCGACCTTTAATTTCTCAACCGTTGGTTGTAGACATATAGTTCCAATTACAAAAGCGTTTAAAATGAGGTAAATATTCATGTTGTGGCGTTAATTAAAGTAAAATATCAATTTTATAAAAATTACGAAATCTAAATTTTTATACGGTCCCTCGGTCCCTATAGTTATATTTAGTAAATGTTTGCACATATCATAACAAATACAACACAAAAAGTTTGACTTCTATGCGACAAAAATTGACAGAGTTATTAAATTTCAAAGTTTGAGATTTTTTCACATGATTTTGTCTTTTATTCAGCGATCAGTTAAAAAATGAATTAGAGTAATTCGAGATCGAAATCAGGGTGCAATGTCCTTTTAACGGAAAAATTACCTTTAACCAGTATCGCTAAATCGGTGTATCACCAAAGAGGGTTATTTCATCTAAAAATTTGAGCTGACTTTGAAGGGTCGTATATAAAGCGAAGAATGAAATATTGAAATTAAACAGAAAAATAAATATCAATTTATTATCATATTAGAAAACGGTATACTATAAAAAATGAATACATCAAATACTTGAATCTACTAGAGATACTGCTCAAAGTGTTCTGCATTGGTGGCAATGCACAATTGAATGTATGACAGTACTGAGTCCTGGACAAGTTGGAGCATAGCAGACGAAACCAACTTTAACCGGTATCACTAAAATCGGGTATCACCAAAGAGGTTTTTACATCTAAAAATTTAAGCTAACTTTTAGGGGTCAAATAACATTCAAAAGTCAAATTTGGCAGTGTTGAATTCAGGGGGTGGCCCGGGAGAGACATCCCCCCCCCTTCCCCCGGAGCAATGAAATGTCCCTCCCGGAAAATGTGAGATTTCGTGTTCGTCGTAAACCAACTTTAACCGGTATCACTAAAACCGGGTATCACCAAAGAGGTTTTTTACATCTAAAAATTTAAGCTAACTTTTAGGGGTCAAACAACATTCAGAAGTCAAATTCGCAGTGTTGAATTCAGGGGGTGGCATGGGAGGGACATTGCCTCCCCCCTTCCCCCGGAGCAATGATATGTCCCTCCCGGAAAATGTGAGATTTCGTGTTTCAATGCTCAAAAAGTGCAATTTCTCCCCGGAACTCTATAATGTCTGCCCCCGCCGGAGAAAAGTGTCTGAATTCAACACTGAAAGTAGGTATTATTTGTTATCGGAAAATAAAACCTTCCGCTCTTTTGCGAATGCGTCCAGTCTGTTTTCATTTTACCAAAATAGGATTGAGTCGAGTTTGTTCAGCTGCGTTTGACTGAGTGCCAATCTTAGTGACCGCCTACAAGAGAACGCAAACTAGAACTTCGGAAAATACTCATATCAGCGTAACACCCCTTCGATTGTAGAATCGTCCCAGAGTGCTAGGCGCGGTTTTCAAAAACGAACAATAGAATCGACATCAGTAAAATAAAATATACTCACTAAAAACTTGATAAATGGCAGCGGAATGATAACGACCAACCGAAATATAACGAGCATGAAAATCAAGATTATGCAAATTACAATAGTACCGCAGCACAACGCGTTCGGGATAAAACACGAGCCACTAGCAGTAGACATGCTTTCAGCGCAGAGAGAGTGATGGCAGGCTATACGTACACGCAATATACCGAAATGATACTTATTTATGGTGAATGTCAAAGGAATTCTAGAGCGGCTGCGAGGGTTTATTCAGAGCGTTTTCCTAGAGATAAACATCCAACGCATGAAACAATAACTGATGCATTGCACAGTCTTAAGGCTCGATCAGACACGGACAATACGCGCAACTTTAAGCACATCATGCAACTTTACACGCAGCAAAAAGGTAGGAGAAAATGATTTCACTTTGCTAAAAGATGCATTAAATGCTGCGTCTAACTTGGTAAGCGTCTTCCTACAGGCAGTCCTTTATCGCTCCCTTGGCACATAGTACGCGGGCTGTCTGTCTTTTCTCGCATTTTTTTTTAGTATATATTTAAAAGGTTGTATTGTATCCATATATCTATATATATGTTTTAATCTCTGAGCTTTAAAGGGGTATGGCTGGAACTAAATTTATGAGTAAGAGTTTAAAAAAAATGTTATGTGCTGTAGCTATTAGTTTACAGTAACTTTTTAAAAAAAGAACAGACCAGAAGAATGAAACTGTGATGCTTCTATAGTTTAATGCAAGAACTGGAATTTCAGATATAATTTCATTGAATTATATTTGGATTTGCGAAAACACTCCAACTATTTCTGTCTGGTTTTTAGCACACTTTGTATACTGTAATGCTGCATTTTTAAAATTTAAAATCCAAATTTCGATTAGAAATTTTTTTAAAGTGATAAAAACTTGTGTATATAATACTACAATGTGTACTACTTCAATTATATTTTTTATTTTTTATTTATTTATTTGTTTTTAACGCTATGTATATGCTGATTTTTAAGTCAATCCAAAATACATAATTTTGGAGTGCTTTTCTTTAAGGAGTCAGTGGACATTAAAACCCAAATCCTAAAGTTTTCAATGGATTAATTTGAAAATTGGCAGGCTCGCAAATAACAAGCTAAAATAGATATATTCAAAATTTGGTGTTACAATAATAAGTTTTTAACTGATTAAATTTTTAAATTTTTAAAGTAACAAATAATCGTCATATCGTCATATTTTAAAATGCCCCATTCACATTTCTTTTGCATATAATATCACAATATTTATTTATGAGATAATTTTTAACACTTTCCAACCTAGTTGAAAAGTGTTTATGACTTCGGTTTGTCTGGCCGTCTGACCACCTGCCTGTGCTCTAACATGCGTAAATATACTCGGATCGCCCTGAAATTTTTGTATGTTATTGTTCAACTGAAGTGCGTAGCACTTATTTCAAAGATATCCTCATGATAAATACCAGCATCAATAATCAATATAAAGGACATTAAACGTCTCATCTCTGTACCACATATATAAAAAAAAAGAAAAAGAAAAAAAGAAAAAGTAAAAAGAAAAGAAAAAATCTTTGATGGGTAGTTAAAATAACTGAAATATTTTTCAGCAGTTTCTGACGCACTACATTAATAACAAGAACCGAAAACCATGCGTCACGCATAGATTATGTAACGTCCCTCCCCCCCCCCCCCAAACACACCCCCAAACATAACTTCCCCGTTAAATAAGGTGACAGAAAACATGTAAGTAAACAATTTGGAAAACATATAACACATTCAAAAGTTCAGTTTTAGCAATAACTTTCTATAGTCAAACAAGTAGCCGAATTATTTGTGCAGCCCTGTATATGTCTATAGATTTCCATATATACTACATAACAAGTTAAAAATTAGTTCAGTTAAAAATTTCACTTTTAGCAATTTTTGCCAGTAGATGGAAATACACTCGAATTCTTTTGAACAATCCTGTATATTATCTAACGATTTTTGCACGCATCACATATTAAGCCAAAATTTAATTCAGGTCAAAAACACATAACACAACTAAAACGCACTTCCAGTAATCTCCAAAAATAAAAGGCAATGTAATCTTGTTCTTTCGTAGCCATGTATATGAAATTATTTATAATCTACTAACTTCTATTAGTACACTAAATACAGTTCAGCAGGAAAATGCATAACGCAATTAAAAACTACTTTTAGACCATAGGCAGTATTACTTACGATATCCTTTGTGTAGTCCTGTATATGATCAACATAATTTATACACACTACATACTATGCAAAAATTTAGTTAAGCTTAAAAACCTTAACCAAAGTTGAAAATGTACTTCCAGCAATTACCGCTTTTAGACAGTACAGTAACGGATTTCTTTGGTGTGTCTCTGTAATTGGACAATAAATGCAACGCACACAATACTTTTCAATAACTTCAGTTCTGTCGACTTCCTTATTTAGAAAATACGAATTAGCGTAATAGTATCATCAAAATGCGCCGCAAGTGATATTTTCCTTTAGTGCATTACGTAAAAGTAGTATTTTGTGTCACCCTGTAAATGAATAACGAAGACTTTGCACCCCATATTCTACAGAACGCACAAAAACGTGCGTTAATAATCATCATAAATTGCATATCAACTTCATCATGCTTGAAATGGTGCAACATCATTAAAATATACTTAAAATGATTTTTTTTATATCGACCGTAATATAACGGAATAATTTTGACTGTCTCTGCAATCGAACTATAAATGCTGCACTCTTCACTTTCAATATCGATCATTATATATTAAACGTCAATAACATAAGGACAATCAGAGTATATTTACTTGAGTTACAGCTCCGACAGACGAACAGACAATCCAAAGTCATAAACAATTTTCAACTATGTTGGAAAGTGTTAAAAATGATTGGTAAGGATAATTGGTGCTTAAATGATCGAAGAGTTTTTAATACTTTAACATTTGATGGAATATGAAATTTTGAAACAAATTTTATTCACGAGGATCTATGACAAAAATTGAATTTCCGTGCACATACATAAGGCAACGCAGAAAAATCCTTTTAAATGTAATATATAAATATTACAATAATACAAGTTAAATAAAACAATTTGTATTGTAAAAAAATGAAGTTAATGCTTACATTAATAATTCCTCTAGTGAAATTCCAAAATACTTTTAGTAACTGATTAACATTTTTCAATTACTTTATTTATTTGCAGGAAAAATGATTCGTTAAATAATTAAACAGAACAAATGATATATTTCATAAAAGGTGAAATGATAATATTGCAATGTTATTAAGAATTGTACATATTAAATATTGATCAATATAATATATTATGTAGTGTGATATGCCACATACAGGAGCATACGGCTATTTTTTTCCCTGTAAGCACTCTCTTGCATTCAAAATGCAAGAGAGTGCTTGGCGACATTGGCGACAAATAGACGAAACGATATCAAAGTTCATGAAAATCAAACAGAAATCAGAAATCCTTGATGGAGTAGCTTACGCAAGCTCCTGTGACGTTATTGGTCAGATTAAGCAGTTTACGTAGCAAAACCCATTTGACGTCGAAAAAACTGCGTATAATGTTTCAAATTCGAAATCTCAATCACAAAGCGTTTTAGCGCAACAGCTGAGGGAAAAGTTGAGCGATGAGCCTAAAGTTTCACTTAAATAGCGTGTCTGATTGTCGCTTTAGAGAGACCGGCTCTATTGCACCACGACCCAGAATAAGTAGACGCGCAAGGTGTAATGTTCGAGTGACACCGGAGGAGGTGCTGGAATTCGCCTTTTTAAATCCACAAATGAGGACGGCGGAAATAATTGAAGCTTGTGGATACACGCGTCAGCGTGTCTGGCAGTTATTACATGAACATGTTGCGCATCCATGCCGTCCAACACTGGTGCAAGCATTGATGTTGGGTGACCACGAAAGACGGTTTGATTACTGTAATTTCATGCTTAACACTATACAGAAAAATACATCGTTCCTTTGTGACATTCTGTGGACAGATGAGGCAACGTTTACACGGAGTGGCATTGTGAACGTGCAAAATGTGCATTACTGGTCTCTGGAATATCCTTACATCGCCCGCACAGTACAAGACCAGGTACGCTGGTCAACGAACGTTTGGTGCGGTATATGGGGAACTCAAATTGTTGGACCCATCTTCTACGATGGAACCCTAACGGGCGAACTTTACATGCACCTAGTACAAAACACGGTACGTGACTGGCATGAAGAGCTGCCTCTCCGAAATGTATGCCGGGTGTGGTTTCAACATGATGGGGCCCCTCCACACGAAGCATCAAACGTCCGTGCGTATCTGGCCAACGAACTCGGTCAACAGATCATTAGATATTGTGGTCCGCTAGAATGGCCACCGCGTTCACCGGACTTACTCCCATGGACTTCTACTACCCTCAAGGCACAGGTGTATGTGACTGAGCCTACTTCTCTGGTTGATCTGAAGCAGCGCATCATCCTTGCTTGTCGCACAGTTACACCTGCTATGCTCCAACGTGTCCAGGACTCAGTACTATCACGCATTCAATTGTGCAGTGCCACCAATGGAAAACACTTTGAGCAGTATCTCTAGTAGATTCCGGTATTTGATGTATTCATTTTTTATACTAGACCGTTTTCTATTATGATAATAAATTGATATTTATTTTTCTGTTTAATTTCAATATTTCATTCTTCGCTTTGTATACGACCCCTCAAAGTCAGCTCAAATTTTTAGATGAAATAACCCTCTTTGGTGATACACCGATTTAGCGATACTGGTTAAATTAGTTTTGACGTTAAAAGGACATTGCACCCAGATTTCGATCTCGAATTACTCTAATTCATTTTTAAACTAATCCCTGAATGAAAGACAAAATCATGTGAAAAAATCTCAAACTTTGAGATTTAATAACTCTGTCAATTTTTGTCGTATAGAAGTCAAACTTTTTGTGTTGTATTTGTAATGATATGTGCAAACATTTACTAAATATATAACTATAGGGACCGGGGGACCGTATAAAAAGTTAGATTTGGTAATTTTTATAAAATTGATTTTTTACTTTAATTAACGCCACAACATGAATATTTACCTCATTTTAAACGCTTTTGTTGTTGGAACTATATGCTACAACCAACGGTTGAGAAATTAAAGGTCGGCGATAGATAACATTTTGCACCCTGTATATATCTTGTTCAAATTTTCAATCGTTAATAAAATATTTTCTATTCATCCACTCAAGTTCAAATACATATTTTTAAACTTGTACTGGATGGCACTTTATGTTAATATAGTTTTTTCAAATATTAATTCATTAATTAAATTTAATTAATTGATTTTAGTTTTAAATGGGAGAAAAAAATCCTCCCATTGTTTTCATAAATGAAATGAAAGATTTATCTCAAATGAGTGATGCCACAGAAATAAAATACCGCAACGATGATTATAAAATAATGTTCAATAAAGATAGCGTGGGACATTAATGCTGCACGGGTTTATTTTATATATTTATGATTAAAAATTTGGAATTGACGTAAAAAAAATTATATTACTTGTTTTAAATGTAGAAGAGAAACTGTTTCATATATTCTTTTTCCTTTTAAATGCTAAAAGGTGTAGATTAACAACATAAAATAATACACAGTAAAATAACTTTCATTAGGTTGTTTGACATGTTTCGGCTCACTCCGAACCATTTTCAAAAACAAATGAGAATATTCCGTAACTGCACGGTCTTTGAAGTTATTATTTAAAATGCTACCATTTAATTTTCATGTATTTTTTTTCTTAAATTAAGCACGTCAGATTTTATTTTTACTTGGTTGTTTATTTTCATATCTGTAAACATGGAGTAACTCGATCCGCAATTTCGGTAAGTTAACAGATGCCGCATCGTCACATATTGCATATGTACGTGTTATAATCTCTATGGATTTTCTTATTATGGATGGATAGTATAGAATGGAGGGAAAAATTATTTTACTTTCATTGAAATTTATTTGAATGGTTTCTTCTTGGTATATTGTATTCTTGATACATATCTTCTTGATATAAGATTGATATATCTTGATATATTTTATTATATTGTTAGAAATTTTTCGTTTTAAATATTGTTAACATCGCTGTTTGTGGTGAAGTTTCGTGTTAATGTGCATACAGAACGAAGCAATTGAAGCATTTATGTTTTCTAAATCAAACCTCTCACGAATAAAAGATAACACGGAACCTAAATATCGATGTTTAAACTTTAACTTTTATTTTTCTCTTTTTAGAACTACTGAATAGCACCAGCCTTATGAATTGTTAGAAACAGGCCTCATTTTTAAAATGTTGAAGAGAAACTCTGTTCTGTTTTAAACATTGTTATCATCGTTGTTTGTGATGAAGTTTTGTGCTATATACTGTGCATATAGAAGGAAGCAATCGAAGTATTTAAGTTTCCTAAACCAAAACTCTTATGAATAAAATATCATCAAGATTGTTCTGATACATATCATTTGATATGACAATTGATGTTAAGTAACTTTCGTTGATTTTTTTTGGCTTAAAAGGAAAAATTATCATCTGCATTTTATTTTAGTTTTTCCGTATGCTATCAGTCCCTTTTCTTCTTTTTAAAATTCGAACAAATGAGAAGAAGTTTTCATTTTACTAACTAAATGCTTAAAATTTAAATTATCTTGTTCATCTTCTGTTTGTTATATACACACACACACACACACATATATATATATATATTTTTAAGTAAAATTAATTATTTTACTGTTGAAATTATTTTATAAAATATAAATGTCATTTAATTTGATTTTTATTTTATTTCAGGCTATTTATTTGTCGTCCAACAACATTACGGATGTGGAATCTGTTCTGCATTTTAATATGAAAAATTTAAAAATATTACATTTGTCAGGAAACCCGATAAAAAACCTCACGGAAGACAGTTTCAATGGAAAAATAAACAATGTAAAACTACTCAGTCTTAGACAATGCCAACTTCAAAAGTTCAGCTTCGAATACTTTTATAAACTTAAGGTTTTAGAAACTTTGGACTTGGGTGACAATTTGATTCAAGAAGATTCTGACGCATATTCTGAAAGTTTTAAGGATTTCGATGACCGTATGTATTTAATATAGATGATTATTGGATAAAAATGCATTTCTCTGTTTAATTCAATCCGTTCCAGTTGCGTTCGAGACACGTAATCATTAATCCCTATTTATAAAATTAATTAAAATGTGCATAAAAGTTTCTTAAAACCTATACTGTTCTTTTATATATTTTCATGGGAAGACAAAAATCTGTCCTGTTATTTATAATTACTAAGTTAAAAGTGTGTTAGAACATCTTAAATGCCGTTTCCTTAGCCAAAAATTCTTTTTTCATGTATTTTTATTTGTGCTATAGTGGTGTATACATTTATAAATCTTTAGCACTAATTAAATGTTATTCCAAATTAATTAAATTTACGTTATATATTTATACATTTAAAAATAATAAAAAGTTTTTGCATTGAGAAAAATATTGATTTATTAATCTCCTGATATATTTTCTTTAGAAATTGGAAATACAGCATTGTTATATTATTCAGTTTTATCCCTTATCATATAGCTAATAATGCTTAACAGGTTAAAGGTTTTTCGTGAAAAAAAAACGACAGAAAAATGTTTTATTCCACAATTCCCCAAAAACAATCTTCGTGACATGCTTCTACAATATTTGCAATAGAAATCTACCACGGACTGTATTGTTTGGAAAAAGTAGTGTTAAAATGTTTTGTAATATTTCTTCGGCGACCAAAGTTCAATCCTACTGATTAAATTAACTTTTATTACATTGCTTTGTTACAATGTTATCTTACTATTTTCATTACCCTTTATTTTTACATTATAATATAAATGCGTTGCGGAACGCCGAACGTCGCACACATATGTTTGCGGTCCGCGAGTAAAAAAGTTTGAGCGTGGGTGGTTTAACTCAATGAAATTTTATTTCTTAAATCTTTATTATGCTACGTGACAAGGATTTATGAGTTCATTTTGTCAAGACTGTATGTTAATCAAGGGGTGACAAACCAATGACGCACGTGCTCACGGGTGGTCCGTACGACAATTTGTCTGGCAAGCAAAACATTTAAATTTGATAATCATTGTCTATATATACCGGGTGATCCAAAAGTCAGGACGAACTTTAAAAATGAATAATTCGAAAACGAATCAAGATACAAAGATACGGTTTGCACCAAACGGATGGAAATGAAACCGGGTTTTGTGTGGCAACGAAAAAATAGTTATGTTGGCGACCAACAGATGGCGCTATAGTGGTTTATTTCACCGAAAGATGATTTGCAAATGAAAAAATGTTGACAACTTACAAGTCAGCTTAATTACAGTTAATTAGTACTGCAGTAAATGTTAAATGTGCTGTTCATCATTCAGAAATACAGCTGTGAGACGAGGCACCACACCGTTCACAGCATTTAGTAGCATTTCTTGCATTATGGCAGACACATTTTGGCGGATGGCATCTTTCAGTGCTGCTAGTGATGCCGGTTGGTCGCGGTACACTTTTGACTTCAAGAATCCCCACAGCCAAAAGTCACAGGGTGTCAGATCGGGTTGAACTTGGAGGCGTGATTAAAATAGCGACTGATAATGCGATCTCCCCCAAATGTTGAGCGTAGCAGACGTTGCACAGACAGAGCAATATAAGGTGGTGCTCCATCTTGCATAAAGGTGACTGTTTGGAGCGTCTGTCGCGCTTGTAGTTCAGGAATAATGTTGTTCTGTAACAGTGCTACATATCGCTGACCAGTAACAGAAACTGTTTTGAAACCCGTCTGTGTGACTTCCTCGAAAAAAATTGGACCAATTATGAAATCAGCAGTGAATCCACACCAGACTGTCACTTCAGGCTGTTGTAAGGGTACCTCAACAAATGCATGTGGATTTTCTGTGGTCCACACTCGACAATTGTGGGTGTTAACAGCCCCAGAGAGTGTGAAATGAGCTTCATTTGTCCAAAGCACAGTGTGAAGCCAGTCGTGCTGCTCTTCCATCTTATTGAATACCAAATTCTCAAAATCTCGGCGAGAGTCGAAGCCAGGAGATTTCAGTTCTTGGTTATTCAAATTTCTTCATCATTTTGTTCAATGCAGAAGACGTTATTGGTCCTTTGCTATCTCGCATACCCTTCATGTAGCGATATGCTCGCAATGCCGCAATGGCACTTTCCGAATTCTTATAATACAGTTTAACTAAGAGGGTGTTCTCAACTATGGACAGCATTTCGATGCACACAAGCTTCGGCTACCATTACCTGCTGCAGTTGCTCCTTTTTATATCGTTTGTTGCTTTGCATAATCCTACATCAGGAATCCGACAGCGCCATCTGTTGGTCGCCAACAGAACTATTTTTTATTTAGTTGCCACACAAAACCCGGTTTCTTTTCCATCCGTTTGGTGCAAACCTTTGTATCTTGATTCGTTTTCGAATTATTCATTTTTAAAGTTCGTCCTGACTTTTGGATCACCCGGTATATTAGGCTATCGTACGTGGCACAGAAATCGCGATTATTTATCATTTGCCGATGGCAACGAGAGGTTTGTTTTCACTAATATGCGAATATTAAGAAAAGTATTTGAGGTATCGATTTAAAAGTCACCACACATATGTAGAAAATTTTTTTGCATCCGAAAATACAATTTTTGTAAAAATTGGCCGGCAATTTTTCTTATTTACTTAAAAAAACTAGCTACTTTCTAAAAAGGAAAGAAAATAAAGTGCGAAATCAAACCAAGAAACGCGCCATTTTGTTATTAATTAAACCATTGACTCCATTGTTGTACCTTAAGCAGTTTAACCTCATTTTTGTGCGCATCGTTATGACGTCAATGTTACGAATGCGCGTATTTGTTATTTATAATATAGATTTGTAACGCACGAATTATACGCACTCCATCATATTTTCTCTCCTTTTCTTTTTTTTCTTTCAAAAGAACTGACAAGCTGAGTAATTTATACTTTACCAGAAGAGAAGAATGTTTACAGAGTTGTTGCCGACAAGGCATTTGAGCTAAGCCGTAAATGTAAAATTAAATGAGATATTTTGTAAATAGTAACATGTAAATATGTTGTAAATATTAAATTTATTAGTCTATGAAGAAGGTATCAAGTTTTATTTGTAACTAAAATAGTTTCCACCCCGGATACAAAATAATATGTTACAGATTGAGTAATAACAAATAAATAATAATAATAAATGAATAAAATAATTTTATTAGGTGGAGGTTTCCGTCAAGTCAGTCCTACCTGTCATTTTTAGAGGTTCAAGATCACTAATAGTTTCAAGTTGCATAAAGAAGAGAATATTTTACATTATGTAACTCACAGCAAATATGCATACCTTTCAAACAGAGAGAGTGTTAGCAAGTTTGCTGTTGCAGGTTGGCGAATGTCAAAGTGGGAAAACTATCGAGTTTCCCCCAATTTGCTATCCAGATATACAAGATCCAGTGCAGCAACTTTTAAGTAACATTGATTTTTCAACGGTGACACCCTAAAAGGTTAAAGGACGAGCCATACTAACAGTGACAAACAATTTGTCAATTAAAATTAATAATAATATCTCCGAGCTCTGAAATTTACAATTGTGTATATAAAAACGTTTTCGATGCAGAAAAAAAAAAAGATAAAAACATTTTCCTAATTGTGAATGGTGTAGATATTTTCAATATAATATGTATACACTTTTTTAATTTTAAAAAGTATCTAGCAACTATTTTGTGCATGCAAATGTTTTTTATATGCACGATGCTGGAAAAATACCTCTGTTTTCATACTTCTAAATGGTGTCCATATATTATGATGTTTTATTTGTAACTAAAATAGTTTCCACCCCGGATACAAAATAATATGTTACAAGGATTGGCTCCCCAACGACGGGCCCGAATATAGGCAAGATATGAAGAGAAGTATTATTTTTAAATTGTGTTAAAACGTTTAATAAGAAAATTTAGATACTAAAGTACAAAAAGTATTTCTTTTGATTCATCCGGAATCTGAGGATTTTTTTGAAAAATTGTGTTTGATTCGTCCAGAATCGAAATATTTTAGAATTATTCTATTCAACCTGAATGGTATTTTCCTTAGAATTGAAATACGAAAAATCGTCTGCAGCTTCAAATATTTTAGTATCTGAATTAAATGAAGATTTTCATAAGAGAAATATATCTAATAATTATTATTGAAAAATAAACTCGTTTGCATTATTTTATACATTTATATAGTTGCACTGAGCTATATTATTATTGAAGCAATAAATGAGTGCTTGGCATTATTTTATTTGATATATGAAGAATTGATTTAAATTATTTGGAAATAATGTTTGATATTACTGAGTAGAAAATAAAAGGCAAATAGTTGGTGTCATTATATTGAATTTTGAAAGATATTCTATGTTATTTATGTCCCATATATGTAATGAAAAATTACATAAAACTAAATTATTTTGCTAAGAGTTATTCGTAACCCAAATTAAGTTTGAAGTTAGCTAAAACATAATTAGTTCGAATGATGGCGTTTCTTTCTAAGGGTAAGAAAATTGATTTAGTCACTTTGGCTTCAGAGTTAAAAGTACAAATAAGTAGCGATGATAAAGTCCTCGAATTACGTGACAAAATTGTAAATAGTGAGGCATTTAAAGATAACATAGATTTTGTACAGGGAATTTTTGAAAATATCATAGAAGAAAGAAAGACTCTTGAGGAAGAGAAGCGTTTAGCCGAAGAAAGAGAATTTGAGCTACAGAAGCTCAGGTTAGAAACAGGAACAAGAGATGTTGTAGCAAATACAAGCAACCTTCTAGAAACTTCTTCAATCCGCGTTGACTTGAAAAAGGTTTTACCCGATTTCAATCCTGAAAAGGATGATATGAATTTATTTTTAATAACTTTTGAGAGGCAAATGAAACTTTTAAAGGTTTCTAAAGAACTGTGGATTGCGTATTTAATTGGAGTCCTTCCAAATGAAATCGGTAAATTAATAGCGCGTGAACCGGAAGAAAAATTTGAGGATTATTCTTATATTAAAGATATATTGTTGCAGAGGTTCAAGTTAACTGCTGGAAGGTTTAGAGTTTTATTTAATCGACATCCAAAGCGAACCGATATTAGCTGGAAAGAATATTACTTTGAAATTAGAAGCTATTTTGAGGGTTGGCTATCCGAATTAAATATAAATTCCTTTGAAAAACTATCGGAATTAATTATTGCTGATCAGTTAAAGAAAAAGGTTTCCCCTGATTGCAAAGAACATTATTTAGACCAATGGGAGAATTTAACAGATCCTGTTGAATTAGCTGAAAAGTTAGATTTATATGATAATGTGAGGTCACACAAAGTAGAAATAAAGAGATCAAATAAAATCAGTGAGGTCGGGAATTCTAATCGCTTTGAAAAAACGTCTTTAGATTTTAAAAGAAATGAGTTTGCTAAATTTGGCAATCAAAATGAGTCCAAGAGAAATAAAATTAATTATCCTTCAAATTTAAATCGGCCAATGTTAAGTTGCTATGGATGTGGAAACCAGGAAGTTATTAAATCCAAGTGTCCAACTTGTTCTCCTAAAAATGTATCGGCGCACTTTCAATCTCTAGAATTTCGTAATTGTAATATGCAAACATCACCAACATCATTGGTAAAAATAAGTATAAATGGTCTCTCTGGCACAGACTGTGCTGACACTGGTGCAATACATTGCGTTGCGGGTGAAGTTTTGTATGCTTTATTAAAAGACCAAGGTGTGAAGTTTGAAAAAACTCAAATGATCGTAGTCTTAGCTACAAATGGATGGGCTACAAAACACTACCGAAGTTTATAAAACAGAAGTTCCTGTTAAAATTGAAGGTCGCGATGTTAAAACAACACTTTATGCTCTGCCGAATGCCAAAAATAATCGTACAATTTTGGGAATCGATTTTTTACGCAAAGCAAAAATTGTTTTGGATGTAGTAAATCAAGAATGGTTCTTTGCTGATAGATGCAGGTGGAAGTATAGATTCGCCGAAGATACATATAGACCTCCCAGTGAATTAGCAATAAAAACCGTTGAATTAGACACTGTTTCTCTTAGAGAAGATGAAGGTAGACATCTCACTTCAGAGCAACGAGTTAGGTTGAATGAACCTCTTGGAAAATTTACAAGTAGCTTCCAACTAGGGGAAGAGGCTACACCTAAAGTTAAACATTATATTAATACTGGATCACATCCTCCTGTTAAAGAAGTTGTGCAGCTTGCAAAAAGTGTTTTATATCCCCCGAATCCAAATTCACCTCGACCTACTACTAGAGAACGGCCATTGGGGTGTAAAACAGTGTTTGTGGGCGGTTTGCCAGAAAAGATTACGGAGGAAATTATTCGAGAAATTTTCGAACGTTGTGAGTCTGTAGAGAGAGTTAGAATGTCTAAAAAGAATTTTTGCCATATAAGATTTTCTGATGAGCTCTACGTAGATAATGCTTTGTATTTTTCTGGATATAGGTTAAAAATACAAAATAAAGACGAGGCACCTTTTACTGGAAGGCTACATGTTGATTATGCTCAAGCTCGAGATGACCAGTATAATTATGAATGCAAGCAGAGAGCTCTACAACGTCAAGCAGGCCATCAAGAACTAGACTATTATAGACCGCCTACTCCGCCAGTAGTGCATTATACAGATCATGAAGCCTCACATATTTGTGAGAAGTTGAAAAATGAACGACAAGATGCAGAAATGGAACTCAGTGATGATGAAAATTCAGATAAAACAAATACTGATACTGATCAGGTAAAAAAAACTATATCAAGAAGATGTTCATAAGTACCAAGAAGAGGCTAATTCTTTGAGATGTCAGTTAGAAGCTGCACAAAGTGAAATTATGGTCATGAAGTCTGATCACAAAGAAGAACTTAAACGTAAAGATAATCAGTTGGCAACAATGCGACAGGCTTTACAAAACTCAAAAAAGGAAGAGCTAAATTTGAATCAAAGAAGATCTAATGAAGCTGAATTAAAAGAGCTTCGTGCCTTTAAGCGCAGAATGACAGAAGAAAATCCTGATTGTCTTAATGATTCAGCTTATGAGAATAATTCCCAATTAGAAAATTTATCTAATGCTAATATAGAAAGGGAGGCTCGCCTCATTGGTCTCATTTCAACATTCCTCCATGTTCATCCATTTGGTACAAACATTGATTATATTTGTTCATACTTGCACCAGATTGATTCTACTATCAGGTCCAGAGATGTTGAAAATTTATTAAAGAGATATCCAGTTATTTTTAGAGAAGATTCTACTGGTGTTGGACCAACTTTAGGGAAAAAGTGGCATTTCACTGGTTTTCAGATGGACGAATGTTTAAAAGTTTAGAAATCAGTATCTGATGTTGAACATTTTATTTTATTTTATTTTATTTTTAACTGCTTGTTGAAATCATCGCCATAAGTCTTTTATATATTCAAGTACTTCAAATGCTGACTCTTTTCTTCCCTTGAAAAAAAGTTTTTTTTTCTCATGGATTATTTTTCAATAAGGCTCACCATGAATAGATCTATAGTATCATACAACCTTTTTTCTTGTGCATATATGTTTAAAACTTTTTAAGAAATTGTAATTTGATTAACGTACTTTTTGTACCAAGTGCTTCTGTTCAGAATTTTTTTTTATTTAGAGAACAACTTGTTTCTCGTAGTGTCATTTATGGATATGGTGGATGTTCTAAAGGCTTCATTCGTCCAAGAGGCAGACCCGGGAAACGTCAGACGCCCAGCCAGCAAATTATTACAAAAGGTTAAAAAAACACGAGAACAATAGAGGTATTTAGTCACCAGAAAGCATCCCGAAGGAATCCACCCAGGAAATGCACACTGCATCTGAGGGACCAGTAATGCAGTGTGAGGGGAAGAGTGTAACGCACGAATTATACGCACTCCATCATATTTTCTCTCCTTTTCTTTTTTTTCTTTCAAAAGAACTGACAAGCTGAGTAATTTATACTTTACCAGAAGAGAAGAATGTTTACAGAGTTGTTGCCGACAAGGCATTTGAGCTAAGCCATAAATGTAAAATTAAATGAGATATTTTAACATGTAAATATGTTGTAAATATTAAATTTATTAGTCTATGAAGAAGTTATCGAGTTTTATTTGTAACTAAAATAGTTTCCACCCCGGATACAAAATAATATGTTACAGATTGAGTAATAACAAATAAATAATAATAATAAATGAATAAAATAATCTTATTAGGTGGAGATTTCCGTCAAGTCAGTCCTACCTGTCATTTTTAGAGGTTCAAGATCACTAATAGTTTCAAGTTGCATAAAGAAGAGAATATTTTACATTATGTAACTCACAGCAAATATGCATACCTTTCAAACAGAGAGAGTGTTAGCAAGTTTGCTGTTACAGGTTGGCAAATGTCAAAGTGGGAAAACTATCGAGTTTCCCCTAATTTGCTATCCAGATATACAAGATCCAGTGCAGCAACTTTTAAGTAACATTGATTTTTCAACGGTGACACCCTAAAAGGTTAAAGGACGAGCCATACTAACAGTGACAAACAATTTGTCAATTAAAATTAATAATAATATCTCCGAGCTCTGAAATTTACAATTGTGTATATAAAAACGTTTTCGATGCAGAAAAAAAAAAAAAAAAAAAAAAAAAAAAAAGGATAAAAACATTTTCCTAATTGTGAATGGTGTAGATATTTTCAATATAATATGTATACACTTTTTTAATTTTAAAGAGTATCTAGCAACTATTGTGTGCATGCAAATGTTTTTTATATGCACGATGCTGGAAAAATACCTCTGTTTTCATATTTCTAAATGGTGTCCATATATTATGATGTGTATATATTTTTTATTTCAAAGTTCTCAGTCCTAAGTGGGGAAGTTTTTATGGATGATATTTATACATATAATGCTGAAATTCGTGTATTCTAATATGCATATAGTATTTAAAAGAGTAGGCACTAGAGTGCAGATACTCTGCGCAGGGTCGGCTAGTGTAGATAAATTTCTTTTTATTTTGATCTAACAAACGAAATTTTGTTTAACATACACATGCTAACACACATACCACTATTTTTGTATGAATTTGCACGTTAGAAAATTTTCTTTTTCTGTGCAGCGTTTTTGACATATAGCTACTTTGTCTTTCGGTATGAATTATAAATCTTTATTTCTTCAAATAAATTTGAATAAAAAGCCAGAAGTTTGCAAACATAAAAAAATGGAAAAAAAATATATAATGTAAAATGGAAAAAATATATATAGTAATTTTTACAAGATTGTCTTTCAAAACTTAAACATTATGCAATTTCTGTGATAGCCACAGAATTTTATCATTATTTTTACTGCTATTATCGTTGAGTTTACTAAATTGGATATTTTCTTTCCCTCCACTAATAGCCCTCTTATAAGAACGTTCTTATATTTAACGTTTACTTTCTTAATTTGCCAGTCCATGTTGTATGTGAATTACACATTAGTATTAATGTTGGGTATATGGATGTTGTTTTTTAACTATTTTCGGGCACTTTCCGGAAGTCATACCTGTAAAACTCGAGCAGTATATTTTGGATCATTATCGTGTCGAAAGATGCTAATGCAAGATCTCCATAGTATTAATACAGAGGTGCGTTGACGTAGATAACTTTTCAAAATACTCAAATTTCTCTGTGACTTTATTATTCCGTAGATTAATGATAAATGGGCTGTTGTAGATTCAGAGAAATTAAAAAAAAATATCACAAAATAATTTCCTATTTTTTCTTTTATTTTTCAAAGTATCTTCCTTTGGAGTCGTCGTCTACATAAGTAACCAGTAATTAACAGTAAAAAACAATGTATTTAAAATCAATAATAAAGAATGTCGCATTGGTACAGGGCAGTTAAGTTGACGATGCTCAAATTACAAGCACAAGTAATAAAATAATGAAAGGGAGAGAAGCTAACAAAATTAAATTCTCTAAATTATAACACTAGGTCAAAAAAAGTTGTCTACGTTGATGTAGTATTCCGGAGCCTAAGAAAACTGATGTGAAAAATGTCACAAAATAGCTCTAGAAACATTATAAGTGTAGCTGGGGTAACTGGGACCCAATTTTACATTGTGACTCTGGCGTTTCTAGCAATTCAGCTTCTTCAAGCCAATGTTCATTTTAGATTAAAGTCTGAAATGTTGCAAAAGTGTTCAGTGAAGTTCACTCTATCAAATACACATGTTCAATGTTCAAAATTGCACCTTATTTTTTATAAATTGTACTAAAAAATATATTTCATCTTTACCTCTCCATGGGTCCAGTTGCCCCACAGGTAGGTCTGTGTTCCACATTTGTTCATTTTGATTAAGTTGGTGTATTAGGACCTGTTGCAAAAAGTGTAAAAAAATTAATCCAGGCAGATCATGTAAATTATACATGAACTAAAGAGTTTTTAAAAGACGATCTGTTCTCTCAAGGTGTCTAAAAAAGTACCAAATGTGTAATTATTACGTATATTTATACAAAAAAAACATAAGAAATAAGGAAGTACTTATATACTTTAGTATAAGTAATAAGTATTAAAGCTACATGGGTATTTTAGGGGGGGGGGGATATTCAAGAAAAATCTATGAACAAATGTATAAGTAAGTACTTAAGTATCTCATTCTCTTTTTTATTTAACTCAACACTGTAAGAAGAGCCAGCTGCTCTGCTTGTCTTCCTAATATATGTTCACGCCATATCTTGTAATAAAAATCAAAAACAATCCAAATTAATTAAGTGTTTAGAGTATCACCTAGCAGCTGCTAAGTATTATTCACGTAGTATATTTAAAAAAAACAAAAAACTGAAATTACATACATAAACGTGTGTTCAGTTAAAAAATTGTAGTCATTATACAATTTTCTTTATTGCAAACAAAAAAAAATGGAAAAATTAATTTCCTGTAGTAAGAACAACTCCAAAAATTTTATTTTTAACTGTTGGGGTAACTGGGACGTGGGGGATCGAGATACATCACTCAGTTACCCCATTCTTGAAAAAAATATGGGGTAACTGAAACACCAGCCTTAAATTTGAAACATGAAGTAAATATGTATAACCTAATATATACCTAATATTAGGTAGTATTATTAGGTATATATAACCTATATATATGCCTAATAATACTAATATATCTTTAAAAAAAGATTGGTTAATAACAGTACTTAACGTATTTTAATAAAACCCCGAGGAAGTTAAACAAAATCGACGTTGTTTATATATAAAAAAAACTCTTACATTTTCGGCAACCTATCGCAGCAAAGGCACAATTACGATTGAGTTCACACGGATTATCTTAAGAAGTGCAGGTGATGGTGTAATATTGGCAACTGCTAAAACTTAAAAGACAACAGCGGTTTATTATAAAATAGCCTACGGCTCAATTACCTCCTGAGTCTAGTTACCCACAAGCTACCCTTACACAATATCACTAGGAAATACAACCAATGCACTAATTAAAGGGAATCCCGTGGATATCAATATACTTTTATTTGTAGTGATTAACACAACACCTTACCAAAAAGTGGACACAAATATTTCAGCTGAGAAATCTAATGATTAACTTCTGTTAAACTGAAAAGTGACTGATAACGACGCGTGTAGGGTCCGCTGGAAGCTTAAGAGCCTATGCTAGTCACGCGGAGAAACGCTCAAGCTGATGTTAAGTCTATGAGAAAGTTCTTGCGCGATTTCTCGCTCGCATTTTAATATTTTTAAATGAATTTTTTGCATAGGATAGCTGAGGTCGATCTGTAACGTTGTTAGTTTTTACTTTTTGTATTTCGGTTACAGCTTTTTTATAAGCGGACATTTTCAACTTTGGAACCGGTTTGAGCTGGTTCTGAAAGTGAAAGTACCCTTATATAAAAAAACGAACCAAAAATCGAAAAATTAAAAAGTAACAACGTTAGAGATCGACCTCACCTATCCTATGCAAAAAAATCATTTAAAAATATTAAAATGCGAACGAGAAATCGCGCAAGAACTTTCCCATAGACTTAACATTAGCTTGCGCGTTTTTTCTCATGACTGATGACTTTTAAGTATGTCTTGATGGACGAGATCCAACAAAACAGACGATATTCACTATAACCGTCGTTCTTATACCAGCCAATCACATCCATCTAATTAACATATTACTGGATAAAATAACCACGATAGTCAGATTCTGTGATATTCAACCACACTTTACGAAAGTAAAAGAAATGACAGAATACAGAGGGTGTTCGAACATATTTAAGACGAATTTTGTGGTACTTTTTTTGTGGTACAGTATTATTTTGGATAAAATATTTGTGTTTTAAATGTTCAATTTCGTAACCTTTATTCTGAACTACCTTTCTACACCGTAATGTCCATGACAATAATGCCTTCTGTAGTTTTGGAAGAGGTATTTTAGCCCATTCTTCTTCAACAGCTTTCCAAGGCCCATGAAGAATTGTTGGTCAACATTTGAATAACGCGCCTTTTAAAAGTTGAAAAGTGCAAAAATCCGTGACTGCTACTTCAGGACTTATGTGTAGTACGTTTTAAATCAATACCTCAAATACTTTCTTAATGTTCACAAATTAGTGAAAACAAACCACTCGTTTCTATCGGCAAAAGATTAAAAAAAAACTCTTTTTCGCCGCCACGTACTTTAGAGATTTGTATATATAGATTTTCCGTGATTTACCATCGAGTCTTTCAGAATTTTCTTATTATATACATCGTCTTGTGAAATTTATTTTCCTTGTGGAACCAACTAACAATAAATTACTGTTATATAGGGCTCAACTTGTGAACGTTATAGCAAATTCAATAAAACTGTTACGAACTGCAAAAGAATGTATAAAGAACAATCCTTGCCTTTTTTGACAGTTGAACTTTCAGAGTGCACACATACTTTTCTGACTAACAGTATATAATTTCACAAAATGATCAATGAAGAAAGAATGAAGGCATTCTTGTTTTAGATTTTTATAACGCACCAGATTTTTATATCTATATGTTTTATATAGATAAAGTTTATTGCTTTTCAATTTAAAATATAACCACGTGCAGCACTTGCCATAGTTCAATAATCAAGGTTCCGTGATATATATCAATGACTATATATCGTGATATATATAATGATATATAGTAACTGATATTTATTTTGAAAGTATCAAGATGATATTTTCGATATTTTCATACATTCCCAGACATTTGATATTTATTTTCAAAATTTCATTGTGTAAGATATTCCTAATCTTTTCAGTCAAAACAAATGCAAACGAATTTTTCAATTTTTATTGACTGTGTCATTCTGTAGACAAAGAACTTTTGTTTCTGGCAGACTTTTTTAGCTAAAAAAGAAAACAGATATATTTTTCGAGCTTTCCGTTTCAAGCTCAAATTTTAAATGTAGTACCAATAATTTTGTGGCAAATTAGTAACCCAGAAACACCATTGAAAGATAAACTGTCCAATTTAGATAACCAGTTATTTACAGCTTCATTAGAAAAGAAACTTTTCTGGTTTGGGTAGTTCAGTTTAAACGGCACAACAGGTTACTGAATGAAAAAGGAGGAAAGCTTGTTTTATGTTCAAAATTTTCAATTTAAAAGGAAAAAAACTATTTTGAATTCAAAATTTTATTGTATAAAACATAAATTTTTCTGATAACTTGGTACTAAATCCTTTAGGGTTTTTATTATTTTTATGAGCATATGAAGCAAACTATTTCTGTTTTCAATTATTTATCAATTATTTAATCTTCAATTTTGTCGTAAATTTAAAAAAAAAAGCTTTTAATTTATATTATATTTAAAAATATTTATTATCAGCAGAAAGTTGACTATTTTAAAAATATCGGATAGATATAAAAATATAAGACGTATATCAAAATATCTAATACTTTTGATATTTTCGAAAATATATTGATATTTCCGAACTCTGACAATAATATGTTTTTTCAAATTTTATGTCAATATCCTTTCTTACGTACATGTATTTAATCACATATGTACCGATTCTCACAATTATTCATTAATATAATGCATTAGAAGAAAGTTTATTGTAATCAGTTCGCCGTAGATAATCTTAATTTAATTTCCTCGTGATAATTACTTATGTATTGCTAGACCATGTATATACAGGGTGTTTATAATTAAACTTCCCCTATAAACAGCATCCTACAACGCAAACGGGTGAACGGAATGTAACGAAATTTGGTATATATACTATACACGAGATGCGCTCACGGAATTTAGAAAAAAAAAATTAGTTCCAAAATGTCTACCAGAGAGCGCCTTTTCCGGAAAAACGTTAAATTAAAACAATAAGCGGCCAAAACAGAATCCAGAAACAATATTAACATTCATTAAATATTTTCTGATCACCTTATCATCGAACTACGTTAAGTACAGGTAGGGTAAAAATAACAGTACGCTGTTTGAGAAAAAAAAAAGTTCAATTTGCAGAAACAAGAACAGATTAGAACGAAATTGCACAAGAGGAGCAGTTGATAATCGTGTCCAAGACGATGTAGGGAAAGATGTTCCCTGTGACCACCCTCATTCACCTGAAAAATTTCAAGTTGATGGACAGTGTGTTCAACAACAGATCGTAACTGATCAGTTGTGATGCTTCGCACATGAACTGGTATGGAGTTCTTTAAGTCATCCAACGTCGCAGCACCTCCACGATACACCAGACTTTTTAAGTGGCCCATAACCAGAAATCGCACGGATTTAGATCCGGCGAACGTGGTGGCCATGGATTACGAAAGAAGCGACTAATAACACGTTCGTCTGTGAAGTGATGGAGCATTAGCGCCTTCACGGACTCATGGATATGTAGGGGCGCACCATCCTGCATGAAAATGGTCGATGTAAGGACGACGCCTTTGTTGTAGTTGCACCACAACAAACGTCTGCAGAATGTCATGGTACCGACGGCCCGTGACAGGACCACGTGTAGTTATTTCCTCAAAGAAGAATGGCCCAAGGATGAATGTGGCCGTGAATCCACACCAAACAGTCACCTTTGGAGAATATAGGGGAATTTCAGTGTGCATTCGCGGATTTTCCTGAGCCCAAATGCGGCAATTCTGTGCGTTGACTGTCCCAGTGAGGTAGAAATGAGCCTCGTCGCTCCACAGAATATTCCAAGATCATGACAAATCAACAGTCATTCTGTTTAGAAAATTGACTGCGAATGAGAGACGTTGTGGCTTGTCCCTATCCAACAGCTGTTGGGTATGGTGGATCTTGTATGGGAAGTAGTGCATTATGTTTCTCAGCACTTTTTGGAAGGGTGCTGTAAGAATAGCCTGTTTCTTGAGAAACTGCACGTACGCTACAGCCCCCAAACTCTGATATATGTGACTGTGCGGCAACAGCTCCCTTGACGGCATCAACAAATACCGGTGTGACAGGTTTACTGCCTCTTTCAGGTTGAACTCCTAATTTCACCGTCTCTTCAAATCTCTTAATCATGGCCCGGATACCTTCAGTAGACATTGGTCCAATACCGTAGGTTCTTTATACGACTAAATTCACGAACTGCAGCAGAAGCATTCCCCTTGTTTTCGTAAAACAGCTTTACCAATAATGCACGTTCCACTAAAGATAACGTCATCATTACAGCCGGAAACATCGACATAAAACATCACAACGTCAGGAAACGTTTTATACCCTAACCTGTTTTGCATAAAGCTTCCTCTTCTTCGCAAGCATGCAAATCTCGACATTTTTTTACTAGAACTGACAGCTTTTCCCGGTTTTACATTTTATTACTCATAATTCTTGTTCTGGATTGCTAATATTGTTTCTGTATTCCGTTTTGGTCGTTTATTGTGTTAAATTTAATGTTTTTCCGCAAAAAGCGCCCTCTGGTGGACATTTTGGAACTATTTTTTTTTGAAAATTCCGTTAGCGCAGGATACAGTCGAGTATAGTCTATATACCAAATTTCGATGCATTCCGCTCACCCGTTTGCACTGTAGGATGCTGTTTATAGGGGATATGTTTAATTATAACCACCCTGTACATTATACACGTTTTTAGAAATTTATCTAGTACATAATATAATATTAGTTTGGAAAGGTGACATAATTAATAAATGATGAGAGGCATTCTTGCTTTTTGAATCATTGTTTTTGTCTGATTAAATTTTATATGCACATCAACTAAAATATTGTACATAAACGTATAGCAGAAAAACACAGCATAATATTTGCCAATGTCACATTTTTCTTTATTTTATTATTCTCCACATTTTAATGCTTAAATGATCACACTGACTTTTGCATTCTAGGCACGATTCTCTTTCAATTGAAAAGATTCAATATCATTGGAAACAATATAAAAAGTATAAGAAAGATCCTGAAGTACAAAGAAATTCTCGAAGTAATAATTGCGAAAAACCAAATCCAATATCTTACCGACGAAGATTTCAGATTCCTTCATAAAACAGAACATCTAGAGCTACAAGAAAATCAAATACGACAGATAGATACCGATACTTTCAAACACATCAGTGCAAGCCTGAGCTATTTGGACATGAGCTACAATTCAATCTCATCACTTAACAGAAGCGTCAGATATTTATCTCAAATAAGAAAGTTATCCATAACAAATAACTTAATACAGGTAACATTTTTTTTCTTGGTGTTTCTTTTTATTTACAAAAATCTTGAGTTGTCCGAAATGTTTTTTCGGTTTTTCACGATGGAACAGAAAATGCTTGTTTAGACATAGAAAAAAATACTGACATTTTTCAAGCATTTTCCTGATTTTTATTTCATAAAACTACAGATTTTATAGCAAAAAAAAAAAAAAAATCTTCCAGGTAGGGTGAAACTCCTAGTACCTGACACTTAAAGGATTCTTTCTTGTTCAAATCATTATTACAAAAAAAAAAAAAAATCTATTTTATACTTTCCTTCGTTTTTGAAAGGATAGTAGACAAATATTAAAAAATTACAGTTCGCAAAATTTCGAAAAATTATACATTTTTTTAATTAAAAATTAATTTTATTCACAAATATGGTCAAAAACTCTAGTATCCGGCACTGTCCCTATTCTGATATACCAATAACTGAAACAAAGTGAACCAGTGACTGACACTTTATTTTAAAAGATTAAAATGCTTTAAAAAAGCTTTATTCTTTATTATAAAAACAAAATACATTAATATTTATTATCAAAAGTGGGATTTAGTAAGCTATACTGCATTATTAGTAATGCAGAGTATATAGTAAGAGTATGTAGCAGTAATATTTAGTACTGCATTATTAGTAATGCAGATATCCAATAACTGACATTTATGAACCAGTAACTGACATCTGGTGTCAGACACTGGTAAAACAATTTAAATTTTAATGGTGATTACTACAAGATAAATTTAATTCATTATTATGATTTTTAAATAGCTGAAATAATAGATTTCAACTTTCTTTAATATAACTAATAACTAACACCTCTGTTAGATATTGGTGAAATTAAATTCTATGAACCAATAACTGGCACCCCCCCCCCCCCCCATTAAGCTAAATAAATAACTATAGAACCTAAATCATAGCTCTAATATATCTTATACAACTTTAAACCAATTTCTACTAGTATAACTTTAAGAAAAGAAGATTAGGATGATTGCATTACAAATAGATTAGAAAAACATTTCCTTAATTTAAAAATTAAGATGTTTGCTTCAAAATGGCACTTTTCGTATTTCAAAAAAAGTATCTTCTTCATTGAATATGCTCTTGGCACTCTAGTGGTGAATAAGTTGACTCCAAAATAAAAATAAGTGCCTCATTTACTACTAGATGACATTACTTTTCTTAATTTTACAACAAAATGCTTATTTGAGTTAGATTTTTGCTCAAATGTCAATTGCTGGTTAGGTGACAATAACTGGGGGTTTTACCTTATGTTTTTATAATAATTGTCTGAAGTAACGGTTTTTAGACAAATAATTTTGCATGAAGCCAAATGGATAGTAATCTGAATGCGTGGTATCAGGTCTATAGGGTGGGTGTACCAGCATATGCTAGCCAATTTTCAGTAATTTCTGATGATTGAGCAAAAGGGTATGAGGCCTTGCGTTATCGTCATTGATGACAGTACTTTTACGACTTATCAAATCTGAAAGTTTTTGACGCAAGGAATAGTTCAATTTGGTTATTTACTAATACTATACAACATTGTTGATACATGTATTCCATGTATTCGATAATAGGATCTCAAAAATACACAATTCCATTGTAATGTGTTTTGAATCGATTCATTAGACTTGGAACCATGATATTTATATTTTATGTTGAACATTATTTTTTACAGATCATTTCTCATCGTGGGGTTATCATTTTACTCAAAAGTGGTTCACACAGGTCACATTTTTAGAATATGTCACAAACGCTTGCCTATTGCGTTAAATGGAATTTCTTTGAGTTCATCTGGAATTCTAACATTAAGCTTACATATTATTTGCATGTAATCATAAACTGGCACTTTAAATGAAATTAACCTCCCTTGCAATATGAAAAATTATTATGTGTCGTAGAGCTTAAGAGTCTTTAATCTATCGTCTTCAATCTTAGTTGGCCTACGAAAGTTAGACGTGTACGTACATTCTGGTACACATTCAACCTAGAAATTTACTGAATGGAATTTTGCAAACCAATTTTGGCAAGTGCCATTTTTTACAGTTTAAACATCATACACAGACAGAGTTGCCAAATCTCCGGCTTTTTGGATACTAGTGTTTTAGTACAGAAAATGTTGTTTTATGTAATCGGAACATTCTGCGATTTAAATGAACAACATTTTGTTTAAGATAATACTGGTATGCAAAAAGCCGGAGACTTGGCAAGTCTGCACAAAACGTATCTTTCTATGGGCTTCTACAGCTCTCTTAAATTTTTTGAAGAAAAAATGAAATAAAATATGACGAATATCGACTTTAGCTAATTAAACATTCCATAGTTTTGAAAATTTTTACTCAAAGTACAAGTTGACATTCCATTTACCACAATGCATTGGTAAAACTTTGTTTCAATTAAGAATGAAATTCTCTGCGTTTTGCCACATATGTACAATGGAAAAAATTCACTTGACATTTCATTTTTAATCCAAAATTACGAATTCGTACCGGAAATTTCGAAAGAAGAATTTTTATTTTATGTAATCACAAATGTCTGCCATTAAATTAAAAAAAAGATATTGCTATTAGTATTTTCTGGTATGAATTAGAAATTTCTAAATAAAATAAATTTTCATTAATTTTAAGCCGGTAGTGAACATGTTAAAGGTGTTCTCAAAACAACAAATTTCTCATTAAACAAAGCTAAACTTTCTGAGACATTCACGAATTAATTTTTATGTGTAAAAGCATGAAATTAACTGGTATGATTATTGAAGTGATATGGAATCAACTAGCACTTTTCCTTTTTCTATGAATAGATTACATCTTGAGCTACAAGCGTTTGTTTTCTCGAGACGACCTTTATAAAGCTCCGTAAATGGGTTAAAACCATCAACTTTGAGATTATTTTCTGAAACTATCTTTGCTTTTGCCTACGAATGAAAAAAACTGTTCGATTTCTCAGTTTCTTAATAACAGCACCTGCAAAGTTAATGTGTCTGAAAATATAAATAAATTCGTAAATGTGGAAGAAAATAACCACTTGTGTTTTAAAAACACCCTCATGTAAGCTGTATGTATATGACAGTGGCAACGTACGCTTACGGCGCATGCTCAGACTGTGCTTAGACAGACTTTTTTTGCCCATGAGAAACCTACATTCTCAGAACTTGGTGAAATTCGCCTGGACGAGTTCGATTAGACGAGTGAGAAATTAACAATGGCTCGGCTTGTACTGGCTTGGCGATAACCAAAGGCTCGCCAAGATGCGTGGCAATACGATTTTGTCCAAAATTTTCTTAACCAATCCAATTTTATATACCTTATTTCGCCACTCGCACATTGCTGCAGCCTACTTTAAGTAGTACGAAATATACAGGAGTTAAAATGCCAAACCAAATATGATTTGAAAGAAACCATACTTGAATATTATTTTATAGTTCGTTTTGTAACTTCCTCTATTATGTATCGACCTGTTAGGCAGATATAAATGTATTTACAAGTTAAAATACTTCACCTAGTTTGGATCATCTTGCAAACACTTTTTTCCGAGTTTCGCGCACATCTTTTACGGCCATTACGCATTTCATAGCATCATTTCGCGTTTTGCTCCGATTCTAAGTACATTTGCATGTAAAAGATTTTTCAGCTACCGTAATGTTTTATTTTTGGATATATCTAATTTTTTAAAGGCAAATGTGTAGCATTACGTAACTGATAAAAACGTATGTACATCTATTGTGTAAAAATGTAATTTTTCTAAAGTTATATTGCTGTAGCTGTAATGTCTTACATAAAACGGAAGTTTTCATAATTTGATACAATATCTTGTTACTTCTATTGAATATGACTGTTAATATTGTATTAATTTTATGTGTTCAACTTTTAATTTAAGACATTTTAGTAAATATGGGTATTTTTTACTTTTAAATAAAAGATTGAAAAGCTATTAAGTTGTGTGAACCGTTTATTAAGATAATAATACTTCCATTGCGTCTAATTCTCTTCTGGTCCTAGTTTAAATTTCCTATCCCATGTTAAGATATATTATGCAACAAAATTCGAAACATAAATTTAAATTTAATCTTATGAGATAAAAATCCAACTGTAAAATATTTCTTTCGACAGTTTTTTGCAACAGATGAATTTGCAAGCCTTAATGAACTCTCTGATCTAAATCTGCAACACAACCGCATTAATGCTCTTGGGGAGTTTCAGCATTTACCTAACCTGAAATATCTAGATATCAAACACAACGATATCAAAGTAATGAGAGCCGACCAAGTGCCCAAGTCCTTGAAATTCATGTATTTAGCAGGTGAGTCCTCACTGATTACATTTAAAAGTGAAAAAAAATTAAATATATCAGTTCGTTAGAAAAGAAAAAGAATCCCACAATTCCCAATTTCCCCATTTTCTTGTAATTAAAATACTTCAAATCATCTATATTATATTCCTTTTTGATCAATATTAACCGCTCAGTAGTCGTAGCAGTTTTGCAGTGTAAGGCGCTCCACAGACCAAGGAGACAAGATACATTTCTGTGACTTGTGCGACAAATCTATGGTTGTAAAACTCGACGTCCACACATTCCTTCTCTTTTACTTTTAGTTTTTATTCGCACATATCTTTTTCGGCCATTACGCATTTCATAGCATTATTTCGTATTTTGCCCCGATTCTAAGTACATTTTCATGTACTTAGGATCTTTTCACTGAGCCCACACACCAAAAACGCATGCGACGAAGCATGTATGCTGCACGTGTTTTTTCAATCCGTCGAACTTTCGTCTCTCCTCTCAGCTAAGTTACAAGCTGAAATTTTCATTTATTTGTGTCTCATGAAAATATTGTTTTGGCACCATCTATCGACAATTAATATAAAGAAACCTCTCAGTTTGTGTGCATTTATATAAAAAAAAACATATAACTTTAAAAAAAATTATTCAATGTATATAAAATTTAAATTATTATTTTTTTTATGAAATTTTAATTTAGTGTTATCAATTTGAGCAAATAGTATTATATATTTCTTATATTTCAATTACATTTGAAAAGAAATATTCATTTTATTTACAATGCAAGCATATTTTAAATGGATATAAATCAAGTTTTTAAAAAATGATAACACTAAATTAAAATTTTTTGAAAAATAATAATGATTTTCATTTTATCTAAATTGAATAAAATTTAAAATTATATGGCTTTTTTTAAAATGCACCTAAAATACTACTCAAGAGAAGGTTTATTTATATTAATTGCCGATAGATAGCGCCAAAACGAGTGTATCTCGTGTGCTCCAGTCGCTCTAATGTGAGGATGAAAAAATTGAAAATGCAACTTGCCTCTGTCGTGACTTGGAATTTCATGAGACACACAACGTGTGCCGCGTCACTTGTATCCTTGGTGTGTGGCGCGCCTAACCAACGTCCAGTTATTAGGATGCCTGTATAAGAGAGTGATGACATACGCTTGCAAGCTCAGGCTGTGCTTAGGCTGTTGGCAAACGTTTTTGTCCAAACTATGGCAAATATATGTTCCAAAACTTGCCAATACTTACCTAAACCAGTTGAAATAGTCAAGTGAGGCGAGTTAACAAGTATTAACTTAGTAATAATGGCAGACTTGTCAAGATGCTTGCCTATTTTCTGTTGCCCAGATTCGTCTCAAACAGTCACAGTTTATATCCCATATGTCATTACTCTCATATATAGACACCCTACCTGTTATCTAAAACTAACGCTTTTCTTGTAAAATTTCAGTGTTTCCTATTGTGGAAATCTTCCAAGTGAACGATAAAATCGTAATAAAAAGGCATTAGCAACCTCAAATTTTGACTTTCTCTAACTCTATGAAGATTTTTTAAATAATTTCTAAACTGTATACTTTGCGGGATGATTTTATACAAGGAACTCAATCAAAGTGTCAAAAGTGGATGCTGCTACTTGAAAATTTAAAGTTAGTACAATATTTAATGTACAGACGAACCCTTATTCAAAAAACTGCATTCATAAAAGAAGATATTATTCCGAATCTAATGTCACTTTGGTTATAATTTTATTGATCAGCAAATAAAGGTGTATCTTTTTCTTTTACACGGACTGTACATAAAATAATAAATTCAATCAACATAAAAATATAGTCATTGGAGTACTTTTAATTACGATCGCGTGTCAGACTCCGGAAACAGTTCAGCAATGTATTTTTTATGTCATTGGCTTGTCATCGTATATATATTCGGTTTTATAACTGTGCATTTTGTGTAAATCCCTTTTATTGTCAATTTAACCCTTTCCGGCGCGGAGTAAGTCTGTTTGTACAATTATGAAATAATAGACTGACACCAGAATTTACAAACGAATTCATTAGACAATACAAACTTGACAATATTCTTGGTACCGTTTGTCGGTTTTGGAATTAAAATTAGGTGTCCTTTTTTGTGGACACCGCCCGCTAAAGGGTTAAAGCAATGCACACTGTTTATTCTAACCAATGAGAACGCTTCATAATATAGCATGCCTCTATATTAGATTGATGACATACTGTGATCAGATTGTGCTTCTACAGAGAGACGGGTTTGTCCAAACTATCGCAAACCTGGGAATTTCCTTTTCCAGAACTTGGTGATACTCGCTTGGTCGAGTTTGATTATACGAATGAGACAAGTTAACAAGCATTAACTTGGCGATAATAGCAGACACGCCAAAGTACTTGGTGATTTGCTTTGGTCCAGAATCGTCTCACTCAATCACGTGTTAATCACGTGTTATACCGCGTATGTCGCATCTCTCATATTTAGGTTCTTTATCATAATATGGTCAAGTAACCGTTATTAATGAAAACGGCTGAATACTGGAGAGTTTGCAGTAGATTTTTAACAGTGAATCGTGTTCTATGCCGCTAAGGTTATTGCTGAAGCAGTATTCTTTGAATGGCCTAATGATCGCGATATTAAAAGACAAACGAATGCTTATTATATTAATAGCTTTGTTATATTGAACGTAATATCTTCACATTAATGATTTTAAGCATTTTTATTTATATTTCGATTGGTTGCACAAAGCAAATAAGCATTTCAAATTTTCGTTTTTTTTTGTCTTGCATATAAGTTTACTCCTCAACTTTGTAACTTTTTTTTTGGTCCTAAATTTCTCCACCTATACGCTAGTACATACAGTAACTGCCCAATGTTTATTGTAACAACATTTTTGCAATAAAATTCTCAATTTAATTCATTACCAATAATAAAATCTTCTTTTAACAGGAAACCCCTTGCAATGTGACTGCCGCCTTCAGCCATTTTTGCTTCGAATCAATTCAAAAGATTTTATTGCAACTGATATTGATTTATGTACACAATTTGTTTCCAAGACTTCAAACTGCCCGGTCATGTGTTCGTGTGGATGTACCAACTTCGGAGATGATTATTTCATGTCTGTTGACTGCAGCTCGAAGTGTTTATCTGTTGTTCCTCAGTTTTTGAGAGATGGCTTCACACAAATGGAAGTAAGTGTCAGAAATCGCGGGTATATCACTTAATCCAAATTAGCTATACATAGTATTCCTTTTGGCCAATTGTCAAATATGTAAAATAAATACTCCAGATTCGACAGTTTGTCAAAGACAAAAATGTTTAAAAAAAAAACTGTTTTTTTAGAGACTGTAAAGTATAACTGTGTGAAAAAAAAAAGTTTTTGAGTAGAAATGTAATCCTTAAATCCACGAATATTTTAAAAGAACAAATTTATATCAGTAAGCTCTTCCGTGGAAATGCAAATCAAATTTGAACAGCAAATGATAAAGAACAAGAAAGATAAAATCATCTTAGATTAGGAAATACTTTCCAACACTTCCTGAATTCGCTGTTTAATAAGGTAAATAAGATACCTAAGTAAACATTTTAGAAAACGCAAAACACACTTGAAAACCAGATTTCAGCAATTACAGCCAGAGGTGCCAAGCTCTCACTAAACGTCATAATATGTGGATCAATTTGACCCAATATAACAGCGATTCGAACCGGAAAAATTATTTGACGAATCTTTATTTGGTTAATTTCAGATTTCTACGTAAAATACGTTTTATTTCATTTCTTAAAAAAATTCTGGCGCGAAACGTATTGAATTTGGGTTAAATTAACACACATATTACGGAAGATTAGTGAGAGCTTGGCACCTCTGATTACAGCCACAGCCAGAAAAATACACCAATTCTTTATTGCCGTCATGTATATAATCTATAGATTTGTATGTACACTATATAGTATACTACAATTTAGTTTAGTAAGAAAACACGTAACACAATCGAAAATTCCTTTTCAGCGGGTTGTACCAATAGATGGAAACATATTTGAGTTATTTTGTACCTTACTGTATGTTACCTTACAATATTTATACACACCACATATTAAGCTAAAGTTTAATTCAGGCAAAACCCGCTAAAAACTACTGAAATCACACTTCCATAAATTATCATATATAGACGGCCATGCATCTAGTTTTTGCATGGCCCTGTATATGATTTTATTTATATTCAGAATTTATCTCTTAGTATACTAAAAATATTTTACGTTCAAAATACATAATTAAAAAAACCCTTTAAGAAATTTACACTGATATACAGTAATGCTTACGAACTATTTTGTGCAGTTGCATATGACCTATACCATTTATAGGTATCGCGTAGTAAGCAAAAACTTAGTTAAATGCATTCCCAATTCAAAGGGCACTTCCAAAGCAATTATCGTTTATAGACAGCACTTCGGATACAGTACTGCATTGGAAATCTTTTGTGTATCTCTGTAAACGAACGATAAATGCTATGCACATCATATTGTACAACAGGTATCTTGTAGTAAACCTCAGTAATGTATATCAATTTAATTATATTTGAAATAGTCTAACATAATTAAAATACGTTGAAAACAGTTTTCCCTGTAGACCTTTGTGTAACCGAATATTTTTGTGTGGCCCTGTAAATGAATGATAAATGCTTTACACGCGATATTGTACATAAAGCATGTTTTAGTGCACCTCATAAATTGATAACAGTTTCATGATATTTGTAATTGTATAACATGACTAAAATGCACCGCAAAAGATTTTTCCCCTCAGAACATAATATAACGAAATTATTTAGAGTTTCCCTGTAAATTAATTATAAGTGCTACACGTACCATATTAAACAGTAAGCATCTTGTAGTGCACTTCAGTGATGTATATCAATTTCAATATATTTCAAATAGTGTAACATCATTAAAATACGCTGCAAAGGATTTTTCCCCATAGGCAATAATGTAACGGCATTCTTTAGAGTGCCTCTGTAAACAAAGTATAAGTATTACATACTTCATTTTTGATACCGAACATTGAAAATTGTTAATAAAAATAACTAGATAATGGTTTGTTCAAAATCAAGATACACTCAGAGTAAATAAAAACACGCGTGATTTGGCAATATAAATAAGGCCTTTAAGTCAAGAATAATTTGTTTTTATCATTTCGCTATAGTTTAGTCTTTTTTACTTCATTTTTAGGGTTTCGTTCATCTCACGAAACCCTATTACCTCCGTTCCGTTGTCTGTCCTTCACAGAGCCATTCTCAAAAACTATATAACTTACAGAGTTGAAACTTTGTGTGTATAGATGAATACCAGCTGTAAAGAGCTCAAAATATTAAAATTTGAAAAACTCGTATTATTTTAATAAATAGAGATAAAAAACCACAATTCTAACAGCCTTTTTAACATTTAATTAAACATTAATTTAAACATTTTTCGTTATAGCAGATGCCAAAAATTTAAAATCTACAATGAAATTCTTTCTACAATAATTAATTTCTATCAGACGATTTCCACGTGAAAAATGAAAATGAAATAAAAAGTTTCACCAATTGACAAAAAGATTAATCAATAAAATAAAATTGATTGAGGTCATAGTGGTAATAAAACGGAAAATGTCTAAGATTTCTCAATAATACAAGGAGTATGAGTATGTGTATGTACGCAAAGCAGATTAATATCACGTCATTAGAGAATTAAAAAGAAAATCTGACATCCTATTGGAAGTTTAACGAATTTTTCAAATGTTTGAGAATAATACTAAGCGAGTATCAATATGAGTAATAGAGAATAGTAAATATATGAGTTTGAGAAACATATTGAATCGTGATAAAAATCCGATTATGGAAATATTCGGATATTTTAACATTTTAAAAGTGTACAATTTGTTTAATTTTGAAATTATTTTTTTAATATTGCATTTAGTCCGTATAACGGATATTATTATGACAGAATATAATCGCGGGCTTCGACCGCTATCCGGCTGATTTAGATATTCGAAAAAACGAAAAAATAGATCGGTAAATTTTTACTTTATAAAAAACATGACTTTTGTTTGTTGTTGTTGCTAAATGAAATTTATTTGGATTTATTAAAGAAAGGATAAAGTGTTTTGAAAGGAATATTAAACGAAACCCTTTGAGCGATCTTCGATCACACTTACCCACTTGTTTTGTTTATGTTGTTGTGTAAAATAGAAACAGAAATACTTTGCCAAGGGTAGACGCTTATTTCAAAAAATATCTATAAAACTTTTCTCTCTTAGTAGAATTTTCTACGAACACAAAAAAATTCTTTACAATTTTATAAAATCGTCCTTTCCACGAAGAAATTCCTTGGCGTAAAATAGGGATAATTTTGTTTATACTGAATCTCAATTAATTTTGAACAGACATTAGTATGTAATTGCAGGTTCAGTGCCGTTGTAAGACGGAGACATGATCTCATATTGAGTGAAGAGGTGCAACATTGTTATCTGGGATGATTAAGGAAGTCACAAGAGCAGGTACTGACTTATAGAAATGGGGGCCCTAGGCAGAAGCATTTATAAGGACCTAACAATGTAAGAAGATTGGTGGAATGTGTAGAATGTTCTACTGTCAATTACATACGGTTTAGGAATGCAGTGTATTTCAATTATTAATTATAATTAAAAATTATAAACAAAAATAATATTTAGACTAATAATGTTTGTATCGTTATACGGTCATTTCTGAAAAGAATTTAATCAAATATAAAGATGTAGAGGAGGAGCGTTGGCAAAAGTGCTTCGGATGTCATAAGTGCATGTTACGTATTTGCTTCCATACCTATGCTACTGGCCCGACACCTCTAAAATGTGCAGATTTTTTACATGCTTTCTTTTAACTTACATTTCTGTATCTATGTGGCAGTCAAATGTTGTGATTCATTTTTTACCCGCTTTCTCTTGACGTAGAGCTTTGAAATTTGGAATATATCTGTATTTCTGAGGACAATACATGAATTGGACATTATTTTTTAGAAATTCGATCCCTAAAGGGGGGCAACCTCTTCCCAATACTTGCATTTTCCTCATAGAAATAACGTTACGATTGTTTAATTAAAAAAATAGTTCCAGTGTTGCAAAATGTATCCATTTTCACCACATTGTTACCCGCACCCGGGGCTAACGAGAAAGACGGGCTACCGTGCTTCTCCAATTTAGAGTAGTCACGTGACGCTCCCGGTCTCAGCTGAGCTAAGCAAACCAATTGACATAATAGATTATTGCCTCAATTTTAGATTACTCTTATATCCGAGTCATTCTTTAATTTGATAAACTTCGTTACTTGCCCCCAAGCAGCGGAATAATGATTATCAAATCTTACAAAAACATTAAGATAATTTAATTATATTAAATAAAATAATTTGTAACCAAAGATAGTTGTCAAAAGCGGAAAAAATAATGAATATTGAGCCTTTTATATCCTAAAAATCATTGTGAATACGCCTAAATATAACACAAACTACGTAAAAATAATTTAATTAACATTTAAAAATTTCAAAGATGAATCACAATTTAAGAAAAGAATGATTTTCAAGAAAAAAAAAATAAAAAGCAAAAAAAAATTTTTTTTTGTTCAAACAGTTCTTTTATACCCTAAATGACAATATTTTCCCCACCAAAATTATATGCAGCCATAGGACATATATTTTATATAATATATTATATATATATATAAAATTTTCAAAGCTTTAGAAGAAAAATAAGTACATTTTACACAAGAGCTCCTTGTACCCTACAAATCACTGTAAATACACAGAAATTTAACACATATTACTTAAGAATGATTTATTTAACATATTCAAATTTCAAAGCTGTAGAACAATTTTAAGTTATTGAGGGGAAAAAAATGTTTTTTTTTTCAAACCGGACCTTTATAATCAAGTATCAATAAATCTGAACCAAAATTATGCATGGCCATTGGATACATACTTTATATAATATATAAACTTTTCAAAGTTTTAATAGAAAGATAACTTTTTTTTAATTAAATGTGCTCATTTATCTCTGAGCATAGAAGTTAATAACAGAAAGAAAACTCAATTGAATCCATTTGGACACTACACTGTTAACTAGTATTTTAAAAACACAAATTGCACAAATTGTGCTTATTAGTTGCTAAAATCAGTGTAAAAATTGTTTTAAACTCATAAAAGAGCTAAAATCCTACATGTTTCGGCTTTAAACTTAAAGCCATCATCGGGGAAGAGGAACAACACAAACGACTACTGATCTTTTAATTTTCGACACGAGAAAATTGAAATCAACAGTATGGAAAAATTTAAATAAAATAAGCGGGCGCTCTCTGTTGCCAAAGAGCGAAAAACAAAACAATGAATTAACAAGGGGTTAAAAATGTATCCCATAGACTAGGTATGTTGAAAGAAAAGTTATCATTACAAATACAATCTTTTCTAATTTTGATTTCCAATGATTCCCTAATGGCGGCTTTAAATGGGTTATTGAACCTATGGATAATTCTTGCTTTATCGAAATTAATTACAGTATCATTATTTTTAGCGTAAAACCGGGAGAGTGCAGTGGATAACTTTCCAAATTTTATGTCGTTTTTATGCTCTTTTAACCTTTCCAAAAACTTTCTTTTAGTCATACCAATGTAAAAAATTATACTATTATTATTTAAGCTAATGGGGATTTCATAAACACCTGCGAATTGATCAGGGGGGATAGGATCTAATTTACATGAAACTAAGTCAACCAATTTTCTGGGAGGAACAGCAATAAGATGGATATTGTATTTACGGAGGGCCCTTTTAATCCTTTCAAATATAATAGGTATATATTGGAATTTACGATAGTTTGGTTTATTATTGCTAGGGACAGGATGCTGAATTAAATGGCCATTGAATTTTTCTATAATTTTCTGTACGTGATGAGCGGGGAAAGAAAACTATTTTAAGACATAAACTATCTAAGAATTAATATTTTTTTTAACGAACATTTTCCCAAGCAGCGGATCTATGATTGTTAAATCGTATTAAAAGTTCAAAACACAGGCATAATTTTAAGTATATTAAATTAAAACACTAGCATGTTGTATAGTCATCAAAAGACTTTCTTCATAATCGTTCTAATATATTGATTTAAATAGATCTTAACACCAACTATTATGAAGATGAAGTATAGTACATTTATTTGAATTTAACATGGAGTTGCAGTGATCAGTAAATACAGTTAACGTAGGCATATATTAATAATATTAATAATTCAGAATTACTTTTAAAGGTATGTGTGTATGCAATTTTTTTCCAATGATCTGTTACATCAAAAACACAAAAAATGTCTAACTGACCAAATTTGTCTAAGGAGAACTGATTAAAAATAAATAAATAAATAAATAAAAAATAAAGTGTAACTTTTTCAAAATTATTTATTTTTTTTTAAAGTGTTTCATTGACATAATTTTAATTTCTTACTTAATTTAGAACACTTTGGCAATTTATATTGCCACATTACCCCCATCATGTAAAAAAATTAAAATGTGTTTCAATCTTTTGGGACATCATGTATGTATGTCAGTCCTGAGTAATGGTACATACCCAAAGACAAATATAGGAAAATATGGAAATACTTTAAACAGAAATTATGACAAAAATGATAAGCAGACATTGTGTAGCAAAAAATTAGTATAGACATGTTATAATAAAAAACGTACTCACTATCGTCGTCACTATCACAAACGTACTCACTATCGAATTTTGATTTAGAAAAAAAATCCAATACACTTAATTGTGACGAAAATTTAGGACTTGGTTACTTTCCCAAATCACTATTGCTGAAACTGTTTTAACAATATCTATTTGGGAAAGTATGCAAGTCCTAAATTTGCATTACAATTAAGCATGTCTGATTTCCTTGTAAAACAAAATTCGATTGTTAGAAATTCATGCACAACATAATTCAAAATAAATGGTACAAATGTAAAAGTTTGAACCAATATCTGGTAATTTGTTCTTTGTGCTCAATCAAAATGTGAATTTATTGATTTATTATTTTATTATAAACATTTTTTTTTAAATATTTAACACATTTATTAGTGGAGTGTATTCAGTTTGCTAATAAATAAATTAAAATAACATTTAAGTCAAGTATACATAAAAAAAATCATGAATTGTTTAATGGAACCAAAATGCAAAGTATCTTATATATAGTATATTCTTAATGTTAATCCGTAATAATATTACAGGTGTAGTATTCTGAATATTAAATCTTTAAAAATAATCTGAACTTATTAAAAACTTCGACTTATTTCTATCCTGTTTATATTAATAAGTGAAAAACTTTTAGAATAAATAGTACAAGTAAAGACATATTCATTTAAAATAAATTATGTTTACTTATATTTAAACAATTCAAAACAAATATTATCATATGAATGCAAAGGTTAAAAAAAAATTCATCACCAAGATTAGTAATGCAATATTGAATTCAAGGGGTGATATTTCCTAACAGATGATTTCGGATTTTACATTTATTAATGGTCTAGAAACGAAAATTCACCACCGAAACTCTGTAATGTTCTAAACCCGAAGCTGCAATCCCCCCCCCCCTCCCTTAGAAAAATATATGTAATCGACACTAATAAAGGTACGTTATATTCAATAATAATCTTACGATTTTACTGAGCTATTTTATTTCACATAAAGTAAAGTTGCCGGCATTCTGTTTTCCAACGATTTAAATTATATAACATTGCACAATTAAATGTTATGCATATTACATTAAAGCGTAAAAATGATTAATACTTATATTCGATAGATTATCCGGCTGGATTAAACATTACTACTTAAGAAAAGCTTAACAAAATTAAAGTAAAATAAAAGATTCGCAATGAAAATTACGTTTGTTTTTATAATTAAAGAACATATAACAACACGCACACGAGTTAAAACCAAAGTAATGGAATTCCTTTGTGTACAGCTGCGCGTCAAAGTACGTTTTGAGTAAGACCGCGACTATCACGTGACTTTCAACCACGGTAGCCCTTTGCGTCAGCCCCGCCCGCACCACTATGACGTCAGCATTGAACGACGCACACATTTGTACTTTATAATATAACTTGACTTTTTTGTGAATTTTAATGAAAGTGTGTTTTTTTTATTACATTTAATTTATTTTTTCTTTAGTGTACCAAGAATTTAAAATAAAACTGTTGATTTTGATTATAGCACTGTTAACCGTGAGCTAGAGTCAATAAAGAAGTGAATGAGTTTCAGTTCAGAATGAGTTTCAAGTTTCATTTATATTTTTACGCGGAGAAAACATCTAAAATTATTAAACATTATACAGGCAACACACGTCTACATGGATGAGTCAAAATTTATAAAGAATCAGAAAGGAAACTGCTGCTATTCAAATTTAAGCTTAAGCATATATGTTATAACTTAATTTTTATTTAAATAGTTCTGGTAATTTGGAAATCCCTTTCAAGTGGGGACCGGGAGATTCCCTTATTTGCCCAGTGAGAAATCAGTCCCAGGATAAGACACATCGAATATGAAGAAATAACATTATTCAAGTTTAGTTATTTATTTTTATAAAAAATAGACGAATACCGAGAAATTTTATAATATTTAATTTTCTTCAAAAAAGTTACGCTTACAAAAAAATGCAAAGTTTTTTTTTCTTTGGCGAGTGGAGTGTATTTATTTGATATTTAGGCGATAATTTTGTCCTAATGAGAAATATAGATTCAATTATTCATTTTATTTGACAACCGTACCAAAACGAAAAACTTACTGTACATCAGATTATTTTTGACACAATTATTCCAATTGATAAACAAATCATGTGAGTTGTAATTTTACAACTGCCAAGAGGTCACTGGTTCGAATCTCAGATTACGCGTGTACTTTCAGAAGAAGACAATTCAGAAAGCTGGCCCACCCGCAGTCGTCAGCTCGGGCATCAAATGGCTTCTAATGGCATTCAATTTATTTATGGCCGTCCTTATACAAAGTGGTCTTCCATTTCAGATCATAACGAATATTAAGAAATTGATTTTATCAGTCTGATAACAGTTTCTACACAAATTTTAGTATCTTGACTATCTCATAAAATGAACTGATAGGGATGAGTGTACTACTTTAACTATTTAATAGCTTTCTAAATTCGAAAAGCTTTTCTCTTAGATAATTTTGTTATTTTATTAATAGCACTCTATTCATTCTTTCAAAACTGTCTAAATAAAGAGTATGCTTTTAATTTTGCTTAGGATAACGCAACGATCACTTCTGATGGCCAAAGTCACTTTGTGATGAAACAGAATATCTATTCATCGTTCGTCCTCGAAGACAAAGTCTTAGGAGTCAACTTGGAGAATAATAGCTTGGAGTCTGTTGAGGGCCTTCAACTACCTCCGAATCTTATCCAACTTTATTTGGCAAAAAACAAGTTAAGGAGGTTATCGGATTCCATACTCGAGAATCTGGTGAATCTCAAAAATGTGTCTCTGTCTGGAAACCCATGGAACTGTGACTGTGATTCATTGAAACTCAAGAGATGGTTAACTTCTCTGAGGCATGAAACTGTAAGAGTTTTCGATACTTCCTTATTTTAGCGGTCCGCTTAGTTACCATTACGCTAAGGTTGTTGTCAAGATCATATATGAGTCACATATACGTCATATGCTTCATATATTCACAATCTCATATTTACATTATATGTACGCCATATGGCATATATATATATATATATATATATATATATATATATATATATATATATATATATATATATATATATATATATATATATATATATATATATAGTTGGCTCTCTATTTAATGACTTTCAAGGAACCTCGAAAACTCGTCCTTAATCAGAGATCATCCTTAACCCTTTAACGAGCGTTGGTCACAAAAAAGGACACCTAATTTTAATTTTAAAACTGACAAACGACACCAAGAATATTTAATTTAAATTTTCCTTTTATTAAGTACCGGAGTATAAGCAAGTTTTTATTACCTAATGAATTCGTCTGTAAATTCTGGTGTCAGTCCATTATTTCATCATTTTACAAACTGACTTACTCCGTGCCGGAAAGGGTTAAAAAGAATTTGTGGAAAATAACATTTGAAAAACATTTCCCTTCACACTTTACAGGCTTAGGACTGTCAATACATTCATTAATACATCAGCGTGTTTAGAAAGGTTTTATTTGTTTATTTTATTTTTTAATGTTTTATTTACTTATGTTATTCATTTGTTTTATTGATACAGATACAGTACTATACATATTTTTATTGTACAGACACAAATTGCTTTCATTATACAGTATACAAGAACAACATTATATATACGCCATATGGCATTGGCATATATATATGTATATATATAGCTCTATTTAACGACTTTCAAGGAAGCTCGGTAAATCGTCCTTAATCCGAGATCGTCTTTAAAAATAAGTTCAGGAAAATAACATTTGAAAAACATTCCCTTCACATTTTACAGGCTTAGGACTGTCAATACATTCTTTAATACATCAGCGTGTTTAGAAATGTTTTATTTGTTTATTTTATTTTTTAATGTTTTATTTATTTATCTTATTCATTTTTTTTATTGATACAGATATAGTACTACATATTTTTATTGTACAGACACAAATCGCATTCATTATACAATATACAAGAACAACATTACCTCATACACTGTTACTTGCAGTACAATAAAAATATTTATAATACATTTAGTTAAACAAAACAAGTTTTTAAAAAATCAAAATGTGTAGATTATTTCAATGGCGTCATGTTTATAATACCCTGGCTTCAAGTTTCTCAAGAAGGTCGAATGAGTCATCTTCTATATTTGATGAAACAGCGTACCGGCGAAGAATATACAGAGCAGAATTCGCATCTGAGTAAGAAGGTGGTGGTGTCTCGCTTTCTGTATCATGAGCTTCTACATCTAAAGCTGCATTTTCATTTGTGATGTCTTCATAAATTTGATCTAAATTTCTGTAGTTGGTTATTAAAACATCTTCGTCACAATTGAAGAAATCTTGTACTGACACATCTTCATCACCAGCAACACTTTTCCATTCTTCGGTGGTGATATCTTCTTTGTCGAGTTCTACATCCATTCTATCCATTTGTTCTTGAATACCAATTCTAGATGCCCGAAAACAGTTTTCAGTTGTGTAAGGAGAAACTTCTTTCCAGGCTGATGTAATCATGTACAGGGCTTCCAAAATAGTATTTTTTTTAATTTCCTTTTTGTCAGCAAAATTATTTAATAATTTCCCATTTAAGGATTTTCTGTAATATGCTTTTACACTGAGAATGATCCCCAAGTCAAATGGCTGCAACTTTCTTGTGCAATTAGTTGGTAAAAAATGAACAGACATATTTGTAAGTCCTGAAATATTTGGAGGATTTGTAAAGCAACGGTCGATCAAAAGTAGAATTTTTCTTTTACCCTTGCACATTTTCACATAAATTTTTTAACCCAATGGATAACAATAGAAGATGTTATCCACTATTTGTTGTTGTTTTTGTATTCGCAAGGTTTTCTTTTAATGTTCTTAAAACACCCAGGTTTCTTTGATTTGCCTATAACTAGAGTGGGAAATTTCTACGATCCATCCGAATTAGTGTACAGTAAAACAGTCAATCGCTCCTTACTGTGTTTTCTACCAAAACATTTCCGTTGTTATGTGTCAAAGTTTTATTAGGCATCATATTGCAGAATAGGCCAGTCTCGTCTGCATTAAGGATATTCTTCTTCTCGTATCCATCTGATATCATCTCTAATCCACCTTTCCATTCTTCCACTATTTTTTCATCGCTGAGTCACTTTCGTCGCATATGCTTTTAAATGCAAGTCCATATCTTTCTTTAAATTTCGCTATGCCAACCAACCGAATCTTGACAATTTTCAAAAAAAAAAAATTCGGCTAAAAGTACAGCGTTTTCTTTGAATATTACTCCGGAAATTTGAATATTTTAAGTTCTTGCTTCATGAAACCATTGCAGAAGTGCTTTATCAAATTCTTCTGATCGGTCTCCTAGAATTATTGCCGTTTGGAAGCTAATACATACTTTTGTGCTCCTTCAAGATTTTTTCTCTTTATTTGCTAAAATGCCTTTGAATGTTGAATCGGGTAGATCAAACATTTTTGCAAATTGTACTTTTGATATACCAAAACTTTCATTCCACTCTTCAATAATTTTCACTTTTTTTCTGTAGCGTAAGATGCTTTCGTTTCGATGCCGTTATTCTTTCTTTGCATTCAGAATTTTGATTCGCACGGGAAATTAGCAAGCACTACTCTAAACCACTAAGCTCTCTCTCTGACAAAGAGCTCTGGCTGACCGGTTAGAGAGAAGGAAGGAATGGTATGTGCAATTGGACGACAGAGGGAAGGAATGAAATGTGCTTTTGGACAAAGAGAGGGGTGGAAGGAGAAAACGAACCATCACATTCTGGACAATTACACCCCTCTCCTTTATCTGTACTCGCCTGAATTGGAAGAAAACTTGTTTTTCTATCACAGGAAGTTTCCTACTTAATATGTTTAAAAGGATTGCAAAAATTTAATGCATGAAAATTGTCGTTAAATATAATTAATAGGGACTTTTGTACTCGAAGGAGCCGGGACCGCAAAATACCGTCCTTAAATAGAGATCGTCGTAAGTAGAGCGACATTAAACAGCGAGCCAACTGTGTATGTAAATATAGCAGATATATGGCGTATGTATGAGGAATATCTGACGTATACATTTCATATATACGCCATTACTCATATATATATATAACATATAAGACGTAAATGTAGCGTATATATGGCATATACAGGGTGTATCTGAAATACTTCAACAAACTTACAGGGATGATAGTACTCATGAAGACGAACAAAAAATGCAATGAAACATGGGGTCAGAAATGACGTTTAACCCTTTCAGGTGCAGTGGTATGTTTATGAAACCAATTAATTTTAATTTCAAAACGCCACAATGGCACCAGAATTTTGCTAAAATTTTTTTCAATTAATATGTATATGAAATATAGCCTTTTTCTTATTTACAAACAATTTTTTTTGTAAATTCCAGTGCCAGTCATTTATTTCAACATTTTAGTACTAAAAGTACTTTGCCCCTGAAAGGTTTAAAGGATGAAAATCGAGAAAATGCGTCTGGAAACGGACAAACTGAGACAAGAAAGAAATACTCCAGAAAATTATTTATTGCACAGAATAGGTACAACACAACTCGTGATGTCCAGAGAAAATAAATATTTTACAACAATTGTCCAAAGTGTCGACCGCGGACATTATTACACATAGCGTGTCCGGCAGTCGTTGCTCCGTAGGTGTACTCTGTGTAATAATGTCCACGGTCGAATAGTTGTCCAAAAATATGTTGGTCGTAAAACCGTAACATTTATGGATAGTTTAACCAAACTCCAAAATCTTCTAAATAACTCATTATAAATAATCTCTTGGAAATTTATCGATTTTTTGGCATCTATACTCTTAATTTTAACATTTAAATTGTTTTGAATCTTAATGTATACTTAATATAAATTTTTTTTATCTTTAGTTTTAGAAAAATTTGCGTTGTAATATACAGTCAAACTGGCTTATAGCGATCGCGAAGGGACCGTGATAATTGTTCGTTATAACCGAGTGCTCGTAAAAAAACGCGTTCGTAAAAAATTATAAAAATTTATGCATACTTACTTTATTATGCATACTTTATTTATTTTTTATTTCTGTATAGCACAAAAGAAGTTGGTTAATTTATTTGAACTGTCTTATTGTCTCTTTCTTGTGTTATTGCTCTTCGGAGAAGACTTGGGGCCCGAAAAACATCGTCATTTGCACTCCTGGCTTCGAAAAAAGTTTGAAGTTTTTCTGCGCACTCAAAAGCCGTTGAGTATGTTGGGGGCTTTTCAGCTTGAAATTCTTCACATTCATCGTTATCATCGTCGCTTTCATCATTTTTTTCATCTTCTTTTAGCTTGAATTTCAGCTGCAATATCATTGGGAGTAGGTATCTCAGAAGTGATAACATTGGCGTCAACAGATACATAATTTTCATATTCTTCTCTACTTATTTCCAAATTTTTCAAGTTCTCTAGTTCTTCTTCCTCAGAGATTTGCCCCTCTTGAGAAATGTCCTATCCAGCCTAACGGAAGCAATTGGTAATGCATGTTGATGCAACGTTTTCCCATGCATCGTTCATTAAACGTATCGCTTCCAGTATGTTTACATTAGCATTTGAGGTTGTTCTTATTTTTTCTCTTTTATCTAGAGGCATCAAAATCAAGTGCTTACGCAAGTTTGATTTAAACTTCTGTTGACTCATTGGTCCATAGGCTGGATAACACTTGTAGAATTCGGTGATAAAAACTCATTCCTGATATTTGTCCAGTGATTTCGGGTTGCGCGGAACAATTATCAATTAAAAGGAGAATTTTACGCTTTTCTTTCCATAGTTGGCTCTACCATTTTGAAATGAATTTTGTGAAAATGTCCGCAGTAATCCACCCATTCCTGCTGTGGTCATAGTCAGCATGAATCTTTTTTACATGCTTAAAACACCTAGGGTTTTTGGATTTGTCAATAACCAACATTTTATTCTTGTCAGTGCCAGACATATTAGAGCACACTAAACTTGTCAATCGATTTTTGGAGAACTTGCCCCCGAAGTACTTTTCCCCCTTGAACTTAAAAGTCTGCTGTGGGGTTACGTTGTAAAAAGTGCCTGTTTCATCGGTATTATAAATATCATCTTTTCTGTATCCCTCTCTGATGAGTGGCCACTTTTCACTCATCCATGTCGCGATAGCCGCCATGTTTGCCGACTTTGCTTCACCATAAATTTTTCCAAAGGTTGTCCATGTAGATTCTTTAGATTTATGACTCATCACTAACTTTCTGTTGACTTCGGAATGTTAAAAATTTTTTCGAAGAAATGATAAGCTGAGCTGGAGAGGTGGAAGTCAATAGAAATTTTATGAATCACAAAAATATTGCTCGCTTTATCCAGAGTTTGCTCGTTAAAAGCAAGTTATGCTCCCATAGACTTAACATTGTACCAACCAAATATTTTTGATTTCCTCTTTAAATCCGGGTTCTCGTTAAATGAGGGTTCGTTATAAGCGAGTTTGACTGTAATGTAAAATATATAGATCCTAAAAAAGGTCTTTTTTTCTTTTTTTTTCCTTATCCCGATTCTAGACTGCCTATTTCGATAACCGTTCATGCACGGGTGGTTCCAATTCGGAGGGGCTTGCTCCAACCAATTGAAAATCATCCGGCCTGGATTTCATCATCGGCAGTGGGCACTGAATGTTTCTGGTGCACCCCGTGCTTAGACCAGTCCCAATGCCGGACTCGGCTCCGCAAAGTCTAAAAACTGCTATCCATCTACACACTCTGTCATCTTCGATAACATCCAAATCGATGGATTGTAAACGTCAGCATTTCGACTGGCGTAGATAAATCTGCGACCGTCGCTGTACATTGGTACACTGTTAATTTCCTGGCAAAATTGAACGAGAAAAATGGGTCTCAGAGCTATACCCTTCACTGATATACCTGCTAAATCTCTGGATGTATCAACTGAGGATTTTTGAACTTTTGAACTTCTAAAAAGCGCGTTAACCCGTTATCCAAACGTCGACCTAACCCTTCATGGATTTTTGAAAGTTGCTCAAGAGGAACAGGCCAAAATACATCTTCTAAAACTACAAAAGGCATTATTATCATGGAAATTATGGTGTAGTAAGTTAGTTCAGAATAACGGTTATCAAATTCAACATTTAAAGCATAAATATTTTATAAAAAATAATTCAGCAAATACCATAAAAATCATCTAAAAAAATGTGTGAACATTCTCTGTAATTTTAGTAAATAGCTTAAAACAAAAATCTATTAGGAAAGATTCCTTTATATTGCATTCACCCTCATAATTTTGTGTGAGTGGAAATTAATGAATATCTCGAATTCCTTTTTTAAAAAAATCCCGAAAACGACCTTAAATTTCATCATGTTAAAGTGATGTATCTGTTAAATGGAAGAACTGCCTTTAAATATTGCCCGACCTGGGAAAAAAAACGCGTAGAAAATTAAAGTAGATGTTACAATGCAAACGAAAGCAAACAAAATATAAATTCATAAGGATAATCTACTTTATACACTTACTTTGTGGTATCCGCATTTGCTGTTTTCTTTTGACACGTAATAAAAGAATATATTTTAAATATATATATATATATATATATATATATATATATATATATATATATTACTCTCTTTATTTTTTATTTATATTTTCTATATTTTAGTGTTTAAAATATTTCGTTGTTGTAGTTTTAAAGCCAATTGCCATATTTTGGTGCGAGTAATTTGACGCATCATTAACTCCATTGTTCTTCTAAGTCGTAAACATTTGTAACCCTAAAAAATATTTGGCGATTGATCACTCACGTCCGGAGTATGGAAAATGCCTTAAAATTAGTTTTTTATATATATAATTGAGTTTTAAACGTTGAATTATAATCAAAAACACACCTGTCTAGCGTATCAGGAATTGTGTGACAAATCGATTATAAAATCACATCTTTACAAACCTGAACCACGTTAAGGTAGAGACAAAAAAGTGTAAAAATGAATGTTAATTTTATTTTAAATTGAATTGAAACATTTTTGCAACTGTAACAATATCTCTAAATCTAACAGTTTAGGAATTAAATATCGGATGTTAATAAGAGGGAAACCCCTCTAAATATGTAAGAGTTGACTTACTTTCATTTATTTTATCCATATAGATCCGAGACATCGAGAACGTTACTTGTGGAACAAGTGTTAAAGGAGAATCCACTCTCAATGGGAAAGTTATATGGAATCTCATTGATCACGATCTCTGCCCGAAAAACGTAAATTTCATAGTTTCAGCATCTATCGGTGTACTAAGTAAGTGCAATATTTCTGGTACTTCTATTTTGCAAGAATAGCCTTTTTTTTGGAATCTAAAAATCTTCACACATTTTAAAAATTAATATAAAAATTAGTAAGATGGAATGGAATAAGCGCGTAAGAGGGCCCGTTTGTACGAGTAGTTTACGTGGTAAATCATTGCAGAGTGGCGAGTAAAATCACAGCAACACAGTGCGAGCAAAACATTTTTAACCGTACCCGTAGTCCTGTGACACTGTTTGTAGGACTCCCAGGATTAGTGTTGTTTTGTTTGCTATACGGCTGCATTGTCATGTGCTTTATATTTTTACGTTAAATTTTAATATGTCTTTATGCTATTTTGAGTATAGATGCGACTCTGAGATCCAAAAAACATTATAAAGAGTTTATTTACAAAAACAGAAATCGTTGCTCATCAATTTTACTGGCTACATCCCTGGAAAAAAGAAAAAAAAACTAGAACGCCCTTTTTTACCTCACTTCATCAAAACAGGAACTTCATACTCGGAGACCTTTTAGATAATATAACGAAGTTTTTCTTGTCTTATTTTAAGACAATAAATTTAAATACATGGCATATCTCGACTGACGGTCAAAGCTTTCAGCCAGTAACGGCAGGTGAAGAACACACAAATTATTATTTTAATTTTTAATTTTATTAATTTAAATTTTTATTAATGCGTTAGTTTTTTGAGGAGAAACCAATAGAACGAGTATATTCCAACAGAAAAAGAATTATTAAAACCGAAGCATTGCATTTGTTGCACTCGCAGCACTATGCAACAATTTCCTGTTACATCACAAAGATTCAAGTACGTCCATCTTGACATTGTTGGGCCCTTACCCCCAATCAGATGGCTTTGTCTACGTGGTGACATTCATAGATCAATTTTCCCGTTAAACAGAAGCGATACCTATACAAGATATTACTGCTGATACCCTGGCTTGGACATTTGTCACACATTGGGTTTCAAGGTTTGGTGTCTCGCATATCCTGACTACCGACTAAAGGCGACAATTGGAGTCGCACCTATTCACTTCCTTAAGAATTCTAGGCACCCACCACATCAGAATGTCTCCTTATCACCCTGTAAGTAATAGCTTTGTGGAACGTTTTCACCGCACTCTTAAGAAGGCCTTGAAGTGCCCCAACCCCATACGATGGACAGAATCCCTACCCATTGAGGTTCTAAAGCTATGCGTTGACATTCATTAAGTACTATCTCTTTTGTTTACAGTCAATAGAAAATTACAATTTAAAAAAAATCCCTTATCATCCGGCTACTTTTCAAAATCAACCGAAATTTAGCTCACACTATCGCCGATTAATGCATGAATTTCCAACATATTCGACTGTTTTTTTTTTCATGTTATATTGGTTAATCTGTAGATCCTTCCAAATCATGAAAAGAAAAATCTTTCGTAAAGTTTGCGCATTAAAAAATACTTCATACAACTGTTCCTATTTCATTAAATATTTAATATATTTATATTCTGAATGTACTGTGTTGTTTCTATGACATTTTGAAAAAAATCCTGAAACTGGCGTTAAAATTTAGTTGTAAATGCAATAAATAAAAAATACTCACAAATTTCTTAAATTTCTTAAAGAAATCGTCATATTTCCATGAATAGACTTCCTATTTTTACGCAAATTAACACAAATGATGTACTATATCCACCTAAACAAGTTCTGCAGCGAAAAATCATTTCATTCATTTTATTTACACAGTGTTGGTGATCCCAAATATTATTTTTTTCTTCTATTTCTTATTAGCCCCCTAATTGTCCTTGTGATCAAATCTTCTGTGAGAAATATGAGGTCAAACATGTTCTTTACATTCCTGAATTTCAGAAAAATCCGACAAGTATATCTTTAGATATTCTACAAAACGTGTAAAATCGAAAATACTCCGTGATTTTTGGCCATATAGCATTGGCACTTTATAGCATAGTATTTACATTATAGTAGAGTCCTGCATCGGGTCGGTTACCCGCTTTTACCCGCACCCGACCCACGGTTTGACACGGGTTGGTTGACACTATATTTTTTCGTTGCGGTTCGGGTTTATCTCGGGTTCGGGTAAGGTTGACTGCTATTTTTTTGGCTGAGGGTCGAGTTCGGGTCGGGTTGACTTTCATTCTTTCGGGTTCGGGTAGGTTTTGGGTTGGGTTTTGACTCTTGCAGGTGGGGTTCGGGTTGACCCACTTTATCAAAAGAATGTTCACAATATTTTTTCAGATGAAATATGTATATACAATAAGACCCCCATTATGGACATTCCCGAAAAGCGGACAACTCTCTTTAGCGAACACTTTTTCAATTTCTAAGACTTGTACGCTTATAGTACCTTGGTAGTAGTAGGCACCTCCAAATCTACGCACACGTAGCATGTGTATGTGTGTATAAACTATCACAAAAACGATACATGTGTTTTTGTGTGTATCTTAAACGAAATGTTGGTAATCTTTCTCCTATTCCGAGAAAAGGAAAAATGGTTCTTAACTGCCCCGTAAAGAAAGAATAATCCATGATTACATTTCTTATATTCAATTTATTTTTCTCATGCAGTAAATTATATATATACTCATTCATATTTAAATACGTATTTATTTTCATTTGAAACATAGTTAGTTCTGTTCAAACTTTTTGTAAAAATACCAACAATACAACTTTCAAAAAACCTGAATATGACATGGAAAATTTATTCTGGGGTAACCCGACACACAGAAATTTAGAGTCATCCCGTCCCGAAAAAAAATAGAAACAACCCGACCCGATGCAGGACTCTATTCAACGATCTCGAGGTGTCTGCTATTCAGATCGCTATATTTGAATATTAAAGAATACAGAGTTGTCCATTTTTATATTTCAAATAAAAAATTTGTATTATAAATTTAATTGTACATTATTTTTCATAATAGCATTAAAACATGATTTATTGTCCTTTCATTGCTTGTTTAGGTTGGGTTACGGGTCACCAAAAATTATTTTTGCGGGTTCGGGTTAAGTTACAGGTTGAACCCGACCCGTGCAAAACTCTACATTATAGCATGTTTGTTACTGCATTATATACAGGGTGGCGATAATTAAAGTGCACGTGTTTAAAGCGCTCTACAAACTAAACTATTTGGAATATTTTTAAAAGATTTGTTATTTATACTGTTTAGACCATACAAAAACAAGCTCTGGAATTAAAAAAAAAAATTAAAAATTTTCCAAGAGGTGGCACTGTATATCATTAAAATAAAAAGAAAAAGAAAGAGAAAAATTGAGAATTTCTTACCAGCTAACTTTTAAAACTTTTTTATCTCAAGGTTTTAGCCATGAAGAGTATTATGAGCGATAAAATTTTAACCAAGAAAAAGCCGCGCTATGTTAATAAAGTGTTGCACTGGTATAAAAGTATAGCGCTGGTATGAAATAATATCGTCGTCTCAAAATATTTGGATTCAAAATGAAATATTTTTGTTAATATTTGCTAATAAACATTCCTAACATGTAAGCGACATCTGTTGGGAAAGTTTCGAACTAATCATTCTTACTGCATAACGATTTTCCGCATACTCTAAACAGTATAAATATGAAATCTTTTAAAACTATTACTAATTGCTTATCTTGTAGATCCTTTCAGAAACGCGCAAATCAATTATGGCCACCCTGTATACACCTCATTCATCATTGGACGTTTTTTATATGCATAGAAAGAGGGGTGTTTACATCAGAAATAATGTATGACGATACATATTTTTCTTTTCAGCTGTCGTAATACTTTGTTTAGCTACCATAAATCTGTTCCGGAAAAATGAGCTCAACATAAAGGTATTCCTTCATTCCCGCGGCCTCACTTTCATCAAAGATAATGACCTCGATTATGACAAAGTGTTCGACGCATTCTTATCCTTCTGCCACCAGGATGACCAATTCGTTATAGAAGAAATAATTTCAGGTAAGACGGACCATAATGTATCATTTTTTATCCATGATATATTCTTCCATCTTCATAATGTTTTTATATTTCGGAAATGTTGCTGATGTTCGCGCACAAGGAAAACTTTATGGTGCAGAAGCTGCTGACTAATACTAATTGCCACACGCATTTACATTAGCATTTATTCCCTCTTTCCTCCCGCCCTAAAAAAAATAAGTCCTTGGACGATCTTTATTATTCCAATTCTAAAAGTTGCGGAGAAAAACCAAAATAGTCATTTGACTGGGAATTGTCTGTTTATTCAATTTATGTTAAAAATAAAAATTAGCTTAGAGAGACGTAATCCTACAGAAATTGTACCAAACTTTGAAATTTTCAACACGAACATACAATTTTGACAGTATACGTTGAATGTTACCTACGAATACCAAATGGGAAACCATTCGTCTAAACAGTTTAGGAATTACGAAGGTTTAAATTTTAGAACTCCAATCTTTGCAAAACAGTTCGCAATACGAATAGGTTTTAAAGCATAACTCGAAAACTACTTGACGAAATGAGTTGTAAATTAGAAAACTGTAAATTTGAAAACTTTTCGAAATCGATTTTGTGTTTAACAAAATGCATTGGTTGCAATTCCCATTTCTTCCGAAAATAAAATATTTATTGAAATTAACTTTCGAAGGAAATATTAATTGTAACCTACAAAATTTTAACAGAGCTCGATTTCCAGAGGCTTCAAATATGCAAATTGAAAATTATAGTTCTTTCAGCCAAAAAAGTTTTGCTTAAAAAACTACCCTCAATGCAGTCTGTTTTGCAACGATTAAAAATCAATTTAACAGTAGGAGTTCGAAATTATTTTAAACCTTCATAATTCCTTATCTATTTGAATGAATAGACTTCTTGGTCACGAATTCAAAGTTTTGAGTTATGCTTAAAAAACTACCCTCAATGCAGTCTGTTTTGCAACGATTAAAAATCAATTTAACAGTAGGAGTTCGAAATTATTTTAAACCTTCATAATTCCTTATCTATTTGAATGAATAGACTTCTTGGTCACGAATTCAAAGTTTTGAGTTATGCTTAAAAAACTACCCTCAATGCAGTCTGTTTTGCAACGATTAAAAATCAATTTACTAGTAGGAGTTCGAAATTATTTTAAACCTTCATAATTCCTTATCTATTTGAATGAATAGACTTCTTGGTCACGAATTCAAAGTTTTGAGGCATGCTTAAAAAACTACCCTCAATTCAGTCTGTTTTGCAACGATTGAAAATCAATTTAACAGTAGGAGTTCGAAATTTTAAACCTTCATAATTTATTATCTGTTTGAATGAAAATCCCTCCTTGGTCACGAAATCAAAGGTAGAATTTACTTAAGAATCCAAAATGCTGTCAAAATTGGGTGTTGGCTGTATGACGAAGGCCCCCTAAGCTGATTTATTCAACACTAGCTGATCCAGCGCATAGCATCTGTGCTCTAGTCAACAACAACAACAAAAAAAAAAACATCGTATTTAAATATTGTAATCAGAAATAATTCTTTGTTTGCGAGATTTACCATAACAAATAATGAAATCTGCTAAAGTTAGATTTAGCAGGTTTTATTTTCAAAACAAACCAAAAATTTCAAAGCCACGTACCTTAATGTTTTATGTATATCAAAACATTGTAATCATAAATAGAAACTCATTTTTTGCGAAAAATAGTCAAAATATTTCACATAAACAACAAATAACGAAGACGGCTAAAGTTAGATTTAGCAGGTTTGATTTTTTAAACAAACCACTCGTTGTCATGGGAAAAAGGGATATAACCGCTTTTTCAAAGCCACGTACCTTAACGTTATATATATATCAAAATATTGTAATCATAAATAGAAACTCCTTTTTTGCGAGAAATAGTCAAAATATTTCACACAGACAACAAATAACGAAGCCGGCTAAAGTTAGATTTTGCAGGTTTGGTTATCAAAACAAACCACTCGTTGTCATCGACAAAAAGGAAATAACCGCTTTTTCAAAGCCACGTACCTTAATGTTTTATATATATCGAAATATTGTAATCATAAGAAAAAACTCATTTTTTGCGAAAAAATTTCACACCACAACAAATAACGAAGCCGGCTAAAGTTAGATTTAGTATGTTTGATTTTCAAAACAAACATACTAAACCTATCAAAACCCACTCGTTGCCATCGGCAAAAATTAACGGCTACTTACCTTACCGTTGTAAATGTATAGATACATTGAAAGAAGACATTCGATCCGAGTAATTTTTTCCCGCCAAGTTCTGACGGGTTCCATCTAGTGAAAGATAAATGTTGGTAATTAATTGAAAATTGAATAGATAAAGATAATGTTAAATAATAGTATAGACTAGATGGAACCCGTCAAAACTTGGCGGGAAAAAATACTATAACAATATAAGTAAAATAAGCATCTTTATTACATAAGAGAGGGAGAGTAAAAAACAGTATTTCAAAAAATTTATGAAAAATGTTTTTTCCCCAATAAAATACAGTACTATTTTCGGTGCAAACTCCAAACAAACAATCCGTAAACAAATGTGTTACGCAAATCAGTTCGACATTAGCGCCATATTTAGCACTGCAAGAAAGAAAATTTCATCGACCTATGAAGTACTATACAAGCAGCATATTCCTATGTCCATCTCATATTCAGTAAATAAAAGAATATAGTAAATAAAGCACACATCTCTCCCCCTGTGATAATGCAACCAGGTGAGCTCCTATGCGCATGTGCATTGCATCTGCCAAAAGCCACCGTCGAAATTCGACGTTAAAAAAAGTTCTAAAATGTTTAAATAAAAAGTTTTAAAATGCCCTCTTTAATCATTGTTCGTTTCAAATCCATTTCTTATGAAATGCATCCATTGTTTTAAGCTAATCAATTCTTATGTAAAAGTGAAGAAATTTTTTACAATAATAATATACAATCTGCAGATGATACAGATATTTCATGTTTTCAAGTATAATTTATTTGAATTGTTTTTTCGGTCCTTTTCCATAATTAGAATGAATATACTTTTACACAGTCGGGGACTATTCCCTCTTATACAGAGAAATACCCAATGGATCATTAAAAAAATAATAAAACACAATTCCTAGCATATTGTGATGCAGCACATACATCAACGAATTCAACATGATATCGATTTTATATTCAACATAAACTAAAAATCGTTTTTTTTTGTTGGTTTTTCCTCGATAGATTTCGGTTTAGCGCCATAATACCCTATCTTATGAATAATCTTATCTTATGATTTATCAGGGGAGTTTTTTAATATATATATATATTTTTTTATGTTGCTTAGGAAAATCAATTTCCAACTGTGGCAACTTTCCCAGGGGCTATTTTACATTATTGAAGCAAACTGATGTCCATTGTTGAGATAGATTTGAAAAATAATTCATGCTTGAAAATTACTTAAAAGTCGTTAAATTAAGTGGCTGTTTTCAAATAAATTTTATTCGAAAGTAACCCTTTTTCTAAGTGATGATGTCAGAATTGAAATCGTAAGGTAATTAGAAGTAATGTAAGCACGATAAACGCGAAAATGATAGCTCCGTTTATTGTCACAATTGTTATAGATTTCTAAAAATTGCCACTAGGTTTCGGCTGGCGTTCAAAAGTACACTATCATTTTTTGACGTCGACAGATAAATCCACAGCGAAAGAAATATCGCTTTGCCGCTAATCAGAAATTATTAAATGAACTTATAATAAACCTAAAAAATAATTCCTATAAAATATTAGCCTTTATTCTAACTAAAAAACAATCATTATGTCAATCTTTTTTTTTTCACCGTAACACAATTTTTAATGATTTTGATTTTCCTGAAATCCTTTACTTTTGTGAATTTTTTATTAAAAAATGAAATCTTCTAACCTATAATAATAGAAAAATAATTGGTAACATGTAATCAAGGTATACAATCAATAAAGGCTCCAGTTGTAATCTTTATAATTATGAATTGAAATATCAGTTAAAATTACGTCATGTTGATACAATCATATAATTTTTACTCGTTAATTTTATCAATGTAAAAATGCATTTCAAGCTAAGAATAACGTCATTTTCATCAGCGCAAACTTTTCAAACCTACTTTATATATGTTACTTTTATGCTTAACCACCATATATAAAAATATATTTTGTATTTAATTGTAATGAAAAAATGGCATCAATAAAGTTATAATGCATAAGATAAAATAAACCTAATTGACAATATTCTCGTGACGTCACAATAAATATGAATTTTTTATTTGCTTATAAAAATAAAGTACACATGCATAAATATTGTTACCGAAATAAAACTTGAAAATTAAAAAAAAAATCCAAAGTCATGTCTCTGAATATTTTCATTATTTATTTCTTATCCTCGTAACAATGAAAGTAATCCGATTTTTAATCATAACACTTTTTTTTTAATGATTGTAATTTTCCTAAAATCCTTTACTTTTGTGAGTTTTTTATTAAAAAATTAAATCTTCTAACGTATAATAAAAAAAGTAATGAGTAATCTGTAATCAAGGTATGCAGTCAGGATGAAGCAATCAATAAAAGCTCCTATCTTTATAATTAAGAATTGAAAAATCAGCTAAAATGACATCACGTTGACACAATCATATAATTTTTCTCTTTAGTTTTTCCAACGGAAAAATACATTTCATGCTAAGCCTAACGTCATTTTCACCAGAGAAAACTTTTCACACCTACTTTATATACGTTTATTTTATGCTTAAACACCATGTATACAAATAAAAATAAATTTTGTATTTAACTGTAATGAAAAGTGGCATCAATAAAGCATAAAAATAAAATAAACCCAATGGGCAATTGGGTTTATTTTATTTTTATGTGACGTCACAATAAATAAAACGTGACGTCACAATAAATATGAATTTTTATTCGCTTATAAAAATAAAGTGCACATGCATAAATATTTTTATCGAAATGTAATTTGCAAATTAAAAAATTCGGCCAAAAAGCTATGTGTCTCAATATTTTTCATTATTTCTCTTTTATCCTCGCAACAATGGCAGTAATCCAATTGCCACCAATTTTAAGAAATTAAAAAAATTAAATTGAAGTTCTGCTAATTAATAAAAACATTGCACAAATGAATGCACGATAACAAATCTGTTGGCAAATATCTTTCATTGAATTTCTGACAATTTTCGGCAAGCAAATTGGGGGGGCCGACTTATACGCGAGTCAATTAAAACAACAACAAAAAAAAAAAACTTCAAATACTGCCAAAATTCTCGCTTTTTATGTATAAGAAGAATAAAATAATATTTAAAATATACAAATAATAATAATTTATCTTTAAAAAATATTTCATTAATTTGTTTTTGGTCACTTACCACTTTTTCGCATTGGCGAATCTCTTTACCATATCGAGCGCTTATTTTTCTCCGATCTTTTCTTCGGACGTGAAATGTATCTTAAGCCTAAAGTAGGGTAAAGGTTGACAGCCACAATTCAGCATCTTTCCAGCAAGACAGAACGCAGTTACATTTGCGCTGCAGCACTCTGCTGCGTTTATTTAAAAAAACACACAAACATTTTACTTTCAAGCAATAAAACGTGGTGCTGCATTTCAAAAATCGGAATCATCTGAATTTTCAAACAGTCCCGTAAATTTGGCTGCAGTCAATTTTTTTAAAATCAGATTTATAAATATCTTCTGCCCTCGATACTAGTTCGCTACTTGAAGTTGACGAATCGTCCGAAAGGAAATCTTCACTGTCGTCCATCGCATTATTAATGCAGCATTTTTTAAAGGATTTCACTATGACATCTTTTGATATAGAGTCCCACGATTCTTTTATCCCCTGGACGACTGTAACAATGTACACTTTTTTAAGTTACCAGCTTTGGTTTTTTTAATTACATCAGATGCCATCCATTCCATCCATTTTCTTCGAAGATTATCTTTGAAAGGTTTGTTTATACTGACATTAAGTGGCTGAAGAATTGATGCAAGTCCACCAGGAATTACAGCCAACTCTGTTTTCTGTGAGCTCCCCTTCGTCTTTACGGCATCTGTGGTATGCGCACTGAATGAGTCCTAGATAAGAAGACATTTTTTTATGGAAAACTGATCCCGTTCGCCAATTCCACACTTTTTCCAGCCAGTCTTGAACGCCATCTTCGTCCAGATGAGCTCGAACAATTACGCCTGCCGCAAATTTTGCTCCTTTAGGGAGTTTTTATTTTCTTAAAAATGACAACAGGAGGCAGTTTTATTCCGTTTGCTAAACATGATGAAACAACTGTAAATCTACTTTTTTTCATGGTCTGTTGTTTGAATAAGGACACTATTTTCCCCTTTTCTATTCACTGTCCTGTTGCTCGGCATACCAAATGTTACTGGTGTTACGTCCATATTTCCGATGTGGACAATTCAAAATTGTACTCTTTCCTCAACCTTATCAATGTGTTTTTCCCAACTAACTATTTTATCTTCTAAGTCCGATGGCAGGCTCTGAGAAATTTTTGTTTTCTGCGTAAACATAAATCATAACGTTTCATTAACCTCGTGCACCACCCGGCAGAAGCAACAAACATAGGCGGCAACGAAACGAGATTCAAATCTTTTGACAGGTGTAATGCACGAAGGCGGATGCACGTTCGAGTTACTATAAAGCCATTTTTCCTTTTTTTTCCAAAATCCAGGAATTAAGCGCTTCCACCTCTCCTTGCTTTCTTTTTTTGCGGCATTTTTAGAAGCATATCTTTGCTTTACCGCCACTCTCGAACTTGCCGCTCATTCACACCAAACTTTCGTGCAGCTGCACTGTTATTTGACTTCTCAGCTTCTTTACTCACTTTTAACTTAAAAGAAGCTGTATAATTTGACCTTTTACTTTTATCCATGGTCTCAAATATTAAAAATAGTCGCGCTGTATAAACAACAAAAATTTAAAACAATGCAAAATAATCTGTCAACCTGTTCAGAACTCAAACGTTTTACCACCTCATAAAATTCATCTGCGAATTTTCTCGCGCAGAGCAAGCGTTTGGAGAAATCCGTCTTTGGTAACCCCTCACTGATGAAATCATTTTACCTACCTCGAAACGGGGTGTTCCAGAGCAGCAGTCATCGGCGCATGGTATGAAACTGGATTTGGCAATTGTTCACTGTTACGGCGAGAATTTGTAATGCGTCTAGAAAGTGAAATCTTTGGCTTGATTTTATGCAAAATTGAAGTAAAAACTTAGAGGGTCGACTTATACGCGGGTTTTTGATTTTTTGCAGAATTTGCATTTAAAAGTTAGGGGGTCGAAATACGCGAGTCGACTTGTACGCGAGTATATACGGTAATTTAAAAGGGTGAAAATATATAGCCATGCGTGAGAAGTCACTATAAATAATATAGAATGATAAATGATTGTGTGAAATGCATGAGAACCATTTTTTAACTAAATTTTTAAACTTTATATATATATATATATATATATATATACAGGATGTGCCAAAAATATCGAAACGTGCTTTAATTTTATACCTGTTGGAGATGCGTAGGCAATGTTGTAAATTGGAAAAGTGTTCGGAATAAGTTAGAATTTAAGATTGTATAGATGGTAAAGATAGGTCTTGTCATTAATTTATGTTTCAAATCGTTACACTATTAAAATTTTTGTACGGTCTCTGGTCCTATAAGTTGTAGTTAGAAAAAATTTCTCCATTCTTGGGGAAGTACAACAGTAAAAATTCCATTCTTGTACGACCGAAACTTACCGAGTTATGCTGCTTTGAGTTTTATGAAATTTCGTAGCTTTGCGACACCAAAATTACAAAAAAACAAAAAATTATCTGCCTGTCTTTAGTGCTGAAATGCTCTGAATTTTTATAAAATTCAAAGCTTCATAATCTAGTGCGTTTTGGTTATAGAAGAATGGAAATGTTATTGTTTTACTTGTCAGAGCATGTATACTTTTTTTACTCTAAATATAACACATGGGACTCAGGAGCCTTACAAAAATTTAAATGTGTTCTGAAAATTAATGGCAGGACTGTTTGATTAACTTTAATTCCTACCTTATTTTGGAAAGTTTTGCAATCCGCATTGCCTACGTCTCTCCAACAGATAAAAAATTAAAGCGCGTTTTAATCTTTTTGGGACACCCTGTATAGACAGATAAATCATTGTATTCAATGAATTCTGTAACTTATTTTCTTGAAATGTATTTAACTTTCTTTACAGTGATTGAAGAGAGAGATCCAAAAATTCGTTTGTGCATTCACAATCGTCACTTCATGGTCGGAGAATACGTACATGACAACATCATTTGGGCTATTCAAAATTCGAAGAGGACTGTCATCATTCTTTCAAAGTATGCCTAATACACTTATGTTTATTTTTCTTAACCCTTGAATGCAGTAACAACTCTAAGATTTTAAATGACCATAGACAAAAAATATTTTAGCGATTTCGAGCATTCCCCCAAATATGCATAAGAGAAAATTTTTACTTCGAGCACGAGGTCTTAGGTCCAAAACACGCTGCTGAAATAAAAGCCACAAATTATAGTTTTATGCGCAATAAAACTTAGTTTATGTTCCTATTAGGAAATTGCTGCATACAATTAAATTATTCATTTTAAGTTAATTCTACCTGTTTCGTTTCAGAAACTTTCTAGACAGCGAATGGTGCCTCATGGAGTTCAGAACGGCCCACCTGCAAGTCCTGCAAGATAGTGTCCATCGCATCATCGTGATCAAGGTTGGTGATCTACCGAAGGAGATGGATCCTGAAATCAAAGGTTACCTTGACAGCACAACCTATTTGACGTGGGGGGAGAAAAATTTTTGGAATAAGCTCCTGTACGTTCTTCCAAGTGGAAGCAACGTTAGAAATTCAGTACAAGAAATATAACGCAGATGACAGGATTGGTTTCAGCTGTTCTTTTTCTCGAGTTTAAATTACATATGATATTTCACAAAATAGTAAATAAATGATAGATTAATCTAACTGTTTGATGAACTTGTGATTTTTTTTATATCTATAATAATCGGATTAACTGTATCTGACTGTAGTACGTGAGCGATTACAAGAATACCGCTGATTGTAGAATGATAAATTTGATATTCGGTAGTGTTTGAATGTAACAGACAAGCTTCTTTAACACACTTTCTATCAAATGCATTACTTCCTTTCCAGCCTTTCTTTTTTAACCCAACTTAGTTCATATGTGTAAAATGGAATTTTGCAATCTATTATTCACTCACTTCCTCATAGGCTAGAAGTAAAAAAAATATGTATACAGGTGTGTTTCCGATGACAATACAACATTCTAATATTTTTAGAACTTATTTATAAATTAATAAATTATTACAAATAATATAATAAAAACACTTGTTAACTTTAAGTTAAATTGTAATTATTGTTTAAAGTGATAAAAAAACGTAACACAAAAGGTTTAAAAATACCTTTCAATATAGATGACATATATTTCCTTCGCTCAAACGGCGACATCTTCAGATCAAAATGATAAATAAAATATTCTCGCAAAGATTTTGAAAATGGTAAACATAAATCACGAGATCACATGTCCAATGTAAGCAGGTGCTTAAATTGGTCAAACTGGAAAACGTGAAAAATATTTTATTTTTATTACTTTTTTAATTTGTAAAACATCGCGTGCCGAATTTTAGGTAATTCAAAAGAAGCTGATTCGTTGCAAATGTTATCATTTCGCAAATATATTTCTATTTATTCACGGATAATGGATGGGAAATAAACTCTTGATGGAAAAATTATTTTACTATTCTTGAAATCAATCTGCAACGGCTCTATTCTAGGTACTCTAGCGAAGGCAGTAGTTCTTTTCTCATATTTGATATCTGCGATAGGTTCTTTTATTCTCGTTTTAAACTTTCTGTTTGTCATTCCGATATGTTATTGTAATGTTCCATCTGCCTTCGTGAATGGGATTTCATAAACACTGGAAAGTTGATCAGGTTTTATTGGAGCTATTTTTCTACATACTATTTCCCTGGATTCTTTGAAAGATTAAAATAAAAACTTAGAAAATATAATATCTGCCTTATCGCAAAACCTTCCAAAAAATTTAAAAAAACATAGTATGTAGAAAAATAGATCCAATAGAACCTGATCAACAGATGTCGCCGTTTGAGCGAAGGAAACATGTGTCATCTATATTAAAAGGTATTTTTAAACCTTTTGTGTTACATTTTTATCACTTTAATTTTTATCACTTTTAAGAAATAATTACATTTTAATTTAATAAATTATTGTTAAGCATGTTCAAAATAGCCGGGCCTAACACAACGATCAGACTAAGAAATATTGTAAATACCACTGCATGCTTAATACATAAAGACGAGTCCATTTGATTAAAAGAACTGAAAACAATCACTAGAAGGCGCTGCAACTCTGATTAAACTTGAAGTCTGTCCAAGGCTTATCAATAGTACTAGTCTATAATTCCCGAGTCGGGTTGTCTTAAATAATCGAGTTACGGGCTTCACCAGCCTGCACTAACCGAGTTACACGGACGGCGATGTACATAAGCGGTGTCGACAGGTCTAATAAATTTTAATTTTACAACTTGCATATGCGATGTATCGATATTTTTATACGTGGTATGATCCAAAAATTCGGGGACTGCGGCCATTCCTGACGACGAAAGCAAGTACCTAAAGTTAAACCACTGGAAATGAATTCTCCCAACCCTTTCCTACCTGGCCAAGTTGGTTTAGCCTATGTCATGTGACCGACCCGCACGCGCAGCTGTTATCTTCCAAAGTTAGTTACCTTTGCTCCACGACGTAAGAAAGATGGTTTTTCTTAGAATTTATTCCCGAAGGCCGAACAGTTAACAAGGAGCATTATTTATGCATTTTACGTCGTATGAGAGAATCCATTCGTCGTAAACGGTCTCAGTTCTGGCAGAGTGGCGACTGGTATCTTCGCACCAGCACATCGATCCCAATTGGTAAAACAGTTCCTCACCAAAACTCGCACTAATGTGCTTCCATATCCTCCTATTCACCAGACTTAGCTCCGTGTGACTTTTACCTGTTCCCCTCAATGAAAAAACATTTACAGGGACGCCGTTTCGTGTCGTCAGATGAGGTGAAAGTAGCATTGAAGGAGGCCTTACTAGTTGATGCGAAAAAGGGCTTCCAGCAGTGCTTCCTGAAGTTATACGAACGCTGGCATAAGTGTACCGTCGCCAAAGGCGACTACTTTGAACGTGGAAGTGCTTCGATGCTGTTAACTATTCGGGGTAAGGATTTTTACACCTTATCCCTGAACATTTGGATCATATTACGTATAAGTACAGGATATTTCAAAGGATTAACAGGTCTAAAAATCTTCATTAATGTAACACATGCAAAGGTAAATAAATAACCATTTCAGAAAATCTAAAAAGGTATTCGAATCTAACAGTGGTTTCTTATTATAAAATTTTCGTTAATGTAACAGTAAATTGTTACAATCTATCGAAAAATGTTATTACAAATCATATAAGATTATGAACCGTGTGATTAACTGTTAATTTGAAAATACGATCAATGTTTTTCAAACTTCGACGATAAAAACAGCGAGTCCGAGCCACTATACAGAAAAAATATATAAACAAAGATATATTAACATAGGTCCAGCTGATCTACTGAAAATTTTAAACAGAAATGTGTTAATACACGCTGGGCAATTTCTATGGTTTTCGGCGAAATGGACTGTTTTCATATTTAAATATACGATCGAATTACTGGGCTTTTAACCCCTTCGCGACGTCCTTTACAGAATTTTTAATCTTTTACCACCGGTTTCTCAAAACAGAAATTTTCGCCTAATTGAATCGCAGAAATGCTGTCATTAAATAAGGCAAAACTTACAATAAAAAGTTACTGGTGGGAATAATCGAGGATTCTCGGCATCTTTTGCGTCACGTATACATGTCGCTCGTCCCCAAGGGGTTAATAACGATGAAAACCTAGAGATGACTTCACCACATATTTTTGGGATCGCAAATGTTTAAATTTGTAACTTGTTCGTAAATCCAACTGTATCATTACAAGAAAACTCATGAGTTGGTAATTATAAATATTGTTAAATAGAAGGTACATAATAAATTAAAAAAAAAATTATGACATACGTAGAGAGGAATTAGGAACAGGTTTCTAGGAGCTGATCTCAGCCTTATTTTAAAGGTGACGTGTCCGTTGAAGAAGTATTTTTTTTTCAACATTAAGGCGTATTTCAGTGCAAATTCGTCTAAAAACTTCAATTGTTCAGGTGTTCTACAGGAGGTCATAACACCAGTGACCCTACCTTAGGTTTCAGGATTAAAATTTTTCTAGCCAAGAAAGTTTTTAGCTGCGATATCTTTAACATAAAAACTTATTGTTCGTATGTAATTTGTTACATAGAAAAAAAATTCAAATTATTTAAATTTTTTTTAATATTGTTTATTGGGGAGATATTATTAAATTGAACTGAAATTGACATATATAAAAATTATGAATTAAAATCATTCAAAATATATATAATTACGTTACAGGCCGTTTAAATTAAAAAAAATATAGTATAGTGATTTAATGATGAAACATTAAATTGTAAATAAAAATGTACTATATAAAATTTATCAATATTAAACAAAGTATAATTGATTAAAGTATATAAATTTCATTGAATTTTGAATGTTACAAAATAATAAGGAGATCAAGATCAAATAACATTTTAAATAACATTATACTCATGATGGCATACAGAAAAAAAAAATCTACCTGGAAAATAGCCTATATGCAGAAAATAACATTGACTTAGACAGAGATTTGAAAATATCATGTAACTCAATTTGATCAAATAAAATACATTTATTTAATGCATATATTGATGTTATTTGTGAAGAAAATCAGCGCTGATTTTACAATAATAAAAATATAGCCATTATATGGGAAAATTACTAATATTAATATACAGAAAATTGTCTAGTACAAAACGTATTATCTTGCTTATTCTTCTTTTTCAAAATAATTAGGAAATTTTAATAATTCAAATGCACGGAATAGTTCTTGCAGTGATATGAAATTTTTGTTTTTTTAATAATAGAAAATGATGATATAGTTACACAGTTCCAAAAGTTAATACATAATATTAATTGTGTCTATTTAGAAAATTCTAATACCAGTTATTTGGCTGAATTAAATATATTTTCAAAATGTCATTGTATTGATTATTAGGCATCTCAGTAAATCTTGTAAGTAGGTAATCCTTAAATTAAAAAAAGGGTAATATTGGTAATGGTCTACTATTAATTAAAATATTAAAATAAATAATCAATGTAAAATAGCACAAATAAAAATACATATAATGGCAAACAGCTGTTTCGGAGCCCCTAACGCTCTATCATCAGTTCTAAATTTAAAAGATTAAAAACTGATTCAAAAGTTTAAGCCATGTAAGCTTGCGTCTCCGCACTCGACCAAGGTAGAATGGCGGTGAGTTTTTCAAAAACAACAGCGGATTCCGGAATCACATGTGACGTAGGAGACCAATAGAATGAATTAAATGAAAGGTAGCCAGACATTTGAAAAATTCGGTGTACTGGACATATCATTAACTAAGTTACCTGAATTCTTCCATGTATGATAAGCTTCCCAAAAATCAAGGTCGCAAATCGATGATCATTTCTGAATTATTGAACCTTCTGAAAAATTAAAATTGTGATTACTAGACCAGCAATAGTTAGTAATCGCAGAGCGTTTATTTTCACAATTTTTAACATAGTTTTTATGTTTCTCCAAGCGGACCTTAAGGGGTCGCTTAGTTGTCCTATGTACATTCTATCACACTCGCAAGATATCTTATAAATCCCCCGATGTGAAAATCTGTCAATTGAGATCTGTAAATTTGATTTTGTTAAATGGTGCATAAATTACTTTAAAATCAAATCTGTTCACAATTCTGGATATTTGATGGCTTATTCTCGGAAAATATGTAAGTATAATTAAATTTTCATTGCTAACATTGTTAACGTTGGAATGTCTACGTTTAATTATTAGTTTATTATGAATTGAATCAACGATTTCAACAGGATAACCCCGGTCAATGGCAATTGATTTAATGTGGTCTAATTCTGCCTTGAGTAAACTCCCAGATGAACAAATTTTTAAGGCACGATGAACAGAGTTATTAAAAGCAGCCAATTTTTGATTAGAGGGGTGAGATTGAAAACGATGTGGGGCTAAAGAAACTGCGAATGGTTTACGATAAACAGTGGTTTCGAATGAATCATTTTTGCAGTAAACCCTAACATCAAGGAAAGGTGGTTGGTTATTATTTTCAAATTCAAATGTAAACTGTGTATGTACATCTACAGAGTTCATAATAGAAGGAATGTGAGGGATATCTATATCACTAGAATCCAGTAAAGCGAAACAGTCATCGACATAGCGGGTGTAAAATGGAAAATTTAACTTATTGAAAAGGTTTGACTCGAAGTAATGCATATAACAATCACTGAGGATTGGGCTCAGGGGCGAGCCCATGGACAAGCCATCAGTCATGAGATAAAAATGAACGTGTTTTGCGATAGACAACTGTCAGTAAGGTGTAGTAATTCATCAATTTCAAACTGTGAGTAGTGAAACTCATGGAGGTGTAATTTAAAACAGTTTAAAGCACCTTGAACCTGTACGTTTGTAAAGAGGGATTTGACGTTGAATGAAACCAAGCGGTGGCTTTTAGTAATGGTGAAGTTACGTAATTTACTGACAAAATCATAAGAATTTTTGCAGGTGTAAATATTAGCGGGGTGAAAATAGAAACAAGATATTTCGCTAATCTATAGGAGGAAGTACCAATGTTAGAAACGATCGGTCTGAATGGAATGCCAAGTTTGTGAACATTTGGAAGTGCATAAAATCTTGCGCAATGTGACACAGAAGGAATGAGGGCAGATTTAGTACTATTGGAAAAAGGGGGGGGGGATGTTGGACAATGGATATAATTGTTTTGAGTTCTTTTTGTGAAGTTTCAGACGTTATGTTTTTATAAGAACCATCATCTGTTAAATCTTGTGTTTTAGTCAGATTATCTGACTTATCCATAACAACAATCTGGCCACCTTCAATAGCTTTACTGATAACTATGTTTGGATTAGATTTTAGCTTCTTTATGCAACTGGTAGCACCCTTACTGATATTTAACGTAGGTAGTTTATTGTTAAATTCGGCATTATTCGCAATTAAGTGTTTTATTGAATCCTTCTGGGAAGGATTTAAAACACTGAATTTGAAAGCTCTTTCAATGGTTGTAATAATATTTGGAAAAGACGGTTTGCTGGAGAGGGCAAAATTATTATTTAGTTTTAGACAATGGACTTCATCCTGTTTAAGCTGTGCACTTGAAAGATTAACGACAGTATTCTGGTATACTAACGGTAAGGTTTTGGTCAATTTTTTGCTATGTTGTCAGTAATATTGCTATGTTTTATTGCAATATTATTGCATAGCAATTTATTGATATGTTGCTATGATCAGTGACAATACAGTTGCATAAAGAAAAAAAAATCTCAAAAAGTGCTGCACTGAATTTTTTTTTAACATAGGAATTTGAGATACTAAAGAAGCATACCTAAGATTTTATTTTTATTTTTTATTATTGTAATTGTTTGCTAATAAAAACTGAGTAAATAAGGAAAAAAAAAGAATAGAAATCATATTATCCTAATAATATTATAAATCCGATTGTGTGTAAATGTTAGGCTGAAGCCAACGTCAAAATGGAGAATTTAATTACCCTGTATCTTTGCATATAGGTTGATTATAACCCGGAAATGAACATAGGCTGGTTTTTGTTTATTTTATTCAAATATTTTTCTTAATAATTCAAAATTTCGTTATTTTCATAGCGAATAAATGGACATTTTTTCCTTTAAAATTTAATTAATCATTTTACGTTGCTAAGCATTACCGTTGCCGATAAATACAAATCCTGGAATAATAATTTTTCCTCAACAATTATTTTCCAATTGTACGATTTCCACGTAAAAAATGAAAAAGAAAAAGAATTCAAAAGATGATGAATTGCCATGATATTTGAAAGCAAATATGGAGTATTTGTTGTTATACATGAAGTATGAATATCAGTTACGTTGAGAAGACATTTTCTGTCAAAGACTGCGATATAATTAGATAGAAAAATGAATAATAATTATATTTTTAAGAAAATATTTCGATTGGATCATGGAACTATGAAAAGGATCCTCCTTTGCTTGGACAGTGTGATGTCATAAATAAAACCATGTATTTTCAAATATTCCTAATAATACAAGGAGTATGAATATCAGTATATAGTTAGTATGAAAGTAGACAGATAATGGACGTTATATTTAAGATGAAAAACTGAAGTATTTTTTTATCGATACTGAGATCGATTGATCTTGAATATCAGTTATATACAGATGTGAGTTTTCTGCTAAAATGTACGTCATGATTGCCAGGAAAATAACATAAAAAATAATTATATAAATACAAAGGTTATGAATTGTCACTTTACTGCACAACGTACAACCACGAATTTAAGAATTATATCATTAAAAAGATATTTCTCTGGGGGACAAGAGGCGTCATCATATTGTAAATAAAACGTGAAATTTCAAATATGTTTTAAAAGGAGCGTGAATAAATTCCATACATTAATAATACAAAGATCAGTAAGTATAGAAAGTAGATGAGTTTCACGCCATATTTAAAACGAAAAATCGAATTTTTTTTAGCTATACTAATTATTAAGCATAATTATCAGTTATATACAGATCAGATTTTTCTGCTAAAATCATATCATAATTTTTAGAAAAGAAAAATGAACACGAATCTATTATATTAAAATCTGACCGTCTGCATTTCGCAACTACTCCTCTTAGACTATCGGACGCAACGCGATTTACTTAACATCGGTTATCTTTGATCCAAGGATGTCACACAAACTCTCTGAATTTAAAAAATTGAATTAGATTCCGGTATATTTTTATTATTATCATTATTGTAAAATTTTAACGATGTTTCTCTAAAAACAGCAAGTAAATTACTCCATATTTGTGGATAGAAAAGGAGAAATAAAACGGATCAATATATTTTTTAGGCCATTTTCTCATTAAAACTGAAAACAGAATTTATTTTCAATTTGAATAGATGGTAAAAACAAAATCTTGATTTCTGTAAATTATCCGAAAAATAAAAACATATTTTCACAGATTCAAACTTCATGAATAATTTTTTTCTGCAGAACAAAAATCGTCTGTCAACATATTGTCTTTTAGAAAACAAGATTTGATTCAGCTATACATTAAATCAAGGAGGCAGATTTGAATTTAAAGAAAAAACATATAATATTTCTAATTAATTATTTTTGAAGGACGGTTGTTAAAACGTTTCACAAAAGCGTTAAAAAAATGGTTTATCAAATAAAATTGACATTTGTTTTTACCCAATTCGTCGATTTCCACGATTTTATTTGGCCTTCCATTTTGAATTGGTTGCATTTTCATTTTCGCGATTATTTGGTACAAATTTTCACTTTTTTAAAACTGAGTTATGTCAAGGTCCCTATAATAAAGAAATACCGTATTGTTTCTATCAAAATGTGATAAAGAGTTAGTTAATTATTTACGTTTTTAATTGTCGGGAAAGAAATATTTTGCTTAATTAATGCATTTACTCTTCTTTTAATGTTGTGTGAACGAAGTCACGGGTAACAGCTAGTATGAATATATATATGATTATTCATATAATATTTATGCGAAAATTCCAATTTCTTTGTCTAAAATTCCTCATATGTGCCCATATAATATATTTAAATTCCGAAATTGTGTGATGGATATTAACTATAACAATTAACAATATTAACTATACAAATACATGTACAAAAATACATAAATATCACACGACGACGGTATTTGGGGCGGAGCTACTCAAATTCATTATTCGGAGAATTTTTCTAATAAAGTCCACTGACAATGTGTTAACTGCTATTTTTTAAATTTAAATAACCATATAGGGTGTTATTCTCAACGCCTTCGATATCGAAAATTGGTGTACGTGTCAGATGCTACATTAAATAAGAATATTTTTCCTATGGAAACCAGCAACATTCTACTTTATCGAAATGTAACGACAGTTATCATAATCAGTTTTATTGAAACAGTTCTTTTACCACTTTTAATGCAGTGTAATGGGAGTAATTAAGTGGTTTTATCATTTTTAAAGTAGTCAAATAAGGATATCATTGACACCAAGCATTTGGCTCAATTACGATCAAGTGTTTCTCAGATCTTGCCTGACTTGGGTAATTCTGGACAATTTTTCAACATCTGCAACTCGCAGTATTTTATCTGGATGATGCGTTGTAATTAACAATACATTTCCTTAATTTTTTAATATAAGAATTTTTTTTTAATTATTTATCTCTATAAAATACTCTAGAACGAATTCCACAAAATTAAAATGTTTTGTCAAGATACAGCTATATTTTTACCATTATATTTTTAAACATATATATATATAAATCCTATTCGTGTTCCGGGTGGAGCTACTCCCTTTCAGAAGGTGAAGTTTCTAGATAAAGAGACTCTTAGCACAAATATAATTCAGCTGACATTGTGTTAATTCATTACTTTATATTATGCATAAAAATACATAGTGAAACGTTAAAGTACAATAAATACACAAAAAATTAACGTTACGTAACGTTTATCACTGTCACATTCAATTGCAACATACAGTGGTACCCCGATTTTACGTTTTTCATGGGATGAGCAGAAAAAAACGTACGAAACGGGAAAACGTAAAAACGGGGTCAAATAGAGAAAAACACTTCAAGAAAACAAATTATACAAAAATCAACTTACCAATACCATATTAGTATTTTAAAAAACACTGTAAAAAAATTGCAGCAGAGTAACCGGTCATTCGACCGTTTTTATAAAAAGCGGTTACATAATCGTAATTTAACAGTAATCTGACCGTAATATTAGCAATATTATGGTCAAAATAGTGTTAAATTACGGTAATGTACGGTTAAGTACGGTCATTCGACCGCTTTCTATAAAAACGGTCGAATGACTGGCTACTTTGCTGCAGAATATTTTACAGTGAATGTGTTATTCCTTATAGCGTTTTCTTTTTAAGTGTAATTTCACATGTATTCTATTTTCAATACATGCAATTTTTTGCAAATTTTTTTCGCAATTTTCATGTCCAGTTAAAATTTCTTAAAAATTTTTAAACTCGCAATGGCCTCTGCCGGTGAGGGCACGGTGTCTTCTGGATCTTCATCAATATCATCCTCACTTCAATATTGCGAAATCGAATCGTAAATAGTCTGAATGACTGTGATAGTGATAACATCCTTATCGCAATCAATGTACTCATCAACATTGATATCTGCAAGTATGAATTCATCCTCTTTTGTGTAGTCTTCCATAGAGAGCTCTTCCGGCGGCGCTTCACCGTTAATTTCGGATTTTGAAAATTCTCTCTTCAGAAAAACATTTGCCATGCATTTTTCTCTACTCAATTCCGATGAGAGGAAAGGAAGAGCATCTGGCAGATTTTGCTTTGTTTACCAAGCAACTTGAAGCTCTCCAGAATCAACTGGAAAAAGGCCTTTTCTTACCAGTTGCTTTCTATAATGCATTTTGGAGGATCTGTTTATTCCCAAGTCACATGGCTAAAGTAAACTGGTACAGTTGGGTGGGAAAAAATCCATACGCACATTCTCTAAATTCAGTTAACATGAGTGCACTGGATAACGAATGTACACTGGCTCTACGAATAAAATCGCTTTTGTAAGCTCATTTTTATATTCAACTTTCTTACAAAATCTTCAAAAAGATTTAGAGTCATCTAAGCATTGTGTTTGGCATTGAAATCTGTCGGAAAACTTTTGACCTTTTTGAAGCATCGGGGCTTCTTGGATTTACCAATCACAAAGGGTGTTAGTTTCTCAGTTTCGTCTGTATTCGTAAATAACAAAACTGTTAATCGTACGTTTGATAGCTACCAACTGTGGCACGTTTCTCCTTTCACGGTGTATGTTCTTTCAGGGAAAAGATTAAAAATCAATCCGGTCTCATCTGCGTTAAAGATGTCTTTTTTAAGTAATTACAGACAAGAGAAGGCAAAGTTTTTCAATCCATTCCTCAACAACAGCAGTATTTACTCCATCTGCTTCACCACAAATAAACTTATGACAAATTATACCTCTTCTTGCTGACCATTGGATGCCATAAAATTCTGCATTTTAAGTCGAGAAGAAATTTCAAGAGCCCTTTCTTACAAAATTGAGCCATTGATTAGAATCTTGGCTGAACGGGCTTGTTTAAACCAGTAGTACAAAATATTTTCAAGTTTCTCAAAAAGAGAGGTTTTCAATGTTTTTCTTTTCTTTGACAAATTTCCCAGTTTTACAGATTTTAATTCCACAGAGACTTTTTGTTTTAGGATGGTTTGTAACGTGGAACAAGCGATACCAAACGATTTTATGAGATCCACTTTAGTTCCTTTGGAAACTTTGGATTTTTCGATAATTTCTGCATTTTCGGCTACAGAGAAACATTTTCTTTTAGACTTCCTACTTTTGACAAATAATAGTTCATCGTTACTTTCTCACGGGAGTATTAACGGAGATAAGGAAGAACTGTTTTTAATAACAAACAACCATTTGACCAAGTGGAAATCATTTTTGTTCTTTTGAAAATTTTTCCATGAGTGAAAAAAAAAATCCTGAGGTACTTGGCCTAAACTGACGTACCAAGCGGGAAAAGTTAAGAGTAAATAACGTAGAATCGAGGTACTTTTAACATTATCGGAATAGGAATTTTCTGGGGACCGACGAAAAATAACGTAGGAAGCGGGATAACATACGAAACGGGTTACGTAAAATCAGGGTTCCACTGTATATACATTCATTTTTTATTAGTGTAAAAGAATTTCTGGCTGCCTTACAGTCATTTATAAATATTTTCTGAAAAAAAGATACTACGTTGTTGCTGGCAAATTGGAGTAGCAGCCTGTTGTTCTCATGCAATTAGCGTACTTGCAGTAATGCTTTAGGACTGTAGAAACACCAGTATAGGATTATATCCTATGAAACAACGGCAGGTTTGCCTTAGAAAATACCGCGATGGAAGTTGTATTTTCAAGATATTGGATGTATCTTTAAATAAATATATATTTATAGAACCACCTTCTTTCATGATTTTCGACAAATGCGATACTGCCCAACGGTATTTCTAGAAAAAATGAATTTTAGAAAAAAATGTCAAGAGGAAAAAATACCTTTATGTCTATTTCGGTGATTTGAGGGAAACCTATTAAGTCCAGTGACGATAGTTTAATATAAAGGCGTTTTTCACATAAGTAGCTATTTATTTCAACATCAGTTACATTATATTCGATATCGAAAGATGTTGTTGTTTTTCAGGGCAAAAATATTCTTACTTATTGTAGCATTCGACACGAATGCCAGTTTTCGATATCGAAGCAGTATAGAAAGCGTTGAGAATTACACCCTATATGTTTATTTAAACCTAAAATTTAGCAGTTAACACATTGCCAGTTGACTTGATTAGAAAAATTCTGCGAAATTCAAATTTGGTTAGGTCCGCCCCAGACATCGCCTTCATATGATTTGTAAGTGTTTTTGTACACTGTTTATATATTTATAAATTATACCAATGTCATATTATATAGTCGAACCTCGTTAACGCGAACACTCAAGGGGAACTTTTTTTGTTCGCGTTAAAAGTAGTTCGTGTTATCCGAACTTAAATACATTACATACAACTGGAGGGGGCAATCGGAAACAGTTCGTGCTAAAAGTAATTCGTGTTAAGCGTGTTCGTGTTAACGAGGTTTGACTATATATTATATGGGCACACATGAGGCATTTTTGGCAAAAAATGACAAATTTTTGCTTGTGTTTTCTGATTAATGTTTTAGCGATATGAGAACATCATTTCGCATGTTAATAGAAAATATCATAGTATCCCACAGCTCACCAATCTACCACTTTTTAAGAATAGAAAAATGTACCTTTTTTAATGCTTTTTTTAATATCCTTTTTAAGTGAAGTGAAAATTACTTGAAGGAATAACGGAATTTTTCATGGCAAATGACTTTAGAGAAAAAGGTTAAAAACTCCTACAATAAAGGAAACAGTGAGTACAATTCAAGAATACCGATAATAGATGGCAGTGCTAGATTAAGGTTACAACTTTACAGAAAATAGTTCATCAACAAGATTGTACTGAACTTTTTCTTACTATCTACCCTATTTATTATTTAAAATAATGAAGGCGTCAAATACCTGAAAACTAATACTAAATTTGAGTTGCTGTATTTCATTATTAGACTGACTTTTCTGAACAGCATTTTATAAGGTTAATTATAGATATTCTTTTTTAAAAAAGCTATAATTATTATTTCTCATACAATGACATCTATGAAATATAAATTTTGGAAATGTTAAATAAAAAAAAATAAAAATAAAAATAAAAAAAGAAAGAAACGAACGATACATACATAAAATAACGGATTTATTTCTTGTTATGATTTTGATACTTACCAATGTCTAAAGATCGGAGTACCAAAATTTTATAGAGGCTAGCAAGTAAAACAGCATATCAAATATTTGCGCAAAAATGCATAAAAAGAGAAGGTAAAAAAAAAAAAAAAAAAAAAGAACGAAATTTTAAGTGGTGCTATACAATTCCTCATTTGAATTTTGAAGAAACTCCACTTTAAATATTTGCTTTTTCTTTGCTTGTGATTTTGGATCGGAATTTTGTGATAGATTTTTGTGACGATGTTATACAATTTCAAATTAATGATATTTATATTGTTATCGATATTTATATTGTTATTCAGTTGTGTACACTTTTTACAGATTCAAATATAACTTTACAAATACATTATTGTCTTTGGACCGTTTAAAAAAAATGCGGTTTCAATAATTTTATGCGTTTTCCTGCTGAGTTAAATTGTAGTATATAAAGGGGTGTGATCATTAGCTACTTATCTATATTCAGGGGCTCTTAAAATATTCCGATTCCCATGCATTACCATATATGGATATTTATTGTTTGAAATATTTTTTTGTGTTTCACCTTAACACATTTTATACAGTTATTTAACAACTGAGCATCGCAAACATTATATTGCTAAAATTCTACATTGATATTTATTTTACAAATTTAAGCATATCACATTGGCGATGAGAAAGAGATTTAACATAAAATAGAGTGTGTGTGTGTGTGTGGATTAACATAATAAAGATGTTTAATCTATTTCCAGCGCATAATTTAAAACAATTCATATAGAAACAAAGAAATAAACAAAAAACAAGTGGGTAAGTGTGATCGAAGATCGCTCAAAGGGTTTCGCTTAATATTCGTTTCAAAACACTTTATCCTTTCTTTAATAAATCCAAATTGATTTCATTTAGAAACCAAAAATAAATAAATAAATAAATAAATAAAGTCATGTTTTTTATAAAGTAAAAATTTACCGGTCTATTTTTCTCGTTTTTTCGAATATCTAAACCAGCCCGATAGCGGGCGAAACCCGCTATTATATTCTGTCATAATAATATATGTCATGCGGACTAAATGCGGTATTTAAAAAAATTAATTTCAAAATTAAACATGTTGTACACCTTCAAAATGTTAAAATATGCGAATATTTCCATAATCGGGTTTTTATCATGATTCAATAGGTTCCTCAAACTCATATATTCACTATTCTCTATTACTCATATTGATATTAGCTTTGTATTATTCTGAAACATTTGAAAAATCCTTTAAACTTCCGATATGACGTCAGATTTTCTTTTTAATTCTCTAATGACGTGATATAATCTGTTTTGTGTACATACACATACTCATACTCCTTGTATTATTGAGAAATTTTTCCGTTTTATTACCACTATGACGTCAATCAATTTTATTTCATATTAATATTTTTTTTCAATGGCTGAAACTTTTTATTTCATTTTCATTTTTCACGTGAAAATCGCCTGATAATAAATTATTATTGTGAAAAGAATTTCATCGTGGATTTTTAATTTTTGGCATCTGCTTGAACGAAAAATGTTCAAATTTAATAGGAAAAGGCTGTTAGATTTTTTTTTTTATCTCTATTTATTAAAATAATGCGAATTTTTCAAATTTTAATATTTTGAGCTCTTCATAGCTGGTATTCGGGTATATACACGAAGTTTGAACTCTGTAAGTTACATAGTTTTTGAGAATGGCTCTGTGACAGACAGACAACAAAGCGGGAGTAATAGGGTTTCGTGAGATGAACGAAACCCTAAAAAGATTAAATTACAGTTTATAAATTATTGTCATTTCAGAAAAAAGCAACATCTAAAAGAGATCAGCAACTGAAATTAAAAAAATAAAAATATTGTCAATGATAAGTACTGGAATATTGTGCACGTGTTCATTTATATGCCAATGTATAAAACTTAAGTTTTTGTTATTTTTGTTATTCCGGGGGCCTTGTTTAATTTTTTAGAGATTTTCTTTACTAAATTTTACGTAAATGAACATCTCGGCAGAAGAACCTTTTATTTTTGAATTTAAACACCACAATATTTCTTCGGAAAGTTACCATGTTTAATACTTCCAATTCTTAACGCGTTCAGAATAAAATTAGACTACAAAATCCACAATTTACACAATTTTTGAAAGAAACCCTTTATAAACAACTCAGCTTCTCACTTTAATTTATAATAATTCATCAGGTACTCACTTAAAAAAAATAATAATAAAATAAAAAACCTTGACCTTTTTAAATTCATAAAACTGTTTTTTTTTTTTTTTTTTTTTTTTTTTTTTTTTTTTTTTTTTTTAAGAACCATTTGCAGATTTAATCTTTCTTTTTTTGCTGTTTCTTAACAAAAGCCCCCTTTTTTTCAGATTTGACATCTGCTGTAACTCAGTAGCAATCAGTCAAGATGCAGCAAGTCGCGTGATTTGAGAATGTAGGGAAGTTTTACTCTGTGATCCAAGAGAAAGAATAATATCTATATAAGAACGCTGCGTTTTTACTGATTTTTAAAAACGAAACGAACATTTGTTTCAAAACCCAGAACTATTCTTTTAACGTGGAAATGGACGTCAAGACTAGTTTCTCTGCAACTGCTGCTGTAAAGCTCCTTATCAAAGCCATTAAATAATAAGCCCAGTCAGATAATTGGGAAACTTTTCGCAAGTTGAAAATAGCGCCATCTAGCGGTTGGGAGTGCTGCAACGATTCGCGGATGGTGGATTTGTCGTGAAGGAATGGCAACACAATGACGGGGTAAGTTAAGTTCTATGTTTTGATTTTCGATTTTGCATATTCAAATTTTTTATTTTTATTTTACTGTTTCTTTATTTAACATTGGTTAAATAAATCATATATAAATCAATTTTTTCTCAAGTAAGATTAATTTAAATTAATTAAATGCTTTTATTTTCGGTTTGTAAATAGTTTGTATACGGAAGAAATGGCGATATGGAATTGGTTTTTCCCTTAGAATTCAAAACTTCTTTAAACAACTTTTATAATTACTAATTAATAAAACAAATATGAAATAAATTAAACTGGTTAAATGTTATAAATATTTCATAAAATGATTTCAAAATAAAACTGCGGAGTTGATGTAATCTGTCTCTGATATGCAGATTTATAAATGTAATTAATATTTATAAATATATTATTCACACACTTGTTATATCAGAGCTCGACCATTGAAGGCTGAAAATAAAGTAATAGTTTTCTAACGATTCGGTACTTAAAAATTACGCTGTTTCCAATAAATAGTTTAAACCAACAGAGTTCGGTGATATATAAGGTATAGCCAATATTTATGTGTAAAATATCATGATGTTCGCTATTTTCATATACTTGATATTTATTTTCTAAATACTGTGTATGATATTTTCAGTCAAATAAGTGTAAATGAATTTTTCAACTGTTATTAATTGTGCCCTTTTTTAGAGCTATAAATATATTTTCCTAGTTTGAAGTTCATAATTTAAATGTAAAACCAATAATTATGCGAGATATTATTTACATGAAATAGCCACTGAAAGATAAACTGTTAAATTTAGATATACATTATTTAAATTTTCATTTGAAATAATCTTTTCTGGTTTGATTTATTTTAGTTTAAACTGCAATATCTGAAAATATTTATAACCGTCAATACATTGTTTATTTTGAAAATATCGGATATTTTTGTGTTTATATATATATATGGTAGATGTGCCAGTAATGGACCGCCTTCCAGTAATGGGCCACCTTCAACATTTTTGGTTTGTAAAAAAATAACCAATAAAAATTCAGCCTTTTTTATTTCATTAATATGCTTTCTTTAAATTCTAGTTTTAAATACAATCATAATATCATTTTGTGGGGGTGTCCATTACTGGAATTTAGGGTGTTTTGATTTATTTCTGTTATTTACAATTAAATTTCGATTCACATTGGTAAATCTGACTATGAGCATGGTTAAATATTGTTGGTAGATTAATATAATATTAAAAAATGTGGAATATAACAATTATAACTATTAATTAAAAAATAATTTTTAAAGAAATTTCGGTACTTTTCGGTTAGCCGGGCGCCAGTGGTATATATACATGTATATATATCACACAAACACATATATATACATATCTACATATACATATATATATACATACACATATATATACATATATGTATGTATTTATATATGTGTGTGTATATACATATGTATTTATATATGTACATATATCACTGGCTAACCAAAAAGTACTGAAATTCCTTAAGGGTGTCCATTACTGGCACATCTATACCCTATATATATATATTTGGTATAGATGCTGCAGTGGTCTGCAAAATATACGTGCGAAAAAATCTTTCCAACTTTGGCGATACTCGCTAACATCCAAAATCTGGTCCTAGAGAAGTGAGATTAAGATACGATTTTGTATATTCAATTTTTTTATTTTACTGTTTATTTATTTAACCTTGCTGGCTAAGATGCTTTACACTCACGCAGAAAAAAAATTAATCGGTTAAAAAAAGGAAAAAAGTCGCCAAATTTAGGGGATTTTTTCCTTTAATGGCAACCTAGCCATTGTATTAAAATTAAGTTATTCGTTTGGCGCGGTCTTGAAAATCGCGCCAACTAAAAAGTCGCCAAACTTATGTTTATATGTTTGCGTGAGTGTAAAGCATCTGTTCCACATTGGTTAAATAACCCATATTATGTAAATCAATTTGTTTTTGAAGTTCTGTGTCTATATATTGTGAACAGCTATTATATACTAATTATTAATATGCAAGTATTTATTTTATCAATATTAACAGTTTATCATTAAGGCGATTTACATAAAAAAGACTTTTCTCTGCTCAACTTTGTTAAAATTCCTGGGCACAGATGTTACATACAAACCATGTTGGCGCAATTACAACAAAATGGCAATTTTTAGTCTCACATGGTAAACCGATTATTTTGTTTATTTATTTTTATTTTTATTCTATAAATTATTTTTACTATATTTATCAATAGAAAAAAGTATCAAAGTAACATATTTATTTACATCAAACTACCATTTATTTATTTTTATTATATTATTTTATTTTTATATTGAAATAAAAAATCACGTGCTATTATTGCATACTATTTGTAACTAATATTCCAAAACAAAGTTTTCGCCAAATTGGCGAGAAAAAAAAATTCAACATGGTGCGTCTGTGCCAATTCCTGACATGCTCATACTTTTCTCTCGTTTTTTAAACATTAAAGTATGAAACAGATCCCTATTTCTGTATTATTTTTATGCTGATATGATTAAAATTTGGGTACTTTCATGTTATCACGGGTTCCAAAGATGAATCGCCAAGCGACCAAGATTTATCGCCAAATTATAAAGCATGTATGGCATTATAATAATATAGGATATATATATATAACATTTCTTGACGTATATGGCCAAGTTATAGTCATATATAATGCATATATGATCAGTGTTGAATTCAGACACTTTTCTCCGGGAGGGATTTATGTGGCTCCGGGGGGGACATTATAGAGTTCCGGGGGGGAAATTACACATTTTGACCATTGAAAGCATAAAATTTCAAATCTTCCGGGGGGGACATTCCCCCCCGGGCCACCCCCTGGATTCAACACTGTATATGATGTATATGTATGACATGTGTATATGATGTATATATGACACATAAGACGTTAATAATATGTGTGTAATGACGTATATGCCACATATAGGAGTGTTTGATATATATATATATTATATATATATATAATATATATATATATATATATATATATATATATTATATATATGCGTATCTAGGATGCATATATAAGCTTTACTATGATGTTGGCGAAATCATAACTGCAACCTTGGAAGGCATTTTTTTAAGCTTTCGGAACATTTTCCTAATGGTTATTGTAATTTGTTAATTTTTTTTTTTTTTGACATGGTGTCAATGTTGAATTCTCTCCCCCCCCCCCCCCCAATCATCAGATAACCATTTTATAGCACTCAACTGCTGAGGCATCAGCATATCTCGGACATGCCAGTTAATTCGGCCTTTATAGCATTATTTTTTTTTAGAGATTATATTACAAAAGGAAGTTTATGTTATCTTTCTGAATTTAATTATATATTATTCTAAATTCTCAATTCATAAAATAAAAATTTGTGTTTTGTCAAATTACATATATATATTTTTTTACCTGCGAAATGTTTTCTTCGTTACTAGATTTTATTAAATTTGTTAAGTACAGGTCGTATATGACATGTGTATACGATGTCCATATGGCATATATAAGTAACAACACATGCATTATTAAGGGGCTGCTTCACTGAAACTCCTGATCATGAAATCTAATGTTAGTCTACGGGTGAAATTTAGAAGCATGATTACTCATTACCTAATATAATTATTAAAACAAGATTTTCACCATCAGAAAGTAAGCATCAGATGCCAACAGTTTACGTTTTAAAAATTCTCTCTTTTAAATCGTTAGTATTCCTAAGAAGATGATAAAGTTTCATCAAGTAAATCTCCCCTATTCAACCTGTAAATATCCACAAATTGTATGCTCGTAATTTATATTAATTCAAATTTGAATTCTTATGTCTTCCTTAGATGTCAGCGATGGATAAAGCTTATTGGAATTCAGGAAAAGAGTAAGTCGGAAATCGGTTTGTATAATAATTACAGACTTTGTGGTGATCGTTCTATATCATCATGGTAATGAACTTTAATGACACCAGAAGCACACACTCTGCAAACAGCTATCTTACTCTAATATTTCAAGATGTAAATATTTTACATCTGTGAGCTGTATTTTATTATTTCAATTAAATATAAAGCATCATAAAATAATATAATTTTGAAACATTCATTTTTATTTATTGTTTTTTTTTAAATGTTTAATAAACGTGTTTGTTCTTTTAAATGATCATCTTTATTGTCTATCCACCACATAACATTGTTATCCTTTTGCAGTTAAGTTAATTACTTTAATTAAATGTTAAGTAATAGGAGAAGTCAGTAATAAGAAATAAGGGGAAATCCCTATCTTACTTCTAATTTTGAAGTAATGTTCTTTAATCGCAAATCTTTAAGTAAAAAATTCAATATCATGAAAAGCAACTTCATTTGAGAATTAACTTCTGCTATTGTAGTGATATTACTTTACTTTTTAATGTATGATATTTTTACCGATGGTATAAATGTACTTTACTAAATAACTATACTTTATTATTTTAAAGTTTTTTTTTAATATATTGTCTTGAAAAAAATATATATCGTAATATAACCATTTTAATTTATGTAATGTTGTGTATACCTAAACTATGGTAAGCTGATTAAAAATAAGATCTATCATTGATGTAAATCAATGTTGAAATTTTATTCTTGAAAAATTTAAACGACCTTCACGTTATTTAGATTAAATAAGCCAAAATTTTTGCTCTACTATGCTTGATAAATTAATACTACTGTTGTTTATTCTATAATATCTTTCAACTTTTATCTATGTTTGTTTCACAGCGTTTGAAAGCACAAAATACAGATAATAAAGGCTGGAAGTCTACATATGTTTATAAATGATCAATCAAAAAAAAAATTATATGTTTTCTCTTGAACAGAAACTTGAAAATTCTTTTAATAATATAAATAGATAAGATTTTTTTTTCTTTTTCTGCTGATTGTAAATTTATTAAAACATCTTATTAAAGTACCTGAAAATACCATGTTCACTATAATATTCTACACAAAGACACATATTAATGCTTCTACTTAATAGTAATAATTAAGTAAAGTACTAAATAAAAATTTAAAGAATACAAATAACTGCTATTTTTATGTTAGCTGGGTGCCAATGATTACATCTCTATATAATTGACATCCGGCTAACATAAAAAATACCAAATATATTTAGAAAGATTCTTTCCTCCAAATGAATAATAATACTAAAAAGTGCAAAATGATTGAAAATTTTTTCAGGTGTACAAAATACTTTACATCTAGATATGAGCTGACAAAAAAAATAAATTTTATTTGTATTATTTGAGTTATAACAATAGAAAAGATACAAAACAATCTGAAATAAAAAGTACTTTTTTAGTGTATATTTGTAAAGTAAAATTGGGGAAATTGTTTTTGAAGTTAAAGATTATCTGATTTCTAAACAATTGTATACAGTATTTTTTTTTTCTAAATATTGACTTAGTTTACTTTTAAATGATCTGTATGTTACTAAATTACTTCTGCCAACTCAAAAAATAACATTGTTCCAGAATTTGTCTTCATTAAGACTGCTTGATTTATTATAATAATATATTTATATATATATATTAGTACACATTATTTTAACAAGATTTTTACAAGAATACCTGAAGTATGAAGACAGATTATTTTTAAAACCTCCTACAAATCTAAGTTGCATATCAATATCTTAACTTAGGAAGAAAAAAATCCTTAATTAAAAAATCTGATTTTAATTTTTGAAAAGTATTTTTTTTTCTCCCGTTTTTTCACACTTTGATCTAAAACAACCCTTGAACATCCTTGAAAAGTGCTTGAATTTTATTTGATATATTTGTATTTTGAGAAACAACTAACTTATATAACATAAAAAATATGTAGAATTTTACCTTTTTAAAAACACTCCATACAAAATGAAATGCATTAAATTTAATATTATTATTATTATTTTTGGTTATGGGTACTGTGAAGGTCAGTGTTAAAACAAAAATTCTCCTCCAAAAGGGGAGGGGGGGTGAACATTGCACTTCTACAACAAATATAAACATAAAATCGTTCTCAAGTGTATGAACCATGAACTTTGTCGTTTTATCTGTGTTTTTAGAGACAACTTATGATATAACTTTAAACATAAAAAATTATATTTATAAGCATAAAATCACAAATCCTCCACTGTGTGTATCCCAAGCCTTCTGCTGAATTCATCACTGCTAAAACGAGAGAATAGTTAGTATTAAACAATGTTTTTGAATTATGTCTATTCAGTTCCATGTTGATAATTTTTCCAATTCATTTCAATTAAGAAAACCATTTAAAGATAAAGATAAATTGTTTTCACCAGATTTGTTTTACATTTATATGACAATTTACATTTTTCACAAAAAAAAAAAAAAAAAAAAAAAAAAAAAAGTGCTTTTAAGGGTGCGGGAACATTTTAGCAGGCGAAATGGTTTATTTTGGACAATTTTGCTTTTCTTTTTTATCTTGACTGAATATATTAAGGATACGTATACACGCAGATTACAAATAAACAAGAAGTATGCTGTGTATATTATGAACATAAAAAAGTGTACTTGTAACAAATAAATAAAATTTAAAGATGACAATACGTTAAATTGGACCATTGTAATACAAAACATACCAAAGTAATCTATTTTATGATCTTAACATACTTGAATGATTCTTATTACCCATTTATCTGTAATTCTGATTGTGTGAATAGGCATGCAAAAAAGATTCTTAATAATATTTAAGTTAGATAAAAGGAAACAAAAATAGTGTCCAAGAGGTGAGTATTTTCATCTGTCATTGTTCTTACTCCTTATAAGGAAAACGTCTTTATGATACGGGATTTTTTCTGATTAAAAAAATATATATATATTTCCATAAAGAAAAGAAAGTTACTATTTTACAGAGGTATTTTTACCTTTTTCAAGATTCCCGAATGAATAATTCAGAAATGTTTCTTTTTTTAAAAAGGAATGTTTTCTGTCTATTCTTTCAAAACTTTTATGTGTGAATTGAAAGTTATACAGAGTTATAGGAATTGATTCTATTATTAAAGATGAGTTTACTTATTGATTTGGGAAGCTTTTGTTTATACATAAGGAGAGATTTCATTAATCTACAGGAATTTATTCTGTATTTAAAGATAAGTTTCTGAATCAAAAAGGAAAAGTTTCTTGACAGAAAGAAACAACTTTCTATTTTTCCAGATTTTATTCCTTGTAGGTTCGGAAAAGTTTTCTTATCGATAAGGGTAACTATAATTCCATTTCCAACAGGAAACTTTTTCATTTTTTTTTAAGTGCACAATCTTTGTCATTGTACCTGTGTTTTGAAATACAGCTTACTTATAATGTCTTATAATAACAATTTTAACATAATATAAAAATAAAAGCATAAAATTGCAAATCATCTGGTGTATGTGTACCCTGCTCCAACCGTTGAATTCATCTCTGATATAGTATATAATTCACATACTAGAGGCAATGATTCTATTAAATTTAACATATGCCACAGAGAAATCTATACAAATGTTGATAGTTAACTATCTGCTAATTAGTCATTAAATACATATATTGGGTTATTCAGAAAGTTCCTTCTGCTTAAGAATTTGTACCAGAAAATTCTGCCCGTCAATTATTAGATATTAGCTATCTGATTTAATGTCTAATAATAGAATTTTCCGGTACGAACCAACTTTCCGAGCAACCCAATAGTTACATTAAAAGTTTGAAGTCTTATTATTTTTTAAAGTAGCATTTTAGCTGCAGTTTACTAAATTATTAAAATCATAAGTTTTCTTTTTCTTTTCTAAAGTATCTGTGGATATTTGAACCAAAAAGTGCAAGAAATTTTTTTTACAAAATTTCATGATGATCTGTTTTTACATAAAATCTTTATTTAATGAAAATTCGTAGTTTTTTAAGAGAGAAGGGTCAATTATATTGATTTCTTTAAATAAGCTTTTTACTAACAAGGGAACCTCTTTTGGTGCAGCTCGCACCTAACATTGAGACAGGGTGGCATTTTAAAGCCCTATATTACAAAGTTTGAGAATTGTTGAAAATTTTGTGTTAAAATCATTTTTTTATTTTACAGCAGCATAACTTTCAGAAAATGCAATTTTCGAGACCATTTATTGGACTATTAACAGAGAAGTTTTTTAAATACTTTAAAATACAAATTAGTTAATAGTAAGAATAAAATATTGAAAGAAGTTTAAAAAACTCTTTAAAAACCTACGAATTTCATTTTGAAAAATTTCAACATTATAATTGCATTTTTGGTGGCGTGACATTGACTGTAGACTTTTTTCAGACAACCCTGGACGAATGTCATACTTTTCTGCTGTGTCAGTAGTGGTTTGGATTCATAGCATCCTATTTGGCGACTTGACTCGCTTTTGGCATGAAATTATCAATTAAAAATCCAATAATGAAAAAATAATATAGTGTAAAAAAATTAAAAATATGACTTTAACAGAGACATTTTGTCAGTTCTCTAACTTTTATGTATAGGGCTACAAAATGTACCATGTATGGATGCTAGGTGCGAGCTGCACCAAAAGTGGTTCCTTTGTAAATATAATTTTTAGCAACTAGAACTAGATCAATGTATTAAAAACAAGAACAAAAAATTATGTGTGATTATGAAACACTTTCCAACACAGCCAGAAAACTGTAATGAAACTTCACCGTTAAATAAGGTGAAGGGAGATATGTAAGTAAACATTATAGAAAACATATAACATATTGAAAAATACAGTTGTCAAAATTACCTTCCAGTGTCAAAAAAGTAGTCGAATTATTTTGTGCAGCCCTGTATATGATCAATAGATGGGGATATATAGCATGATAAACTTTAGTTCAGTTAGAATATTCACATTTAGCAATCTTCACTAACCAATGAAAATGCACTCAAAATCTTTTGCACAGTCCTGCATATTATCTGAAGCTTTTGTACGCACCAATAATTAAGCTAAAAGGCAACTTAAAATTCACTCGCAGCAATTACCAACCCTAAACGACAATGTATATTTTTCTTTGTGTAGCTCTGTATATGAATTTATTTATATACTACAAACTTTTATTAGTCTACTAAACATAGTTCAGCAGGAAAATGGTTAACACAATTAAAAACTACCCTTAAGTAATTCCCTCCCATAATCTGTAATACTTACGGATTCCCTTGTGTAGCCGTGTATATGAACAACCGAGTTTATAAACACACGTACTATGAAAAAATTTAGTTAAACTTAAAACGCAAACCAAAGTTGAAACCCACATATCACACATTGACTCTAAATAACACACCTGTACTGTAACTGATATATTTGTGTCTCCCTGTAAATAAACGCAATTCACACCACTTTGATGAGAGAAATTAATAAGTGCACCTCAGTAATGCATATAATTTTCATTATATTTGAAATAGTGAAATATCACTATATTAACCTACAAACGATTTTCCCCCATAGAACAATGTGTAACAGAATTCTTTTGTTTGACCCTGTAAATGAATAATTAATGTTTTGCATACCATATTCTACAAAACGCCTGTTTTGATGTGCTTCATAATTATATATCAATTTCATCATGTTTTAAATGACGTAGCATCATCAAAATGCACTTGAAATGATTATTTCCCATTGACTGTAATGTAACGTAATATTTTTGACTGTCCCTGTAAAAAAACTATAAGTTGAAATAGGGAACATGCTATAGTAAACGACAAAAATTTCAGGGCAATTCGAGTATATTTATGAGAGTTAGAGCATGGCCAGACAAACCGAAGTCATAAACCCTTTTCAACTTGGTTGGACAGTGTTAAAAAATGATATGCTGAATACAAAATTGTGAGATGTTATGGGCAATTTAACCTGCACTTCCTTTAAATGCTTGCTAATTACTGGGGCCTTTTACATTAAAGCTAAAACTATTATGAAAATAAAAATAAAATTGGAATTTTAAATATTTCTTTGTATATATTTTTAACAAAAAACTAATAATTTATCAAAAATATTTCATGATGTTAAATTTTATTTATTCTTTTCGTTTTATATTTTATTTATTTTATAAAAAAATTTCTGATAAATTGTAAAATTTTTAATTGCATAGTTCTTAAAAATCCAATAAAATATAAAAATGTTCAGTTTTTTTTTTTCTATTCTAGTTATCCTGTATGCATAAAATCTTTAAATAATCTTCATTATCATTGAGTAAATATTTCAATTACTAGATTTTAAATTATTAAATTGCTAAAAAATCTCAAAAACGTTTAACATCATGAAATATTGTTATAAAATATTCTTGTTAAACTGTCAGTTTTTTGTTAAAATGTGTACAAAAAAATATTTAAAATTCCAATTTTATTTTTATTTTCATTATAATTTTAGCTTTAATGTAAAATATCCCAATAATTAGCAAGCTTTTAAAGTAAGTGCAAAAACAAAAAATCGATACAAACGATAAAAATCATATAAAATATCGATATAAATAAATCGTATCGTTTCTCTGCGACGCACTTCTGTTTTGTCCTCCTTCCGCAGCAGAGGAATGGCGCTAGTGTCCCCGCTAACAAATTTAACACTATTTGACTGGGCTTATTATTTAATGGCTTTGCTCCTTATAGAAAAAAAAAATGCTGTGACAAAAGTCACAATATTTTGTCACAACATTCTGTGGTCAGTCAGAACATAAAAAGTGTTATATATTTTGATCTAATCTTTTCATTTTTTACACTGTTAAAAATGTAAATCAGACTGTCCAGACATTCGACCGTTTTTATTGAAAACGATAACATAACCGTTATTTAACGACATTTCGACCATATTAATGCCCATATTATGCAAATCTTTAACAGTGTACACTGTAAAAAAATTTCGTAAAATTTCAGTAGATGTACCGTAAATTATACGGTACTTGTACCGTTTTCACTTTTTACGATATGAGTACCGTACTTCTAAGGTATATTAAGCGTAAAAAAAAAAACAGTATATGCGCCATTTCAATTATAAACGGTATTTATAGCGTAAAATGATTGTTTTTCAGTAAAATATCGCTACTTATACCGTAAAATAATTAGTTTTCAGTAAGGAAAAAGCTGGTGTACGGCAACCTCTGAAGTGATGCTCTTGCTCTTGTTACGTAATGCGTGCAAGCCTGAGGAGAGGGGCGGGTGTAGCCGGTACATATACTTTAAATATTTTACGGTACATATACCGTCCAGTTAAATTACGGTATATATACTGGCCACGAAATTGCCGGTATATGTACCGTAATTTTTTACCAAAATTTTTTACAGTGTAGAGATAAATCTTTTTTCTAAAATTTTAAGGAATTTTTTGTGACAAAAAATTGTATGAGCTACATTGTAAATTTTTGGAAAGCATGCCCACTGTCGCCAGCAGAACAAAATCCCGAGAGAGGCGAGGTTTTGGAAAAAATGTTCTGCGAACTGCTTTCATTTTCAATCTTTCTTTTAAATCTAGAATACAAACATTAAATAAACTATAACTAAGAATTTTTGTTAGAAACTCACGTGCAAGATTATTTTTTAACATAACAACATAAAAAAAACAATACCGAAATTTAACAAATAAGACAGTTTAAAAACAAAAAGGACTTTCTACACGCTTTTTTTTCGAGATATAAAAAACAAAATAGTACTTTTTTTCTCTTTAGGAGAGCAGAGTACCCTGATAACTTGAGTTAGGATATTTGTTTAACACACGGATATAAAAAGGAACATAGAACTAGAAATTCTCTGCCATGGGGATACAGGGAAAGGGGAAGAGCACCTTTGAAAAATCGTTTTTCTCTTAGTGTTTAATCACTTTAACCCGTTGAAGGGCACCGGTATATTATATATACCACTTAATTTTAATCCCAAAAGGCCACAATGACACCAGAATTTTATAATCAAATTCTAAATTTATAAGGTACATGAGGAAAAGCTTTTACTTATTTTAAAATAAATTCGTTCGTGAATCCTGGTGTCAATACATCATTTCAATATTTTAGCTAGAAGAGTACTTTGCCCCTGAAGGTGTTAAATCAATTGAGAACAACGGATTTTATTATTATTTTTTTAATTATGAGCGAAAGAATAATTGTTATATTATTAAAAAAAAAAACAGGGAGGAGAAATTGCTCTACCCTTGCGCGCAAACGTGGGTATATACTTTAATTCTAACATAATAAAAAAAATATTTTGTATTTAAATTTTGTAGTAATAATATTCTCAAGATATTAAAAAATTTAAATCTTTTATCAACATGCCAGAAATTGGCGTTAATATAATTTTTCAGCTTGCTAGTTTGAAGTTTGAGAAACTTTGTACTCGAAAGACGTTTTTCTTTTTTTTTTTTTCTTTTTTTTGGTGAAGGCAGATGATTTCTCAGAAAATAGTGTCAAAGACGGTGTTTAAAACCGAATTCCTGACGGCACTGCACAAGAAAGGCGAAAAACGTCTCGTCACGTGACAGGAATCACTTATAACTCGATAAGTAATTTATTTATCAAAAAATGGAGAACTCATTTCGATTCTAAATCGCTTCAATAGTCAGGCCTGCCAATTTTATATTTTTGCGTTTAAAAATGGGTCAGAAATTTTCGTTTCGTTGAGCAGGTCATTTGGGAACCACCTTAATAGCATAGATAGGATAGAATATTAGTTTAAAAAAAGACTTGTCCCGACGTGTATTTCACCTCAACGACAATCGGAATACACAGAAAACATGTATTTTTAAATATTAGGTCCTGGTTGTCCAATCTTATTTTGATGGAATATTTATGATTCGTGTATTTACAAATAAATTCCTTTTAACTTTTTCTTTTTCGTGCGTCTACAACAAAGTTTTAATTTTCAAAATCATCTCCTGAAACATCAATTGAAATGAGAAAAATAAAGAGAGAGAAAAATCCTGCATCAGGCATAGATTATGAAACGCTTTCAAACATTATCTGAATATTATTTAGGAATTTCTTTTTTTCCGTACATTTTTTCGATCATTGTACATCCTCCTGTAAGCGAATTATTTTGTGAGTCTCTGTAATTGTAGATAAATCCTACGCATGCCTTATTCTGTAAAAAAACATGTTGTACTCCTCCTCAGTGATCTATTTTTTTATTTCATTATGTTTGAAGTATCTTGAAAGCATTTCTTTTTAATCTACATTGGATTTCCAGCCAGTAAATGATTTGAATTCTCCTTTATTTCATTATGAGGTTTAGTATAGTATAATTGCACTAGAAATTTCCATTTTCTTTGAAATCGAACATTCAAAGCACCGTTCCTTAAATTCAAACCAGACGTATGCGACAGCTTGGTAGACATTTAATGGCTTTATCGGCAAGAAAATCATCACATCAAACAAGCAGATAAAGCACCATCAAGCTGTTTCATATGTCTGGTCTCAACTTAACGTAATTGGATCCTGAACCAATGTTGATTTCAAACATAATCGATTTTAGAAACAATATAATTCAAATTGAATGTATTAAAAGTTAATAATGTCAAAAACTACTTTATAGCCAAATCACTCTTGCTAAATACATCAATTGAGAGTGACCCGATTACGGATGATTACTCAATAGCTTTAATTTTCTACACATAAATGAATGTGTTACAATTTGAATTACAAGTGCATATTCTGAAGCATAATTATCGAAGTGAGTCTAATAAGGAGTGTTATCAAGATATATACTGCAAAATTGAGGTACATAACCGCAAAAAATACATGAAATACTCTCACCATTTCTATCGGTTTCTCCTTATTTGACGGATGCATAGAATTCATTTCAAGATCGATAAACGCCAGGTGGGTAAATCCAACTGAAATTACACTATTTCATTTTAAAAAATCCACTTTTTGAATTTTTCTGGATTTTTTCTTCAATCAAAATGGATTAGGATGTATTTACACAATATCTACTTTTTAAATGTACAACAGATGATTTTATTTGACAGCTATATAAGTATTGCTATTAGGATATTAATATTTTTTTTACTATAAAATAACTATACAGTGAGATGCTTATCAAAATAAAACTACATTATAAGTTCAAACCGCACCACATACTACTATAAACAAATGTAATATATATAAAGAATTGCAAACGAAAAGTTAGTCAGAACACATGGTGAAAGGGGTGGGAGTCATACTTTTATGTAATGGAATTTCTTTCTTAAAACAATTGTAAGGTTATCCTTTAAAGAACACCATTTACAGTTTCTAAAAGTTATATTACCTGAAACTTGTGGAAATATTACATGCTCAGTTTTATATGTAACTTAAACTGTATAAATTTCGGATTGCTAGATAATAGGTGGTATGTGAAGCTAAAGCAAAATAAAAATGTGAATTACACACCTGACGTTGATAGCCCTGATCACTAGATTTACAAGATACAGTATGTAAAATGTGTGAATTCTTTACTTGTAATTATGTTACATTAATTACAATTCAAACTTTTTTTCTTTCAGGTATTTTTCAAATATTTTTATCACTGACTCTGTAATAATGGACGAATTCTAGAATACAGAAACCATGCTTCGAAAATACAGTGCTAATTTTAGTTCTGTTAAAATCAACTATTTTAAATTCTTTAGCTATTATTCTTGATTCTCAAACAGAATCAAATCTAAATTTTGTTTTCAGGTACTTTCACTACCATGAGAAGTAAACTTTCACAAACATATGAAGTAAGTCACCCGATAATAAAAACTGTTAAGTATTTCTCCTGAAACTATAATAGTCATCTCTTTTTTCTCATAATTTGCCAAAAAAAAAGAAGATCTGATTTTATATATGTTTGATATATCTTCATTTTGTTACAAATTTTCAAGTTCAATTTATAAAATTCTATTCTTCAGTCACTCTCAAAATACATACAAAGGTGAATGGTCCTTCCTTTGTCCGTTTGTAGACCGAAGAATAACGGAATAAAGTGTCCAAATTCGCTTCGTCTCCTGAATTCATTCCTTATTCTTAACTTTTATGTTAATTTCTGTCATGCATCTTTGCAAAGGATAAAACACTTTGGTATACTTCCTAATCGAGTATTGACTGTGTTGTGAAAAGGAAATACTCTCTTTCAGCGCTGTATTTTTTCATTCACAGTTTGAAGAGAAGTTCGTAGTAGTTCTTATTCGTATTCAGATCGTTCACTGTTAAAAATTTGCAGCAAACTGTCCACTCATTTGACCGTTTTTAGAGAAAACGGTTACAGAACCGCAATTTAACTCTATTGTGACCATATTATTGCCCATATTATGGTCAGAACAGAGTTAAATTACGGTTATGTAACCATTTTCTGTAAAAACGGTCAAATGACTGGACAGTTTGCTGCAAATTTTTAACAGTGTTGCATTGTTGACACATGATAAAGCGTGCATGAGTGCTACTGGTAAAATGGGATCATCTTTGTCATGATCAATATCTGCATCACAGCAACATGTTTGTAATATTTCTAATCTCAAGTCCGTCGCACATAAATCTCACAATTAAATGGTCATCCGGAAGTGATGATTCCAAAAAATGCAAGGCAAGAACTGACAAGCCAACATTTTGCTTCTGCTCTCAATTTTTTTTTTTATCTAATTCTGATTTCTGAAAAATGAATCCTTGTCTCACGAAGAAGTCTCTTAAAATTTCATGAGAGGTGAAATAGCAGTTTGAAGAACACCAGAAGAAACAACTAAATTTCGATGTAAAAATTACCTTCGTCTTATCCGAAAAAAAAATCGATCCAATTTTAAATAAATAGAACAAGTCCTTTCATATTTCAGAAGTTCAAGAAAAGTTACCAAATTGTCGTACCGGAGTGCGATTTATTTCTTCTTTTTATATGAGAGGAATTACTATTATGTTTTGTGCTGTAATTCACTCTATTTTGAAATAATACGTGAAACACATTAACCATGGCGCTTCCTTTAAAAAAACCGTCATGATATCTTTATTTCTTTCCGGATTATTAAACGAACGAAATTTTCTGCTTCTTAAAAGCATTTATCCTCTATTCTAAAACTAAATTCTCTTCGCACTTCCACGTATACTTTTGTAGAAATTTGATTGTAAATGTCACTTGCGTTTTTTCCACATACTTTCTATTTCAAATAATTTAGTGAGTATCCTTTTTAATTCATTGACATTTCAGAAATTTGTTAAATTTTTTCCAATCGGTGAGCGGCGGTATAGTATCTCTTTTTCACAAGATATTCACTCTTATTAATTTTCATTGTAAAACACTTTATTCTGTAATACTTTGTAAAATATTCCTCTTCTTTAAAAAATAAATTAATTAAGCGAAATTTTATGTTTCTTGAAAGAGTTTCTTTTTTCTTTTTCCACACTCATACATATATATATATATATATATATATACATTGTATTTGTATATTGTATGTAAACTTACACTTTTTCTTTTGAGTAGGTAAAGATTTATTATCAAATGCAAAAACATACTTTACTGAGTGAAAAGTATTTTTATTATCGTAATCTATACGAAAAAATGCCATTGTAGTAAGGCATAAAGGTAATCGTCAATTCAATTTTTACGAAAAGAATTATACATTTGCGTGTAATTGGAAACTCTGTATGCAGTTGGTAGTTTCTAAATAAAATAAATAAAAATATTTCAGAAAATCTATATTTCACGAAAACTCCATTATTGCATAAATATATTTTTTAATTTTTTTTTATAATAAAATAAAATTTCAGAGAAAAAAAATGTATAATTAAAAGTTAATATAAAAGAATTTCTACAAATTAAAAAACACATATATAAATTTTCACCAGATTAATTATACAGTGACTTTTCTTCATATAATTTATATTCTTGCGATTTTACCAAATTTGGCAATAAGAACTAAAAGATATGTAAAAAAAAGTCAGATAAAAGAATATAAATGCTGGGATACTAAAACAAAAAAAAATTTCCCATTTCTTGAAAACATTCATTCCAGTTTTTTTCTTTTCTTTTATTTCATTTTTTTTAATAATTTCACGTGAATTTCTACTTATTCTTTTTAGCCTGTTCAGAATTATTATCAAGAGCACAAAAATACTTCAGTGTGATAAGAATATGTTTATTATTCTCAATCTAAAAAAAAAAAAAAGAAAAAAAAAGAAAAAAAAACTATTTTGATAATGCACAAAGCTAAGATTCCAGTTTCGAATTACAAGGATGAAAGCGCTGCGCCATAGTATGCCGTTTGTCACCACTAAATTCCAATAGTATCCAATACTTCGCCTTACTAAGTATCCGATATTCTGCCATTAAATAAGATGCCGATTACTATTATATTTTAGTGGTGACAATCGGTCTACTTTGGCGCAGTGATTTCATTCCTTCTATTTAAAGAAACAAATATATTTGCAGAAAATAGGAAACTACGTCTACAATTGTCATTTTGAATCTAGAATTCGGATCTAGATTTGTTTTAGAACTTCCAAATTTTCCGAAAATGTCGGTATTAGAAATATTTTCTCAATTTAATAACTTTACTGAACTTACATTTCATATAAAAGATGCATTATTCGTATATAAATGGGTTAAGCTATATTAATTTTTATAAAAAGACCAGATAATCTATACATGAGTATTAGCGTAGCCTCTTCTTCTTTTTTTATTTTGATTTTTCTTCCAATATTTCCTTTTTTTTGCGACTTGAATATATTTCAATTATAAGAACCAAAAATGATATAAAATAACCACATAATAGAAATAAAAATGCGGGGGCAAGATCTGTAAGTGTCAGTTTTCTGTTAGTAGTTTCATATACCGGAAATAGTGAGGACAATTTCCTTTTAATCAAAAAATATGCATCGCTTTCATATTTAAAGTACAGGCCTGACGCCATTATTTTGTGTACGAATGAATCCAGCAGATCTTTGCAACAGAAGCCTTTTCGGAACACCATTCCATGCATAGTTTCATGAAAACGGTCTTCTGAGAAAAATAATTTTTCAGCGTCCAGCATGTCAAGAAATTTAGTCTGCATGATAAAAGCAAGATTTTGCTTTTGACTCTCGTGCAAAAAAATTCCGAAAGGATCCCCGTAACTTAACTTATTCTTAACAATGTCTGTTGCGATTACTCGTAAATGTTCGTGCTTTGAGTTCTTCCAGTAATCTACAAAACGTGTATACAGATGGGCAACGCAATGATAATTTCCACTTTCTACTGCTAGAGCCAATTCTGGAAGATGCTTAATTTTAATGACAGGTGGAATTGAAAGAAAAGATAAAAATACGGAATCGTGAGACAAGCAAAGAATCATAGCGCCTACAACCCAGGAATAAACGAGGAGTTTCTCCACAAGCGACGAAGGTCTTATAAGGGAATTTTGCTTCATCAATATTGCAAAAACGTGAAAACAAATAGTGTGTAATGTATACTTCCTTTTCAATATGGTAATTTACTAGTGGCATCGCAATTAAAACCGCTATTATTGTTAGCCATACAGACAACGAAAACGTTTGAAAAATGCCGAAAACGTGTGGTATGTATGCCGGTTTTCGAGTAATAAATGTGTAATCTTCCAACTTGTACGGGTAAGAAAAACCCATCGTCTCTAAAGCATAGTTATTCATATATTTTGGTATTGCTCCAACATCAACTTGTGAACAATTTATTCTTTTTAATAATCCACTCAAAGTTCCCATACGGCAGTCAATATTATCCTTATAAACCATGACAAAATTAATTCTGTCAAAATAGTTTGTATACTGTCGAAGATACTGCATAAGCACAAGTAGTAATCGACCGAACTGATTTGATTTCGATGACAAAAATGCCATTATCTCATCATCGGTTGCATTTGGATGGGGTAGATAAGGACTGTACGAAAGATTGTATGCAAGCATTATTGTTTTCTGGGATTCCATATCCTCTTTAATCTAATTCATTATTATTCTAAAATATGTTTTTACAAGAAAATTTAATTAAAAAAATATTTTTAATAAAAATACACTTTCATAATTATAATATTCAAAATTTGAATAAGATTTAATAATTTTCAAATGTAGTAAAAAAAAACACAATGCTTTTTGTATTTTTTATTCTTACTGGTGTACTAATTATTGAAAAAAAATTGCATCAACTTTATTCTTATTTTCTGTTTTAAGAACAATATACAAAAATTTAACGCGTTGATTGATATATAAAAATCAGTCTTAATAAATTAAAAACATTAAATATTTTTATTTATTAATCTGAAAATACTAAAATACGAAAGCGATTCTTGAATGTTATATTATCCTTTATTATACATATCTATCCTCTGATATTCAAGATTTTTTTTTAAAGGATAATTATATTTATAAATTTGTTTTTAAATCATTTTTCATTCTATTGAAGAAGTCATTTTGCTTAAAACTAATAGAATATAATCAAAACCAACTTTCTTTGGTATTTAATTATTGAAGCTAAACAGGAACAATAATGATGCATAAATAATTTGAAAATATTTCAAAATAGAGTTCTGAATTTAAGTCTAAAATTATTAACTAATTTCCATAATTTCAGTTCAATAACAAAGTACCATCTATCAAAGATTTGTAGATATTTTTATTAAAAGAAAGAAAAAGCATGAGATGAAAGCATACCTTCGAATACTGTATAAATCTTTTATGCACAATATGTGTTGTAGATAAGGAATCATACCAATAAGGAATCATACGTGTTCGTAAATAGTATTTTGCGAAAATATAATTTTAAGAATTTCAAACGTTGATTTTGTACTTCCAAATTACTCAGAAAAAAAATTGAGTTGAATAACGACGATAACATGCACATAACTGTATGTTATATATAATATTTTAAGAAAAAGTTAATGTCATCTTTTTGCCGTTCGAGAAACCTGTTTGCCGCCACACCATGTACAAACACAACAGTGATATACTGGTTTTCACAGTACAATAATATTTATCATTCTTCATCTGAATGTAACGATTTGTAATTTAAATTTTTATTTTGTAAATCGATATTAAATCATGTCCAAAAGCGACGTTCTCCAATCCCAATTACAAATGAGATCCACAGTTTGGGAAAGTGTTTTCATATTAGTATTATAGCTATAGAGACTTTTTTGTTTTTAACTCTCATTAAAAATCTATCGTAACATAGAGTAACAAGCGCTCTGAAAAATTAAAAAAACTTTACATTTAGTTTTTCGTGTAATGCTAATACTTAATTAAACAAATGATAAAGTTATTTAAAATGGCAATTTCAGAGAATTGACTTAGGTTGTGTTTGCACGCTTATTTGAAAAAAAAAAACATTTGCATATTCGTTTGAAATAAAATGCAATCATCTTCAATGTTTACTTTATATTTCAGCTTGAAAATATGAACAAATAAAAATGTTTTTATTGTTGTCCTTGAACTTTATTTTTTCTTCTTTTTTTTTTCGGTACCAGTATTCAAATCAGGCATTTGTCTCCGCGAGAAGAGCATTACAGATCTATGACATTGGTGTAGCTCGCACCCCCCCCCCCCCCTCTTTCCACACACACACACTCACATAACTAAAGTGATCACTTAGCGGTACAAATATTTGATTGATTTCCCAAAAAGTGACAAAAGATCTGGAAATAAACCCTACTTAACGACTCGAAATAGTCAAGCTGAATAGAAAATATTATTTTCGAATACATAATAAGCGAAAGCTTTCTGTTTAAATAGTTAAATAAATCATGTTTTGATTTTAGATTTAATTTTTTATCGAGTCAATTTTGCTTTAATATTCTATTGAAATTAAAACAGCTTACTATATCCGTCTATATTATGAAATATTTATAAACATGTCACAAGAACAATTTATAGATGAATAAGGAACAGCTGTAGCTTACGCACTGGTGTTGGCGCAATTTTTGTTTTGCCGTAGCAAAAATGCAGAAGTCAACCCATACGGTAACGAAAAACTATAGGGGCGGGGACAAACAGGTAGAGAGTCTCTAATACAGGACTCTAGTACCAAGTATCAAGTGGAGTTACTGTGGTGCTGGTCTCATTATGCATATGATATAATAATAAAGAAGAATGAAAGATAACTTTTTAACAATTGAGGAATTTTTAATAAAGTTATTATTTAAGTTATTATTAATAAAGGTATTATTCATTGAGATGATGTTTTTGTGTGTGTATTTATATAATTATATTAAAGAAGATATATTTCTATCGTGCTTGTGTGCCGCAAAACGTAAATCATGCATTTGAGTGTATAGTAAAAGCATATCTCTGCATTCAAGTATACTACGAGATAAAAAAAAAAGAGGTTACACACTGTTTTGGTTTAGAATTCTCAATGTCCTTCTAATGTGTTTGCTGATAATAAATGTAACGAGTTGCGTGATGAAATCATTTCAGTTGGGAAAGCAAGTGTTTATGATAACGTGTTAATAAAAAAAGTTCTGAATATCAGGGGTAAAGTTATTTCGATGAATAAGTTTCATTTTTATTAATTTGGTAAATTTTGTAGCTATTTTTAACGATAGCATCGGCTCCGGGCTTAGGCATACTAGTATATCTAAAATGTGTATTGTTACTTATTCAGTTCCATTTTATGTACTAATTAAATTTTCAGCAGAGTTGAAATTACGCTGTAAATTAATTTTTCAGCAGAACTGAAAAATTAATTTACAGCTTCTACAGTTTTACAACTTCCTTTGTATTTTAGTTCCATTTTATTAAGTAAACTGAGGTTGGCAGCTACGTACTAGGAACAATCTAGGGCAAGTAGTGACTGATGTATGTGGGGGGGGGAGGGGATTCCAGCCGGAGTATCAAAGTGTATCCCCTTCCTGAAGTTTCATATGTTTTTTCTATTTATAATTGTAATTCTATCCCAAAAGTGTTTATGACTTCCGTTTGTCTGGCTGCGCTTTAACTATCGTATATATTATTCGATTACTACGCCATTGATATATATTAGTGACAATATGATGTTCTCGATTGAAAATGAAGGGGATTCAAATTCTGTTTACTTTTCAAAATAACATTATGCTGTTGTGATTGCAGTGAATTGCAATATAATTTTCATTTTAACTTTGAATTTATGAGAATAAGGTGCACTGCATTTTTGGAGGGACTTTTTACTGTTTATATTTGAATTATAAATTAATTAAAGAACTATAAATTATACAGAAATTTTATCACTAATTTTCAATAGGAATATTTGTCTATTTAATGGCAAAAATCCTTCGATTAAGTAATGCAAAAATTACTATCAGAGGAAAATGGTAAAATTTCTGTCGCAAACTAGTTTTTAACGTGGCATAGGTTTAAACAATCAAAAACACCTTTAAGTACACTCAGAACAAAAAAGAAAAAAAAAGACTGTTAATATAAGTACACTCAGAACAAAAAAGAAAAAAAAACACTGTTAATATAGCAAGATACAGCATTGTTTTTTTTTTGTTTTTTTTTTTTTTTAATGATAGTGCATTTTAGTTTTAAGTATCCATTAAATTGTATTCAAATATGAAATTATAATTTTTTCTCTGCTTATTACTAAATTTCCAAAATTTTTATGTGGAGTTCTAGTATGGATTTTTTGCACACTGCATGTGCATTTTGAGCATTACTGCTTTGTACTAGTAGAAAAATATATTTGAATTTGCTCTATCTTGAAGAAAGTAGATATCCTCATTAGATATCAATTGTGGTGGATTACTTTCTGGTTCAAGCCATAAAAAATGAGAAAAAAAATTAAACAATTAACCTCTGCAAAATATTAGATTAAACCTACCTAATTTTTATTTCTACAAATAATTAAGGGTTTATTAACTGTTCAACTTAAAAGCATGCATTATCATCCTTAAAATCATGCATTAACAATAAATTCATTGAATAAGAATTAGGCTAGTTTTATTTAAAAAATTATGCTGCAGTCTATTTGCAGTTTATTCCTCTACAAATAGATCATTTCAAGAATGCATTTGTGCAGTTTATACCCAGCAGTTGCAATATATTTATGCCGTTTTATTTAGCATTTATTGATTAAAGTCAATCCAACTCGGCTAAATAATTCTTTTGATATTGTTATGTTAAAATTAGGTTGCAGTTTACTTACTATACAGTAAAATCTCGTTACAACAAATCTCTGGAGACCACTGATTAAATTCGCTATAATGAAATATTCGTTAAAGTGAAAATATTTTTTTACTGAAATAGAATAATATGACTTTTTTTACAATCCAAATTATACTCGTTAAATTGAAAAATTTGTTAAATCGAGGTTCGTTGTAACAAGATTCTACTGTATTCTCTACAAATAGGTTTCAATTTTTGTACAGTTTCTACTCAGCAGATTGAAAATATTTATGCCGTTTTATTTAGAATTTATTGATTAAAGTCAATCCAACTCTGCTAAATAATTATTTTGATATTATTTTGTTAAAATTGAGTTTTTGACATAAAAGTTTTCGACATGACGGTTTTAACCATGGTTAAAAAAAAATGGGTTAATACCTTCGTGGGTAAAAAACTTGCCAATTCTGAGGTCAGGTAAGACAGACGGTCTATTTAATTATTTTTTTCAATTTAAATTTTTTCTATCACTGTTAATCCAGAAAGATGTGAATAATTATTCTACAAAAAGAAAGAAAAGGACAACTTGCATTTTAATATCAATCCAGAAATACAATCAATGTTCACAATAAACTGAAAATTGCATATCTACTTCGTTTACCTATATACTGGATAATGAAATGCTGGATAGAAATATTGTATCAAAATTCCAATAATAAGTAGTATTTAACAAAAAGTTTCATAATATATGAAGAGAATACCTGTAACCAAAAATGCTTCGCTTTTGAAATATTTTAGATATAGACAGGGTGCGTCAGAAAAATGTATACACACTTTGAACGATTATAACGCCAGTTTTTATTCACATATAACTAATATTTAAATTGCAAAAGAATCTACATGAAATGTATAATTTTTTCTCCTACCGCAGATGTTCAAAATTATTACCGTTATGGTCTGTTTATAACGGTGGGCTATTGATTCATTAACTTCAACAAACATTTTATTGGGTGTTGTGGCGCATTCTTGCTCCATTGCGGTTCTGAAACATTGTCTATGATTAACCATTCGTTTCAAACGTATCTTTTATCCGATGAATTGTAAGTCGCATGGAATGATCTTACTGATATTCCATGCGATATTGATTTTGTACTTGTGCTAAATTTTCATGCTTACAATAGTATTTTAAAATAAATTTTCTTTTTTCAAAAGTTAATCTTGGTCACTCATTATTTCCAATTAATTACACTTTGAAAAGTTAGAAAGTTATGAACCGTTAAACAGTGTATGTATGCATTTTTTCTGACGTACTCTGTATTGCTAGGTATTTCAGTACCACAGCAATGAACTTTTTTTACTCCTGCAGATTATTGTTATATGACAGTTTGTACACGTCAATAGCTACTTTTGGGAAGCTTTCACAAAAAGGTTCCCAAAACTCAGCGTGAAGATAAGTTTTTCCCTCTAAAATGTAAGTTACAATTCTGTCTTTCAGTTTTTGATCCGAGTGAACATCGGCCAGTGTAAAACTTTCCAAAGCATTATATAACGACAGGTTATATCTCGAGACAGGTTGTCTTGGAAGTACTCAGAACACTCGTACACGAGACTGCTGACGGCATACTTAGCACCAGCTTCGTAGAGTGCTTTTGCCTTGTCGAAAGTCAGTTCCCGCATGACGCCAGTGTACAGATATTCCATGAAATCCTGGAAGTAACTGACATCCATGTCTTGCATTTCGATGACACCGGTTCGAGCCTCCTGCAAGTCGCTTTGCAGCATCGCCTTGAAGACCTCCGATCGCGCGCTCAGGACATTCTTGTGGGCCTTCTGGGAGTGTCCTCCGCACTTAATTTCTGCATCGTGGTTCAGATTCGAATCCAGCAGTTTAAAGAAATCACCTGACAGACTTCCTGGGGATACGTTAGAATTCAAATAGGATACAGTCTGGATGCATTTGTCCACTAAAAGAGACAAGAAAACTGGGTTGAAGAAATGGAAAAAATTAAAAATCCACATAATTTGCAAGTGTTTGACTTGTAAAAATGATATGATGTTATTATGTTTCTAAATTTTTCATTTACAAGGAAAATATTTAAAAAAAATTAAACATTTAATAGATAAAAAAGCAATCACAATGATCACTATCTAATGAATCCACAAACAAAATCTGGTTATTATATATTATCTGGTGTAGTACAACTTATTTTATAGAATACTCTGTTACAAAATTGAACAAATCTGTACTAATAAAAAAAAATGTTTGACTGTGTGCGATGGCTAGGGAAATCTACCGCGCGTAGAAGTATGAAAATTTGAATGAGAAATAGTTCAAAGCAGATCCTGATTCACCTGAGGCTCAGATTTTTCATTTATTGATAATTAGCCGAGATATTAATTAAAAAACGCAAAGAACAGTCATCAAAGGTATGCTTTTTTCCTCAAACTGGCGCGCGCCTCAGATCCGGAGCGCACATAAAGAACCAGAAACCGATTTTTCTTCTTCACCATATTTTGCAGCTCGCGCCAGATTAACGATTTGAAATATGCAAAAACGAAAAACAACAAACTACGTAATATTTTCTTTCTGCCGATGCAATTCGTTAAAAAAATTTTCAATAATACACCTTTCCAAAGAAAAAAAAATCAAAACGTCTTTTTTCTGCCATTTTTTAAGCCCGCATCAGCCCGGGGCCTCCGAGATGTCGCTGTGTGTCCTACACCGGGCCTGCTATAAGTATTAGTGACGTCACAATAGTGATCCACTTTGGTCAATGTATCGCAGCAGAAAGATGTAATAAAAAGAGCATTTTCGCTCTTATAATTTGTGATTACATAAATAATATTAAATTTCATAATCGTGAAATAAAAGGGAATTAATATACTTGTTTTATTAAAGGAAATTAAAAGTTTTTAATTAAAAAAATTGCTAAGATTAATAGATCAGATTGAACCCATTGACTTACCTTTTCCTAAAAACATTATTTTACAATAAATATACGTACAAAAAATATAATAAATATACCAAAAACTTTACAAAATCAATCCCATTCTTCCCTTTTACAACTACATACCATAATTTAACCATCAAAACACAATAAATGTCAATTTAAATAGAGAAATAGACATTTTTTAACTATAGAGACCTTGGCACTTTTTTTTAACGCTTTGGCGTAATCCGGGCTTCAGAAAGATAGATATGTTTTAAAATTATATACACAATTATGAAAACAAACCTAATGTACTTTTATGTTTATTTATATATATATATAATTATTTATATATACAATTCTGTTCTACCTGCATATAAAAAGAGATAAATGGCTTCTTTATATTAAATAAATTATATAAATATTGAAAAAAAAAATACTTATTTATATGAAACTACGAATAGGTTGCCAGAAAATATGTTGCAACTTTCCTTCTCTCGCCATAAGCCTTTTTCGGTACTTTTCGGTTAGCCGGCGCCAGTGATACATGTACATATATAAATATATATATTAATTCATACATATATGTGTGTGTAGATATGTGTATATATATATATGTGTGTGTGTGTAGATATATGTGTATATATATGTGTGTGTATATATGTATATATATCACTGGTGCCCGGCTAACCGAAAAGTACCCAATTTTCTATCTTGACTTTGTAACTGATTTGAAATATTTAAAAATTGTCTATTTATTGTACTTGGGTCTAGGACCTAATAACCACTCAAATTAACTTATCAAAAGATTTAATTTCATAATATATTTGAACACTTAAGTTAGCTTAAATGTTAAATTGAACTACGTAGAATTACTAAGTTGTGTAAATCAAATACTTTTAATTTTATAAACAAAGCACATCACTCACTTCTAACTAAATGTATCCAGATATTAGTCAATTTATTACAGTATTTCTTTCAAAATCATTTTTTAAACTGTTTATCGTCTGCTTCTTTTATTTATTTATTTATTTTTTCTAAAGATCATTTGACTCTTTTCGATTTGGAAGTACAAATTCATTCAAATATTCCAGAATATTTTCATTACAGTAGGTTAGAGATTTGTTGTTACGTTTTTTTTTTTTTTTTTTTTTTTCTGCACAACAAGCTCAATACAATCATATTAATTCTAGCTCCACGAATTGAAACGTTTATCGAAACATTTAATGCAGACCAATTCTGTTGAAATGTAAAAATAATTATCACAAGGTAATTTTCGTAGCTAAAATTTCTTCTTTTCATTATCAGTAGCGAATTTGAAGACTTAGATTTGAAACTAGGAGCACAACATTTTCTTCTCATTGTTTTATAGATATAATCTACACTTTCTTTAATAATTATAATCAATAATTATTGATAGCATTATAATCTAAATACACTGAAAAATATTATTAATTACTATATAAAACAATAAGTAAAATCAAAATACTATCGTAAACAATCAGTACAAACGAACAAAGTACATGAAAATTTTTAAGTTATTATGGATCACTGTTTTGACGTCAGCAGGTTGTGACGTCACCTGTAGCAGGCCCGGTGTAGGACACACAGCGACATCTCGGAGGCCCCGGTAGAGCGCGGTACAAATGACCGGGGCCCGACTCTCCTAGAGGGCCCGCTTCGGTCCTGGTTTAAAATACTAGCAAAAGTAGACTAGTACTTTTTTACGTAAAAATTTTAAATTGAAATAACTAACAAATAATAAAATTTAAAAGTCTGAATTTGCTAAAATGTCTTTACGGGCCGGCCAAGGGGCCCGGGATCAGTGTGTATGTATCTAATATTTGATCTTTACTGCTCGCACGACGTCATTTTAAGAATTTTCCGATCGCACCCATAAAAATAATAACAATTAAATATTTTCGTCATTTCAAACCTTTCTAGTCACCTTAACAAATTGGGTTATTATTATTTTTTTTAGGTACCTAGAGATAGAGTCCTCTATTGAAAAAATCCTTTATTGAAAAAAAAAAGCCTCTTATCTTTTAAAAAAAAATATTATTAAAAAAGTCGAACATTTTTAAAATTGAAACAAACGTAATTTTATGAATATGAGTAGAAGGATCAAGATTTTATGTTGTTTCGACATTTATTATAAAGAGGTTGAAATTTCACGAAAATCTGGTTAGCACTTTTCACGAAATCGTATGCGCATCTGCAAAATAACTGTTTTAAATAAAATGTTACTTTGAAAGAGAATTTTTTTTTTTTTTTTGTCATATATATGCTACCAGCTAAAGTTTGTTTTACCAATTTTCATTCTTACACAATGTTCTGAATGCAGTTTTGATTAAAATACTTCACATCAAGTAACTTTTTCATATGAGTGAATAAAAGAGTGCTCTATTTTTGTCCGTAGGTACATGACTCCTAAAACAGGCATTAAATGTGAACGTAACTTGACCTTTATTAAAAAGTATTATTATAAAAAAGAATTTTTAATAGTTTCTGATATTTTAATTATTTGTTCATAACATTTAAATAATTTAATGGGTAAACACCACTTTGATGCCCTGAAATGTAAGGCTATTTCGGGTATTTTTGTTTAAAGAAATGTGAAGTATTTATAAAAATCCATTTGCAATAATTTATTATACTATATGTATTAAAATAGAAAAATGCATTTTTAAAAATGGTGGCTTGACGGATGATGGCTGGGCGCACTTTGAAAAAAGAAGAGGAAGTGGTGGGTACCGTAAATCATCGTAGACTTGAACTTTAACAATAAAAACTAGTCGTTGGGGGCCACCGTAATACTTACCCATCATGGATATGCATAATGTAAAATATTTAAAAAAAAAAATATGTAAACTACTTATAAAATGTATTGCAATTCGAATAAAATCGTGGTTTGATGACTACCTAAACTTTAAAGGCTCGATTACTGAATGGCTTAAAAGAAACATCCTTATAACTCAAAAAACAATAATTCTATTAACTAGCGGTTTATTGCATCTGATGAAGCGTCTCATTTCCAAATAGAATATATCTTTGAATTGAAATTTGGATGAAATACAGGGTCATGAAAAATCGAAGCGTGTGGAAAATAGGATTACAAATATCTCGGCAACCCATTATCCGATCGACTTCATGCTTTATGCAAAATTTATGTTTTTTTAGTGTATTTTATAGTCACTCCTTAAAATAAACAATTTCGAAAATTTTTATGTACCTTTTATCAGAACGAATATTTCGAGAGTTCGAAAAAAAATAGTTCCGGATCATCGAGGTGACTGAAACTCAATAAGCTTCTTCCCATTATGACATACTAAGAACAAACCCAATTTCAAGTCTCTATCTCATTTTTTTCGGGATATAGGGCGTTTACCAGACACACAAACGGACGGCATTTTATTATTATTATTTTTTTTTTTTACTAAAAATATGTTTTTCGGAATCTCCAGTGTCTGAAACGTGTAATTCCGTCAAAAAAAAAAAAAAAAATTCGATTTTCAAAACGATTACAAGACTTACCCTATGATGGGTAAGTAAAAGGTGTTTTAGAGCAAAAGCAAGTGAAATATATATATAGTCGTTTTTAAATATATACATAAAGAATATATACATAGTTAAATGCAAATTGAATTAAATGAAAATTCAAAGTCAAATGTTAAATTTCAACCAAAACTTTCGTTACATATGCGGTTACTCAGAAAAACAAGCAATCGCTATTAAATAGATCGAATAATATATAATATCTATTAGTATATTGAAAACATCCAATGCATTTCACTAGAAAATTGTGATGATTCATTTTCAAAAAGTTAAAGTTTATTGATTTAAAACTGGCGGAGCTAGAGTGTCCACTGATTTTGAAAATTGCTGTTCTGAAAAAAAAAATAATGTTTTCGTTGCTGTTTTCTCGATACGACGCGATTTCTATAATTCCATAATTACCTATAGAGATTTCTAACTCATGAAATATGATTTCCATGTTTGGAAAAAGTAACAACAACAAAAATTTTTTTGAAAAGTACACAAAAACTAATGGATCGACACCAATTTTAATAGAATAAATTAAATACTTGTAAAAATAAAAATAAAGAAAAGTAATAATGAAAACAATAAAATGAGTAAGATTGCTTTATGGGTCATTCAATGAGTAAGTATTTTTTTCACCAGTTTTCTAATTTAGGACTTTTACATCAAGAAGATAAAAAAACAAGTTCTTTTGGAAGATTAGGTTTATTTCTTTGTTTTTCAATTTTTTATTTAAATGTGCATTACGTAAAATTTAAAGAAAATTATTGAAATTTGTCTTACTTCATATCAAAACGCTATTTTGTAAAGAATGGTAATTAGTAAGAAAAATTTAAATTTATATTAGCAATTGTAATTCAATGGTTAAAAGTTAATTCTATCAAAAAAAAATATTTCAGAATTCTATGAAAAGTTCCCTTTTGGAAATGGTTACAAAAGTGAAAATGTCATTTAAGAAAAGAAAAAAAACTGCAACAAAAATTTTTAAAAAAGTAGGAAAGTAGATTTGATCTGGTTAAAACATTGTCAATACTTTTGTCAGATGTTGGAAATTAACCGTGTAGGGTTTGGTGTAATCTTACTGTAAATTGAAAAAAATACATAGTGTGTCACATTTGCAAATTTGCCACCGTATATAATGAGACTTTTTCTTTTACCATCAACAGTTGCTTATCAACTGTAATTCATATTATACAAAAATCCTTAAAATAATTCTGATTATGAAAGATTAAACAAAAACTTTATATGAAAAAAGAAAACAGATTAGCTAATCTTCCTTAATCCAATCCTTAGCCAATGTAGATGTGACACATAATTGATTCTAAAAACAAAACAGTTTGAATTGAATATTGATATTTTTAAAAGTTTATCTAAAAACCACTTTATAGCGTCAAATCATTCTTGCTAAACACATCAATTGACAGTGACCCGATTACGGATGTTTACTCAATAGCTTTAATTTACTATACATAAGGGAATGTGTGAATTGAATTACAAGTGCATATGCTGGAACATGATTACCGAAGTAGGTCAAATACGGAGTGTTATTAAGCTATATACTGGAAAGTCTAGTTACATTACCACAAAAATTATATGAAATACTCAAACTTTTCGTGAAACTTCCAACAACCTGAGTGGTAAAAAAACATATATATGACCCGAAAGAATTCTTCGACCAATCTGCAGAAAAAAAAAATTAAGGCTCATTCCAAGCCAAAAAAAAAAAATTCGGGATAAACCGACCCGATGTTTGACTCTTCTTAACGATCCCAAGGTGCTCAGAGGTTTTACTAATTGAAGAACATAGGTCTGTTCATTGTTTTATGTAAAGCATAAAAATGGTATTAGAGATACAATTGTTGATTAATTTTCATAGAGGCACTGTTCGGGTCAGGTTACGGGTTGAAATATTGCGGGTTCGGTTCGGTTTGAAATACCTCGGGTTTGGGTTGGAGTCCTGCATCGAGCCGGGTTACCCGCTTTAACCCACACCCGACCCGAGGTTCGGGTTGACGCATTATTTTTTCGTTGCGGGTCGGGTTGAGTTTTAAAACTCTGGGGGGTTGGCCCGATTTAAAAAAAAATATCCAAAGTATTTTTTTAGTTGAGAAATATATATTACAATAAAACCTCTGTAACGGACATTCTAGAATAGCGTACACCTCTATTTACCTATCACTTTTTCATTTCCCAACACTTATATACAGGGTGAATATAAAAAAACTATCCCGACATTTGGGGCCCTAACTATCATACCATTCACAGAAACTGAATGAAATTTTGGCAAAAGGTATTTTGAGGTATGCGCTCAAGAATGATATGGAAAACAACAGTTTCACTCAAACAGTTACGGTTACAGTGAGAAAATATCAAATGGCAACACCCCGTTTTTTGTATTGGAATGCGATCTTCATTGTGAAAAACCCTAAATAGCGTTGGAACGGCAACTGTAGCATGAAAATCACCGAAACTTAGGCAAGGGAAAAGTAAAAAGGACTTTGCCGTGCACCAGAGCATTAATTTTCGTTTCATTTACGTCACACGTCACACCGTTTCTTTGGCTGATATCCCAGCCTGATTAGTTCTCCACAAAACGAGAAGAAGAAACCAAGAAACGCAAATTTCGGGTTCTACGTAAGACACAGTCATGACTGACGTCGTCACGCTAGGTGAAAGAAAAGGCACTGTGAAATGCGAGCCGCGTATGTTCCTTTCTGCTATTCCGAACGAGATGCCGCTTTCAGGGAAAGAACGTAGGGAAATCGTAAAGATTTATTACCTGAATGGACAAAATGCCGCAGAGACATTGCATGTTTACCGCAGAAACCATGGATTACGACGAGGTCCGTGCACTTTCAAAGCTGTACGGGACTTGATTCATAAATTTGAAGAAACTGGTTGCACATGCGATCGACCTCGGTCTGGACGACCTTCCGTTCCTGTGGAAGCTGTTGCAGAAGTCCATCAGACGATAAGCACAGTTCGTCCCGCAACTGCACGCGGTGTTTCACGTGTTCTGGATCTGCCGAATTCAACTGTACGCAAGATTCTGCGCTCTGTTCTAAACATGTTTCCGTATCGATTCCAGCGTGTCCAGGTGTTGGAAGCGGGTGACTATCAATTACGGCTGGATTTTGCAAATCAATTCCTTATCCGGTACGATGAAGATAGCAGCTACCCTTTACGCATTCTGTGGACAGATGAGGCACATTTCTCGTTAACTGGTAACGTGAATTCGAAAAATTGTGTGCACTGGGAATAAAAAAATCCACATGATGTGCATGCACGTCCTTTACACGAGGAAAAAGTGACTGTATGGTGTGGTATAACGAGTACGTTCATCCTCGGCCCTTACTTTTTTGAAGAGGTTACTGCCGGTGATCTGCAAACTTGTACAGTAACGAGTGCTCGCTATCTGGGCATGTTAACTCATTACGCGATTCCCGCATTGCAACGGCAAAATGCTCTATCTGAAGTTGTGTGGATGCAAGATGGCGCTCCTCCACATGTCGGGTCTTCAGTCAAACGTGTCTTAACTCAACAGTTTGGTGACAGAGTTATCTCCTGTCATTTTCCGTCTCCGTGGCCACCAAGGTCTCCTGATCTGACACCAATGGATTTCTGGCTGTGGGGATATCTGAAATCCAAAGTGTATCAGTTTCGTCCTCAAACTGCATCTGATTTGAAAGATGCCATCAGAACTGCGATTCAAGAGATTCCTATTGCCATGATACGTGCTGTAGTGCTATCCACCATCAGCCGCATGCAAAGTGTCATCGTGTGTGAAGGAGGTCATGTGGAAAATTTGTGAAACACAATAAAATGCTTTATTTTATGCTGCTTCTCTGTCCTTATTGGTTGCACTCACTTTTGGCCTATCTACCGCCGGTGATTTTCATGCTACAGTTGCCGTTCCAACGCTATTTAGGGTCTTTCACAATGGAGATCACATTCGAATACAAAAAACTGGGTATTGCCATTTGATTTTTTCGAAATTTTCTCACTGTAACCGTAGCAGCGACACTGTTGTTTTCCATATCATTCTTGAGCGCATACCTCAAAATACCTTTTGCCAAAATTTCATTCAGTTTCTGTGAATGGTATGATAGTTAGGGGCCAAATGTCGGGATAGTTTTTTTATAATCACCCTGTATTTGTACGCTTTTACCACTGAATAATAGACATCTCCGAATAACAAAACTGAGTTCTTTTTCGGTCGGTTGCATCTGACCCAAAACCGAAAAAGCTATTTGAAGTCAACCTGCTATCCGACCCGATCCTGACAAAATAGGTATCGTCGAGCCGCAACCCGACCCACTTCAACCCGAACACGAAATAATTTAACTCGACCCGCAGCCCGCAACGAAATAAAACAAATAGTTCGTTATTCGATCATTAAAATTATTATTTTTTACAGCTTTTGAATCTTGGGTATAAAAAATTATAGGTATTATTATTTTATAAATTTTATAAAATAATCCCCCTCTTTCTCTCTAAATAAATATATAAATCTAAAGATGCAGTGAAGGTAAAAAAATAAAGTTTAACGGGAAAAGATTCTACAATTAAATTTTGTTCATCCATACAGGATGTTGTCAGCGCCAACTTTCTTCTAATTAAAAACATGTCATGATAATTTTCTTCAGCTGTAATGAGAACCTGATTAGAAGATGTGGTTAAAAAGAATTCAGTAAAGGCTGGTAAATTTTCTTCATGAATGAGGATGTTGTCGGAACCAACTTTCCTTCACATTAAAAACGTTGCATGATCATTTTCTTCGCCTGTAGTCGAATGTTGATTCAGTGAAAAGTCTAAACTAAAAAAAGTGCTAAGCACAGCGGTCATGGACAGAATAGAGCTGATTAATGGATTTTGCATGAAATAGCATAATATCGGCGCAACTTTCTGTCAATATGTTTCTTAGAGTTATTACAGATATATTATTATTATATATAATTAAATAAGCTACATTACTTTGTTTTTAGTTTGCATAGATAGTTTTATTAGGTATAAATTATATTGCATTGAAAATTGCAGAAAACATCGATGTCGCAGTAACTATATCCCTTCAAAATTTAAATTAAAACCAACCAACTTTCGATCTTTTTTTCTTTCTTTGAGTCAGAAAACAGAAAATTTAAGGAAATTAAATGAAAATCTACCCAATCGAGAAAATTTTCTTTTATTAATTTCATCAAAATATTTAAGATCCTCCTGTTATGTTATCAATTGCTGTATATATAGAAGTCGCATTTCTTTAATTGAAAATATTTTATGTCAAATATTGAATATTTTTTATCTTCTGTTAGTTTCACATGATTAACATGTTTTAAAGATAACTCTTTAGGCCATCTGATATAGGTTCATTAGTAACACTGCCCATTTTCATCTTATATTTGTTATAGTTATGCTTATATACTTATGCATAAAAGCATGACTCGCTCTGTCTCGTGCTTCCTGCTGAGATGAAGTACATTAAAAATAGAAAATATTTATATCCTATAAATGGAAGCACTTCAATTACAAAAAAAAATCCCTGACGGCTCGAAGACGCAGACCGTGGGGTGCCTGTTTATTGGGAATTGCAGAAGAAATGACCTTTTTGCCATGGTGCGTCAGTTAGGACCGCAAACTTTGAAATCTACCTGTGTTTGTAGGCAGATCCAGCAGGGATTATTTTGTTTTTAATTTTTTTGCAGTAAGTGTTGGTCCTATAAAAAAACTTGTCAATATAAAAGTTTTAGATAATATTAAGAGGATTTATAATAAATTTAAGCGGATTGGATACCTTGTGAATGGACAAAGTTATGAATTTTTTTCTTCTTAAACCCCTATTCTCCCCCCCCCCTCAAAGCCATTTTTAATGATATGAAAATTCTGTCATACATAAATTTTCAGCTCTTTTCCTAGAAGTAATAATAACTTTAAACGGATTTGATACGTATCATAATTAAAATATAAAATACTGTGCAACGATATGCATTTTTCAACAATGAAACCTTTGATATAAATACGAGGTAATGTGGATGAGATATTATAAAATACTCAATATCTCCGAATAGAATTCTGGTGCACGGCTGGAAATTCGTTTACTTATAAATCAGCACATTTTCTATTGTATGAAGTAAAAAAAATTCGATTTTGAAGTTGTTCGCCTTTGAAAAATATTTAAAATATAAAAAAAAGTGAAAAGATCTACTCTGTTCCAACAATGAAACCTTTGTTATAAATACGATGTAAAGAAGATCTGATATTATAAAATTTGCAATATCTTCAAATAGAATTCTGGTGCAAGGCTGGAAATTCGTTTACATATAAATCAGCACATTTTCTATTGTATGAATTAAAAAAAATTCGATTTTGAAGTTGTTCGCCTTTGAAAAATATTTAAAATATAAAAAAAAGTAAAAAAAAAACTCTGTTCCAACAATGAAACCTTTGTTATAAATGCTATGTAAAGAAGATCTGATATTATAAAATTTGCAATATCTTCAAATAGAATTCTGGTGCACGGCTGGAAATTGGTTTTCTTATAAATCAGCACATTTTCTTATGTAGAAAGTAAATAAAATTCGATTTTGAAGTTGTTCGCCATTGTAAATTATTTAAAATATAAAATACTGTGCAACGATATGCATTTTTCAACAATGAAGCCTTTGATATAAATACGAGGTAATGTGGATGAGATATTATAAAATTATCAATATCTTCGAATAGAATTCTGGTGCACGGCTGGAAATTCGTTTACTTATAAATCAGCACATTTTCTCTTGTATGAAATAAAAAAAATTCGATTTTGAAGTTGTTCGCCATTGTAAATTATTTAAAATATAAAATGCAGTGAAACGATCTACTCTCTTTCAACAAAGAAATCTTTGTTATAAATACGAGGTAAAGTGGATGTGATATTATAAAAGTAGCAATATTTTCGAAAAGAATTCTGGTGCAAGGCTGGAAATTCGTTTACTTATAAATCAGCACATTTTCTATTGTATGAATTAAAAAAAATTCGATTTTGAAGTTGTTCGCCTTTGAAAAATATTTAAAATATAAAAAAAAGTAAAAAAAAAACTCTGTTCCAACAATGAAACCTTTGTTATAAATGCTATGTAAAGAAGATCTGATATTATAAAATTTGCAATATCTTCAAATAGAATTCTGGTGCACGGCTGGAAATTGGTTTTCTTATAAATCAGCACATTTTCTTATGTAGAAAGTAAATAAAATTCGATTTTGAAGTTGTTCGCCATTGTAAATTATTTAAAATATAAAATGCAGTGAAACGATCTACTCTCTTTCAACAATGAAATCTTTGTTATAAATACGAGGTAAAGTGGATGTGATATTATAAAAGTAGCAATATTTTCGAATAGAATTCTGGTGCAAGGCTGGAAATTCGTTTACTTATAAATCAGCACATTTTCTATTGTATGAATTAAAAAAAATCGATTTTGAAGTTGTTCGCCTTTGAAAAATATTTAAAATATAAAAAAAAGCAAAAAAAAAAACTCTGTTCCAACAATGAAACCTTTATTATAAATGCTATGTAAAGAAGATCTGATATTATAAAATTTGCAATATCTTCAAATAGAATTCTGGTGCACGCCTGGAAATTGGTTTTCTTATAAATCAGCACATTTTCTTATGTAGAAAGTAAAAAAAATTCGATTTTGAAGTTGTTCGCCATTGTAAATTATTTAAAATATAAAATGCAGTGAAACGATCTACTCTCTTTCAGCAATGAAATCTTTGTTATAAATACGAGGTAAAGTGGATGTGATATTATAAAAGTAGCAATATTTTCGAATAGAATTCTGGTGCACGGCTGGAAATTGGTTTTCTTATAAATCAGCACATTTTCTTATGTAGGAAGTAAAAAAAATTAGGTTTTGAAGTTGTTCGCCATTGTAAAATATTTAAAATATAAAATACTGTGCAACGATATGCATTTTTCAACAATGAAACCTTTGATATAAATACGAGGTAATGTGGATGAGATATTATAAAATTATCAATATCTTCGAATAGAATTCTGGTGCACGGCTGGAAATTCGTTTACTTATAAATCAGCACATTTTCTATTGTATGAAGTAAAAAAAATTCGATTTTGAAGTTGTTCGCCTTTGAAAAATATTTAAAATATAAAAAAAAGGTGAAAAGATCTACTCTGTTCCAACAATGAAACCTGTGTTATAAATACGATGTAAAGAAGATCTGATATTATAAAATTTGCAATATCTTCAAATAGAATTCTGGTGCACGGCTGGAAATTGGTTTTCTTATAAATCAGCACATTTTCTTATGTAGGAAGTAAAAAAAATTCGATTTTGAAGTTGTTCGCCATTGTAAATTATTTAAAATATAAAATGCAGTGAAACGATCTACTCTCTTTCAACAATGAAATCTTTGTTATAAATACGAGGTAAAGTGGATGTGATATTATAAAAGTAGCAATATTTTCGAATAGAATTCTGGTGCAAGGCTGGAAATTCGTTTACTTATAAATCAGCACATTTTCTATTGTATGAATTAAAAAAAATTCGATTTTGAAGTTGTTCGCCTTTGAAAAATATTTAAAATATAAAAAAAAAGCAAAAAAAAAAAACTCTGTTCCAACAATGAAACCTTTATTATAAATGCTATGTAAAGAAGATCTGATATTATAAAATTTGCAATATCTTCAAATAGAATTCTGGTGCACGCCTGGAAATTGGTTTTCTTATAAATCAGTACATTTTCTTATGTATGTAGTAAAAAAAAATCGATTTTGAAGTTGTTCGCCTTTGTAAAATAATTAAAATATAAAATACAGCGAAACGATCTACTCTGTTCCAACAATGAAACCTTTGTTATAAATACGATTTAAAGAAGATCTGATATTATAAAATTTGCAATATCTTCAAATAGAATTCTGGTGCATGGCTGGAAATTGGTTTTCTTATAAATCAGCACATTTTCTTATGTAGGAAGTAAAAAAAATTCGATTTTGAAGTTGTTCGCCATTGTAAATTATTTAAAATATAAAATGCAGTGAAACGATCTACTCTCTTTCAACAATGAAATCTTTGTTATAAATACGAGGTAAAGTGGATGTGATATTATAAAAGTAGCAATATTTTCGAATAGAATTCTGCTGCAAGGCTGGAAATTCGTTTACTTATAAATCAGCACATTTTCTATTGTATGAATTAAAAAAAATTCGATTTTGAAGTTGTTCGCCTTTGAAAAATATTTAAAATATAAAAAAAAAGCAAAAAAAAAACTCTGTTCCAACAATGAAACCTTTATTATAAATGCTATGTAAAGAAGATCTGATATTATAAAATTTGCAATATCTTCAAATAGAATTCTGGTGCACGCCTGGAAATTGGTTTTCTTATAAATCAGCACATTTTCTTATGTAGAAAGTAAAAAAAATTCGATTTTGAAGTTGTTCGCCATTGTAAATTATTTAAAATATAAAATGCTGTGAAACGATCTACTCTCTTTCAGCAATGAAATCTGTGTTATAAATACGAGGTAAAGTGGATGTGATATTATAAAAGTAGCAATATTTTCGAATAGAATTCTGGTGCACGGCTGGAAATTGGTTTTCTTATAAATCAGCACATTTTCTTATGTAGGAAGTAAAAAAAATTAGGTTTTGAAGTTGTTCGCCATTGTAAAATATTTAAAATATAAAATACTGTGAAACGATATGCATTTTTCAACAATGAAACCTTTGTTATAAATACGAAGTAAAGTGGATGTTATAATATAAAATTATAAATATCTTCGAATAGAATTCTGGTGCACGGCTGGAAATTCGTTTACTTATAAATCAGCACATTTTCTTATGTAGGGAGTAAAAAAAATTCGATTTTGAGTTGTTCGCCATTGTAAATTATTTAAAATATAAAATGCTGTGAAACGATCTACTCTCTTTACACAATGAAATCTTTGTTATAAATACGAGGTAAAGTGGTTGTGATATTATAAAAGTAGCAATATTTTCGAATAGAATTCTGGTGCACGGCTGGAAATTGGTTTTATTATAAATCAGCACATTTTCTTATGTAGGAAGTAAAAAAAATAGGTTTTGAAGTTGTTCGCCATTGTA